>LR999911.1:3750000-5000000 GCA_905220335.1 Noctua pronuba
GTGTAGTTTATTTCATCACCACTGCTCTCAAATCGGTGAAGGAAAACATCGTGAGGAAACCGGCATAACCCAGAACAAAAAATTCGAAGACATGTGTCATCTACCAACCCGCACTGGGCCTGCGTGGTGGATTATGTCCCAGCTGTGGGAACGATGTAGGCTGATTATGCTAAATCTTATGTATAAAAATTTCGTGTCACGGTGTTTTTGGTCAGTGTCTCCTCCGAAACGGCTCGACCGATTTTGAAATTTTTATGTGTATTTATTTGGTAGGAATGAGAATAGATCGTAAGTATATTTCACACCGCTAGGTTATCAAATTCTAAATTAACGCGAGCGAAGCCGCGGGCAAAAGCTAACACTTAATAAAAACCTTGCTTATAGCAACATTTCTGAGAAACTTTTAATAAAAAAACTTAAACTAATCATTAGTTTCGAGAAGTTTTTAGGTAAGGGCGGACATTTGAAATTGTGAAGGTCGAATCGATTACTTACCTTCTAAGTAGGTACCGCCTTTTATTTGATTTGGTATGGGAATCGATACAGGTGGCGTGAACGCTAATAAAGAAGGCCTTCGGAATATGGTAGTGAGTTTAGAATTTAATAGTAAACGTTTAAGTTGGGGTATTTTTAGGAAATAAGTTTGAGAACCTGTAATTTGTAACAGCTGTCCTTAAAGGTCATGTCATCTTAGTTAGTTATGTTTTATAGAAGAGGTGGAGAAAAGAATATGAATAAGTTTCAATATGGAAGCTTTTTGTATTGAGTAAATTAATACATTAAAACGTACCTATTAATTAAAAACACAAGCAAAGTTAATCAAATTTATAACCGATCGCCGCGCGGGTTTCTTCTACCAAATGAAAAGAATCACGTAAATCGGCCTATTAATCACATAAATGAAAAAAAAGAGATGATGGTGGAAAACATTACCTACTCCTTGTTTAGAAGTCGGTTAATTTGTTAGTTTCAATAGATAAACCATATTCATTGGCAATTTTCACGGGAGTTGAATTTTTTTTACGGGTAATATAACGAAGGATCGTAAAAAAAGTTTAAGTATGAAAATCCCAAATGTAATTTACGCTTCAGAATAGGAATATGAAATTAGGTGTACTGATTACTATTATTCCTATACCCGACATGACCTACGATCAACATAGCCAAGAATGCATGCTTCATGTTTGTAAATATCGCACCAAAAACACAACAGCCAACATAATTGACATTATACACTGTAAAAAGCTTGCATCATGCATGCAAATTCCATGCAATGATGCAACGTTAAACATAGAACGGTGTTTCTGTTCATGCATCCTGTTTCAGCCGCAAGGGGCGACAGGAAACCACATCGTTTGGTCGCAAAAGAAAAAGAAAACATTAGTTCAATGACTTTAGTTATTCTGTTTTAAAAACAGGTTTTTTGTTGCAAAATCTTTAATTTCACGTAGCGCGTGTAATTCGCGTGTAATGTAAGAAATTGAAAGGTGAAGATTGGACTTTCAATATTTTAATTAAGTTTTGGTACTAATTGTCGTATTGATGAATTAAATGAAATATATAGGGTCTAACTTTTTAAACACGAAATATTTCAAGAGTAACTTCTACAAGTCGTAAAGTCGCCATAGCAATGAAAAAAAAAATTTTTTCTGAATGTTTTTATTTTTACGAAATTATTATAGTTCTGAATATTCTTGCGACATTTTGCATAAAACCTTTACAAACTTTAAACTTACTTACTTACTTTTACTTTTTTAAACTTTTTTTTACTTTTTAAACCTTTAGACAGTATTTATTTTGTGGGTCAAGTAATTTTTTTTTTTTTTTTTAATAAAAATACACTTAGATAAAAAAAAAATTTTCGTTGCTATGGTGACTTTACGACCTATAGAAGTTACTCTTGAAATATTTCGTGTTTAAAAAGTTAGACCTTATATACTAATACATATAATAATGCTGAAGAGTTTATTATTTGAACGCACCAATCTTTGGAAATATCAGTCGGATTTGATAGATTAATTCTTTAAAAAATGCTTTAATTACAAATCGTTTTTCTTATTTATTTATTTCTACTCTATCACAATGCTGTCCTATTTGACCCAAAGGTTGACTGGTAGAGAATGCCTTGTGACACTCTTGTACATGAAATTAAAATAAATAGTTGATAGCCTAACTCTTAGGGAATGTTATAGGCTATTTAACATAATGTTACAACTCTTAGGAGCGGAGAAAAAGGCAGAAACGGCGGGTGAGACCGCGGGGCACAATAGTTACTAGAACTACATAGATGAAAGTTATGAAAATTAATTTTTCAAATTCCTTTTAAGGCGTAATGAGATGAATTCGTACAAATCCTAGACATTTTATCTCATGATCCGCATATTAAATTCAAAAAAGAAAAAAAAATCTACTGGTCACTATTTCCGCAAATACCTTTGGACGTTGAATAGTCAGCCAGCCGTTCCTGATCTCAGCAGGATCAGCGTCCTCCAAGGATATCGAAGATATTGTCCTAGGTCCTCGTGCCTTCCAATGTTCAGGCTCCCACCAATTCACTTGATCCAGGGAACGGGAGATACCTCGAGCTTCCATGGAAGAGAGCACCTTTTTGTCTAGAACTTTCTTGGATATTTGCAATACCTCCTTGCTCCTTTAAAATACTGGCTTCATATCATGATAACACTGATACTGATAGACCAGATTTTTTTATGTTAGCAAAGTTTTGTCTTTAATTCTAGGAACCACGTCCACCCTTCCCCGAAGCCAAAAGCTGAATGAAATGGAGGGTTGTTTGTTTGTACCCCTCGTTGCCTAGCAACGGAGCACGTGGAAATTCAATGTCACGGCATTATGAATAAATCATGACCTTTGCGGGACTACTGTTACGAGTAACTTGACCCAGTCAGGCAAATTACCACATCTGGTTTTAGCGAATGCCGTCTTAATTCTTGGAGTCAAGGTTGATATTCCAACAAGCGGCGTTTTTTTCTTTTTTTTAGAAGCTGTACATCTTTGGTGTGAGCATTGAATTATTATAACAGTATTTTTTTCTGAGTTTACGTCTTCGTGTAAACAATACTGGGAGGTTCTCAAGTTTCCTGCGGTCTTACAATGGATTGGTTTCAAGTTTATTGTCAGGGTTACAATAGATGCATAACTCTTGATTGGATTAACATCTTAATCGTGATTAAATTAATTAGCTGTCGTATCTTGTTGATCTTTGATTTAAAACTTTATTTTAGCATTTTTTACAGAGTGCTTTCTCTGTCGCATATCGTATCAAAATTGGGCCAAAGTGGTAATAGATTTGGTTCCCAAAAACAGAACCCGGCAACGCGGTAGGCCCCGAAGGAGATGGCGTGACAAGATGGACTGTTGACAAAAGGATTTGGGCCAAATAGCCAAAGACAGAGAAAAATGGAAAGAGGGAAGCGAGGCCTTTGCCCAGCAGTGGGACACACCTGGACAAATGGACATTCTATCAGCTGAAACGACGACGAAAAATTAAAAAATGTATCTGTTGGATTGACAGAAATTTCAGAAAATTTATGTCAACCTTGTTGAGTATTGTTGTAGAGATACGCAATATTTTGAAAGCAATTGCCACGTTTCTTAAGCGCTGAGACACAAGTTAAGCTTTCTGTACGAATTATTGAAGTTATCTCATTAAGAATTTTAAAACAATTTTTCATATGAAATGAACGAAGTCATTTTATTATTTAAGCTTTAATAAGACGGCCATGTATATCCCGCAGAGGAATTGGCAATTTTATGATTGTTTTTATCATTGGTCGTGTTTATGTAAACTTAGGTACGGCCATCATGGAATGTGCATTGCTAAAAATAAACAGCTTAGTCTTCGTGAACTTTGCGAAAGTTTTGCAAATACATCGTGAATTATCAACACTTTCTAACTTTCAACAATCCTCTCCATATTTGCAAATCTAAAGAGCATGTTACGGGCATTATCTTTGAGACTGTTATGACAATTTAAGTCTTATCATGTAGGTTTTATGCATCATATTGTGATGCCGCCCACGTTAGGTAAGCTAGCCATGTATGTGCCCGAAGATGGATGAAGGCGACTGATTCATAGGTCCTTGTATGGCGACGTGCTTAGATGAACAGAATCGATGACGTCACAAGACCTTTTGATACTTTCCTTCTCGTTGCTTTGACATATTCAAAGGTCGTCTGAAGGCTCCAGATTTTCGTATTTACTAAGGTCAGTTCAGTTGGGAAACTACCACACTTTACAAAAATAGTTTGTGCTAATTTAGCTCTTATGTCAATAAGTTAAATGTTATATTACTGTGCATTGATGGTCTGTAGATTTAACCTCGCCTGCGATTTATATATGGTAATGTTCTTTATGGTCAATGCCTTAATTTTGCATTGAATCTGTTAATGATGTTGTTCCAAATTGTAGTGTATTTATAAGGAGGTAAGTTACATTTTGCAATACAATAAAACAAAAACATTCCTTCATTCGGCGATTCTTTTTGAAGATTAATTCGATCTACCCAGCAATGCAATTTTGTTTTCAACCATCTCAAGTCATAATTCACTGTCATGGTTTGCTGCAGCTCTTCGGAGGTTATTATTTATTAGGTACAATCACAAAAGAAAGTGTAACAAGGCATTATTTTGCCGCATTGCTGAACTTTTTGCTGACGCTATTGATTGAAATAAAACCTGTTTTCAGTCACGACTATAACATTGGCGTCAATAACTTTTTAGCTTTAGAAACTTTTGACCATAAGACACAACTTTATGAGTATTTTATCTTTGGCTTTGTTGAATAGATCTGTAATTGAATCATTATCATCTTCCGCGTCCTGTTCCATCCTAATTCATTTGGTGTCAGCGCAGGTCTGATTAAAGTATATTTACTACCGTGCAGAAATGCTTACCCAGTTAGAGTACTGGGTCATACAAACAAAAAACGTCAGACCACGCTCAGAAGAAAAAACGCAGGTCTTCTTCAAATCAGGTTATTAACCACACAAAATCACAGGGACCAACACCAATAATATAATCCCATTCAAGCGAATTTTATATTTGCACTTACTTTTTTGAGAGCTTTAGATGTTTCGTAAGCCTTTGATTGACATTGCTCTTGAAATATTATATTGCTATTGAAATATTATATCCTGCTTATGCAGATTTTCTTAACTTTGTTAACTCAGTGAGTCTTCTTTTGGACTTTTACCTTTGACAGCTTAATTTAATATGGAATTCGCTACTTTTGACTGATGATTGAGGCTATGATCACTCCTCGGTCGTACTCTGTGTGAGAAGAGAGTTTTCGAGAACCCTGCAGAAGGTTACTAAATGGCTAGTAGGTAGGCACCTATTACCAAATCTTTCTTATGGCACTTCCCAAAGAACCACAGGACACCCAAACTAGGTTTTTATCAACAAATAAGGACGCTGTCCACTTGTTTATTACCTGTTTCAGGAACACCTGATATACACAATAAACAAGTCGTTACTCTAAACCGGTTTCCAGTGATTTGTCTCCGTCCACCCTTGCATCCTCCCACGTATTACTGCATAAGGCCGTGCGCTGCTCTTGCGCAGGTTTGCAAACTATAGCGATCTTATCTGCCTACTGAGCAGATAATAATGTAACTGGATTATTATTGCTGTTAATTATAGGTGTGTGGATTAGCGTAGTTAATGTTAGCGGTTTGAAGTTGTTTGGAGCTTGAACTATGGTGGTCTGAGATTGTATTGTTGTTTTTATGTTCACAGATGAAAAAATGGTATGGTTTTGTGTTGATCATCCAGCTTACAACTTTGTTGATTTGATGATGAACAATACTTTCAGTCTTACCACTTAAAATATTTTAGAGATTGAAGGTTTTAAGTTTATAAGAACAAGTTATGAAATCAGGCGTTACTTTGTGGAAATCCATGGCATTCAATGTTATTAAAAACATTATTATATGTTATTAAAAAATGTGCTTGCTAATTCGGGGCGGTGCTGCATCCTGCATTCAGGCCTGAATATCTAAATATTTTACATAAAATTTATTTAATAAGAATAACTAAGCAAAAAGTTTTGATTTTATGTAGATAACTTTGCTACCGAAGACATAAATCAACAATTACAACAATTTCATAAATTACATCGACATTGGTAAACAATGGTTTTAACAAGTAAGTATTACGTTGTTTACAACCCTTTTACCCAATTCCTTGGACATGGGTGAATCACGTGATTCTCGATCGCATCTTAATTGATTAATGATATCGATGGTAAATCGATACATTTATCTCGTTTCAAACCAATTAAAGTGTTAAATAACGAGATGAACCTGGAGCTTGTGGGTGAAGAAAGACGAGCGCCAGATCTTGTGGAATCTACTTGTGGGTCTACTTCGCCTTTGTATGAAGAAAGTCAGACTAATGTGTTATTTTTGTTCATGACCCATGAAGAGACTTGCATGATATACATAAAATAACATCACGCCTGTAATCCTCGAAGATTTAGGCAGAGGCGTACCTAATAGTTAACTCACATTTCGCCAGTAATGTGAAAGTCTCATGTGCAAGATTATTGCCATCTACCGGGCACGAAATCAAACCAGGTGGCTGCTTCTGAGAAATTCCTGATGGAAAATCCCAATAACACTGCTCGACCCGGGAATCGAACCCTGGACCTCTTGCTCGCCAGTCGCGCTTGCGACCTCTATAGACCAGATTAAGATATACATTGTATCTTAATATTGCTTATCCGTCTATGCATCTTTCGCTACACGGCTAGATAGTTATCGTTTTCTTTACGGGTCCTGAATTCTGAATTCCTTAGCTAGCTTATCGGGAACTTTTTGGTGTCATCTAAATCCTACTTGATTGTCACCGTTATTTATTTGGTTAGCAAATAGATAAGCTCTTGAATACCAAAATTAAGTCGAGTTTCTACCACTTTTACAAAGCTTTCCATTTGATAAAATCGTTGTTCATTTCTTACGTTTCTGACCATGTTATGTGTAATCAAGATTAAAACTTATTTATCTGACCATTCATTTTCGCGAGAATTAGTACTATTAGCTGACATCATCATCTGCCTAGCCTTTTCCCAAATATGTTGGGGTCCAGCATCCAGTTTAACCGGATGTGGCTGAATACCAGTATTTTACATGGAGCGACTGCCTATTTGACCTCCACAATCCAGTTAGTACTGGGTAATACGATACCCCTTGGTAAGACTGGTTGTCAGACTTTCGGGCCACTGACTACCTGTAACGACTGTCAAAGATCTACAAATGACAGCCGGGACCAACAGTTTAACGTGCTTTCCGAGGCACGGAGGAAACTCGGTATGTAATGGGCGGTCACCCATCCACGGACCAACCTCGGCAAGCGCGGCTTAATCTTAAGATCGACCCGAGCCGCTGTTATTCCTAGCTACTATTAGCTAACATTAACAGCAAATCTAAATCAATGGCACCATTATTTTAATATTCATTTAGCTCTGAATGCGGTACGAAATTAGCTTTTTATGGGCATTTAGTTAAATATAGCTTTAGCTTTTTATGTTAGTGGGGCAGCGGATGCCGGTGGCGTGCGAACTGGGTACGGAACCTGTGGCACGCGGAGCTAATGGGTCGCAACCCGCTACTGCGCGACTGGGGAACAACAATAAGTGCCGTATTATCGACTGTGTGGCAAATTAAGCGAAATAAAGGGTGTAAAAAGACCCTTAACGAAGCCGAAAGGTACTTGTTCTCCCCGTCATTGCGATCATTTTTTTGTTCTAGACCATACCTAGTTCCAACTTTTTCACAAGTTTTTTTTTAAATACATGTTTCTAATGGAAGATTTTTACTTTAAACACCTTCACGACCCTCGTACTATTCAATCCATCCATCAGCACAATGTTTTGAGTGCGTTACATTGAGTTTTACAATAAAACGTGATTTTTCACCCTAAAAAAAAAGTCGTTTCCCAGCAATAATTTTTGCGTAAAGTTACTTAGTTTGATGTACAGAATGCTTGGTTGACGGCTTGGTGAAGGGTCTGTTTACACCCCGTATAATAGTTTGAGTGGCGGGGCCGCGGCAGGTCACGAAGGAGATAGCTGGTTGAACTGGACAGGTTCCGTCAGAACTGGAAGGAGGACGCGCGGGTTTGCGAGTAATGGAAAGAGTGAAGGGAGCCCTCTCTCCACTGCAGTTCACTGCAGGCTAAGGAAAAAAAAAGAGCCTGCCCAGTCCGTAGCTGATAAGTAACTTTCGTCAGGAGCACTCTGAGCAGTACCTAAACCATGCTACTAGACCTAAACCTACTAAGACGAGAGTAGAAGGATGAGCAAATCCTTGTGAAGAATCTGTTCTCAAAATGGTGGTTTTAAGTACAGATTTTACAAATATTAAGGACCTGATCCTCGGAATATATTTGATAAATAGATGAGATTATAACTCGTAGAAGTATGAAGAAGTAGAAAGAGGGTTATGTGTTTCAGTAAATAAAATATTTTAATTCGCTCGCTTCTGTGAGCTAAATAAATGTAAATGAAAGTACAAGTAACACGACATACTGAACTCCGTGCACGCGATTAAAAAAAGGTTTCACGTGTTTATTTATTCAATTTACTGTGGCTGAAAATATCTGGGGCGACCTTGAATGGTCAAGGTTGAGGCAAATCCCGCCCTCTGACAGTATTAAAAGGTTTATTTTTATTTTTGCAGTTGATAGTGTATAAAGGGTGTATTCGGACCCTTCACGAAGCCGTCAACCAAGCATTATGTACATCAATCTAAGTAACTTTACGTAAAAATTATTGCAGGGAAACGACTTTTTTTGTGGGGTGAAAAATCACGTTTTACGGTAACGCACTCAAAACGTTCTGAAGGATGGATTGACCCCCAATATCTGTATGGTGTAGAACAAAAAAATGATTGCAATGACGGGGAGAACAAGTGCCTTTCGGCTTCGTTAAAGGTCTTGTTACACCCATTATGTGTATCTCTAAAATAAAAAAGATGAAAACACTGGTTTTTTTTTAAACATCATAACATCACGCCTGTAAACCCCGAAGGATTAGGCAGACGTACCCACTAGTACATCCACATTTCGCCAGTTATGCTTAATTCCCATGAAATAGGGGTCGAGCCTATTGCCAACAACCGGGTACAGATCCAGACCCCGTGGCTGCTACTGAGAAATTCCTGATAGAAAAACCCAATAACACTTCCCGACTTGGGAATCGATATTTCATGTTTCTTGTATTTTTTCTAATGTGTTATTATTTAACCTAATGCAGATATCACTACATACCATCTCATCACTCGATATATTTTGATGGCGCGCTAACCAGGAATACAAACGGGCGTGTGTGTAGTAATTAGGTTAGCAATGATAATCGCAGGGTTGGGCTCACATGTGAAGGCGTGGACTAATATGTTTGAGTACTAATTCACTGTTTATGCACCTCAAGTACAAATTCAATGTTTATGCCCGCCAAGTTTTATTTCACAACTCTCTGTGGGTAGTCTTGATTAAAGTTGAAATTTTGTGAAGAAAGTTACTTAGAATATACGGGTTTTTACCAGTTAATGGTGGGTTTTTAAATACAGCTAGTATTACGGTTTTAGTCAAGTGGCGATGGTTTTTAAAGTATTTTGTATTTCAACTACAAAACAAATGTAGCTGACGTGGCTCAAAAGCCTGCCCAACTCAAATGGGACTGGGCAGGTCATGTCTGCTGCATGCCGGACAAACTGTGGGCTAAAATAGCAGGAAAGTGTTGCCCTGACACAGCGAGCCCGGGTCGTGGCAGGCCACGAAGGAGATGGCGGGGCGAATTGGACAAGTTCCGTCCGAACTGGAAGGAGGACGCAGGGTTCGCAAGAAGTGGAAGGAGTGGAGGGAGGCCTTCGCCCTTGAGTGGGACAGAGCAGGCTAGGAAAAAAAAACGACAAAATTCAACAGAATTGATATTTATGCTTTTCGTTAGTTTATGTGTGTGTGTGTGTGGCTTTTTTCAGTAGAATTTGTGCCAGGTTGCTGGCAATAGGATAGGCATGGACTGCCCTACTCTACAGCTCTGCTCAACCCTTCGAGAATTGCAGGTGTGATGTTTTATTATGCTGTCTTCTTATCTACTTCGTTTTGATTAGTTACCAAACTATACAAGTTCAACATACGAAATGACTGACATGTCCCATGTAATTGGGTCCATGATGACTCATTGCTACGTGAAAAGATTTACAAGAAGCTTTGCAATCTGCCTCGTTAATCACTAAGAATTACTTACACTATCTAGATTTGTGTGAGTCAGTCGCAAATGTAATTGTAAACTCAATTGAGTGAAATGCGTTATTGAAAGGATACGTCAAGACTGTGAATGGATGCAATCCATCGCGAGTTAAGAGTGGTCTGGTCAATGGCATCGCGATTGATAAACGAATCGGGAAATAAACTGTTGTTTGTGGTGAGATACTGATCGATTGTTTATTCTTACTGATCCCACTAGTCTACTGGTAGATATCATAGCATTGGTAGACCTAAACTTTCAACTAGTCAGCCTTTTTTTTTCGGATGGGAAATCACCAAATGACAGCCCCCGCTCTGGGCGGAGTGGAAGGGAGTTTCGACTCGTACTGACTAAAACCCATCCATGTTCCTTCTTTGCCCTTTGAGTTCGCAAGCTTCTTTCTATACAGTAACTCTATAAAAAAAAGGTAAGCACGTGTGGTTTCAAAACTAAACTTCAAATCAAACAGTCAAAACAGCAATCAATTAATTTTCCCAGCACAAAATCATCCAGCAGGTCATTATTGCCGCCCAGTCACGGTAGCCGACCAGACAAATAGTCTATTACAATACACAGCTACCATTCGTGTGTTATTACGGCACAAGTGTTATTATGGCACACTTATTATTATTACGGCATACTTTGATAACCGGACGGACGACGTGAAATTATCCGCTAAGGAAAATAGTGAATATAATGTAGTTGCTGAAAATATTATTTTAATAATTTTTTTTGTGTAATGTTTGTTATTTTTTATGGATGTTTTCACGGCACGGTTGGCGCAGTGGCTGAGCGATTGACTGCTGCGCTTCGTGTTGCGGGTTCGATCCCCGCACGGAACAAATATTTGTATGGCCTACAGATCGTTGTTCCGGGTCTGGCTGTTTGTGTATGTGAGTTTAAATGTTTGTAAAAAACCCACGATACAGGAGAAATTCCCAGTGTGGCGCAACTTTTTTTTTTATAAGAGCATGGTTTGTGAATCATGGACGAATTTTTAAGAAACTTTAATGTCATTTCAATGTCTAATATTAGTAGTTTGAAGTTCGTTATTAAAATATCGTGTGTATCTTCACTAATAGAGAAATATGGAAGTAGAAGGCATGCTGCGGGGACTTGAAATAAATTGGGATAAGGGCAGGAGAATGATGATGATGACATGTTCTAATTAGTAATTTTATAAAATCAAAACATTACAAATATATATATTTTTGGCCATGGAGACTGGCTACAGAAAATAGGTAGGTACCAATTTTAGTGAAAATATTGTACAACACCTAGTATTTATGATTGGTTGATAGATTTATGTTTTTAAGTCCTGAAAATCTCTTTTCGCATGGTGCTACACACTCAAACCTACTTCCTAAGCTTTTTTTTTTTTTGTAGATTTATTTTTTAAGTCATGAAAATCTCTTTTCGAATGGTTTTGCACACTCAAACCTACTTCCTAAGCTTTTGTTTAATGTGGTGTACTAATACTATCAAGTAAAACAAACAATGCGCCTAAAATCTTCATCAGCGCTCCTGTAAGCAATAACCTAACATTTCAGCCATCTCTCAAGTGTAACACACATACTACCCAGACGAATGAATAGCTTAACAACAAAGAGCAAGTACTCCTATTAATAGCGTCACTAATCATGTTGTGCGCCACTCTATCGGGTATGATTATACCCGGCGTATGCGCATAAAGCCCAAGCAAACCATTGTTTTCATTAGAAGTTATTCCAGCTCGAACGAATATCAACTTTATGTTAGTGTTTATTAAGTTAATTTCAGAATGACGTAGGTATTAGTCGTTCTGGAATCAAGTTAATTATTGTAAAAGTCATAAAAATGTTTTAATTTGTTGTTGCAAACTGAACTTTATGAATGGGAATTAAAGTTTTTAGTCTAGAAACACATATTTGGAAACCAAATCGCGAACGAAGTTAAAAGTGCAACGTTCTCAAGATAGAACAACGCAGTAGTGGAGTAGCCATTGTGTAGACTTTTAAGGATATGATAAAGAACAAAGGCTGTTGAATTGAAGGGACGTGCGTTGTTTGATAATATGATGACAGTACTTTCAGTAAGTTTGAAACGTGTGTTTTGTTTTCTAAGAAAATCATTGTAATATGCATCTAAATAAAAGAATTCCATCGTACGTTCATTGTTCGCGAAGAAGACAAAAACATTGATTTAGTGAAACAATCGCTATTAATCATGCAATTACGAGACAGAGGGCTTACACATGGACATTCCTGGCTTATATAAAAACACTAGCTTTTACCCGCGGCTTCGCTCGCTTTAATTTACATTTGACAATCAATTCGGGTTGTACTCAGCTTGTAATAATATAATTCAATCATGATTCGAAAGACATGTGGCGCCATCTATTATCATAAGAACGTTACTGTAGTTTTCCTCGGGAACAGTACTTTTTATCGGGCTGAAAGGTGTGTATGTCCGTTTCTGTACACCTGACAACGTATATGCAAAATTTCAGGATTTTCGGTTCAGTGGTTTAGGCGTGGAAAGGTAACAAACAAACAAACTTTCTTTCGCATTTATTATATTAGTAAGGATAAAGCTTTTATAATTTTTTTTAGGAGAAATTCCTAGTTTAATTCCGTAGATTTTTTTCTTGGTCCCTTCACAGAAACGAGACACGTCTACCCGTTGGAGTTTATGGTAACGAGATGTCAGACACACGGCTGCCTAAGCTTTGCATGTTGTTACATATTCATAGGTACCTCTCTGATTAGTCAGAAGGGCTCGTTAGTACGATACAGCACTAGGAATTGATGCTAGTGAACTGTTCTTCGCAGAATAAGAGCAAGGCGTACGCCGTATGGAATGCTTAGAGAATCATTGTAATTAGGTATCTGCATTGGAAATCTTTATTATAAAGAAACTAGACTTGAAAGGGCATAAACGTGTAACTCTTTTAACAAAGTCCACAACAGTAATTGAATGTTTTTTTCCCTTATTTAATGCACGGGTTTTCCTTGCAGATCTCCTTTATAATATGGTTTCTTCAGAAATAACCTAATCTTGCTAATTTCTAATACCAAATGATTTGAAAAGTGTAACCATGGAGTTTCTTGTCGGTTCTTCTCCATAGGAAACGACTAACCCGAACCGTGCACCTTTTTGCCTATAAGTGCCCATCAAATATTTTATTTCACATAGGCCCTTGTGAAATAAAATATTTTGATTTTGATTTTGAAAAATCTTAATAGATTAACAGGTTATTTCTGAAGTAACCGTACTATACTTAGTAGTAACTCTTACAATAGTTAGTAAGAGAATGTTTATAGAATAGCTCAACACTTTTCTTTTGATTGTGAACTTAAATAATACTAGCGACCTGTGCTTTACATGGCGCCGACTACCGGCTCAAAATCTTTCAAGCTTGAAAAAAAAATACACATTCACAAAATTTACTTGAAATCGGTTGGGCCGTTTCGGAGATTAGCATTTACGAACATACACACATTTTATGTTTCATTAAATTAAGATCTTTTTTATTTAAGAAACCTCCCGTAAATAATTAAGACTTATCTGTTTGCTGAACGCAGCTCCATAGATTCCCTGTTCCATTGAGTCAAGTGCCCATTATGATACATTCTTCAATTAGTCAGGGCAGCATATTGCCCACCGGCGAACAATAAAAGTACTAGGAACGCATATCTGTTAGATGCTTCGAGGAATAGCTTGCGACTGGGGTATTAATTGTATGGAATTAGTAACTACTCATATAAATTATGGTGAAATTTCACTTCCAAAGGAATTGATGAAAGATTCAGATTGTATGAAGTAGTTCTGTGACTGGTTGAGTGATAATAGAAGATTGGAAGATATGTGATTGTTCCTAAATTACCCTGCATAATCAGCCTATAATGTTCCCACTGCTGGGACTCACGGCCTCCTCTCTATGATAGGGAATGGGCTATAATCCATCACGCAGGCTCAGTGCGGATTGGTTGAAGTCCCATGTCTTCGAATTTTTTGGTTCTACGACATGCCGGTTTCCTCGCGATGTTTTCCTTCACCGTTTTGAGAGCAGTGGTGATGAAATAAATTACACAAAGTAATGTGCCTGCCTGGATTCGAACCCACGACTTACTGTTCTTAAGTCGGGGCCGCCACCGCTGCTTTTCCCTAGGCTAATAATATTTTCGTTTTTCCTAAATCATGTAGTTAAGGCCGCACCCTTCAGCGGCAGAACGTCGATCGTCATGCTAATCAATAGACATGTTCCCTATCACCTCCTGGTCCTTAGACTGGATATAACATAACTCTATGAGACTGCGGCGAGGTGGGCAGATGACATTGTTGCCATTGCGGGAATGTCCTGGATGAGGCTGGCACAAGAGCGTGGAGCTTGGCACAAGCAAAGAGAGGCCTATACCCAGCAGTGGGTGAAGTCGGGATATAGATGATGATGATGATGAGACTGTTATTAAATGATATTGTTAAGATGTTTCTTGAATCAGAAAGAAACGGCTGAACGGACTTGGATTTTATTATTTAAATAGACTATTCAGGTATAAATGTATATAGGGTGACTGGTAATTAGTGACCGATATTTAAACACGTGAATGCACTCATGATAACAAACAACTTTCTGGCTGTTGTGTTGTTGTGATAAAAGTCTGTGTATAAAAATATGTCTTTGGGAAAGCTGTTTGTTATCATGACTACAGTCACGTGTTTAAGTATCGGTCACTAATTACCATTCACCCTATATGTCTGGAACAACTACATCCAAGTAAATGAAGACCCCTGGCATACGAGTGAAACCGCGATTGCGGCATCTCAATAGACGGCTTCTGATCGATTGACTCAAAGTAGGTAGCACATTTTTCAATCCTGATCAGTATAAGTCCAAACACGTAACTGAAATGTTTCAGAGAAAAGCTTGTGAATTAACAAAATGGAATAATTAAGTGCCACATTTAAATTAAACGAATAGTTTCTCCGTAAGAATCTAAAAATGCAGTAGTTAGCAATATGCAAGTCAAATACATGGTAAACATTGAGGCAGACAATTTATTTTAAGTGGGTCATGAAAGTCATTTGAGTAATTAAGAATTATAGAAGGGCCTATTTAACCTAATTAGTTCCAAAGCATCTTTGAATTTTGTTTGTGTGGTAAACTAGCTTTTTGCCCGCCCGCGTAGTGGTCCGAAATTATCCCAAAGGAAAGTATGTATATGTTACGGCTAGCCGAAGTAAGGTTACACCTAGTTCTAGCCGGCTATACCTGCCACGATTAAGTTATTTTTTCCACGCCACTTCAGACTTTTATAGCCATATTTACATAACAGAAATTTAAAACACCTCAGAACCCCCTAAACAGTTTAAAGATACAATGCCAAACATAAATTAGTCCAAAACTGACAGTCAAGACCAAAACCAGTGTGGGACGTTCGCGAATCTGGTATCTGGTATCGGTATCCAATCTTGGCATTATTATGTTACACCCACTGCGGTGCTTTTAAACGGCCGTGAACATTTTTGGATGCGGGTATACGGTTTTGGTATCGCCTATCTGAATTATTGTCGTAAATATCCGTTTATTTTTAATATGACATTGATATATGAATATAGGATTAGAGGTTTATAGATCAGGAAAGATAAAGGACGTTTGTGTTTGATAAATTATATCTTTTTCTTAGCGTATCGATGGCAAAATCCATCATCTGCCTAGCCTTTTCCCAAATATGTTGGGGTCCGGTACCAGTCTAACCGTATGCAGCTGAATATCAGTATTTTAAACAGAGCGACTGCCTATCTGACCTCCACAACCCAGTTAGTACTAGATAATACGATACCTCTTGGTAAGACTGGTTGTCAGACTTTCAAAATTTCATAAAATATATTGGCCCAAAATTTGCCATACGAATTTCGCTCGCTGATGCAGTCAAAAGATCGTCAAGTGCGCAGGAAAAATTATGTGCCAATCTGTCATAAAAAAACTATCCGAACTGGGCCCGATTTCAGCCCTATCACTCTAAGAGAGAGGAGGCCTGTGTCCTGGCAAGATTGATTATTTATTTATACATATAAAAAGTAAGCATAGCAGCTGTGAACAACGTGCTGTCTATTCGTGCTTAAAACTGGCATTTTATAAACGAGGCCTTAGTCTTATTCCATAGCTTCTTTAGCTGGGCAATGGACCTCTGCCAAGTTCCTATACAGTACCTACTCTAGTCTACTCTCTCTGCTTATACAGGGTGTTACAAAATAAACGCAAGATCTCTCGTGTGGTGACTCAAAGCATGTATCTGAACAATTTTTGTTCTATGACTTTTAGAAATACATAACTTTTTTTTTGTTTTACCATACATGTTGATCAGCTGATGGCGTCAAGTCCCTTTTTTTGTGAATTTTTAGTGTTCGTAGAACAAAAATGGTTCAGTTTCATGGTCTGTTTATTACGTTACACCTTGTATACTCTACCTCTAATCATGCTAATACTACAAGTTACCTTTGTTTTAGACAAGCTGCTGCACATTGGTTTAGGTATGTATTTATCCTACAACAAAAATAAAAATTAGACATACACTTTAGTATAATACATCTACCGAAAAAACATTTGATAACCTACAGCGTGAGCTGGAAAAACTCGTCGATGTTACTTAAAATAGCGCAATGAAAATTATATAATATAATGTTAAGTATATAATATTTTATGAAAATTCATCCCGCAATGGTTTAAACAGAGAATCAAAATTTGTACAAGTTACAGTACGACATATTTGTCGATGGAAAATCTCATCGGACTTTTGATATACTACTAATAAACGTTCTTGAGCAGTGCCTAAATATCACGTGCGGCGATGGGACGTCATCTTTAAACTGTTTTTAGACTTTTCTGTTCAAACTTTATGGCGGCTCGGAAGTTAGCTGCGAGTGGCTGTCAGCGCATAACAGAACACTTCAGGTATCAGCGGGGCGCAGAGGACGTATCGCCTTGACTATATAATGCGCAGACCGTCACTCGCAGCTAACTACCGAGCCGCCATAAAGTTTAAACAGAACTATACTGATAATTTCGTGGTTTTATTTTAAATCAAACTATAGACCGACCGCCTCAATAATGAGTCCTCCGCCTTGCCCCATCAAAGGCACATTAAGCGTCCACAAAGTCCTAACAATATCCCACAGGTTATTTGCTTTGAAATAATCATAATCCACGTAGGTATTAAGATACTAACTGAACCAATACGTGATCGACCTTCAGAATATTCCATTTAAATTGATACCTTCGCGAGGACTCATTAAAACGGTCGGTCTATAGTGTTTCTAGTGAACACCACAGGGTTTATCATTCATAACCTCGTACATGTGTTTGTGAACTTGATCCTGGCCGAGTCGCTTTTTTATAATACAAAACAATAACACATTCTGACGCACATTTCTTTTAACACTTGTGTTGCATTCAACACATTAAGCGTGTGAAAGTTTTTAACCCTCTATGCAGATACAATGCCGAGTTTACCGCAACAAATAATATACATTGCTGCATTACATCTACATCATTAAAAGTTAAACGATAGAGTGGCCCAATGAATGAGATTTTTTAGGTAGATCTGGATATTACTATAGACATCTGCATTCTGCAGTACTGGAATTTGACCAAAAGTACGATAGATGCATTGTAATTCAGAAACAATATTGTTTAAGATGTCATGTGAGTAGAAAGAAGAAGAAGTAGCACAGAAGCCTGACCTTTGGAAGGAATGGAGGGTGGCCTTTGCCCATCAGTGGGACAATATGGGCTAGCTATAATAATATAATAATGTCATGTGACTGTTTTAGCTTACGCACTTAGCAACTTTTAAGTGTTTTTCTGCTTCTGTATTAATTGTCATTTCATCTTGTATCAAACATGGTTTAAGTTCCGTCACGGAAAAACAACGCTGAGCGACAGTAGAAGGGATGTGTTTGCGCATGTTATACAGTCGCATCCTAAAGTACTTAGCTATTGTTTTATAATATAAGTATAATTGTTTCATTGTAGAATCGTAATAGGTACCTTACTAGCTACTTAGTACTTTGGAAAAGGCTGAAAAAAAAATAGAAAGTTTATTTGAGCGGTCAGCGTTCTTTTTACGTGACGGGACCTATAGTTTAGAACCTATCTTAAAGTTGCAATCGTTACTCCAAGAGAAAGATCTCTTTTAAATTTTCGCAAGGGTAGGTGCCTATATAAATTCACACTCGTGACTGTAACATTCCTTTCGAACCGGAACACAGCGACTTTAGCTGGCGAAAACATTGGTATATTGGTAGTATTTCTCCAGAAGAACTGACCGATGAGCTCTACTTTACTACGAACGGAAATAACCTTATAGGGAAAATTCTCTATAAGGTTAGACTTGTTTCCTTTCCATTAGAGATGGGTGAGAATGCGAAGCGAAGGATGCGAGTGTGACTAGCCAATAATATCGTTTCTTTTTTACAGCTAAATAAGCAAAAATTTTAAGTTTAATTAGCAAACAAGCTATCTGCCAGTAAAAGTCCCGTCAAAATCGGTCCAGCCGTATCGGAGATTACCCGTTTGAATCTGTTTTTGTTAACAATTTAAAGGGTTTAATTTTTTTTGCGCGGAGCCATAATTATTATTCTAAAATAAAACGAGCCTATGTAAGACCTTATAAAATCAGCTACCTGCCAGTAAAAATCGTGTCAAAATCGGTCCAGCCGTTTCGGAGATTAGCTGGAACAAACAGACAAAAAAATATGTTTTTTTTTGTCATAAGTACCGTATAAATTTTCATACTCATTTAGTAAAAGCTGTTAATTTGATATTACAAACAGACACTTCAATTTTATTGATTTGTATGTATGTATACAGGGTGTAAACAGACCCTTCACGAAGCCGCCAACCAAGCATTCTGTACATCTAACTAAGTTACTTTATGCAAAAAAAATTTGCTGGGAAACGAATTTTTTTTTTGGGGTGAAATATCACGTTTTACGGAAGGGCTCAATGTAACGCACTCAGAACATTGTGCTGATGGATGGATTGAATAGTACGGGGGTCGTGGAGGTGTTTAAAGTAAAAATCTTACTTTAAAAACTAGTATTTAAAAAAAAACTTGTGAAAAAGTCGGAACTTTGACCCCCAATATCTCAGTAACTAGAAGGTTCCCAGGTATGGTCTAGAACAAAAAAATGATCGTATTGACGGGCAGAATAAGTGCCTTTCGGCTTCGTTAAGGGTCTTTTTACACCCTTTACATAGCGGCTGGTCATGCGACCAGTCGTCGTTGTGTTCGCGTAGTGCTCGAGTTCCCTTATGCTCGTTCACCAACTTTAGGTCGTTGCTCTGATGTTACACTTCCAGATAGGTTTAGGTTATCTACGAATCGATCGAAAGGGAGTGACCGCCTACGCACTGAATTCAAGTAATTAGGGCAAATGGATTGGCTTTTTTAAGCGAATTTTGTTTGTGGCACACAGTTTTTTACGATCGATTAGTCTTGTTGTGATAATGGAACGTTGTTATTGTGAGTCAGGCGGATTTTTCGTGATATACCAGATTTTGATTCAACTTTAATATCTAGAACCTGGAATTTTGATTGATTTCATACGTTGCTTGCAATGTTGGGGTTTGGCATACCTTCAGTGTCAGTATTTGTAAAAAAAATAAAAAAACTAAGTAGCAATAAATCGTGGATTTTTATAACTGTATTTGTTTAAAAATATCAATTCAGCTATGCGCTGTTGTAAGATACTTCCATGTATATAAAAAATAACCACAGAACAAGTCCTGCAACAGAAAGTTGAACCATTTAACTGCAGGCTTGCAGGTGGTCTTACTGGCAACAAGTATCTGCTTAACAGGATAACATGAGGTAATAACCACAATCAAGACTTGCTTCTAATTTACGGCCAGTTATCTATAAAGTATGTCACAGGGCTGGCGTTTAACTGAGATGGCGTCTGAGGAAGCTGCGCGTTGCGGGAGAAGTGTTACCAGTCAGAGGGCGAATGACTGAGCTTTTGAAACGGTCACCAACCGTGTCGACGCGTCGTCAAGGTACCTCAGGCAGTCTCGGGGCCAGTAGCTATAAAATACAAGGAGGAAGGGACACCGACGCTAAAACGGTTACCACGTATTCAGTATATCATATTGAACCCCGGGTGGAGGGGGTCAGAATGATGTACTGAATACGTATACAGATTTTTTTTGTCGGTAATTTAAAAAAAAAAAACAGGTTTTCCGTACATTTTGACCGTGTAGGTATTTGGGGGCGTTCAGTATGATGTACTGAATACGTGGTAATAGTTTTATAGTCGGTGTCCGTTCCACCTTGTGTCATCATCATCATCTGCCTAGCCTTTTCCCAACTATATTGGGGTCGCCCCCCAGTCTAACCGGATGCAACTGAATTTTCCTAGCAACAACAAAAAGTCTACGTGGATTGACGCAGAAGCTATCAAAAAGCACGATCTAACATTACGGAATTTAGGCAAAAAAGAGTTCGTTATTATTCATTTTGACATAAATCAAGCAGTGTTGGATTTTACACTTTTTGCCAGTAATGCAAAGAGACAAGTTATTATTTGCCAACTCTTCACATAGTTTATTAGTCATATCGATGTCTTAGAGGCTAGACAAGTGGTAATTGCTTTCAAATCGTTTTGTATTTTTAAAACGGATAACAATAGGATTGACGTTGAAGTGATTTGCTAGCCTATGGCAGTGTCCGTCCAATACATTTTAAACTTTTATTTTACCACTAACTATTGCCCGCGGTTTCGTTCGATTTTTAAAATCAATTCGGGTTGTATTCTGCCTGTAGTAATATAATTCAATCAGAATTCGAAAGATACGTGGCGCCATCTATTATCATAAGAACGTTATTGTTGTTTTCCTTAGGAACAATACTTTTTTTCGGTATAAAAGTTACCCTATGTCCGTTTCTGTACACCTGGCAACATATATTATGCAAAATAGGATGATCGGTTCAGTGGCTTAGGCGTGAAAAGGTAACAAACAAACAAACTTACTTTCGCATTTATAAAATTAGTAGATTTTTGTTAATAGAATTTCTCTTTGTCTAGACCCTCAGTTATCGCATCAAAAATATCTTTCTCTCTCATCTCAAACTCAAACTCAAAGCATTTATTTCAAATAGACGCGTGACAGGCACTTTTGCATTGTTAAAAATAAGCTACCTAGAGTCCCGCCACAGGCATAATAACTGTGAAAAGACTGTAGTTGCCCATTCGAAAATAGAAGATCTCATGAAGAAGAATGAGCAAGAAACTTCTGTATCATATTTTTTAATTAACAACACGAGTAACTAAGTACGTTTAGTTATCCTTTAGACGCAATTTCACAAAACATTAACCAATCCTATCTCAGATAGATCTAAGATTGTGGACATACCCTCGTTTTGAATATCCGTTAATCTCTTGCTTAACTTAGACAAGATCATAATCTCAACGCTTTTCCCTTTGACAAGATAAGGTGACTTAGCAGTATCCTTTTCATTACAAAACCTTAGATGCTTAAGTTACTAAGGGATTATAATAGCGTGTAAAGAGGGACTCGTAAAGGCATGGATTTGTAGGGAATGTTCGAGATGTCCCGATTTTTCGAGATATCCCGGAACGTTACGTGAGCTATCCCGATGTGGAGTTGTTTGGCCCCATTTGAAGGTAGTGATTCTTTAGTAGAATTTTTTAGGATGTTCAGAAATGACTCGAAGGGCATAGCATAGACCTTCTGTGTTTATGTCGCGTTGACACGATCAGAGTATACTCGGACCGAGTGGACTCGGATTGCCTAGCGCATTCGTATGGGTCGGTATGGGTTGCCACATCCGATCCATCCGAGTCCACTTGGTCTGAGCATACTCTGGTCGTGTCAACGCGGCTTTAAGAAGAAAACTTATTCAGCAATTGGACAAAAAAATGCTGGCTGACTGATGTTGGCCAATGTTAAAAGCTTAGATTTGAACAATTTTACCGAAATTCTTGATATAAAAAGGACTACAAGCGAGGTCTTATTAAGATAGCCTAAATCTAGCAGTCCTCCAATGCGTTGCTGATATCATGTCTGGCAAACTAATGAGGCAGATGGAGGAACAGACTATACGATGAGATGGATTGTTGGGTAAAATAAAAAAAAGCATATTATATGAAGTTTTAAAGAAACATTTCATCAATGTATGCAGACCAAGCACCCATGAAACACAAACTCAATAGAAGCTATCCTCCTACAATAGTCGTAAAAAAATCGAACCATATCATCAAAATAATACTAATAGCAGATTAGATACCGATAACATCAGGCCAGATAGTAGACAAACGACACCCAATAATAAAAATAAAAGTAAAGTCACTTCTTTTTTTTTATTTCCCGTCCGTAAAAAAAAAAGTCACCCATTCAAAACTGCACGCAAGCATTTCACCGCATTTCAAATATCCCAACGTCAATTCCGCGTCTACCTGGTGACCAGCCAATTTATTGGAGTCAGCAACAATTCAAGTGAACCCTATGCGGTTCACTTGAATTGTTGCTGACTTGCACGGAGCATTTGCAAGTAAATGACGATAACGGTGTATTGAAAGTGCGATAAAACGCGAAATGGGTCGTGGGCTTGGGTGTGATAGCAGGTTTATCATTTCGCAGCTGTTGTAAATATATGGTTAGTTGTCGTTTAGGACAAAATACTGTTGCGGTGTTAGACTAGGAATACATTATGCCCGGTTGAAATCTTTTACGACACAATTATTTATTGATTTTATTAATTTAAGTGTACCAACAAACGTTATCTATTGCGTGGGCGCCTGCAACAGTACGGTCCTACGACGGAAAATGTTGTGCAACAGATCAAAATCAAAAGTCATTATATTCAAATAAGGCTGATAGTCAAAACTTTTTGAACGTCAAAGTTTACAAGAGACAGTCTTCGCCACTTCCTAGTGTTTGAGCTGGAAAGAAGAAGTGGAGGAACAAACTCCCCTGCAACACATCTGTCTGATAGGTTAGAGGGACTGTTCGAAAGAGATACCGCGGCCCTGGAACACAAAGGGCAAAGAAAGAACATGGATGGGTTTTGGTCAGTACGAGTCTGACACTCCCTTCCACTCCGCCCAGAGCAGGAGGGGTAATTTGACAATTTCCCAACCGAAAAGAAGTTAGAGGATCTAAGGCTAAACTAGCTTCGTATAATTTTACCGAAACTCTTGAACCAGAGCGAAAATAATGGCAATTACTGGCGAGATTCTGACACTGTCGAAATTCAGTAGTTATCGAATGCATGGCTGTCACCGGGCAAACTAATGAGACGGACGAAGAAACGGAATTTATGAATGTACAGACTTCATCACTATTATGAATGAGATAGCTTGTCGAGATAAGTTAGTCCACGGGTGGGCGTGATTAATCAATATTTTTTTTCTAAGTACCTACCTCCTGTCCTGCATAAATAACTGGGGTTAATTTATCATCGTATCTTCATTAAACTATGCAACTAGGGCACTTACTTTAAGCCCCACTATTTTATGGGCCTTATCTAAATGTTTGTTTGATAACATGCCTGATATATCATACGTTATGAAATGTATGCACGGTACAGTTGCACATAGACTATATTTATGATCACTGCATATAACTGCTTATCTTTTATTATATTGTGCGCATTTCCTTTTCCCGATGCCGATGGAGTAAAGTTTTGACCGAATGGTGGTCCAAGGTTGGGCCAAAGAAGCCAGGGCGGTCCAAAAGCGCGTTGGGTTGACGATATCGTCAAAAGCGCGAGAAACATTTGGTTGAGGGACGCACAGAACCGAGAAGTATGGCAGAAGAAAGGGAGGCCTATGCCCAACAGTGGGAGGTCCAAGGTTAAAAATAAATGATGATGATTTCCATCTCAGAAATCGGTCAGACAGAAAATGCAGGAGCTTTCTAATTTTCAATCGTTCACCAAAAAGAATGGCGTGCAAATGTCTTACTGTAAACCGTACTTACTGAAATAAATATCATTTCATTTTATCATACTAGGTTTAGGAACTGACAATATTCAAAGGGTTAACTTAACAAGTAGAGCAGTTTACACACTATCGACTAAAACGGTATACTGCTCTACTTTAAAAATAATGGTATAATTATGATATGTGTACTTAATCAATAATCAGTCAGCTGCTGGTAGTCGCTGTAGTTTTGATTAAACGAACAATGTTTATTGATTGTAGCTTGAAACAATAACATGTCAGCTCTAGTAGGTTGAAACGTGCTAGTTTCTAAATCAATTTATAAATGTACCTGCTATAAAATTGAAACCACAACTATTGCTTTTTCACATTTTTAACTGCAAGACAAGATTTTATTTTTTTCTGTATGAAAAGTTCTTAATTTCTCATCATCTGCCTAACCTTTTCCCAACTATGTAGGGGTTGGCTTCCAGTATAATCGGATCCAGTTGAATAGGTACCAGTATTGTACATGGAGCGACTGCCTATCTGACCTCCACAACCCAGTTAGTACTGGGTAATGCGATACCCCTTGGTAAGACTGGTTCTTAATTTCTCAGGAAAATTAATTTTAATTGTAATGATTTATTATCAACACTTTAATAGACTACCAATAATTTTCATCTGTTTAATTTGTCATTGAACAGGAATCAAGCAAGCAATCATTTAAAAATTGAACCACTTGCATACTTATTATCCCTAAACGATCCATCGAATATTCCAGAACCATCAATTGCCAATTTCAGGCAGACAATAAAAAAGCCGTAAAATATAAGCAATATCACTGATGTATTCGCATTACGGCATTATGTATAAGAAGCAATCCATTAGGCCGCGGATACATTTATCAATAATACCAACTAGGGCATCGGGTCACAGCTTTTGTTTGTACGGCGTATGCCTAATTGTCCCAACATTGGCGGCTACCGAACTGGTGAACTGGGACAATTATGTAATAGAATGTTATATAAGGTGAGTAGATGCGGCAAAAAAATACGTAGAAGATTAGGTACGTAGGAGGAGGAGTAGAATCAGGGAAATCAGAGATATCGCCGATGTTAGAAAGATTGTGTAAAGTAAAAAAGGTGACACACAATTTTAATCAGAATAATGAACAAAACATTTTTCTACGAGTATAACGCCTGGGAACTCCGAAGGATCAAGGAGAGGTGTTTCTACAATACAATCACATTTGGCCAATTATGCTTACGTTCCATATAATAGGAGACAAATTTCCGAGCACAAAAATCAAGGCTCCGGGATGCTTTGGGGAAGCACCCGAATTTACTTGTACCTCCTGACACATGGTAGTAGTAGGAACAGTGGATCTTAGTCGGTGGAGACCGACATAACCCTCCACTCGCCACAGATAGAGGGTATCCACGAGCATTTGCCATTAAAAAACAGGCTCGGGCTGGTACTGACAAATTCCTGCTACTTTGCACATGCTCAACAGCAGCGCTTGCAACCACTATAGCAGCGAGGCAGATAATGAACTGAACTCAATTACTTACAGATCTGGATAAATATGGCTCCAGACTAGATATTGTTGCTAGTTACTTACAAAATTAATTTCTGTAGAGAGAAAATTAAATAGCCCCGCGTATAATCTTATACGGAGGCTGGTAAATGCAGCGCAAATCTACTTGTACAAAAAACTATCGCAAATTCTAACATTAAAAACTTAATAGCTAGGAAGTGGTTAGGAGTACGCTGTAATTTCTAGCAATCTTGTGGTTATCGTCGCGATATAGGTAATGACATCCAAGATAAGACCACCAGCAATGATGTAGACTTGAAAAGATATCAGGGGAATCTGGTACGACCAGTTCGATAGCACACCTTAGACTATAAAACGAAGATAGCAGAACCAAAACATAACACAGTGAAGAAGGATTACAAATCCCTATAGATTAACTAAGAGCAAGCTACCGGCCTTTAGACAATAACATGAACTAAGAAAATAACAGAATTTTCTTGGCTTGAGAAATGGGGTTCAGCGGATCTATAATTAACAATGGAGTTCATAAAGAAGTTGAGGAGCTCGTGGCTAAATAATAACAGCAGCTCGGGTCGATCTTTAGGTTAAGCCGTGCTTACCTAGGTTGGTCTGTGGATGGGTGACCACCTATTACATACCGAGTTTCCTCCGTGCCTCGAAAAGCACGTTAAGCCGTTGGTCCCGGCTGTCATTTGTAGATTTTTGACAGTCGTTGGGTAGTCAGTGGCCCAAAAAGTCTGACAACCAGTCTTACCAAGGGGTAGCGTATTACCCAGTACTAACTGGGTTGTGGAGGTCAGATAGGCAGTTGCTCCTGGTAAAATACTGTTAATCAGCTGCATCCGATTAGACTGGAAGCCGACCCCAATATAGTTGGGAAAAGGTTAGGCAGATGATGATGATGAGTTCATAAAGAAGTTTTACGACACTAAATTAAAAATTTCTATGCAGAATAAACCATATTATCGACCTAATGACCAAATATATATAAATAGCAAATTCAACTAAATACTTGGACTGCAGGTCAATTCTAATGATGACCTTCTGATAACATGAACTGCAGACGATACACCTTTGAACCGTCGCGACGTCTGCAAAGACAGACGATTCAATTATGTATCAGATAAAGATATTATAAATAGGTATTACTTGCATAGTGACATAAGCTGCATTTACACAGCAGGTACTTATAATTAATATAAGTCTGAAATCGCCAACCCGTCTTGAGCAAGCGTGGTGATCAATGCTCGTGCCTTCTCTGTATGAGAAGAGGCCTTTGCCCAGCAGTGGGATAGTAACAGGCTGGTATTATTATATTATATTATGTCCGAACTAAAATATAGTAGGTAATTGAAGATTCTACTAAAGATGTCAGTGGGTTGGATAAGAAATTTGCATAAAATTGCAATAAGACTATTCACAGATCCTAAGATAGCCTCTACAGGCTTTTCATGTCTGCATCCAACCCAACATAACGGTCAAGTTTAAATAAATGCTTTAACTGCTGGTTGCATTGGGTAGAGCCCAATTCTTCCTCTAAGTTTATGGCACTTTTTTTGATTTCGTAGCACGCATGCCTACCATACATTAGATCGCACCATGCCTACTTTTAAATTTTTGTCCCAGTTACATCGCAGTTTACCAAATCTAAAGATTTTTTTTGTCAATATGCGATTGATGGCATCACGCGATCAAATGTCCATACATTTGGTTTCAAAATGTTGGCATTGTGTTACCCATTACTTGAAAGTTCAAAAAAGTAGTCATAGTGCGAAAGTAGGCATCGTGCTACGAAATAAAAAAGTGCCATTAAATTAGAGGAAGCATTGGATAGAGGGTTTGTATAATTATAAAACTGGTACCCTGCAAATTACACTACTTGGCTGTTGCACAAATATGTACCAAGCTATACCTAATAATACAACCGATATTGCGATGATTCTAAACGAACGACAGAAGCCATACAAGCTGATATAATTTGTCAGTAAAACAGAGGCACTTTATCCCCATAATAGCCACGATTGACGTCATCAAGTACTTCAGAAGAACAAATACATAGGGTACGGAATAAACCGAAACATTTGTATTCTGTGGTTCCAGTCGCCGAGTGTAATAATAAGCGTCACCGTCGAGGTCAAGGTTCTCATCCCGGTTAGCGTTCGCTGAACTCTTAGTTTTGCCACAGATGAAATACGTGACTTCCGACAGTCTATAAAGTTCTTACATCTATTTGACTTTTTGAGAGCTAAAATCACTAAACGTAATTGACGAAAATTCTGTTATGTCCGCTTCTCAAAATGGATCCCGGAGTACTAAGGAACTGTTCCTCATTGATATAGCTATTAATCAACAGGTTCGCCGTCCCCGAAAGGATCTGTCGACATGTTGGATAGACTATAAGAAGGCCTATGATTATTATAGAGAAAAGGGCCAGCCAGAAGACATACCTAAAGATTTATGCATAAACTTAAACTTTATTTCTATTGTTTTTGGGCGACTTCAATTGTAGATAACTACAGAATTACAAAACAAAGAACAATCTAGACACTAACTTTAACTTTAAGCTTGGTAAATCTTGGCTTGTTTAAGCTATGATATAAGTAAACAACGGTGTCTAGTTGTGTTTGTCTAAGTTATACATACTATGAGCTGTATTTATAAGCACGAGAATATCTTATGACATCATCAAGTTAAGAACCTCTTGTCAGTCAAGGACTGCATTGACTTGTCCTAACACGAAATTTATAGAATCATCGATGATTATAAAAAAACGTTTGTCTAGTCTTAAGCTTTCTCAGTGTCTAGCACGCTTAGCATGACCACCGTAGAAACGGGTTTCTTTGACGGAAGAATCGACCAAATAAAAAATTGTGAAACGAAATCTGTCATTTTGTCGACACAGTCTGTCATTTTGTCGATTCTTTCGTCAAAGAAACCCGTTTCATGTCATGCTACGCGTGTAGTTCCTACTTCTCCCTATCTAGATAGAGATAAATCTTCGAAGACTGGTTTTTTACAGTAGAATCATTCCCATTATCCTTTTCATAATCTCTAGCTGCTTTATTTTATGGCTCTCTTATTACTATCATATTATTCACAATTAATTATACCGTTTACAACATTTGTAATAATAGGTAAATAGTACTCGACATACTTCCTTATCTTCAAGTTAGCTCTATTGTTTCATATTTTTGGCCTACTGTAGATATTATCTTAGTCTATGGTTCGGGTGGTATAAAAAAAGTTCGTTGTTGATTCACCAAGCGCCGGCTGCTATTGGTGTGTTCGTTTTATTCATGAGATAGTCGAAGCTAACGATTTTTTAAAAATAATAGGCTCATTTATGTTAATGGTTTACTAATGTTATTGGTATTTTGGTATCAAAGGTACGAACGGCATGCTAGATCATTATGTTTGTATTGTCCTGGACGAGGACGATTTTTCCTGTTGTGTGTTTATTTATAGTGTTCAAGGAAGGATTTACAGTTTTGTTTGTAATAAAAACAAGCGTAAACACTTCGTAATAAAATCAACATTATCAACAATTATTATGATTCAGTTATCGATAAATATTATCTAAACACGCGTGGCGCATGTTACTGAAATTCAGTTACAGGAAGCAGGTCAAATTACTGAATTAATCTAGTAGCAGTTTACAAACGCCTTATTTTTTTAAAGAAGTTTAGCTTTCATTGTAGCTCACATGTTTTAGGTAAATAGAAAATAAACACAAAGTTACTTACTTGCATCTGCAATAGTCTGGAACCACCGTTCTTCTCCATTTTCACGGTTTCGCTGGCGCACAAAAATAACAAAATACCGAGTAAACTAGAAGACAACAAAAAATTTAACAATTCGATGTATCAAGTTATTGAATCGTGTAAAAAATCTATAAAATATTACACGCGATTTTTGTATTTATCATTATCAAACACCATTCACAAAATTTGACATTAAAATGTCAAACAAAAAATTATGTCCATCAACTTCGAGCTTTCGCGCGGTATTTAAAATTGGAATGCGTTTATGATTTAAACTTTTTTAATTTATCGCCGCGTTCTCAGTTACAAGAATGATTTAATCGTAATACCGATCAAACGAGTCAGCGGTCGCCAAGCGACTCAGCTGTTGTGAAGCACCGAGGCAAATTAGCGAGAGATGGCGGGGCCGGGGAGCGAGCAGCCTGCATGACTACTCGCTGAGTAATCGACTGGCTGCACCTACACGCCCTGTGAACCGACAACAATACTTTTGCCACTATTATAACTTTAATCAATCTTGTTCGTATAACATAAAGGATATTTTACTATAACACTAACAGTTTGTCTGTAAAAAAGAGTTTGTTTTCCGCCGCCAATAGACAAATTATTGTTTACGTTTGAAGCAAAGGAAAAAGTGTTTTATTACTTGCCGGTAAAAGTTTTGCGGTTGGAATTGAAATTATTCTGTTAAATGGCATAAACATTGAAGAAATTCGCGAGCCCGCAGCCAAATTCAGTGAAAGCGTTATCATAAGTCACAGCGGGCGTTAACCTGGTAGTATCAGGGTAATTATAGGGGATAGCATATAATGCCAGCTTCACATCGCTTTGCACGCGGTTTGTGCAAGAGAACTGGTTAATGAAACGGACCATCTGTTGCACAAAGTATTGATTTAACGAAGTGATAAGCGTATAAGTAATTTATTATTTTGAGTGTGTTTATTTGGAATACTCTAGTAGGGTTGAGCCGTGGTTGATCTTTTAATGAGGTCACATTATTCAAATGAACGCAGGTGTGAAAAAATTCAATTGACTTTGGGCTCTACCCTGTTTTTCTTGCGTAAGAGTGTTTAATAACAGCTCCAGATTATTAACTTTATCACATTTAACTTCAATCAAAAGTTAAGTTTAGATAATGACTCAAGAAAATGATCAAGACAGAACAAATGCGACTCATGTTTAATAACCACCATGTTCCTCTTACAAGATAATCAATTTAGATAGACAGTCTTCAGACATCTTAAGTGCGTGTATCTCGATTATAAATCGCAGTGCACACTTGTTTGAGCTAATCCTGTAAATAAATACAACCGGATACAAAGATAATAATCTCCTTACTCTCGTCTCAGTCCGTACACTTCGACGAAACGATGTGGTTTTATATTTTTTATGAATGCTTACTTTTATTTATGCCATTTTTGGTGTTATGATAGGTGGACTGCGTGGACCACATTTTATATATTGATATTCTGATGCTAAAAGAGATGCCTTTAAGGATTTAATGCATAAGTATTCAAGTCTCAAGCTTTTGATCAAAAATACTTACCAGTTTTTTTTTGTCGAATTTAAACATATGAATTCCTTTTTCTCCACACATGTATGCATATCTTTACAGAAGTGTGACATATAAAATGTTGTTTATCGTTTAGATACTTATCAACTTCATAAATAATAGTGTACTTTAGGGACTTATTGGCCTCTCACTTCTGTGCATCGTTCTTAAGTATTTATGTTTAACAGACTTATCATGAGTTTTGTTGAATTTAATAAAGCCTTTAACAGAATGTACTGGAACTGCTTGTTGAATCGTCTGTAATAAGAAGTAAGATTCGAAGTATTTGTAATGTTCCCAAGTTTGTATTTCCTACTCGGATGCCTTTAAAACATTATTTCTAACAATACTTTTAATTCCTTGCGCCTTCATATAAGGTGTACCTCAAGGGAGCACTCTGAGACTAATGCTCTTTGGTACAATTGATACTATTTGGACTTCTGATTTCAAAAAGAAATTAAACACCAAACATTTCACCATACGGTATATTTTATTAAAAAAATTACATACAAACATTCATAATCTGTGATTTAACGTCACTATCATACATGGTCATACAACTCACGACGTCGATCTAACTACGCACGCGCTATACTTATTTGTCCATTTCGTAGCGTTACACCGCTATCCTCTACTGTGTAAGTTTTGATACAGTACATCACTGGTATTATCGGCTGGATATGATGGTTCTTTCTTTTTCAGAGGCCAGCCTCTGAAAACAATACCAATCAATATCTTATGAAATCATTTTTATAAAGATACTAGCTGTTCCCCGCGACCTTCGTCCGCGTCAAGTTATTAAAAATACAATTTTCCCCGTTTTTGCAACATTTTTCATTGCTGCTACGCTCTTATTGGTTGTAGCGTGATGATATATAGCCTATAGCCTTCCTCGATAAATGGACTACCCAACACTGAAAGAATCATTCAAATCGGACCAGTAGTTCCAGAGATTAGCGCGTTCAAACAAACAAACAAACAAACAAACACTGCAGCTTTATAATATTATTAGTATAGATTTCATCATCTGTCTAATCCTTTGTGGAGGTCAGCTAGGCAGTTGCTCCATGAAAAATACTGGTATTCAGCTGCATTCAGCTAGACTGGAAGCCGACCCCAACATCGTTGGGAAAAAGCTAGACAGATGATTCGCTCCTGTTAGTCTTTATTTTCTTTATCAGTTTCCTGTTATTCAATGAATAGGTGGCAAGTATTAGTGTCACTCTGCGGTCACCAGGCCCTTGTTTGATCATTTATATTATTTAGATGATTCATAAGGCTGTACTCCTCGATACAGCTCGCATTGTGACTAGGTTCCTGACTCTGGAGCCCTAACCACCGATAGCTTGGACCCTGCTCCCGACACCGGCGGAAACCTATTTTATATTTTTAAATCACAATATTATTATTATGCATCATTTGTCTAACGTTACTCGCGTTTTTATCTCCTTAGGAACATTAATAATACCAGTGATGTTATAACAAATATAGATTATTGTCTGCACAAATAACTGTGTTTTAGGGGATTAAATAATCGCGACAATTGTAAATAAAAAACTTAAAATCTTTAGAAAAAATTCTTACTCTGAGAACTTTATCATAGAGTTCTCATTTTTTAATACCACACATTGACTTTTCTTTCTCTCTCTCTCTCTTATCAATTGACAAAATGTATTCCCTCTCAATTGACTGAAATACGATTTTCATGACGCGAGTTGCTTCTTTCAATCAATCATAGTTGCAATGGATTAAAAATTTATAAGACACAATTGGGTTACAAAGAAAATTAAAGGTAGGTACTTGTGCAGACAATTTCCCTAACAAAAATATTTCATCGAACAAGCGCTCCGAAATACAATAAAACTACTTACAAATAACATGAACGTACGAACACATCAAGAGGATTCCACTTCAAAATCATACATGCAAGCTTCTCATACAAAAATATCTCATAATTATATTACTAGACGTCTGGACAACGCCTTATTGCTGTCTAATATTCATTAATTTTACAAATAATTTGTATATTTTACCAAAGAAAATATAAGATCTAGAGTGTTTTTGAACATAGGAGAAGTATCGGTGAATTATATTTTAAGTGTACAAAACATCGACTTAATTAATTGCATTTATGTTAAACCGCAGAAGTTAAATAAATACATAATCCTCGGATACCTATAAAAAATATAGGTCAGACTTGAAGACCACACCTGCCTGTGATCACAACGCATTGTGGTCTATATAAAATAAAATAATTAACTTCGAGTAGGGTAAAAACAAGTTAAATATTAATAGCATTTAGCAATAAAAAAAACAATTTCTAAATACTGCAGGTTTAAAAAAAAAAACATAATATCTATGACATGATTGAAAAAAAAAACTAATTATTCTCCTCTGCTAAAATTAAATTGCGGTACCTATTAATATATCTTATAAACATCTAAATATTTATTCTAATTTACATTCGTATAATGCAATAAATTGGCTACGACATCTATAGCTACATTGCAAGACCCAAAATTATATTTTTTAAATTGTAGAATGATTTGCCGCCATTAGACAGCTGTCAAAAGTTCAAAAGGTCATTGTGAACAAAGATTAAGCACAATACAGTGGCAGCACAGACATGACAGTGGGTCACTCAATTTTTATTATTTTTGTTTTGTGCTTATACGGGGTGGAATGGGACACCAACGCGAAAACGGTTACCACGTATTTAGTACATTATTCTGACTCCCCCCTCGTAGACATTTTTCATCGGTTTTCAAAAAAAAAATCTGCTGTTCCATACATTTTGACTGTGTAAGTATTGCAATTTTGTAGGAAACAGCTGTTTTTTTCTCAAAAACCGATGACAAATTTCAGAATGATGTACTGAATACGTGGTAACCGTTTTCGCGTCGGTGTCCCTTCCACCCCGTATGTTGTGATATTCTATCTAATGACAAAAATCCTTTCCAAAATAATATAAGATAGGTATTAATTATTTTCTTTTTTCTTGTAAGTCTTGTATTTCATATTTTTGGCAGTATTAACTGTTTTCACAGTTTTTTATGTAATAATGTTAACTGATTTAGTTGCAGTTAAATCTTGCAATGTAGCGTTCGCGGGGCGAGGGACATTTATTCGCGTTTACCATGCCTAGGGTTACACACAACACAGGTATTAGGTAAATAACGTTAGGCAGTCTTTGGGTAGGTCGGAAGATTTTATAGCTTCTAGATATTTTCTTTAAATAATTTTACTAAGTTAATACACACCTAACTATACCGACAATATCCAAAAACTCTGTGATTTTGAGTAAACAGTTCTTTTAAAAATGATGTTGTTTATTCAAAAGACCTTTACGTTATATTTCGTTCAGTTAGGTTATGTTCTACCGACCACGTTAACTAATGCTAACATCAACTTAACACTAAAATTATTTATTTACGAATTCAATGAGTAAATATACTTTCTCAATTCGTAATTGGTGTCATCAGGGGACAAGCATTGAATGTACTTATCCTATTTGTGTTAAGGAGAATGCTCCAAGGTACCCAGAGAAAATCAAATATTGAAAAGTTGAATTTCGAAGGCTGCCTTGCAGCATCCGCCTTAAATAAATTCTATTCTCAAGTAACTCTCATTTTGTGCGACTTTATGTATTCAGTGAACATGAAAAAGTTTTCAAGAAAGCAGAATAATGTGTACCCTGATTTGTGTAATCACATAAAACCATCGAAAACTTCTTCTGTCATTTACCGAATTTAAAAAAGGCATTATCTCCAAATTTCTTTTTTTTTAACATCTTCAATAATCCCTAAAAATGCATTATTTGTAAGAAATGGAGGAAACAATCAACGTTACAGTTTATCAAAGATTAAAGAGAAGACAGTATCAAACGTTTCGTAAATAATATTGTACCTAAATAAATATCGCTCTGAGAGATCGAGATTTAGTGCTATACCTAACCTACATGAACATCCTATGGCTTTATCAATAGGCCGAACTTCAAGAATTTGAAAATGTCTAGAATTTCATGTCTACACACATCTTTACTATGACAACATGCAGTATCTCTATAGAGCACATCTATTAAATGCATTTTATAAGATAATTGTGTATGCCCTTCATGATCGCTGTAATATCAACTGAAGGCATTGAGATAATTTATTCATCCTTGTTGAATATCGTTATTCGTCCGAATAAAATTTCATTAAAATAAGTATATCGAACAAATAAACAAAAAAAAAATCGGAAGATTGCTATTTATTTGGCATCGATCAGAAGGGTCAATTCTGTCATTCATAATCTTTGAGCATCCACAATTATTTCTCTTTTTCGACTTCATCAGAAAGATTTGAAAATACATTCAGAAATTAAAAGTAAATATAATACCTAATATTTTCCTTGAACATTGTTTTTTCAAAATTTATAAGATGGTGACAATTTTATTTCATTAATGAACTATATAATTGGCACATAAGCTTTTTTGTGACCAGCACATTTGTAAATACATATTTAATTTCAATTTACTAACACAAAATATATTTGGCATCGTCAATTTCTGTCACTTTGTGAAATCTTTTACATTTGAAAATCAAGATACTATCGACAATATTTCTTTTTTTAAAGGACACTAATACAAAAACTCGAAATCAGCAAATCGGTAACAATTGTTTGCCTTTTTTGAATTTTCAATCCAACAATTCCGAGTTACAAAATAATCGATAGGTTTTTATATTCAAAGCCAATATGCTATGTTAAACATGACCAGCATATAACATGAAAAACTGTGTTTTTTCGGATTAGTGTTCTTCACCGATGTTTTAAGACAATGTCAAAATCTACGAAAGAAACACGCTGTTCCAGTGAACTGACTGTCTGTTGTTTTTTCCAATATTCCTAGCTCGTAATGTCTTTGCTATGACGCAATCGTGACGCGACGTGATTAGGTCCCAAAAAGATTCGCAAAGTCGCGTAAGTATGTCCTACATTTTACGCTTAGCAGCTACGCCACGATTGCAAATACGCAACCCGCAGATCGGCTAAGACGTACGAAAAGAACGGGGAAGAGAAATGGCCAAAGACTCCAGTTTTTCCCAAGGTCAGAACAGTGTATCTTTTCCCTAGATCATGAAGTCATCAAAAAGGTTTACATCATAAAATCTCCGCAGTCTACGCCCATATCCCAGTCGTCTGAAGTGCCAGTGTCATCGTATTCTGCCAGAGCTTGCTCGTAGACCGAAGCTTCGTATGCGGTGACCCCGTCCAGCATGGAGCAGGCTTGGGACACGTTAGTGTGGTGCATGATCGGCATCGCGTGGAGGGCGAAGTCTTCGCCTTCTTGGGACCAGGTGAGACCTGAAAAGGGGCAAAAGCTTTCGTTAATTTGGAGAATACCGGTGATGGAATGTTGTAGGGTTAGCAGAGAGAGACGTTGGTCATGATGGCATTGATATTTAGTCAATAGCAATGCGGCTGATAGAAAGAGACGATCTTTGAAAGCATCAATAACACAATCAATATATGGATACAACCCCTATTTGTATCGTTATACATGACATCTGTTCTTGAGTTCTTCAGCCCAATCGAGCCCAATCTTGGAGCTTTGCAGTTTGCATTACAAATAGTTTGAATAACAATACTCACGTCCACTCCAAACTCCGTTTGGTAAGGTGACCCACCCCCAGCCTTGTCCCCAAGCCAGCTGGTGGTCCAGCTGCCCTGCCAGCGGCACCTGGCGCTTTATGACTGCGACGAGGCCGCGGCCGTCTAGCGCTCCTACAGCGCTGCGAGCGTTGCGGTTGTACATCTCCGATGAAGTCGCTGCTGAAACCGACAAGGGAAGGGTCTATAGATTATGCATACTGCCATGCAGTCCTTAGAGAGCGGTAAGTCAGAGTAATAGAAGATTACGACAATACGTTCTTACCACCACTTTGCGGAAAATAGATGGCGCTGTACAGGGGGGTTTCAGTGTGGGAAAGAGACAGAGCTATAAAGGTCGTCTAGCACCATCTCTTTCCCACACTGGAATTACTCCTGCTCTAAGACGTCATGGTAGGCCACCTCGACGTATAACCCCACCCTACCTCTTTCGCACTTTAAAGTTAGATTGAAATATTACTGCTGTCAGACGTGGTGGAATAAAACAGCCTCCACGATACATAAATGTAGGTACATACAAATGTCGGGGGAGCTGATGGGCAGTTATGCTGACTGGCTGATTACCTAGGCATGACCAGTTCTAAGTTCAAGGTTTAAGCGAAGCCGAATCCCTCCCTGGATTCCCCTGTACCTTTAAATTGTTTCAATACGAGGGCAGAAGAACTAAAATCGAATTTTAAGATCATTAAAATAAGTTAGAATTTACTAGGTAATAAAATTATCAATGCAAATCAGTAGCAATCAAACACACAATCCTTTTGTCTCGCCATGAAAGATGTAATCTGCCATTAGCAATAAAAATTTAATTGCCATTTTAACTAGTCCGTCACTAAAGTTTTATGGGATGAAAATTTTATCGTGAAATCGTCAAACGGGAGTTAAGTACTTACTAAGTTACCTAATAAACATGGCTAGATAAAGTGGAGCCGGAAATGCGATGTTTTTTTTTTCTAGATCTTACCTAGAAGCGAATTTTCAATACTTTTAAAATAGGTAAGTGGCCAAGCGCATCCACCGTCTATGGTACTCATATTTTATATGTTAAGTCAATACGTAGATGTCAATGGAAAACACTAAAGTAATAAAACAAACCAGAAAGCCAACAAATAAAATAATTTCCATCGGACAGATTGAGTAACTGAGTTCGACAAATAAATCTGAGTCAGCAATGGAGACACGAAAACAAGTAACGCCTGACAAAACCGAGTCGCAATCAGTGTAAATACGTCACACAGATATGCTGCTTCCAAAGGCGCTGTCGAGTCAACAGGGGCGCCGATATTAATCGCGTAACACTAGACTTAATTAATGAAGTGGCTTGTTGCCTGTAGTTTTGGCGGGAACAATGACAGCTCGTGTGGCGGCCATGATGGATTGTCTATAGTATTGCGTGTTAACTTTGCTGAACTGCCTGGCTGTGTATTATGGGCTGTATTGTGTTTAGATTGTTACAGGCTGTATGAACGATGATTTTTAAGGTAGTCTGTATTAGTGATTCGAAAACACCGCGTACAAGATGCCCGGAATATTAATAATGGTTTATTTTCATCCTTTCAATGGCAAGTTTCTTCTTCGATAGTGACCTGTTTTCTGCAACTGTAATGTAGGGTGGTTGTTTCTATTTTGTTACAGTAAGTCATTATGCCTAGCCTTTTTCCAACTACCGATATATAACGATACCCCTTGGTAAGACTGGTTGTCAGATTTTTAGGCTACTGACTACTTGTAACGACTCTCAAATATCTACAAATGACAGCCGGGACCAACGGCTTAGCGTGCTTTCCGAGGCACGGAGGCAACTCGGTATGTAATGGGTGGTCACCTATCTAAGGACCTTCCTAGGCAAGCGCGGCTTAACCTGGAGATCTTCCCGAACGGCTGTAATAATTTAGCCACATGCTCCTCGTTCAGTAAGTATTAAATACAAAAAAAAATTATGGTTTATTTATTTAAATTTCCTGTAGGCGGTACGTAGGCGGACTTTACAACACAAGGCATTCTGTTCCAGGCAACATTTGGATTAAATATGACAGCATTGTGATGGGGTACAAATTGAAATAATAAACATCCATTTTGTTTTTGTGTTTAGCTTTAGATTCCAGCAGCCACGTATCACTTACTATATTTATGCATACCTGCTTAACTAGTGTGATGCTACTTACATATCGCACCCTGAGAACAAAAGTGACCTAAAACGAATTTTGCATTTTGTGAGAAATAACAAAATTGTGTTCGTGTTTTAGTTCGTGACCGCGGAAATGAAAGAGACGAAATGTTTTTGTTTGTACTTTTCTAGCACGATATTATCACTTTTTGATTAATTAGACGATAGCCCATGTTATTAGGACTAGTTTAAGGAATTTAACTCAATTTGCCGTAATTTTGAGTTCAGTTACTTTCGTTCTGACTGAGCGATATGCATCATACTAAATTGCCGTGACGCGGGGTCATTCCCCATTTAAAATTGACACGTACGAACTAATGTACTGCAGTCGGAGGCATAATGTTTAAAGATTTAGTCTTAATGGGCCTTTCACGTTTCGCGATGTGCCCGCCATTTTCTATTAGGTTCACAGCACGATTTTCAAGCTTAATGTTATTATAATTAGTTAGATATGATCGAAATGAGAATACCAATACTGTGAAGAGAATATTGCCGTAGTACACATCAGATGGTAGTTTTATTCCCTCTCCATATTTAACTAATTTATTCATCATCATCAGCTTCCTGCCCTTGTCCCATGTTACCTTGGGGTGGCGCAACACGTTGTCCTCCTCCATTTTTCCCCGTCAACTGTCACGCAATCATTTACACCTTCATTCCATCCATCGTTTCCTTGGTCTTCCTCTCCCTCTCCATCCATCAACATTCATCACTCTTTTAGTCAAATGCCGTTCGTCCCTCCTCATCACATGCGAAAATGCACAAGCACTAAGACAGGCGATTCCCTTTCAAGTTTAACTAATGGATTCATCATCATCATCACAGCCCGAACTCAACCATTGCTGGGTATAGGCCTCTCTTTTCTTGTGCCAATCTCCACGGTCCCGTGCCACCCTCATCCAGGTTTTTCGCCCGATGGCAACTATGTCGGCTACCCATCTCGCCGCCGGACGACCCACGTTTCTTTTGCCAGTTCTTGGACGCCATTCAGTGACAGCCTTAGCCCACCTGTCATCACTGCGCCATGCCAATAATTGATTGCGGTTCATTATTTACCACTGCATCATTTGTTGGACAAAACATTAAAAGATTATCATGCTTAGTAGACGAATTTTGTTTTTAGTGGAGACGCCTCGATCTGTGCTGCTAGAAACGATTCACAAACAAAAACAACAATTTCCATACAAGCCAAGCGTGTCATCGTTTACTCGCACTTATAGTCCTATACGACACTATAATAGTGTTGCGCCTAAATGCCACGCAACACTTTTCGCACCACGAATTTTATAAGTCCTGCCTTTTCTAGACGACGCGCCGCCAGCGCGGCAATTGGTCTGTGTTACTAGTAGACAGGAATGCTGCCCTTGACATTCTTACTTGATCGCATTTTACGAGCGACGAAAGAGACACCTCATTTGCCTAGTCGTAAAATGCGATCAAGGCTTCTTGCTTTGTCGGGAATAATAAGACAAAACGGCGCCATTGTTTTAACCCTTTTTTTACGTCTTGTGGAAAAAAAACACCTATGGCGGTTAGTTCAACAAATACAAAATGATTAAAAACTGAATTATACTTTCAGTAAGTTTATTTTTAGGGTTCCGTACCTCAGTTGGCAAAAACGGAACGGAACCCTTATAGGATCACTGTTTTCCGCCTGTCCGTCTGTCAAAACCCTTTTTCTCTAGAACGCGTGAAGGTATCAAGCTGAAATTAATATCAAATACTTAAGTCTGCTACCACTTGGAGCAGTGAAAAATTCAAACTTGTGAATCAACGCGATTAAAAGATATGACCGTTTATGTCGCATATTCAAGGGAATCAAAACCTATGTGTACTAGGATACTTCCCGTTGACCTGGAATCATACTATTTGGCAAGAAACAATGTCTTACAGCACATGTAAAGGAAACAATTGGAAAACCGCAAATATGTAGATTAACAACAAAATACCTACAAGTTTAAGTATACGAAACCCTCAGGACGCGAGTCCAACACACACTTGGCCGGTTTTTCTATACCCCGTTCATTTCTGCCATTTGGTGAAGCCAAAATATCGACCTTTTCCGATACCTACGTATATGTGAAAGCATTGTTTGGCCAAGGGCGACAAGGATAACGCATTACAACTTTCCTAACGCCAACCACCCAAGCCCTTCGGGTGAGTTCGGGACCCGCAAAACTTTTTTTTCTGTTTTTATTTAAAAACTGCTAAAAGGCTTTTTTTCGGAATGGCCAAGTCAATGAAAGGTCGTTTGAATATTGGGAAAGGGCATAGACAATTTCTTTTCAGTAATCTCTTAAAAGGTTATTTGGGGATGTATTATTGGGATTTGGACATAGGCCGTTAGTCCATTCATGAAATTAAAACCTAATGAAACTCGAAGGGTCCATTAATAAATACTTATATTGGTAAAGGTACCTTCAAATAATGTAAGAGATGAATAATAAAAAGTTTCAAGAACAAATTATTCAAATTCAAACCAAAGGGTTCTAAATAAATTGGTTTGAATTCAATATGGCCGCGGTCAGCGTTTCACAGCTGACGCACGGCGGCCATTAGTCCCTTTTAATAAAACCCATTTTTTCACTTGATGCCTTAACGGATTGGTCAAGGTTTAATTTTAGAAGGTATTAGGCCGAAATAAACTGGCCGTGTGGCCTTATGAGCCTATAAAACACGATTTTCACAGGTGACCTAACAGTGTTCTAGCGAAGATAGGCATTAAACCCTGCGGTAAATCTTACTGGCTAGCTTATTAGTTAAGACTCCATGGTATGAGCATACTGGTCGTACCAACTGAAGAACGTCAATATTAATAACTAGCGGCCCGTCCCGGCTTCGCACGGGTGGTTATTGATTTTCCCCTAATTCGCCCCCCCCCCCCAATTTTTTTTCAATCTATACATATAATAAGACAGTAAAAAAACTGTGTCTGTACATTGAATATATTTAAAAAAAAAAATTGAGGGGGGTTTAGAAACAGTAATAGAGCACGAATCCAAAAAAAAAAATTCTGTCTGTTTGTCTGTTTGTTTGTACACGCTAATCTTCGGAACTACTAGACGGATTTGAAAGATTTTTTTTTGTTGTATAGGTATTAAGTCTGTGCAACAAAAAAAATAATTTATATAATATATATAAATTATTTTTTTATAATTTATCTTGGAAACTTGAACACCTGATGCAGAACCGCAATAGAATAGCTAAACTATAAGAGATACAAAAACGGTACCATAGCAAAAATTGTTTCACGTGATGAGCATTTTCTGCTGAGAGAATACATTTGAAGATCTGGAACACCTGATGTGGAACTCCAAGAGTCCAGCTACACTATAACATATATAGGAATGACGTCTTAGCAAAAATTGTTCAATCTGATGACCACTCTCTGTTGATTTATAAAAATCGAAGATCTGGAACACCTGTTGTGGAACTCAAAGAGCCCAGCTACACCATAACACATATAGGAATGACGTCTTAGCAAACATTGTTCAATCTGATGAGCACTCTCTGTTGACTTATAAAATCGAAGATCTGGAACACCTGTTGTGGAACTCCAAGAGCCCAGCTACACCATAACACATATAGGAATGACGTCTTAGCAAACATTGTTCAATCTGATGAGCACTCTCTGTTGATTTATAAAAATCGAAGTTCTGGAACACCTATTGTAGAACTCCAAGAGCCCAGCTACACCAAAACACATATAGGAATTAGGTCTTAGCAAAAATTGTTCAATCTGATGAGCACTCTCTGTTGACTTATAAAAATCGAAGATCTGGAACACCTGGTGTGGAACTCCAAGAGCCCAGCTACACCATAACACATACAGGAATGACGTCTTAGCAAAAGTTGTTCGGTCTGATGGGCATTTCCTGTTGACTTATAAAAATCGAAGATCAGAAACATCTGATGTGTAAATTAACTGTATAATTATAAAATAACATAAGCTGGGAGTACCTCCACGCGGTGAAGGCGGTAACAGTTTAGGACTGATATTCGATGACGACGGTATATCATTGAAAATTTGACTCTACTGGACAAAACTCCTATTTATTTTTTTATGTTATCGAATAAATATGCCTTCGGGCTTATGTTATTTGAGTGTTTTAGACTTTTTCCACTTATCTTCGTGACACGGTAGCCTACCCGGTAACGCAGGGGAGCAGTCACTTAGATTTTAATTGATCAGGTATCTTCTTCACAATAAAACTATAACCATGCCTAGAAAGAGGTCAAATCTTTCCCAATGTTCCAAAGGAGCTAAAAGATTGAGGATCATAAGATCCCAAGAATCTACCGAAGAACGTCAGGAGAGACTTGATGCTGTTCGAGAACATCAGGCTGCAACTCGCTCCGTGGAAACCTCTTCCTCTCTTCTCTTCTCTTCCTCTTGGATAACGAAGCACGCCTGCGTTCTCAGCGTATTTACGCATCTACATCCAGGTCTCTAGAGAACTGTGAAGAATATGATGCGCGACTGACCGCTGATCGTGAACGTCATGCATTGTCTCGCGAATCGGAGACGTTCACGGATAGAGAATTACCTTGAGTTCCAAGCGTATCTACGCATCGACTTCTAGGTCTCTAGAGACAAGTGGGGAACGTGATGCGCGACTGACCACTGATCGTGAACGTCACGCATTGTCTCGCGAGTCGGAGACGTTCACGGATAGAGAATTACGCTTGAGTTCCAAGCGTATCTACGCATCGACTTCTGACTTACAAAAATGAAAGATATGGAACGTCTCGAATCGTCTCGCGCATCCCGTTGTTTTCCCGTCCCCGGGCTCTTAGAATGCGACATCAGACGTTTCAGATCTTCGATTTTGACGACCCCGTTGTCGCTGGCATAAGCAACAGGATCCGCGTACGAAGTCGCGGGCAGAAGCTAGTAATAAATATAGCCTATGTTACTCAGGGTTAATGTAGCATTCTAATGGTGAAAGAATTTTTGAAATCGGTTCAGTAGTTTTTGAGTTTATTCATTACAAACATACACACAGACACACAAAAATACAAATCTTTCCTCTTTACAATATTAGTGTAGACGAGGGTCAAACCTCCTTTCATGATATTTCATGAAAATAAATGCAGTTTATGACAACCACGGGTTCGAAACTATGACCCACAACTCTTCAATCAAGGCCGATACCACTGGGATTATTGCTCTCTTTCTTAACATAACCTGTAATCCCGAAAGGGTTAGAGAGAGTTGTTCTCAATACACCCACATTTCGCACGTTATGGAACTCCTATGTAATTGGGGGTGAGCCTATTGCTATGAACTAGGCAAGAATTCAGACTCTGGACTGAGACATTCCTGATGGAATGCCTAACTATTCTTTCTTTATCATCATCTTCCTAGCCTTTTTACAACTAAGTGGGGGTCGGCTGCCAGTCTAACCAGATGCAGCTGAACACCAGTATTTTACATGAAACGACTGCCTATCTGACCTCCACAACCCAGTTAGTACTGGTTAATACGATACCTCTTGGTAAGACTGGTTTGTCAGTTTCGGGCCACTGACAACCTGTAACGACTGTCAAAGATCTACAAATGACAGCCGGGACCAACGGCTTAACCTGCTTTCCGAGGCATGGAGGAGACTGTCTATTCTTGAGATTCTTTTAGAATCTGGAATAGATTAATTCATTTAGTACTGCGTAATATTAAAGACCCCTCGGTAAGACTGGTTGTCAGACTTTCGGGGCTTTATCGTGCTTTCGGCACGGAGGAAACTTAGTATGTAATGGGTGGTCAGTGTGGTCACCCATCCACAGAGCAACCTACGCAAGCGCGGCTTAACCTGAAGATGGATCCAAGCGGCTATAATTATTTAGCCACGAGCTTCTCCAAATCATCAGCTATTCTTTCGTATTAAAATAAAATACGCTTATTTAGAATTCCAAGCGAATCCTTCTTTAGAAATAGTAAGTACCTAGTTTTAAATTAAATGACATCATGTTGCAGCTATTTCGCATGTAATTTTGTATGCAAGTGAGCAATCCTTCGTTAAATTACGTTTTCAAAGTCGTCGGACAACGTTGAAGGTTTTCAGTAAGCTCTGGTACGGAGTTCATTGAAAATCTGGCTGGTATATTTGTGGGCGTGGGACTGTCCTGTATTTAAATGGCAGAAGATACTATTTTACTTTTTATTACGTATAAGAATATTATTGGTATCTTACAACCGTATCTAAAGGGTGTAACAAGACCCTTAACGAAGCCGAAAGGCACTTGTTCTCCCCGTCATTGCGATATTTTTTGTTCTAGACCAAACCTGGGAACCCTCTAATTTCGGATATTTTGGTAGTCAAAGTTCTAACTTTTTTACAAGTTTTGTTTTAAATACATGTTTTAATGTAAGAAGTTTCCTTTAAACACCTCCACCACCCCCGTACTATTCAATCCATCTACCAATGCAAAATGATTTGAGTGCATTACATTGAGTCCTTCCAAAAAAAGTGATTTTTCACCCCAAAAAAAAGTCGTTTCCCAGCAATAATTTTTGCGAATAGTTACTTAGTTTGATGGACAGAATGCTTGGTTGACGGCTTCGTGAAGGGTCCGTTTACACCCTGCATCTAATCGTGGGCGTCTTTAAAGGTGACTATAGTAAATCAAGAGGTGGTCACTAATGGGCTTACTGTCTTTGTGACTACATAATAAACGATTTGACCTTTCATTGTTGTGGTAATTTCAGCAGTAGAAACCTGAGCTGATGTCTTTAATTGTTTAGGTTACGTATTCAAAGGGTAAGAACGGGTTCCTTATATTACGCTTACACCATTTGGTACAAGACTGTATTTAACAAGTTTTTATTAGCTTCACCTTTGACGAACTATGTGGAAAAATCTTAGAAGACAGTTAGACCCACTTCCCGGTTTCCGATTGAGCTGAAATTTTGGTTATATGTATGTTTAGTTTGGATGACAATGCATGGTTAGTTAAGATGCTACCACACCAATCGATCGATCGTCGATCGAGGCCATCAATCGATGGTAGAATGGATAAGTCGACGTCGATCGACAGATTCTACTACAGCAATTGATCGATCGTCGTCATTTCTACCATCGATCGATTGGTGATCGGCGATCGATCGATTGGTGTGGTAACACCCTTAAGTCATTCTACGCCCAAAGATGGCGGACTAGTTATTTTTAATGCTTTCCCATGATACGGGTATCAAATGCTGAGAAGAATACGAGAAATAAAATGACGTCACTCTAAAGCGTGTTTTTAGTGGTACCCTATTACGGTATGGCTTGGTAAAATCGTTAGGGATGTTCCCGGAAAACATCTTTCACCAAAAAAATTTAAGACAGATTTGTAATTAATTTCAAGCGTTGATATTCGGCCACACTTACGAAATGAAACTGGAGTTTGGGTTGCTTTAATGGCAGAGAGGAAGGGTTCCCGGAAGACGGTGATGGTACATCATTATCGTCAGCCGGTCTCCAGCGTTTCCTTAATAAATGACCAGTTATTAAGGAAATGTTGGTCCGTTGACGGGGAAGATATTAATACTAATTTGTTTTGGACTAATACGTAAATACTTTTTCCGGAATAAATTCCTTAATCTATACTTATATTATAAAAAGGCTTTGTAAGTATGTATGTACCCCTACATTTACGTAATCCCCGGAACTAATGATCCATTTCTAAAAATTCATTCACCGGAAGAAAGCAACATTATTCGTGGGTGCTATAGGCTGGTAAATTTTAAAATTATATTTTTAACATGCATATTAGTCGAGTTATCACAATTTTTGCGGATGAAGTCGCGGGCGAAGTCTAAACTAATATTATAAAGCGGCAGGTATTTGTTTGTAAGTTTGTATGTAGGGGGTAATCTTCGGAACTACTGATTCGACTCCAAAAATTGTTCACTAACGGCCACCTTCATTATCCCCGAGTGTCAACGGCTACATTGAAAACGTTCCCTTTAAAAGAACAAAGTTGAACGTAGTCACATACAGGTTATAAACGAACCCTTCACGAAGTCGTCAATCAAGCATTCTGTACATCAAACTAAGTATCTCTACGCAAAAACTATTGCTGTGAAACAATTTTTTTTTTGGCGTGAAAAATCACGGTACGGTCTGGTTAGTTACGGTAGGACTCAATGTAACTCACTCAAAACATTGTGCTAATGGATGCATGGAATATTACGAGGCTCATCGAGGTATTTAAAATAAAGTCATAACATTAAAACGTGTTTAAAAAAAAAAAAGTGAAAAAGTTGGAACTTTGACCGCCAATAGCTCCGTAACTAGAAGGTTTCCAGGTATGGTCTAGAACAAAAAAAAAATGACGAGAATGAGAACAAGTACCTTTCGGGTTCGTTAAGGGTACTTTTACACCCATTTTTTTTTTTCGTATGGGAATACATCAAATGATCTCTCACTGGGCGGAGTGGAAGGGAATGTCAGACTTGTACTGACTAAAACCCATCCATGTTCCTTCTTTGCCCTTTGTGTGCCAGGGCCGCGGTATCTCTTTCGAACAGTACGAAAAACGACTTTAGTTTATAATATCAGGTAGATGTAGAAATAAACAAACATCCCTTCCTTTCATGTATCTTCACTATTTCTCTCAATAACCTACTACCGAACTATCAATTCGCACCTAACTTATGCAATTTGCATCGCCAGGATACCTCCGGTGACAGCTACGTATCCATCAACACACCCCCCACTCAGATGTGCATGTTGAATGCCGGGGCTTATTGGCTGCAAATTGGCTACGACAAATGTTGGAAACGGGGAATATTCTAGACTTTAGTGTTGGGTATTCAATTTGCGAAGCTGTTAGACAAGTTTATATTCCTAACAGTTTGGTGATCGGATGTCTGGTTAATTGACTGCTGGAGAATGCGTTGCCTTAACTTCGAACCTAAATATTAAATATTATGCAAATATATAGTACTACCTGCCGGGGCTGCGGGACTGTTCGAAAGAGATACCGCGGCCCTGGAACACCAAGGGCAAAGAAGGAACATGGATGGATTTTAGTCAGTAAAAGTCTGACACTCCCTCCCACTCCACCCAGAGCGGGGGGGTTATTTGATGATTTCCCATACAAAAAAACAAAAAAATATAGTAGGTACTAGCTTTTGTCCACGGATCGCTCGCTTTTTGTACACTCGGGAATAAAGTAGCTTCGAATTATCGAAAGAATTTTAGGAATCGGATCAGGATTTCCGAAGATTACCCCCTACATAGAAACTTACAAACAAATATCTCTTTATAATATTAGTACCTATAGATTAATTCCGCGAAAAAGTTCAATGCTCCCAATTATGTGCATATTTTTGCGGGCGGTGCTGCATCCTACAGTCAAGCCAAGATATTTTTCGCGCAAAATATTTGCAAAAAATTGTGTCATGAATTTCCGCAAAGTAACGCCGAATTCCATAATTTCATCATCATCATCATCATTTCAGCCTGGATTCATCCACTATTGGGTACAGGCCTCCCCTTTCTCCTGCCACACTTCTCTGTTCTGTACGTTCCCTCTCCATCTGTTTCAATAACTTATTTGAACCTAAATAATGAGGTACCGGAGCTACCTAAATAATTAACAAAATCATTAAGTTTTCCCAAAAGAGGTTTAAGTTTAATTACATTACCATTGTGAGCTTTTGGGAGAAAACTTTTGAGAATCAAATATTTATTTGATTCTCTTAATGGATCAGTCCAACTGACACGGACCAATTGCGTACATACTGCGGACGTCCGGTGTCCGGGACCGCGTCCGCAATTCGTCTGGGCCGCGGCCGGTTTCACCGAACTTTTACTAGCTCACAGCTATAATAAGCATTTTAATATGGTGATGGAAATTTAGTTTAGCATCAATTACAATAAGGGTGCATACCCCAGAAATAATACCTTTTTTACACCATCCCAGAATCGTCATCTGCCTAGCCTTTTTCTAACTATGTTGGGGTCGGCTTCCAGTCTAACCCATGTCACCCAAACATGGAGCGACTGCCTATCTGACCTCCACAACCCAGTTAGTACTGGGTAATACTTGGTAAGACTGGTTGTCAAACCTACACCATTCATGTTTATGCCACTATAAATAGAACCTTCCTCATCAACATATGTACATAATAATATACACATAGTAATAATCATAAAATACGCCTAGCTCAGTCCCAAAAACATAATCAAAACAATTGATCCACTTCACAAAACAAAGAACAAGATGGCTGACAGCTATTGTTAATATAACCGGTGACGGATCACTCGGCAACCCTTTTCTATTAGCAGAGAAACAAATGAATATGGATTAATATCTCGCCAATTGTGCCGACGACGGTTGTAACTTGTGGAACTAATTTATGGAGGGATAAGGCGTGGGTTACACTGAGAGATGAGCTAACTTCGCTTAGCTCGCGTTGCTAAGCTGAGTGAGCTGGCTTTCGTCGAAAATCCACTTGATTATACTTGAGGGGATTTTAAATCAAGTTTTTCTTAGTTGTATTAATTTGCTTGTCACACGTCTGTGGGCATTTTGTCAAGAATGTGTGAAAAATTCCAGCTAATTTTAAATTCACTGAATTTTGTACACATCTTGGTCGACACATCAATAAGCTAATACCTATTTAATAATTAAGTTAAGCTATAGCGAGTGTAAGACACACTTAACTGGACTATTCGATGCGTCCATCAACACTATGTTTTGATTGCGTTGTGCATTACACTGAGTGCTACCGTTAACCGTGATTCCTTACACAAAAAAAAAATAGTTTCCCAGTAATAATTTTTCCTAGTGATTAATTTTAGTGAGTAATTTTTACTTAGTATGTCGTTCAACTTTGTGATGGGTCTTTTTACATCCTGTTTAAGCTGACACAGTGAAAAACAGGTCTAAAATAAAATGATGCAGTAAGTTACTGTTCCATTTTACTGCCAGTAACTATGTGAGCTAAGATGAGTTAGCCTAGCTCGTGGTGTGGCCATTGCCTAATGAAGGAATTTATTCCTAGGCGATGACACGAGCCGATTACATTTGCATGTATTTTCGATAATCCTGAGTTTGTGAGGCTGTTTCTGATATTGATAACACTTGTGACATTAATATTGATAAAGTTACAAATCAAGCCCGATTTTATTATTTTACTGAAACACAGATACTTGACAGTCGCTCCATGTAGGCAGTCGCTCCATGTAAAATACTGGTATTCAGCTGCATCCGGTTAGACAGAAAGCCGACTTCAATATAGTTGGGAAAAGGCTAGGTAGATGATGATGACAGATACTTGACTGTCCCTGATTCACATTGAGTGGCCTATTTGGAAAGCTTTTCTGAATCGATTGCGTACCCAGCTAGGCCGGTGCAAACATAATCTAGCAAAATGAAGTATTATTCATTTCTCCAACACCGAGTTTGAGTGCGGCGCTCCTGATCAAACTTTACCCCCAACCTGCTGGAGTGTCCCTGGTGTCCGTCTACCTGCACTCTTGACGACCTGAATAGCAACTCTGACGCTGCAATAAACGTGGCCACCGACTGGGCCCAAAGTGTATAATATGGAAGTTACATCGATACGAAGAGAAGAAGATGCTGCAGCATTAGCTTAATTATTGTCATTAATTAGTTCTTGAAAAGTGCAGTTTTGATTTACTTTGTTGGTTTTTGCACATTGCTCAAACTTCAATTTTAAAATGGGAAATTTCCTTGATAATTCCGTATTTATGAAGAAATTGTCCGTTTAATTTTTTTTTAGAAATAGTCTAACAAGTAATTTTAATATATATTTTTTTACTTTGATGTTATCATCAACACCTTCCTGCCCTTGTCCCATGTTACATGGGGTCGGCGCAACATGTTTTATGTTCCATTCTCCTCTGTCAACTGTCACGCTATCATTTACTCCTTTTTCTTTCATATCATACACAATCCATCCATCGTTTCCTGGGTCTTCCACTCCCCCTCCATCCATCATAATTTATATTCATTACTCTTTTAGTCAAATGCGATTCGGCCCTCCTCATCACATGCCCATACCAAGACAGTCGATTCCCTTTCAATTTTTCTGTAACTGGCGCGACTTTTAAACTTCCTCAGATATATTCGTTTCTTACCTTATTCATTCTTGTCATTCCACACATCCACCTCAACAGGCAATATTCAACAACAATTTTGGACTTTGATGTATTGATAACAAATAATAGCGAATGAGGCTAATAAAGGCTGTAAGGGACAGCCCTCCACAAACTGACAGGGCGCATGCAGCTCCTTATTTTGAATCATATTCCACCGGATTTTTTAATTTTTTTAAATATTTTTTTTCCAGTTACTATTCCTTTATTTCAATGTTAAATTACATTCCCTGTACGCTGCACTCCATTTTAAATAATACGGCTAAAATAAAAAATCCAACAATGTATGTTTGAAATAATCTAATGAACGACGCGTGAAATCACCTGTTCACTTCCTGCCTAGCTACAGAGTTCATCGAAATCGTCGTCGCGCTTGCCGTTCGCCACGTGAGTTTTGCCACGGTAACGATACATTGCGTATGAGGAAATAAAACAAATCAAATTTATTGGATTCCCATAACATTCCTGAAATATTTTGTGTACCGGCCATCTTAGTATGATTTACTGAATTCACCCCATCAGTTTGTGGAGGGCTGTCCCTTACACCCTGTATATGCTTTTATCTTTCGATTAGTCAACATCAAAACAAAGATTCCCCTACCACAAAATATCTATCTTTTAAAAATCTAATAAAAACGTCTCTTGCATTCTCATCAATCAATTTGTGAAATGATTGAATACGCTCTTCTTTTAATCAATGTGTCAATCTGTACTCAGCTTGCGACCAATAATATAATTCTTCAAAGAAAGCTAATGACTAACGTTTGAAATCATAATTATATTATGTAAAAGAAAGTGCTTTTCATAAAACGTATCAACTGATAATCGAATTTTGTTAAGTAATTGACGTATTTTGGAGATTATTGGAGAATCTGGAATAGATTCATTCATTTATTTAGACCTTAAAGACGTTTAGATAAGTAATTAAGTAATAATAAATAAATAATACCAGCCTGTTACTGTCCCACTGCTGGGCAAAGGCCTCTTCTCATACAGAGACGGCACGAGCATTGATCACCACGCTTGCTCAAGACGGGTTGGCGATTTCAGACTTATATTAATTATAAGTCCAGGTTTCCTCACGATGTTTTCCTTCACCGATGTCTGTGATGTCCAAAATAAACTTAGAAAGTACATATGAATTGAAAAAGTCACATTGGTACTTGCCCGGATTTGAATTTTCCCTTTGTATGTTATTATTTACCAAAGCCGATGGTGTTAAACATAACATACCATCAGCCTGTTTATCCCCATATAGTACATACACCTTCATTCCGTCATTACATTTAAGTCCTTAAAATAGGAGACGAGCCCATTGACGTCAATGAGGGTACCACAACACTTAACCCCGCATTAAATATTGCTTTACTTACCGATATTTACATAATGGAATCCTATGTAATACGTAAACAATATATGTTAGTACATTACATTTCATTAATGGTTCCCTGTCACAAAATCATAAAATCAACTCTCTGGTATTGCTATCATAACATAACATCACGCCTGTAATCCCCGAAGGGTTAAGCAGAGGTTTACTACACCCACATTTCGCCAGTTAAGTCCCATGTAATAGGGGACGAGCCTATTGCCTTCAACCGAGCACTAATGCAGACTCTGTGGCTGCTACTGAGATATTCCTTATGGAAAAATAATAATAACAATTTGACAGACTAGGGAATCGAACCCAGCACCTCATACTCAGCAGTCGCGATTGCGACTATCACATACATACATATATTATAAATAATCAAGTAAGAATATTTGTTTGGTTTTCACACCTTCACGTTTTTACGACTGAACGGATTCTAATGTTTGGCATACGAATAGACCATAACCTGGGACATAGGATAGTTTTTATCCCAGCTAAAAGGTCCAGTGGTATAATTTCCGATCTCAACGCAAGCGAAGACGCCGACAAAATCCACAACATAATATTAAGTCAGAGGATACTCTCGTCATAAAGGAGTTTATAATAATTATACGAAGCCTAATCTTATCTCCAACAAATTAAATATATACGTGCCTCCGTACTCTGCTCAGTTCTCATCTCTGGTATATCTAGTTAGTACTGAGTAAGGGACTTTGCGCACTATGCGGCCATAACTTGTCGCATGGACGGCCGCTATCTTGACTAAAACTGGTCGAATAGCGAATACCCAGTCGTGCGATCTAACTTTCTTCCTGCACGCGTAGCATGACCACTGTAAAAACGGGTTTTGATGACGGAAGAATCGACAAAATGACAGATTGTGTCGACAAAATGACAGATTTCGTTTCGAACAAAAGTCGCTTCGAAAAATCGAGGTCGTGGCATGTTCATTCTCCCGATGTCGTTAGAAACTGTCGCGCATTTGCAACGATACTGAAGCGCTATTTTGTATTTCTTCTGTCGCGCGTTGCAAAGAAGCGATGCAGTATTGCGTTTGGGAAACGCGCTACTGCGTCATCATCATAATCTGCCTAGCCTTTTCCCAACTATGTTGGGGTCGGCTTTCAGTCTAACCGAATGCAACTGAATACTAGTATTTTACATGGAGCGATTGCCTATCTGACCTCCACAAGTTAGTCAGTACTACGATACCGCTTGGTAAGACTGGTTGTCAGACTTTCGTTTCCACTGACTACCTGTAACGACTGTCAAAAATCTACAATGACAGCCGGGACCAACAGTTTAACGTGCTTTCCGAGGCACGGAGGAAACTCGATATGTAACGCGTGGTCTTCCATCCACGGACCAACCTAGGTAAGCACGGCTTAACCTAAAGATCGACCTGAGCGGCTGTTATTATTTAGCCACGAGCTCCTGCGCATTTCTGCATCGCTATAAATTTCGCCGTGGGCGAGAGGCCTTAGTAAGAGGTTAGTGTAGCTACATATCGTGTATATGTAATGAGATTCCAGCGCATGTCGCATCTAGTTGGACTGGAAACTAGACTCAACAGTCCTGGCAAAAGGATGGGTGGATAATGAGATTGGTACTTACACTTACCACTTACCACGCGCTCGTGCTAGAGCGTCTGGACTAATTACTAAGAACGTCATCGTTTTTATACGAGGTTTTATATTCACTCGGTTTTATACGAGGAGAGTTTCTTGCCTCGAATAAGATAATTTGGAAAGGATATCAAAAGTAGCATTTACGTTACGAAAAACGTCAAAACTCGTGCCGGGGTCTCTGTTTTTATTTGGTTTAACATGTTAAGATAGTCATACCCGCCATGTCTGTGGAGTATCATTTGCTAATTTAACTAAGCCCTGTATAATGAGTTAAATCATACTGCTCTGGATTTCCTTTACTTGCGTTCAAGCTAAATATTGGTTGATTTTCAAACTACCAACAAATGAAAGTCCTGCGCGTGATCTCCAGCTCGAGCGAGGTTGTATTTTTTTTTTTTTTTATAAAGACGTTGCCCCTCTCTAGGAATTTCTCCTGTATCGTGGGTGCGTTTACAAACATTTAAACTCACATACACAAACAGCCAGACCCGGAACAACTACCTGTAGGCCATACAAATATTTATACCGTGCGGGAATTGAACCCGTGACACGCAGCGCAGCAGTCAATCGCTCAGCCACTACACTAACCGCGACGTCTAACCGTATCTGTCGCAGTATTTACTACAAGTTCTCCGTATTTCAGTAAACAGGTGAAGCCAATAAAAACGTGTTAAAAATAACTTACATTAAGTGTGCTTTACAAAGTAGCATCAACCTAAAAACAACTTCTCGATACTCGTTTTTATCGATACTGTAATGAAACGATACTCGATTTTATCTAAACAATCGAATCAGCAAATTGATTACGTAACTTGGAATATCAATCTGACTAACCATCCAACGGTACACACTGCAAAAAGCTAGTCTTTGAAAATCAATTTCAACCCTACAGAGTACAAGCTAAAATTGATTTTCCCTTTTCCGTATTAACGTGTATTAATTAAGCCTTTTAATTGATTTATCCGTTCTTTTGTTGCGTTTCGTCACGTGTTGGCGATTATTGGGGTGATTAGAATGGAAGGGGTGTTGGGGTGGTTATGTTAACAAGGAAGGGATTTGCAATAGATTAGAAATACAGATTAGAACGGTCGTTTGAAACATGAACACGTCTGTTTATGGTTGGTTTCTGTCGGCTTTTGAGCAAAGACAGAATAATATTTAAGAATATTTGTTTTATTACAATAAATCTCAGAGCAAAACACGTTGTACAGGTTATGTATATTTGACAAGAAGAAAAGAAGCGCCTCCAAGTGGCAAAAGGACTTAACTAAGTTGCGTTCTCTTTTCAATAGTATCTATCAGTATAACCCACCCTAAACCCTCCCATTGAGAACATAACACACATTCTGCACCGACACAACACACACCATCAGCATTACACACACACGCACACAAACCCGAATCATCCAAATGTCAAATAAAAAAATAATAAATAAATTATATTTTTTTAATTCTGCAATTATGGCTTTATGTTACTTTAGTTTGAAAACACTTGCTCTGTCTGCAATTATTTTGTAGGGCTGAAGTATGTACAGTCACGAGCACTAATATGTATACAGTTTCCTAAATATTAAAGCTATTTTCGCGAGAAATAACTATTGTAACTTGGAGATAGGATCTTTTTCATAAAAATATGATTTCCAAAATACTATGTTCGTAACAACATGAAATTTTAATCTGAACAGTAGGAGAAAAACAGTTTTAAAAGTTTTTAAGGGTTTAAATATTGATGCTCGTGACTTTATGGGCTTGTAACACTGCCCTCAATTCAAGTTTTTTATAACTTAGTAAGGGGGCTTTCAACACCTACCTGTTTTGTTAACTAGCATTAAGGCAAGCGCACTTATAGATGTTACTATTTAATGTTAAAATTGTCATTTGATTAAATAAAAAAATTAAATAAAAAAAAGTATAATTAAATAGTCCTCCTGACTCGTGTTCGGTCACGGCGGTCAATCTTAGCGGAGATTAGCCATCGGCGCGGGAGATAATTATGTTAGTGTACTTGACAAGTGTGTGCGCAGACACAGGTGCACTCTCTGTTCCTTTGAGGTCCAATGAGGAAAGAGATCAGGCGCAGGATCAACGGCTTAACGTGCTTTCCGAGGCACCCCCGTATCATACCGCCAAATTCCAAACTCCGGGCTGCTACTGAGAAATTCGTAGTTCGGAAAAAACCCAAAAGAACTTTTTGCCCGACCCAGGAATCGAACCCAGGACCCCACTTTCTGCAGTTGCGCTTGTGACCATGAAACCAACGTGCTACTGACTAGCAGTCAGTATTAATGAAATATCGAACATCAACAAGATTTCCTGCTATTAGTGTACTTCAGTCTCACTTTCTTTTACGCCTACCATCCGATTTTAGGGAGATACCATACTTATCGAAGATATATCAGGGAAAGGGCAGATGACCGCTACTGCCATGCCAAAACGCAAAATCTATAAAAAAAATCATTAAAATTCTCAAATCCTAACTAATATTATAAAAGCAAAAGTAAGTTTGTTTGTTTGTTTGTTACCTTTTCACGCCTAAACCACTGAACCGATCATCCTGAAATTTTGCTTGTACTTATCGGGAGTACAGAAACGGACAAAGGGTATTTTTATCCCGAAAAAAGTACTGTTCCCGAGGAAAACCACACTAACGTTCTTATGATAATAGATGGCGCCACGTGCCTTTCGAATCATGATTGAATTATATTATTATACAAGCAGAGTACAACCCGGATTGATTGTCAAATTCTAAATTAAAGTGAGCGAAGCCGCGGGCAAAAGCTAGTAGAAACATAAAGTAAAATTCAGATCAAAATAATCAAAACAGAACAGTACAGTATCAGTAAATAAACCCCAGTAATTTTTAATTAGACAAATAGCTACTTTTCATTACGCCAGAGGTATTCGTAACTGGCCATTTCTAGTCATCCATTTCATTACTATTTACTCGGAAACTTCATTAGAATAATATTCTAGATTGCAGTAAATAATGGAATGCCACTGAAACACAGTTAATTAAATCTTGCTTTAGTAATTGTTAAAGCGTTCGGCGAAATACTATGTTCAAGCAGTTTGCCAGAATCAAGGATTTTCGTCGAACTGTATTATATTGGTTTAGAAAAATATACATGCATAATTCCTTAGAATGTTGTGATAGATGTGTGGAGTGACAAGAACGGATAAAGTAAGGACCGTTGTTAAAGAAAAAAGGAAAGGAAGTCGTCTTGAAACGGTGTTAGTAAAAGAGTGAGGGATATTAATCAAAACTTATACTGTCACTTACGGGATATCCTTCGTGACTGTTCATAATTATTATTGTCAACCCGAGTCATGGCGCTTGCAACAGCGCCGAAATATCGGGAGCTCAAAATTATGAACAATTACGGAAGATATCCCGTAAGTGACAGTATAAGTTTAGTTTTAAACCGTGAAAGCTTAAAACAGTGTATGGATATTAATGTTGATGGATGGAGAGGGAGAGGAGAGCCAAAGAAAATATGGATGGATTGTGTGAGGAATGATATGAAAGAGAAAGGAGTAAATGATGCCGGGACGTCTGACAGAGGAGACTGGAAGAAGAAAACGTGTTGCGCCCAGTCCAAGTAGAATGGGACAAGGGAAGGAAGATGAGATGATGACATGCTTATTTCCTATTACGTACTTGCCTCTCAATCTAAAGACGCTTCCAAAACAGGTTGTCATCAAGCAATTGGATCATTTGCTTGATACAAGAAGTAGTACTCTTTTGGACCCTGGACATGATGCGCAATATCAGTATGTTTCCTTCTATAAAGCCTTAAAACTTGCAATCGAAGAAGAAGTTCTTCATCGTGTTGTAAATTGTAGCTCACAACTATAACTCGGCCAGATCGACAGTGTTGCAAGTGAGACCACTATAAGAATTCTTTCTGATTAGCAACACTTTGGCACAGCCCGTGCCAGAAACGTACGTAGCTTGTGAACTTCGCTTCATGCCAGTAAATAGATAAAAACTGGCCAAGTGCGATTCGGACTACACACCAAGGGTTCCGTAACACCAAACAATGTAATAACAATATTTTTAACGTTCATTCATAAGTCAATTTGCACTCAACAGCAAAACTAACTTTGTTTTTCATAGTATGTTAATGACCTCTCTTCTCAAAATTTCAACTATCTGGTGCCCACAGTCTCGGAGTAAAATGGTTGTGACATACCGACCGACAAACGGACAGGACGAATCGATACGGATTCCGTTTTCTTGCAACGGAACACTAAAAAGCTACAATACCTACTACAAAACAAGGTTACACGAGAAAATCAATAAACATTCGATTAGACATCGATAATTCCTCGAACACTTATTAAATTATGTGCTAGTTCTCCAGTCGAGGCTCGACTCGCTCGACACTCGACACATGTGTAATTTCTGTAAGCGCACGACACACGAGACACGTGTTTCAGGGACAATGTAGCACGTGCTTATCTAATACCCAATCATCGCTCGTCTGTTTGTCTGCGTACGAAGAATAGTGAGCCTGACCTATAAATGTTGCCAGGGAGTGTGTCCTGCATATAATTCTTTACTGGTAACACAGGGAAGTATTTTAGAACCTTGATTTTGATTTGGAAAAAAAAAATTCAATTAATAACATAATTTTCACTGTGTGAATATTTGTCGAAGTTCTTTAGAATTAATTTTAAAACTAGCTTTTTCCCGCGGCTTCGCTCGCGTTGCGTGGGCACTTTCGAATTTGGTGGGCGATTTTCAATTTTGGTGGCCACACTAGACTTTGAACTAAAATATCTGAAAAAGTTATCGAGATATTCTGAGACCTCTTGAAGATCCTTCTATCTTGGACTTTCAATTCTTATACTAGGTCCTTATTTTTCACGAAAAGTGAAGAAAAAATTTCGCCACCAAAATTTTGTTGCACTTTGTTGATATTGACTTTTATGTTTTAGCTTTAGCCGGCTTACCCAGCCGAAATAACGTACCATCGGGATAAAAAGTATCCTATATCGTAAACCAAGTCATCATGGTCTATCTGTGTCCCGGTCAGACGCTGAGGGGTGACAGCAAGACAAACAAATACACAAACTCACTGTCAAATATTAGTCAGGATCCTTTTGTTTCAATTAAGTATGGTAACGGGGTATCCTAAACAAGCCAGCTGTGCCGAGTTGATTAAATATACACACACTTGAAGGGATATGGGAATCTCTGCGGTTGGGATATAGAGGAGCACCTACTGCTAATGTACATAAGAGCTATGTTAATATAGATGTATATATATAACACGCGGTCTATGTCTGCGGTGTACATATACATACCAATGAACGGTTTCCAGGAGATTCATACCGTAGAATAACATCACACTTTGCTCCCAGAGATCGATTATAGAAACCAATATTTCCCGACAACCTCGTTCAATCCTCGGACTGCTTCGTTGGTCTAGTGGTCTTAAGCGCGGCTGCTGAGTATGAGATCCTGGGTTCGATTCCCGGGTCGGGCAAAGTGTTATTGGGTTTTCTCATCTGTGTGCTGTTCCATACAAATGTATCGTGTAGGTACAGCATTTTTGTAGGAAACAGCTGTTTTTCTTTTCATCAAATGCTTAGCCTTTTTCCAACTATGTTGGGGTCGGCTCCCAGTCTAACCGAATGCAGCTGAATACCAGAATTTTACATCCATGTATAATTCAGGTAAATTCGCTCCAGCGACTGCCTATCTGACCTCCACAACCCAGTTAGTACTGGGTAATATGATACCCCTTGGTAAGACTGGTTTTCAGACTTTTTGGGCCATTGACTACCGGTAATGACTGTTAAAGATATACAAATGACAGCCGGGACCAACTGCTTAACGTGTTTTCTGAGGCACAGAGGAATCTTTCTTTTAATTACCGATAAAAAAAAACTGTGGCCAGTTAAGTATGATGTACTGAACACGAGGTAACCGTTACTTTGATTCTCTCGGGTATATTTTGCCATGCAGCATTATCGTGGAGATTATTTCCTCTGTAAATATGATAGATTGCGTACAGGCTCCGGATATTACCTACCTGTACCGGTTCAAAACATTACCTACCTGTCAGATTCAAGTATTCAGAGCGACACGGCGTCCGCTATTTGAGCGATCTAGTTTAATCGAACCTTTCCGTAAGTTTCACTAGGAAGCTTTAAGCTACCTAGAAAGAGATAGAGAAGTACTTACGTCTCACTCTGACAGTTGGTCTCTTGAATGCTGTGCGGAGGTACGGCATCGCCATCACCAGTTCGATGTGAGGGGGCGCTGGCAGCTGTAACGGAAGTAGTGCTCATTATCACAGTCTATGTTAACAGAAGAAGAAATACTAGATGTCTTATCAAGTTGAGGTTCTTACTCTTATCATTGGGATCAGTCCATATTTACGAGAAACAAATAGTTGTTGGATTTGTATTGTTATAAATGTTACGGCTAAAAGCCGAAGTAAGGTTACACCTAGTTCTAGCCGGCTAAGTAAGGTTACACCTAGTTCTAGCCGGCTAAGTAAGGTTACACCTAGTTCTAGCCGGCTAAGTAAGGTTACACCTAGTTCTAGCCGGCTATACCTAGGTGCGGCCGGTAACTATCCTGTTTATTGCTAGGACACACCGACCAAATGGATTAGGTTAGAACTGTGACCAAACGCTACATCCAAGTTGGTTGCATTATAACAAGGTGCTACCGGCCGCACCTAGGTATAACCGGCTAGAACTAGGTGTAACCTTACTACGGCTTTTAGCCGTAACATAAACATGATGATTGAAGATCAAAACAGGGTAAGGGGGTGAAAAGCCGATGCGACCAGAACGTTGTTTTTTGGAATCTCTTATTACTATGCTAACGCTGACTGGCAGAAGATATGCTTAAAATATTAATTTTTTAGATATGTATTCTGTATATCCAAACTATTATTGTATTTGTATTGTGTGTAATATTGTCGACACAGTCGGCACATTGGCTGCTGCGGTGCGTGTCGTAGTTTCAATTCCCGCACGGAACAAATATTTGTATGGCCTACAGGTGGTTGTTCCTGGCCTGCCTGTTTGTGTATGTGAGTTTAAATGTTTGTAAACGCACCCACGACACGGGAAAAAATCCAAGTGAGGGGCGACGTTTAAAAAAAAACTTTCACTGCAAAGAATGAGCGACATAGACTTCTACCAAAACATATAAGACACCTGGGGGGTTACTATGACGCGGGAAAGAGACAGAGCTATGACAGGTCTTCTAGTGCCATCTCTTTCCCACACTGGAACTACTCCTCATGACTCATGACGTCATGGTAAGCCTTCTGTAAGTTAACCTATTTGTCGAGGATTGAATAAGTAAAGTTCTTTCAAATTTTAAACTAAATTGAATAACGATCTAACTTAATTGAAGACTATATAACTAAAACGACTATATAACTTAAACTCTGCTCTAAAAGCCATTAGGAAAAGCTCAATCACACAATGCACTTACATATAAAAGGTTTTCAATAAAACACATTAAGGGACCACTTTATTGTATATAATAAAGCCATTTTCATGGTCAACTTACCGTTTTCGTTATTGCCGTCATCCATTCCCTTTAGTGAGCAATAAAAAAGAGAAGAAAATATTAATTAATGTTATTAGCAGGGAAGCATTTAAGAGCGCGCATACCGCTTAGTCAAACTCGCCCAAAAATGCTTGCTGTTTCACCAAGCGCCGTAAGAGAAAGAGAGATACATAATAACATACAAAAATCATAGCTGGGAAAGGATTTTTTTTTTGGAGTGAAAAATCACCTTTTACGGTAGGACTCAATGTAACGCACTCATCGAATAGCTAGGGGATCATAGAGGTATTTTAAGTAAACTTATAACATTAAAAACTTGTACTTTAATAAACAAACTTGTAAAAAAGTAGAAGCTTTGATCCCCAATATCTTTTTAAGGGGATTTTTACACAAATTATTATTACTGCCAAAAAAAAGTTGTCGTCCTGATGAAAAAAGGTTATTACAAAAATAACTAGTAAATATATCATTGCAAAATAAAGTTATTTGACCCTAGTGATAAATTTTAATAAACTATGCCTGTTATTAAATTATTTTGGAGTTTTTATAATCCTAATGCAATTTATTTACGCTCAAATTTACGCTCAAAAGTATTAAAATGGAACTTTCAAGGTTATGAACCTGAAAAGTTCCATATTTTTATGTTTTTGTGTTCCAACCCAGTATTTTCGCACACAGCAAAATCAGTGTGTCATCCATAGATATGATTCGTTTTTTAAAATTATATTTAACAAAACTTTATGCAAAAATTAAACGACGGACTTAATGCCTTGGGCATTTTCTACCAGTCTACTTTAAAAATCTTAAATACCTAAATAACCTACCAAAAATCCTAAATACCTTTTTATTATTGAAACATTATATTTAAAAAAAGTATTTTTAATGTTAAAATCGACGTATTTACGTTATGTTTACACCACGCGCTCGCCTCTGAACTAATTACTCAGAACGTCATCGGAATCGAGGCTTTTCCAGGTACCCTACTTACGTGAGCTTGTTTACCTAGTTAGGTACGACTTTCGTGATGCAAAGGTCATTTATACGAGGAGAATTTCTTGCCTCGAATAGGAAAATATGGAAAGGATATCAAATGTTGATGCGTGTAAGGCGTACTTTGAATGGTTTGAAGGTGTTTTGCAATAAAATTCTTTGAGCTGATTTTTAATAGTTAACTTTTACCGAGAAATATTGAGGATTGCGGGGTTTTTTATAAATGACAAACTGACAAAAGAGTATATAGTCGTCTTCAGATACAATAAATAAAAATAATATCAGCGTCCGTAGCCTCGCTTCTTTCCGGGGACCTCTTCAGAGAAACCGAAGGTTTTGTCTGTGAAATTATGGATGAAGTTATGATGCTGGAGATTTATTGTGAAGGACGGTACGGCTGACATATGTCGGGCATGCCACCGTTAAGGTGAATCAATCCGTCACATTATCTCTGGGTTCTCTCGTCTAGCTAACGGAGAGTACTTGCATACACACAACCTTGTGGCCAGGATTATCCATCAGCAACTTGCTCTAAAATACAACCTTGTGGAATCGGAAGTTCCGTACTATAGGTATGTGCCCGACCCAGTTCTCGAAAATGGCAATATCACATTGTACTGGGATCAATCCATCATCACTGACAGGAGTACTGCAGCCAGTAAGCCTGATATAGTAGGGATGGCTCGATCAGAGTGGCGCGCAATGATTGTTGACATAACTGTCCCGCATTATGAGAACCTCGTGAAAGTTGAGAAAGATATACAAATGAAGTATCTTGACTTGGATCGCGAGGTTGTCGATATGTGTGGTGTTGACCCAGCGATCATTGTGCCGATAGTCGTATCACGTAGCCCATAGCTTAATTGTCAATAGACTCGTTCAACACCTGAGGAGACTCTCGTTAGGCAGCTGGATCAAGAGCTTGATTAAGAAAGCGGTACTCCTGGACACGGTTCGAATTGTTAGGAGGTTCCTCTCTCTGGAGCCCTGACCACCGTTAGCTTGGACCCTGTTCCCGATACCGGTGAGCTACTATTTTTTTAATATTTTTAAATGATTTTTTTCTTCTTGTTTCTTTTAAGAAATATTTAAAAATGTAAATTTATATGTAATAAAGGAAATCATAATAGATTTTTTAATAGATTTTGATTAGGAGCTCGTGGCTAAATAATAACAGCCGCTCAGGTCGATCTTTAGGTTAAGCCGTGCTTGCCTAGGTTGGTCTGTGGATGGGTGACCACCCATTACATACCGAGTTTCCTCCGTGCCTCGGAAAGCACGTTAAGCCGTTGGTCCCGGGTGTCATTTGTAGATCTTTGACAGTCGTTAGGTAGTCAGTGGCCCAAAAGTCTGACAACCAGTCTTACCAAGGGGTATCGTATTACCCAGTAATAACTGGGTTGTGGAGGTCTGACAGGCAGTCGCTCCACGTAAAATACTGGTATTCAGCTGCATCCGGTTAAGACTGGAAGCCGACCCCAATATAGTTGGGAAAAGGCTAGGCAGATGATGATGATAATAGATTTTTTGTTCAAAACATTACTAAATCCATTGATATCATTTATCCCTATGCCCACCTATATTATTTACTGAAACGTTATTTGTCAAAAAGGGTCTTGGTCACAATGGGCGTAAGTCCAACCTTTTTAAAATTCTTGTCTGAAAAACGCCCATGGTCCTTTATTTTAAATCCAAGGCTTAATATATCCGACAAAATTATAATCAATTGCAATTTGCTCATTATCGAACCAAAATCATATCTTAATAATCGCAATTAATTTAATTGGCAGCATTTCCCGGCGCTGACTACCTCGTTGGGGAGGTGGTCGCACTGGTCGCTAACTCCACCGCTGAGCATAAGGCTCTAGGTTCGATTCCCGAGTCGAGCAAATTGTTATTGAGTTTTTTCACTAGGAATTTCTTAGTGGGAAGCCTGTACTCTGGAACTATGCTCGGTTGATTATAATAGGCTTGCCCCAAATAAAACTATCAAAATGTGGGTGGGTGTTTTACGGTACGGGGTATAAGTCTGTCTCACCCTGTAATTTCTCACTGGAACCCGGGGGTTGGCTTAAAATTAAAAGAATGGTAGAAAAAAGGTCTGTGGGTAGGTCAATGTGTCACGAGGTGGATTAGAGGTCGCCATAAGTCACCACTGAACCGGGGAAATGCGTTTTTAAAACATAGGATATTTTATCTGGTTGTCATTTCGACATCTCTTCAACTGACGCAGTAAATGTACCTTGATAATTAGGAATTTTGGATGTGTTAGCAGATTCACGTGTATAATACAGGGTGGAAGGTATACCGACGCACAAACGGTTCCCACGTATTCAGTACATCGTTAAGAAACCCCACATAGAAATTTTTCATCGGCAATTTAAAAAAAAAGCTGTTTCGTACATTTTAACCATGTAGGTGCACTTTTGGACAAATAGCTTTTTTTTAATGAATTTTATTTAATTCTTTTCCTGTTGACAGCGGTGTGGACGAATTTTTTGACGTTCTGTAACCGTTTTGATACTTGTACATATTTTTATTACTATTATAGATTTGTAGTTTGTAACCAATGTAAATATTCATCTATTTAATATTAATAAATATGATGTTCTGCACATCACATTTCAATCCATAAAAACTTTTATTTGAATTCGCAGAAACCCACGCTCGACACAGATATTCAACAAACCGGAAATGTCAACATATCCCTATTTTTTCCTTTACAAGAATGACCTACATTCGCCCATTCTCAAGACCAGACATAACCCTTTCCAATTTGTCAAGTAAACTTGACAATACAGAAGCTCGGAGTGTGAGAATCCTTAGCTCTTCGTAATCCTAGGGGAGACCGGCTCCCGGAGGATTAATTTTATTTCGGACGAGCTCGTTGGAGTTCGTGCTTCGCTGACAGAGGCGAAGATAAAATGGTTTGTTTTATTACAACAAGGAGTATGGTGAGGTTGGAGTGCCAAAATGTTGTAAAAAGTTACGGACTATTTACAGTCACTGCCCATTGAAAAATCCAAATGACGGTAGAATCACGAACTGCTAGAAAATCCAGACGGTTGCAACGCAGTTTGTGACTCATCATGCAACAAATTTTTCTATCGATGACACCATGATTTCTACAAGAATCTAAGCAGTGGTCAAAAAGTAAGTTGGCGTAATTCAGTATCATAGCATTTTGGCAATCTCATAACGGGGTCTGATATAAAGAAAAATATAAGCACTTAAGTTAGGTATCGTTACTCATTAAAGGCTCCCGGGATTTACGGCCACGTGGCATGTACTAATAACTTCTTTCAGTTCTTTCCTCTACCGCAAAACGCGTGCTACATATAGGTCGTGGCCAAGAGGTAAGTGTCACTGGTGGTCAGTGCCACTCGAGTTACACCTGTGACCTCCACATAAACACTCCATTTTCTCCTTACTCCGTGTTCGCCCAACGCAAAAAAATGAGACTCGGGTTCACACGTACCTCCATATTTTAATGTACACTTTATTTCGGACGCCAAATTAAGTTGGAAATATGTGTGGGGGTTAATTTGGGGGTGATGTAGGTGCGGTTATGCGATGTGTGGGGTTGGTTAGCTACGCGTTTTTATTTTGAAATGGCTGTGTAATACCTCGACATGGCTTGATTAAGTAAACCTTTTTTTACACGAGGTTTTGCAAAAAATGGTCTAAACTTTATTTGTATGGACGTGAAGGTTGTATATAGGTTTGATTTTCTGAAATGCTTAATTTAAAGACATGCTTGTAAATATGCTATTCATTGTATTTTCTAAAGAAAATTACTCCCGACGCAAAAAGAGGGGTGTTATAAGTTTGACCGCAATGTGTGTGTGTGTGTGTGTGTCTGTCTCTGGCACCGTAGCTCTTAAACGAGTAAACCGATTTAGAAGCAGTTTTTTTTATTTGAAAACTAATTTCTTTGCAATGGTTTTTAGATGCGTTTTATCAAAATCGGTGCAGCCATTTACTAGATATGGTGGATGAAAGTGGGTATGAAAATTGAATATTTTCAAAGAAGATTGGTTTTTTAGGGCCCAGTTAATTTCAGAAGCGTTCATCAATGAAAGTATGTACATTATATGAAGCAATAACGGAGCGTTTCTTTCCATGTAATATCTTTTTTTTACTAAGCTGCACAAAGTAAAAAAAGAAGAAACAAATATTTTACTAAATCTGAACATCTAAACGCAATCATTTGTAATATCGAAACGTAGAAATAGTGACGGAAGCAACGGAGTTACCATATTCAACAGAAAATGGAATTTCTATAATAATACTAATTAATGATTTTGCTGGTAGTAATAGTGAGTACCATGAGACGTTTGCTAACTAGTATTATAAGACAAGCCGTTTACAGTGCTGCGATATTTTATCTGTTTTGTCTCATCTAATCTAAGCCATTTTGAGTAAGGATCCTCCTATCTTTGGAAACATATGCTTTCTTTGCTTCTAAGTCAGCCTCTTATTAGATTCGCAACAAGTTTTATGATACTAAATTATCATGTTACTAAATAAATGATTAATTAGTGACTGCTGATATTAAAAATGTAAAGTACGTACGTAACGTTCTTTTGGAGAATTTACCTTAAATGGCAACATTCAAAGCTATGTCATCTATGAAAACAGAATATGTCATAAATGTCATAAACATTGTCACTTCTCTGTCTTGATCAATTTAAATCTAGATGTGTGGTTTTGTTGTGGATAGTTGTGCATTTTATTAGTTTAACAGTTTTATTTGTTTCGTGGTGAACTATACAAAAAAAGAAACGTACAGTGAAGGTGTATAGATATGATAGACGCTAAAACAATGCCATAAACATAAACAGTACAGTTGCTGCTAGTATGTGCGAGGAGCATCATATAGTGATTATGGTAATGCTGATGATGATGGCATGCCCGCGCCGCCGGTCGCTCAGTTATTTCAAGAAGTTGTTATAAGATTATAATGTTAAGCTGATTAAAATAAATGTTTTATCCAACTTGTAATTAATGTTTCATTTTTGCCCCCGTCGTTCGCCCGAATTCGATTGCCCATGGAATTCGTCAAATGACCAAGTGCAAATGAACGCGGTCGAATACGTCCGCCTTCGGGCAGACTCATCCAGCTTTATTGTTTGTTTTTCGATTAGTGTAATTGCGCCATTAAAAAATAAGCCGACCAAAATCATAAGACAATGTGATGGGTTGTGCAAATGTGGGTTCCACTGGCTAAATACCTAAGTCCTTAAATGCTACGTACTTGTAATAAAATATAAGGTAAATTGGATTGTATAATAATGAAAATATTTTTGAATGACATTACAGCTGACGTAGTTGTCTATCCTACAGTGTTACATGGATCTTTTGAAGCTCCATTGAGGTTGATAGGAGAGAGCGCTGTTGCTAAACGTTTGTGAAATGTATTGAAAAAATAAGATGGCGGCGTTAGTTCTGATTTTGCCCACGCGACAAGTGTATTTATAAATTGTGTTATTCTAGCCAAATCCAATATTATAAAAATATGCTGTGATTACCTTTTATCTTAATTTGACCGAGACCTACCTTTTGGGAGTATTTTTACGAATGTACGCGAGCTCTAAGTGTGGTCCCCAGAACCCATAAGGGTATGCCATTGTTCTTTACCCTATCGGGGTACCAAATGAAAGCACATGATGTGTATCTATACATATAATAAAATCGTAAAAATCCAATTTTATGTTCCGACTTGGCTCAAAAACTACTGCATAGATCCTGTTCAAATTTTGCACAAATATTCCTTACAGGCTTCTTCACATGTTAGGCTATATATTATCACGCTACTCGCCTAAGGGGGTGAACAATATTGCATTATGTCAGTATCCTTCATTTGTTTGACGTTTCAGTCATGACAAGCACCAGAATGGCTATTTAAAGCTTATGTCAACAGAGAAAACAGCCTAGCGGGTTCTTGAACGTTCTGTAAGCTACTGGTCGCAAGTTCAAACCCCATTATTACTTTCACTTTTTTGTAATTTGTTTGAATATTTTTTTGATGCTTTAAGATTTCCATTTTTTTTGTATTAACATCGTTTGCATTTCCGTTTTTCTCCTTTTTTCTTCAAACGTTTCTCCGAAAAGTAATAGAGAAGTATGGAAGAAGATGACATGCTGCGCCGACCCCGAAAAAATTAGGATAACGGCAGTAGAATGATGATGATGATTTCTACAAAAAGTTCTTGCTTTACTAGAAGTCTGTTTCCTTCTCGATTTGCAAAATATCAATAATCAATCGCAGTTTGGAATTTTATTTTGGAATTTTATTGTTCTTTTATAGATTGGTATAGTGTTCAGAAGCGAGCATGAGGTCCTGGGTTAGATTCCCGGTCGGGCAATGTGTTATTGAGTTTTTCCACCAGCAAATTCTCAGTAGCAACTACGAAGTCTGGTTTTGTGCCCGGTTGATGGTGTATCGGCACTATAAAAGTACTACAGCAACATATAACAAAAAGTACTACAGCGCCATCTATGACGCAGGTGATGAACTAAACATCGAAATACGTCTAAATTCTGCCTGGGTCAAATAAATCGCCCAAATAAAGTTATCTGCGACTTAAGACTATATAGAAGTACCCGACAACAACTGTTGGGCAGTTATAGCCCACCAGACATTACACCCGTCTGGTCGGACTATCCTCCCTTTTCTATGGGGGATGAAGAACCTTACAACCTGTTGTTTATACAAAATGGCAATAGGCTCGCTAAATATTTCATGGGAGTTAAACATAACTGACAAAATGTGGGTGTACTATATACACTCATCTGTTTTCTCATTAAAATATGTATTAAAAAACAGATAGGTAATTTTATAACAAACACGATGGTATAACGTTTTGTTTTTTTAATTAGCCTATTCTGTCCCACTGCTGGACAAAGGCTTTCCCCATTTCCTTACCAACTCTCCCGGTGTTTTGCCTTCTCTGGCCAATCAGTCAGGAACGAGTCCAAATCGTCACACCAGCGTTTGTTGGGCCTGCCTCGGTGACGATGACAGTCTTCAGGTACCTACTGTATGACCATTCTGGCCCATCTGTCCTGACACATTCTGGAAATGTGACCCGCTCAGCCCCATTTGAACCTCTTACACTTATCGCCAACATCGGCGATGCCTGTCTTGGAGCGCATTGTGGTGTTGCGTATTCAATCGGTGATTTTGATGTTTAAAATCCATCGCTCTTTGGCAAACCTTGAGTTTGGACTTTTCAGCCTCCGTCAAAGATCATGTCTGGGTACCATAGGTTAGGATAGGCAGGATACACAGGTCGACAAGTTTACGCTTAAATGTGATTGGAAAGTATAACGTTGTCTAAGTAAAAGCGGTCAAGCCTAGCGTCTGTCGCAGTTTTAAATATTCTTGACTTAATGATTAGGCAACCCATTCGTTATAAGTTTTATGTAATCTTTTTTTTAGCCTTTATTGTCCCACTGCTGAGCAAAAACCTCCCCTTCCATTCTTCTCTCCGTGCGGTTTTCTTCGTCCAATCTGTCACAAACGCTTCTAAGTCGTCACACCAGCGTTTTTTAGACCTCCCTCGGCGACGACGCCCGTCTTCTGGCACCCACTGCGTGACGACTCTGGCCCACCGGTCCTGATGCATTCTACAGACGTGGCCCGCCCAATCCCACTCCAAACTAGCAATCTTATCGCCCACATCAGCGATTCCAGTTTTTGAGCGCATTGTGGTATTGCGAATTCTGTCGCTGAGCTTAATACCCAATACGCTACGTTCCATCGCCCTTTGGCCAACCTTGAGTTTGGACTTTTGCGGTTAGGATGGGCAGAATGCACATGTCGATGAGATTGTGCTTCAGGGATAAAGGTAGGTCACCCTTCATCAGCGACTTCATGGACCAGTAGCTCTTCCAGGCGTTCTCGACTCGGCAACTCTCAAACTCAAATGTACTCATAGACGTAGTGAATTTCTTGCCCATCTACCTCAACCCTACTTTTTACGCTATTGGTGATGACTTTAGTTTTTTTTTAAGTATATCAACATATTTTTCAATCGGTGAACAGTTGGGGGGGGGGGGCTGTATTAGGCATTTTTTCTGTACTAAGCAGGCTTTATTTACAATTGTGGAGTGAAGAGAAATAACGAAAATAACTAATAACTGAGATTATAACTGTTTCACTCGCGGCACTCTTTAACGTTTAATGTGGGTGCACTAGCATTTTAACTTCAGAGCAAAATATTAAAAAAATAAAAGCAAAAATATATAAAAGCGAAAGGTCACTCACTCATCACGAAATATCGAAACCGCTTGACGTAAAAAGATGAAATTAGGCATTGAGGTAGTTTATAGTTAGTAGACGTCCGCTAAGAACGGATTTTGCGACAGGGCCGGATTAAGGGGGTCTAAGGGCTCTCGCAAGTTTGTATGAAAGTCCTTCATTTTTTGTGCTACAAACTTGAAATTTGTCAGGGAGGAAGTTAAAGTCAGTAGACGTCCGCTAACAACGGATTTTGCAACAGGGCCGGATTAAGGGGGTCTACGGGCTCTTAATAGTCAGTAGACGTCCGCTAAGAACGGATTTTGCGACAGGGCTGGATTAAGGAGGTCTAAGGGCTCTCGCAATTTTGTATGAAAGTCTTTCACTTTTTGTGCTACAAACTTGACATTTGCCAGGGAGGTAGAAAATAGTCAGTAAAAGTCTGCTAAGAACGGATTTTGCGGCAGGGCAGGATTAAGGAGGTCTAAGGGCTCTCGCAAAAAGTCTCTTAATGTTGTAAATCAAAAGCAAAATCACACGACATCTCACTAAGGGGAGAGGGAGGGGCGTTGAAAAATCGCCAAAATTGCCTCACGTAATTAATGGACGCCCCCTAACACAAGCATCTCCTTGCTTAAAAGGTGATCTCCAAATCATGTGTGTGATAACTTTATGTACCTAATTGAAATAAGCATTCTTTTTTTTAACACTTTGCCCGACCCGGGAATTGATTCCAGGACCTCATGCTTAGTAGTCGCGCTTGCGACCACTCGAGGCAGTCTTACACATACATACCAAAATTTCCACGCGAACGAAGTCGCGGGCAACAGCTAGTATTAAAATAAGACATGTGTTATGAAAATCGGTGCAGCCATTTACTAATGGGGGATAAAAGTGGATATTTATCTTTCATCTTTTATTTTTCCGTAGGTGGTTTTTTTAATTTTAAATTTGATTTTAATTATTACAAGCTATGTTCATGGCACAAACAACAGGCTTCTAGACTAGATCCAGCAGTAGGTAAGTAATAGATATTTTTCTTCTTTTTCAATTTCAATTATCGCAAACCATAATAAGAGGAAATTATGTAGAAAAACTATAAAGAATGCACTGTTACAACCGCAGCAGATGGAGCTCAGGGGCTCGTAGATTAATCTAGCTTATACTGCTATTTAATTTTGTACTACGATCCCCTAGTTAAAGTAATCTTAAAGAAGTTGTAGTTATGTAACAAGAGGTAGACATTGTCAACAAACGATTATCTGATACTTCAGTTTTTTCAGCAAATGTTTTACTTACATTACTCTAAGTTATAATATGAAATACTAAAAACCAGTTTATATTTTGTGTACTGCCTCGTTGACTCTGGTAGTCGCATACGCAACTACTTAGCATGAGGTCCGGGTTCGATTTCCAGATCAGGCAAAGTTTTATTGTGTTTTTCTATCAGATATTTTTTGATTAGTGCCCGTTTGGTGGCTATAGGCTCGCCTTTATTAAGAGCCATTTACCTACACATAACAAATTTGACTGTACTATTTGGTACACCTCTGCCTACCCCTTTCGTGGATTTCAGGCTTGTAAATAGACTTCTGTGCTAATCATAGATAGAGCAGACTCCCTCGCGAACCTTAGATTGCCTCATCAGAAAATAAGCATAAATATCTCAATAAGTTAATTCAAAGATGGCGCAGCCTCTAAAATATTCAGCGAGATGTCAGTCTGACGTCTTAATCTAATTACTAATGAAGTAAACCGTGTCATAATTACATTAAGAAAACAGAAGTTCATCTCTTAAGCTAATATGAATTTGTGCAGACAATTACGGGGGGGTTTGACACCGATATTAAAACGAATACACCTATATTTGAGTTCTAAGATACTACGTTGTTGTATTCTTGATTATAAAGTGTTTAGGCGTGATAATTCTTGGAAAATCTGAAAAGTAAATACGTCTTTACAATAGTAGTATCGTTACGGGGGTTTCATTCATGTTTCAGTTCGCATTTTCGCTGGTAGAAGATGGGTGAGAGTCGTCGAGAATCGAGATGAATGGCGAGGCGTGCTTTTGAACCATATATTTGTACAGTTGCAGTAGAGTGCCGTAACAACTTAAAACTAGCAATATTTCTCTGTGTCAGTATTATACTGCAATATTGCAACAATCTATGTATATATAGGGTGACTGGTAATTAGTGACCCATACTTAAACACGTGACAAACAACTTTCCCAAATAACATTTTTTTTAAACGGTTAACAGCTGATAGGTCACAGGCGCGCGCGTGTGATTTTCATACGGCTGTTGTGTTATTGTGATAAAAGTCTGTGTATAAAAAAAGTTTCTTTGGGAAAGTTGTTTGTTAAATGACTACAATAACGTGTTTAAGTTTCGGTCACTATTTACCAGTCACCCTGTATGTTTCATGTACAATAAAGAATAAGAACTTTTGGTGGGGTCGAAGGATGCTTAACGATATTCGGCCACCATAAGGAAGTTGGCTTATTCCATAAATCCCCCCTGAAAGTCCCCCTTAGGGGGAAAAAGTGGAATCTAAAAAAAAAGTCTGGAAGTCCCCTCTGATAATCCCCCTTAGGGGAAAAAATGGAATCGGAAAAGTGCCCCCGAGGGAGAAAACTGGAATGTAAAATAATAAGTAGGGCTGAGTAGTTGCCAGACCAGCCGGGCCCAAAGACTAGGTAAAGCGACTTCATGGAGAACGTGCGGTTGCTGAATAGGCCGCACTTGGTGATGGGGCCCGTCGAGAATGGCGGCTGATACCAGTTGGGGGTGCGTGCGGATGCTTGTATCTCCCGGGCCCGCGACACATGGTAGTAGTAGGAACAGTGGGTTTTTAGAGTCCGACATAGCCCTCGGTGACCCATGAGGATTTTCCCAATTAAAAAAAAAAAGGTAATGACATTACATAGGTATGTCACAATAACTTGTAAGCTTCATAAATACATGATTTTGTGCTGGCACGTGAATACGTGACTATAATTTACACATTCAATGATGTTAATGTCCGAAACCGAACTCAAAATAAATCGTAGTCTTTTGAATCTTCGACAAAGTCATCCATTTTGAAACTCTTTGTATACCTAGTTGTATGTTTACATTTACATATCAAAGAGATAGGCTTGATTGCGGACTCTTTTGTGTATCTATAAATGTATAGTATAAACGATCCGTTAATATGTATTGTATGAAAATATCTTTATTTTAAGTTTGTCAGTATCAAAAGTTTTAAATATTTCAAGTTTAAGATATATGGAAAGTCGTGTTACGTTCAAATATGTTGATATTAAAATAGTTTTTGAAGTGAATTAAAGTTTTGGTAACAATTTGAGTTTTAATATATTTTGTATACTCCTACTTTGAATTCGCGGCGGTCCTCACTTGATTGTGTAAGTATTCTGTTGGTATTGTAATATGTACTTTGATTCAGACAAATGAAAATACAAAAAAAATATGGTTTTGACAAAGACTTTCAAATATAACTAGCTATGGACGGGACAAGACCAAGAAACTGACAATTCCAAAACCTGTTACAAATTAGTAACAAGTCGATCAGTCCAGTGCGATAAGTCGCCTTGTCAGGTCGCATTCATATGATACAAAGACACTCAAATATTTCCGAGCTATAGACGGGTCATGACGAAGAAAATCGTAATCCAAAACTTGTCACTACTTAGTAACAATTCGTTCTGTCTAGTGTCATCTGTGTCATACGTCCGCTTGTCAGGTAGCATTCGTGTGTCAAAATATTCAGGATGAAAATTATTGTATGACAATATTCCCAATGTCCTCTCTATATGTGTTTTAAATCTCTTTGGTTATGACAAACTGATTATGGTTCTATCTCTCAGGATAAAAATGGAGGATTGGCTAGAAAAACAACGTAGTTTTACATAGTATTTATGAATTTCTGCACACATTCTGACCCACCAAAACTTCCACACCGCTACCCAAGCAATTTGAACGCCAGAAAAACTCTAATGATGTTAACATACGCCACACGATGGTTTCACGTCAACCCGACGTGGTAATACGTTTCCATGGCAACGGCAACTCATGCTAGAGATGGGCTAATAAAACAATTGCCAGTACTCGTTCACTCGAATAAATAATCGAGTTATCGGATAACGACCTTGAGCCTTCCCCTAATCTTTTATTAGCTCCATTTTTACTATAGGTATTAAGAATAATTTGCGCCGTTTATCTGAGGGGAAATAATATTAGGGATTCTGGAATTTTGTGTTCGTTTTCGAGGAAAATTAACGAGACGTACTTTTGTGGAATTCTAATCGAAATATTCAATTGTTTTTAACATACATGTGTGGTAAGAAAAGCACACATCATCTGTCTAGCCTTTTCCCAACTTTGTTGGGATCGGCTTGCGGTCTTACCGGATGCAACGACTGCTTATCCGACCTCCACTTCCCAGTTAGTACTGGGTAACACGGTATCCCTAGGTAAGACTGGTCAGATTTTCGTGCTGCCTGTAACGACTTTCAATGATCTACAACTGACAATCGCCAAGAAAGCACACATAGCAGTAAATTGATGCTCGCAACACCTATGACTGGAAACCATAGGAATCAACTAGATGGCATTATCATTGATCAGCTCCTGACCGTTTTTCAGATAAGGCGCCCAATCTCAGCGGAAAATACCCATATATGTTGTTGTGGTTGTAATACACTTTATTTAACGCCGAAACAATTATAGAAGACTAGCTTTTGCCCGTGGCTTCGCTCGAGTTCATTTAGAATTTGACAATCAATTCGGGTTGTACTCTGCTTGTAATAATATAATTCATTCATGATTCTAAAGACACGTGGCGCCATCTATTATCATAAGAACGTTATTGTGGTTTTCCTCGGGGACAGTACTTTTTTCGGGATGAACGATACCCTATGTCCGCATGTTCGGTTCAGTGGTTTAGGCATGAAAAGGTAACAAACAAACAAACAAAATTACTTTCGCATTTATAATATTAGTAAGGATTTTTAAAAGTATCCAAGTTTGAAGCTATAAGAATAAAAATAGTGGGCGGCCCATATTTTGGTTTATTTACTTTTGACGACGCCTCAAAAACCAAAGGCATAGAGTCCATCACAAGCAAAAAGCTCTGTTTCCACGAAAAAATCTAGGTAAGCACCTCTTTTTACGAAGCAACAGGATCAGGTGGTCTAGTGTGAGTAGTAGTAGGATAGTAGTAGTAATTTCAGTGTGGGCAAGAGACAGAGCTATACAAGTCGTATAGCGCCATCTCTTTCCCACACTGGAATGACTCTTGCTTTAAGACGTTATAGTACCTCCCTGGCTAGCTCAGGTTCAGTCCAGTAAAGTCTAAGCTGGCTAGATTATTCCCAGGTTTCATTACAAACGTAGCACTTTATTATTTTTCAGTGAAAGCTGCATTTTTTATGTTGGTTTGTTTTCTTGAAATTTTCTACTTAGTTATTTTTTTTAAAGTGGATGTCGAAAAGTCGAAAACATAAAGAACCAACAGAATAACTTCCTCCCATGTGTAAATAATGCGTTTCTAGTACTTTGTACAATAAAAGAGAAGATATCTCATTATTTCGAGACTAAGGAAATATAGATTCTTGTGTAAAATAAAGCTATCGTTAGACATAGCATAACAGGGTTAGGCAGAGGTGTACCTAATAGTACTCCCACATTTTGCCAGTTATGTAATAGGGGGCGAACCTATTACCATCAACAGCGCAAATCCAGACTCCGTGGCTACTGAGAAATTCCTAATGGAAATACCCAAAAACAATTTGCCCGACCCGGGAATGGCCTCCAGGACTACATTCTCAGCAGTCGTGATTGCGACCACGAGACCAACGAGGCGGTTCTAATACTTATACTTACTAATGTTTAATTCAAGCGTCTTTGTCTTACTAATATTAAAAAGAGAAAAAAAACGTGTGTGTGTGTGTATGTTTGTGATGAATAAACTTAAAAACTACTGGACCGATTTCAAAAATTCTTTCACCTTCAGAATGCTACATTATCCTTGTGTAACATAGGCTACATTTATAACTAGAAAAGAATAAGGGGGGAGAGGGGGGTGAATTAAGTAAAAATAAATGTCCACCCGTGCGAAGCCGGGACGGTCCGCTAGTCTGAAATAAAGTGAAAGCGCTGTCCGTCAAACACGTGTAATACCATAATAAAAATACATCAGGATCCAGGGATCAAAACGGTTCCCTCACTACGTCACCCGTCACGTCTAAGACCTGACCGTGATGAATTACCGCGTTTTTTCCTCCACGCTTATGGCACACGGATACGGTCGTGTTCCACCCCTTCCACCCCCTTACACCCAATTATTATAAATAATGAGATAAGATCGGGTTCCGTGGGGATGTTCCGGTGAATAATGTTGCCAATTTTGAACGCCCCTTCGTAGTTTGAAAAGCTTCTACGGTTGGTGATTGTTTTTGTAACAACAGAAAGGAAGCTTCTAGAAAAGGGTTATAACTTAACTTTTTTTTGGATGGGAAATTATCAAATAAACCCCCCCCCCCCGGTCTGAGTGGAGTGGGAGGGAGAGTTGAGTGTTCCTTCTTTGCCCTTTGTGTTCCAGGGCCGCGGTATCATTTTCGAACAGTCCCGCAGCACAATTATAACTTACTTCAAACACTGTTTTAAGCTTTCACGGTTACAACTAAACATATACTGTCACTTACGGGAAATCTTCCGTGATTGTTCATTATTTTGAGCTCCCGATATTTCCATACACCCGCATTCTCCAGTCACCCGCGAGCCGCTTGCAACAGCATCGAAATAGCGGGAGCTCAAAATAATGAACAATCACGGAAGATATCCCGCAAGTGACAGTATAAGTTTATAACTTTACTTACTTCTTCTTCTTACAATAAAAAAAAAATGTATATTAAAAAGTTATAGAATAACCTTTAAGTAAGTTAAGTTATAACCCTTAACTTACTTCTTGTTATAAAGATCTCAGTAGTGTCCAATATCTGGATGTTGGAAATAGGCTCACTCCCTATTGAACCACCCAAGGGTTAGGTAGAGGTGTACCTAATAGTACATCAATATTTCGCCAGTTTTCTTTTCAGTTTTTTTTGGTCAAGCCCTTCCCGCTATTCCCAAACTAATGTAACTCCTGAAAGCCAGAATCGACAGTGTCGACCACCAGAAAAGCGCCGAGAAAATTAAGCTCGACGAAGTCTCAGAGAAACAATTTAACTGTCTTGGATCCCGCAACGAAATTAATCAAAAAAAGTATAGTTATTTCGCCAGTTATGTTTATGTCCCATGTGATAGGGGGCGAGCCTATTGCTATCAATCGAACACAAATCCAGACTCCGAGGCTGCTATTTCGAAGTTCCTGATGGAAAAACCCAATAACACTTTGACCGACCTGGGAATCGAACCCAGGGCCTCACGCTCAGCAGTCGCGATTGCGATCACTAGAACAACAAAAAAACAAAATCTAGATGTTCTTCGCGGGAAATGAGAATCCGTATTTACAGGAAATTGCAAGAAGCTCATTACTAAATCTTATTGACTTTCACGCAAATCCCGACAGCCTAGGGTATTCGAGAAATTATTAATTAACACGACTATGTAGCTATGTTGTAATACTGAAACAGTAAAGGCAAACATGACGGCTAAGTTTCTCTTGTCGTCTGGGTGTTCGTTAGAAAGGGTTCATCGAAATTCAACCCGCAGAGGGGTGAAAAGGGTATTCCAAACATCGGCATCTAAGCGAAGCCACGTGTAACAGCTTCTACTGTACTGTCAAGGGCAAAAATACTGCGGGTTGTAGACGGCGAGTAATGGGCTAGCTCGCCGTGCCAATATTGTTGACAAGCAACGCCACCTTGAACTGCACACCTAAAGTGGTCGTAATATAGTATACCAACGAAGTAAATTGAAACTAACTTTCCCAAAAAGTATTTTTCAATACACTTTCTCGAAAGCTGGTTCTCATCGCACTACGATTAGGTTCAACATGCAATGTATCTCTCACACGCGTGGATTTTTAATATTTTTCCGCACGCGTGCGGAAATAAAAAATTCCATAGATAACTATGACTATAGTCAACGGTGATTGTTTTTTTTTAATCTCGGCGTAATTTTTTTTAGTATTTAAATTGTGTTTATAAAAAGAATAATAAAGATAAACATGATTATTTAAACCAAATATTTATTTTCATGAACAAAATAACATTTATTTGTGTTCTAAATTCAAAAACATTTGAATTTTATATTTTTCATATTAAGCTATTTAGTGGCATCATACCTTCGCTTCTTCTTCAACTTGGCGAAAGCAAAGCGCGGGAAAAAAGCAAATTAAATCATAGTTTCATAATAATTCCTGACAAAAATATTTTCCGTTATAATATTTTATTTCTTCGAAAGTGTATAGAAAAACGTCGTTTTTATGCGTGGGGATTTGTTACTGCAGTTCTCGGCTCCATAACACCTTCGCTTGCAGCTCGGGTGTTAATTCCGCCTCGAATGCAATAACAACGTTTCCCCACTTATATCAAAATGTACTGTATTGATATTATGATAAAATAACAGCTGTCACATGCATTTGGGTTGAGTAATTATTGAAGTAATGAAACAAATGTAATTAAATTAATGTAATATAATGAAATGAATGTAACGTAATGAAATTATTGAAATGTTAATAATGTAATGTTAATACTTTTGTGTTATTAACGCTGAATTAACTTTAATATGTTCTATGTATTTATGCTAGAATTAAAGTATTTTTTAATTTTTTATTAATTATAATTGATTATTTGTACGGGACAGCTGATTTTATTTTTTCGCGATTCTTATGATGTTAGTACCATGGAGAAAGTTGATCGTATTGACTTACAAGTTTGATTTTTTCACTGCTCCAAGAGGTACCTAACTTGAGTATTTGATATTAATTTTAACTTGATTCCTCCACGCTTTCCTGAGAAAAAGTCTCTTGACCGACGGACAACAAAGAACCCTATAAGGGTTCCGTTTTTGCCGACTGATGTACGGAACCCTAAAAATAAAAAAATACGCATATTTCTGGCCTTGACTCAACTGCGTTCACTTGAAAGGATACAATAATGAAGAGATACGTGAAAGCTGTTTCTTTTCATTTTGTATGAAGCCGTGTATGATGGATACTGACTGGGATATCAAGTCGATATATTTCAAAAGTCTTTGTTGCTTTGGCAGGTTTTGTGCAGACATCGAGTCTATACAGGGTGTAAACGGACCCTTCACGAAGCCGTCAACCAAGCATTCTGTACATCGAACTAAGTAATTTACGCAAAGAAATTTGCTGGGAAGCGACTTTTTTTTTTGGGGTGAAAAATCACGTTTTACGGTAGGGGTCAATGTAACGCACTCAAAACATTGTGCTGATGGATGGATTGAATAGTACGGGGGTCGTGGAGGTGTTTAAAGTAAAAATCTTACTTTAAAAACATGTATTTAAAAAAGAACTTGTAAAAAAGTTGGAAGTTTGACCCCCAATATCTCCGTAACTAGAAGGTTCCCAGGTATGGTCTAGACAAAAAAAATGATCGCATTGACGGGGAGAACAAGTGCCTTTCGGCTTTCGTTAAGAGTCTTTTTTCACCCTTTATTTATTCTGCAGGAAAGAGCCATTAGAGCCATATGATCTACGTAGGCGCGATTCTCTTAGGGAACTGTTTAAGGAAATTAACATCATGACAGTATCTTGTACAATACATCTATGAAAACATTACAATGTAATATTGAGCCGTGGACGAAAGTTCTAAACCAATATTATAGTAACAATTTTTCGTTTTGATTGTGTTATTACAGTTACGAAAGAAAAAACCGGTCAAGTGCGAGTTGGACTCGCGCATGAAGGGTTCCGTACCATCGTTGTAGGCGAGCCCCCTTTAATTTATTTTTATTATTTGTTGTTATAGGTTTCTTTTAGATTTTCCTGTAATCTATAGGCAAAGAACAATTTGAATGTTTTCCAAAATTTTCGGCCCTGTATGTAGTATTGGAGTTAGGGGGGGGGGGGGTGGTCATATTTCGCTTATTTTCTTAAATAAATTCAAAACTAATTATTTTAAAATTATAAAAAAAAAACATATTTGCGATGCTGATGATGATGCATGATGATGATTGATTGATGATTCATTTGATATGTTACACAATATAGTTTGCAAAACTTTTTTTTTCATTTTCTAATTTACCCCCAAAAGTGGCCCCCATGTTTAAACTTTTAATTGTCTTTGGGTCAACAACTTACACATGTGTACCTTTTAATTCAATCGGTCCAGTAGTTTCGGAGTGAATTGGCTGTGACAGACAGACAGACACTCGAGTGCTCCTATAAGATTCCGTGTTTTCCTTTTAAGGTATGGAACCATAAAAAGACTAAATGTTAGTGTGATGATCAACCGGGGCGAATGGAAGAAGAAGACGTATTGCGCCGAATAAGATGAGCTAAGGGCGAAAGGTGCCGCGTCGACGGCACGTTCGTGTTCCACGTGTGCCTCAAAGAGATGTCAGCAAACAGGAAGGGGTCCGCAAGGGCCGATGCCTGCCAGGGCTGCAGGACCTTTCGAAAGAGATACCGCGGCCCTGGAACACAAAGGGCAAAGAAGGAACATGGATGGGTTTTAGTCAGTACGAGTCTGACACTCCCTTCCACTCCGCCCAGAGCGGGAGGGGTCGTTTGATGATTTTACATCCGAAAAAAAAGGTAAATGTAGGCCACTACCCCCAAAACTATAGCTTTACTTTAACTAATAGATAACTTTAACTAACCTACATGTACGAAACAGACAGAAAGCCCGTCTTGTAAGTCAGTGAATTAGAGCGTGTTAATAGCACAATGTTTAGTAAGTATTTAACAGTGCAGTGCCGGATTTAGGGCAGGGCAACAGGGGCACTTGCCCCGGGCCTCCACAAAGAAGGGGGCCTCCACAACTTGGTCAAGAAAAAATTACATCCTTTGGGTCCATTAGTCCATCAAAGAGTGTTCAAACACCCCCCAAAATCTCGGACATCTATAGAGAAACCAACCTATCCCAAGCGGAATACTACAATTTTTGAGCTCGCTTCGCTCGCTAATATATCCGGATCATATAATTACTGAATTAAATATTAGTTGAACTTTTATTAGGGTTATTAAGTAACACCTTGTTTTTTTTTTTTCGTCTGTCCCAAATCAAGTTTCGGTGCCTCCACTTGTTGGTTGCCCCAGGGCCTCCACAGCCATAAATCCGGCCCTGTAACAGTGTACCAAAGTTGCTTACAAGAAGAAACTATCTCTCCAAGAGTGCCACCGTAGGAATTTGAAATAACGTAAGGGACAAAGACCGTGTTATTGGATTCACGACTATCGGCAGTGAGCCGAAAGTTTCAAATTCTTTCACCACCGTTGAGTGTCGAAGATAGGAAACTTTGTACCACAATAAATAACTGACATATATAAGTTGTGATCTGAATAATGTTTTTATTTATGTATAACTTGTATTATGACTGCCTCGTTGGTCTATTAATCGCAAGCGCGACTGCTGAGCATGAGACCCTGGCTTCGATTCCCGGGTTGGGCAAAGTATTATTGGGTTTTTCCATGAGGAATTTGTCAGTAGCAACTACAGAGTCTGGATTTGCGCCCGGTTGATATCAATATGCTCGCCCCCTATTACATGGGACTTAAACATAACTGGCGAAATATGTGTGTACTATTAGGTATTTACACCTCTGCCTAACCCTTCGGGGATTACAGGCGTGATGTTAAGATGTTATGTATTATGAATGCGAAAACTAATTCTGTCTGTTTGTTTGTCTGTCTGCCACCTTTTTATTCCTTAACCACACACAGGTAGACCATTGCCTGGGTCAGGATAAAGGATACGTTTTTTCCAATGGTGCGTTCTAGTAGGATAATTTTTGATGTTTACGCGGGCGAAGTCGCTGACAAATTATAGTATTAAGGGGGAAGTGCCGGAGTATCCCGTAATTCAAATTTTCTTACGTTTTTTGCAATTTGCAGCTCAGTGTCAGGTTGTATGTCGATAAAAATATGATTCGCAACCGTAACAAATACGGCTTTACAGAGTTATAATCATCAACACAACCCTCTAAGTTCATTTAATCTAATTAAAAAAAAAAACGAAAGAAAATGTGAATTTCGGGGGAACCCTGCCTTAAATAAGAAAAACATCACGCCTGTGGTCCCTGACTGACGGAGTAGTCGTAGTTATGGGTTACATTTTGCTGTGTCATCATCATAATAAATGTTCCACTATGATTCAACATTATTTTAGTAACTGGGGCTCATTTCCAGCAACGTAATCTTTAAAGGCATTACAAAGTCTCCAAAAGAAAAAGCAGATTTTTCATTGTTACCAAGAAACCTTGTTTTATTGATATTGGGGAACCGTCGCTGTCGGATCCCGCCATCTTTCACGTTTAGCTTGCTAAAGATTCCCTTATCTTGTTAGTTTGAGCAGATAGCTGTGTAGGGTATACCTTTATGGGGACGTACACGAAACTAGGGTAATAGTGGATCGAGATGTGGGGATATATTTCCAACTTAGTGATCATTTAGTGATGTAATGATAACTTACTACAAGGTAAAAGGTATTTAAGTGTTTTTATTTGAACGAATTTAATTATTTTTGCTCTTGTCCCGTGTTACTTGGAATCGGTGTAATATATTTTTAACCGACTTCCAAAAAAAGGGGGGGTTATGTATTCCACTAGCACTGCAAATTCATAGTGTGAGCAAAGTTTTTTCAACAAATATTACAACAAGTGGAAGGAACACAGATTATTTTTTAAGTTCACACTTTAATCTAAGTCACTCTCATTCTGATCTAAGTTAAAAATTATTGAATGAAACAATCGACGATATTTTCACTTAATTGGCTGGCTGTTGAGGACAATAACATATGTCAGAGGTTACTGAACCACACTTATTTGTTATTTACAATAGAATACTATATCTACACTAATATTATAAAGAGGAAAGATTTGTATTTGTTTGTAATGTATAAACTCAAAAACTACTGGGTCGATTTCATTTTTTTTTTCACCATTAGAAGGTTACATTCACCCTGAGTAACATAGGCTATATTTATTGCTAGAAAAAATAGGGGGGGGATTAGAGGTAAATAAATGTCCACCCGTGCCAAGCCGGGACGGGCCGCTAGTTTATAATAAACACAATAATATTGGCATTACTTAGGGTAAATGATTCGAGATAGAAATAATTTGCTGGACATGACAGTGACAAACATGTTGTCGATATGTATTATAGTTTTTCATGTAGGTACCTATCATGGCGATAATTATATTGATTATTACGTCATTATCAGCTCATAAGCTCTGGCTGAATAATAACAGCCGCGCGGGTCGGTTTTCAGGTTAAACTGCTGGTCCGTGGATAGGTGACCACCCATTACAAACCAAGTTTCCTCTGTGCCCAGTACTAATTGGGTTGTGGAGGTCAAATAGGCAGTCGCACCGTGTAAAATAAAATAAAATAAATAAAATACCGGTATTCACCTGCATCCGGTTAGACTGGAGTCTAACCGGATGCAGGTGAATACCGGTATTTTACAGTAGTGGAAGCCGACCTCAACATAGTTGAGAAAAGGCTAGGCCAAAGAGGTTTAAAACACTTATAGAGCGGTCATTGGGAATATTGTCATACAATCATTTTCATCCTGAATATTTTCGATTTTGACTCTCGAATGCTACCTGACAAGCGGGCGTGTGAAACTAGACAGACAGAATTGTTACTAAGTAGTAACAAGTTTTGGACTATGTCTATCGCTCGGAAATATTTGAGTGTGGGCTAGGCAGATGATGATGATATTTTTTTTTTAATTAATTCAGTTGGAGTAGTATCGTCAAACAGTGAGTTGATGCAGGGATCACGTATGTACGTAGTGTGTGTACTTTTTCTGTTTGAGAAGATGTGATTTCTCTACAGTTAGTATTAGGAAAATTACAGATCGATTTTTATTAAGCTGTAGCATTCGTTTGGTAATGAAATAAATGTAATTAAATGAATGTAATGTAATGAAATAAATGTATTATAATGAAATTATTGAAATGTTAATAATATAATGTTAATACGTTTTGTGTACTTACGATGGATTAATTTTAATATGTTCTATGTTATTATGGTAGAATTAAAGGCTTTTTTTATTTTATTTATTTAACATAACGTAAATTAAGTAATAAATGGGGTTTGTCACTCAGCAAAGTTTCACACAAAATGGCGGAATAATAAAATTAAAAGGCAAATATCGTTAGTAATTCGTCAGTGTCCAAAAGCGCGGGAAATAAACGATCAAATCAAGATGGTGGACGAGCGTCCTATCTGGAAAATTAATATCCTTTGTGAAAGTTTTCGTTTACGGTATCATTTATTATTTATGTAAATAAGTCGTTTTTCAACGGTGAACTTCGTTATATATTGAACTTCAGGATACAATTTGTGATAGAGAAAAGTATATAATATACGTATATTTAAATACAAAATATATAAATATCAAAGAAGGAATATTAATAACATAAAAATCACGTGTCACTATGTTAGTGAGTTATAGCAATTAGCTGACCCACCTTTGCATAAACGGTTGATATTTTTTAGAACACGAAACGACAGAATTTTCTAATAAATTTCATTTTTTTTTGAATTTTCGAATTTTATGCTGCTGAGCGTGAGGTCTTTTTTTTTTTTTTTTTTTTTACGGATGTGAAATCATCAAATGACTTCTCCCGCTCTGGGTGGAGTGGGAGGGAGTGTCAGACTCTTACTGACTAAAACCCATCCATGTTCCTTCATTGCCCTTTGTGTTCCAGGGCCACGGTATCTCTTTCGAACAGTCCCGCAGCCCCGGCAGGCATCGGCCCTTGCGGGCCCCTTCTTGGTTGCTGACATCTCTTTGAGGCGCGCGTGGAACACGAACGCGCCGTCGACACGGCCTGTCGTCATAAGACGGACGGACGGTGAGCTAACCCATTACTCACCGTCCACAGGCCCGCGCCTACGGTGGCCGGGAGCCACCACGTGGCCCCCGACGCCCGGTGCTTCGCCCGCGGCGGCTGGGACGTGAGATTCTCTCCCTCTCACGTCCCGCCACCTCCTTCGCTAGCATGACTGCTTCGCAGAAGGAGGTGACGGCTTCCCATTCCCTCTCGCTCCGGACCATGGCCTGAACCAGGGCCGGGAGCGAGAGGTCGCCGCCGCCGATCGCCGCTACGAGGACACGGCGGAGCTCCGCCCAAGCGGGGCAGACCTCCACGGTGTGCGCCACCGTGTCCTCCGGACGATCCTCACAATGATAACACCCGGGCGTTTCCTCCCGCCCGATTCGGTGCAGGAACCTCCCGAAACAACCGTGTCCGGTGAGGACCTGCGTCAGGCGGAAGGTGAGGGCGCCGTGGCGCCTCTCTAGCCACTCCTCAAAGAGGGGACTTATCGCCACTATTGTGGCGTGCCCTGCACTGGGTTGCGACAGTCGCTGTCTCCATGTCGCCATGAGATCGCGTCGGAGGTCTGTCCGCTGAGCGGTGATTTGCCGCGGCAGCGGAGTTTCCCCCCGACGTAGTGCCCCCGCGCGCCATTCATGCAGGCGCGCGAGGACTATCGCCTCCAGATCCCATGGCGGCAATCCGGCTAGGAGGCTCGCCGCCTCGCGGGAGATCGTGCGGTACCCCCGGATCAGCCTTACGGCTACGACCTTTTGGGGCGCGTTCAGGTAGTGCGCGGCACGCCGCTTAATTGAACGCGCCCACACCGGGGCCCCGTAAAGGGCCATGGACCGCACGACCCCCGCGTAGAGCCTACGGCAGGAGGCGTTTGGACCCCTCAGGTTGGGCAAGAGCCGCTTGAAGGCAGCCCCGGCCCGTTCCAGTTTGGGAGCCAAACGTCGGAAGTGCTCAACGAAGTTCCACCGGCTGTCGAGGACGAGTCCTAGGTACTTCAAAGTCGACTCGACGCCGATGGGAACCCCTCCTACCGTCAGCGTGGATCCCGAGGGTGGCGCATTCCGAGGCCTATGAAAGCTCATGGCCTCGGACTTGTGCAAGGCCACCTCGAGACCCAATTGCCGGATCCTCTCAACGACTATCGCAACCCCGCGTGTCATCAGTTCGGCCGCCGCCTCGTGCGACCTCCCTTGTGCCAGTACCAGCGTGTCGTCAGCGTAACAGACTACGCTGACGCCGCTAGGGAGGTCGGCGCGCAGCACCCAGTCGTAACCGATGTTCCACAAGGGCGGCCCTAGAACCGACCCCTGTGGAACACCGCACGACATTTCTCGCCGGTTCCATTCTCCGTTGGGACCAGGGTAGATGACATACCTGTCAGACAGGTAGTCCCCGACTACACGACGGAGGTAGGTGGGCACCCGGTGATACCGGAGTGCCTCCCTAATGCAGCTCCAGGGCATGGAGTTGAAGGCGTTGGCGATGTCGAGCGACACCGCCAAGACGACCCCACCCCGGGACACCGCGTCCCCCGTCGTGAGGGCTCGCACGCGCATGATGGCGTCCACCGTCGAGCGCCCCTTGCGGAAACCAAACTGGTGTTCCGCAAGATCCGGCCCCATTCCCGCAAGGTGCCCGGCGAGGCGGTTTGCAATGACTCTTTCAAAGAGCTTGCCCACCTCGTCGAGCAACACAATGGGCCGGTATGCGGACGGAGAGTCCGCAGGGCGCCCTGGCTTCCGTATGAGGACCAGCTTGCCCGTCTTCCAACGAAGCGGGAACTGGCCTCTCTCCAAGCATGCGCTTAGGAGCCCTTCCAGTCGGGACCCGAGAGCCTCAGAGGCCAGGACCCAGGCTTTGCCAGGTAAGCCATCGGGTCCCGGGGCGGCAGTTTTGGCCTTAAGCCTGCCTACCGCCACTCTCAGGTCTACCCCAGTCACCTCCGGAACGTCGTCATCGTCGTCGCTGTGGTGAGCGTGAGGTCTTGGGTTCGATTCTCGGTCGGGCAAATTGTTAATAGGGTTTTCCATCAAGAATTTCTCAGTAGCAGCCCGCCAGCGGAGTCTGATTTGTCCCGTTGATCGCAAAAGGCACGCCCTCTACTACTTAAAACGTAACTGACAAAATGTGGATGTACTATTAGGTACACCTCTGCCTAACCCTTCAGGGTTTATAGTCATGATGTTTTATGTAAGCTGTCGCTTTGTATAAAGGTCGACACGATACTTCCAGTCTAGATAGTAACACGACAGACAAGTTACGAGGCAGACGATCTTAACTGAAACTAAACTGAAAACCGATACTGTTTTTGGCGACAAACAAATTCGGAACGTCTAAAGAACTATAGCACTATCTTAGTACCCAAACTTATCTACTTACAGGATTAAGGGGTGCTACACACTTCTTCGGGTTTGAGTATCGATATGTCCGTATTTGCTTATTTATTTATTTATAGATAGGAGAACCAATAGCTATGACAAATGAATAACAATTATATAGGCAACACAGAGCCAATTACAGGTTCTCACGAGTAAACACAGAAAAGATAGTAGAGATCTTAGGATCACTAGTTAACAAGCACGATACAAATAAAATAAGAGTAACAACAAATCTAACTCTAAGCAATAACATACATACATACAATGACGCCTTTTTCCATGGGGGTTGGCAGAAACTACAGAACGCCATCTGTTGCGATCCTTACATACTCCTTTTGCCTTGTCCACATTCATACATCTGGTCATACACGCACGCCAGTTGCGAATACTACACACCTGACCTTTCTGAAGAACCTCACCAATAGGGTCAGTGTATGTCCTTCTAGAGCGTCCCCTCCCGGCGTTGTCACTCTCATCACACACGGGAGTCGCCTCCCCTGTAGCCACTTTGTGCAGGTATTTGCCCAACCAGTCATGCCCTGACGACACCTGTACTAGACGGAAGCATAACGTCCCGTGTCGCCTCCGTACCCTCTCGTCCAGGACCGCAGGACGTTTCTAGCCTCATCCTCCAAATCCTCAGGGTTTGGGATTGAGCCTCCCTCCTGCCACTCTCCGCCTGCAGGTCTGCGCCACGCCGATAGACTTCGGCGAGCACCTACGCCTCCAGATCCCACGGGGTTGTGCCTGCAAGGGCGCACGTCGCTTCCGCAGATACAGTGCGGTAACCGCGTAAGACTCTGACTGCCATGACTCTTTGCAGCCTTGTTTTGGGTAGACAGGGACTCCGCCCACACCAGAGATCTGTGTAGTACCCCTAAACCAAGGTCAATCAACTGTCATTGTACCCAGCTCAAAGTAAGTACTTCTAACACCAAAGTTGTCTAAAACAAACAGAATAATATCTGACACGATCCACTAAGTTACTCCGTTTAAAACTCCAGCCGGGATTATCTACCTGAACGGTTCAAGTTTTTGAAACTTTTCTATCCAATTCAAGCAACTAATAAATAATTCAGTGTTCAAGCAAATTTAATTCTTGTTTTTATTGTACTTCGTTTCCTTTTGACGCGTCGGTACCCTTTCGAAGTGTTGCGTAGGAAAACAGTGAATATTTTTGCGAGTATATTATGACTATGTTATGTGATCATCATCATCTGCCTTGCTTTTTAGCTTCATCTGTAACTAACTATGTAAAAAAATCTTAGAAGTTTAATTGATCCACTTAATTTCCAGTTTCTGATTGAGCTGAAATTGTGCATACAATGTTTAGTTTGGAATTTTGGATGAAGTGACGTCATTCTAAATCCAATATGGCGGACTCCCAAAGATGGCGGCCTAGGTATCAGATGAAAGTGTTTTTGGGAAAGGGCTGATGCTTAAGATCAGGATTCCAGACCACTTATACTTAAAAGGCGATGGGGATCTTTTAGCTCTTGAATGCATTGATTGTTGGAGCCAGTTGTTTGTATATATTTGAGTTTATGACCTTGTATATTTATTCCCGATAAATCCACCACAACTGCCATCAACTATCAAGGACGACACAATTGGCGCAGTGGCTGAGCAATTGGCTGGTACGCTGCGTGTCGCGGTTCGATCCCCGCACAGAACAAATATGTCTGTGCACTACAGGTAGTTGTTCCGGGTCTGGCTGTTTGTGTATGTGAGTTTAATTGTTTGTAAACGCACTCACGATACCGGAGAAAATCCACAGTCGACAATGTCTTTTAAAAAAAAACCGTTGTCTTGATCAAGCAGTCAATGTGCTAAGCATATTTAGTAACGAATAAGCTGGTAAGCCAAGACCCCAGCTCAATCCCTGAATCAAAAGGATTTCAAAATCCAAGCCTTAGAAATTCAACCCAAAACAGCCGTACTACGCAGCTAGGTAAATAATCGTACGGAACCCGACCCGAAGGTACGATAATGGGGCATAATTGTCGGGAACGACGGGGATTATACACGATTGGTGCTCACAGTAATGCTCGCTCGTTCGGGCAATCACCAGTCATGTCTTGGTAATAAGTGGGGAGATTAGGAGTGGGTATTTTGATCCCCATGAATTTTAAGTACCAATGGTAATGACAGGTCTTACAAAAAACAGTGAAAACTTAAACTAGTCTGGAAAAAATTTGCCTAGTTGAATCTGTTGTTTATTTTCGAACCTAGACTGAATTTGAGGTGTATTTTGAAATGATGTTAGTCAGAGTTAAAAGCACCAAAAGACGACAATCGGTTTATAATAAAACTAGCTTTTGCCCTGGCTTTGCTTGCGTTAATTTGAGTTTGACAATTAATTCGGGTTGTAATATAGTTCACTCATGATATAAAAGATACGTGGCGCCATCTATTATCATAAGAACGTATTGTTGTTACCCTGGGGAACAGTACTTTTTTTTCGAAATGAAAGGTACTATGTCCGTTTCTGTACACCAGACAACGTATAATAATGCAAAATTTCAGGATGATCGGTTAAGTGGTTTAGGCGTGAAAAGGTAACAAACATACTTTCGCATTTATAATATTAGTTAGGAAGTTAGGATTACTGTATATCCCGATGCGTTACGCAGAGGTACACCACATATTTACCAGTTTTCTTAACTACCGTGTAATAAGGTCAAGCCTATTGCCATCAAACACTCTGAGGAATTCCTGCAAAAACATTTCATTGTTGTCTTTGTTTCGACAGTTAAAAAGTACCTGTAACTGGCCTACTTGGAATAAATGCTTTGATTTTGAAACTCAATAACACTGCCAGACCTGAGAATCGACCCTACCATCAGCAGTAGGACCTGCGACGACTAGACTAAACAGGCAGCCTGAATGCAAATGAGGACATTAATAGTGCTTACTGTGTCATGGTAAAGCATATATTTGAAGCATATATTTAGCAGGTATTTGAAGGTGAAGACCAACTGGACTCTGAGGGTCGAAAGGTTAGAATCGCGCCACAATATCAACTTTAAGTCATTCGTGGTTCGAGTTCCAACCCAACATCTACAGACCTACCTGAAAGAGGACTTTTGGCCGAAAGGTGTCGTATATCGACGTTTCCGAGGACGGTTACGCGACACCACGCAGCGAAACATGACGCCGACAACGTTACGTGTATAGTCTTAGTTTTAAGGTTTTTAAAAAAATGTATTAGTTTATTATTTCATAAGATTATTTTGTGTATTTTATATATGGGCCTTAGTTGCCTGAAAATAAAATGATTATGATGAAAGCAGTGATAGGCTAGTGGTGTGACCCTTGGACTGCCAAGTCATAGGTCTCGAGTTCGAACCCAAGACATGGACCTCTGATTTTTCGGATTCATGTGCATATTGCATAATTATCACTTGCTTCGGTGAAGGAAAACATCGCGAGGAAACCAGCATGCCTGAGAGATATTTCTCGTTGGCATTTAAAAACCAAGTCAGAAGCCCATGGGCGGTATAAAAACTCTGACACTATGTTCGGCACTAACCACACGATAAAGAAAGACTATGTTATGGTATATTTCACGCAACCAGAGCTGCGTAAAACAGCACTTTGTTATTAACCCAAGCAAAATAATAATGAAAACCGATTGCACTTCAAACTTTAATAATTAAAAGAAATAGAGCACTTAATCATGTCAAGAACCTAATGACTCGAAAGAACTTATTTATTCTGAGTTCATTCGCTTTTGAAAGGGGTTAGGCATAAGGTCATTGGGATCCATTTAATTGGGAGGCTGGCACATTAATCTTGCCGGCTGCTGGTCTTGGGATACTACACAAGATGGGACAGAAGTTCAGTTTTTTACAACGAGCGAAAAAATGCGCACGCGCACATATATGAGTACAGACGGCAACACATCAAGTCATACATAAACAGTATAAACTGACCTCGTTTTGTCTGCGCTTCCCGTACATTGAGAGATCAGCTGTATTTGGTTTAGTTTAGCTTGAATGGTCGCCGTGTCAACGCGAGGCTCTTGTACCACTCGTCGACGATTAGCGTGAAGCGTAGAGCTAGCAACTAGAATCGAGTTGGCGAGCAACGAACAGCAAGTGAGTTCGGATAGTTTTGTCGCTGAGCTATGAGCGAGTTCGCGAGTATCACGGGCGAATACTCGCCCAGTCACTTGCTTGGTATGATATGAACGAAGCGAGTCTGTCAGCGAGTGCTGTGCCCGAAAAGCGAGGGTTGCTGAGCGTGTTTTTTCTTTGTCAGCTCTGGTCACTAAGAGGAGCTAGTTGAGCGAGAGCTCTATAGCTAGAGATATTAATATACAAGGTTTAAACGGACCCTTCACGTAGCCGTCAACCGAGCATTCTGAACATCAAACTTTACTTAGTTTGATGTACAGAATGCTTGGTTGAACTTGCTCTACGCAAAAACTACAGCTGGGAAACGACTTTTTTTTAGGGGTGAAAATTCACGTTTTGTGGTAGGATTCAATGTAACGCACTCAAAACATTGTGCTGATGGATGCATTGAATGGCTTCCTTGTCCACGATATGACATGTGCGACATGACATTTGAGATATAGGCACATCAGATGTGCCTGTAATCCCCGAAAGGTTAGGCAGAGGTGTACCTAATAGTACACCACCCATATTTCGCCAGTTATTTTTAAGTCCCATGTGATAGGGGCGAGCCTATTGCCATCAACCGGGCCCAAATTGAAACTCCGTGGCTGCTACTAAGAAATTCCTGATGGAAAAACCCAATAACACTTTGCACGACCTGGGAATCGAACCCAGGATCTCATGCTCAGCAGTCGCGATTGCGAACACTAGACCAACGAGGCACCACGTGAGCATAAAGCTGACCTCCTGTATTTTCTGTTTTAAGGGTTCCTGGCTTCATCCTAGGGCTCAGACGAATCTTTTGCCGGCCATTGATAGCAGTGACATATGGGTGATTCTTTTGTAATGAGTGTGACGGCAAATATTTATTAAAATGTTCATTAATTTCGTCGTTGATTAAAAATGTTGTAGCTCAGTGAAAAGGCTTTTAATTACTCAGGGTATAAGGGTAATATAGAGCTTGATTGATTGGAGGCTGCGTGTTGATGAGAGACGCACACACATAGAATGAGAATGTCAAATTTACATATATTTTTTTGGAAAAAATATTCTGTCAACTTCCGTAATTATTAATTATTTTGAGCTCCCGATATTTCGACGCTGCTGTAAGCGCCTTGATCGCGGGATGACTGAAAATAATAATAATCACGGAACACGGTTCTATTATTTTAATAATCACGGAAGATATCCCGTAAGTGACAGTATAAGTTTAGTTTTAAATCGTGAAAGCTTAAAACAGTATTTTTTATGGACCTTGGTTATAAATCCTGCATCTTGACCTACTTACTAGCTTTTGCCGCGACTTTGTCTAAACTAATATTACAAAGATGTAAATGTAGTGTAAGATGTAAAGTTTGTATGTAAGGTTAATCTTCGGAACTGCTGATCCGATTACGAAAACACTAATGCGAAGCTACATTATCCTCGATCGTCATAGGCTTTTCTTTTTTCGGATGGGAAATCATCAAATGACCCCTCCCGCTCTGGGCAGAGTGGAAGGTAGTCTCAGACTCGTACTGACTAAAACCCATCCATGTTTCTTCTTTGCCCTTTGTGTTCCAGGGCCGCGGTATCTCTTTCGAACAGTCCCGCAGCCCCGGCAGGCATCGGCCCTTGTGGACCCCTTCCTGGTTGCTGACATCTCTTTGAGGCGCGCGAGGAACGAACGCGCCGTCAACACGGCCTGTCGTAATAAGACGGACGGACGGCGAGCTAGCTCATTACTCACCGTCCACAGGCCCTCGTCTTAGGCTTAATTTAATATGTTTCCATGGGACAACATAAGCAAAGTTGCGGCAAAAGCTAGCTTATAATATTTTAGTCGGAAACGAAATCACATAATTACGGATTCGTTCATTTATCCACGGCAACAGAATTTCATCGGACGAGACTTCGGCCGTTGCGTGACCGCATTTCGCAAGCAATTTACAGCACTGGTACTGGCCAGTACTAATTAAATGTAATGTTCACTCTACGTTAATTTGGATAATATTCACTATGTTCATTGTTCGTACACAAACTGTGCTTCGCTTATCTGCTTGTTTTGTTACGAGGATTTATTTAACTATCTTTTTTATGGAAAATGTCAATAATGTAGTTCTATGTAACTACATTTATTTGCATGATCACTCTACCCTTTAAGTCATTTAGCTAAGTGGTAATTTTATTATTAAAGCTAGATGCATCAAATGCATCTTGATTATTGAACTCTTGCAAAATAAAAAAAACTTATCTCCTGCCGTTTTATACGATTGAAACAATCTTATCCACCATTTTGTAAAATTCAAATTAATTTTACTCATATTTCAGTGACGCCAAAGTTGGTTTAGCATGCTCTTGAACAGGATTTCCGAAACCAGAGTGGATTCAGAGAAGTGGCAATTGCTTTCAAAGGGTTTCTTATTACTTCAACGATTTTGAATAGGATTGAATTTTTTTTTTAAGTTTTTCAGTACAGGCAAGATACCCTTGAACAATAATAATTTGAAAAAAATCAAATAATAAAAAAAATACATAAAAAATCTTTTATTTTTCCTTAGCCTATATTGTCCGACTGCTGGGCAATGGCCTCCCCCATATCCTTCAAAAATCATAAAAATATCATTCAAAAATAAATTATTGCTTGCAATGGCCATTCTATGGCGAAACATGCAAGTTCACAACCCTATTTATAAAACCATAATGTATGTACCATGTTTTTACACAATTAAAAATATTCTATTCTATTGATCAAAAATCATTCAAAAATTAAAACATGGAGATGTATTAGGCACACCCATATAGATCAATGTTTTTATATCAATGTTACTGACACTAGAATATAAGCTGTTTGTAATACTAACAAAATATGGATCACTGTTGTCCGAAATAAACGTTTTTTTTTTAAATAAGTCATCAAAAATCACATAAATTCTTTCGTCATTTTTACACATATTTACTGACACAATCTTTTCAGTAAAACGCTGTCGCGTTGTCGCTGATAGATTCCCTCTTCATCTAGCTAGACGCTGTGTATCATAATCGCACTTACTTCATCTCCGCATCAGATTTCGCCAGCATCCAGACGACAGATCCTGGGTTGCGGCGGGATCCTAAAGCCATGAGTTGAGAGAGCTTGGCTCCAAGCGGCAGAGTTGGTCTGCGGGGCACCTGGCCCGTCCACGTCGAGATGGCCAGCATCTCGGGACACGCCTTCACCAGATGTTTCTGAGTCGCCATGCATTTTCCTGAAGCGTCCTTTAACAAAAGAGAGAGAAGGTTATAGGCATGGATGAGAAACGTGAGGTGGAATTGCTAGGGGACTCTTTCGGGGGAATTCCTAGAAAATGAGTTTTGGGCGGTCCAGAATCGTCACATAGGTATCGATCTATATCTTCCTGAATTAGATTAGATTTGGATACAATCGATGACTCGCAACTTTTAAAGCCCTGTTTGTTTAACTGTGGACCTTTTTCTCAAGCCGTGCGTCCGATGGCGTTTCTCTCATTCATCATCTGTCTAGCCTTTTTCCAACTATATTGGGGTCGGCTTCAAGTCTAACTGGGTGCAGCTGAATACCAGTATTTTACATGGAGCGACTGCCTATCTGACCTCCACAACCCAGTTAGTACTGGGTAATACAATACCCCTTGGTAAGACTGGTTGTCAGACTTTTGGGCCACTGACTACCTCACGACTGTCAAAGATCTACAAATGACACCCGGGACCAACAGCTTAACGTGCTTTCCGAGGCACGGAGGAAACTCGGTATGTAATGGGTGGTTACCCATCCACAGACCAACCTAGGCAAGCACGGCTTAACCTAAAGATCGACCCGAGCGGCTGTTATTATTTAACCACGAGCCCCTCCGGCTTTCTCTCATTCACGGGGATGAATTCCAAATATCTTTCCTGTTCTTATCTACGTTATGTTACAAGCAGACATGTGCAATATTTCATGTTCCTAAATTACAGATATAGATACCTAGATAACGCAAGAGCGCACTTTGCGTGTTAAGCATTTTATGCTTAGCGTGGCTACTGTCGCAGCAAGCTAATTTGTTTAAAACAACAACGTTACAACTAAAGAACTTAATTCTAGACATTTAAAGAACAAAAACGTGTTCTATATTTTGTATAGTAACTTGTCTGTATGGTAACTTAATAGTGCCTACGACGCGTGACGTCATAGTAGGTGGTCAAAAAATGGCACGTTTTTTTTTTCGGATGGGAAATCATCAAATAACCTCCACCGCTCTGGGCGGAGTGGGAGGGAGTGTCAGACTTTTACTGACTAAAGCCCATCCATGTTCCTTCTTTGCCCTTTGTGTTCCAGGGCCGCGGTATCTATTTCAAAGAGAACCGCAGCAAAAAAAAAAATGGTTTTCATATGGATCGTGATGCGTTATCAAGGTATATCTACATCTGTGTTCTAAACCAACTTAGCTTGTGCGTTGTCTATGAGTGAACGAATGAATTTAAGTATTTTATAAACAAGATAGCAGCAAGTCCATGACAAACACTAATCAAATACCCTCCAAAAAATAACAACTCCGAGAAAGAACACACGATCGAGTAAAAACATTTCTCATATTCATCGTAACGCCAGACATGTAAATGAATGCGGCGCGGTCCCTGTGGTTAGCTAATACCTACACGCGGTGAGGGTTTAATTACTACCTACTGGAGGTACCTACTGTAGTTACCTAGAGCGGTGGCGCCACCTGTGCGAAAACTTATTGGTTTTACTGGGTGATGCTTGTTTTGGGTTATTGTGTATATGTATTCTGTTTGTTGCCGTTTTTATCTAGCAAATATGTAATGGTGACCCGTAGTAACTTGTAGCAGAGAGATAGTACGTATAATGATGAGATGGTGCCAGGATTAATAGTTGTTAGTGGATAACGGTAACAGGCAATAATGATGACCTTATGCAAGTAGTACATTATCTATTTTTTTACATATAAAGGGTGTAATAAGACCCTTAACGAAACCGAAAGCCACTTGTTTTCCCCGGCGTTGCGATCCTTTTTTTCTTGGCCATATCTGGGAACCTTCTAGTTACAGAGATAATTATTGGGGGTCACAGTTCCAACATTTTCACAAGTTTTTTTTTCATACATGTTTTTATCGTAAGATTTTACTGTAAACACCTCCACGACCCCGGTACTATTCAGTCCATCCATCAGCACAATGTTTTGAGTGTGTTAAATTGAGTCCTACCGTAAAACGTGATTTTGTCACCCCAAAAAAAAAGGAGTTTCCCAGCAATAATTTTTGCGTAAAGTTACTTAGTTTGATGTACATAATGCTTGGTTGACGGCTTCGTGAAGGGTCTGTTTACACCCCGTATGTAATGGTGAGACGAAGTAACTTGTAGCAGTGAGATAGTACATAAAGATGGTACCAGGATTAACGGTTTATAATGGTAACTGACAATAATGGTGACCTTATGCAATTAGTATATTAGCTTCTCTTAGGGTTCCGTACCCGAAGGGTAACCAACGGGACCCTATTACTAAGCCTCCGCTGTCCGTCCATCTGTCTGTCAGCGGGCTGTATCTCATGATCCGTAACAGGTAGACACTTGAAATTTTCACAGAATGTGTATTTCTGTTGCTGGTATGGAACCCTTAATGGGCAAGTCCGATTCCCACTTGACGGGTTTTTTTTATATAAAAACGTTGCCCCACGTTGTCCCGGACTGTATCGTAGGTGCGTTTACAAACATTTAAACTCACATTCACAAATAGTCAGACCCGGAACAACTACCTGTTGCTCATACAAATATTTGTTCCGTGCGGGGATCGAACCTGCGACACGTAGCTCAGCAACATGGTCACATTCAGAGGTGGTGTCTAGTACAGTTATATTTTAGGCTCACATATAAAAGGCCACATAACATTAGGTGTAAAACGTATTATTCCAGATTATAATATTGTAAGGCAAACTAATACCTAGCAAATTGTTTGCGGTTGTAAATAATTCAACGATCAAACACTAACATAGTGGTATGATCTCTGTAAACTGGCATTTTTTATAAAACAGCTTAACGTTCAAATTCACAGTACAATTAATATTCGTCCAATCAGCAACGATGTTGATTCTACAACTAAATCGATTAGTATTATTGATTTATTATGATAGTGTTGCAGTTGAATAAACTGTTGTTCTTGTAAATAGACGATGCAGTGAAGATGAATTGTTTACTTCTGTCTGTAAAGCTAATATTTGTTAAATTATATTGTTACTTTAGCTTTTACCCGCGGCTTCGCTCGCGTTAATTTTGAATTTGACGATCAATTCGGGTTGTACTCTGCTTGTAATAATATAATTCAATCATGATTCGAAAGACACATGGCGCCATCTATTATCATAAGAACGTTATTGTTGTTTTCCTCGGGAACAGTACTTTTTTTTGGGATGGATGGTATCCTATGCCCGTTTCTGTACACCTGACAACAAAGCAAAGTTTCAGGATGATCGGTTCAGTGGTTAAGGCGTGAAAAGGTACAAACAAACAAACAAACTTACTTTTGCATTTATAATATTAGTTAGGATTTGTTGTTGAGCGCCTGTTTTTGTTGCCACAATGGAATGCGTCGGGGCTATATTTTTGTTATTTTTAGTTGCGAAATTGTGCTCTTAGTTACAATTGTAAGAAAAAGGTGCAGTAGTTGTAATTACAAGAGCATTTATTTAATTACCAAGAACTAGCGAAAAGCTAGCAAAACAATCTCACGAAAAGTCAATGAAAATACTGCAAAATTGAGCAACTATGCAACACTCTTAATATACATGTAGCAAGATACCAAATTCCACTAAACCGAACTGTAGAAACAACTATTGACGGTTGAATTCGTTTGTAAATTATTTTGTTTGATAATTATCATGATAATTATCGGATAATTATCATGATAATTATCGGATAATTATCGGATAACTATCGGATAATTATCGGATAATTATCGGATAACTATCGGATAATTATCGGATAACTATCAAATAATTATCTACGATGATTTATAACTTGAACTCTTAAACTTTTTATTGACTTACGAATGTTAATTTCCTTTTTAGTTTTAAAACAAATCTACCAAACGTTCTGTTTGTTGATTGATTAAACTGAATGTTTTTGACCGTTTTTTTTTTAAGTTGATAACTGACGTGTTTGGGTACGCGTGGAAGCAAAAATCGCATTCAGATTCACGTGAAGTTTAGGATTTATTGTTTTATGATTTTTGTTACTATCAAGATAATTATCAAGATAATAATCATGATAATTATCACTTCGAACCCTAACGAAGAGTGATTTAGAAAAGATTTTCTCATAAAGTTCCTCTGTGAAAACCTTTTTAAGTTTTTTTTACCTACTTCAGCCCGGCTAAGTTACCTTAAAATAGATCCATCGCACTCCAAATAAGGTTGTATTTCAACAAAAGATATACCTACAGATTAGTAAAGTCAAGTCCTACCAATAAAAGTCGACCCGATCAATCGCACCAATAGAAATCAAGTGATCTATCGCGTCCAGCATCCAACATACAACTTCACCATTTAATTCTCTCTCAAGCGTCTATCCTGAACACAAAACATCTCGAATCATCGATCAGGCTCAAAAATTCGCACAAAATTTTCGCGTAAATTTTCGCACAATGTAACAAGAGTCTATTTGATGGAGGTTCTGCGAACAATGTGCGAATTATAAGGGACTATCGGATACGTGTCGAGCGACGCCCGCGCTGAATTCACAATTAGGCAAAGGACTGAGAATCGGTTTAATTTTGAATAGACAGACGTTTCTTGATTAACTGTTAGCGATCGTCGAGAAATATTAATGGTGCTGTGTTGATCACGGGTTTTATTACGTTGTTGAATTAATGGTTGGGGATTTTTGAACGGAGAGAACAAAAGGTGTTAGTGATGACTATATTTTTTGCTTTTGTCTACAAAATTGAACTACTTCCATTACAGTAGAATTTGCACATCGGGGGCCAATTTGATGAAAATGCCTGTTAATAAGCGTCTAAAATATAATTTAAATGTTCAGTGATGGTTTTATTACCAACATTTTTACATTTTAATAGTTAAACTTATCCTAGACCACCAACCAGTCTTCAATTTGACCCACCAACTATTTGGAAGGACTATTCAGTCGAAAACACCACTGAATTGTCAAAAATCCGAATTTAAACCAATCTAAATCTTAGAAATCACCCAAGAGACTCAAATAAGTACTCAGGCAGTCAGTTAGTAGGTGAAAGCGACCGTCAGAAGCATCTTCATGCGTCACACACCATTCACAACGCTTGACCTTTTAGATTGACCTCACGAGAACCAACACATAGGTATAAAAGTACTAGGAAAACAGACATAGGTAGGAGTACTAGGCTAGTAGCTACAGCTATTCTAGTCTCATTGGCTAACGAAGCGGGCTAAGGAGTCTCGGGCGAGGAGTTCGTATTACTAATGCCACGGTGTTAAAAGTAAAAAAGAGTGTTCTTTTTTTAAATAGTTGTCACTTTGTGGTCGAAGATGCATTTGTTTTTATTTGGACCTCGCAGCTAAATAACAACAGCCGCTCGGGTCGATCTTCAGGTTAAGCCGCGCTTGCCTAGGTTGGCCTGTGGATGGGTGACCACCCACTGCATACCGAGTTTCCTCCGTGCGTAAAAGCACGTTAAGCCGTTGGTCCCGGCTGTCATTTGAAGACCTCTGACAGTCGTTACGGGTAATAAGTGGCCCGAAAGTTTGAAAACCAATTTTACCAAGGGGTTTCCACCAATCTTACCTAGTACTAACTGGTTTGTGGAGGTCAGATACCTCCATTTAAAACACGGGTATTCAGCTGCATCCGGTTAGACTGGAAGCCGACCCCAACATAGTTGGGAAAAGGCTAGGCAGATGATGATGGTGCATTTGTTTTTAGAATCAGAATCATTTATTTGTTAAACATAGGTATACACATTAGGGATCTTATAAATAGTAAAGGTTCTTGCTCTGTTTTGTCGTTACTGACATACAAATTGGAAACAGCTTATTAAAATTACAAATAAAAAGTCAATTGAAATAAAAGATTACGAATATAACATGTAAATTAAAAAAAAAATGTATAGATAAAAATCACTAAAAATGTTACAAATAATAAAATGCCAAAAAAAAAACATAAAAAATGTCAATTGAAAATCATAAAATCACAAATCAGAATTATTCATACTAAAAAATTATCATTTAAATATTCATCCACACTGTAATAGCATTTGTCAACTAGTATCCCCTTAAGGGACTTTTTAAATCTATCTAAAGCCATCACTTAATTCTTTCAGGTAGTTTATTATAAATTTTGGGAGCAACACCAAATAAACTCTTCTTCAATAGTGCAGTTTTGCACTTGATCGAGCATAACAAATTCTCATATTGGGAACGAATTGGAGTTTTTTTTAACCGATGAATATTTTATAAACAAATGTTGATTTGTCTTTACAAATAATGCAGTTTCTAGTATGTACAGAGATGGCAAGGTTAATTTCTTGCATTTTGCCAGAGCCGACATCATCATCATTCTCTTGCTCTTATGTCAATTTATTTTAGGTCAGCACAGCATGTCTTCTTCTTCCCAACTTCTCTATTCGTCTTAATCTCAATAAACACCCCCTTTTCTATCATCCATATCAGCTTTCACTCAGTCCATCCAGGTGCTGAAAACCTCAAACGGCGCAAATACAATAATTTAATTGGTAGTTATGTGTTTGAGCCGTTTGGGGTTGAAACACTAGGGCCATGGGGTCCGAGTGCCCACCTAGTATTTCGGAAAATTGCCAAGCGGTTGGTCGACTCTTCTCGTGACCAGAGGGCGGGCCAGCATAGAATCAGCATTGCCATCCAACATGGCAATGCTGCCAGCCTTCTGGGCACTTTTCCTCTTGACAGCGATGTGGACAAATTTTTTGACGCCCTGTAACCGTTTTGACACTTGTAAATATTTTTATTGTATTGCATAACGGACTGGTTTCCGCAACTCCACGTCAAAGCGCGTATTTTGCGTGCGAAAAAAATTACTATTATAGATTTGTAGTTTGTAAATAATGTTAATATTCATAATAAATTAGTCCATCCATCATTTATTTGGTGTTCCAAAATAGATTTCGATCAATAACCGAGAAATGCCCTAATTAGTTAGATTTCCATTCATACCCAAGAGACTATATAACACAGTACAAGACCTTTACATAATCTAGAACTAAGATCTAGAACCAATTCAAAGTTCAGAGAATTTAAATCATATAACCCACTTTACTAACAAACAAGATTCCAATCATGTAAACTGAACCTGAATTTAGAATTTTGTTACACACGTGTAAGTACAGACAAGCACTTAAATGCTCTGTAAACCCGATACGGTTTGAAAGGAACCCTTGAATGTGGCCTTTCATTACTGACCAATGGTATCGCTCGTTGGACAAAGCTCGTGTGGTTTCGGGCGCTCTCGGCTGTGTTCGGGAATGGATTTGGACTTACAACGGTTTGTTTCAAATCGTTCAAGCGAATTCTTGTATTGAATCTCTAAGATCAAAGGTATTTTGATAAATGGTATGAATAGGCAGATGTGATCTGTTATGACATGAAGCTGATTGGGTTGCTAGGCAACAGCAATCGCCAATCAGTTTGAAGACTAATTTGGGAGTTCTTTTCTCTAAAATTTTCAACTACGTATGTATAATAAGCAGCCACGGATATATTGATTTGTGACAGGTTGATGGCATTAGGCCCGCCCCCTATTATATGGGACTTGAACATAACTGGCGAAATGTGGGTACACCTCTGGCGATTACACTCTTTGTGGATTACAGGCGTGATGTTATGTTTTATGATCTTTCTAAAAGGTGTAAAAGTACCCTTAAAGAAGCCCAAAGGCACTTGTTCTCTCCGTCATAGCGATATTTTTTTTTGTTTTAGACTATACCTGGGAGTCTTTTGGTTACGAAGATATTGGGGGCCAAAGTTCTTACTTTTTCACAAGGGTTTTTAAAAATACAAGTTTTTAATGTTGTAACATTACTTTAAAAATACCTCTACGACCCCCGTGGCCTATTTAATGCATCCATCAGCACAATGTTTTGAGTGCGTTACATTGAGAAAAGTCGTTTCCCAGCTGTAATTTTTGCGTGAAGTTACTTAGTTTGATGTACAGAATGCTAGGTCGACGGCTTCGTGAACCAAGAACCGTTTACACCTTGTATACAGGGTGTATAAAGACACACTTGTGTGGTGTTTTTGTTTTCAATGCCAAATAAGCACAATTTCTTTCTTTCTTTCATAACGTTTATTTCTTTACTTCATTATTTTTTTGTAAATGCAACATAACAAAAAAACACATCAACTTCATCGCAACAAGCCACAAGCCACCCTTGATATAGGACTGTGGGTATGTGGTCAGGTCCTAATACGTTCACACACAAACCGCAGCTTACATGACCGCAATTACAGTATTATGTGATCAATTAGCTCACCAATGTTTGTTTAATTAGACTAATGGACTGGTGGAACTAAAATAATTGTAAGTTATTGGGAAAGAATTAGAAAAAGTTAAAGCGGAACTCAAAGTTTGCATTCATAGTCAATAGTAGTCATAGTAATTATTATAATAATATATATTATTTTATTTCATTTTATTTGTATTTATGTGTATTTGTATATATGTGTATTAGTATGTACCTATTAATGTATATCAATTTATGTTAACAAAATGGTATTTTTCTTATTTATTTTTTGTACTCTATCACAATGCTATCCTATTTGACCCAAAGGTTGACTGGTAGAGAATGCCTTGTGGCATTAAGTTCGCCTATGTACCACTTTTGTACATGAAGTTTAAATAAATAAATAAAGTTTTCTGGAAAAGCCTCTGTGACTGATGAACAAATGGACACAACAATGGTCATTAAAAGTAAAGTATGTTCCACACGTTGTTGACTGCCTCGTTGGTCTGGTGGTCGCAATCGCGACTGCTGAGCATGAGGTCCTGAATTCGATTCCTAGGTCGAGCAAATTGTAATTGGGTTTTTCCATCAGGAATTTTTCAATAGCAGCCTGGATTTACGCCCGGTTGATGGCAATAGGCTCACCCTCCATTATGTGGGACTTAAACATAACTGGCGAAATGTGGTTGTACTATTAGGTACACCTTTGCTTAATTAACCCTTCGGGGATTACAGGCGTGATGTTATATTATGTATGTTTCACACCTTTTCATTTCATAAGAATTGCTGTTTCAGAATCACTAAGTACAATTAAAAGACATACAAATGAATTTGTAGCGTGTGTTGTTATTTTCTACAAACACACATTGCTTTACACGTTCGGAAACTAAATTCAAAACACAGGCTACCTACGTCGCATGTACTGGATGGCCAGTGAAGATGGCGGCGCGTGGCACCTGCTTCCTCGTGCGTAAAGATGCTATTGTCACACAGACGGAGTTTGTTGCAATTTTTAGGGTTCCGTAGTCAACAAAGAAAGGAACCCTTCTAGTTTCGCCGTGTCCGTCTATCTGTCCGCAGCTTAGCTCAAAGACTCTTAGTACTAGAAAGCTGTAATTTGGCGTGAATATACAAATTAGTTACGCCGAAAAAGTGGTAAAATAAAATCTCGAAAAGTATTTTTTTTTAAGGTACGAGTATCGACTATACCTTCACGTAAAGTGGGGTTTTTTTTTCTCGCGTACCGCATAGTGTGGTATGTCGTTGGATAGGTCTTTAAAAAATCGACTTCGTTCAAATAATTTTTCGATTAAGGGATTCGTTTGTGAAATATTAAGCTTTAAAATGCTTATTTTTGTTAGACTCAAGTGTCCCCCCTCTAAACGCTAAACGGTTGTGTTTGGGTGTATGAAAAAAATCACGGTGGTAGTATTTATTGTATAAAATGTACTTGGATAACATATTTTCCCAAACAAAATGTATCGAAGTACGGGTTTTTCAAGTGCAAATGTAAGTTTGTTTTTTTATTATTACAATAAAAATCATCGTTCGGAGGCAAATCCGCATATTTTGATGGGTAACTACGGAACCCTACATTGTGTGTGGCCCGACACGCACTTGGCCGGTTTTGTAGAGTTTACAAGTTAATAGGAGCAGTACAGAGTTTTATTTCGTAAGCACTGGTTTGCTAGGCTGACCAGTAAAGGTTGTTTCTTGCTGGGGAGTTGCAGATTGCAGCTTACTAAATTAATCACTAGGAAGTGATGGAGTGGCCGTTTTGGGGAGCAGAGGTAACCTTTTTTTTTTTAATAGCCTGTTCTGTCTAAACGTAAAAATAATAATAATGTAAATCTAACTTTCAAGAGCCCTGACCACCGGAAACTCGGACCCTGTTCCCAGTGCTGGTGGCCTACTATTTTTTATATTTTTAAATGTTTTTTTTATAGTATTTTGTATAGAATATTTGAAAATGTAAAAATATGTATAAAAATAAATAAAGGAAATAGTTATTGTACTTACTAGTTTATTGTAACTTTTTGTCAGGGATAGGGACTGTTATTCCTTATTACAGGTTAACAGAGAGTTCTATAACCTAGCTAGGAAAGCAGAACTTCACCCACCAGTGATTAACATGTCCAAACTGATATGTATAACTTTGTATATGCCTTATGTACTACAATCTCCTTTTTTAGCAAATAAATTTATTATTATTATTATAACTTTGCGGTTCAATTGTGCTGGTTTTCAGTTTATTTGAATAAATTACTTTTAATTTTGTGTAATGTCTAATGTAAGCTGTTGTTGTTAGTTGGCCGAAATAACTATATTAAATTAAATAATGATTTATCACGTATTGAGATTTGAAAACAGACTTTAATTTTAGTAGGCTTTCAAAAATCCCGGGCTAATTTATTTATTTTGTGTCTTTTTCCTTTTTCTAATGTACCCTTATGTGTATAAAAAATCTGCTGTTTCCTACAAATGTGCAATACCTACACTGTCAAAATGTATGGAACAGCTGTTCTTTTTTTAAAATTACCGATGAAATATTTCTATGTTCAGAATGTACTGAATACGTGGTAATCGTTTGTTCGTCGGTGTCCTTTTCACCCCGTAATATAACCTGATTATACCTAAACGTATGCCAAGCACCAACCTCTTGATTTTTAAATAATATTTATGTCAAAATCAATACATCCAGACAACTCCAATATTAATGAAACTTCGTTATTAAAACAAAGTTAGTTGTCAGGAGCGCCGCAAGGAGGCGCCACCTGTTCCCTAATGATTCGAAGGCTCGCTCATAAATTACTTGAGAAGTTGAAACTTGAGGTTTAAGGACTCTTTGGAAGTAATACTGACAGACTGTATACGCCACTTGACTGTTAAAAGTTATGTCGTGATGATCTGGGGTCCGAGGTGAAAAAAAAATTACGGGATTTTTTTACTCTTTAGTTTGAAACTAGCATTATTACCCTTGTCTCATCCCGTACTAGTCAATCAAAAAAAACTTGAAGCTTTTTAAACTAACTTTGTTTTGCAACGTCAAATTCTTTTTCTTTTTTTTTAAACTTTGCCCCGAACTAGGAATTTCTCCTGTATCATGGGTGCGTTTACAAACATTTAAACTCACAAACACAAACAGCCAGACCCGGAACAACTGCCTGCCATACAAATATTTGTTCCGTGCGGGAATCGAACCCGCGACACGCAGCGCAGCAGTCAATCGCTCAGCCACTGCGCCACCCGCGCACGCGTTTGAACCCCCCGACCTTTCACATATACCTATATAAGACCATTATTCTATTTATTATTTTATTTTATGTTACCTTTTATTTCTATAACTTTACGATGATATAGCTTTAGTATACTTAAGAGAATGTTGTGTACACCTGTAATTGGTACCTACATAAGATAAGAACCCTAACCTGTATACTTTTATTGTTATTAAAATGTAAAATGTATGTACGCTAACAATAGGTATGTACCTACTGTTGGCGTACCTATTTTAAGTAAATAAAATGAAGACCATTAAAATGAGTTGAAACACGACACCTCTGATGTAAGTCGGTGAGAAGGTATCCTGCTGATTATATCTGGTCATCATCATCTGCCTAGCCTTTTCCCAACTATATTGGGGTCGGCTTCCAGTCTAACCGGATGCAGCTGAATACCAGTATTTTACATGGAGCGACTGCCTATCTGACCTCCACAACCCAGTTAGTACTGGGTAATACGATACCCCTTGGTAAGACTGGTTGACAGACTTTTTGGGCCACTGACTACCCAACAACTGTCAAAGATCTACAAATGACAGTCGGGACCAACGGCTTAACGTGCTTTACGAGGCACGGAGGAAACTCGTTTTGTAATGGGTGGTCACCTAATCCACAGACAAACCTAGGCAAACACGGTTTAACCTAAAGATTGACCCGAGTGGCTGTTATTATTAGCCAAGAGCCCCTGCCACTGTAGCACACTAGTAGCCTCTGTAGCATCTGGTCCATGTTACAATTTTCATAACCGCCTCAGCTGTTTTAGACAACTTCAGTTTATCCGTGATCACGGTACTTGCAACAGCACCGAAATATCAGGAACTCAAACCTAACAGTAAACATGGTAAATATACCGTCTCTAGAGATAATGATAATGCGAGTGATCATGACAGTTTAAAAACTTATAATTTCAGTTCATCTTATGAGAGAATAAGAAAAAAACATATGACATGGAAATCATATAAAATTAACGGTGCTAAAATATGCACATCTTTTACGAAGACGCCGTAGTTCACAAACTTTTTGTTTCTCGTCCTTCTCCACGACAGAACACGAGCAAAGTCGGGTGTACACGTGCGTTATAAATGCGAATAGCAAATGGAAATTCCTTGCAATGTTCTATAAGGTACATACTACCTTCGAAGTTTTAACAAAAAGTCTCGCGCTCGTACAACACATGTACTGGTTTTTATTTTATATTTTTTTGTGACTGCACCTGCAAGCGTAGCATGACCACCGTAGAAACGGGTTTTGTTGACGGAAGAATCGACAAAATGACAGATTGTGAAAAGATATCTGTCATTTTGCCGACACAGTCTGTAATTTTGTCGATTCTTCTGTCAAAAAAACCCGTTTCTACGATGGGCATGCTACGTGTGCTGCAAAGCAAATTCCGACACAAAACATAACAATATAAAGATGGAGAAAGGTTAGTAACGGTTTCAGTGAAAAAATACAACGTAAAAGGGACATCAACGCAAAAACGGTTACCATCTATTCAGTAGGTACATCATTCTGAACCCCCCACATAGAAATTTTCCAGCGGAAAATATTAGCTTTTCCATACATTTGACCGTGTAAGTATGAGGTACACTTTTGTAGGAAAGTGCAGAATAAAAAAAAATCACCGGTGAAAAATTTCTATGTACACGGTGAAAATGTATGGAACAGCTGTTTTTTGTTTTAAATTACCGATTAAATATTTATTTGTTTAGAATGATGTACTGAATACGTTGTAAGCGTTTGTGCGTCAGTGTGCCCTGGTACCCTGTAAAGGTATGTCTATTATTAGAATAAAATTCAGCAAAAAAAAAAATGACTTGTAAGATTTAGAGCGAGACTGTAATCTAAAGAATAAAATCTTAAACAATTCTAGAATTTTACTGTAGTTTAACTCAAGCTTTTAGCCCTTTAAGCTAAACATTCTTAAAGCTAAGTTTATTAGAATTTGATCTTTTTTTTAAGTTTAAAGCTTAGATTGGTTCTAGTTTTAGAACCTCAACAAAAAACTATGTAGTTTAGAAATCAGGTACAAAACCCGCGACCTTAACGGGAAGTCACGAAAATATTCTAATTGGAAAACTTGAGGCAGGTATTCCCGTTCATGCAGCGTCATTGGATCCCGAGGAACAACTTGTGATTACACTTAGTTTAAAGAATTTTAATGAGTTTTAATTGGATAGTAAAGGTACTGCCTGGAAACCTGATAAATTAGGTTCCAAGTAAATTAGTTTTTTTTGTCTTGTTTTAAGTAGGGAATGATTAATTGTTTTCTGTTACTTTGTGAGTTACATTAGGAATAAAATTTCACCCGACCTAGAAATAAAAAGTAGAAGCCGCAGACCAATGGGGTAGTGGGTATGTGATGGCACAGGAATCATCATTCATCATAATTCTCCTGCCCATATTCCTCGGTGCAGCATATCTTCTTCTTCAGTACTGCTCTATTACTCGTCATCTCAGCAGACACCTCATAAAACATATCCTTAAAACTTATTAGAAGTGCGTTCTATTAGTGAACCATTTTTAGTAATCGGATTAGTAGTTTAACTCACTCGTATTATAACCACTCCATGACATGAGGTCTTGTTTCGATTCGCGGGTAGGGCAAATTGCTATCGGGTTTTTCCGTCAGGAATTTCACACTAGCAGCCACGGAGCCTGGATTCGTACCCGGTCGGTGGCAATAGGCTCGCCCCCTATACATGGGACTTAGATTAACAAGCGAAATGTGGGTGTACTATTAGGAACATCTCTGCCTTACCCTTCGGGGATTACAGGCGTTATGTTATGTTAATGTATGTTATAAACATAACAACATACAATTTTATCACTGGTAGCCGTAAACTACAAGTTAGTTACGTGTGAACAATTTCAAGAAAATACTTCTTCAGAATCTTTTCCTTCTGCATGAGCCAGTATATCTTACGAAAGAAGAAAGCACATATGATGCCTGTTTCGCTAAAAGATTAAACAGACGTTTAACGTTTTTTGTTAAAAAAGAAGTTCATCATCATCATCATTTCAGCCGAAAGAAGTCTACTGCTGGACAAAGGCCTCTCCTAAGTCTCACCACATTGTCCCGCATCCAGCGGATCCCCGCAACCTTCACCAAAGAAGCTCATCCATTTTTAATTCCAAACTATCTAACGTCACTCCCAAACATGTGAGCTTTGAGAGTGACGTCAGAAATCTTGGAAGAACCCTTAAACACAAAAATATAACATCCACCTACACAAACATCACATCTCTCTCTATATTTGATCAACAAGGGCCTCCGACTTCGCGAGCCAGCACCTTCGCTCGAGGGCAGTGTCTGAGAGCGCCGAGAGCGAGTGTCGAGCGGTGTCGAGCGAGTGTCGAGTGTCGGACAATGGGCTGACACCGCTCCCCTTCGCTTTAACGAGCGTATGGCGTGTCGGAGGAAACTTGAGAGTTATTGCAATAAATTGCTTGAAACCTTCATTGCTGTTGTTAGGTTTACGGTTTAGTATCTATTTATTGTTTTTTTATTTGATAAACTGTTGTTGAGACAGTGATAAAGTAGATGAGGAAAACTAATTAAATGTTACTTTTGAAATAAAGCAAAGCATGACATAACATCACGCTTGTAATCCCTGAACGATTTGGCAGAGGCATACCTAATAATACACACACATATCACCAGTTAGGTTGTATTGCTTGTAATAGGGGGATTGTCTATTGCCATTAACTGGGCTCTTAAGCAGTCTCTGTGGCTGCTACTAGGAAATTCCTGATGGAAAAACCCAATAACTCTGCAGTCGCGCTTGCGATCAGTACACTGACAAGACAGTTTTTTTAAATCAACAAATATTATTCTCTGTTGTCTAGAGACGCGTCTGCCGAAGTTTGTATAATAAATTTCTTGGAATATAAAGTAGGTAGTAAGGTTTCCAAGAATCACTACTCGAGTAGTATTTCTTGGAAATTGTTATAAGCAACAAAGCAGTCGTAAAACTTAGACTAACTTGCGCATAATTAGGACTTAGTTACATTACTTAAGTTAGTAAACTAAGCCTTGAATTGAATGAACAAAATATTTGATTTTATATTTAATCTTCTTAAGTCACTGTTTGCGTCATGATTTCAAGCGAAACATGTCCTTGGGATGGATAGAAACCTCTGTAAGCGTCGCAGAAATTGACCGGTAACGGCTGGACCGATTTTGACGGGATTTTCACTGGCAGATAGCTGATATTATAGGGAGTAATTTAACTACTTTTGTTTTGAAAAAAGATTAGGGATTCGTGAAAAAAAAATGAAAACCATGAAATTGTTAACAAAATCCGATTCAAATGAGGAAGCAATATTCTTATAATAATTTCACGCGGACGAAGGTCGCGGGCAAATGCTAGTCCATTAATACATATATGCTCAATACATACAAGGTGTAAACAGACCCTTCACGAAGCCGTCAACTAAGCATTCTGTACATCAAACTAAGAAACTCTACGAAAAATTATTGCTGGGAAACGACTTTTTTTGTTGGGGTGAAAAGTCACGTTTTACGGTAAAACTCAATGTAACGCACTCAAAACTTAGTGCTGATGGATGCTTTGAATAGTAAACGGGTCATAGAGTTAAAATCTTTAAAAGTGGTATTTCAAAAAAAACTTGTGAAAAAATTGGAACTTTGACCTCCAATATCTCCGTGACTAGAAGGTTCCCAGGTATGGTCTAGAACAAAAAAAGTAATGACGGGGAGAACAAGTACCTTTCGGCTTCGTTAAGACTCTATTTACACCCTTTAGATGTATAAGAGCGATAAATAAATAAATATCATCAACATACATCACCCAGCTATTCAAGAACTAAAGAAAATATACTAGAAGCGCCATTCTCACATTCCGCCGCGCTCTTATAAGCAACCCAGCCATACATCAACCAGAAACTACGCACTTTACCCCACCCATTACTTTTATTTCGTACCCTACACTACGCGACTACGCGAATAAAACACGCCTAAATATAAGCAGTTATGGTGAGAGCCGATAAAGACGCACTGAATAACTGAACAGTTTCAAATACTCAAGTCTGTGGGGATATCGAATTGATTTATCTTTCAAAACTTCGAGTAATTGTGTTAACTACTTGCTCTCTTGGGCTCGGGAACAAGGTCTCGTGGCTAAATATTATCAGCCACACGGGTCGATCTTCTAAATTAAACAGTGTTTGTTGAGGTCGATACGCGGATGGGTGACCATTAATTACATACTAAGTTCCCTCCGTGACTCGGAAAGTACGTTAAGCTGTTGGTACCGGCTGGCATTTTCAGTTTTTTGGCAGTCGTTACGAGTAGTCAGAATCCCGGGAATTTAACAACCAGTCTTACCAAGGGGTATCGTTTTACCCAGTTCTAACTGGCTTGTGGAGGTCAGATAGGCAGTCGCTCCATGATAAATAGGCAGACGATGATGATGTCTTTCTCAATAAGCAATTTTAGTTGAGTAACCGTTAATGACTTAAGGTTGGCCAAATCAGATTTTGTAATTCAAAATACTAAAACACCTACGAATCCTACGAACATAAATTATTTTGATCTGAGCAGTCATTTAATTTGCTACATTGTATATAATAATACCGCGGTAACAGGAAATGCGGGAATTGATTCTTACACTCAAAGATAGGAAACTTAAACATGAGAATTCCCCTGGAAACTTTTTTTAAGCCCCTAGTATTTAAACATAAGAATTCCCCTGGTAACTTTTTTTTAAGCCCCTTATATAGTAAGTACCTTTGTTTAATAAAATGTTGTATTATTTGAAATACACGTGCAAACAAACGCCCTTGACGAGAACACGTCAGTCTCACGTCAGTGTGCCGTTCAAGATCAGCGGCGTGTCTTGAGGTAACCCGCAAAATAAAATTTTCTTACGTTTTTTGCAATTTGCAAGTCAGTGTCAGGTAGTATGTTGATTTAAATATTATATGATTCGCGGCCGTATCAAATATGGCTTTACAGAGTTATGAGCATTTATTCTTATTCTTATTCTTTATTGCACACAAAATTAAACGATATACACACAAAATCACAATATACAGCTTATATACAATGGCGAGCTTAACCCAGAATTGGGTTTTCTTACAGCAAACCTTAATTTGATTGCGAGATTTGCAAAAGAGGATATATACCTTAGTGCACAAACAGTACATTTAAAACTTAAATTAACTTATTATACACCGTGACTTGTTAGTCGTCTTACAACGGCAGCCCACTTCATGTATCCAATGACTACTACACATTGGTATTTATGACATTTAAATAATTTAAAAATAAAAATATTATTCAGTATTATGACGCATGACGTAGTTAAAACTCCCTGTTGCGAGCGATGATCTACTCTACTCGAGCGCTGGGTAGCTATGTTCTCCCGTTTGACACGTAAACATCATTAACAGGATGTTTCATAATTTTATTCCAATGTATTATTTATTTTTCTTTGTACCTGTTATGGTAGGTAACAAAAAAAAAATCGCGCTTAGAGCTATTTCATGTCGGGTACATTTAGTGGACCACCTTTGTAAGACGACTAAAAAGTCACGGTGTATAAACCAAACTAAACTAAACATCAAATAACATCAACTAACTAATCATCAATACAACCCTCTAAGTTCATTTAATCCCATGGAATGACTATTTCATGAAAAAGCCATTCAATAGGACGATTGCAAAAAACTTCAGAAAATTTTAATTTCGCTTGGCGCTGCCACCTTAACGCCTTAAAAACCTTATTAGGAATGCATGTTTCAATTGAGTTGCGGTACTTCGTGAAGTTGCAGAAACTGCGGATTAGTATGCAACTCAGATTAAAGTTTCTAGATGTAATCTTAGCTGCGAAAGAGTTGGACAAGTTAAATTGCCGAGATAGCTTTACACCCCGTAAAGTTTTCTTAGTTATTTAAGTTCCAGTGCTTTCAGAGTCATTAACTTTTCTGAATTAATGGTCGTCGTGTTATTTTCTGGTTTAAAAGGTAAATTGGGGTTAGATAATAAAATGTAATGAAACATTGTATAACAATGTGTCCATTGACTGATGAAAACATGATACCACAGACAGACACACGTAAACTCACTTCTTTGTGTCCATTTCGCAACCGGCGTGCATGTATGGCAAGATGCCTTTTCCCAACTATGTTAGGGTCGGCTTCCAGTATAACCGGATGCAGATGAATACCAGTATTTTACATGGAGCCACTGCCTATCAGACCTCCACAACCCAATAAGTACTGGGTAATACGATACCCCTTGGCAGTGGCGGAGGTTCCATACAACTCGATTCCTACCGGATTCCCTTTGAAAAATGGCACAGTCAGTATTCTATAGACAAATAACATAATCACATTAAAGATATGTACTCCGGCTTACCTCTTACAAAAATGGACCCTTCGCTATTGCCCCTTGGTAAGACTGGTTGTCAGACTTTTGGGTCATTGACTACCTGTAACGACTGACAAAGATCTAAGCACAAGAATTGACTTCAGATACATGTATGATTATGTTAGGATCGTATCAGCTGGCGTTCTGCAGTTTCTGCCTACCCCCGTGGCAAAAAGCGTGTTAACATAGTATGTTAAACAAATAAGTCACATTTCGACCCCTAAACCAAGAATCCACAGCATAAACAACCAAACAGAAAATGATCGCGAAAAAAATACACCACGCATATTTTCCTCATCATACGCTCCGTTCCACACGGGTCGATTTTCATTACTCGACAAAAGAGTTTAAATCACATTTTGTGGTAAATCGTGCTCGCAATAGTAGCGAAGTAGATATCGCATCCACAACGGAAAGATTACCGGAGAAATGTCCCGTGTAAACTGATTCTGAAATGGTGTCGTGTACGTTGTAAGTGACAGCGATATTTTTTTGTTAATGTGAACGATACATTTTTTTTCAGAATGTTTAATGTTATGAATAGGATAACAAGTTTTGTTAATTAAACATTTCAATGTTTAATAATTTCATAGAAGAATCGTAATTAAATGAATACACACATACACTTAGCAATGTATTGTCACTTATTGTATAGCTTTTAAGTTGTAAATCCGTAATTGGCTTTAGGATTAGTTTATATATTTTAAGATAAAATTTCAAAGTGCTGTGGATTTTGTGAATAATAAATAAATAATAACAGAACATCACGCCTGTAATCCCCGATAGGCAAAGGCGTACCTAATAGTACACCCACGTTTCGCCAGTTATGTTTAAGTCCCATGTAATAATGGGCGAGCCGTTTGCCATCAACCGGACACAAAACCAGACCCCGTGGCTACTACTGAGAAATTCCTGATGGAAAAACCCAATAACACTTTGCCCGACCTGGGAATTGAACACAGGGCCTTATGCTCAGCAGTCGCACTTGCGATCACTAGACCAACGAGGCAGTCAACAACAATCTAAATCTTTACCAAACTCTTTATTCACAAATCGCTACCGCTCCTCCCTTAAACCAACCCCTTACTGGAAGTTATTATAACTTTTGTCGCAATAATCTCGGCGGTGGCGCGACTGGACCTAACTCGTTTACCTAAGCGAATGAACCGTGAGATTCCCTTGCTTTTTATACATTGACGCCTTATAAAACTGATCGATCTTTGTTCTACCGATTAAAACGTTGATGTAAAGTGTTGATCATCTATCACTCGAATGACGTGGGTAGGGGGTATTTCTTGGAAAACTTTTAGGGGTAAAGGATCATGGTAAAGTAAACTTCCATAATCATCACTATCTAGCCTTTTCCCAACTATATTGGGGTCGGCTTCCAGTCTACCTGGATGCAGCTGTATAACAGTATTTTAGCGACTGCATATCTGACCTCCACAACCCAGTTAGTACTGGGTAATACGATACCCCTTGGTAAGACTGGTTGTCAGACTTTTTGGGCCACTGAGTACCTAACGACTGTCAAAGATCTACAAATGACACCTGGGAACAACGGCTTAACGTGTTTTCCGAGGCACGGAGGAAATTCGATATGTAATGGGCCATCCACAGACCAACCTAGGCAAGCACGGCTTAACCTAAAGATCGACCCGAGTGGTTGTTATTATTTAGCCACGAGCTCCACAATAGTAAAGTTCCACAATAGTGCGTTAAAAGGGAGGATCCTCCGGTCAGACGGGTGTGTGTCTGGTGGGCTACTACCCGACAGTTGTAATTGGGTATTTGATATTAGTTCATGACGGCACGGTTGGCGCAGTGGCTGAGCGATAGGCTGCTACACTAGGTGTCGCGTGTTCCATTCTCGCACGGTAAAAATATTTGTATAACCTACAGGTAGTTGTTCCAGGTCTGGCTGTTTGTGTATGTGAGTTTAATTGTTTGTAAACGCACCCACGATATAACTACGCTTAATATTCAATAACTTTCTAAGATACACGTGTTCTCACTTCTTCGATCCTAGGAATACTTATGAGGGAAGCCTGCAAATATGGCTTTACAGAATTATAATCATTAAAATCATCAAAACAACCCCGCATGTATTTACAGAATTATACTGTAAATACATGCGTATTATGGCCGTTATTATGGCCGCAGCCTGACACTGACCGTCAATTAAAATCGCAATTAAAATAATAATAATTATTATTATTATTTAATTAATATTTGTTATGCGTTGTATGTTTTTTTTATGTATGCACGTCATGTCCCTGCAACAAATAAATATTATGTTCTTTCAATTTGCAAAAAACGTAAGAAAATTAGAATTTCGCGGTATCCCGCGAAATTCTAATTTTCCCCATTTTCCCAGGCGCTTCCACCTTAAATGTGATCTACGTAATCCATATGCATAGGTACTAATATTACAAATGCGAAAGTAAGTTTGTTTGTTTTTTACCTTTTCACGCCTAAACGGCTGAACCGATCGTCGTGACATTTTACATAAACGTTGTCAGGCGTACAGAAACGGACATAGGGTACCTTTCATCCCGAAAAAAGTGCTGTTCCCTAGGAAAAAATCAATAACGTTCTCATGATAATAGATGGCGCCACGTGTCTTTCGAATCAAGATTGAATTATATATTAGTACAACCCGAATTTATTGTCAAATTCTAAATTAACGCGAGAGAAGCCGCGGGCAAAAGCTAGTACAATATAAAACGATACTAATTATAATGTTTCGATGTTTGTAACTTAATCACGCTTATACGGCTAACCAGTTCTGAATGAAATTTCGCCCTGGATTAGCATATAAAGTACTTTGCTTCCCGGTTAAGTAAGCACTTACACGCGAGAGGAGCCGCGAGCGAAAGTTAGTCATACATTATGTATTCAGCAATAATGAGGGGAACACAAAAGATTGGCAATAACGACAATGGTGTCAGCCTGCCAGTCCATTAGCGAATTTAATTAGTTTTTATCATTTTTTGTGACCTAAATTCGAATAAAAATGGTTATGAAAAACTTATAAGTTCAATATAAAAAATACAGATACTCAACCAATATCTTTTTATCCCCCAAAATGATATAAATATTTTACGACAAAACTTCTCAAATAAACATTATATAAACATCCTCCGAAGCGCAATAAAGACATCTATTAGCGTCACAAATAAATAAAAACAGCGTCAGCACCAAAAATAATCTCACTTTTACGAGAATAACATTGACAAATAGACTACGAAAATATTCACATAAAAAGAGATCTAAATTACGAAGTTGTAACCGAAGCTAAGTTCGTTTCGTAGCCGGCCTACGGCGTAGGCGTCGCGTAGCTGTAGCTCGCGCGGCTACGAGTCTTTCGTAGAGGCATTTTATCATATTTGGGTGACGTTTGTAAGCCCCCGATCTGTCGTAAGCCGTCCCCAATATTGGGGGTAAGGTCCGTAAAATGATGACGACATTTTCTACTTACATACAAATTACTCTGGTTTGACAATGTAGGGATACTGACCTCGTTTTCGGGTTGGTCTTGGTAAATAGTATCCCTGAGGAGATATTTTTCAAGGGTAAGGGGTTCAAGGCTAACAATTCATCGTTATGTGTTATTGTACACGTGTAGAAAACACCGTATTATACAAATCCCGTTGTTAATGTTTACTACTTGGGTTGAGTGTTTGTTTGCTTCGTTTAGAGAAAATTACGCAATAACTTCATTCTTATAGCCTTAGGGCAATATTTAGGGTTTTCAAGTTATCGACTGCTGAGCACGAGGCCTTGGATTCGATTCCCGGGTCGGTCAAAGGGTTTTTCCATCAGGAATTCCTTAGTAGCTGCCACGGAGGCTGGATATGTGTCCGGTTGATGTTAATAGGTTCTGCATAACCCTTCGGGGATAACAGGCGTGATGTTATGTTATCAATCATTAGATATTTGTCTGAGGAATAAAAACATGCGGTTTGTATATAAAATATGCCATCCACCGTATTTAAAGTTATCTAACAACTTAGACTACAGATATTTTTATTTTCTGAGTCTGAAAATTGAAAAATTGGCATAGATAAGATAAACTAAAAATTCAGCACGCATTTGTAGCTATCGGCGCTCGTTGAAGATATAGTCTTGCCAAATGGGGTATCCTCGGTTCATACCTAGCTGAGTACCAGTATTGCACATGGAGCGACTGCCTATCGGACCTCCATAACCCAGTTAGTACTGGGTATTACGATACCCCTTGGTAAGACTGGTTGGTTTTCAGGCCACTGACTACCTGTAACGGCTGACAAAGATCTACAAATGACAATGTTTCTAAATAATAATAGTTCAGTGTTTTAGTGTAACATTTCACGCAACTGAGCATTGATATAAACACTTATTTATTCAAGTGCTTAGTGAATAATGAATAAGTACATAAACCGTTGGATATAAAATTACTAGAAAAGAATAAACCGAAATAAGAAACACGCCATATTCATATATCGGATCCGGTCGTTAGTATGGACATGAAATGAATCGGAAGTACGCCGGTGGTGACATCAAGCAACCTACTTACAAGTCTGTCACCGCGGCGTGCTTCTACAGAGCCCTGATGTTCAGCTCGAGGCGAGGGCGACAGTCAATGTCTGATCGCGGCGGAATTGAGACGCTTTGGAACTGTATCTGATTCATTGTGTCCCATGTGTTAAGTTGTAATCTCAAGTATTTTTTTAGTTTTGCTAGTAACAGTGTATCGCAACCAGTGTGTCTTCATAACACGAAATCCATCGTCTGCCCACATGATGTACGAGCTTGAAGGAATAAATCCTGATATATCCGACACATATGTAATCTATATTACGGTGTCCTAATGCCTTATTCGATATTTTTATAGCCGTAATATTTGTTGTAACAATAACGACTACCCACATACTTTTGTTGTTTCAAAACAACTTTCTTACTGAGACGACAAACAAGATTTTTTATTAATATTATTTAGATATCACCGATTCGGCGAGAAACTTCGCTCGAGACGAGATAAAGAAATTCATATTTAATAGGGACTACGTGAAACAGTCATTAGTGTAAGTTAAACTCTGTTGCTAACCGAATAAGGTTATTTTTTCATTGGGTAGCGAAGGATACGGGTTCTTTTACATTGTTCGCTGAATCGAGTTTCTTGGGGTAACGTTGAAAGTTTTATTTTATTGAAATACTTATCCGCAGTCGGTAGGAGTATGCATTTTAAGATACTTTGTCATATCAGCTGCTAAACTTTGGGAAATGGCCACAGTCTAGTCGCTACAATCCCTGTGTAGACAACATTGCAGACATACAGTCACAAGCACCAATATGTATATGTTATGGTTAAAAGCCGCAGTAAGGTTACACCTAGTTCTAGCCGGCTGTACATAGGTTCGGCCGGTAACAGTTTGTTATAATGCAACCAATTTGGATATAGCACTCGCCGGTCGCTGCCGCGGCACCGCTCACTACGCTCGCTCGGCTCGCGCGCGTTTGGTCGGTGTGTCCTTGCAATAAAAAGGATAGTTACCGGCCTCACCTAGGTAAAGCCGGCTAGAACTAGGTGTAACCCTACTTCGGCTTTTAGCCATAACACATACAATTTCCTAAATTTAAAAGCAAATTTTCGTAAGAAATAACGATTGCAACTTGGAGATAGGATCTTTTTCATATAATATGAGTTCTAAAATACTATGTTCGTAACGGCATGAAATTTTAATCATAACAGGAGGCGAAAAACACTTTTAAAAGTTATTAAGTGTTTACATATTGGTGCTCGTGAATGTATTATAAAAAAACTCTAAGTTGTAAGGTTTCCTCGTTGAAATTGTATGTTTTTCGTTCGTTGCTTGAAATAACAATCACTTGTTAAAAATAGTTCGTTTTCTCTACTACAATAATAATAAAGCGAATTTTAGATAACTTAAACACTGTTTTAAGCTTTCATGTTTTAGAACTAAACTTATACTCGTACTATCACTTACGGGATATCTTCCGCGATTGTTCATTATTTTGAGCTCCCGATATTTCGACGCTGTTGCAAGCGCCATGATCGCGGGTTGACTTGAGAATGCGAATGGAAAATAAAAGTGTTAGGAGCAGACAAATCTGTCTACCTTTCTTTGTCTTTTGCTACGCGCACTAATGGAACTCGACACTAAGTCACGGCAAAACACACTCACAATATCACCAGGTCTTGTGGAGACGTTATATATCGGGAGCTCAAAATAATGAACAATCACGAAAGATCCGTAAGTAACAGTATAAATTTAGTTGTGCACCGTGAAAGCTTAAAACAGTATAAGGTGCTGTGTTCGAAAATAACATAAGGGCTTTTATATAAAAAAAAAAAACAAAAATCAGTTGATGGTAATAAGCTCGACATGATAAATATTAATTCATAGACATAAGAACATCTCAAGTTTCCTTCTTCCTCATTCAAAATATAAAAACAACAAAAGGAATGGCTTCTTTAATATTTCTCTTTCAGATATTTGAACTTGAATATTGTAAAACAATAAGTACGAAGGCGATGGATTGAAAAACTTTAAATATTTACTTAAAACATTAAGTATATAAGCGGATCTTGCCTTTTAAACTTACTTACTGTTTAACTTTATTATTTTCTGTACCAATAAAGCTTATAAAATTAGAATTACCACCTACTCGTTGAAAATGGTGTGCTGGGTATTTTCTTGATACAGTTGGTTTGCGCTGCGGGGTCTCGGCCGGTGATTTCATTATTTTAACAATTCCACACTTTTCAGATACGAAGACAATTTAATTTTTCAAGAATTGAAGCATTGGAAATTAATACATGAAGAAAGAAAGTTTTTTTTTTTTATTGGCATTATAAATAACAGAAACACTATAAAATGAAACAAAATAAATATACAAAACGATTAGTGCCAAAAGAGCCTCAGCTCAGCATAATGCCAGATGTCAACAACAGGTTTACCACCTGACGCTGATTTTCAGCTGCAGCGCACGAGCCCATAACATCATGCCTGTAATCCCCGAAGGGTTAGGCAGAGGTGTACCTAATAATACACCCACATTACACACATACGCCAGTTCTGTTTAAGTCCCATGTAATAGGAGGCGAGTCTATTGCCACCAACCGGGCACAAATCTAGACTCCGTGGCTGCTACTGAAAAAATCCAGATGGAAAAACCCAATAACGCTTTGCCCGACCTGGGAATCGAACCCAGGACCTCGTCCTCAGTAGTCGCACTGTGGTCGCAAGTGCGACTACTGAGCATAAGGTCCTGGCTAGACCGTCCTGGCTAGAGAGAATATGTCCGTGAAAATCCTTCAGATTGTGATTGGAAATATGTCAATTAAAGTACTCTACCCACTACAACGTATCATACCATGACCAACCCCGTCACGTGTCATGCACGTAGCGTATCCTATCGGCGCTTGGTCGGTCATGGAGCGGTCTAGTAGGCATAGACTCATATTTTTCAATACAAATAATATTTTTTTCCCCATACGTTTCTAGCACGGTGATGGTATGATACAGTGTTGTGGGCAGACTCCTTTACACACACACACACTTTAAGTGTTTGTAAAAACAGGCATTAATCAATTATTCGCATCGAAATAATCATGAAGAGAAACTTAATTCTGTTATATACTTCCATTCCTGAATAGACATACAGAATAAATACACAAAATATATTTTGTCAGTTACCAACACAACATAAGTTTGGAGCAGTTGTCGCAAGAATAAGTGATGGAAACAATTGGATGAGGTGGGCCCGCGTCAGGCCCGCCTTGTGGGCCCACCTTGGGCTCACGTCGGGGCCCCTGATTGTTACCGAACTCGACATGTGAATAGAGCGTCCCTTTGCTCACTGTACACACCATTGAGCATGGCGCAAGTGAAGGGAGACAGCGATGACCATATCTTTTTTATAATAGCACCTTTTTTCAGCAGTAAAAATCGACTTTCTGTAGTCCTTACATAGTTATTTTTACCTCTGATTTTGAAAAGCACAGTGATCTTTGTTTTTGTTAAAAACGCTGCTTTTAGGTTATTTTAGACAGAGGTAAGCTGCGAAAGTACTGTACCTTGTTTTTTTGTTTTCGGGGGGAAACCTTCAAAAGGCAACCGGTCTTTAGGGATATGACCGACATTTTTACCGCACTAAAACCACCCCGGTGGTCAACATCCGTACGTGAGAGGAGGCACCGTTTCCTCTTAAAAAGGAGCCCTTTTTGTGCAACGCATGACTACATGTCAAGTGGATCCCTTTTCCAGAAACAAAATCAAAGCATTTATTTCAAGCATGCCAGTTACAGGCACTTTTGAACTGTCGAAACAAAGTAATAAAATGAAGCTACAGTCCCAGTCACATGGCATAATAATTGTGAAAGTACTGTAGTTGCCTATTCCAAAGATATCTATGGAGAGGAATGGACAAGAAACTCCATGGACACTTTTTTAAATCAGAATACTATTATTACAAAACCTTGGTTTCATCATTCGTGTTGAGATTACAAACAAACATGCAAGGTTTCAGGGAAGGGATCAGTAAGGCTTCTCGGATACTTGACAGATGTTTTATCGCCAGCCAAAGTAATCTTACAAACAAAACATTAAACACACCATCATGGTTGTAGACCGCTCATATAAAAAATCTACGTTTAAAAATCCCAAGCAAAAATGACTAATCTCTCCCCAAAAAGTAGTTCTCTTAAACATCACCAATTAAGCTTTTTGTCTAGCTACCAGTATAATGACAATTTTGATTGTTTCCGCTCATCTTCATTCGCACGCCACTCAACTCGATTTTCAGCAACTCTCATCCAGTTGCTACCAGCCACCCTGCGAAAATCGTCGCTCCACCGAGCCTGAGGGTGACCCTCCTTACGCTTGCCGATTCACGGTCTCCACTCAAGAACATGTCTACCCCAACGGTTTTACAGCTAATATGGCCGGCCCAGTGCCACTTCAGCTTACTTATTCTGTGAGCTATGTATGTAACTTTGGTTTCCCGCTCATCGCTTCTCCCTTACACCAGAAAAGGGTCCATATATTCACACACGCAACGATCGACCAGTGTCGTAAATTCCTAGAGCGATTAGACTCCGGCAAGTTTCTTAATCAACAAATAGAAAGCTGTCGTAAGTTCGTAGTATCAAGTTATGGAGTGAGATTGTGATATTACAAACGTTGCTGACTCATGCTCGCAAATCATGTTTGTGTGTTATCACTTAGATTAGATACGTACGTAAGCTCTCGCAGGCAAGAATTTACTTTTGGCTGTGAAAAATGTAGCCAAATAAAATACTTAGGTCGTAATTTTCATTATGTACTTATGTTTTCTATTTTCTGTTCTTCTTTTACACACTGTGTCTATATCTTTTTTTTTAATTACTCTCCTTTCGCAGGTATGGTAGAATAGATTTTTTTAGAAATAACAATGATAATTATTATTAAGAAAGATACGCTACTTTCGTACTGAGCGGCGTTCAATTAATATCGTTGCATTGTTACGACTGTGATAGATAATACGGAACGTATGATACAGAAAGAGATAGCTATTGCGCCTGAAGTACTTAAATTACGACAATTGTCTGAATTTGTCTGCAACAATTTGCGCGCGTTAGTGCGATATCTACATTCATTGAGAAATAAGCTTTTGTACTTATTTTTCTGTTCCTATCTTCTTTTCTGTATTTAGTGTGTACATAAACTGTTAAATAAAATAAATACATAGATACGTGAAAGACTTACAAAAACTGAGATTAATAAATAACTTTACTTTTTTTATGTCTGTCACAGCGGTTTTTACTATGATCTATGTACCGTACAAAAAAAATAATTTTACCCTAATTTTAGCGTCACCATGTCGCATTCACACATCGCAGTCAAGAAAAACAACCACGTCGAATACTTTTATTTGATTAAAGATTTCACAGAAAGTCTTTCAATGCTTGTTAAAAGTAAGATCACAAAATATTCCTCTCTCTAGTGTCCCCTGACTTGCACAGAAATAAGAGGCATAGGTTTATGATTGCGTTTATAATTAAAACAACAAAAAATGCAAAAAAAAAAGCTTTCCCTGGAAACATAATATACACTACAATACTCTCCTCCACCATCCTCGCCACCGGAGTAGGTACAAATATTACTGAAAATTACAAGTGTACGCTATTCGCCAAACTACTTTAATTAGTTCCTGTCGATACGCCAAGTTTTCACTCCCTACCAATCTCTACCTACCTACGTACGAAGGCAGTTGCGTAATGTTGTTTTCAATTCCGAGCGACAGTTACAGGGTTTCAGGAAAATTACTCGCTAGTCCGACAGACTAAAAGTATGTGCTTACCTTGAACCAGGCCATAGTTGAGTCATCATACAGAACCACCCATTCTTCCGACCAGGAGTTCCATAGATATTTGCCTGTAACAAGAGAACACGTGTTAATTCTATCATCATCATGATCTGTCACATCCTGGCCATGTCTTATTTTACTTGAGATGGTCGCAAATTAACTTTAGGGAGCTTGTGGCTAAATAACAACAGCCGCTCGGGTCGATCTTTAGGTTAAGCAGCGCTTGTCTAGGTTGATTCGTGGATAGGTGACCACCCATTACATTCCGGGTTCCTCCGTGCCTCGGAAAACACGTTAAGTTGGCGGTTCTTGCTGTCATTTGTAGATCTTTGATAGTCGTTACAGGGAGTCAGCGGCCCGAAATTCTGACAACCAGTCTTACCAAGGGGTATAGTATTACCTAGTACTAACTGGGTTGTGGTGGGGGTCAGATAGACAGTCTCTTCAAGTAAAATACTGGTATTCTGTCAACCGTTAAAAACCTTTTTCAAAAGCTTCCGTCAAGCATAATTTATTTAAACTACGGATTTTCATCAAAAGTTTTTCATAAGTCGAAAACAAAAGTAAAGGTATTTTCTGAAAAAACATGTTGCAGTAATCGAGTCTTAAAATAATTTTAGCAACTTATAATATAACCCAACAAAATCGACTAAAATTCTCATCAGTGTTGCTGGAGCTGAAATACATTAATTTAATTTTAAGACTCCTGCATAATAGTCACTGATAGAATACTCATTAAGGGCAATTCAAACTATCTCGAAATTCAAACTTTAGGAGCATTCAGAACCCAGTACGCATACTAAACGCTCTCTTGTCTCTGTCACCGCTGGATGACGTCACTCAGATAAAGGTATGTTGTCTCGCTTTTTCATCATTCTATCTCGGTCACGCATGAAGGGTTTGATCATAACTCTCTAGAGCTACTTAATAGTCGAGTAACTGGCTTGCAAGCTGGCGTTTTTACTCCTATCGGCAATTTCGCACCAGTTCGTAGTACAGTGCAGATGTGGAAGTAACTCAATGGTTTTTAAATCAAAGGTTTTGTGGTGCTCCAAGACATTGAGATCGAGTTTTGCGTTATTGGTTGCAAGCCAAAAAGTTTTTAGACCGGAATTGTACGTATAGGAGTCGAAGTGTAATTATAATACAAAATGAAAGTACTCAGTCACATTCCATAAGGATTTACGATATAATTGGCTTCTTACATCGTTTATTTATTAAACATACATTTTTTAACCAACATCTATTTGACAGAGTACAAAATTGGGCACATTACCAGCTGACAGCGTTGAGAAAGAGTTAAAATTCTAATGGAAAAACCCAATTTGGCCGACCCGGGAATCGAATCCAGGACGTCATGCTCAGCAGTCGCAATTGCGACCACTAGATCAACGAAGCAGGGTAATTCTAACGTTTTTTTAAATCTTTGCCTAGTACTAATCTATGGTGAAACCAGCCATTAAAACCTGAATTATTCCCATTTTTTTAATACTTTACTCGTTGAGCTCAATATCATAAAACTTGAGTTACTGCTTACTCCATAACAGTTGAAATAAACCTTCGCCAAGTGTCGTAAAGAAACTTTGTTTTATGAACGAATGAGAATTAACCCTAAACGTAGGGCTGGCGAACGACGCTGTAGGGTTGTTAAATAGTAACTGAGCTGATCGATCTTTGAGGGTTTGAACGTTTGACAACCTTAATCTTAGGATAACATAATATTACGTCACGCCTGTAATCCCCAAAGAGTTAGGCAGAGATGTCCGTAACATAAGGTGTCAATTTGCTTAGCAACTTTCCTAACGGTATGACACACATGCGATTTGTATATGTTACGGCTAAAAGCCGAAGTAAGGTTACACCTAGTTCTAGCCGGCTAAGTAAGGTTACACCTAGTTCTAGCCGGCTATACCTAGGTGCGGTCGGTAACTATCCTTTTTATTGCTAGGACACACCGACCAAATGGATTAGGTTAGGTTAGGTTAGAACTGTGACCAAACGCTACATCAAAATTGGTTGCATTATAACAAACTGTTACCGGCAACACCTAGGTGCCGTCTAGAACTAGGTGTAACCTTACTTCAGCTTTTAGCCGTAACATATATAAATAAAAAACGTTACCAACCCTATCCCACGTCCTTTTTATGTCGCCGACATTCCTCAAGATTATTGACTCGGCTCCGAAAATGATTGAGTGACGATGTTTTTATTGGTGAGAGAGTTTTACGAGATCACTATAAACAAGTCGGGACTACCCTCCGTACGAGTTTGTTGTTACAAGACGCAAAAGGGAAAAACAGGTTGGTGTTCCCTTTTTTCTAACTTTTTGTTCTTGTAAGTCGGGTTCGTTCACCCTTTTTAATTTTCTTTTTTTATCATACTCGTAAAAGAATGCTTGTAAGTTTTCAAAAACAATTTGTCTCTAGTTTATTAAATGTAGTTTATTTATTTATTTATTTATTAATATAGGTTCACCAACAGCTTGTGTGTACAACATATCAGAATTATACATAGGTTTTAGTCTTAGACTTACACAGTCGCCAATTATAGGTTAACCAGCATTCACAAAAGTAAGTGATAACATAGAAAGAAAAAAAACAGAAATTTAACGAGTGACTCTAGATAACAAATTTAACAGTAACCTCCTTACATTTAAGGATTTACTTAACTTACGAAATATAATATAATGAAAAACGGTATCACTACTATTTTATTAACCAATTACTACTAAAAATTAAAAAAAAATATAGGTATATAAAATTATTAGTGCTAAAACAAAATAAAAAAAATCGAAGTCGAATATTTAGAATATAAATTGAAGTAAAATTGTATAAGAGAGATTACAATATTGGATTCATACAAGTGCTACGAAAGGGCTACGAGAGCGCTACGAGGGTGCTACGGATTTGCTACGACGCTACGTAGCTACGAAAGGGCTCGTTTTTCGTACAGATTAAAGATACGATCAAACCGGTATAAATAGATTCTTCAGTACCTTATCTGTCAAAGTCCGGTGTCCGGAGCCGCGTCGCGAGTTTATCTCTACAACTGTTCACCAAAACTTTTTAAATGTGTGTCTGTGGTTTCGACACAACTAACTTTAATATAATTATTTGAATGCTCTCGAGTAAAATGTAGCGAACTGACCCTTTTATTATAACATCCTTTGTAATGAAACCTACATTTACGAATAAATTTGATTTGATTTGATTTGAAAACTTGAATCTGACCACGTACGAACTATTCCTGCTTTCACTTCCTTGGCCCTTTTTTGTTTCATTCCTATTGGTCGAAAATGGGTGGTCAAACATCAGTGATCATGAACCGAGCCTGAGATTTTTTAAACAAAATATTTTCGATCTAATACTATTAGTCCGCACAAAAAGGGTACTTTAAAGTTGAACTATTATTGGTCCGCACGGCAAACAGATAAGGTCATCGTGTGCACGGTATTTTGTTTTAAAAATGAGCAGATTCAACTTTTGGAGATAGAACATACATACCAGTTTGACCGATCCTTTACGTGTTAAGTGATGTCGTATCATATGCAGTAGATATTTTTTTGTTATGGATACTTACGTTTGTACCGCAGCATGTATCCGCCTTTGATTTGTGTTGCGGAATGTTCTGAAACAAATAATTATTAATTTTAGTAGTTTTCGTGAGAAGTCGTAAATTAACGTCTGGAATTATTGGAATTTAGCTTGTAGTAGTTAAAGTTAGTTGTTTCAAATTCTGTAGTTATTATTGAATTGGAATTTCTTAGTTTTGGAAAGGTATTATTTTTGTCTAAAATTATTAGGATTATATCATTTTTATTTATCCTTCTTCGAAGAGTAAATCAGATTATAACAATATGGAACCAGCATGAATAGAGAAGTCGAAAGAACAAACACGATAATAAAAAAAAAACAAAATCATCAAAAGGTATTTATATAATGTAAGGTACAAACAAACATTGCTCGCAAAAAAAAACGAAAATTCAACAGTATCTGAGAACCGCCAGGAATATTAACAAAAGCAGTTATTTGTGGTAAACAGGAAAGTTCCGACGGGGCGAAACGAGACGGGGCGAAACCGTCGCGAGACGTGAGACGAATACGCAATAACATAGTAAATGGACCCTTCATACTAACCGGGACGTCTTTCCGCGTGGTTTCAGATGGAGAATTCAATACGGCTTTTATTCCCATGCGTATTATAAAATGTGAATCCCTATTCATCTTTTCCAATACTAAAATGTCTGTGTTGTCAATAAAGGAAACGGTGGATGAATTGTGTGAAGGGGGTGAATACTGAGATGTTTTTGATTCTATTGCTAAACGGATTGTGATGAAATTTGGCGTTTAGGTAAATCATTACTTAATAACCTGGGTTAGGACGTAGGATACTTGTATAGTTGTCGCGACTGCTAAACAAGGGGTCCTATGTTCGAATCGCGGGTCGGGCAAAGCGTTTTTGGAGTTTTAAATCAGGAATTTATCAGTCCTTACCACGGAATCTAGATCAGTTCACGGTTGATGGCAATAGGCTCGCCTTTATTGCATGGGACTGAAACATAAGTGGCAAATGTGGGTGAACTATAAGGTACACCTCTGCCTAACCTGGCGTGATTTTAAGGTATGTATCCTTTAATACCCAGTCATTTCCATGGAATATTCCCCATGCTCCTCACAGGCACAAATTAATCTTAGTATCTCTACGATTAACGATAAAAAAAGCTAAAACACAATGGAATTTCAAAGCAATTTGTGATTCTAATTATTTGAAATAAATTAATAACTAAAAGGTGTATCGACTGTTTGTCATTCAATGTAAATTTTATGTTTCAATATACGATCGCCAGATGGTCGGGCATATTGCAGAGATCGCACGATTTCTATGCAAAAACATTGGAATATTAGAAAAGGGCATGGAGTCCCGAATACCTAATATTTAGTGATTGTAGGCTGAGCATAATAATCGAGAAATATCGGGGGAACCGTATGGTATCTAGCCAATAAGGCTATCGTAGTCTTTTATGTTCGAAAACAAAGTACATAATTATGTACTGTGTCTGTTTATGCAAAATATATAGTTTTTCTTTTTTTTTTACATATGTACGTGTAAATCTTGTATTAAAAAAAAAATTATATCGCAATGACGGTCAGAACAATTGTCTTTCGGCTTCGTTAAGGATCTTTTTACACACATGCCTCTTATAGCGCGTGGCCAAAATCGAACATACTAGGTATTATATGAAACAGTTTCACAAATATTTACTAACAAAGTCTGCCTCTTGGCACTGGCAGAATAGTCGATGTCGACTCCGTTGCAAAAGAGGAAAAACAAACGTCTACCTGTCAATGTCATTCAAGTGTCAAGAAATCCTTACAGCTCTGTAGGTAATAATACCTATCCAAGATCCCAGGGCCGAAAGATCTTACTTATTTTTTATTAACAAAATGTGTGGCATCGAGTAGTGTTAGTATATTATTATACTGTGAACGTTATGTAGTATGTATATCTGTTAACTTGTGCCAACGGCCAATTTTTAGATGTCATTGTAAAATAAATAAAAACCTTTTATTTTCATGCATGACCCATGTAGTGTTAGTATAAAGAATTGCCGTTTTTTTTCGTCAAAGTGTTTGGCAAACATTTTGACGGAAAGCATGTGGCAGTGTTCAATAAAAAATTTTAACAATCTTCTGTACCACGTATAAAAAAACAGCAGAAAGGCTTTAAGAAAATTTATTATTATTACTGCGCAATTTTAACACCTGATATTTCAAAATTTGTCGTCAGCACAAATTAGCAGGTATGCATGCGTTCATAGTACATAGTAACTCTACTTAATGCCACACATTTTGTTAATCAGAAAACAAGTAATGTCTGGCCGCCCTGGAATCTTACTTTTTATTTATTTATTAAAATCTGCCTTACCACTATCATTACAGGTGTATCCCTAATGCGATAGCGTGGTCTTAAAATTAACTTATTTACAATATCTATACATATAATAAAATCGTAAAAATCCAATTTTATGTTCCGACTTGGCTCAAAAACTACTGCATGGATCCTGATCAAATTTTGCACAAATATTCCTTACAGGCTTCTTCACATGTTAGGCTATACATTATCACGCTAATCGCTTAAGGGGGTGAGCAATATTGCATTATGTCAGTATCCTTCATTTGTTTGACGTTTCAGTCATGACAAGCACCAGAATGGCTATTTAAAGCTTATGTCAACAGAGAAAACAGCCTAGCGGGTTCTTGAACGTTCTGTAAGCTACTGGTCGCAAGTTCAAACCCCACTATTACTTTCACTTTTTTGTAATTTTCTATACATATAATAAAATCGTAAAAATCCAATTTTATGTTCCGACTTGGCTCAAAAACTACTGCATGGATCCTGATCAAATTTTGCACAAATATTCCTTACAGGCTTCTTCACATGTTAGGCTATACATTATCACGCTAATCGCTTAAGGGGGTGAGCAATATTGCATTATGTCAGTATCCTTCATTTGTTTGACGTTTCAGTCATGACAAGCACCAGAATGGCTATTTAAAGCTTATGTCAACAGAGAAAACAGCCTAGCGGGTTCTTGAACGTTCTGTAAGCTACTGGTCGCAAGTTCAAACCCCACTATTACTTTCACTTTTTTGTAATTTGTTTGAATATTTTTTTGATGCTTTTAGATTTCCATTTTTTTGTATGAACATCGTTTGCATTTCCGTTTTTCTCCTTTTTTCTTCAAACGTTTCTCCGAAAAGTAATAGAGAAGTATGGAAGAAGATGACATGCTGCGCCGACCCCGAAAAAATTGGGATAACGGCAGTAGAATGATGATGATGATTTCTACAAAAAGTTCTTGCTTTACTAGAAGTCTGTTTCCTTCTCGATTTGCAAAATATCAATAATCAATCGCAGTTTGGAATTTTATTGTTCTTTTATAGATTGGTATAGTGTTCAGAAGCGAGCATGAGGTCCTGGGTTAGATTTCACCAGCAAATTCTCAGTAGCAACTACGAAGTCTGGTTTTGTGCCCGGTTGATGGTGTATCGGCACTATAAAAAGTACTACAGCAACATATAACAAAAAGTACTACAGCGCCATCTATGACGCAGGTGATGAACTAAACATCGAAATACGTCTAAATTCTGCCTGGGTCAAATAAATCGCCCAAATAAAGTTATCTGCGACTTAAGACTATATAGAAGTACCCGACAACAACTGTTGGGCAGTTATAGCCCACCAGACATCACACCCGTCTGGTCGGACTATCCTCCCTTTTCTATGGGGGATGAAGAACCTTACAACCTGTTCTTTATACAAAATGGCAATAGGCTCGCTAAATATTTCATGGGAGTTAAACATAACTGACAAAATGTGGGTGTACTATATACACTCATCTGTTTTCTCATTAAAATATGTATTAAAAAACAGATAGGTAATTTTATAACAAACACGATGGTATAACGTTTTGTTTTTTTAATTAGCCTATTCTGTCCCACTGCTGGACAAAGGCTTTCCCCATTTCCTTACCAACTCTCCCGGTGTTTTGCCTTCTCGGGCCAATCAGTCAGGAACGAGTCCAAATCGTCACACCAGCGTTTGTTGGGCCTGCCTCGGTGACGATGACAGTCTTCAGGTACCTACTGTATGACCATTCTGGCCCATCTGTCCTGACACATTCTGGAAATGTGACCCGCTCAGCCCCATTTGAACCTCTTACACTTATCGCCAACATCGGCGATGCCTGTCTTGGAGCGCATTGTGGTGTTGCGTATTCAATCGGTGATTTTGATGTTTAAAATCCATCGGTCTTTGGCAAACCTTGAGTTTGGACTTTTCAGCCTCCGTCAAAGATCATGTCTGGGTACCATAGGTTAGGATAGGCAGGATACACAGGTCGACAAGTTTACGCTTAAATGTGATTGGAAAGTATAACGTTGTCTAAGTAAAAGCGGTCAAGCCTAGCGTCTGTCGCAGTTTTAAATATTCTTGACTTAATGATTAGGCAACCCATTCGTTATAAGTTTTATGTAATCTTTTTTTTAGCCTTTATTGTCCCACTGCTGGGCAAAAACCTCCCCCATTGCCTTCCATTCTTCTCTCCGTGCGGTTTTCTTCGTCCAATCTGTCACAAACGCTTCTAAGTCGTCACACCAGCGTTTTTTAGACCTCCCTCGGCAACGACGCCCGTCTTCTGGCACCCACTGCGTGACGACTCTGGCCCACCGGTCCTGATGCATTCTACAGACGTGGCCCGCCCAATCCCACTCCAAACTAGCGATCTTATCGCCCACATCAGCGATTCCAGTTTTTGAGCGCATTGTGGTATTGCGAATTCTGTCGCTGAGCTTAATACCCAATACGCTACGTTCCATCGCCCTTTAGCCGACCTTGAGTTTGGACTTTTGCGACTCGGTCAGGGACCAAGTTTGAGCATTACGGTGCTCAAACTTGGTCCCTGACCGGTTAGGATGGGCAGAATGCACATGTCGATGAGATTATGCTTCAGGGATAAAGGTAGGTCACCCTTCATCAGCGACTTCATGGACCAGTAGCTCTTCCAGGCGTTCTCGACTCGGCAACTCAAACTCAAATGTACTCATCGACGTAGTGAATTTCTTGCCCATCTACCTCAACCCTACTTTTTACGCTATTGGTGATGACTTTAGTTTTTTTTTATGTATATTCAACATAATTATTTTTCATTCGGTGAACAGTTGGGGGGGGGGGGGGCTGTATTAGGCATTTTTTCTATACTAAGCAGGCTTTATTTACAATTGTGGAGTGAAGAGAAATAACGAAAGTAACTAATAACTGAGATTATAACTGTTTCACTCGCGGCACTCTTTAACGTTTAGATGTGGGTGCACTAGCATTTTAACTTCAGAGCAAAATATTAAAAAAATAAAAGCAAAAATATATAAAAGCGAAAGGTCACTCACTCATCACGAAATATCGAAACCGCTTGACGTAAAAAGATGAAATTAGGCAGGGAGGTAGTTTATAGTTAGTAGACGTCCGCTAAGAACGGATTTTGCGACAGGGCCGGATTAAGGGGGTCTAAGGGCTCTCGCAAGTTTGTATGATTTTTTGTGCTACAAACTTGAAATTTGTCAGGGAGGAAGTTAAAGTCAGTAGACGTCCGCTAACAACGGATTTTGCAACAGGGCCGGATTAAGGGGGTCTACAGGCTCTTAATAGTCAGTAGACGTCCGCTAAGAACGGATTTTGCGACAGGGCTGGATTAAGGAGGTCTAAGGGCTCTCGCAATTTTGTATGAAAGTCTTTCATTTTTCGTGCTACAAACTTGACATTTGGCAGGGAGGTAGAAAATAGTCAGTAAAAGTCTGCTAAGAACGGATTTTGCGGCAGGGCAGGATTAAGGAGGTCTAAGGGCTCTCGCAAAAAGTCTCTTAATGTTGTAAATCAAAAGCAAAATCACACGACATCTCACCAAGGGGAGAGGGAGGGGGGTTGAAAAATCGCCAAAATTGCCTCACGTAATTAATGGACGCCCCCTAACACAAGCATCTCCTTGCTTAAAAGGTGATCTCCAAATCATGTGTGTGATAACTTTATGTACCTAATTGAAATAAGCATTCTTTTTTTTAACACTTTGCCCGACCCGGGAATTGATCCCAGGACCTCATGCCTAGTAGTCGCGCTTGCGACCACTCGAGGCAGTCTTACACATACATACCAAAATTTCCACGCGAACGAAGTCGCGGGCAACAGCTAGTAAAACTATAAAAAACTAGTAGTACTTATAATAACATCTAATAATCATAGCTTCTATCTAACTATAAAAACACAATATTTAAATTATGAACCAACAACTTTTAGCCTATTCTAATCTACACTATAACATAAAATAAACAACAGTATTTTTGCGAATTCACTCAAATGGCAATGATCTCTTGCTCTATTAGAACATATATACATCATAAGCCCTATAATTTTATGAATGATAAAAAACTTAGATACTGTGTTTAAAAAAAATCCAAAAAAAAAATCTTATACTTTTCACATAATTAACACGTTGATGACATAACACAATAAACAAATTACTTTCGTTACATATCCTGCATGCAAAGAGTCGGTTCTGAGAATCGTTTCCGTTTTCATAAGCCCAATTGAATTTAAATTAACACGTCGCTTGTAGATCAAAGCAGCTTGATTGCATGAACTGAGTATGTTACAAATAGTTACACATTTATTGCTTTTGTTTTAAAAGTTATGATTTTTTAATGGATTCTAGTTATGTGCATAACAGTAGCGAATGGTCAATTTTTGTAAGAGGTAAGCCGGAGTACATATATTTAATGTGATTATATTATTTGTCTATAGAATACTGACTGTGCCATTTTTCAAAGGGCATCCGGTATGAATTTGTATGGAACCTTCGCCACTGGTGCATAATGCATATGTTTATATTCCTATGGAGGAATGAGCAAAATGTAGTGAAGAAATTTTGAGTATGAATGTAAATGGTTATAAGTATAGAGGAAAACCGAAGAAACGATGGATGGACTGGACTGTGTGAGGGATGATATGGCTAGAAAGGAGCTGAGTGCTGGTATGACGAGTAATAGAGAAGTATGGAAGAAGAAGACACGCTGTGCCGACCCCAAATAAATTGGGATAAAGGCAGGAGAATGATGATTAATGATGATTCTTGTGCCATATAACAAATCCTCTGTCTCATTGGTCCATCTCAGTTTCGATTCCAGGTCGAGTAAAATGTTATTAGATGTTCCCATTGCGGTTTTCTCATGAGTTTCCCGAAGTTATTTTACGTTTTTATGAAAAATTGCTTGACCACAAAGCAAAAGAATTCATGATCTCACTAATAATAACGACAAAAAAAGAATACTGCAACTTATTTTTGTAAAATCCGTCTACCGTCCAAAAATGACAGTCAGAAGAGACCAGATACTATATAATATTTTACAACGGCGCAAATGAAAAGCTACCGAATGACACCGCGGGGAAATATCCGTCGCGCTCCCGTGGTGATGCGACCGGACTTATGAGTATGTGCGACACCTTTAGGCACTATTCACATAACCGGCACCGAGACCGGTGGTGAAGTTTACTTAAAAGACGATTTTCACACGACACTTCTGATCCGCGCGGTCAGGCGGAGGTTGCGAAGATTTTGTGGCGGTGCACCGCGCGGATGGACGGTCTCTTGTGGGAATCGCCTAAATCATCATCATCTGCCTCACCTTTCCCAAACAATGTTGAGAGCAGTAATGGCTAAGTGATAACGGTCCTGACTGACATGTCATATATGTCTGTAAACCCTGGCAAACACTGTACTTCATCACCATTGCTCTCAAAACGGTGGAGGTAAACAGTATGTGGAAACCGGTATCATCATTATCTGCCTGGCCTTTTTCCAACTATGTTGGGGTCGGCTTCCAGTCTAACCCAATCCAGCCGAATACGAGAAAAAGGGCAAAGAGAAGGGGAAAGAAAAAGAGTATGAGTGAGAACAGTCAGTATTGGGCCCAGCCCAGCTTTTAAAAAGAATCAGTTAAATTGGTACGGACTAATTGGATACTAACAGATACGTCAATATCCGTCAGTGTCCAGTGTCCGCAACAGTCTATACCAGTTTGGCAGAACCTTTTCCCGGCGGACTGTGTGAAGGGACCTTTAAACCGACGACGAAGAGACTAATCAGACCAATGATCCATCATTGTTACAGCTAATATATTTTGTGTAATTCCTTTAAACGTCGCGTCGGCGGAATGTTACGGAAAATGTTAGCTAATATTTTTTCTGTAAGGTATTTATTTTTGTGTAAGGTATTTTAGGTATTTAGGGATGATTGAAAATATTGGTTTGTGTGAGGAAAAAATAATGTTTTTTGTTGATAGAATGTCGTAAAATATTTTCAACAGGGAATTTACGTCTGTACTCACAAATAACTCGCAAAAAAATTACTTGCTTTATCAGGCATTTTTGTACATTTTTTTTTGCTATCGGTAATAGAACCTGATCGTGTATGGTATCTAACACAAAATTCAGCAAGCCATAAGTTCAAAGAGTTTGCTAAATAATCAAAACTGAAATATGAAGAAAGACGTCAACATGACGAAGTAATCCTATAGTTCCTGCTTACCCCCACGGGAAAAGCCGTGAGTTTATGTAGTATGTACGACAAGACACAGCAAAAATCGCTACGATAGTAGTACTCCGATACGATAAGAACATAAAGAGCTCAACAGCGACTGATTCACTTTGCTTTGTGTCATTTGTAAACAAAAGCCACCATACAAAGTTTTCTCATGTCTCCAACGACACAATTCTAAACATACAGCTCTAGAATCAGGAAACAACAAACATCTGTTCCAATAACTTTTGAAACACACCGTACCTGCGCTCGAACCAAAAATAAACCCGCCAGTAGCGAAGGGTCAATTTTTGTAATAGTTAAACCGAAGTACATATTAACACTAATATTATAAAGAAGAAAGATTTGTATTTTTGTGTGTGTGTGTGTGTATGTTTGTAATGAATAAACTCAAAAATTACTGTGACGATTTCAAATTTTTTTTTACCATTACAAAGCTACATTATCCCTGAGTAACATAGGCTATATTTATTACTAGAAAAAAATAGGGGGGTTAGGGGAAAATAAATGTCCACCCGTGCGAAGCCGGGACGGGCCGCTAGTCTTTAATGTGATTATATTATTTGTCTACAGAATACTGACTACTGCCATTTTTCAAAGGGAATCCGGTAGGAATCGAGTTTTATGGAATCTTCGCCACTGAAGCCCACCCTGTACCTAATGAAAGATGAAAAAGGTTGAAAGGTACATGACGGTACATTTGTCGAAGATACCTAAATATTTAGAGGTGTCACCTGAACTGAGGACATGATTTCCTCTGAGGGTTTTAGATCTGAATGAATGAAGTTTATGAATGAATGAATATACAACAACTGTGAATCTTTCCACTTTATATTCAAAGTCTACGGCAGATCATTTATCTCCATTGAGACCATTTTTGTAAGTGGCAATTTTATGAACGTTCTTAATAAAAGTATTTTATCGTTCAATTATGATATAAAAGAATCCCGCCGGAAAGGAAATTTCATTCCTATTTGGCTCTTTCTTGTCTACAAAGATCATGTAAGTAATCTTAGTTTGCGTTCGGACGCAACATAGCAAAAACGTGGTTGTTTATATAGGGTGACTGGTAATTAGTGACCGATACTTAAACACGTGATTATACTCATGATAACAAACAACTTTCCCACAGATTTTTTTTATACACAGATTTGTATCACAATAACACAACAGCCTTATGAAATTCACACGCGCCCGTCTGTGACCTATCAGCTGTTAGCCGTTTAAAAAAAATGTTTCTTTGGGAAAGTTGTTTGTTATCATGAGTACAATCACGTGTTTAAGTATCGTGCGCTAATTACTAGTCACCCTATATTTAGTCATAGCTAACTGTTAAAGTCAAACAAAATGATGGGAAGATGACCTCAAAAAAGTGGCTGGTCCAGTGTAGACGAGAACAGCGCGAGACAGCCAGAAATGGAAAACTTTAGAGATGGCCTTTGTCGAAGGACATAAATAAATATGTTTTGTGTTGTTGTTGACATAAGCAAATACCGTAAGCATTAGAAAACAGTAACAAAGGCTTGTTGTTAAAGTCTATGGTAAAAGGTTTCAGAATTGACATCATTTCCAACGCGCAATGAAATAAGCTGGTAACGGTACGTTTGTTGGCAAGCATGTGCATTTTTAACGTTAATCAATAGCGACCACCAGTAACATCGTTTCTAAGCTTGGTAGTATTTTGTTTTTTTCTTTTAGTTACACTACAGTATTGTGAAATATACGAATATTTGTTCCATAGGTTCATCATCTGCCTAGTTTTCTCCCAACTATGTTGGGGCCGGCTTAGGGTCAAACCAGATGCAGCTTAATACCAGTATTTTACATGGACCGACTGCATATCTGACCTCCACAACCCACTTAGTACTGGGTCATACGATATCCCTTGGCTAGACCGTTTGTCAGATTTTCAGCCCACTGACTTCCTGTAACGACTGTCAAAGATCTACAAATGACAACCGGGAAGAATGGCAATGGTCACCCATCCACGGACCAGCTAAGGCAAGCGCGGCTTAACCTACAGATCGACCCGAGTGGCTGCTATTATTTAGCCACGTGCTCTTCTAACCAATACAGATCGATAAAATATAGAAATTCGGTATCAGTCCCTTCATCCCTTATTATACGTACCTGTCGATACCTTATATACGCTGACCCGGTCTCCAAATGACTAATAAAGTGTATTTCCTTCGGCCTAAGGCATATTTTTCCGTCCCTCAATATTTGGCTGTAACACTTGGAATCACTTTCAAATCCCCAGTCCCGACTTATACCTGGAATATACCGTCTTGTGCTACGGATAAAAGAAAAATAAAGGCTATATAAACTCTTTATTTTTACGTAGGTGGTAGGTATATTGAGGTATACGTGTGATATAGGCGTTCATATTGACACACCTCAACGCCTTAAAGCATATATCCGGTCGTTAGTACGGACTAGGAATGAATCACAAGTACGCCAGTGGTGACATCACGCGACCTACTTACAAGTCTGCCCACACCACAGTGTGCTTCTACAGTTACTGTGCTAAATTGTAATTTCAAGTAATTTGTTAGTTTAATAGAAACAGTGTATCGCACCCAGTGTATTTTCATTGCACGAAACCCATCTTCAGCCCACATGATATACGAGCCTAACGGAATAAATCCCGACAATATCTAACAATATATGATGACAATCATCATCTCCCTAGCCTTTTCCCAACTATTTGGGGTCGGCTTCCAGTCTAACCGGATGCAGCTAAATACTTTACATGAAGCGACTGCCCATCCGACCTCCACAACCCTAACTGGATTGTGGAGGTCAGATGGGCAGAACGGTACTAATTATTGGGTAAAACGATACCCCTTGGTGAGACTGATTGTCAAACTTTCTGGCCACTGACTACTTAACGACTGTCAAAGATCTACATTTCATTCACTGCTTAAAGTGCTTTCTAAGGCACAGAGGAAACTCATCATCAGGATAGTCACCTATCCACGGACCAACCAAGGCAAGCGCGGCTTAACCTGAAGATCGGCCCGAGCGGCTGTTATTATTTAGCCACGAGCACCCTCTCGCCTGGATGCACCGACTAAATTGATGGTCTACCTTTGGACTTCACATGGACTTTATTTATTTATTTATTTATTCAGTTTCGGACAAAAATACAATCCATTTTGTTAGTAAGAAAAAACCTTATTCCTAATGTTAGTAATAAAAACAAAAACTCACAGTCACACATAACAAATTTACTGTCCGAGGCAGGTTGCTCAGAGAACGATCAAGCAAGAGATCAACCACCTAGTTGACCATCCTCTCCACAAAATGCCTCAGGAAAGGGGAGTAGGGACTCTCCGCCAGTACTTTCAGGATACTAATGTTACTGATCCGCGTTCGATGCATCAGTGAAGCAACTTTTTTGCGGATGACTGCGTGGAAACCGTCAATTCGGTTTTGTGAAAACATCTCTGATGCACTACAGAAACGGGGCAGTCCCAATAGCATCCTAAAAACATTATTATATTTGACGCGTAAGGCATCTAGCGATCTTTTGGCGTAGTTGACCCATAGACCCCCCGCATACAGACCCTGACAGAAAGCCTTGAATAGGGTGATCTTGCCTTGGTCACTACAACGGGAGAATCTACGAGCCAACATATTACCTCGGAACGCTAGTGCCCTACGTTCCCTCTCAATATCCTATAGTATATCTTTGATACCCTCTGTTTTGGAAATGCGGAAGGGTATATTTGATTCCAATTGACTGTGTTCTCATCACAAAGATCTGTGATGTCTTGTACTCCGCACAAGAGGTTCCGGGTTGTCTAGCGAAGCGAACCAGTGAGGTTACGGTTAAACGTAAGTTGTATTATCTAAAATAGCTCAATGTACCGAGCTCACTGACGGTCGATCACTTTTCAACCTTATTACTTTTGGTATAAGGGTGAAAATTGGCAGACTGTCAGTCAAGTTGGTAGTACCTTATAAGTTATAAGCCACATAACGAACATGTCATGTCATGTTCTATTTTCTAAAGGCAAAGAACTATCCTTTTTATTGCTAGGACACACCGACCAAATGGAATAGGTTAAGTTAGAACTGTGACCAAACGCGTGCGAGCCGAGCGAGCGCAGCGAGCGGTGCCGGGGCAGTGGCCGGCGAGCGCTACATCCAAATTGGTTGCATTATAACAAACTGTTACCGGCCGCACCTAGGTATAGCCTGCTAGGATTAGGTGTAACCTTACTTCGGCTTTTAGCCGTAACATATACAAAGTGTAAACGGACCCTTGACGAAGCCGTCAACCAAGCGTTCTGTACATCAAACAAAGTAACTCTACGCAAAATTAACGCTGCGAAACGCCATTTTTTTGGGGGTGAAAAATCACGTTTTACGGTCTAACTTAATGTGTTGCACTCAAATATTGTGCTGATGAATGCTTTGAATAATATGTGGGTCATGGAGGTATTTAAAGTAAAGTAATAACATAAAAATTTTGTAATTGAAAAAATCTTGTGAAAAAGTTATAACTTTGACGCCCAATATCTCCTTAACGAGAAAGTTCGTAGATATGGTCTAGAACAAAAAAAAATGATCGCAATGACGGGGAGGACAAGTGCCTTTGAGCTTCGTTAAGAGTATTACACCCATTAGAACACTAGTCATGTTTAAGTCCCTTGCAAACCTATTAACCTAGAAAACTTCAGACAAGCAAAATGATTTTATTAATGGCAACTTAGTAAATCACTTTACTTCACTTGAGTATCATTTTCAGGATTTCGACGTATTAAAACTCAATTAAGCTCTAATCTGAATCTCAAAATTCCAAAAACTAATATCAAACACGGTATTAAAAAGCGATCCCAAAACAATTGAAAAGCGATCCTGAGAACAAACTCGAAAGAAATCCGGTTTTCAAACGAAAATAGGAGAGCAAGTAATTTTATGAAACTTGCAAGGCAGGTGTTTGGAGACTCGGCAGTGAGCTGATATTGGATTTATGCTAATGTTTATTTACCGGGACGGAGGATGTCCGTGGATAAAATTCCCGGACTGAAATACCCGGTATTTCCCTGATACGTCCAATGAAACGCCTATTGGGACCCGTATTTGAGACTCCGCTGGCTTTGGTATATGATTTTGTGTTTTGCTTGTTGTATTTTTTGGTGGGAGGCTTTATTTTGGGGATTATGTGTGCTCTGTTCTATTTTTGTTGGTTAAATACTTCATGAGTTGCTTATTGCGTTGCGGTTTAAAAGAAGATGTAGTGAAAAATATATAATTAAAATTAAATTTAAAATTTAAAAAACCCCCAACGAAAAAGTAAAAGATGAAAGATGAATACCCACTTTCATCTCCTATATCTAGTACATGGCGGCACCGATTTTGATAAAACGTATCTAAGAACTATTGCCAAGAAACTAGCTTTCAAATAAAAAAAACTGCATCCAAATCGGTTCTTTCGTTTAAGAGTGTCAGAGACAAACACACACACACATTGCGGTCAAACTTATAACACCACTCTTTTTCCGTCGGGGGTTAAAAAGAGGATGCTTAGATGGTTTGGTCATGTGGAGAGGATGAGTGAAAGGCAAGTAACAAGGTGTTTACAAGGCAGATGTGAGTGGCAACGCCGGGGGTGAGGGGACGGTATGATGGCTCACAAAAACAAATTTTCAAATAAAAAATGAACATTACAGACAAAAGTGCATCCTTGGTGCCTGTACTAATGAATGAAAATCATTGTATCACAGACACTAGAAAATTGAATTTAATTTTGTATGTTGTATTTATTTTCGTTTTTGGATTTATGCTTTCATGTACCTGTTCTATTTTCACTTCTTCATTTACACACTGTGTCTACATCTCTTTTTTATCTGCTCTCCTTTCGGAGTTACGCTGGAAGAGACTCCTTTAGAAATAAGCATCAATTTTCTACCTATTTTACTGTTCCTTTCTTCTTTTCTATATTTAGTGTCTACAGTCATCGCATCAAGTTACGACAAACTGTATTTGTTTTCCATTCGATTTTAAAACTTAACTCTCAACATTTTATGGTTTAAAATAATTTGAAGAAAGACGCCTGCAACTTGAAGTAATTGCGACTGTACGTAAACTGTTAAATAAATATACGCTTGCAATACGCGGCCCTTTGTAGAGGGTTCGATTGCTCCATCAGCCATCGGTCTTTTGAGAAACATGGCCAGCCCGCTGCCACTTCAGTTTCCTATTCTCTCAAAAAACAGATCTTCTTCTTCTTAGCAATCTAAATTGTGTGTGAGCTACTAGTTTGGCGCTTTCGGTAGCATCCATCAGTTCCTGTAGTGAACAAACAACAGGGCACGCAGGACACGATATTAAGTGCCTCATTGTTTGTGGAACACCACACCACCACACACCCACCACAATTACACTCCAGGGCAGAGTCATTAATGAATCTCCACCTGAGCAGTTTTTCCTTGTGTCCCGAGTCTATTTAAAGACTTCCAGGTCAGCTATGGCAACTCATGTCTAGGTGGGAGATTTTCAGCAGGTGGAACAAATGAGTTAGGTAAGGATGCACTACCTCGCCACAGGTTTAGTGTTATAAACAGATTAGTTAGCCGAATATCAGACAAAATGGCTCCATCCTCCAATATCTCTCACACGTCCTCAACAACCCCATAGATCACGTATACACCATGAATCTCACATAAGTAGCTATTAATAAGTTCCTATGTGTTATTTGCGTAGGTGCCGAATTGCCGTGTTTACTCAAACCGCCAGACAAGTCCGACCGTGTATGTTATAATTAGGTTCCGTATATTGATTTGTTCTAGTTCTTTGTTTGGCACGAACTGAACTCGAACTGGCCTATTTTGTGGCACAGTAGTGACTCGAAAACGTAAGTATTTTTAGTTCTGCCTCGTTGGATTAGCGGTCGCAAAAGTCTCTGCTGAGCATGTGGCCCTGGGTTTGATGCCCGGGTCGGGCAAGGTGTTATTGGGTTTTTCAATCAGGAATTTCTCAGTAGCATCCACGGAGTCTAAATTTGTTCCCGGTTGATGGCAGAGCCTATTGCAATCAATCTCACATTACATGGGACTTAAACATAACTGGCGCAAGGGCTTGGAAGATTTTTGTATGAAGACTGACTTTTTTTAAATTCAAAACCCTTTGCATGTACTATTAGGTACACCTCTACTCAACTTTTCGAGAATTACAGGCGTGATTCACATTACTATAAGATTGCAAATGGATTACTACTGACTAAAATAACTGTAGTACCATGGATTGGTGACCTTATTTTTTTTAATGTCACTTTGCTTGTTGCTACCTACCATTTTGAGGCCTTCCACGACACCTAATTTCCGGGGTACCTTCAAATTTTCTAAACATAAATAAGATCGATTTCGTGATTGCCTGACATTGGATAAGCAACGTAGCGGTCATTGGATAAGTACAAATTTGGAAAACATGTTCCTTGAAATTCCACTTGTGTGGTACGGATTTTTTTAAACTAGGTATATTATTCTGACTCAGAAACAGGCATAATATCCATGAAATCAAGACCAAAAAATATTTAAGAAAAGTTCTTAATTGATAAACAAACTTAACCAAATCCCCGACTGTAAAAACAGCTTACCAAAATCCTTTAAAAATTTCCAAGTCAGCAAAACCGACTTATCTGCTTGAACGTTTCATCGGCGGAATGGATCTCTAAAAATGATTCTTAAAGGGGAATTCATTACCATTACAAAGGAGGTTGGAAAGACTGCCGTTATCTCCAAGAGGCAGACGGTAGAACTTTCTGTTTACTCGTCAGAGATGTGGATAAGTGACACTTTACACCCGTTTGAATAAACACGATAAGTTAATAGGTTAACATATTTGGTATTTAAGGGTGTTCGGAAGAGTTTTGGGTGATGGCAAGGGGTGGTAGGGGATAAATAAAGTTCTGAGTCCCTTTTCACATGCTCCCGGAAAGTTGACGTCAGGTATAATAGTCCTATGCTAGTGAAGGAGATGGCGGGATGTGAGACGGAAAGAACCTCTCGTCCCAGCCGCAGCGGGAGACGCCCCGGGCGTCGGGGGCCACGTGGTGGCTCCCGACCACCGTAGGCGCGAGCCTGTCGACGGTGAGTAATGAGCTAGCCCGCTGTCCGTCCGTCATATGACGACAGGCCGTGTCGACAGCGCGTTCGTGTTCCACGCGCGCCCAAAGAGATGTCAGCAAACAGGAAGGGGTCCGCAAGGGCCGATGCCTGCCAGGGCAGTGGGACTGTTCGAAAGAGATACCGCGGCCCTGGAACACAAAGGGCAAAGAAGGAACATGGATGGGTTTTAGTCAGTGAAACTCTGACACTCCCTTCCACTCCGCCCAGAGCGGGAGGTTTATAAAAGAAAAGGAATGGGAAAAATAGGAATAGAAAAAATCCGATATTACGTTTACGTTCCGCATTCGTACTAGGGCATCAGAAATGTGTAAACGTTTCGAAACCGGTGCGGAACTGAATCTTTATTTATCTACTCACGCTAACTGTTTCATTAGTTAAACACAATACGTGTGGTTTTCACCGGAATTCGAACAGAATTTACTAGAATTCCTAATTGTTCAGTGACGAGCCTTTTTGTTGGTGTTCTACAAGTACTTGTGATGATTTAGTTGGTATTTGGTTATCACATGTTTTACAACGATAGGAGGAGGAGCTCGTGGCTAAATAATAACAGCCGCTCGGGTCGATCTTCAGGTTAAGCCGCGCTTGCCTCGGTTACTCCGTGGATGGGTAACCACCCATTACATACAGAATTTCCTCCGTGCCTCAGAAAGTATGTTAAGCCGTTGGTTCCGGCTATCAATTGTTAATCTTTGACAGTCGTTAAGTAGTCACTGGCCCGAAACTCTGACAACCATTCTTACCAAGGGGTATCGTATTACCCATTACTAACTGGGTTGTGGGGCTCAGATAGGCAGTCGCTTAATGTAAAATGCTGGTATTCAGCTGAATCCGGTTAGACTGGAAGCCGACTTCAATTTATGACCCGATGACAATTTTTTTTTTTAAAGAAGGACAAGATATCAATACGCCTCGGAAGGCTTCCTCAGGAACTGGCCAGAAGAAGCTCAATCTTGAGAGAAATGGAAGTAATGTGGGAAAGCGTTTTCCCAGGATAAGTCCCATGTAATAGGGGGCGAGCCTACAATATACAAAAAAAAACATATTATAATTTTTTTTGTATATTCTTTATTTGCTTTTTTTGTATTTTATAGGCTCGCCTATATTACATGGGACTTAAACATAACTGGCGAAATGTGGGTGTAACATTAGGTACATCTCTGCCTTACCCTTCGGGGATTACAGGCGTAATATTATTTTGATGACATGTTCTTTATCACCTACTTACACAATGGCGTCGATAACGATATAAAATTATCATTAAGTCCACTGCTAAAACAGACTAGATATTTTAAACCTCCAACCATAGATACAACAACGGGCGGGTCCTAACAATACTTCTTTTAAATATAACTCATTAATCTTTTTTTCCTTTGTTGTACGTTTTTTGCTCGGCTTTGCAAAGTTATTATTACTTAGAATTATTGCCATGTGTCAATCCATATACTATTAATTTATTACTCACAATAAACTCAGTCTTAAAGTATTTATTTCAATTAGACCATAACAGGCACTTTTGAATGTCAGAAAAACAAAGAAGGCGAAGCTACAGTCCCAGACACAAGCCATAATAACTTGTGAAAGTACTGTAGTTACCCATTCCAAAGCGTAGATCTCTAATTTTTATTTTATTTTAAGGAACAGCAACAGGAACAGTTCCATTATAAGAACTTACAACTAGTTAAACAAAATGGAAATTTGGTTATTAAGTAACCTCGTGGGTTACTTAATAACCAAATTTCCATTTTGTTTACAAGTAGACACAAAAGTTTAAAAATCTCCATGGAGAAGAATGGGCAAGAAACTCCATTGACACTCTTTTCAATCAATAAGAGACGATCTGTTCGACATTTACTCATCTAGCCTTTTTCCAACTATGTTGGGGTGCAGCTGAATGAATACCAGTTTTTACATGGAACGACTGGCTATCTAACCTCCACAACCCAGTTAGTACTGGGTAATACGATACCCCTTGGTAAGACTGGTTGTCAGACTTTCGGGCCACTGACCACTTGAAACGACTGTCAAAGATCTACAAATAACAGCCGGGAACAACGGCACTGGTCACCCATCCACGGATCAACTTAAGCAAGCGCGGCTTAACCTACAAATCGGCCCGAGCGGGTGTTATTATTAAGCCACGAGCTTCTCCCGTTCGACATATGCTAATGGAAATAAATTAATAAGTCAGTTATTTGTAAGTATACAGTACAATAATACTACGTCTGAGAGTCCCTTTGTTGCAACCAATAATATTACATTCAAAATTAAATATGAAAAAAAAAACTCATAACACACTCATCTTCCCATGTATATAAGTATGAGAAGCCTTTTCCATATCTCTAAGTAAAATGACAAGCTGATTCCATAAATCGTTCCAGACGATATTTTAATAAAGAAAATTGAATTGAAACGAAAGAAAAAACCCTCTATAGTAACGACTTGATATAACCAGTTATCTCAATATCTGTCTCTATGAAGCTTTCGCTCGTTTTTTTCGACCAAAACTTAATTGGCCGAACATACAGAGCCAGCCAGACTAGTCGAAGAGCTCACTAAACCAACCAAGCAATCCAATCACAACTAAATCTCGAAACGTACTTTGGGAGCTTGAGAAAGTATAAATCTACCTAAAACAACACGTCCCCCTCACTCAGACGCTGTAATACGGCGTTGAACACAATCCATTGCCTTTTTAGTGCCGTCTTATTACCGGGGGGAGTGCGTTGACCAAGCAATGAACGCGGGGAGCGCTATTTTGTAATTCCGAGTAACATTTCGGGGTAGGTGAGACGTTTTATATCGATCGGGCTTAGTTTTATGAATGGCTGGCTTCGTTCTCGCTGGGTAGTCCTCCCCCTCCCGCCTCGCCCTCTGGCACCTCCCCCTGCGACACCTGGAGCCAGCTCGGTAAGAGAGTACCAATTTAGCCAGCTGATTTGTGGTGTGATCATTAGGCAAGCGATTAACTCAAACGGGGGAGATGGGAGTGATGTGTATAATTAAAATTTACTTTTATTTATCTTAGGTAATTTTCTGCCTGTTATGTGTAAGCGTTGCTATTGTAATACATAATTATTTACTAAACAGTGATGGTTGTTATATTATAGGTAAGAGGACCGAGGTAAAGGAGTAAATAAGGATTAAAGAAGATGGTGTTTGCCTACCCTCATCTGAAAGTGTGTGTTTATGAGTGTATGTATATATGAAGCGCATCTCAGGAATCCTTTAACATATTTTGGTTTGTATTTTAAGAAAAAATACAAGTTTATAAACTAAATGAAATGCGCGACTCCAGAACAGATGCTGCCAGAAGTTATCGGAATATTAATTGTTTATATGTACAAAAATTTATGAAAAAAAAAAATTAGTACATAAGTATTATATTCGACATAAATACCGATAAAACTAATTGAACGAAAACATCGACTCGAACGCGTTCTGCTCCGGAAGTTCATTCATTCATTCATAACGCGAACTTCGTGTCGTGTATTCCAACACCAAATTCTACAGCCGTTTTATTATTAAGTATTTACTTTGAAGAAAATATGTACTTAAGTTTTATGTTATGTAAAGAAAGATGTCGAAATTTTGATATTATATTCATAGATAAGCAGGTAAATGAAATCTTAAATATTCCGTTTTTATCACACTTCATGCTGTTATTAATAACCATCATTATCCTCTTTATAACATCACCTGCCTGTAATCCCCAAAGGGTTAGGCAGAGGTGTACGTATACAGGGTGACTGGTAATTAGTGACCGATACTTAAACACGTGATTGTACTCATCACAACAAACAACTTTCCCAAAGAAACATTTTTTTTACTCATTCAATGTTATCACAATAACTCAATAGTCGTATGAAATTTGCGCGCGCGCGCCTGTGACCTATTATCTGTTAGCCGCGTGACTCTGCCTACCCACTGTTGCACGGTACGATAGTAGTAATGAGACAGAACGGCGTCAAGCAGCTAACAGCTGATAGGTCAAAGGCGCGCGTGAATTTCATACGGCTGTTGTGTTATTGTGATAAAATTGAATGACTGTAAAAAAATGTTTCTTTGGAAAAGCTGTTTGTTATCATGTGTATAAGTATCGGTCACTAATTACCAGTCACCCTATATAAGTACACCCAGACTTCGCCAGTTATGTTTAAGGCTAAAGTCCGGCTGTGTAAAACTAGAAAATACACTGCACAAACGAAAACAAATCGTGTGGGGCCGAGCTCCCCTTTGATATTCTGCCCTACTCAAATAATCTGATATGATGTAAAAAAAGGTCCACGTTGTTGTCCGTATACAATCTAGTTCAATCTACACAAATCTATTCAAAGAAACTATGTATTTTTTTAAAGCAAAAACCGGGAAAATCGGCGTTGTTATTGCAATCAAGTTGATAAAAACATTTTTTTTTTACCAAAAACAATGAGCCAATTTTGAAGACAAGTTTATAAAAGTATTTATTGGCTCAATAGATTTCGTAATATAGCCCTCTTGCTTAGTAAGGAGTGCTGAAACAGAACTCAGATTTTAGCAGAGCGCGAGGGACTTCTTTTCAACGCCTGATTTACCCAACAAGAGCGAGTTTTATATATAACGATAACTTAAAAAAATGCCTAGGTATTAAGCATATAACCAATATTATTTGTACTAAGAGTAACTGCAATTTATTTAATAATAACAATAGTCAAAAAACATCACAAACCTGCGTAAATGTTTCGACGGGCCGTCAATTTTTCCTTAGACTGAGCCCTTAAGTCCCATGTAATAGGGGGCGAGCCTATCGTCATCAACTGAGCACAAAGCCAGACTCCAGACTACTACTGAGAAATTCTGTATGGGAAAACCTATCACTTTGCCCTAGAACGAGGCAGTCATTTAAATAATACCTTTTCGATTCTAATCGAATTTCCCCTTTACTTCTCGTTGCCGCCATTGTTATTACTAACCATTATAATATTCATCATCAGCCACAGCCCGACTTCACCCACTGCTGGGTATAGGCCTCTCTATGCCTGTGTCAAGCTGTGCTGCCAGCCTCATTCAGGTTTTTCACTACCTCATAACTTATTGGGGATGAAAGAAGCATATCGTAACCTACTTCACTGCCTTACATCCACCAGCTGGCGTGCATCACCGCCAGATCTTCGTACTACTGGCTTATGTCTTTCTTTTTCTGCTGGCGTGGCACGGACTTAAATGAGGGTAAATGACAGAGCTGTCCTGTCCAGATTAATACAGAATGGTTGGACAAAATCTGAGTCAACGATACGAGAAGAAGAAGAAGCTCTTACCTCATCATTCCCTACCTTCCCAACCACATCATTTCACAAAATCCTTTCATGTTCCTTGTTTGTTTGTTTTATGCTACCTCATTTCTCATAACCATCTTTGAAAACAACACTTTTCTTGGAATAAGCCACACATTCATCTACACTGTGATTACATCCTCCACGTGTATATTATATTAGCTTTTGCCCGCAGCTTCGCTCACGTTAATTTAGAATTTGACAATCAATTCGGGTTGTACTCTGCTTTTAAAAATATAACTTAATCATGATTCGAAAGACACTTGGCGCCATCTATTATCATAAGAACGTTATTTTTGTATTCCTCGGGAACATTACTTTTTTTCAGGATGAAAGGTACCGTATGTCCGTTTCTATACACCTGACAACGTATATGCAAAATGTCAGGATGATCAGTTCAGTGGTTTAAGTGTGAAAAGGTAACAAACAAACTAAGTATGTAACGCATTTATAATATTAGTAAGGATTATGTACCTTGCGGTACATATACAAACTGGAAGGGACATCGACGCTCATAGGCTTAACACGTATTTAGTACATCATTCCGAGCTCTCCCACACTGAAATTTTTCTTCGTTTTTTTTTTAATCGGCTGTATTCTACAAAAGTGCAATGCGTACAAAGTACTGAATAACCTACGTGGTAATCGATTGTGCATCGATGTCCCTTTCACCCTACATACAAGATAAAATGTATATACAGACATCAAAAACGACGTTCAGGTACCAGGACATCAAAAGATTCAAAGAGGTGGAAGACTTGAAGAGTCGTACTACGTGATAATAAGAGCAAGATATGCGTTACCATTAAAAAGCAAAGTAAGGGAATTTGAATGTACGGAATGAAATTTACATGATTTTAAGGTAAGTAGAGGTAAATTGGACATCTTCTTTGTATGTGCCATTTTTTTTTTTTTTTTAATAACCGGCGTCCAAAAAATAACAACTAAAAAGTAGAAAATAACTTTACTTGCGGAAGACGGGGCCATTTTTTTGTTTCATTGACTTTTTTGCCACCGACTTATTTCAGCTATTTTAGTTGTGGTACTTATGCTATCTCACACAAATTCTTGTCGAGTATTAATTTTCCATTGTTACTTAAAGCTATGAGCAGATCATCCACATAGTCATAGATAAAAAATATGTTATATAGAAGATAAGTCATAAGCTAACCAAGCACCGTGAATAAAATTTATATAGGACCACCGCGCAAGCTTCCTCTACCAAATAAAAAGAAAGAATGAGAAGAATCAGTAATCACGAAGTTATAAGGTAAGCAAAATACGCGCTTTGACTTGGAGTTGCGAACACCAGCCCGTTATACAATACAATACAAACAAACAATAAAAATACAGCCGAATTGACGACCTCCTCCTTCATAGAAGTCGGTTAAAAAGGTACGAGTATGTTGTCATTCACTTACTGCAAATTCAGGCAATATATCGTCACTGCCAACCCCAAATTAATGGGGATAAGGGCAAGAGAATGATGATGATGATGATGATGTCTGTTCTCAACAAAGCTTAGTCAAAAATGAGTAAAATAATTATTTAATCTAAGTGAACTTTCACGCGTTCGATAATTAGATTAGGTAGCTTAGCATAGTTGAAGGGTTCTACACATATTCGAGTAGCCAGCTTTGATCCAGTAGCATTGGTTGAAGAACAAACCCGATCCAAAGCAATATTCGTATTTGGTTTTCTTTCGGCTCGTACCGATCGGCAATGATCGCTGAATCAAGGCTCGGCTCAATTTGAGCTGAACCGTGCGGCTTTTTCCCGAACGTATATCCACAGATAATCGATTTTAACCCGTGAACGTGTAAAAAGAAAATCAAAAATCAGTTTTTTATTGATTGGTTATAGAAATGAGAACTTATTAGGTACCTCAACGTGAATGAAATATTCCTCATTCATCGAAATCCCGACTTATGAAATCCCATTTTGAAATTCTTAAGCGCCTTTAGAAAAATATATCGGCAGGTACTACTCAATACCCGTGTTATATACATTCAGAAGCTAAGAACAGATCATCCCAAGGGTGTAATAGAACCCGACTGAGGTACATATCAGGTCGATGAACGATACTCTATCGTTGGTGGATACTAAAGAGGACTAGACGATTTTGGAGAATACCGTAAATATCTTTAAAAGAAAATATTGAATTGTTGTTATCACTATGCCTACCAACCGATGTACGTTACTGTCTGTCACAGACGTTTGTCTCGCAAACTGTGTGACGTACGAATTTTTAAATTTAGAATGCTGATATGGGCATCTGGTTTTGACAGTCGGACAGTTGCGTTTTTTAAATGGAGTCGCATAAAGGAGAATGGCAGAAACAAGGTTATAATTTAGTCTTTTCCATTTTTATACAGAAAACTTCTTTTGGATTAATTCACATATATGTATAATTTAGCCTTAAGCAACCGGGGGTTTAGAAGATAATAAAAAATAAGAAGTGTGTAAGATTGTTTCGAAGCTAAGCTTCGACATCTTTTACAATTTTAAATACAGGGTAATACAGGCGATAGTTGGGGTTATCAGGGTCATTTTTTTTTCAGTGAGGTTCTCAACTTACAAATTATTTATCGTGAGACTTAAAAGATATTGAATAAAGTGCCAATACTCATAAATCATGGTACACACTGTCACAAAAGCATTTTTGTAGTGATGATACTCGTACATATCCTAGAAGCAACTAAACACCATCAGTTGTCTATTTAGTAGAAAATTTGGTATGTTCTTAAGAAAAAAAACAAGTAGTCCTAACTTTTAAGGAGATCAAGTAAGGACTCTGCCACAAAAATATTTTTACTGTAAATAACCCCAACTATCGCTATGTTTCATTTGATCCACGATTTTTTACCCACCCTGTATAAACAACATGCCTGAACTCACAGAGCTTTACAATATTTATTTCTGTAACCACAACCAACCCCGTTCATCCCTTAAGTCCCGAACAAACTCAGCAATACATCCAGGTGCCATTTATAAAGCGCAGAGCTGAATAAATGCGCTCATTACAACAATGAAATATGCAGCGCTCCCCAAGCAGAGAGAATTTGAGCAAAAAAGCGCTGTTTTTGCTTTAAAACGAATAAATCTAGCGAATCCGCATATGCATCAGTTGTGTTGAAGTCACTGAACTTTGGTGGTTGGAAAACGCCTATATTGTAATAGTTTATAATCAACTTAGTGGTTGTGGTCTGTGCACATAAATGGTGGTAAAAGGGATAATATAAGGCCAGAAACCTATCACGAATTTTCGGCCCATGTTGTTAATTACCCGACTGCCAACGAAGGGTTATGTTTTTCGCGCGTATCTTGTATGTTTCTTTGTTTGTTTTTTTTTGTAAATTTCTTTATTACCTCGTATGTTCCAAATGGCGGGATGGATTTCGACGATTAAGGTATCTTTAGATTCGCCTCAAAAACCCAAGTGTCCTTAGATAGATGTTTAAAAAAAAACAAAATGGCGGAATTTTGGCGCTAAATTGTAAGTCATTAATATTTTTTTTCAACCAAATCTATCGAGTATATCAAAATGAAGGAAATTAAATGGGAATTACAAATATAATACAATTTGTAGTCGGGTTTTTTGATCATTTTAATTAAATATTACTTGTTTTAAAGCTCGTAGCTCGCGGTGACCTTCCATTGCATATCGACACCTATCTAAGCACCGGAAAGCACGTGACACTTCAACCAACTTATCTGTGCAGGCGAGAAAACACAGAATTAAAATAAATGTACCAAGTTTGACATTTCGACGATTTTTTTCTTGACAAGCAGCGCCACGTCGAACTGCATACTTAAAGTGGTCATACAGCTGTTGGTCTCAGCTGTCATTTCTAGATCTTTGACAGGAGTTTTGAATAGTCAGAAATTCGAAATCTAACAACCAGTATTACTAATTATACTGGTTGTTAGACATAGAGTAAAGTAATATAACGGGTATAGAGAGCCCGCTCGCACAATTTTTTGAAGACCGCTAATGTCAATTGATCGGATAAATAGCGCCATCTATTATTTGCATCCACAAACTTGCGACATATATAGCTATAACTAGCTATAGGTACTACTTATGCATAATATGCATTAGTGCACCTATACTTTAAGCTTCCTCACTATTTTACTTGTTTTTGAAGTTGATAAAGTTTTACATCATTTTACTTTTTCTCTTTACTAAGTAACAAAATCATAGTAAAACTTTATCAAATTAAAAAAACAAGTAAAATAGTAAGGAAGCATCAATTTCAAAAGGTATTAAGGTACACAGTGGATACATAAAAAAACAACTTTTATTTTATAAAAAACTTATTTATTTATCTTGTGTTTATTTTATAAGCTTGCGCCTCTGCTTTAATTTCATCCGCACCATGATATGTGATTTTGCCAGACAAAATCCGGTTTGTTGAACAAGTCCAACTATATGAGCACATTAATACTTGGGTTTTCAAAATAATTCTTACACTTCACTACGGAGTCCTGTCCGGACTCAACACAACGCGGATCGGCGGATTAATTTCACGAAGAAAGGCACAAACACTGAATGAAAACTACAAACAAGCGCAAGCGCAGGGTACAGTCGCCATATTATTTGAATTTTGACCTGACAATTTGACATTTGACAATCATTACCAAATCAATAATTCAATGTGTTGCTATTGTAATTATTACGCAGATTGTAATCTACATAAATATTTGCAAATAATTATAATACGTGTTAAATAAAATGATTAGGTAATGAAATTATATTTCATTTATTAAGTTTTGAGTCACAAATTATATCAGGATCGATGGTGTCGCCGGTTTCGCCATCTGTGGTGACATAAGGTAACTAATTGTTTTGGATGCAAAAAACAGATGTCGCATTTTGAAAGAAATTACCCCAAATCTGTCGATATATGGAACTGTCCTACCCCTGTTGTTAGATTTCGAATTTATAATATACTTTGTTCGTGAAATTAATCATCACAGTAAGAGAAAATCACTTTTAAAAGTTGCTGCGTGTTTAGAAATTCATGTTAGTGACTGTACGGTCTATGGAAACGATCACCCGAACCAAACAAAAGATGGTTCACAAACAAATTCAAAAGCGCTGACGAGTAGTCCCGAATACTGCCGGACATTGCCGACCCACATAAAATGATACGACCGTTCTGCTTACATATGGAATGAGTGCATAATGAATTTTTTAAATAGTGAAATTCGTTGAATATACACATACGCATGGCCGCTTACACAAAACGACTTGACTTCACGAAGCCTTCAACCATGAATTCTGTGAATCAAAACTAAGTAACTGTCCGCAGATTTGCTGCTGGGAACCGACTTTTTTTTTGGGTGCAAAATCACGTTTTACTGTAGGATTCAATATAACGCACTCAAATATTGTGGATGCATTGTACAGTGGTCATGGATTTAAAGTAAAGTTATTACATTAAAACTTGTGAACAATTGGAACTTTGACCTCCAATATCTCTGTAACAATAGGTTTGTTCAGAACAAATAAATGTCATTAAGTCATGTCATTACACCCATTATAAAATTCACGAGTCACTATTTTCATACACGCTAATCTCTCAACCGATTTGTATGTTTGGTTCCAGCTAGAGAGATACGATCAGACGGATAGAGTTTTGGATCTATTTCAAAGTTAAACATTATAGCTGTTATGGTATGTGAATATCAGCCAGTATTTTCTTGTCTACAATACTTCTGAAGGAAAGTTCTGAAAACTCACAATTGACTATGTTTCCGAACTCCTATAAACAATATAGAAAGTTGTTGTTCTCTTTAAGACACTACAAAATTAAATATTTTTGAATAAAAACATGTACCTATACAAAAAAATAAACAACATTAAAAATAAAATTAACGACAGAAATGGAACTTTAAACCATTCTACCCAAAAAATAATTAGGTATATTAAAAAAAAGCTCTTTCTAGGATGTTCAACGCATGGCTCAGCGGGTGGAGTTGAACTTCGAAAAATTATGATAAACAAGACGAGAATCAGGGTAAGCCCGAGTAATGTAGCTATACCCTCATCATAGGGGTAAGTACCTCGAATTTTTACCTCTTAACTATTTAGCACTCATGAAACTCATTAAAATATAACCAAGGGACGTCAAACTTTGCCCTCAGACAGGGCAAGTACTTGATAAATTAAGTGATGTAATTAAGATGTGAAATGTGATTAAGTGGTGTGTGTGTGTGTATATTATGAAGTATAGGTCCGAAATGCTTTTCTGATTAATAACCCGAGGCCCTAGCACGAGCGCGAGTTTTAAACGTAACTTAAGAGCGTTTATAGAGAAAGTGGGCAACGTCGCAAATAGCTGTCAAATATTTCGCTTCGGCTAACTAGTGAACTAAAATATTGATTATGAAGTACAACAATTAATAGCGTAACACCGAATATTTATTTATTTTATTTTATTATTTATTTATTTTAGTACATGGAGGACTTACAGCTAATAAAAACAAACAAAGTAGTAGTATTATTATTTAGTTTTATATGTAAAAAAAGGATTTGGAAACTTTCCAACTGCCTTTTTTACACCTAAAACGGTTACAACATCAAATTCAGTGTTTTAATTGCAATTCATTATTAATATTCTAGTTCACTAGTTAGCCATATTTCTTTTTTTCATACAGTAATGTCGCCAAATTAATTAAAACAGGTAAATATTTGACAGTTATTTGCGACGTTGCCAACTTTTTGGATGAACGCTCTTAAATACGTCGATTTTAAAATTAATAATACCCGTTTCATATTTAATTTTTCATAATTTTAAGCATGTATTCATAACTATGGATGATACTGATTGTGCTTGTTGCAAACAATAGGGAATATGCATGAAATTTTTTCTTCACTTAAATCAATAAAATACAATACTATCAACCCAAGAAAATAATTAAAAGTTAAGTTCAACTATGTACTGCTTGTCGCTCAAAAAATAAATTAAACTCCTACAATTTTCTACGACAGTTCAAACGTCCGTGACTGTCGCGGCCATTCATGTCATGTTATGTGACGTCATTTACCTCTATCTGCCTTGTTTACATCTAATTTTTTACCCTTAATATATTAATTTGGCAAATTGCATGTCCTTTATTCAAGTAAACATTGCAATAACAATATTATAATAAAATCTTAGTGAAACTTAAAGTACTTTTCAAATAAAAGTGTTTCTTTGACACATGGTATTTGACGTCACTACCGGCGTTATCGAGGGGCGATGCGTTTTTAGTTTGCGTTCCGTTTCACCAAAAACACGCTACATGAAATATTAAATTGTAAAGTTAGTGTTGTATTAGAAAATTAAACAAGTGTATCACAATGTTTTTATGGACCAATACAAGGCATTTTTAAGAAATAATATAAGTTTTGTATTTCTTGCATATTCCCTATTTTACTAAAATGCTATTGGATAATCCGTGCCTCGGAAACTTTGACAGTCGCTACGGGTATAGACCGACCTCTTTAATGAGTCCTCGCGAAGGTATCAATTTAAATGGAATATTCTGAAGGTTGATCACGTATTGGTTCAATTAGTATCGTAATACCTACGTGGATTATGGTTATTTTAAAGCAAATAACCTGCGGCATATTGTTAGGACTTTGTGGACGCTAAAAGTGCCTTTGATGGGGCAAGGCGGAGGACTCATTAAAGCGGTCGGTCTATAGTCAGTGGCCTGAAAATCTGACAACCAGTCTTACCAAGGGCTACCGTATTATCTAGTACTAACTGGGTTGTGGAGGTCAGATAGCCAGTCGCACCATGTAAAATACTGGTATTCAGCTTCATCCCGTGAGACTATAAGCCGACCCCAATAAAATTGGGAAAAGTAGATAATGATGCTGTAGGATAATTGCATTATCGATTCAAAAATCGTAGAACATATTTACGTTACATTTCAACCGCGCGCTCGTGCTAGGTTCCCCGTTCTAAGTGATTTTGAATCTAATTCTGGACGAGATAAAGTCGTATTTTCTACATACAAATATAAATCTATTGTTCACTAGAACATATGGATATCTTCGCTTTGAGTTACTCGATTCCTGGAACGGAATATGAGGTTGAAAAGCCGTGCGCAAGCAAAGATTCCTTTACATTATTGGATACTTAATAAACTGAATAAGAAAGTACTATAAACAAGTATTGGCTTTCAATTTCTAACGATATGGTATGAAAACTGCCATCATAACATCAAGCCTAATCCTTGAAGGGTTAGGCAGAGGTGAGCCTAATAGTCCACCCACATTTTGGCAATTATGTTGAAGTCCCATGTAATACAGGGCGAGCCTATTGCCATCAATTGGGCACTTATCCGAAATTCCTGATGGGACATGACACTCAAAAAAATCAACCCTACCACCTGGGCCACCACTCACTCAAAGCTTTGTTCCATCGGCCATCTCCGCGATTATTACGATTCGCAATGATTACGATATTTTAATACCAAAGAAGTAGCAAGACGGACAAAAACGCCTGGAAGAGCTACTGGTCCAGGAAGGAACTATTTAAGGGCCAGCTGCCTATGGCACTGAAACGCAAACTTATGGACTTGTGTATTCTCCCCGTCTTAACCTATGGTGCACAGACTTGGTATTTGACTAACATCCAGAAGTCCAAACTCAAGGTTTGCCAACGAGCAATGGAGCGCAGTATACTAGGTGTTAAATTAACGGATCGTTTTCGAAACACAATACTGCGCTCCAAAAGAAATATAGTCTGTTTCGGCTGTTTCTTCTCAGATTAACACCGGCCGGTGTTTCGTACCTGCCTACTCCCCTAGTTTTTTAAAAAAGTCGACGTGTAAAAGTATTTGTATACACTTATTTGCAAAACAAACATCATTTATCTAATACATACACACGCATTGCACCATGGGTACAGGCAGAAATTGCAGAACTCCACATGCTTCGATCCTGACTTACTCCTATCGTTTCGTCTACCTTCATACATCTGGTCGTACACGCACGGCATTTGCAAGTACTACGCACCTGACCTTTCTGTAGAACACCACCAATAAGGCCGTGTTTTTAAGTAAGTTATAAAAGAATTATTTTCCTCGTCAAAAGTTCAAGTTGGGGCCGGTATTTGTAACTTAATACTTTTGAAAAGAAACTCCGAAACAAATTCCAAGGTTAAAAGTATTTCAACAAGTTCTGGGTAGTCAAAATACAGCCATAATTATTATAATATTATGCTACTTAGCTTTTGTTCGCGACTTTGCTCGTGTAATGGTGGGAAATTATCCCAGGGGAATGTATATGAAATACAGTATGTCCGGTCTATCCGTATACCAAATCTCATCAGATCAAGAATTTATAATGTTAGTTTAAATATGAATCACTACTATATTATACAAATTGTAAAGAGGTGAAGTTGTATGTTTAGATGTAGGGGGTAATCTTCGGAACTACTGATCCGATTGAAAAATCCTTTCACTAGTAGGAAGCTACGTTATCACCGAGTGACATAGGATATATTTGAAACGTTTCGTTTCAGTGTGATAATTTCTGAAAATAACGGGGGTGAAGCTACGGGGAAAAACTTGTTATATTATAAAGCCAAATGTTGTAGATTATCAACGGTAGGCTTTTTAAATAATACCTAATAATGTTTGATTTTAAATCGTTGCCTCAAAAAAAAAAAAACGGCTATTTTGCACGCTTGCTACATGAGATCGTAAAAAAAATTCTTCTTCTGTTTTCAAAAAAACCGACCAAGTGCATGTCGTACGTACCAAGAAAACAAATAATAGAAAGTGTTTCAAGATCAGACTTCTTACAGATATTCCTGTAATTTATAAGTAAAGAACTGCGAGTATTTCTTGAATTTTTGCAAAAACGAAGGGGGGGCGCTAAATTTTCGTCTATAATCTTACATAACTAGAAAACTATTTATTATTAATATTAGCGACCTATCCCGGCTTCGCACGGGTGCAATTTAGAAAAAACAGTAATTCAAACAAGACTTGTCCTGATAATTACGAACACAACATTAAAAAAGAATCAGCCAAATTCGCGAAGCCGTCCTTAAGTCAGTACCAATCATATTCATTTCTGTGAAACATCTGGGCCGGTCATATCAGTGGCTAAATCATATAGCTACACCTATAACAGATAATATTAAATTAAAATGGAGGCTGCAAAACCCACAGTTCTGAAAAAAAACACGAAATTCCCTTGTCTTTTAATTACTTCCTTTTGTAGACCTTGAACAGCCGCGTTAATTAAAACCCTCATTTTTCCAATTTGGATGAAAACAAAATCATGAAAAACATGATTGCCTTGTGAGGTTATAGGAATTAATATGAAGAAAGTTGAACGTCATATTTTTGAAATATAAGCTATCAAGAGTGTACTGATGACGAGGATAGTAACTTTGATAGGTCGTCATCTGCCTAGCCTTTTCCCAACTATGTTGGGGTCGGTTTCAGTTTAACCGGATGCAACTGAGTTCCAGTATTTTACATGGAGCGACTCCCTATCTGACCTCCACAACCCAGTTAGTACTGGATAATACGATACCCCTTGGTAAGACTGGTTGTCACAGTTTTTGGGCCACTGACTACCTGTAGCGACGTCAAAGATCTACAAATGATAGATACCATGCATATATCTCAGAAACGAGAGGCCTTAGAAGTTATTTTCGTATTAATTACTTTTATTGTATTGAAGACAGTTATTGATTAATTCAAGTTTTATGTGTGACTAATAAAATCAAAGTTGTACTGATGGTGCCATCAGTGAATAGAGAGGTTCTAACTTTGATAGCTTATATCTCGAAAACGTGACGCTTTAGAAGATTGTTTCTCACGCAAAACTAGTTTGTATTGATACCAGCTATCGATTAATAGAGGTCTTATGTGTGGCCGCTTCTTTGAGAAAATATTAAAATGGCGGAAGTTAGGCTGGCCATGATTCATACAAAAATCTTCCAACCCCTTTGTAAAAGACTTCTCCTTCTGGGAGAGGGAACTGGCTCCTGTAACACAAGTCTATCACCCATAATTCTGAGTTGCCGTCGAAATAAATGTTTAGTTCATAACAGTCAAATCTGACAGTTCTCATTTAGGTACTTCTAAACTATTTCCAGAAGTTTCTTATTTTATTCAATAGTAAATAGAAATATATTAAATTTTAAACTGTGTTATCGATTTCTGAGTTTGTATTGAAACTGGAAGTTAGTCTCGATGTTAATTCGTTACTTACGAACTCATTTCGTTTTTATTCGTTAGGTACTTATTCGTTAGTTACGAATTCGTTACATAGAAAATATCGGCATAAACTGGTTTTTAAAATTCAAATGTTATAATCAATAATCTTTATTACACAAGACAGTGGTTACAAAATGGTGTGAACCCCTGACTCTTATACTACTTAAAAACACGCTGGAACTAGTGTGACAGCTTTAAAGTTCGTCAAAGTACGTGATGTTTTCCACGAAGAACAAGCGACTACAGCGCCAAAAGTTTACTGCGGCAAGTTACAAGCTGGGAACTTATGCCGTACGTTGAAAGTCTTGGAGTAAAAGATGCATCTTCTTCCTATCTTGTATCGGCTATCACATGTGAATAACTTTTGCCACAGCATTAAAAAAATGTCACCTATGTACCACTCATATTCTCGTAAATAAATAATTTGATTTGATTCGATTAAATTGTAAGCTTTTCAGCAGGGCAGTAACGAGGTCAGCTGCCGAACATATAGAAGACGTAAATTATGATAGTTACAGACCTATGGTCAGTCATAAATAGGGTGATTAGTGGTAATTAGTGACCGATACTTAAACATGTGATTGTAATCATAATAAGAAACAACTTTCCCAAAGAAACATTTTTTTTAAACGGCTAACAGCTGATAGGTCACAGGCGCGCGCGTGCGAATTTCATACGGCTGTTGTGTTATTGTGATAAAAGTCTGTGTATAAAAAAAAATGTTCCTTTGGGAAAGTTGTTTGTTATCATGACTACAATCACGTGTTTAAGTATCGGTCACTAATTACCAGTCACCCTAAATACGGAGTAAGGGAAATCGACGAATGTGTTCATCGATTCGTTCGTTCGGTAAGCATTTTGACTGTGTAGGTGACTTTTGTATGAAAGATAATTATATGAAACATAATATAACGGTAATAGTCTTCGCGTGGATGTCCCTTAGGCCATGTTAATTAAACGGGTTTATTTAAATACTGTCTGTCTCGATGTTCTAGTGGTGGCAAGCGCGACTGCTAAGGATGAGGTTCTGGGTTCGATTCCCGGGTCAGGGGGTTTTTCCATCAGGAATTTCTCAGTAGCAACCACGGAGTCTAGAGTTGTGCCCGGCTGATGCCAACAGGCTCGCCCCCTATTACATGAGAATTAAACATAACTGGCGAAATGTGGGTGTACTATTAAGTACACCTCTGCCTAACCCTTCGGGAATTATAGGCTTAAAGTTATGTTATTTCGACCTCAAAAACAAAAATATTTTGATAAGAATCTTAAACCAGCTCGTTATTATTCAACGATACAAAAATTAAAGGCGAGAACCCATGGTTCCGATTCGGAAGAAGGCTCACATGTTTGCATGGCAGACTTCCAAATGCGTACAACGATTAGCTTATGTAGGACAAGACTAGTGCCAAGGTTACTGTAATGTCTAGTTTGTAGAGGAGTTGCCATTATTGTGCGATAAAAAGAGTATGGCAACACTTATAATAAGAACTTAATGCTTTGGAAAAATTAACATTATTACAGTGAAATTGTACAATAAGTTCGCGGGTAGGTAATATAATCTGAACGAAATGTTTCTGATTGATTGTAGACCAGAAAGTGCATACAAATGGGTAACTAATATTTAAATTGAATGGACGATTTCGTGATATTTCCATACTAACATTTTTTTTTAATTTTCTTGGAAACCTCAGAACCGATTATGATGCAATTGCAAACTATAGTTCGAGTGAAAAAAGCTGCGCTCCACTGCGTATCTTAAATTCTCAAAATACAGTCTATGACAAAAATTAAAAATATACCTACTTGAAGTAGTGAAACCAACGGCACATTGAAACAGGTGTTTTGACACACTACCCTATGAGGTAATATGCAACTACTAGTACGGTTTTTAAACTCTAAAAGGTACGTAATTTAACAAATAATACGTAATTTAATACTTAGTTTGATGTACAGAATGCTTGGTTGACGGCTTCGTGAAGGGTCTGTTTACACCTTGTATGTCAATGTTGCAAACAGAATAAAATGTGAGAGAAAAACGTCAATTTCGTTAGTTAAAGACCTATTATTAATAACACATACAAGTGAATCAAGTTAATGGATATGTATTTTTTCTACGCGCTTTTTTGTTGTTTTAATACGTAGATGTTGTGATGGCCCAGAGGTTAAGGCCTCGCCTCTCATGCATAAGGTTGTGGGTTCAAATCCCGGCAAGTACCAATGTGACTTTTTCAATTCATATGTACTTTCTAAGTTTATCTTGGACATCACAGACATCGGTGAAGGAAAACATCGTGAGGAAACCTGGACTTATAATTAATATAAGTCTGAAATCGCCAATCCGTCTTGAGCAAGCATGGTGATCAATGCTCGTGCCTTCTCTGTATGAGAAGAAGCCGTTGCCCAGCAGTGGGACAGTAACAGGCTGGTATTATTAATACGTAGATAACTTTGATGGTATTTTGTATCCGACCTCTATCAACCCCGAATACAATCCGAATAAAATCAGCCTCCAATAAAAAAGTAAGAAGATTTACAAAAGGAGCAAAACAGCTAAACACTTGTGATGATAGATATACTGTTTGTTTCTCAGCTTTCCAATGACTTAACTGATTTATAAGCAACTACTCACCGTGATCATCTTTGAAGCGTCGGCATAAGGAAAACATTGTGCTCTGCGATCGTTGACCTGAAATTAAAACATTTGGTTAATATTAAAGCATAGAAATGCATAAGCATAGTATGCGTAGGGGTAAATCGCTACAAGAACATTTTTACTGAGAAATATTTCTCAAATGATTTTTTACTAAATAGGCTATTTAATTATTATGGTATCGTATTACCCAGTAGTAACTGGGATGTGGAGGTTAGATAGGCAGTCGCCCCATGTAAAATACTAGTATTCACCTGCATCCGGTTAGACTGGAAGCCGACCCTAACATAGTTGGGTAAAGGCTAGGTAGATGATGAGGCTATTTAATTATTATTATTTTATTTATTTATTTACTACAATATTCCATTGGCCTTTCTATTAAATATATACCCGGAATGGCAGATAAAACCTAGAACAAAATATATTTTTTTAGAGATTGTTTTCCTCGTATGACTTCTTCTCTTAAGTTAGTTAATCCCCAATACAGACATGATAAATTAGACCATAAACAGAAATGAACAGAAACATAAATACATATTACTAAAAATACTAAAATTAACCACAAAAGAAACACATAATCATAACATAACATCATGCCTGTAAACCCTGAAGGGTTAGGCAGAGGTGTACGTAATAGTACAACCACATTTCGCCACTTATGTTTAAGTCCCTTTGTGTTAGGGAGCGAGCCTATTCCCATCAACCGGACACAAATTCAGACTCCATTAGTCCTTCTTAGAAATTCCTGAAGAAAAAACCCAATAATAATTTGCCGGACCCGGTAATCGAACCCAGGACCTCATGCTCAGCAGTTCAGTTACGCTTGCGACCACTAGACCAACGAGGCAGGCCATACATACATACCATAACTAAAACATAAATACCATACCTAAAAACACTAACTACCACAAAAGTTTTGTTATAATAAGACTTCTCCGTAATCAATAACACGGTGCCGCCGTCATCTGCCACCAATAGGCATAAACTAACCCTTTTGGGTCATAATAACCGTGACCCTAATATTAGGAACACTCTGGTGCTTCTAAATACTCTTACCCATATGTTACTGGCACTCAGTAAACTGGGTGAGCAAGAATGATTGACAAGCTTTTTTCCTTGTTTTTGTTAATAAACTTACTAGGGTTGCCACACATAAGTTCGGGTGGCAAAAATAAAAATAAAACTGCCGCAAGGCTTTGAAAAGGCAAATCGTTAACGTGTCTCAAAAGGCTGCCCAACTTACATGGGACTGAGTAGGACATGTCTGTCGCATGCTGAACGAGCTATGGGCCCGTAAAGCTCAGGATTGGTGCCCTGAAACAGTGACACGGGGTCGCGGCAGATCACGAAGGAGAATTGGCCTTGAGAATTGGCAAAGAATCCTGACCGTTGGAAGAAATGGAGGGACGTGTTTGCCCAGCAGTTAGACAATATGGGCTCGAATTGTGCCGAGTTGACTCGAATATTTTCAGCCTTGGTGAAAAAATATTCTTATTCTTCTTTCGTATCAATGCATGATACTTCTTATCAAACTAATTAGGCCCAGGAGATAGGTTCATGGCCACGTTAATGGCGGCCAGCAGCGTTAAAGGTGGAAGCGCCAGGGTACACCGCGAAATTCAAATTTTCTTACGTTTTTTGCCATTTTTCAGGTCAGTTTCAGACTATATCATCATCTGCCTAGCCTTTTCCCAACTATGTTAGGGTCGGCTCCCAGTCTAACCGCATGCAACTGAATAATGACCGGATGGAGCGACTGCCTATCTGACCTCCACAACCCAGTTAGTACTAGGTAATACGACACACCTTGGTAAGACTGGTTGTCAGACTTTTTGGGCCACTGACTACCTGTAACGAATGTCAAAGATCTACAAATGATAGCCGGGACCAGCGGCTTAACGTGCTTTCCGAGGCACGGAGGAAACTCGGAATGTAATGGGTGGTCACCCATCGCCAGACCAACCTAGGCAAGCATGGCTTAACCTAAAGATCGATCCGAGCGGCTGTTATCAACTAGTTAAAGCTCTCTAATGTGCAGGTATACGGACAATTTAAACGCAGCAAGTGAGCCACCGTCTGGTCGGAACACCGTATTTACACTGCGTATCGGAATGTTGCTTCAGGTACCTTTGTACAAATACAGCTGAATGTACTAACCTGAACGAGTATGTAGCAACCCTTACTATATTTGTGCTATTTGCTCAACGTCAATCGTTTGTTTTATGGATGAGGTACAGTTTTAGTGATTGGTGTGAATTGAAAGTAAATTAGAGTCATCAGTCATTGTTAAGTGTTGCTTGTTCAGAAGAAATTTTGGGGCGGGAATCTATGTATACAGGGTGTAGGGGCCAGCCCTCCACAAACAGATGGGGTGATTTCAGTATATCATACTAAGATGACCGATACAAGAAATGATTTCAGGAATGTTATGGGAATCCAATAAATATGATTTGTTTTATTTCCTCATACGCAATGTATCGTTACCGTGGTAAAACGCACGTAGCGAACGGCAAGCGCGACGACGAGTTCGATGAACTCTGTAGCTAGGCAGGAAGTAAACAGCTGATTTCATGCGTCGTTCGTTAGAGTGTTTCAACATCCATTGTTGGATTACAAAACCGGCATGTCCTAAAACTAAATATTTTAAGACGTGGGATGTCTACCAACCCGCACTGGTCCAGCGTGGTGGACAGCCCACTCCCTCATATAGAAACGAGGACTGAGTCCCAGCTGTTGGTGCATTAATTCTGATTGCTGGTCCATGCACATCATCATCTGCCTCACGCATCAATCAATGCATCATCATTTCCCATTCCATGTTGGAATCGGCTTCCAGTCTAATCGGATGCAGATGAATACCAGTATTTTACACGTACCCTACCGACTGCCTATGTGATCAACCGGATGCAGCTGAATATCAGTACTTTACATGGAGCGACTACGTATCTGACCTCCACAACACAGTTAGTACTGGTTAATACGATACGCCTTGGTAAGAATGGTTGTCATACTTTCGGGCCACGTTATTCTTCTTAACTATATTATATAAAATATATAGTCATATTATATGCAAGTTATGCAACGGATTATGGTGATTATATTGTGGTGTTCGTCATCATTAAGATAATTAATTGCGACAGTTTTGCGCTAATTAGTCCAACTAATTAGTTGATAAGCAGATTTTGGTACAGAATAGAATATGATTATATTAGAATAGCATGGAATAAATAAATCTCAATATTTTGTAAACTCGTATACAGAGTGGAATGGACACCGACGCGTAAACGGTTTCCACGTATCCAGTACATCATTTTGAGCCCCCACATAGAGGAATCCCTTACACCCCGTATAATCTCGGGTGAAAAAGTAGAGAAAGACCAAAGAAACGATAGATGGACTCTGTGATATGGCAAGAAAGGAGGTGTCTGATGAAATGAGTAATAGAGAAGTATAGAAGAAGAAGACATGCTGTGCTAACCCCAAATGAATTGAGATAGGGTTCGATGATTTGTAATCTCGTAAAAAAAATACGTTCAAAGACAGGTCAGTAGTTTCAAATACATTTTAACACTTTAATAGAAAAATAGTGCTAGTTTTTAAATCTAGCAAAGTGATTTGTTTCCCTAATCCCACCACATAATTTATTACGGAGTTGTATTCCCTCGCGTGCAATATTTTGGTTTTGCTTCATAAATATTAGAGGCCAGAGCAACGGCCTAGTCGTCTGCATTCCACAAAGGTCACACACCAAGCAGTCGGGCTATTTATTGCTTAAATAGATTAATTCAATCATAGGTCAGGAGTCAGGACTAGAGCCATTTATCATATTTTGTAGTAACGTTATTTATATTTAAGCTGAGATGGACAATATGACGCGATTTTTAAGGTAAGGCTGGTCTTTTTTACCTTTCATATGGTTTAAAAATGAATGACTGAGGGTTTGTAAAATATTTGGTGGCAATTAATCTATACTTACTATACTATATACTATAATGTTATAAAGCTGAAGAGTTTGTTTGGTTGAACGCGCTAATCACAGAAACTACTGGATCGAATTGAAAAATTATTTTAGTGTTGGATACCCCATTTATCGAGAAAGGCCATAATAGCGTGACTTATATAACGTCACGCTTCGACTAAAAAGAGCGAAGCATCAATGAAAAATGTTGCAAAAACGAGGATTTTATAATAATTTCAAGCGGACGAAGGTTGAGGGCAAAGGCTAGTAATTTATAATTATAGTTTTTTGATCATTCAAAGAAGTAAGACTGCAACCCGATAAAAACCACAATGATGATATTAATAAATTATAATAGGTAACAGTCACAATGTTAAAAAAAACATTGTCATAGTATTAACGAGACTTAACTCTTATAAACCAAAACCTTTCAGTGAATATTTAAAAAAAAAGTACAAAAGAACACATGCTACGTTCAAATCGTGTCCTAAAGTAATAATTGCATCCTCTATGAAACCAGCAGACGTAACACACACTGTCCAAAAAGCTTTGTACCCTTAACATTCTATTATTTACGTAAGCAAAAAATTTCGCCGAATCGCACGCAAAAATAAATAAATTACATGTACTTTTTTGTTATTTTCGCCCAGTGACAAAACAAAAGGGTAAATGTTAGCGTAATGAAGGGATTGTCATGTAATAGCGTCCCCCATTCTCCCCGTCTGATGTTACAGCGTCCATATACTTTTATCTTCCCCTATTGTTTCTACTCGATTGGGCTACGAGCTACGGTCGCGCTACGCCGTAGCGCTGTCGTAGCGCTACCGTAGCCGCGTAGCAATTGATTGTGAGCGAATATTTTTGCAGAAAGATTGATATGAAAGAAGACTATTAGATGTAATTTCGTTGATGAAAGACCAAATAAATACTCGGAATTTCTTTGTATGTGAGAAACGCTTACTAAGTGTACGATCCAATAAATCTGTGTTAAGCAAACCCAAAACAAGAAACTAGCATTCCATTTATCTGTATTTACACGAAAATCTCTTTTAGTTACTCACCCAATATTTTACGTAACGTATATGTATTTAGACAGACGTTCAGGGGTGACGCTTTCCTCGTATGCGTGACAGATAAATATTATGTTTTTTGTGAAGTGCCAACAAGAAATATGTGATTATTTTGGAGACATAATTTTGAGATCCTGGTTTTGGCCCGTGTCGCTTAACAAATAGTATAACCAGCCTATAGAAGTGATAGCCTAGTGGTGTGACTGTTAGACTCACAAGGTCTCGAGTTCGAACCCAAGACTCGCACCTCTCATTTTTCGGATTCATGTGCATATTGTATAATTTTCACTTGCTTCAGTGCAGGAAAACATCGTGAGGGAACCAGCATGCCTGAGTGATATTTCTTGAAACGCCTTCAGAGGGTGGCATAAAAACTGTGACACCAGGTTAGGCACTAACCACACGATAAAGAAGAAAGATCAGTCAATTATTATGCACGTTGTTACATTTTCCGACGATAAAACTGAAAAAAACTTGAGTTCTCGGCTTTCGTCAGTATGTGTGAAGCCGCAGACTATAGCCGAAACTACGTATTTTCCGAATCATCGAAGTCAATATAACAATAAAGTTTTTTTTTTCTTTTTTTTCTAATACTTATGTAAATAACAATCAAATGATAGGAAGTACCTTTTAAGCAAAAAAATTGCTTGTATTAGATCCGTTCCTTCGGTTAACATTAAAAATACATTAGTGACCACTGAAAACCAGCGCTGTGCCGTGGGTCTCCCATAGCACAGCATCATGCTGAGTGGTAACCTGCTTGTCGCAGTCACGACTTGCAAGCTGTTAACAATTTTTTTCTTTGTTTCTATCCTGTTGTATTTATAATATTTGTTGAGCTTATGATTGTATTAACTTATTTTGTTTGTATGTACGTCATGTCCCTGCGACAAATAAATATATTTCTCTTTCTTTTCTTCTTCTATAAGTGAGCAATTTAACAATAAAATCAAATTCGAAATATAATAAAATTATATATGTATATAAAAATGAAATTTAAAATTAATAAAACATCAACAAGTATAATTCCGAATAACAACAAGTTATAGTACCTTATTATCTCATAACAAGCCAGTAGGTACAACAATCCTACAAACACTGAAAACCTCAATCGATCCGCCCACGCCTCAGGTCTACCGCCCCTGCTCATGTGGAGATTCTACCAAGTTAATTTACTTAATTACCACGTAATGAGCGCGCCCGGAGACAATCGTGCTCAGTTATGACTAAACCATATATTTAATTAGTGCATTACAGATTATGTTATCTTTAGAGCTTTGTATTGTGTTGGGGGATTGCCTTTTGTTGATCTTTTAGATGAACGTAACATCACGCCTGTAATCGCCGATGGGCAAAGCAGAGGTGTACTGACTGTGCCATTTTTCTAAGGGAATCTGGTAGGAATCTAGTTGTAGGAAACCTTCGCCACTGTTAGACACCAGATATGCCTGATATGCCTGAACTTTGGATGATTTCTTTTCATGACAATTTGCCTGGTAATTTTTATTAGTGGTACATTTCTAATTAGTTGTTACGATATTCCATATTATAGATATTTTTTGTAGAACAAGAGTTAGTTAACCATTATAAAGTTTAAGGCCAATGTAGTTACTTAAACATAACTGTCGAAATGTGGCCTAACCCTTCGGAGATCACAGGCGTGATGTTATGTAATAATGTTCATCTTAGATTCCAACACTTGTATATAACATAACAAAACATAAAAAGCCTGTTATCCCTGAAGGGTTAGGCAGAGCTGTACCTTATAGTACATGCTCATTTCGCTAGTCAAGTTTTAAGTCCCTCGTAATAGGGGCCGAGCCTATTGCCACCAACCGAACACAATTCTAGACTGCTACTGAGAAATTGCTGATTGGAAAACCCAATTACACTTTCCGACCTGGGAATCGAACCTAGGCAGCTTCTCAGCAGTGGCGCTTACGACCACTGGACCAACGAGGCAGCAACTTCTAAAGCATCGTATAGGAAAACGTCGTAAGGCAACCGGACGTATGGACGGACAGCCTGAAATTACACGTAGTGAACAAGACTGGAAGATTGTTCTTTACTTTTATACCTTTCGTTACATTGTAGGTGTGGGACAATTCAAAGCTGATAATCTTATAAGTGTTAAAAGACCTCCTGCCGCCTGCCTAACCCTTTTGGGATTACAAGCGTAATGTTGGGTGTGTGTATGTTAAGAAATGCGAGATATTCTCTACTTTTTTTTAAATGTCTTCTTTAAATATAAAAGGTGTAAAAAGACCCTTAACAAAGCCGAAAGGCTCTTATTCTGCCCGTCATTGCGATAATTTTTTTGTTATAGACCATACCTGGGAACCTTCTAGTTACGGAGATATTGGGGGTAAAAGTTCCAATTTTTTCACAAGTTTTTTTTTAAATACTACTTTTTTAAGTAAGATTTTTACTTTATACACCTTCACGACCCCCGTACCATTCAATCCATCCATCAGCACAATGTTCTGAAAGCGTAACATTAAGTTTTACCGCATCACGTGATTTTTCACCCCAAAAAAAAAATTCGTTTCCCAGCAAAATTTTTTGCGTAACGTTACTTAGTTTGATGTACAGAATGCTTGGTTGACGGCTTCGTGAAGGGTCCGTTTACACCCTGTAGGTCCTTCTACAAGGTGTAAGCGGACCCTTCACGAAACCGTCAACCAAACATTCTGTACATCAAAAAAATATTGCTGAGAAACGACGGTAGGACTCAATGTAACGCACTCAAAACATTGTGTTGATGGATGCATTCAATAGTGCGGGGTCGTGGAGGTATTTAAAGTAAAGTAAAGTTATAACATTTAAAACTTGGATTTAAAACAAAACTTGAAAAAGCTGGAACTTTGACCACCAATATCTCCGTAACTAGAAGGTTCCCAGGTATGGTCTAGAACTCTAGAACAAAACAAAAATATTGCAATAACGGGGAGAACAAATGCCTTTCGGTTTCATTAAGGGGCGCTATTATACCCATTATATGGTGTTGTAAAAACTAAAGAAATGATTTTCTTTGAACATTTGTGTAGATAAAATATTGTCATTTTTCTACATTAAAATCAAAGTATTGATCCCCTTGAGTATTTATTACATAACATTATATAGGGGAGACATGTTCAAGTTTTCGTCCCCCTTAAATTGGACCCTTAGACCACACAATGTGGTCACAATGGTCGCAGTACACCACAAACACGCCAAAAGGTCGTAACTAATAGTGAAATAAAATTAAAACTATAAAACTGTCAAGGGAAACTCGCCTCTATCGCAAATGATATTTTTAACCCTCTTCGAAATTGCTTTTGCATACACTTTTTAGTTCTGCGTAACTTTTCCTTTTTATTTTTAATGTTGTGCGCTGTTGTGCACTTTGGAAACATCCATTTGTGTAGCTATGTACTTGTTAACAGTTTGACCTATTTTCGTGACATACTTGTAAAGGGCGTTAATATTTAATTATATTCTGCTGTATCATAAATTAATATTTGAGCACGAATGAGCTCATTAATTTTGTAGTGTAATATTTTGTTATTTTAATTTACAGCTACAATAATTGAAGTGGAATATTATATTAACATAATTAATTTTACTTGGCTCTTTTAGTCATTTCTATCACCCCGTATAATTAATACGATGGCCACTGGTTTTGTAGGTGTTTAAAGAAGTAAAAACTTCAGCGGATAGAATGTGTGTCATAGCCTAATTAATTTAAAAATAATAAATACCTTAGTCTAAACAAGATTACGAACTACGAGTTAATAAAAGTAAATTGTTTATTTTATAAACCTTTTGAATAAAAGCTTTTATAAACGACCGCTTCAAAAGCTTTCACTCGTGGTAAACTTAATTAAAATCAACTAAAATGACGATAAAAATATACAAAGCATTTACAAATTGCCTTAATAATTAACAAAGAAAATCACTTTCAATATAAATGAAATTTTTTATGTAAAAACAGTGGAATTCTTTAAGCATAAAAACAAACCTTTTTTCTGGTCTAAACGTTCCTCCTGGCCACTTCGTAAAAACCCATTATCATAAACACTTAATAAAAAAAATAACTGTCAAATAAAATTTAAGTTTGGAATCTGTACAGCACTGCACTATTTTACAAAAAAGTTCACATGTGTAGAGTGAGTGCGAGCGGTGGAAGCGAGCGGTTGTGCCGGCGGGAGTATAGCAACTGGCCGTCGTGAACGGGACTCGGGGTGGCAAGCCTTCTGGCGAGAATGAAGGTGAAATTAAATTCCCCAGAATACGAGTAAGTGGTCGGGAATTATTGTTGGAAGAACTTATTAACGTTTGCGGGGCATTTGTGCCTTTTGTTGCATATGGGAAGTTAAGAAAACTCCACGGTTTGTAATGATTTTACTATATTAGATAGATTTTTTACTGAAATAACTTGTGTGCCTATATTTATATAAGTTACCGGCCAAAGTTACCAGGTAAGTTATAGAATCAAGCGTTAATTTGCTGAAATCCATGACGAGATGTTATGTAAATTATGTAGTTTTAATTCCGCGAAAAATTCCTGGATGCAGCAAAAATATTCGCATGCAGGAAAAGTAATATTAATTAGCATATGCCATGCACCCAAACCTACTCGACACGTGTCTTGCCCCTCCATAAATGATTCTCATCCAGGACCGTATCTTTTTCACGGACTACATTATTGCATACCATTTAATACGAAATTATCTTGCCAAGGCTCATCCCGACTGCATGGGTTAGGTCAGGTCTTTGACCATCCACGCTACATCCAAGTTGGTCGCAGTGTAATTAGTTTGGTTGGGCTAGTATATCCTGATACGATAAATGAGTAAACCGGTTTGGCCTAGGACAAACTAGTTTGGCTTAAAATCGGATTTGGCCGGTTACATATCATCATCATCATCATCTGCCTAGCCTTTTTTCAACTATGTTGGGTTCGGGTTCCAGTCTAACCGTGTGTAATAAAATACTGCTATTTAACATGGAGCGACTGCCTATCTGATCTCCACAAACCAGTTATTACAGGGTAATACGATACCCCTTGGTAAGACTGGTTGTCAATCTTTCTGGACACTGACCTGTAACGAATGACAAAGATCTACAAATGACAGCCGGTTACATATATATACATGTAATAAATAATACATAATAAGCCACATCTTCATTATAACCTTATAGGTTTTGTAAACTCTATACTCCTATAAAACTTCGCTTACAAAAATTCCACTACAAATCTGTGGGAAAATTCGAATAGGTAAACAAAACACAACAAAAAGCACAAATTGACCGTACAACAAAAAAACAAAAATGCATTCCCTACTGCAAAGCAGAGTAACAATAGCTGGCAACATTACAAAGGTTCGTTCGGGGGAGTTCGACACCGTTCGGATCGACTGCCGCTCGCAGGCTCAGCCTCGGGCCCACAGGACGAGACGGCTCTACTCCGCTCACTGAATTTTGATGCTTTTCCCGATGAAAAATGCAGTAGGGTGACGTTATTGCATTTGTATGCGAGCTCCATTACATCTCCGTCTTCTATGACGTCCCAAGAAAAGAATGCCTCTCTCAGTATCCCCATTTTCTTTGTAAAGCGTAGATGTTATTAAAAATTAAAGTTTTCATTTGCCTCGAATGTTTATGTACAACGTTTTAAGTCTAGTGAGAATTTATTCGGTTTGGCGTAATTGGTATATTTAATGAGTAATGAAAAAGCTTCACAGCCTTAATTAGTGTTAAATTTTCAGTTTGTTATGATTTGGTATTATAAAGGGTGTAACAAGACCCTTAACGAAGCCGAAAAGTACTTGTTCTCTCCGTCATTGCGATCATTTTTTTGTTCCAGATCGCACCTAGTTACGGAGATATTATGGGTCAAAGTTCCAACTTTTTCAGAAGTTTTAATGTAATATTTTACTTTAAACACCTCCACCACCCCCGTACTATTTAATCCATCCATCAGCACAATGTTTTGAGTGCGTTACATTGAGTCCTACCGTAAAACGTCACTTTTTACCCCAAAAAAAAAAGTCGTTTCCCAGCAATAATTTTTGCGTATAGTTACTTAGTTTGATGTACAAAATGCTTGGTTGACGGCTTCGTGAAGGGTTCGTTTACACCCTGTATTATGAGGTACGAAAAGCGTAAAAGGAGAGGAAAAGGGATGCCTTTGCTCTGCTATGACTTCCACGGAAAAAAAAGTTTTTTAGAAAATGTCTACTCGCAGCAAAGGATGCATAAATCTTAATAACACACATTCACAGCAACAGATTTTAAAATACTGTTTCTTAATAATAGTTTGCCCTCGGCGGGCACTTACCTTTATCGAAAAGTGGACTACCACAGACCCACCACTAATTAATGCTAATTAAGTTAGGTAACACTTAGACGACTTATTGAGTTTATTAATTAATTTAGCCAGACAATTATAAATGATACTTAACACGTACTTTTAAGAATAAGAATAAAAATGTACCATTGCCTGGTGTTTGCAATCGCGACTAATCGCTACTGCTGAACATGAGGCTCTGTGCTGGAGGCCTGGGTTCGATTCTCGGATCGGGCAAATTGTTATTGGGTTTTTCCTTCAGGAATTTCTCAGTGGCAGCCACGGCGTCAGGATTTCTGCTCGGTTGATGGCAATAGGCTTTACATAACTGGTGAAATGTGGGTGTACTATGATTGGGTACACCTCTGCCTAACCCTTCAAGAATTACAGACGTGATGTCATGTTATGTAATAAAAATATATTTATTTGCTTATGAACACGATATAATCTAAATTGTAATCTAACTAACCTGTCACTGTCGCGCAACTATGAACCTTAAAGAGTAAGATTAAGACGGGAACATGTCTAAATAATATTTATAGATCTCGCCCTTTAACTTAGTATTTCCTTCCGTTATTCCTAGAAAAACCTAACATATATTTACAATGACTTCCAACATTTGCTCACTTAGCAAACTTCGATCAGTAACTAAACTACAGGTTCGTGAAAGAACCGAAGCAATTTAGAAATTCCATCACAGACCGGCCATGCGAGCCAACACCAAAGTTTCGTTTGCACTCAGCTTTTGTAAAGCTCTCCCGGCGACAGTTATGTGAGCAAATGGTCCGTGGCCGTGCACACAATGGTGCTGGATGGTGCAGGGATGTTTGTGGAAGCATTAGTAGGGGTTTGTTTTGATAATGGGAGGTTTAAAAATACATTGGTTTGAAGTTATTGGCGTTTAGAAGAGGTAGAGGAGAGCTGAAAGGAAACATATTGGAAACTAGGTTATGCCCGTGGCTTCGCCCGCGTGGTTTTCGGTAATTGTACCACGACACTATGCTACCAGGATAGGTCCTATGTGTTAATCCAGGTTATAAATTATCTGTATGCCAAATTTCATTCAAATTCGTTCAGTAGTTTTTGCGTGAAAGAGTAACAAACATCCATTCGTCCACACATAAACTTTTGCATTTATAATATTAGTAATTATATGAGAGGAATTAAATCATCATCTACCTAGCCTTTTCCCAAATTTATTGGGATCGGCTTCCAGTCTTTTACATGGAGCGACTGCCTATCTGACCTCCACAACCCAGTTCGAACTGGGTAATACGGTACGGCCAGTGGGTGCAATTTTTGCCACATTCAAAATGCATCGGCAAAAATTACATTCCCTCTTGGATAAAAAACCTCTTTTATTATCTAGAGTGTTTACCTTCGTCATATAAAGCACAGTAGTAAGTGAGTGCTAAAGTGAAGCTAGCGCTTATAAGAGCTTATAAACGCTTCAATCCTCATACGAGTTCCGCGTGTAGCAAAAGGCGCATCCATAGCCTACAAGCGCTTCCAAATACGACCCGAAAGACATTAAGATATTTACGAGCAGTAGACGAGAGAAGACGAAGAAAATCGTAGTCCAATACTTGTTACTACTTAGTAACAAGGCGCTCTGTCTAATGTCATACACCCGCTTATCAGGTAGCATTCGTATGTCAAAGAGAAAATGTTTGGAATAATTTTTGTGTAAAATATTCACAATATCCCCTCTATAAATCTTTTAAATCGCTTTGTACGCACCGACAAAACACTAATCTGAAACAATTACTGTAACTATTTTCTCGAAAACCGCTGTCGCAAAACGTGGATCGCGCATGACCGCCGAGTAACTTTTGATCACTATCGGTGTAAAACTCAATGGAAAACAATCCACACTAAAAAAAATAACACAAGAGAATTTCCAAAACTATTGCAATAACCAACAACACTTCCAGTTTAACTAACGCGGCGCGGCGGTTCACTGTCAAACTTTACAATACCGCCAGCGGCCAACGTAAACAGTCCAATGAAAACCGAAACGAATACTCAACTAGAATGCTGGACAGCTCAGCGGCTCTGCGGCTCGGCGGGTCAGCCATCAACTAGATTACTGCTCCTAATTAATATGATACTGGATACTACGCTATGACGATACAGGTATTTACAGTCAAGAGCAGCTGCAGGTACCACTTAATCTGATGGGGGTATTGATATACATAACATCATGCATGTAACCCTGGCCTAGTCGGGCATTGCCATCAACTGGGCACTGTGCCCAGACTAGTATGAAATTTCTGGTGGACAAACCCAATAATACTACGCCCGACCTGGGAATCGAACCTAGGACCCCATGTTCAATAGTCGGTCTATCGACTGTACTAGACCAACGAGGACAACGAAATTATCAATTTAAAATGCTTCAAACACCTTACACCCATTAATCATCGTTCGAAATTAGGGAACAATAATATTATGGTTTAAAAAACTAAATAAACACTTTATCGTATCACTTTATCATCGGAATGCAAAAAAAATAACTGGTACGCCATTTTCGGGAGTCCACTAAATTTGATTTAAAATGACGGCACTTAGCTTACCATGCATTTTCATCTAAACTCAATCGGGAAGTGGGTCAAAATTAACTTCTAAGATTTTTTTACATAGTTACAGGTAAAGCTAACAAATGCGTGTTAAAAATGCTATTGTTTAGTATATAACTTATCCAGACATACCTACTCTTTCAAAAAGCTCTTGTCTTACACCAAACCGGTCTAAATACATTTCGACCCTCACAATTATAGACGGAGACACAGATAAAACTTTATAGGAATAAATTCTAATAGAAAACTAGGTCGACAAACCAAATCGTGAGATGTGGTAAAACTTGGGTCGCTAACTAAAATCGATGAATGCTCTGAACCTTTGTTGGGCAGTATCCTTTTTGGCTTGTTCGAGGGAAATTCAACCATAATCCTACTAATATTATAAATGCGAAAGTTTTTGAGGATGGATGGATGTTTGTTACTCTTTCACACAAAAACTACTGGACGGATTTGGATGAAATTTGGCACACAGATAGTTTATAACCTGGATTAACACAAAGGATACTTTTTTATCCCGGTACCACGATCCTGTAGGACAATTACCGAACTCCCCGGGGACGAAGCCGCGAGCATAAGCTAGTGTCACATATTTTTCTTTTACCCTTAGAAAAGGCAAAAAGGGATATCATAAACTCTCATCTCAGCTAATAAGCACTTTCCTTTATTTAAAAAAAAATGCAATTTAGGCGAACTAACTTGTCCCTGTTTTGGTACTGTTCCATTATTGACCTTGACCCATAAACACTTCAAAACAAAATATGGTATTGTGTTCCCTACATAACTTCGAAGTAACAGAATCCAGAGATGAGAATGAGGTCAAACACACTTATATATACACCGTGACTTTTTAGTCGTCTTACAAAGGTGGTCCACTCAATGTGCCCGACATAAAATAGTTCTAGGTGCGATTTTTCATTTTTTTAACTTACCGTAATAGGTACAAAGAAAAAATAAATAAGCATTAGAAAAAAATATGAAACATCCTGTTAATGATGTTTACGTGTCAAACGGGAGAATATACCTACCCAGCGCTCGAGTCCAGTAGATTATCGTTCACAACAGGGTGTTTTAACTACGTCATGGGTCATAATATTGAATAATATTTTTATTTTTAAATGATTAAAATCTCATAAATATTTTTTATTAATGCTAAGTAGTCATTGGATACATGAAGTGGGCTGCCGTTATAAGACGACTAAAAAGTCACGGTGTATAAAGGGTGTAAAAAGACCCTTAACGAAAACGAAAACCACATATTCTGCCCATCATTGGGATCATTTTTTTTCTTCTAGACAATACCTGGGAAACCACCGGTTCTGGAGATATTGAAGGTCAAAGTTCCAATTTTTTCACAAGTTTTTTTTTTAAAACCACTTTTTAAGGTTTTAACTTGAAGTTAACTCCATGACCCGTTTACTTTTCAAAGCATCCATCAGTACTAAGTTTCGAGTGCGTAACATTGAGTTTTAACGTAAAACGTCATTTTTCACCCCAAAAAGAAAGTCGTTTCCCAGCAATAATTTTTGCGTAGAGTTACTTAGTTAGGTGTACAGAATGCTTGGTTGACGGCTTCGTGAAGGGTCCGTTTACACCCTGTATAGGTCCCATTAAAAAACAAGGACAAATTTTAACGCAGCGTTCAGTACGTCTTACCCGATTTTAATGAAACTTTATACGCATAAGCAGAATACATAAGTCTAAAAAGTTATCAGAGAAAATTTTCGAAAAATAGTGTTACGGCTAAATTAGACCGATTTTAGATTTTCCACAGAAATAGAAATTTCCAATTATTATTTTTTTAAAGACAATTCGAAAATGTTCTCTGATACCTTTTTGGACCTATGTATCTTGCTTATGCGTATGAAGTTTCATTAAAATCAGTTCAGTCATTTCGAACAAAAGGACTTGAAAGTTTGAATGAAATGCCGTAAACGTTCTTAATTGCTACGAGTATATACTCTGAATACTTACTACACGCTAACTTTCAAATACTAAAATCAAAATAGTGCTTTAAATTGCTTGGTGCACTTAGCTTTAATCGCGCTATGGCATGTCGCATCAAAAACTTTTTTTACGACCGAATCCATTAGATTTATTTAAAAAAAATTACTGTACTGTTTAATCAATGAAATATACGATACATATAAGTGAGTTATTTAAACAGTTCCTAGATATTCCTCATGATCATTATCTGCCTAGCCTTTTCCCAACTACATATATTGGGGTCGACTTCCAGTCTAACCGGATGCAGCTGAATACCAGTATTTTACATGGAGCGACTGCCTATCTGACCTCCACAACCCAGTTAGTACTGGGTAATACGATATCCCTTGGTAAGACCGGTTGTCAGACTTTTTGGGCCACTGACTACCTAACGACTGTCAAAGATCAACAAATGACACACGGGACCAACGGCTTAACGTGCTTTCCGAGGCACGGAGTAAACTCGGTATGAAATGGGTGCTCACCCATCCACAGACCGACCCGAGCGGCTGTTATTATGTAGCCACGAGCTCGATATTCCTCATGATAATTAAAATAAATTTATTCATAGCTTAACGATCCAAAGTCGTTTTGCAACAACATCTACTGTTGTGGCGAGCAGTCTGTGTATGAATTTTCAAAACGTTCGTAATTCCTTCGAAATTTTCGTAAATGCTTAAAGGTGCTCCCTCAGCGGAAGTATTCGCCTGTAATGTAACAGTCCAGATTAGAGCATTACATTACTGATCGAGAAGAACCGTGCATTACAGTGTGCAACCTGTAACGATACAATTTGTAACAATCACTTGTTTGTTTCTGTATATAATCGAATCTTAGTTTTATTTTTTAATGTTATTTATTTGGCTCACCAACAATTGAATATTACTGCTTCAAAGATTCGAGATACATTCAATAGAGTCATAAACAAGTGTATCAACCTCTTACAGTTAAGCACATCAGGCACTACTTATTTGTCATTGGGTGCCTACTTAAAATCAGATGAGTACCACTACTCACTGCACACAACTATGGTTTTCAAATACATAATTCAAATTAAATTAAAATCTAATAAAAATTAAAATCACAATTAGCATCTGAACTAAAATTAAAATTAAAAAAAAGAACAAAATCAAAATTAAAATTGATTTAACGTTACAGGTGAAATCTTCGATGGGAGAGCGTGCGATCGGCTATAAGAGGCTCACTAGGCTCACCAGGGGGTGACCCTTTTACATGGGACTTAACATAACTGGCGACATGTGAGTGTCATCATCATCATCATCATCAGCCCATAGCAGTCCACTGCTGGACATAGGCCTCCTCAATCGCAAGCCACTCAACTCGATTCTCAGCAACTCTCTTCCAGTTGCTACCAGCCACCCTGCGAAGATCGTCACTCCACCGAGCCTGAGGGCGTCCCACCTTACGTTTGCCGATTCGCGGTCTCCACTCAAGAACACGTTTACCCCAATGGTCATCGGTTCTACGACTAATATGACCGGCCCATTGCCACTTCAGCTTGCTGATTCTGTGAGCTATGTCGACAACTCTGGTTCTCTGCCGGATCACCTCGTTTCGGATGCGATCCCTCAGAGAGACTCCAACATGTGAGTGTACCTAGGTACATACCTGCCTTACCCTTCTGGGATTACTGCCGTGATGTAATGTTACCTACCGCTATTCTCAGGATTAAAGCTACAACGTTAATGTAATTACAATGTAAGTACGAATTCCTGCTACTCGTACTAGCTTTTAAAGTTTAAGTAGTGTAAGTTCACGTGGCTCCCAGAGGCAATTCAATTACACTCAGGACGGCGTTAGTTTGGCTTCTCACTGGAATACCAGCCTTGGAACTAACTCAGACTGACTTTTGACTGAGTAGATAATTTATTATAAAGCGTGTTGCGAAATGGTTCTTATAAGATGGTTCAAAATGGTAATTATATGAGAAGAATTAAATGTAGTAAATCACAAATAAATCATAAATCTTTATTTACCTCGACAGCAGAAATTACAGACGCTGGTATATGCAAAATCCTAAATAGAGAAAAGTTTTTTTTTATGATTGGACAAACATTTGCTGATCTTCTATTTTGGGTAAGGAAATCGTGATCTATGGGAAGTTGAGAGTGTTTTTTTAATACAGTCATGAATATGAACAACTGCCGGACCGTTAGAAATTTGCAGTGTTGGTAGAGCTCAAAGGTTGGATAACGAATTGGGAAATAACAACTAACTTTCAATACAGCTCTTTGAGCTCTATCTCTAAATTAATTAAGTACGATTTAGAAGTACCTTATTGTTGACATATTTAGAGGAGATAAATGAATGAAGATGGCTATAAGAGTAGAGGAAGATCAAAGAAACGATGGATTGACTGTGTGAAGGATGATATGGCTAGAAAGGAGGTGACTGTTGAAATAACTCAAATAAATTGGGTAAACGGCAGGAGAATGATGATGATAATTTAGAGGACTGACTAACTACCTATGGACTGAGAAGAAGATGGATGAAAAACGGCTGATGTTACGGAGATGACCTCATCTACCGCTTTCCATCAGGCGTGATCTAGGTCAAGAGCAAGCCCATTTCGTAATAAAAAAAATAAAATAAATAAAAAAAGATGAGAATGTTGAGATGGATGGGTGGAGTGACAAGAATGGATAAAGTAGGGAATGAGTATATTAAAGGAAGTTTGAAAGTGGCGTCGATTACAGAAAAAAATAAAGGAAGTCGCTTGTCTTGGTATGGACATGTTATGAGGAGGGATGAAACGCATGTGACTAAAAGAGTGGTGGATATGAATGTTAATGGATGGAGAGGGAGAGAAAGGCCAAGGAAACGATGGATGGATTGAGTGAAGAATGATATGAAAGAAAAAAGGAGTAAATGATAGCGTGACGGTAGACAGGGGAGAATGGAAGAAACAAAAATGTTGCGCCGACCCCAAGTAACATGGGACAAGGGCAGGAAAATGATGATTTTGAAGAGATGAGCTTCTTAACTACCTAGTGTATTCTTGTATCTAAAGGACATGACACGGATATCCGATACGGTGGCCTAGTAAAGGATATAAAAATCAATTTGTAACCGTGACATTTATATCCGTTTTCACTAACACTAAGTGATACTTAAGTAAATGCATAATATTATTGCACTGGAATGTTAACTATGGGCGCTGAATCGATATTAAAAACAAACGGAGTGCTTTTATTGAGGTGCTTGTTTAGGTGGAGTCTAATCTTAGTGATAACAGGCACTAAGTTTCCGAAAAATAACCAAATACATCAACTTTGGATTTGTTGTTAAGGGGGAAAGCGCTAAATAAAAACACATAAAAACAAATGTTGAACTATATTTTTCAGCGTAAGATTTAGCAAAACATGTTCACAAAACATATATAGGCACGCTAGGCTAATGTATCAACTGGCTCACCCCCTATTACATAGGACTTAAAACATAACTGGCGAAATGTGGGTGTGTATTAGGTACACATCTGCCTTACCCTTCGGGGATTAAAGGCGTGATGTTATGGTATGTAAAATAACGCCTGAAAGGTAAGTAAAATAACACCCACATTTCACTAGACCATGATAAGTCTCATGTAACAGTTTTCCAACAAAACATTCTACTCAACACAAACGCCTTATTTACTATCCATATATTACATAGACGTGATTCAAAACGAACGCTTGTAACTAGCGCCAGGCGTTAGTATTGAACTTAGCCTAGACTTGGAGCAATCTAGCTCCTAACCTCGATTACAATTATGAGGCTAGCCATGACCGATATTGCATAACTTTGCGATGTCTGACCTAATATTAAGGTTTTGTTTTCTATTAATTGAATATTAAAGCTTTATACGGGGTGTAAACAAACCCTTCACGAAGCCGTCAACCAAGCATTCTGTACATCAAACTAAGTAACTTTACGCAAAAATTATTGCTGGGAAACGACTTTTTTTTTTGGGGTGAAAAATCACGTTTTACGGTAAAACTCAATGTAACGCACTCAAAACATTGTGCTGATGAATGGATTGAATAGTACGGGGATCGTGAAGGTATTTAGAGTAAAAATCTTACATTAAAAACATGCATTAAAAAAAAACTTGTTAAAAATTTAGAACTTTGACCCCCAATATCTCCGTAACTAGAAGGTTCCCAGGTATGGTCTAGAACAAAAAAAATGATCGTAATGACGGGGAGAACAAGTACCTTTCGGCTTCGTTAAGGGTCTTTTTACACCCTTTATTTTTTGATAGGATGCACAGAAGTACTGGGTAAATAATAGTGGATTGTTTGTTGAATGCTTGGTTGACGGATTCGTGAAGGGTCCGTTTACAACCTGTATTTTGTGTGACTGTTAATTGTGTTGGAGAATTTACTTGTAGCTTGAGGAGCTCGCAGTTAAATAATAACAGCCTCTCGGGTCGATCTTCAGGTTAAGCCGCGCCTGCATAGTTTGGTCTGTGGATGGGTGACGACCGACATACTGAGTATCCTCCGTGTCTCGGAAAGCACGTTAAGCCGTTGGTCCCGGCAGTTATTTATAGATCATTGGCAGTCGTTACAGGGAGTCAGTGGCCCAAAAAGTCTGACAACCAGTATTACCAAGGGGTATCGTATTACCCAGTACTAACTGGGTTGTGAAGGTCAGATAGGCAGTCGTTCCATGTAATGTACTGATATTCAGCTGCATCCGGTTAGACTGGACGCCGACTCCAATATAGTTGGGAAAAGGCAAGACATGTGATTATGACGCAGAAGTACTGAATTTTAGTGTAATTAGAATAGTAATAAATAATAAAGGGAACAAGCGTATTATCAAGTACCAGAAAATTTTCAATTATTTTTATTCAAACTCAACTATCTGTGCGTGTGCGATCTCTGATCACGTTTGCCCCAAAAACATGAAATCGCTAAATAATATTGTCAGTACCTACAATATATCCCTTTTAAAAGTATAATTTTCCCATATAAAGAAATCTAACCCACGGCTTCACACTATTAAGGCACGTTTACAACCTTTTAACGTAAACGTGTCTACACCAAAAAATCATTAAAATACCAAAATCAATTTGTACTCTTTATTCAAAAGTATTGGTTAAACAAATTGCCTAGTCATTAAAATTCTGTGTTCCAAAATGTTGTTTATTGTTTCTTGTAATAAGTTTCTTGATTGGAAGTAACTCACTCAATACGTTTAATGTTTGGCAATTACTTCAGTGGTTGAACACGTGATCACGTTTTCAGGAATCCTGATTAGTTTGAGATCCGACCGGACCATTTGACAGAAGAGCCAGAGAGCAAGAGGGGTTTGATATCCCGACGAGTCGTACTCAGCGCTTCTCCTCCACGTTTATTATGCGCACAGCCAAGATGTGGAACTCTCTGCCGGCATCTGTGTTCCCTCCCACATTTAACCCGTCTGCCTTCAAAGCAAGAGTGAACAGGCATCTTCTGGGCACGCTCGTTCCATCATAGGCCTCATCTACCGCTTTCCATCAGGCGTGATCGAGGTCAAGAGCAGACCCATTTTGTAATAAAAAAAAAGAATAAAAAAGAGCATCATCGCTACACTTCAACCAACTTATCTGCGAAGACGGGACAATCCAGAACTAAAATAAATGTACCAAGTTTAGCATATCAAGGCATTTTTGTTGACAAGCAGCGCCACCTTGAACTGCACACTTCAAGTGGTCATACTATAACTGAACTGATTGTAAAGTTATGTGTGGGTACAGACGCTCACATATAGCTTAGTCCACTCAAATCAATAACTTAGTAAAGAGTTTAGTAACAAAGTAGGTCATAACATAACATCACGCCTGTAATCCCCGAAGGGTTAAGCAGTGTACCTAATAATACACCCACATTTCGCCAGTTATGATTAAGTCCCATGTAATAGGGGGCGAGTCTATTGCCATCAACCGGGCACTAATTCAGACATCGTGACTGCTTCTGAGAAATTCCTGATGAAAAATCTCAATAACACTTCGCACGACCTAGGAATCAAACCCAAGACCTCATGCTCAGCAGTCGCGCTTGCGACCTCTAGGTCAACGAGGTAGACTAGCGAAATATCATCGACAAATTAAAACTTATCTGAAACTGTTATGTTTGCATGTGGTTCAGATGAGAATGCTAAGGGGGAAATGTGGTGTAACGCAAATGGGTAAAATAAGGAATGAGTACATAATAGGAAGTCTGAAAGTGGCGCCGGTGACTGAAAAGCTGTGTGGTAATCGGTAATCGTGGTGTGGACAAGGACATATGATGCTGAGGAATGAGGAAAATGTTGAGTATGAATGTACAAATGTACATGGCTATAAGAGTAGAGGAAGACCAAAGAAACGATGGTAGGACTGTATGAAGGGTGATATGGCTAGAAAGTATGTGACTGCTGAGATGACGAGTAAAGTAATAGAGAAGTATGGAAGAAGAAGACATGCTACGCCGACCCCAAATAAGTTGGGGAACGGCAGGAGAATGATGATGAATGTTACGAAGTCTTCTAAATAATGAAAAATTTGAACATTAAATTTTAAAAACTCCCAACGAAAAAATAAAAGATGAAAGATAAATACCCACTTTCGTCCCCCATATCTAGTAAATGGCTGCACCGATTTTGATAAAACATGTCTAATTTTAATATACACATCATGTGCTTTCATTTGATACCTCACTTTGGTATATTTGAAAATATTCGATTTTTCATACCCACTCTCATCCCCCATATCTAGTAAATGGCTGCACCAATTTTGATAAAACATATCTAAGAACCATAGCCAAGAAACTAATTTTTAAAAAAAACTGCATCCAAATCGGTTCACTCATTTAAGAGCTACGATGCCAGAGACAGACACACACACACATTGCTGTCAAACTTATAACACCCCTCTTTTTGCGTCGGGGGTTAAAAAATGGCTTTAAAAACGTGTAGAATCACGCCTCACCATTCAGAGTTCCTTAACAATAGTCTATTAACTTTACTTACCGTCTACCTACTAAGCCATTAGCTTGTCAAGTAAGCTTTCAGGTTTCATGTTTGTTTACGCCGCGAAAACCTTCGCCAACATAAACCAGCATCGTCCTTGACACTCTATTGAAAAGGTTTCCATTTATTTTGCGGATCATCTTTATTTTCTTACAAGAAGAAGCATGTTTTTCTATTAGAAAACATTTACACTAGATTCTTACTGTTGGGAAGCTTTTAACTAGCTTCAATTCACTACCTTCTTATGAGTTCTGGTTTACTAAGGAACACCACACTGCGCTCCAATTGCTGACGTGGCTCAAAAAACTGCTAAAATGAAATGAGACTGGGCAGGGCATGTCTTCCGGATGCCGGCAAAGCTGTGGGCCCGCATATCATAAAACTGGAGCCCTGAGACAGTTAGACGAGGTCGCGGCAGACCGAGGAGAAGATGGCGGGACGCCTTGGGTGGTTTTCTCGTTAATTGGCGAGAAGAGGCGCAAAATCGAGAAAAGTGGAAGGAGTGGGGGGAAGCTTTTGCCCAGGAGTGGGACAACTCAGGTTGACAAAAAAAAGATAATCTCAAGCAAAATGTTAATTCATTATTGTAATTTTTCTGCTACACATCATCCACTTAAGTTGATAATAGATTATCCTTTCCCGAAGCTAAAACAGAACTTCAATTTATTATTTTAAAAGAAGTCTTACTTACTTGCCCGATTAAATACGAAGAAAACCAGCAGCAGGCAGTCACAAACACTGTAACAGAAGTCCATTTACCACTACATTTCATAATAATGCATCGTAATAAGTTCAAGAGCTCCGTAACTTCAGCCAAGCCTGCACGTAATTCAATATCGCGTAAACTTCCTACCTAATAGACTGAATATTAGAATAATTTCAACAAGCTCCTACCACCACACTTCACTAGAAATAAATGTCACAACATTTTCCCGACCATATTAAAATATTTATCAATAAAAATATGGTGTAATTCCACCCCACATTCGTAACCCACTCGTTATGCTCTAGGAGGCACTCAAAAACCGTCAAATCCGATGAGACGACCTCTCCTTTACCGGGTATGATAACCGGCAGGCGGGCGTGTCTCACCGGCGACCCGGCGACCCGGTGACCGGGTGGGCTATGACCGCATGACCCGGTCACAGCCTGACCCGGTTACTCTGCAGCCGGGTATGCACCACCCGTCCCCCGCACGCCCCGCACTTGCATTCCGCGATTGATTCTCTACTATATCAGACCACTCTTTTGTCAAGGGAATGTGTGTCGAGGTGAAGTACCTATGTCTGGGACTCCAGTCTTATGTAACTCGAGATTCACTTATAAGATTTCAGGGATAATTTTATGAAGCTTTCAAGACTTCTTGGAGACATACATCTTGTACCTAAACTCTGTGCTCAAATATTGTGTTAGACGAAATAATATTTCATAAATAGGTATCAAAGTAAATAAAATGATTTCTCACAACTTAGACAAAAGCTCAAAACCAGCCTACCACTAAAGTACCTACAGTAAATCATAAGTCTTTAGCTCGCCTTTACAGAGCTTATTGGAATTCATAAGGGGCGCGTTCTAGGTCATAATAACTCTACTTAGAACACGATTATTAGAGTGATTATGTAATAGAAATTCTGCAAAATTCAATCAAATCTCTGAATAAGGAAAGAAAAGTCTAAATGTATTTATTATTAACATTCAAATTCACAATTGCACTCGTAAAAACTAACAAAACGTTATAAAAATGTTACTATACACGCTTATCAAATGAATATTTCGTGTCCTTTGAGATCGAACTATCGAACGTAGTCATTTCATCAAACATGTTGCTCGCAAACTTTACTTTTACATTTTTCTTTAGATGATTCTCGAAATCGTCATAGTCTGGCTCAGAACTGCAAGTCACATTCCCTGACACCGGAGGAGATGTCCTGCATATACTCTTTATAACATACCTCATAACTCGCCTCATACTGAGCAACTCCTTCTTCACTGTATTCAACAAATTGGTCTTCGATTCGAGCATACTCTTTAATTTCTCGTTGTCCAACTGTAAAGTCAGGTTCTTGGTCTGAGTTTCCATTTCCCTGTGGTTCGCCGCGTCTAGTTGCTTCCTCATCTCACGTACCATCGCCAGGAATCCTTTCCGAGATCTGGTCAGTGCATTATTTGCTAATTTCAAATCGTTGTTGAGTCTGTCGATGTCATCTTGGAGTTTCTTGATCAATGTTACATCGTGGTATTCTGTTGACGCCATTTTCTTCTTGGTTTTAGGCACTTCTTTGACTATGACTTCAACTGCTGTTGTGTTGTTCCTGAACACCTCGTACGATGTGCCCGGATCTGAGTCGAAGTGACTGGTCTTCATATTCTTGTTGCGTACTGCGAAAGTAGAGAACATTTCTTCGGACAGTGACATTTTGAGCTTAGGTTGAAAAGGTTCAGACATTTCAGATCTCCCCTTAATATTTTATCACACACTAGTATTTAACACAAAAAAATAATAATACAAAAATAATTTTCTGGATGTTTTTTGTACAATCAAGTAGCCTTGGCCGTCACTTTTGACGGCCAAGGTAAACAGGTCAGGTTACAATACCTACCCAGAAATTACAACGGAAAAATGAGGTTGTAAGTAATTGTACAAGTTTTGCCTTAGTTCTACTTGTTTCTTCGTTTTCCATAATATAACATCACGCCTGTAATCCCCGAAGGGCTAGGCAGAGGTGTGCCTAATAGTACTCCCACATTTCGCCAGTCATGTGGTCCATAAATCAGTACATAATTATGGGATATGAGGGTACTTATACAAGGCTCACGGGTATGTTTCATAGTCCTCATCAAATGTTACACCAATTAGTGATATACAAGGTGGAAGGGACACCGACGTACAGATAGTTACCACGTACCTACATCATTCTGAACCCACCACACAGAATTTTAACATCGGTAATCTTCTATCTATACACATATATAAAAATCAATTACTGTCAGTTTGTCTCGCTAAAACTCGGAAACGGCTTGACCGATTTTGATGAAATTTTACACAGTTGTTCTACATAGGTCAGGGATGGTAGGTAGAGTAAGTAGGTAGTAGGTAGGCAGTACATAGGTAGAGTAGGTGGGTAGTATGTAGGTAGTAGGTGGGTAGTATGTAGGGAGTAGGTAGGTAGTAGGTAGGTGGTAGGTAGTAGGTGGGTAGTATGTAGGGAGTAGGTAGGTAGTAGGTAGGTGGTAGGTAGTAGGTAGGCAGTAGGTAGGTAGTAGGCAGGTGGGCCGAGTTGTAAAAAATACAAGGAGGTAGTACTAGGTAGAAAAAATTGCATTGCAACGCCGGGTACAGCTTGTTTAAAATAAAATCAGCTGCTTCCTCACAGTGCCTACACGATCAAAATGTGCGCAACAATTTATTTTTTAATGATTGAGTTACTGAATATAAATATATATGTATATATATTTATTTATATATGTTATGCGACGGCGTCCCGTCCACCCAGTATCATTAAATGGATTCATTAGCAAATACTTTCGCAAGCAAATAGCCAAAAACTGAAGTTTTATTATTACTTTTCTCCAGTTTCCAAAAACGTGATCCATATGTTACGGATTATTTTAAAACCTGAAACATTTCATCATAATGATTTAAATATACTGCTAAGTAATGTCGTTTTCTACCAATAACATACAGCAACACCCATTAGTGCCCCACACCGTGACAAAAGTTGCACGCGCCTTTGAAATTAAAACCTTGTACCTATAACACAGTACGTCTGATATATTTTAATTATAATCAGCAAAGGTGCACGGGTCTGAACATGAGCAACTCTTATTAATATGACTACACGTGTTATTTCAGGCCCATTATTGAACATTATGATACAGGCACAACAAGTAGCTTGTGGCTAATTAATAATAGCCGCATGGGTCGATCTTCAGCATAAACCGCGCTTGCCGAGGTCGGTCCGTGGACGGGTGTACATCCATTACATACCGAATTTCCTCGTTGGTCCCACCCGTCATTTGTAGATCGTTGACAACTGTTACTGGTAGTCAGTGGCCCGAAAGTCTGACAACCAGTCTTACAAAGGGGCATTGTATTACCCAGTACTAATTGGGTTGTGGAGGCCAGATAGGCAGTCGCTCCGTGTGAAAAAGGCTAGGCAGATGATGATGACACAAGTGCAGTAAGACCCGGCCATTATATGAGCCTACGAAATATTTGAGACCATTACCAGACCGCTCATCCGCGCGGTCGGGCAGTGTACTCAGTACGTGTGTTAGGCATCAACGTATTTCAAGCCAATGCGGGCAGTGAGATCCACTTCACCACCCGACAACGCGGACGAGCAGTGTCATGTGTGCTCGCCTAACCACGCAATGTATGTAGTGAAGTAGTCATGGAAGCTCGGTATCCTTCCACTGGAAGGTCACCGTTCCTCTCTCTGTAAGAGCAAGTAGGTCATGAGGACCCGATTCGATATATCTAGTTCCTTGGCTTGCCAGTTTTCTCACGATATTTTCCTTTTAGTATTGCGAGCAGTGATGATGAATTTAACTGTATGCATCCCAAGAACCCCTTGCCTATTCATCATCATTACGGATTGTGCGTATTGTATAATTATCACTAGCTTCGTTGAAGGAAAACATCGTCGGGAAATCAAAACTGCCTGAGAGATATTTCTCGACGTTATGTAAAGCAAAGTCTGACACCAGGTTAGGCACTAACCACACGAAAGAAGAATATCATTATGCTTATGACATTAAGTCTGGAGAGGCGACCACACACCGGAAGGATAGTTAGATAGAGTAGAATCCTCTTTATTATGTACACAATACAAATTACTAGTATCGATACAATGTAGAATTTATAAATAGGTTGACACAATGGGCGGTCTTATTGCTAAAAGCGATCTTTTGGATGGATTTAAGGGAGAAAGAGAGACCTACTGTAGGTAGTCAGTGGTGTGTGGTGATGGCGCAGCTTAGGAAGGCCTACCACAACAGACAGTAAACTATTGACCCAGTGAAGGCCGCAGGAATACCCTGGAGGTGGGAAGCGTGGCATCGCACAACGTGGCGACTCTTGGTGTAGGTCGTGTTCAACATTCGACGTTTATCGCCTGATAATTACGAAATGTCGATTGATTTTTAAAGACTAGAGCGCCTTTGCATTCTTGGACGCTTAAAACTTTCATCACTACTGTCATTATCCTACCATGATTTACCTCAGAACAGCAAGTCCTTGAATTCCGGAAATCCTTATTGGCTGTCACCTCAGTATAACCGTTTTTATCAATACCATCTTTAACACAGTCGTCTCGTTCGTCTTATTCCTATCGCAATCAGACTTACCTTGTTCTTTCTTTAATATTTTTAGTACAAAACAAGACAATACAGAATTCTAGGAATCGTCCTATTTCCAAGCATTTTACAAAAGTTTTCATTCAATTATCTCTCAGTTTCGATCGAGACGCTAACGAGTTCGCTGACGAGCCTTTTGCCGACCAAGTGCCCGAGCTACCGGCCCGAATGATTGCCACCCAGCGCACCTATCAACTATAGTACGACATAACTAAAAGCTCGTGTTAGAAACAAAATCTCCAGACACGAGTTCCGCCGTAATAGGGCGACTTGAATTTAAACTGCTCGTCATAACATTATATCAACCCTCATGTGGTGGATGATACACTCTATTTCGAAGAGAGGCAGCCTGTGTCAAGAAACGTTTAATAACTCAACATTATCGTCTGCCTAGCCTTCTCCCTATAATATTATTATGTCCCTATATCGAACTTCTTTTCATAACTATCGATTCACAAACTGCTGCCAGTTTAACACAAATGAAATCGGAAGTATCGCAACCAAAGAGAGATCAGCAACCAGGAAGGGGCCCACAAGGGCCGATGCCTGCCGGGGCTGCGGGACTGTTCGAAAGAGATACCGCGGCCCTGGAACACAAAGGGCAAAGAAGGAACATGGATGGGTTTTAGTCAGTAAAAGTCTGACACTCCCTCCCACTTCACCCAGAGCGGGAAGAGTTATTTGATGATTTCCCAACCGTAAAAAAAAAGGTATCGCAACCAACTTGGTCATCAACATCATCTGCCTAGCTTTCTTCCTTTCCTATAATGTTAGGGTCGGCATCATGTCAAACCAGGTGTAACTGAATGCCAATATTTTACATGGAGTAATATTCTATCTGACCTCTGCAACCCAGTTATACATAGTTATATATAACATGATGATACTCTTCGTCACTGGAGCAAAAATAAACAATTGCTTTAACTTGTTTTGGTCGTTCGATTTATGAAACTTCTAAATTGTGTCGTACTATACCTGAATATCGTACGAAGACCATATACTGCTGTATATGCTCTGTAGCTTTATAAAACTCCTAGAGAAAAATATGTTTTTCAAGGTATTTTCTACGCGAAGCTTAGTATTACGTAACGTGTAGTTTCCTATGTGTGTCAGAATAATAAAGAAAACGCCTGTTAAACGTTGTTATTTTAACGTTTAAATGCGTTTTATTGTTGAGCATGAGTTGCACCGTTTGACATTACATTTGAATGAAATGTGTAGATGTAATCTGGCCAAATGGGGTATTCCTCGATCCATCTTAAACAGAATATCAGTGTGGAGCCCCTCTGCAGGATATGCTCCACCTCCTGTCCTGCCCGTCCTGCACAACCACTTGTACAGTTGTACCTTTCAGGATTTATTTGAAGCAAATGTTAGAGCTGTGCAGGTGACTACATACTGGTCTAACACCATTTGAGTTTTATCGCCTCGGTAAGAAAAATAATGAAACCTAAAGGATTTTTATTCAAATTATTCTATAGACTAATAACTTGATAAGCAAACTTCTTTAGGTACGCACGTGTCTTTGTTTTTCTCTTGTTACTGATAAATCAGTCTGAAAAGACTGTATTTCACCAAGTTTGTGACTGACAGTTGCGATTTTTTTGGACTAGAATTAATTTTTCTTCACAACTTTTTGTTAAGTTTTCAGTTTTTTCCATAATATAAAGATAACACTTGTGAGCCGCCAAGATAAGATCTTCCTGCGAAATAAACGCAGGGAAACTAGACCGCACGTTCTACATCTTATTGCTTTAAAATATTCTGAGCCGATCTTTGAACTCTCCTTGTTCGATTCAGAATCAATAGTGAGTAGTGACCCAGTTCTCAACGACCGCTCCATCCAAAAGGTCCATTAAAGTACTCGATAATACACCAATGAGCTTGGAAACTTGGCCAGCCTGGCCCATTGTGTAACTGTAAACTCAAGCTTTTTGGAACAGTGGGAACATTTCGATTTGGCATGGTATAACATATTTGTACAAAACCCCAAAGTGCGGTTGCATCGAATCTGCTCCAATTACATTGAAAGCTTTGCTTTTTAAGCAATCAGACTCTAAACAAATATTGTAGGAAAGTCAAATTTTCTCGCGCATATATAGATTTGTTTATATGCAGCTGTAACCCCGTTTCGAGAGTACATTCAACGCCCTAGATCCGTGGCCTCGCTGCCAGTCCCCACAATACCTAGGCACCTAGCTAGCATACCTAGTTTTATCTATGTGTACTTAACGGTATCTCGGTTTGCGATACCTATTAGGTTTCCTGTTAATGTGTTTGCGAGCTGGGCGGTGTTTTAAGAGTGTTGTATTAAATGTTTTAAATGGATGGAATTTAAAACTATTTTTCTTTTTAGGTCATAACAAGACGTATGTGTGATGGGGTTTCCCATCATAATGAATTTCCAACCTTTATTTTACCCCGCTAGTGGACGAGTTTCCATAGGTTCTTCTCCTTACCGTGTCGATGGAAAAAAAAGTTTCGCTAGCGAACTCCGCTCGCTGTTGCAGTCACAAGGTCATCAAGTGCGCAGGTGTCATGGTAAAGATCCCTAATAAGTAATCATCGTCGTTACATAAGGAACTCTTGTGCCAGCGTTTTAGTCTGCCAATGAACTTAAGATTTTTTATTATACATAACTACATCATTCCCACATAGAAAATTAAATCAAAAATGAAAAAAAAAAATTTTTTTCACGGTCAAGATATATCGAACAGATGTTATTTTTTATGTTTGCTTTTTTTATTATTATTTTATGAGCCTGTTGTGTCCCACTGCAGGGCAAAGGCCTCCCTTCCCTTTTGCCTATGTTACGCTTAGTAGCAATTCTATTGAAGGAGTTACGGCAGAAATCATTTATTTTATTATAGGCTTTGCTTTCCTATCGCGTTAAATCGATTTATTGTTAAATTATAGTATTTTCAATACAATCATTCTATATATAAAAATCAATTGCTGTTCGTTTGTCTCGCTAAAAAACTCAGAAACGTCTTGACCGATTTTGATGAAATTTTACACAGTTGTTCTACACAGGTCAGGGATGGTTTATAAGGTAGTAGGTAGGTAGTAGGTAGGTAGTAGGTGGGTAGTAGGTAGGTAGTAGGTAGGTAGTAGGTAGGTAGTAGGTAGGTAGTAGGTAGGTAGTAGGTAGGTAGTAGGTAGGTAGTAGGTAGGCAGTAGGTAGGTGGTAGGTAGGTGGTAGGTAGGTGGTAGGTAGGTGGTAGGTAGGTGGTAGGTAGGTGGTAGGTAGGCAGGTAGAAAAAATTGCATTGCAACGCATGCGGGGTACAGCTAGTATAGTATAATAATGCAGTGTGAGACGTGTAATGTACATTTGTACATGCATGGCAATTACGCGATTATAAGTAAGAACTTCGATAAGAATATTAAATAACTATGAATCCAGCTGTTTCTAAATGGGTATACCTACCTATCTATTTTAAAACCTTGTATTTTACAACGAATATTTAGTTTTATAATTTGTGGAAGGGGGATATCGACAGTACATCATCAGTACCTGCATCTGTTCGAATTTCAACATAATAATAATTACATACATAACTTTTTTTTTACCAGCTGTTCCATACCTACTCTTTGTCCATGGAGGTATTGCACCTTTGTAGAAACAACAGATTATTTTTTACTTACCGATGAAAAAATCCGGGGTTTGGTATCAAATCAAATCAAAATATGTATTTGCTAGAATATGGTACATGAGGTGTTACAGTAAATTTTTTCAGCATATCCTGCCATAACTTATAAATTACAGATTCTATTGACTTGTCTTCTAAGTATTCCTTAACGGTATAATATCTTTTAAATAGTAAGAGTAGGTAGTTTTTTAGGAGGTAGTATGATGTACTGAACACGTGGTAGTTGTCGATGTTACACGGTATTAAAATGCTAAGCTACAACGAAATGTACCTACCTACGGGGTGTAAACAGACCCTTCACGAAGCCGTTAACCAAGCATTCTGTACATCAAACTAAGTTACTTTACGCAAACATTTTTGCTGGGAAACGACTTTTTTTTTGGGGTTCAAAATCACGTTTTACGGTAGAACTCAATATGACGTACTCAAAACATTGTGCTGATGGATGGATTGAATAGTACGGGGGTCGTGGAGGTGTTTAAAGTAAAAATCTTACATTAAAATCATATATTTAAAAAAAACTTGTCATAAAGTTGGAACTTTGACCCCCAATATCTCCGTAACTAGAAGGTTCCCAGGTATGGTCTAGAACAAAAAAATGATCGCAATGACGGGGAGAACAAATGCCTTTCGGCTTCGATAAGGGTCTTTTTACACCCTTTATATTTCAACAGAAACAGACAGTTAAACAGACAGAAAAAGGCTAAAACAAAACCATTCCATATTTAAAACACAAAAAAAACATTCCGCCCTTAACAACAGCATAAAAAAAGAAAAACAACAGTTACAGCGTTGAGTGACATTCCCCTTCTCCCCTTCCAAGGGGAGTCAGAGGTATTATGGACGTGTCGGCTGCAGGCATACCGGCCCACCGGCCCACGTATGTGCAATGTGACCCAGGCACGTGGCCGAAACGGTGCGTGCTGAAGCCGTGCCTTCATGGACATTTGTGACCTTATAAAGTGTTAATTAATTGACATAGGACCTATTTTTATTACTTTTCACTTTAGACTGCCTCGTTGTCGTCGAGTGGTCGCAAGCGTTACTGGTAACTATGAGGTCTTGGGTTCGATTCTCGGGTCGAGCAAAGTGTTATTGGGTTTTATTCATCAGGGATATCTCAGTTGCAGCCGCAGCGTCTGGATTTGTACCCGGTTGATGGCAATTGGCTCACCTCCTATTACATGGGACTTAAAACTTACCTACCTGGCGAAATAAGGTACCCTTGTGCTCTTCTATCTTAATGCCATGTGCTGTTAAGTATTTTGTGTGTACATAAATAAATACCACGTAGGTAGTTACTACACAACCTTCATTCCAGACTATTCGATCGTTAACAATTAAGACGAGCCACTGGCCAACAATTACCGATCCGGTGTTGGGTCACTCATTACGTAACTTTGGTAATCTGAATCGATTTTAAGGTGCATATACAAGTTGTAAACGGACCCTTCACGAAGCCGGCAAAAATTATTGCTGGGAAACTATTTTTTTGGGGTGAAATCTTTTATGGTAGGACCCAATGCAAACATTATGCTCATGGATGCATTGAATAGTCGAGGGTCGTAGAGTATTTAAAGTAAAGTTATAACAATAAATATTGGATTTAAAAAAAACTTGTGAAAATGTTGGAACTTTGACCCCAATATCTCCGTAACTAGAAGGTTTCCAGCAAGCGTAGCATGACCATCGTAGAGACGGGTTTTGTTGACGGAAGAATCGACAAAATGACAGATTGTGTCGACAAAATGACAGATTTCTTTTCACAATCTGTCATTTTGTCGATTCTTCCGTCAACAAAACCCGTTTCTACGGTGGTCATGCTACGCGTGTAAGTATGATCAAGAACAAAAAAATAATCGCAATGATTGGGAGAACCAATGCCTTTCGGCTTCGTTAAAAGGTATTTTTACACCCATAATAACCCATTAGATATGCTCCATTGTTGACGATTATTGTCGCTTAATATGCTATATTTTGACCAACAATGATTGTACGCTTGTAACAGATTTGCTCGAGTTAATTGCTTGTGAACGATCGATAAATATGAAGCAAATCTAACATGATCATGATATGATGCAGCGCTAAAGAAGGTGTGAATGTTACGCAACTGCTCGGGTTTTGAGGCAAACAATATTTATTTATTTTACTATTTATGTACACACAGTAAACAACACAGGAAAATAACATTATAATATATGAGTACATAGGTACTGCTTATTTCTTAAGAAATTTCTGCCGGCAGACCTGCAAAAGGAGAAATGTAGACAATAGTGTGTGAGAAAAGGAAGAGAATAATGAATTTATGTGCCTTACCTAACTTAACCTAAAATATCATATATAAATACACATATAAGCAAATGTTAATATATACTTAAATAAATACATAATATTAAGATATATAAACTAATAAAAATATGTAATAAATCATGATTAATCAACAGAGTGGTGACAATATTGAGTAAACCTGTAAGCTCCTTTAGTGAATCGAATTGAAACCTCAGACTGTCCGGCACGCCTACCGTGCAACCTTTGACCGAACCGGTCGCACGGTAACGTCCGAATAATTGTCGAACACGGCTAGTTTATTGCGGACGCTTCTATAGCCAATTGTTCGGAGTTTTGATCACGTTCCAATAATGAATTATTGTGGTTAGCGGTAACATTTGAGTTGGAATAGTTTCTTAGGGAACAGTGTGCTTCTTTCTAGAGGTAGACAAACATATCTATATTATTTTTAAGCTTCTTTTTTGCGTATCGATAGACTCAAATAATACCCGATCAGTATTACCCGATGAGTATACCTGATGAGTCTTGTATTTTCATTAAAACACATCATCACCTATACAAATCCTTTGGTGACTATTGTAATTATAATACCCGTTATCCCAATAGCTTTCCCTTGCCAAACATAAAAACTGATCTGTATAGAAGAAACTGTTACCCCATGTCAATTAAATTATTTAACAAATTACCTCGTGTACTGAAAGACCTACCTATTACTTTATTCCGAAAAAAATGTATGCCTGGTTAGTCAATAAATGTTTCTACACGATCCAGGAATACCTTAGTTATAAGAATCGAAAATTATTGTAACACCTCATTATGTTCCTATTCTAGTACAATAATTTGTTAAGTTAGTACTTATACAATGAAACAGAGTACAGATATGTCACCCATTTCGTTTCTTTGTTATAAGCTTTTATTTTATATTTCGTATACCAGAACTAGTCAATATGAGGATTCTTACTGTTATGTTATGTAATGTAACATTTATATATACCACCTACTAACCCATATTATATGAATAAATTATTTGATTTGATTTGATTTATATTGCCACCTTCACAGCTCTGTCGTTGGCTACGTTTAAATCCAGGAAGGTGCATTTTTTAAGCTGTGCTCTAGTTACTACATACCATACATTATACCTACCAGGGAGTGTCGGTACCTGATCTTCGGTACATAAATTATCTATGGGACTAACCACACTTATTCAGATCCTTTCAGCTTTTACCCATATAGGTGCGTTGTTAGGCCCTATAACCTTACTGCTGCTTTTTCTCATCTCGTCATGATGACTGCCTCGTAAGGGGGCCCCACACATACTTCGTATTCGTCGTCGTCTAGAGACAATGTAGACATGTTCAATGAACATGGTAAATAACCCGTCTCTAGAGTTAATGATAATGTTAGTGACCATGACAGTTTAAAAACATTTTGTTCACTTTGTTATCCTTCACCGTTGTGAAGACGAATCAAACTCAAACTCAAACTCAAACTCAAAGTATTTATTTCAATTAGACCTAAACAGGCACTTTTGAATGTCAGAAAAACAAAGAAGGCGAAGCTACAGTCCCAGACACAAGGCATAATAACTTGTGAAAGTACTGTAGTTGCCCATTCCAAAGCGTAGATCTCTATGGAGAAGAATGGGCAAGAAACTCCATGGACACTCTTTTCAATATACCGACTAGCAGTGGCGTAGGTTTCATTCAACTCGATTCCTACCGACTTCCCTTTGGAAACTGGCACAATCGGTATTCCATAGACAAATAATAAAATCACATTAAAGATACGTACTCCGGATTTTAAAAAATTACCCTTCGGTACTGCCGACTAGCACAAAAAAAGAAAAAAATACGATTGCCAGTTAGAAGTCGAGAACAACGATGTAATAACTGAATCAGGTTCGTTGTTAACTTACTTAGTCTTAGTACAGCGAGACTGTAAACAGAATTTGCGAGAAAACAACAAACAGGCTTGCACGTGTGTGTGTAGGTAAGGTAACTAATATGATATTGTAAATGGAATTAGGTATATGAACGGAAACTAAGGCGCGATTTCCATATTCCAAGTTATAGTGGAAAAAATAATAATTACACCACTTTAAAAATAGAAATTTATTATACTTAGAAAATTTATTTGTTTTATTAAAATAAGACCAAAATCTCCGTAGGTATACTTTTTATTTTTTACGGATGGGAAATCATCAAATAACTCCTCCGCCTCTAGGAGTGGGAGGGAGTGTCAGACATGTTCCTTCTTTGCCCTTTGTGTTCCAGAGCCGCGGTATCTCTTTCGAACAGTCCCGCAGCCCCGGCAGGCATCGGCCCTTGCGGGCGCCTTCCTGGTTGCCGACAATTTTGTCATTTTTTCGGCGAAACTACCCTCCGTGACTCTGACAGCTGCGCTGGCTACGGGTTCTGCTCCATAGAAGCAGTCTTACCAAGAAGAATCCTATAGTAGATCCTATCTCACTTCAGGATATATCTATAATATAGTAGTAGATAGATATAGTAGTAGCAGTAGGAGCTAGTTTCTTTTAACTATTTCATACTCATATAAATTGAGGTAACAAGGCAGTAATATTGGGTTTTTTGGTCAGAAATTTCTCTGTAGCAACCACGGAGTTTGGAATAATTGTGCTCGGTTAGAGCCAATAGGCTCGCCCCCTATTACATGGGCCTTAAATATAACTTGCGAACTGCCTAACCCCGGGGTTACAGGCGTGAAGATTTTATGTAAAAACGGAATTGCTACTTGCTCCCATTCTCAAACCAATGCAACATACCCTGCCATCTGTCGGGTTTAACTGGAAACTGTTGGCTTTACTAGCTCGTGCGACGTTCCCATCCAAATCCGTATCGGGGAATCATAAAACTGTTCTTATACTGAGTGCTTCTGTTCTTCTGCATCTTGACTGACATGGTATGGAGGGAACTGTTGAGAAGCGTTCATGAAATTATCTGTGTAATTTATAGTAAATAATACTTAATAATAACCCCCGAAGGGTTGGGCAGAGGTGTACTTAATAGTACACTCACATATCGCCAGTTACGTTTTAAGTCCCATGTAATAGCGGGCGAGCCTATTGCCATCATACGGGCACACATTCAGAATCCGCAGCTGTTACTGAGAAATTCCTGATTGAAAAACCCAATATCACTTTTCCCGGCCCGGGAATCGAACCCGGAATCTCATGCTCAGCAGTTGCTTGTGACCACTCGACCAACGAGGCAGTAAATAGTACAATAAGATATTTTAGATTAAAAAAACACGCTTTAAAGTGACGTCGTTTTATTTCTCGCATTTTTTTCAGCAAACCCTTTCATTTGATACCCATATCATAGGAATGCATAAAAAATAACTAATCCACCATCTTTGGGAATCCGCCATATTGGATTTAGAATGACGCCACTTAGCTAACCATGCATTGCCATCCAAACTAAACATGTATGCAAAATTTCATATCAATCAGAAACCGGAAAGTGAGTCAAATTTAACTTCTAAGATTTTTTCACATAGTTATAAAGCTACAATAATACAGTGTGGTTTTTTTTTCAAAGTCAAGGGGTCCTTTCCTGGTTAAGAATATTGATTTTCCAAAAATCAAATGATGCAGTTTTAGTTTTCATCAAAATCGGGCTCGAGACTCCTTTGAGTATTTTCCGCTATTCCTCATAATTTCGGATTAGGCCATCTACGCCCAAAAAATTCAACCAACAGGTGAAACTAGTAAAGGTGTGTTAAAAAAAATAACGATTGACGGCTTTAGTTTTGATTAAGGTAATTCGGTTTTAATAAAACATCTAATTTCATAAAATATCTTTATTGCATAAAAACACAATACGTATCAAATCCGTTTGCAAAGGTGAATTTATCAAAAAAATTCGCTTAATAATTAGCGTGACGTGTATTATGCGTTTTTACGTCTTCAACGAAATTACATTGTCATTTATGAGCAAAACAGCACTATACAGAGTGTTTTTTTAACTGGCACAGTCAAGGAAATCCGAATGCATAAGATATACTGAGAAACATTCTTAGGAAACTTCGACCTTAAAAAAAACAATATAATATAATAATACTATAGTATAATAATAACAATAGAAGAGAGAATACAGGTACAGTTATAATAATTCACAAATATTGACAGAAATAACAAAAAATAACATACAATTTTATAAAACAATTACAATTTATAAGTACACATATATCATAATTCGAAGACATTTTGAACGAAGCAAAATAATTAAAATTTCACAAAACACCGGTGCGATTTGCGTCGGTGTGAGATTCAGTTAAATTTGAACTTTATGCCAAGTATAATAAGACTCAAAATACGAAATAATGCAAATAACTATACATACATATTTACCGGAACAAATACGATTTGAAGGCACGTTTTATAGTTATTTATGCACTATGTACTATTGTTTAGCATTGAAATAATTGACAGAATGACGTAGGTTCTTAGCTAGCTATTTCCTATTTTTTTTTACATGAGTAAAATTTTAATAACGTTTAGTTAAATATAATGTCAAATTATCAGGTTTAATTCCATAATATTTTATATCACAATACGAGAAGTGAATACAATTTTATTAATAGACAAGCAATATCTTTTTAACTTAAATAATTTCACAAGTTTAATAATTTCACAAGTTTAATTTCATCTACCTCCACAAGTTGGCACAATTTTTTAGATTTTCTCAGATGCAACTTAACCCTAAATGCATGGTGATGTAAATTTCCATCGTAATTTTTTTTATATAATAAAGACACTTTTTCTACATGCTGCATATTTTTCTTATTTTAAAATATATTATCAAAAATATTATATGCAATTAAGGATTAAATATCATCAACACTGTTGAAATTCCAACTGTCAGTACTAAACCTAATGTTGAAAGTCCAACTAAGCGCTTTAATTTAGGCTTTCATTATGAGTTTTTTTTTTTTTTTAAATAAAGAATAAAAATACCTTAATTTGGCACATGCCACAAGTGCACACAGTATGAAAATATTAAAATAAAAGAACCAAAAATTTAAAAAAAAAACTTAGATCTAAACAAAAAATAAAATAATGTGACACTGTGTGACTCACGGTTGCGCCAAATAGGCGCAATTTAAACAACGCATTTTTAAAGAACCAAGCATGCTACTATAGTAGTTGGTTTTCCACACTGCTTAGCTCCACTTACTTAGCCTCCAGAAGTCAAGTGAAGCCTCTATAACACATAACACAGGCTCTATTTAGTCATAGTCATAGATGAGTCGTAAGTGACCCGACCGTATCCACCGACCCGAACTGGGCCCACGTGGTACATTACGGCTCACGACTCGGGCTTGAGACCATTATACGCTGGTTACGCTTATGTAGTGACAAGGTAAAGCATTTTTGCTACAAGTTCACTCTTTCCAGTTGTTCAGTTTATCATGTATGCTTGCCATCGATTTTGACCTACTACATCTTAAAGCATTATTATTAGAATTTTACTTCCGTGCGTGAAAGAGATGCAACTATACAGGGGTATATCTCCTTCTCTTTATCACACTGAAGATTTAATAGTATAGGGAATATGCATGTAATTTTTTCTTCACTTAAATCAATAAAATACAATACTATCAACCCAAGAAAATAATTAAAAGTTAAGTTCAACTACTGCTTGTCGCTCAAAAAATAAATTAAACTCCTACAATTTTCTACGACAGTTCAAACGTCCGTGACTGTCGCGGCCATTCATGTCATGTTATGTGTTGTGTGTGTGAATTGTTTACATCAAATTTTTTACCCTTAATATATTAATTTGGCAAATTGCATGTCCTTTATTCAAGTAAACATTGCAAAAACAATATTATAATAAAATCTTACTGAAACTTTAAGTACTTTTCAAATAAAAGTGTTTCTTTGACACATGGTATTTGACGTCACTACCTGCGTTATCGAGGGGCGATGCGTTTTGAGTTTGCGTTCCGTTTCACCAAAAACACGCTACATGAAATACTAAATTGTAAAGTAAGTGTTGTATTAGAAAATTAAACAAGTGTACCACAATGTTTTTATGGACCAATACAAGGCATTTTTAAGAAATAATAAAAGTTTTGTATTTCTTGCATATTCCCTATTGCTATGGTCGTGGTACAGCCACTGATCCTCATTGATAAATTCGTATGCCAACATGCAGAAGCCGACCTAAAAAAGGTTTTTTTATATATTTAACCAATTAATTATGAGTATAATTTTGAGTCTTGTATAATTATAACATAAGAAATAGTTAGTTATAAGGCTACTTATAATGCAGAGCGTTTGTTATTTGACTGTATTTTATGCCTATTTAAAAAACAGGTATTAATAGATGACAGTTTAGTAAATGAATAGAAATAATGTAGAGACATAATACAAAATATTTTTATAACAACATAAATAAAAAAGAGATAAAATATTTTTTTTTTTAATTGCACTCAATTTAGTTGATTACATAATTAAACTTAAAAATAATTTATTTAAAGTATGGCAACCCAATTTTCAGAAGCCTAACTTGTCTTTATATTGTTATACTTGGGTACTTGTATAAAAATACGGGTTATGATTAACGAAACATATAAAATAAGGAATTCTATTTGTAAGACTTGATGTGATATTTAAATCATAATTTAAATATCCCACCTATATATTTGAGCCAACATTTGCGACCAATGATATTTCCAATACATGAACAATTACTCACAACCAATTATGTTTTAAATGTTTTTGATAACGATACACAATATTAATTATGATCAAATCTAAATGATTGGATACGGGCGTAATTGAGACGTTAAAATGAACCGTTGTTATATGGAAATGTTGTTAATTTTAGTTGTTTTTTTTTTAATTTGATTAATAAATAGGGATGCCCTTTTGAAGACCCGGAAGTGTTTGAGATCACTGGTCTTCTAAAGGGAGAGGGCAGGTCCGTAAAATGGCTCCTGTTCATAGCAGAATATTTGAGTTCGTTGGGTTATACAGGGTCAAATTGAATTAGCTAGCGCAACTACTAGCGATATCGTCGTTTTCGATATTTAAACTTGATAAAACAAAAAACTATTCGATGTTAAAGTATGTATTCGATCTTCTTCTTCGTGTGGCTGACACGACAATGTTTGTATTTTGTTTGTTGGCCCAGTACTTCCCCACTTCTACCGCGTCGTCGGTTGCAGTGCAGAGGTCACTTCGGCTGCATGTTTTTGGGCTAAGAGGGCAGGATAAGAGGTGGAGCATAATTTGCGACACAGCTCCACAACCGCACCCGCTGCTGTTTCATTGAGGTAGAGCCTGGATGTATTCCATAGAAGTACACGATTTGTTTTTGTTGTATTGTGTTTAGGAATCTATAAAGTTACGCTAGATTTTTAATTTAATCTTGTATAAGTACGCAATATCGACATTTTCATTGCTTATACTTGAAACGCTTTGGCAAGTCATCTAAATATATAAAAGCGAAAGGTCACTCACTCATCACGAAATATCGAAAACCGCTTGACGTATTAAGATGAAATTTGGCAGGGAGGTAGTTTATAGTTAGTAGACGTCCGCTAAGAACGGATTTTGCGACAGGGCCGGATTAAGAATGTCTAAGGGCTCTCGCAAGTTTTTATGATAGGCCTTCATTTTTTGTGCTACAAACTTGAAATTTGGCAAGTAGGTAGTTATCGTTGACGGAGTCGCGGGCAACAGCTAGTACTATTTATATTTCTAATCATTACTAATACAATTTACCGTCCATCAATGGCTTCTGAACTAAGATGGATTTTTTCAATACAAACGTGGAGATGGAAGTTTAATGACAGAAGCCATTTCAAATGTCTCGTTACGTTTAGATTTAAGTTTAGACTAAACTAGTTTAGACTAGCGACTCTAAAGTACACGAACAAGAACCCTTGGGCATTAAGAAGTACTGAACAAGAACTTAAACATATTTATTTATTTATTTTAGTACATGGAGGACTTACAGCTAATAAAAACAAACAAAAAAGGAAACCATAGTCACCAGAAAGCCAATTACAAATCCTCACATAGACTTATAATAGAAAAAAATTATGGTGTGAGCACAAACACAGAAAACACACCGCTTTAATCAAAGTAAGAAGAATATGAATACTTGGCATGCAATTATATGACTAAAATAATAGAAAAAATAATAAAAACAAATAACTACATGAACAATTTGAGGCTTAAGCACCTTCTGGCCGAATACACGCTAATTGTGAATGGATCTAAATCATATTCCTTCATATTCTAAATATATTTGAAAGTAACGATTTTCCAGAAGTTAATATGGTAGATCCAGCTTTAAAAAGCGTCTGCCACTCAAGTGCAAAAAACAAGCTTTACAAAAACAAACTTTTTCTTAAACTCGATATGTCATATTTACTTGCAAGTAACGTTTTAGGCTAGACGTATACTGATGCCGCCTTGGCGAAACGGCTGTCCAAATGGTCCCACAAAAAAAAATATTAATATTTTTTAATTCATAGAAACACAGGTCGAACGTAGTACGTCTTCGTGCATCAGTGTACGCCTAGCTTTATAAATGGATAGAAATTCTTTTTTATGAACATATTTATACCATTTAAGTTCTAACTTAGTGGGAGTAAGTTTTACAAAGTGCTGTAATAATGATACCAGGTTTCTATATGACAGCACTGCTCGCCATCTGGTTGACGCCGCACGTTCCGTCGCCTCGGTACACCCGGTAGTAACCCTGCTCACCCCAAGACTTGCCCCAGGAATTCTTGACGATCCAGTAAGGTAGCTTCTTGCGTAGGAGCGTGTCGTCTGTGGAAAGTAGAGGGGTTTTAGAAGCTGCAATATAAAATTATCAGTGATCATGGTTTGGGAGCAGGTGGTGGGCCGATCCAATGGCCTAGCGTTATAAGTCATGGGTTTGAACACAGACAAGCCTTTTCATCACATAGGCCTCCTCAATCGCACACCACTCAACTCGATTCTCAGCAACTTTCATTCTATTGCTACCAGCCACCCTGCGAAGATCGTCGCTCCACCGAGCTTGAGGGCGTGCCATCTTACGCTTGCCAATTCGCGGTCTACTCAGCGTTTTAATTTGTGTTATTTATTTCATAACCTCTGCTTTCGAAAGAGAACATGGGAAGTGGAAGAAGAAGAGAAATTATGAGGAGGCATGTCCTAGAATCAAATATTCGAAGACATCTCACTCCATCTGCAATACCTCCAAAAATCTGTTAGTGGCGGTACTTTCATACAAGCCTAAAAGCCTACTACTCTTCATCATGTTCGCGCTCATCATGTCTACGCTCAGCTTGGCCAGATGGTATTCCGGCGTACATTTTAAGGTATGCCGTTCAGCGTCTGATATCAAGACAGCAACTTTTGCTGAACGCTGGAAACTTATCCGGGTTGTACCCCACCTAAAGGTAGTAGAGGTTGGGCACTCTGCGATTATACACCTGAAGCGGTATTATGCACTCTAGTTTGAGCCGACCATTCACGGTCTTCTTCGTCGTGTCGTTGATTTTTTTTTAAAGTAAATTTGTTTTGTCCAGAACTCAGCCACCTCGACGGCGTTGGTGGTGGCCTCGGACAGGTCCCTCAAAGTGCACATGGAACCACCACATATAGTGCAGAAAAGGAGATGAGCCATAGTTTGCTTGGAGGCACCGCAGTCACACATGGCTTCATCGGAATACCTCCACCAGACCAGGTCCACGGCAGCCAGCGGCCCACCTGGCTCCGCAATCGGTGGCGAAAACACCGAAAATTTTCATTTTGACCTCATTTTCGTTATCAGCCACCCCAAAAACCACGAAAACGACACCCATGACGAAAACACCGAAAAAAAGTTAAGAATAAAATGCAGATTAAGTCTTAGTAAAGTAAAAAAAATTAAAGTGATTTTATCTTAATGTGATGACTTATTTAGTCAACAAAATAAAAAATTTAGTTGGTACCAAATACGATATCGACCATTACTCATTCTATCTCGTTCTCTCCTATGTCTCCTAATGTTTTCAATCCTATGATGTATTAAATGGCTGTACTATGATACCCACAGACGTGTATGTAATATATTATTTGACTACAGTAGACATAGCTACCTAGACACTACGTAGACTGCCTTGTTCCCGAAGGGAAGCCGGCAGGAAGCGGCTTCTTAGGTGCCTTCGGGACTGGTAACTACACTATTTTATTAGGTAAGCCTGTGATGACAGTTGTATGTGTTTTTAAATAAATAAATGTTAAGGTTTCTGAACAGTCTGCTCGCCTTATGGAGTTGCCGTATTGTTGGCCCCTAGGCACGCCACTGGTATAGATTATGCTATGCTATGCTATGTGAACATATTACGGTTAATTATATGAAAGAAAATGTAAATGAGTTCTAAGACAAATTGATTTCTCTGGTCTTTGTAAATGACGGCTAACGTCACGCAATGGTTGATGCAATCCGTGTAGCGAATTTCATCTGTGCTCGATACAAGTTTACCTACGATTCGTTTACCTGCTTTTGTAAACGCATTCACAAAACAGACGAAATTCTTTGAGTAGTTCATAGTTTGGAAAATGATTTTCATATCTTGATTCTTCGGTATGGGTAAATAGATAGCACGAAGTCAACTGAAATACGAACGAACAGAGAAATTCGTCATGGAAAAACCCAATAACTCTGCTCGACCTGGGAATCGAACCCAGGACCTCATGGTCAGCAATGCTTGCGACCACTAGACTGACGAGGCAGTCTCATATTATATGTTTAATGTTATATCTAGCAGTGGGGTTTGAACCCAGACAAGTACATTACTTTGTCTGGTTAATTCATCATCACTGCTCTCAAAACGGTAAAGGAAAACATCGTAGGGAAACCGATTTTTCCGGTTTATCCTAAAACTAAACATTCGAAGAGTTGACATCTACCAACCCGCACTGAGCCAGCGTGTTGGATTACAGCCCACACCTTTTCATGGAGAGGATACCTGTGTCCTAGCAGTGGGCTGATTATGCTATTATGCATATGCTATGCATGTATGTCTTATTTTTATATTGCGACAAGCCCGCCACACTATTCCTAAACCACTGCAACTCCTGAATCAACAGTGGCGACCACCAGAAAAGCGCCAACACAATGAAGCTCAACGAAGTCCCAGAGAAACAATTTAACTGTCTTGGATCCCGGAATGAAATTAATCAGAAAAAAATAGCAGAGAGAATTTCCACTTCCCTCCATATCAGCAGGATTCAGAACAAAATAAATGTAATTCGTAAGCAAGTCTTACCTTCAACTCCATATCCTACGATGAGCACCCCATGGTCTAAGTGGGTAGGATTGCATAGCATCTTCCAGGGATGCGAGATGCCTCCCATGTAGAACTGCATAGCAACCCCGTTTATACCTGCAGAAACATACATTCAGTCAAAAAAGTATCGGGAATGCATGATTTGTATATATATGGTTTCACATTTTTTTGTTGTTAGATTGGCACAACTGTTTTCCATTTTGGCGCGGAGTTTGGGTTGCTTCTGTTATTTAAATTAAATACAGAGCTTTTTTTAGTTAGATCATATCTAGAGTGTATTGCGAATTTCATAATAGACAAAAACACCTAACTTTGCATCGCCAATGGAATTTCCTGTTCGGAGTCCTTGAAAATGTTACAGAAGGCTTACGGTGAATCGACTTTATCAAAAACACGTGCTCATGAGTGGTACAAAACGTTCAAAAGCGGCTGAGATGTGATGGAAGATTTGCCTCGCTCTGGTAGGCCATCAACGGGTTCAACTGAAGTTAACGTCGCAAAACTGAAGGAAATAGTGACTGAAAATCCTCATTCAAGGTCGAGAGAGATAGCCACTAAACTTTCTGTGTCTCACGAGTCGATCCACGTAGCATTTTAAATAATCACTTGGGTATGAAACATATTGCCGCTCGGCTAAAAGACCTGAATTTTCTCCAAAAACTCAACCGTATAAGAGTCGCTGAGGACTTGCTAGAACGAGTCAATTCCGACCCTACATTCATGAAACACATTGTTACTGGTGATGAGACGTGGGTTTACGAGTTTGACATGCCAACTAGTCAACAAGCTTCGGAGTGGCGCCTTCCAAGGCGAGGAAAGAAAATACTTGGATGGTGCACCACGATAATGCGCCTTCGCACAAGGCCATCATAATGAACGAATTTTTGACCAAAAACTCAACAAATACCATCTAGTAAACTTATTCACCAGATGTCGCTCCAGCCGACTTCTTTCTTTTTCCTAAACTCAAATTACCACTTCGTGGCATCCGTTTTCATTCGGTAGAAAACATAAAGGAGAATTTGAGGCGAGAACTGAACTCAATTCCGGGAAAAGCGTTTAAAAAAGTTTTGATGATTGGATTATTCGTTGGCGTAAGTGTATCGTTTCTGAAGGAGCATACTTTGAAGGCGATAAAATAACTCGATCGTTTCCCGGTACTTTCTTGACAAAGTAGTATTTGACGGATAATTTGCGGCGCTGCCAATTTTCAGAAAGAGTGTGCAAAAAGTACTTGCTATTTTACTAACTACGATGTATGCGTACCGATCGCCGATCACCGATCGATTCTATTCATATTTTGTGTGACGGTTAATTGTGTCGGATAATTTACTTGTAACTTAAGAAGCTCGTGGCTAATTATGGATCTTCAGGTTAAGCCGCACTTGCCTAGGTTGGTCCGTGGATGGGTGACCACACATTACATACCGAGTATGCTCCGTGCCTTAGAAAACACGCTAAGCCGTTGGTCTCAGCTGTCCATCGTATATCTTTGACAGTCGTTAAGTCTGACCACCAGTCGTATCAAGGGGTTAAAGGGGTATCGTATTACCCAGTACTAACTGAGTTGTGGAGGTCAGATAGGCAGTCGCTCCATGTAAACTACTGGTATTCAACAGCATCCGGTTAGACTGGAAGCCGACCCCAACATAGTTGGGAAAAAGCTAGGCAGATGATGAATTTTATTCTAACATTACTTTAGAGTATTCTCACTTACCAATAGAAATTGGTCCATTGTGTACAAGCCACTGGGCCATGCCAGTCTCGTTTTTGGTGATGTTCACGGCGCTGTTGATCTTCACCTTGGCTAAGGTCTTGTTGAACTGGCACTTGTCGTCCGTTCCCTCGTATGGGTAGTTACTCTCTAGTTCTAGACCTCCCATCTGCTCGATGGCCCTGGACAACAATGAGAATGGTTAATAATCTAACATCACGGCTGTATTTCTCCGAAGGGTAAGGCAAAGGCGTATAGTACACCCATATTTCACCAGTTATGTTTAAGTCCCATGTAATAGGAGGCGAGCCTATTGCCATCAACTTCTTCTGAAAATTGCTTAGATATACGGAACGTATTTGGCTATGAGAGGAAAAGAGAAAGAAAATGTGCGCGCGCACTGCTGCCTCTTGCTTATATCCCCCACTCAATTCCCGTTCGCCTCGCTCGATCACACTTTTCGTAACGCTTACGTTACGCGTTCGCCAGCTTACTCCCGAAATCAAGCGTGCGTGAAGAAATTTCACTTCAATAAAAGAAAAAACTCGTTGTTAGTTCTACTCGTTCTTCTTGTAAATCGCCTGCGACGCGACAGATCCCTTAGAAGTTAAGCGTCGTCTTCACAGAACTAATAAAAAAACCTTGTTAAAAACAAGCTTTTATAAAAATGCACTGAAAAGAAGAAAATAAATCTTGGAGTAAATGAAAACTAAAAAGAATAATTTTCACAAAAGCTTGTCGCGTGAATGGCGCAGGAAAAAAAAACTAAGAAAAAACGTTAACTTGATAAAAACGTTACGGAGCGTAAACTCGGAAGCAACGGAATGACGTTAAGTATATCTGTCACTGTCAACAAAATGGCCGGACTAGCGATTCATTTTACGCATTTTGAGATAATTTTGACAGGTTCGAATTTAGTTAAATTATATTTAGTTAAATCAAAAACGTTAGAATTTAGTTAAAGAACAAAGGCAGGTGACCAGGCGATCTGGAGACCACACATAGACCTCGCGTACATTCGTAAAAATACTCTCGAAAGATAGGTCTCAGTCAAATTAGGATAAAAGGTAATCACAGCATATTTTTATAATATTGGATTGGGCTAGAATTACATAATTCGTAACCAAACTTGTCGCGCGGGCAAAATCAGAATTAACGCCGCCATCTTATTTTTTCAATACATTTCACAAGTGTTTACCAACAGCGCTCTCCTATCAATCTTAATGGAGCGTCAAAAGATCCATATAACACTGTATAATACAAAGATATTCAAATTATGTGTTTTAAATCTCTTTGGTATAATAGGATAGACAACTGCGTCAGCCGTAATGTCATTAAAAACTATTTTCGTTATTATGAGTTTGAAGACGGGCTTACTCGACCGCGTTCATTTACGCTTGGTCGTATGACGAATGCAATAGGCAATGGAATTCGGGCGAACGACCATGTGTGATTGCGCCATGGACTAGGCAAAAATGAAACATTAATTACGATGTTGAATAAAACATATATTTTAAGCAGCATAACAATATTATCTTAGAAGAACTTCTTCAAATCACTGAGCGGCCGGTGGCGCGGGCATGCCAACATCATCGGCATTACAATATTTACCATAAGATGCCCCTCACACATGCTAGCAGCAACTGTACTCAATGGCATTTTTGTGGCCCGTATCACCTCTGCACACCTTGACTGTACATTTCTCGTGTTGCAAACTTCTCCACAAAACAAATAAGACTGGTAAACAAATAAAATGCACAAGTACTCACAACAAAACCCCACATGAAGATTTTTATTGATCAAGACAGAGAAGTGACAATTGACAATAGGGAATATGCATGTAATTTTTTCTTCACTTAAATCAATAAAATACAATACTATCAACCCAAGAAAATAATTAAAAGTTAAGTTCAACTACTGCTTGTCGCTCAAAAAATAAATTAAACTCCTACAATTTTCTACGACAGTTCAAACGTCCGTGACTTTCGCGGCCATTCATGTCATGTTATGTGACGTCATTTACCTCTATCTGCCTTGTTTACATCTAATTTTTTACCCTTAATATATTAATTTGGCAAATTGCATGTCCTTTATTCAAGTAAACATTGCAATAACAATATTATAATAAAATCCTAGTGAAACTTTAAGTACTTTTCAAATAAAAGTGTTTCTTTGACACATGGTATTTGACGTCACTACCGGCGTTATCGAGGGGCGATGTGTTTTGAGTTTGCGTTCCGTTTCACTTACATGAAATATTAAATTGTAAAGTAAGTGTTGTATTAGAAAATTAAACAAGTGTACCACAATGTTTTTATGGACCAATACAAGGCATTTTTAAGAAATAATAAAAGTTTTGTATTTCTTGCATATTCCCTATTATGACATCTTCTGTTTTGATCATAGACGACATAGCTTTGAATGTTGCCATTTAAGCTAAATTCTCCAAAAAAACGTTACGTACGTACTTCACGTTTTTAATAACGGCAGTCACTAATTTATTTAATAACGTGATTATTTATTAACATAAAAATGTAACGAATCGAATAAGAGGCTGGCTTAAAAGCAAAGAACTCATTTGTGTTTCCAAAGATAGGAGGAGCCTTATTCAAAATGGCCTAGCTTTGATAGGACAAAACAGATACGCTATCACAGCATTGTAAACGGCTTGTCTTGGTAGAAAACATCTCATGATACTCACTATTACTACGAGCAAAATCCTGCTAATTAGTATTAATATAGAAATAGAAATACCATATTTTATTGAATATGGTAACTCCATTGCCTCCGTCACTGTTTTTACGTTTCAATATTGTAAATGATTTCGTTTAGATGATCAGATTTAGTAAAATATTTGTTTCCTCATTTTTTACTTTGTTCCGTTTAATAAAAAAAAGATATGATATGGAAAGAAAGGCCCTTAATTGCTTCATATAATGTACATATTTTCATTGATGAACGCTTCTGGAATTAAGAAAGCCCAGTACAGCCGATCTTCTTTACGTTCCGTTTCACGGTTAATTAGTGAGATACCAATATTTTTAGAAAATAATGTAAAATACTTCGACGCTGCTCCGGCAGCTAAAATCGCATGGGGGCGCTTCAGATAAACCCCCTTGACCCCCCCACAGTGACAGAATCCGCAAATACAGAGCACTCGATTCTAAACCCAACCCCTCTGCTTTGTTAGATTGCACATTTTCTTTACGCAAAATCACGGCCATCGTTATTTCTTTATTTGGGGACACGGTAATACAATCAGTGCCTAGTACCTGCGGCGCGGCCGGCACCGTCTCATCAACATCAACCCGGCTCAGCGGAATTGTGTTGGAAACCATTTCGCCCAGCTGTTTAACACCACTACAAGCTGTTGTCACTTCAACAAAATTCTTCAACTGCTTACAGTTAACTTCATCAACGGCGCCGGCAGATATTTTGGATGTGTCCTTTATCTGATTTACTAGCAGTTTTGCTAATGACATAATACTATTTAATAATAGTCTCACAGGTCCACTGTCCGGTCCACATCCAGAGACATCAATATGACGATACCCTCCTCTTTTTATTGACATTGCAATCGAAGTTAACGATTGATGTTTGTTTTATATTGTCAAGGTCCGGACGCAGCTGATTCAGTTGTACAAACACCAGCACATCAAGCTACCCGAAACTGTCAAATTTTCCCAATTAACCTTGAACCTAATGCTTTAGCGATAAAATTGAAAATGTATTAAAGAGATTTTACAGATTGTTGAAGCTTGATGTGCTGGCGTCTGTACAACTATAGCACAATCACTCTTAAGTGTTTTAATTTCATGTTGCATCCAAATTATGTTTTTCAGTAATCTTGTTGCGTCGATATGATCGAACCTAACTGGGGGTAGACGGTGCAATTCTCTTGCCACTAATATTGGGATTTTGCTCGGGATCCACTCACTTTAGCGTACTTATTATATCTTCCAGGTTCCGTTGATTATTGCCGTCAACTTTTCGCATAATTTTCTTGATTGCAGACATATAGTTAAATACCACATTTTTGCCGCATCAACTTCTTTCGCCAAGAAAGACTTTGCACAAAGACGAACAATGCTTTCTTCATCCATAACATCCATTTGTGATTGGATAAACGCTAAAACTTCATTAATCACTATATTGCAGTGAGAACATTTTACAGTATTTGATTACATTTTCGGTTACTACACACAATAGCGGAGCGCGTGCGCGTGCAGTACGCCGTTACGCGACAGACTGATAATAAAAGTTAAATCGTCTGCGAAATCATTCACGTTACAAACTAAAAAGCTGGAAATAAAAAATCAAACACATTTTAAATTAAATAAAAGTTGGAAGCAGACCGGGGCCATTTGAATATAAAATTATGAAAATGAAATGGGCCCCGCCTGCTTCCAACTTTTGTTTAATTTAAAATGTGTTTGTTTTTCGCTTTTCAGTTTTTTGCAGTAGTGTTTTTTAGTTTTTTAAACTACTTTTTTATTTGAGATGCTGTGTTATTTAGGAAAAAACAATCCTAAAGATTAACCGTTTGAACCATTATACATGTATTTATTGCGCATTTGGCGAGTTCGATTCCCGGATCAGTCAGGTGATTATTTAAAAATCTTTGAACGCAGTTAAAATTATTTTAAAAAATCAAAAAGGAAGTCTTTTTTCTGTAAAACTCCCTATATCCAATATTTAAGGTACTTTCCTTACGTGTGGCATTATGGCATAGCCGTGGGACGCCCTGTATATTTTTTATTGTGTGTATGTAGTCTTAACGATAACTCAATTGCTTTGATTTTTTATCTTTAATTAGATTGACTGATAAAGAATGCCTTGTGGCATTAAGTCCGCCTATGTACCACTTTTGTACATGAAGTTTAAATAAATACCTATACTATTAAAAATACATCGTTCAGATATTACTGACAGATAAACCAAGTATGTGTTTTGGTGTTTATGACTCTTAACTACCATAAGCCGTTATTCTTAAAGTGATATATTGAAAAAATGTGGTTTTTCCATTTCGTGTAACTAATTAAGTATATGCAATAATAATTTAACATTTTGGTATATGTTTTTTGACTCTTTGGTCTAGTATCGTGTAAAAGGAAAACACGATTCAATGAATTTTTCTCGATACAAAAAAATTGCAAAGTTGTGTCTGTTTTTTTACTTTTTTCGACATCACGGCATAACGCTTAAGAGTTATTCAATGGAATTTACTTTACAACGTAGAAAATTATCATATCAAAGTTTACTCAAAGTAGTTTTAAATTTAGTTCATTTATTTTGTTAAAAAAGGAGTAAATTCGTTTTGGCGCATACGTCGTTTTATTCCGAGCGCACGCACATTATAGCCATCTCTTGTTTTGCGTTTCAAAAGTAATTGCATCACTTTCGCTCGCTTAGTAGATCAGTTGTCCGGTGCACTTCACCGACGACGGACCTATGTCATTTTTTTGCAGATCGGATTTTCGTGATTTTAATAATTATGGTGAGTGATCGTCAAAATGAAGGGACCAAGTCTCCAATGTCTGTCATACATATATAAAGAAATGATACCATTAATCTACTATTTCCTACCTTTGCAATAAATTTAGCTACCTCATCATATACATAATATTTTAACAAAATGCTTGGTCCCTCCGTCATGATATCAAGATGGAGGGACCAAACTGATAGACTACTCCCTGGAATGTTCTACCTACTAGAGTGTTATAATACCTTTATTGGACCTTAATATTATTGATTTTGGATGTGTGTATAAAATGTAGTACTCAGAAGCATAATGAATATTTAAAATCTGTTTAAAACCAGGCAAGAAATTTGTTGAAAATAACACGAAAAAATACAACTTATTTTTTTTTTAATACTAAAAATAAACTCGTTGATTTTTTTGCTGCTGAATATGTGAAAATGGTAAATATGACAATTAATTTGAAATAAAATTTAAAAAAACCGGGACTTTTTCCGAACTGACGCGCTTCACTCAAACTTTAGGTAAATATGCATCCGAATATCCGATCTCTAGTTATAACATTACACAAATGGCTCATTTACACGACAACGAGTATGTCGTGACTCTCGCATGTCGAAAGACATGAAGTATAATGAACCTAAACCTCTGCCTTCTCCTTCGCGGACGTGTCGTGTCCCTTCACCTGAGAATAATGCTTTTACCTATACGGTACCAAAAGTTTTACCTGTAAGCGTTATCAGGCAATCCGCCGTTACAGCCATTATCCAGCTTGTCACAGTCTACCAGCTCTTGTTCAGACAGGGATACAAGTTGTCCCGACTGCATCTTCCATTGACCCTCAATATTGCCTGTAAAAAAAAAGAATTCACATATTATTTATAAAATTGTATTTAAAAAAATTAGTAAACCCCCAACAAAAAAACTTAAGATGAAAGAGAAATCCCCACTTTCATCCCTCATATCTAGTAAATGGCTGCACCGATTTTGATAAAACATGTCTAATTATAAATAAACATCATGCGCTTTCATTTGATACCCCACTTGGGTACATTTGAACATATTCAATTTTTCATACCCACTTTCATCCCCCATATCTAGTAAATGGCATCACCGATTTTGATAAAACGTATCTAAGAACCATCGCCACATCAACAAACATCAACCATCAAACTTATAACACCCCTCTTTTTGCGTCGGGGGTTAAAAATGAAGACTAGTCGGGAAATCTCAAAGATTTTCCTTTGTTTCATAATCATCTACCTGCAGCAGACCACTGCTGGGCACGGGCCTCTCCAATCGTAAGCCATTGAACTCGATACTCCGCAACTCTCATCCAACTCGCAGCCAGTCCTTTGCTTCGTAACAAATAAAAGAATATCTCACCAGTGACACTGAACGCCCAGCAGCTGCCACAAGACCCTTGATCCTTCACCTCTGTCACGGCGTCATACTCCCTCCAGTCGAAGTTATCAGGAACTTTTATATTTGGGATATCAGCTTGCTTCATAGGAACCTGGTTTTCACTAGACAAATTCGGTTTCAAACCCATATATGTAGTACTGAACTCTTCATAAGTTAAATCAGAGAACCGAGTCACTCCGTATGTGGCCGTCCCTTTCTCGTGCACGTTGAGCTCGTGAATTTTTTTTATATTATTCTTAAATATCTCAAACCTTTTATGCATTTGAGAATCATTATTTATATAAATGGGGCTGTAAGTTTTCAAAAAGTTATAAAACAAATGTTCAGCTTGTACATGGTGGTACAAATCATGTGTGGAATCTTCTTGGAAGTCGCATGACACTCGGAAATTAGGAGGGTGGTCAGTCCATGGTCGAATCCACACATAAACACGACAGAACTTGTTCAAACCGTGATTCTCTACTAGCTTGCATTCTTTTTGGTCGCTCAAAGCTAAACAATCCGTGAAGCCGACTTCAATTTTCATTTTGTAATGAATACCAGCCACTACTTGCTTCTCTAAAGAGAAAATCCTAACAACTTTCTGTTTGCTCGGATGAGGATATTTTGCTTCTATATGTTTCAAAGCCCACCTCGCCAAGTCATTGGCCATTTCAGCACTTTCACTGACTGGGGGACAAGTTACTGAGATTTGTTTAAAGTTTTCCAAACCCTTTTCCCAAATCTCTGAGTGACATTTGTTTATTTTAGGGTCTGAACTACCAGTTACCAGAAAGACAATACGAGTCAGCATACCTGCGACGATTTGCTTGGACACACTTTCAACCCGCGCTACTTCCAGAGGATCTCTGATACCAGAATCTATGACATATTTTCGCAAAGATTCTTCAGCTAGCAGTTTGTACTCAGGTTTTTTTGGATCTTGTTCTTCTATTACATCTTCTAATTGCCTTTTACCTCTATGACCGTCCTTCTCACAAGTGACTGTGATTTGCTTAAAGTTTTCCCAACCCTTTTCCCAAATCTCTGAGTGACATTTGTTAATTTTAGAGTCTGAACTACCAGATACCAGAAAGTCGATGTGAGTCAGCGATCCTGCAACTATTTGCGTGGACACAATTTCAACCCACGCTACTTCCAGTGGATCTATGATACCAGAATCTATGACATATTTTCGCAAAGATTCTTCAGCTAGCAGTTTGTACTCAGGTTTTGTTGGATCTTGTTCTTGTAATCCACCGGGTAATTGCCTTTTACCTCTACGACCGTCGTTCTCACAAGTGACTGTGAATTGCTCAAAGTTTTCCCACCACTTTGCCCAAATCTCTGAGTGACAGTTGTTTATTTCAGGGTATGAACTACCAGATACCGTAAAGTCGATGCGAGTCATCGAGCCTTCAACCACTTGAGTGGACACTTTTACAACCTGCACTACTCTCAGAGGTTGTGTGATACCATGATCTATTTTATATTTTTGTAAGGATTCCTCAGCCAACGTTTTGTACTCAGGTTTTGTTGGATCTTGTTCTTGTAATCCACCGGGTAATTGCCTTTTACCTCTACGACCGTCGTTCTCACAAGTGACTGTGAATTGCTCAAAGTTTTCCCACCACTTTGCCCAAATCTCTGAGTGACAGTTGTTTATTTCAGGGTATGAACTACCAGATACCGTAAAGTCGATGCGAGTCATCGAGCCTTCAACCACTTGAGTGGACACTTTTACAACCTGCACTACTCTCAGAGGTTGTGTGATACCATGATCTATTTTATATTTTTGTAAGGATTCCTCAGCCAACGCTTTGTACTCAGGTTTTGTTGGATCTTGTTCTTGTAATCCACCGGGTAATTGCCTTTTACCTCTATGACCGTCGTTCTCACAAGTGACTGTGATTTGCTTAAAGTTTTCCCAACCCTTATCCCAAATCTCTGAGTGACATTTGTTAATTTGAGGGTATGAACTACCAGATACCAGAAAGTCGATGCGAGTCATAATGCCTGCAACCACTTGAGTGGACACTTTTACAACCTGCGCTACTCTCAGATGTTGTGTGATACCATGATCTATTTTATATTTTTGTAAGGATTCCTCAGCCAACGATTTGTACTTTGGGTTGGTTGGATCTTGATCGAGTTTACCACCAGCTACTAGTCTTTTACCTCTATGACCGTCGTCCTCACAAGTCACTGTGATTTGCTTAAAGTTTTCCCAACCCTTTTCCCAAATCTCTGAGTGACATTTGTTTATTTTAGAATCTGAACTACCAGATACCAGAAAGTCGATGCGAGTCAGCGAACCTGCAACTATTTGCGTGGACACACTTTCAACCCGCGCTACTTCCAGGGGATCTGTGATACCAGAATCTATGACATATTTTCGCAAAGATTCTTCAGCTAGCAGTTTGTACTCAGGTTTTGTTGGATCTTGTTCTTGTAATCCACCGGGTAATTGCCTTTTAGCTCTATGACCGTCGTCCTCACAAGTGACTGTGATTTGCTTAAAGTTTTCCCAACCCTTATCCAAAATCGCTGAGTGACATTTGTTTATTTTAGGGTTTGAACTACCAGATACCAGAAAGTCGATGCGAGTTGCGATGCCTGAAACCACTTGAGTGGACACTTTTACAACCTGTACTACACTCAGAGGTTGTGTGATACCATGATCTATTTTATATTTTTGTAAAGATTCCTCAGCCAACACTTTGTACTGAGGATCGGTTGGATCTTGATCGACTTGACCACCTAATGCTTGTCTTTTACCTCTATGACCGTCTTTTTCACAAGTGACTGTGATTTGCTTAAAGTTTTCCCAATCCTTTTCCCAAATCTCTGAGTGACATTTGTTTATTTTAGAATCTGAACTACCAGATACCAGAAAGTCGATGCGAGTCAGCCAACCTGCAACCATTTGCGTGGACACTTTTACAACCTGCACTATTCTCAGAGGTTGTGTGATACCATGATCTATTTTATATTTTTGTAAGGATTCCTCAGCCAACGCTTTGTACTCAGGTTTTGTTGGATCTTGTTCTTCTATTGCATCTTCTAATTGCATTTTACCACTATGACCGTCGTTCTCACAAGTGACTGTGATTCGCTTAAAGTTTTCCCAACCCTTTTCCCAAATCTCTGAGTGACATTTGTTTATTTTAGAATCTGAACTACCAGATACCAGAAAGTCGATGCGAGTCAGCGAACCTGCAACTATTTGCGTGGACACACTTTCAACCCGCGCTACTTCCAGGGGATCTGTGATACCAGAATCTATGACATATTTTCGCAAAGATTCTTCAGCTAGCAGTTTGTACTCAGGTTTTGTTGGATCTTGTTCTTGTAATCCACCGGGTAATTGCCTTTTACCTCTATGACCGTCGTCCTCACAAGTGACTGTGATTTGCTTAAAGTTTTCCCAACCCTTTTTCCAAATCTCTGAGTGACATTTGTTTATTTGAGGGTATGAACTACCAGATACCAGAAAGTCGATGCGAGTCATAATGCCTGCAACCACTTGAGTGGACACTTTTACAACCTGCACTACTCTCAGAGGTTGTGTGATACCATGATCTATTTTATATTTTTGTAAGGATTCCTCAGCCAACGCTTTGTACTCAGGTTTTGTTGGATCTTGTTCTTGTAATCCACCGGGTAATTGCCTTTTACCTCTATGACCGTCGTTCTCACAAGTGACTGTGATTTGCTTAAAGTTTTCCCAACCCTTTTCCCAAATCTCTGAGTGACATTTGTTTATTTTAGAATCTGAACTACCAGATACCAGAAAGTCGATGCGAGTCAGCGAACCTGCAACTATTTGCGTGGACACACTTTCAACCCGCGCTACTTCCAGGGGATCTGTGATACCAGAATCTATGACATATTTTCGCAAAGATTCTTCAGCTAGCAGTTTGTACTCAGGTTTTGTTGGATCTTGTTCTTGTAATCCACCGGGTAATTGCCTTTTAGCTCTATGACCGTCGTCCTCACAAGTGACTGTGATTTGCTTAAAGTTTTCCCAAGCCTTATCCCAAATCTCTGAGTGACATTTGTTTATTTGAGGGTATGAACTACCAGATACCAGAAAGTCGATGCGAGTCATAATGCCTGCAACCACTTGAGTGGACACTTTTACAACCTGCACTACTCTCAGAGGTTGTGTGATACCATGATCTATTTTATATTTTTGTAAGGATTCCTCAGCCAACGCTTTGTACTCAGGTTTTGTTGGATCTTGTTCTTGTAATCCATCGAGTTGTCTTTTACCTCTATGACCGTCGTTCTCACAAGTGACTGTGATTTGCTTAAAGTTTTCCCAACCCTTATCCAAAATCGCTGAGTGACATTTGTTTATTTTAGGGTTTGAACTACCAGATACTAGAAAGTCGATGCGAGTTGCGATGCCTGAAACCACTTGAGTGGACACTTTTACAACCTGTACTACACTCAGAGGTTGTGTGATACCATGATCTATTTTATATTTTTGTAAAGATTCCTCAGCCAACGCTTTGTACTGAGGATCGGTTGGATCTTGATCGACTTGACCACCTAATGCTTGTCTTTTACCTCTATGACCGTCTTTTTCACAAGTGACTGTGATTTGCTTAAAGTTTTCCCAATCCTTTTCCCAAATCTCTGAGTGACATTTGTTTATTTGAGGGTATGAACTACCAGATACCAAAAAGTCGATGCGAGTCATAATGCCTGCAACCACTTGAGTGGACACTTTTACAACCTGCACTACTCTCAGAGGTTGTGTGATACCATGATCTATTTTATATTTTTGTAAGGATTCCTCAGCCAACGCTTTGTACTCAGGTTTTGTTGGATCTTGTTCTTGTAATCCATCGAGTTGCCTTTTAGCTCTATGACCGTCGTCCTCACAAGTGACTGTGATTTGCTTAAAGTTTTCCCAACCCTTATCCAAAATCGCTGAGTGACATTTGTTTATTTTAGGGTTTGAACTACCAGATACCAGAAAGTCGATGCGAGTTGCGATGCCTGAAACCACTTGAGTGGACACTTTTACAACCTGTACTACACTCAGAGGTTGTGTGATACCATGATCTATTTTATATTTTTGTAAAGATTCCTCAGCCAACGCTTTGTACTGAGGATCGGTTGGATCTTGATCGACTTGACCACCTAATGCTTGTCTTTTACCTCTATGACCGTCTTTTTCACAAGTGACTGTGATTTGCTTAAAGTTTTCCCAATCCTTTTCCCAAATCTCTGAGTGACATTTGTTTATTTTAGAATCTGAACTACCAGATACCAGAAAGTCGATGCGAGTCAGCCAACCTTCAACCATTTGCGTGGACACTTTTACAACCTGCACTATTCTCAGAGGTTGTGTGATACCATGATCTATTTTATATTTTTGTAAGGATTCCTCAGCCAACGCTTTGTACTCAGGTTTTGTTGGATCTTGTTCTTCTATTGCATCTTCTAATTGCATTTTACCACTATGACCGTCGTTCTCACAAGTGACTGTGATTCGCTTAAAGTTTTCCCAACCCTTTTCCCAAATCTCTGAGTGACATTTGTTTATTTTAGAATCTGAACTACCAGATACCAGAAAGTCGATGCGAGTCAGCGAACCTGCAACTATTTGCGTGGACACACTTTCAACCCGCGCTACTTCCAGGGGATCTGTGATACCAGAATCTATGACATATTTTCGCAAAGATTCTTCAGCTAGCAGTTTGTACTCAGGTTTTGTTGGATCTTGTTCTTGTAATCCACCGGGTAATTGCCTTTTACCTCTATGACCGTCGTCCTCACAAGTGACTGTGATTTGCTTAAAGTTTTCCCAACCCTTTTCCCAAATCTCTGAGTGACATTTGTTTATTTGAGGGTATGAACTACCAGATACCAGAAAGTCGATGCGAGTCATAATGCCTGCAACCACTTGAGTGGACACTTTTACAACCTGCACTACTCTCAGAGGTTGTGTGATACCATGATCTATTTTATATTTTTGTAAGGATTCCTCAGCCAACGCTTTGTACTCAGGTTTTGTTGGATCTTGTTCTTGTAATCCACCGGGTAATTGCCTTTTACCTCTATGACCGTCGTTCTCACAAGTGACTGTGATTTGCTTAAAGTTTTCCCAACCCTTTTCCCAAATCTCTGAGTGACATTTGTTTATTTTAGAATCTGAACTACCAGATACCAGAAAGTCGATGCGAGTCAGCGAACCTGCAACTATTTGCGTGGACACACTTTCAACCCGCGCTACTTCCAGGGGATCTGTGATACCAGAATCTATGACATATTTTCGCAAAGATTCTTCAGCTAGCAGTTTGTACTCAGGTTTTGTTGGATCTTGTTCTTGTAATCCACCGGGTAATTGCCTTTTAGCTCTATGACCGTCGTCCTCACAAGTGACTGTGATTTGCTTAAAGTTTTCCCAACCCTTATCCCAAATCTCTGAGTGACATTTGTTTATTTGAGGGTATGAACTACCAGATACCAGAAAGTCGATGCGAGTCATAATGCCTGCAACCACTTGAGTGGACACTTTTACAACCTGCACTACTCTCAGAGGTTGTGTGATACCATGATCTATTTTATATTTTTGTAAGGATTCCTCAGCCAACGCTTTGTACTCAGGTTTTGTTGGATCTTGTTCTTGTAATCCATCGAGTTGTCTTTTACCTCTATGACCGTCGTTCTCACAAGTGACTGTGATTTGCTTAAAGTTTTCCCAACCCTTATCCAAAATCGCTGAGTGACATTTGTTTATTTTAGGGTTTGAACTACCAGATACTAGAAAGTCGATGCGAGTTGCGATGCCTGAAACCACTTGAGTGGACACTTTTACAACCTGTACTACACTCAGAGGTTGTGTGATACCATGATCTATTTTATATTTTTGTAAAGATTCCTCAGCCAACGCTTTGTACTGAGGATCGGTTGGATCTTGATCGACTTGACCACCTAATGCTTGTCTTTTACCTCTATGACCGTCTTTTTCACAAGTGACTGTGATTTGCTTAAAGTTTTCCCAATCCTTTTCCCAAATCTCTGAGTGACATTTGTTTATTTGAGGGTATGAACTACCAGATACCAAAAAGTCGATGCGAGTCATAATGCCTGCAACCACTTGAGTGGACACTTTTACAACCTGCACTACTCTCAGAGGTTGTGTGATACCATGATCTATTTTATATTTTTGTAAGGATTCCTCAGCCAACGCTTTGTACTGAGGATCGGTTGGATCTTCATCGACTTTACCACCAGCTGCTTGTCTTTTACCTCTATGACCGTCTTTTTCACAAGTGACTGTGATTTGCTTAAAGTTTTCCCAATCCTTTTCCCAAATCTCTGAGTGACATTTGTTTATTTTAGAATCTGAACTACCAGATACCAGAAAGTCGATGCGAGTCAGCGAACCTGCAACTATTTGCGTGGACACACTTTCAACCCGCGCTACTTCCAGGGGATCTGTGATACCAGAATCTATGACATATTTTCGCAAAGATTCTTCAGCTAGCAGTTTGTACTCAGGTTTTGTTGGATCTTGTTCTTGTAATCCACCGGGTAATTGCCTTTTAGCTCTTTGACCGTCGTCCTCACAAGTGACTGTGATTTGCTTAAAGTTTTCCCAACCCTTATCCCAAATCTCTGAGTGACATTTATTTATTTGAGGGTATGAACTACCAGATACCAGAAAGTCGATGCGAGTCATAATGCCTGCAACCACTTGAGTGGACACTTTTACAACCTGCGCTACTCTCAGATGTTGTGTGATACCATGATCTATTTTATATTTTTGTAAGGATTCCTCAGCCAACGATTTGTACTTTGGGTTGGTTGGATCTTGATCGAGTTTACCACCAGCTACTAGTCTTTTACCTCTATGACCGTCGTTCTCACAAGTGACTGTGATTTGCTTAAAGTTTTCCCAACCCTTTTCCCAAATCTCTGAGTGACATTTGTTTATTTTAGAATCTGAACTACCAGATACCAGAAAGTCGATGCGAGTCAGCGAACCTGCAACTATTTGCGTGGACACACTTTCAACCCGCGCTACTTCCAGGGGATCTGTGATACCAGAATCTATGACATATTTTCGCAAAGATTCTTCAGCTAGCAGTTTGTACTCAGGTTTTGTTGGATCTTGTTCTTGTAATCCACCGGGTAATTGCCTTTTAGCTCTATGACCGTCGTCCTCACAAGTGACTGTGATTTGCTTAAAGTTTTCCCAACCCTTATCCAAAATCGCTGAGTGACATTTGTTTATTTTAGGGTTTGAACTACCAGATACCAGAAAGTCGATGCGAGTTGCGATGCCTGAAACCACTTGAGTGGACACTTTTACAACCTGTACTACACTCAGAGGTTGTGTGATACCATGATCTATTTTATATTTTTGTAAAGATTCCTCAGCCAACGCTTTGTACTGAGGATCGGTTGGATCTTGATCGACTTGACCACCTAATGCTTGTCTTTTACCTCTATGACCGTCTTTTTCACAAGTGACTGTGATTTGCTTAAAGTTTTCCCAATCCTTTTCCCAAATCTCTGAGTGACATTTGTTTATTTTAGAATCTGAACTACCAGATACCAGAAAGTCGATGCGAGTCAGCCAACCTGCAACCATTTGCGTGGACACTTTTACAACCTGCACTATTCTCAGAGGTTGTGTGATACCATGATCTATTTTATATTTTTGTAAGGATTCCTCAGCCAACGCTTTGTACTCAGGTTTTGTTGGATCTTGTTCTTCTATTGCATCTTCTAATTGCATTTTACCACTATGACCGTCGTTCTCACAAGTGACTGTGATTCGCTTAAAGTTTTCCCAACCCTTTTCCCAAATCTCTGAGTGACATTTGTTTATTTTAGAATCTGAACTACCAGATACCAGAAAGTCGATGCGAGTCAGCGAACCTGCAACTATTTGCGTGGACACACTTTCAACCCGCGCTACTTCCAGGGGATCTGTGATACCAGAATCTATGACATATTTTCGCAAAGATTCTTCAGCTAGCAGTTTGTACTCAGGTTTTGTTGGATCTTGTTCTTGTAATCCACCGGGTAATTGCCTTTTACCTCTATGACCGTCGTCCTCACAAGTGACTGTGATTTGCTTAAAGTTTTCCCAACCCTTTTCCCAAATCTCTGAGTGACATTTGTTTATTTGAGGGTATGAACTACCAGATACCAGAAAGTCGATGCGAGTCATAATGCCTGCAACCACTTGAGTGGACACTTTTACAACCTGCACTACTCTCAGAGGTTGTGTGATACCATGATCTATTTTATATTTTTGTAAGGATTCCTCAGCCAACGCTTTGTACTCAGGTTTTGTTGGATCTTGTTCTTGTAATCCACCGGGTAATTGCCTTTTACCTCTATGACCGTCGTTCTCACAAGTGACTGTGATTTGCTTAAAGTTTTCCCAACCCTTTTCCCAAATCTCTGAGTGACATTTGTTTATTTTAGAATCTGAACTACCAGATACCAGAAAGTCGATGCGAGTCAGCGAACCTGCAACTATTTGCGTGGACACACTTTCAACCCGCGCTACTTCCAGGGGATCTGTGATACCAGAATCTATGACATATTTTCGCAAAGATTCTTCAGCTAGCAGTTTGTACTCAGGTTTTGTTGGATCTTGTTCTTGTAATCCACCGGGTAATTGCCTTTTAGCTCTATGACCGTCGTCCTCACAAGTGACTGTGATTTGCTTAAAGTTTTCCCAAGCCTTATCCCAAATCTCTGAGTGACATTTGTTTATTTGAGGGTATGAACTACCAGATACCAGAAAGTCGATGCGAGTCATAATGCCTGCAACCACTTGAGTGGACACTTTTACAACCTGCACTACTCTCAGAGGTTGTGTGATACCATGATCTATTTTATATTTTTGTAAGGATTCCTCAGCCAACGCCTTGTACTCAGGTTTTGTTGGATCTTGTTCTTGTAATCCATCGAGTTGTCTTTTACCTCTATGACCGTCGTTCTCACAAGTGACTGTGATTTGCTTAAAGTTTTCCCAACCCTTATCCAAAATCGCTGAGTGACATTTGTTTATTTTAGGGTTTGAACTACCAGATACTAGAAAGTCGATGCGAGTTGCGATGCCTGAAACCACTTGAGTGGACACTTTTACAACCTGTACTACACTCAGAGGTTGTGTGATACCATGATCTATTTTATATTTTTGTAAAGATTCCTCAGCCAACGCTTTGTACTGAGGATCGGTTGGATCTTGATCGACTTGACCACCTAATGCTTGTCTTTTACCTCTATGACCGTCTTTTTCACAAGTGACTGTGATTTGCTTAAAGTTTTCCCAATCCTTTTCCCAAATCTCTGAGTGACATTTGTTTATTTGAGGGTATGAACTACCAGATACCAAAAAGTCGATGCGAGTCATAATGCCTGCAACCACTTGAGTGGACACTTTTACAACCTGCACTACTCTCAGAGGTTGTGTGATACCATGATCTATTTTATATTTTTGTAAGGATTCCTCAGCCAACGCTTTGTACTCAGGTTTTGTTGGATCTTGTTCTTGTAATCCATCGAGTTGCCTTTTAGCTCTATGACCGTCGTCCTCACAAGTGACTGTGATTTGCTTAAAGTTTTCCCAACCCTTATCCAAAATCGCTGAGTGACATTTGTTTATTTTAGGGTTTGAACTACCAGATACCAGAAAGTCGATGCGAGTTGCGATGCCTGAAACCACTTGAGTGGACACTTTTACAACCTGTACTACACTCAGAGGTTGTGTGATACCATGATCTATTTTATATTTTTGTAAAGATTCCTCAGCCAACGCTTTGTACTGAGGATCGGTTGGATCTTGATCGACTTGACCACCTAATGCTTGTCTTTTACCTCTATGACCGTCTTTTTCACAAGTGACTGTGATTTGCTTAAAGTTTTCCCAATCCTTTTCCCAAATCTCTGAGTGACATTTGTTTATTTTAGAATCTGAACTACCAGATACCAGAAAGTCGATGCGAGTCAGCCAACCTTCAACCATTTGCGTGGACACTTTTACAACCTGCACTATTCTCAGAGGTTGTGTGATACCATGATCTATTTTATATTTTTGTAAGGATTCCTCAGCCAACGCTTTGTACTCAGGTTTTGTTGGATCTTGTTCTTCTATTGCATCTTCTAATTGCATTTTACCACTATGACCGTCGTTCTCACAAGTGACTGTGATTCGCTTAAAGTTTTCCCAACCCTTTTCCCAAATCTCTGAGTGACATTTGTTTATTTTAGAATCTGAACTACCAGATACCAGAAAGTCGATGCGAGTCAGCGAACCTGCAACTATTTGCGTGGACACACTTTCAACCCGCGCTACTTCCAGGGGATCTGTGATACCAGAATCTATGACATATTTTCGCAAAGATTCTTCAGCTAGCAGTTTGTACTCAGGTTTTGTTGGATCTTGTTCTTGTAATCCACCGGGTAATTGCCTTTTAGCTCTATGACCGTCGTCCTCACAAGTGACTGTGATTTGCTTAAAGTTTTCCCAACCCTTATCCCAAATCTCTGAGTGACATTTGTTTATTTGAGGGTATGAACTACCAGATACCAGAAAGTCGATGCGAGTCATAATGCCTGCAACCACTTGAGTGGACACTTTTACAACCTGCACTACTCTCAGAGGTTGTGTGATACCATGATCTATTTTATATTTTTGTAAGGATTCCTCAGCCAACGCTTTGTACTCAGGTTTTGTTGGATCTTGTTCTTGTAATCCATCGAGTTGTCTTTTACCTCTATGACCGTCGTTCTCACAAGTGACTGTGATTTGCTTAAAGTTTTCCCAACCCTTATCCAAAATCGCTGAGTGACATTTGTTTATTTTAGGGTTTGAACTACCAGATACTAGAAAGTCGATGCGAGTTGCGATGCCTGAAACCACTTGAGTGGACACTTTTACAACCTGTACTACACTCAGAGGTTGTGTGATACCATGATCTATTTTATATTTTTGTAAAGATTCCTCAGCCAACGCTTTGTACTGAGGATCGGTTGGATCTTGATCGACTTGACCACCTAATGCTTGTCTTTTACCTCTATGACCGTCTTTTTCACAAGTGACTGTGATTTGCTTAAAGTTTTCCCAATCCTTTTCCCAAATCTCTGAGTGACATTTATTTATTTGAGGGTATGAACTACCAGATACCAGAAAGTCGATGCGAGTTGCGATGCCTGAAACCACTTGAGTGGACACTTTTACAACCTGTACTACACTCAGAGGTTGTGTGATACCATGATCTATTTTATATTTTTGTAAAGATTCCTCAGCCAACGCTTTGTACTGAGGATTGGTTGGATCTTGATCGACTTGACCACCTAATGCTTGTGTTTTACCTCTATGACCGTCTTTTTCACAAGTGACTGTGATTTGCTTAAAGTTTTCCCAATCCTTTTCCCAAATCTCTGAGTGACATTTGTTTATTTTAGAATCTGAACTACCAGATACCAGAAAGTCGATGCGAGTCAGCCAACCTGCAACCATTTGCGTGGACACTTTTACAACCTGCACTGTTCTCAGAGGTTGTGTGATACCATGATCTATTTTATATTTTTGTAAGGATTCCTCAGCCAACGCTTTGTACTCAGGTTTTGTTGGATCTTGTTCTTCTATTGCATCTTCTAATTGCATTTTACCACTATGACCGTCGTTCTCACAAGTGACTGTGATTCGCTTAAAGTTTTCCCAACCCTTTTCCCAAATCTCTGAGTGACATTTGTTTATTTTAGAATCTGAACTACCAGATACCAGAAAGTCGATGCGAGTCAGCGAACCTGCAACTATTTGCGTGGACACACTTTCAACCCGCGCTACTTCCAGGGGATCTGTGATACCAGAATCTATGACATATTTTCGCAAAGATTCTTCAGCTAGCAGTTTGTACTCAGGTTTTGTTGGATCTTGTTCTTGTAATCCACCGGGTAATTGCCTTTTACCTCTATGACCGTCGTTCTCACAAGTGACTGTGATTTGCTTAAAGTTTTCCCAACCCTTATCCAAAATCGCTGAGTTACATTTGTTTATTTTAGGGTTTGAACTACCAGATACCAGAAAGTCGATGCGAGTTGCGATGCCTGAAACCACTTGAGTGGTCACTTTTACAACCTGCACTACTCTCAGAGGTTGTGTGATACCATGATCTATTTTATATTTTTGTAAGGATTCCTCAGCCAACGCTTTGTACTGAGGATCGGTTGGATCTTCATCGACTTTACCACCAGCTGCTTGTCTTTTACCTCTATGACCGTCTTTTTCACAAGTGACTGTGATTTGCTTAAAGTTTTCCCAATTCTTTTCCCAAATCTCTGAGTGACATTTGTTTATTTTAGAATCTGAACTACCAGATACCAGAAAGTCGATGCGAGTCATAATGCCTGCAACCAATTGAGTGGACACTTTTACAACCTGCACTACTCTCAGAGGTTGTGTGATACCATGATCTATTTTATATTTTTGTAAGGATTCCTCAGCCAACGCTTTGTACTGAGGATCGGTTGGATCTTCATCGACTTTACCACCAGCTGCTTGTCTTTTACCTCTATGACCGTCTTTTTCACAAGTGACTGTGATTTGCTTAAAGTTTTCCCAATCCTTTTCCCAAATCTCTGAGTGACATTTGTTTATTTTAGAATCTGAACTACCAGATACCAGAAAGTCGATGCGAGTCAGCGAACCTGCAACTATTTGCGTGGACACACTTTCAACCCGCGCTACTTCCAGGGGATCTGTGATACCAGAATCTATGACATATTTTCGCAAAGATTCTTCAGCTAGCAGTTTGTACTCAGGTTTTGTTGGATCTTGTTCTTGTAATCCACCGGGTAATTGCCTTTTAGCTCTATGACCGTCGTCCTCACAAGTGACTGTGATTTGCTTAAAGTTTTCCCAACCCTTATCCCAAATCTCTGAGTGACATTTGTTTATTTGAGGGTATGAACTACCAGATACCAGAAAGTCGATGCGAGTCATAATGCCTGCAACCACTTGAGTGGACACTTTTACAACCTGCACTACTCTCAGAGGTTGTGTGATACCATGATCTATTTTATATTTTTGTAAGGATTCCTCAGCCAACGCTTTGTACTCAGGTTTTGTTGGATCTTGTTCTTGTAATCCACCGGGTAATTGCCTTTTACCTCTATGACCGTCGTTCTCACAAGTGACTGTGATTTGCTTAAAGTTTTCCCAACCCTTTTCCCAAATCTCTGAGTGACATTTGTTTATTTTAGAATCTGAACTACCAGATACCAGAAAGTCGATGCGAGTCATAATGCCTGCAACCACTTGAGTGGACACTTTTACAACCTGCGCTACTCTCAGATGTTGTGTGATACCATGATCTATTTTATATTTTTGTAAGGATTCCTCAGCCAACGATTTGTACTTTGGGTTGGTTGGATCTTGATCGAGTTTACCACCAGCTACTAGTCTTTTACCTCTATGACCGTTGTCCTCACAAGTGACTGTGATTTGCTTAAAGTTTTCCCAACCCTTTTCCCAAATCTCTGAGTGACATTTGTTTATTTTAGAATCTGGACTACCAGATACCAGAAAGTCGATGCGAGTCAGCGAACCTGCAACTATTTGCGTGGACACACTTTCAACCCGCGCTACTTCCAGGGGATCTGTGATACCAGAATCTATGACATATTTTCGCAAAGATTCTTCAGCTAGCAGTTTGTACTCAGGTTTTGTTGGATCTTGTTCTTGTAATCCACCGGGTAATTGCCTTTTACCTCTACGACCGTCGTTCTCACAAGTGACTGTGATTTGCTTAAATTTTTTCCACCACTTTATCCAAATCTCTGAGTGACATTTGTTTATTTTAGGGTCTGAACTGCCAGATACCTGAAAGTCGATGCGAATCGACAAGCCTGTACCTATTTGCGTGGACACACTTTCAACCCGCGCTACTTCCAGGGGATCTGTGATACCAGAATCTTTGACATATTTTTGCAAAGATGCTTCAGCTAGCAGTCTGTACTGAGGTTTTTTTGGATCTTGTTTTTTTAATCCACCGAATTGTCTTTTAACTCTATGACAAGTAACTTTGATTTGTTTGAATTTTAACCAATACTTTTCCAAAATCTCTGAGTGACATTTGATTATTTTAGGGTAATAACTAGCAGATAACAGAAAGTCGATGCGAGTTATGGTGCCTGAAACCAGTTGAGTGGACACTTTTACAACCTGCGCTACTTTCAGAGGGTGTGTGATACCATGATCTATTTTATATTTTTGTAAGGATTCCTCAGCCAACGCTTTGTACTCAGGTTTTGTTGGATCTTGTTCTTGTAATCCTCCGAGTATTTTTTCACCTCCATGACCGTCGTCCTCACAAGTGACTGTGATCTGTTTAAAGTTTAACCAACCCTTTTCCCAAATCTCTGAGTGACATTTGTTTATTTTAGGGTATGAACTACCAGATACCAGAAAGTCGATGCGAGTCATGATGCCTGAAACCACTTGAGTGGACACTTTTACAACCTGCGCTACGCTCAGATGTTGTGTGATACCATGATCTTTTTTATATTTTTGTAAGGATTCCTCAGCCAACGCTTTGTACTGAGGGTCGGTTGCATCTTGACCGAGATTACCACCAATTACTTGTCTTTTACCTCTATGACCGTCGTCCTCACAAGTGACTGTGATTTGTTTAAAGTTTAACCAACCCTTTTCCAAAATCGCTGAGTGACATTTGCTTATTTTAGGGTATGAACTACCAGATACCAGAAAGTCGATGCGAGTCATGATGCCTGAAACCACTTGAGTGGACACTTTTACAACCTGCGCTACGCTCAGATGTTGTGTGATACCATGATCTTTTTTATATTTTTGTAAGGATTCCTCAGCCAACGCTTTGTACTTTGGGTCGGTTGGATCTTGATCGAGTTTACCACCAGCTACTAGTCTTTTTTTACCTCTATGACCGTCGTCCTCACAAGTGACTGTGATTTGCTTAAAGTTTTCCCAACCCTTTTCCAAAATCGCTGAGTGACATTTGTTTATTTTAGGGTTTGAACTACCAGATACCAGAAAGTCGATGCGAGTTGCGATGCCTGAAACCACTTGAGTGGACACTTTTACAACCTGCGCTACTCTCAGATGTTGTGTGATACCATGATCTTTTTTATATTTTTGTAAGGATTCCTCAGCCAACGCTTTGTACTTTGGGTCGGTTGGATCTTGATCGAGTTTACCACCAGCTACTAGTCTTTTTTTACCTCTATGACCGTCGTCCTCACAAGTGACTGTGATTTGCTTAAAGTTTTCCCAACCCTTTTCCAAAATCGCTGAGTGACATTTGTTTATTTTAGGGTTTGAACTTCCAGATACCAGAAAGTCGATGCGAGTTGCGATGCCTGAAACCACTTGAGTGGATACTTTTACAACCTGCGCTACTCTCAGATGTTGTGTGATACCATGATCTATTTTATATTTTTGTAAGGATTCCTCAGCCAACGCTTTGTACTTTGGGTCGGTTGGATCTTGATCGAGTTTACCACCATGTAGTTGTCTTTTACTTCTATGACCGTCATTATCACAAGTGACTGTGATTTGTTTAAAGTTTTCCCAACCCTTTTCCCAAATCTCTGAGTGACATTTGATTATTTTAGAGTCTGAACTACCAGATACCAGAAAGTCGACGTGAGTCATCGAGCCTGCAACTACTTGCGTGGATACTTTTTCAACCTGCGCTACTCTCAGAGGGTGTGTGATACCATGATCTATCGTATATTTATGTAAGGATTCCTCAGCCAACGCTTTGTACTGAGGATCGGTTGGATCTTGATCGAGGAATGCTTCGCCAGCTGCTTGTCTTTTACCTCTATGACCGTAATTTTCCGAAACGTTAAAAAAATCTATCATTTTATCTATAGCTTTCTTTTTATCGTGATTTAATTTGGAAGCTTGTTTTTCAGTTTTTGTGGATTCAGCAACGGGAATCGAGTTTTCATTATGTTTATCAGATTTGACTTTGAAATCATCCTGTTTGCTGACATCAGATACATCAGGAGATATTATGAAAGACGGTCTGTATGATTCAGAGACTTTATGGAATTGAGTATCTGTAATAATTTGCTCTTGTATTTTTTTTATATCCTCGTCTGTTAGGGACCTTTCCTGATTCGGCTGGGATTGGACATTTGAATCTTGTTTATTTTGTATATCGCTATCAAAACCGTTTAAGTCACCAGGATCACCAGATGTTTTTCCCTTATTTTGATTGTCATCAGTAGAGGGTTCGGGTAAAACTTCACCGTTATCTCCGAATTGCCATTCTTCTGTACAATTGTTTGCTAGGATTTTTCTGTAATTTCCACCGTTAGACAGTTTAACCCAAGGTTTTACTAGAATAGTGATCTTACAGATCTTAAAAGAAGCACAGTTTTCTGCTTCTACTTCACTACAATTGTTGGAATTAATTGAAAGAGTTAAAATGTATCGGACACCGTTTACCACCTGTGAAGGAAATTTAAAAGCAAATGTAGTTCTTGTGACTGTAGTATAACTGATACAGCTATCTAACAACGTTTTACTTACTTGAACTTGTCTTTCTACATCTATAACACTAGCCAAGCTATGTTTGATGGACGGTTCGTGAAGGTCCAGATGCCTCACTCCGAGGTCCGCGAGGTCGCTGACGCCCGCAGCCTGCGGGTTCACGTGCGAAGCGCATCCAACGCATGGCACGCTTGGTTGGTCTTGGGGAATCGCAATAAACTGTTCGCCTGACGTTATCTAAAACAAATGATAAAAATACAATTCAATTACTGTGACTAATCTATATAATACTAGCTGTTGCCCGCGACTTCGTTCGCGTGGAAATTTTGGTATGTATGTGTAAGACTGCCTCGAGTGGTCGCAAGCGCGACTACTAAGCATGAGGTCCTGGGATCAATTCCCGGGTCGGGCAAAGTGTTAAAAAAAAGAATGCTTATTTCAATTAGGTACATAAAGTTATCACACACATGATTTGGAGATCACCTTTTAAGCAAGGAGATGCTTGTGTTAGGGGGCGTCCATTAATTACGTGAGGCAATTTTGGCGATTTTTCAACCCCCCTCCCTCTCCCCTTGGTGAGATGTCGTGTGATTTTGCTTTTGATTTACAACATTAAGAGACTTTTTGCGAGAGCCCTTAGACCTCCTTAATCCTGCCCTGCCGCAAAATCCGTTCTTAGCAGACTTTTACTGACTATTTTCTACCTCCCTGCCAAATGTCAAGTTTGTAGCACAAAAAATGAAAGACTTTCATACAAAATTGCGAGAGCCCTTAGACCTCCTTAATCCAGCCCTGTCGCAAAATCCGTTCTTAGCGGACGTCTACTGACTATTAAGAGCCTGTAGACCCCCTTAATCCGGCCCTGTTGCAAAATCCGTTGTTAGCGGACGTCTACTGACTTTAACTTCCTCCCTGACAAATTTCAAGTTTGTAGCACAAAAAATCATACAAACTTGCGAGAGCCCTTAGACCCCCTTAATCCGGCCCTGTCGCAAAATCCGTTCTTAGCGGACGTCTACTAACTATAAACTACCTCCCTGCCTAATTTCATCTTTTTACGTCAAGCGGTTTCGATATTTCGTGATGAGTGAGACCTTTTTGCTCGATTTTTCGTCGGAAATGTAATATTTTGCCGTTCTTATGTACCCACACAATTGCCATCGCATCTGCAAATTTTTCCGTTCACTTCTTACAAATATTCATAATTAGTCCATCGCGCTCGGTTGCTTGCAGCGTATTGAGCGACGAAGTGCACGGATTCATGACATATTAAGCGTTTACAAGTTGGGAACGTGCAAAACAGGTTTATGTTTCTATGCGTCCGTTTATCTATTTATGTACCTTGAGTTTTTTTGTTTTGTCTTGCACTTTTCTCGTTTTTTATATTAATAACCTACCTATTTTTATTTGTTAAAACTTAACACAAGATTGTTCTATTTTAGTACCTATTCATACACATACCTAATTAGAAGCAAAACTGTTTTATGTCCGTCACCTCACCATCTCGGGTCCAGTTGAAAACCAGCGTCGGGCACTAGCTGCTCGGCAGTTTGCTGAACTGGGCCTATTTGGCGCAGCCGTGAGACACACAATATTGTCTCTTTTTTCTGTTTAATTTACGTTTTATATTGTATAGATTTAAGTTTCTTATTTTAATTTTTTTTATTTGTTTGTTGTGTGCACTTGTGGCCGTGTGCCAAATAAATATGTTTTCTTTCTTTCTTTTCTTTCCTTTCGCTTTTATATATTTTTGCTTTTATTTTTTTAATATTTTGCTCTGAAGTTAAAATGCTAGTGCACCCACATCTAAACGTTAAAGAGTGCCACGAGTGAAACAGTTATAATCTCAGTTATTAGTTATTTTCGTTATTTCTCTTCACTCCACAATTGTAAATAAAGCCTGCTTAGTATAGAAAAAATGCCTAATACAGCCCCCCCCCCCCCCCCAACTGTTCACCGAATGAAAAATAATTATGTTGAATATACATAAAAAAAACTAAAGTCATCACCAATAGCGTAAAAAGTAGGGTTGAGGTAGATGGGCAAAAAATTCACTACGTCGATGAGTACATTTGAGTTTGAGAGTTGCCGAGTCGAGAACGCCTGGAAGAGCTACTGGTCCATGAAGTCGCTGATGAAGGGTGACCTACCTTTATCCCTGAAGCATAATCTCATCGACATGTGCATTCTGCCCATCCTAACCGGTCAGGGACCAAGTTTGAGCACCGTAATGCTCAAACTTGGTCCCTGACCGAGTCGCAAAAGTCCAAACTCAAGGTCGGCTAAAGGGCGATGGAACGTAGCGTATTGGGTATTAAGCTCAGCGACAGAATTCGCAATACCACAATGCGCTCAAAAACTGGAATCGCTGATGTGGGCGATAAGATTGCTAGTTTGGAGTGGGATTGGGCGGGCCACGTCTGTAGAATGCATCAGGACCGGTGGGCCAGAGTCGTCACGCAGTGGGTGCCAGAAGACGGGCGTCGTTGCCGAGGGAGGTCTAAAAAACGCTGGTGTGACGACTTAGAAGCGTTTGTGACAGATTGGACGAAGAAAACCGCACGGAGAGAAGAATGGAAGGCAATGGGGGAGGTTTTTGCCCAGCAGTGGGACAATAAAGGCTAAAAAAAAGATTACATAAAACTTATAACGAATGGGTTGCCTAATCATTAAGTCAAGAATATTTAAAACTGCGACAGACGCTAGGCTTGACCGCTTTTACTTAGACAACGTTATACTTTCCAATCACATTTAAGCGTAAACTTGTCGACCTGTGTATCCTGCCTATCCTAACCTATGGTACCCAGACATGATCTTTGACGGAGGCTGAAAAGTCCAAACTCAAGGTTTGCCAAAGAGCGATGGATTTTAAACATCAAAATCACCGATTGAATACGCAACACCACAATGCGCTCCAAGACAGGCATCGCCGATGTTGGCGATAAGTGTAAGAGGTTCAAATGGGGCTGAGCGGGTCACATTTCCAGAATGTGTCAGGACAGATGGGCCAGAATGGTCATACAGTAGGTACCTGAAGACTGTCATCGTCACCGAGGCAGGCCCAACAAACGCTGGTGTGACGATTTGGACTCGTTCCTGACTGATTGGCCCGAGAAGGCAAAACACCGGGAGAGTTGGTAAGGAAATGGGGAAAGCCTTTGTCCAGCAGTGGGACAGAATAGGCTAATTAAAAAAACAAAACGTTATACCATCGTGTTTGTTATAAAATTACCTATCTGTTTTTTAATACATATTTTAATGAGAAAACAGATGAGTGTATATAGTACACCCACATTTTGTCAGTTATGTTTAACTCCCATGAAATATTTAGCGAGCCTATTGCCATTTTGTATAAAGAACAGGTTGTAAGGTTCTTCATCCCCCATAGAAAAGGGAGGATAGTCCGACCAGACGGGTGTGATGTCTGGTGGGCTATAACTGCCCAACATTTGTTGTCGGGTACTTCTATATAGTCTTAAGTCGCAGATAACTTTATTTGGGCGATTTATTTGACCCAGGCAGAATTTAGACGTATTTCGATGTTTAGTTCATCACCTGCGTCATAGATGGCGCTGTAGTACTTTTTGTTATATGTTGCTGTAGTACTTTTTATAGTGCCGATACACCATCAACCGGGCACAAAACCAGACTTCGTAGTTGCTACTGAGAATTTGCTGGTGAAATCTAACCCAGGACCTCATGCTCGCTTCTGAACACTATACCAATCTATAAAAGAACAATAAAATTCCAAACTGCGATTGATTATTGATATTTTGCAAATCGAGAAGGAAACAGACTTCTAGTAAAGCAAGAACTTTTTGTAGAAATCATCATCATCATTCTACTGCCGTTATCCCAATTTTTTCGGGGTCGGCGCAGCATGTCATCTTCTTCCATACTTCTCTATTACTTTTCGGAGAAACGTTTGAAGAAAAAAGGAGAAAAACGGAAATGCAAACGATGTTCATACAAAAAAAATGGAAATCTAAAAGCATCAAAAAAATATTCAAACAAATTACAAAAAAGTGAAAGTAATAGTGGGGTTTGAACTTGCGACCAGTAGCTTACAGAACGTTCAAGAACCCGCTAGGCTGTTTTCTCTGTTGACATAAGCTTTAAATAGCCATTCTGGTGCTTGTCATGACTGAAACGTCAAACAAATGAAGGATACTGACATAATGCAATATTGCTCACCCCCTTAAGCGATTAGCGTGATAATGTATAGCCTAACATGTGAAGAAGCCTGTAAGGAATATTTGTGCAAAATTTGATCAGGATCCATGCAGTAGTTTTTGAGCCAAGTCGGAACATAAAAATGGATTTTTACGATTTTATTATATGTATATAGATGTATAGATAGATAGATTAACATTATAAAGAGGTAAAGTTTGTAAGTTTGGATGCACTTCTTCTTCGGAACTACTGAACCGATTCATAAAATTCTTTTTTTTTGCTATTGGGAAGCTAAATTGTTTCCAAGTTCTCGTGGGATAATTTACGATCCAAACGCGAGCGAAGGCTCGGGTGAAATCTATTATTAAATAAAACGAACAATTAATATCCCTTTCAATATCTCTACACATCGACTACTACTACAGGCCCAAGCGACACGCATTTTGCAAAAAAATAAAATGCAAGAAGCTGCTTGGAATGTGCACTCGTGCGACGGAAACAGATGACAAGTGGATACAAATGTACCGGGTAAAAGCTCGGCAGTCACGGCGGCGAGTGTTGCAGTTGTTTTTGCCACTGACGGGTCGTGGTCACTCGTGCCATGGTATTATGACGCGCGCGTGTCGCTTGACGCAAATCTCATCGACCGAGGTCCCCCTTCGCGATCTCGGTCGATGCGTCTGTACGGGGCCGTCTGTTTGAATAGGTTTTCATAAAGACTAACTTGCACATCTTTCTACTTTGCCCAACTGTCGGTGCCGTTATTAAATCATTATATCCTGACATCATCTACCTAGTCTTTTCCCAACTATGTTGGGGTCGGCTTCCAGTCTAACCATAACTCGATTTCTAATATCGCAGACCTTCGTACGTCTCCGCGGATTTCGACGTTTGAAACTCGGTCTTTAGTAGTTAGTTTTATCCCAAGCATGGAACGCTCCATGGCTCTTTGTGCTTCTCTGAGTCGGTACGCAGTCTCCTGTGCGAGCGTCCACGTCTCAGCACCGTACGTCATAGTGGGCAGAACACTCTGATTGTAGAGACCGGTCTTCAGGCAGTGTCGAGTTTTGGCTGATTTCAGAATGTCCTCCAATTTTCTGAATGCGGGCTGCATTACACAACCCGGTTAGTACCGGGTAATACGATACCCCTTGGCAAGACTGGTTGTCAGACTTTCGGGCCACTGACTACCTACAACGACTGTCAAGATCTACAAACGACAGCCGGGACCATCGGTTTATCATGCTTTTCGAGACACGGAGGAAACTCGGTATATAATGGATGGCCACCCGTCCCCAGACCAACCTGGGCAAGCGCGGCTTAACCTAAAGAGCTGTTATTATTTAGCCACGAATCAATCAATCACAGACACTGTCTTAACACACTGCCATTATTATGCTTATAAAGTTTACATAACGAACAATGTTTTTCCTGATTGAGTTAGTCACACTTTTTATGCAAAAAATTTCACGCCATTATGAAACTTATTTGTTAAGAGCACACATATGTTTGTGCCTCTATGTTCGGTCATGGCTTGACACCGCTGATCGATTATTCAGACTTTTCGTTCAATTATTTTATTGGTTGCACTTTTTTTTTAGCTTATACTTATAAAGAGTGTAAAAAGATCCTTAACGAAGCCGAAAGGTACTTGTTCTCCCCGTCATTGCGATAATTTTTTTGTTCTAGACCATACCTGGGAACCTCTAGAGGGTTCCCAGGTATGGTATGGTTACGGAGATATTAGGGTTCAAACTTCCAACTTTTTCACATTTTTTTTTTAAATACATGTTTCTAATGTAAGATTTTTACTTTAAACACCTTCACAACCCCCGTACTATTCATTAATTACTATTACTATTATTTATACTATTTATTAATACATCCATCAGCACAATGTTTTGAGTGCGTAACATTGAGTTTTACCGTAAAACGTGATTTTTCACCCCATAAAAGTGTCGTTTCCCAGCAATAATTTTTGCGTAAAGTTACTTTGTTTGATGTACAGAATGCTTGGTTGACAGCTTCATGAAGGGTCTGTTGACACCCTGTATTTGTTAAATCAACGAGTTATATCTAATGCTAACTGCGCCTCGCGGTTTTAGCCCCGCCACTCGGTTCCTCGGGATCGTATCGCAGTGCTAGCTAGCTACCTTCCTAAAAAAAATGCGAAAATATTTTTATTTCAAATCCGACTGACAGTTTCAGAGATTAGCGTATTCAAACAAACTCTTCAGTTTTATTATATTAGTAAGCGTAGATAGAATAATAGTATATTCTGTAATAAATAGGTATATTACCTAGACGTAAATATAAATATTATTTGTTGATGTGGATTTTAATAATTATGACGTGTCATTAAGTCCGCCTTTGTACATTATGTGCATAAAGTTTTAATAAATAAATAAATAAATAAATAATCAGTGATCGGAGTAGGTAGATTGAACTGGGGTCATTGATCCGAAACGTATATATTACTATGGACATTCCTCCGGAATTGGTGGATTATTGGTGTGATTGTTTTTATTATTCAACAGATAAATAATGAATTAATTTAGTTTTGATACCTTCCTTTAAATTTTGAATTGAGTAGTAATAATATCACTACCAACATTAACAATATTTAATTGAATCCGCCATCCGGAAACACCGGAATTACTTTCCGGAAAAATGGCTTATCCATGTTATTCTTTCTGTGTGCATTTATGATACAAGTATCAAAAATCAATCTACCTACTCCGATCACTGGTCATAATAAAGGGTATTTTTTTAAATGGCATAAAATGATCAGTCAAATAAAGCCAAGTTCATAGATACACATTAAAAACAAAAATCTGTGTTTTATTTCAACACTAGCTGCTGCCCGTGACCTTCAGCCGCGTGAAATTATTGTAAAAATGGTACCCAAATTAGGTATTAGCTGCTAATTTTAACTTTCGTAAAACTTATATTAATACTTCATCAAACAAAGAGATAAACCATTATCTCTTATGTAAAAACAAATAATTTTGAAGCAGTGATAGTCTAGTGGTGTGACCGCTGAACTGCCAAGTCATAGGTCTCGAGTTCGAACCCAAGACACCCACCTCCGATTTTTCGGATTCATCGGCGTCACTACATAGTATAAAGCAAAGTCGCTTCCCGCTGTCTGTCCCTATGTATGCTTAGATCTTTAGAACTACGCAACGGATTTTGATGCGGTTTTTTTAATAGATAGAGTGATTCAAGAGGAAGGTTTATATGTATATTGCAGCCGTGCGAAGCCGGGGCGGGACGCTAGTATTGTATAAGTTTAAAACATCGTGAGAAAAACAGCATGCTTGAGAGATATTTCTTGACGGCATGTAAAACCAATTCAGAGGCCCATGAGCGGTTTAAAAACTGACACCAGGTTAGGCACTAACTACACGATAAAGAAAGAAGATCTCTATTTACATAATAAGAGATAATTGCATAACTCTTTGTTAGGTCTTATTAAAATGCTTCGAAAATATATTATGTGTTGACAGAATTTTTTGACACACATTTTTTTCAGGGATGTTTGCCGAGTCAAAATGTTTTTTTGTGACAAGTAGGTAACGTATAAAGGGTGTAAAAAGACCCTTAACGAAGGCGAAAGGCACTCGTTCTCCTCGTCACTGCGATATTTTTTTTGTTCTAGACCATACCTGGGAATTTTCTAGTTACGGAGATATTGGGGGTCAAAGTTCCAACTTTTCACAAGTTTTTTTTAAATACATGTTTTTAATGTAAGATACTTTAAATACCTCCACGACCCCCGTACTATTCAATCCATCCATCAGCACAATGTTTTGAGTGCGTTACATTGAGTTCTACCGTAAAACGTGATTTTTCAACCCAAAAAAAAAATCAATAATTGTTGCGTAAAGTTACTTAGTTTGATGTGCATAATGCTTGGTTGACGGCTTTGTGAAGGGTCCGTTTACACCCTATATACTTCTATATGTATTTGTTAAAAATCTGTAATTTTGAAATCACAAACACACACTTTTTTTTTACGGATGGGTCATCATCATCATCTCTTTGAGACGCGCGTGGAACACGAACGCGCCGTCGACACGGCCTGTCGTCATAAGACGGACGGACGGTGAACTAACCCATTACTCACCGTCCACAGACCCGCGCCTACGGTGGCCGGGAGCCACCACGAGGCCCTCGACGCCCGGGGCGTCCCCCGCCCCGCGGCGGCTAGGACGTGAGATTCTCTCCCTCTCACGTCCCGCCACCTCCTTCGCTAGCATGACTGCTTCGCAGAAGGAGGTGACAAACAAACACTTCAATTTTATTTATTTGTATTCAATTTTGTATATTTAGACTTTTTTATTCACACTTTTATTTTTTTGTTATTTGCAGTTTTTTATTTAGGAGTTGCCTGTGAGTGAAAATGGGCGCAAATGTACCGAATGTTGATGTTTTTATCCTTGACTCGCAAAGTACACGTTTCTAGGACACCCAACATCATTATTAAAAAAAAATAAAAAGGAAAAACTACAGAAAATTACTAATAAAATTTCCTTTAGGTAGTTTTAGCCTGCTTTATGCCACTGAAGGGCAAAGTCCTCGCTTTCTCTTCAATTAAGTAAAAAAAAACATTCTAAACCATGTGTGCGAATAACACTTGCATACCAATTCAAATTAGTTTTAAGCTTTTAAAGAAACAGTTCATATAATCATTCAAATTTAAGATAACTTAAGATACAAAGGTCTGGGATAAAGACTACCACATAAAAAAAAAAAAACTATTTTATGATTAAAAAAATACGACGTTTTTTACTCACCACTTGCTGCGTACTAAGCAAAGATCCCGAACTATTAAAATACTTCAAGTAGCTATTCAACAAAGTTTTTCTCTGACCATTATTTATTTCGCACAAACTTAAAGAAAATAACAACTGGACGACTAAAAAATACTTAATTTTATTCATGATGCAATATTTAATGCAGGGAGCATTAAATATTACACTGTCGTGCACAAGCTCTGTGCAATAAATGAGAACTGAAGGCGGCGCGAATTAGTAGTATTTATTTGTTTACTCCAGCGACACATGAATCAGCGAAGACGGACTTTATTTACGACTAGCGGCCCGTCCTGCCTTTGCACGGGTGGACATTTTTTTTTTTACATTTTTGGGTAAAATACAGCCCATTTTACTCAGGGATAATGTAGCTTTCTAATGGTGAAAAAACTTTTGAAATCGGCACAGTAGTTTTTGTGTTTATTCATTACAGGGATCCCTTCTTTTTGCATAATGTTTTTTTCCTAATATACTTTGGCATAACTATTTTGGTATAATTTTTTTTGACATAATAATACCTTGACATATTTTTTTTTAGCATACAGTTTATGTTGGCATAATTATCTTGTAGACTAATTTGTATTGGCAAAAATTGAATTCGCAAAATGTTAGTAGGCATACTGACTATTAGCGTAATTAAAATTAAAATATTGTCTTAAAAATTCAATATGTAGTGCTACAAAAGTTAGTGACAGAATCGAATCGCTGCAAAACCGACGCCACGTAGTCTTGTCTGCCCTACCCCTAGAGTGTAATTTAAGCCCGCGTAGCCGCGGAGGGGCGAGGGGGCCCACGAGCTGAGGAGCAGGTGGTTTTAACGCTCGCCGCCACGGCTGAGGCTGGCCGGCGTAGCCGGGCAGCAAGCCGAAGCTGCGGTGGTGAGCGTAAAACACATCTGCGACGATAAGCTCGTATGGGACCGCCGGAGCCCCGCAGTGCCGGAGCCGTGACAGAAACCATGCCTGCTGCATGTTGCATCCTCGCTTGCATGCTGCATACTTGCTTGCATGCTGCATGCTGCATGCTTACTGGCATGCTGCATGCTTACTGGCATGCTGCATGCTTCCTTGCGTGCTGCATACTTGCTTGCATGCTACATGCTTGCTTGCGTGCTGCATGCTTGCTTGCATGCTGTGCATGGTGTATGCTTGTTTGCATGCTTCTTACAGGGAAATAAAAACCAACCACATAAAATGTTCACAATCAACTGTTTTATAATGATCAATGATTTGACTGAATGATTTTCTGCCGTTTAATGACTATCGATATGAAATGTACGACGAAAAACGACTCTGACTGTGAAATTTCTGCGATACGATGGTTTTACTTATTAAAAATGTGTATTAGTGTCTTACATTTTAGGGCCTGTAAAAATATGTTTTAATATCATTATGCGTAAATAAATGTATGCTTTAGAATGTTATGCTCAATCATTATTATGATTAGAGTAATTATGCTTAAGCTGTTATGCGTAAATTATTTTATGCGAAAATATAATTAGGTTAAACAAAAGTATGCCAAGTTATATTAGGTCTTAAAATTTTATGCAAATGGATAGGGAACGTTCATTACAAACATACACACACACACAAAAATACAAATCTTTCCTCTTTATAATATTAGTAAGACTAGCAGCCCGTCCCGGCTTCGCACGGGTATAACATGCACGACGCGACACCGTTTATTTTTTCTATTTCTATGACTTATTAAATTCGTAATTTCTATTGATTGGAATAGCCGATTTGAACAATTCAAAAAGTAATCTACATGAATTGAAACAGTCTTGAAAACAATTATGATTTATTTAGATAAGGATTTAAACAGAAGTACGAATAACATGGTCTAATTTTGGTCGGTATTTCTATTTCTGCGCTCCAGAACACAAATTGCTGACGTAGCTTATAAAGCTGCCAGGCTAAAGTGGGACTGGGCAGGCCATGTCTGCCGCATGCCAGCCAGCACAGCTGTGGGCCCGAATATCGCAAGACTGGAGCCCTGAAACAGCTAGACGGGGTCGCGGTAGACCGAGGAGAAGATGGCGGGACGTCTTGGATGGCTTCCTCGTGAGTTGGCGAGAAGAGGCACACCATCATGAGAAGTGGAAGGAATGGGGGCAGGCCTTTGCTCAGGAGTGGGACAACACAGGCTAACTAAAAAAAAAAAAAATTCTATCAACTTTTAAAATGTAAAAGTGGTTATTGTGACATAACGATAATAGTTGGACATATAGTATCGCGAAGTTTTTTGTAGTTATTGATATGTTCTTTAATATTGTTGAAAATACTTTTGTTCTATCATCAATAGTTTCCGCAGCGCATGCGACGTAAGATGTTTTATGGCATTTTTTTTTACATCTTGGGTTACGTTACTAAAGTTTTAGTAAGGATTCCTTATCTTTTCTAGCAATAAATATAGCCTCTGTTACAGCCTATGTTACTCAGGGTGAATGTAGCTTTCTAATGGTGAATTTTTTTTTTAAATCGGCATAGTAGTTTTTGAGTTTATTCATAACAAACATACACACACACACACACACACACACACACACACACAAATACAAATCTTTCCTCTTTATAATATTAGTAAGATAGTAAGATAAGACTAGCGGCCCGTCCCGGCTTCGCACGGGTGGACATTTATTTTCCCCTAACCCCCCCCCCCCCCCCTCCTTATTTTTTCTAGCAATAAATAGAGCTTATGTTACTCAGGGTGAATGTAGCTTTCTAATGGTGAAAAAATTTTTGAAATCGGCCCAGTAGTTTTTGAGTTTATTCATTACAAACATACACACAAAAATACAAATCTTTCCTCTTTATAGTATTAGTGTAGATTACGACGTTCGCGTCAAATTGATCATATTGATGGGCATTTCAAAGTAGTAGCATTGTGAGTAAACTAACAAACAGTTTTAACTCACGTAGAATCACACTGCACTTATATCTATACCGATATTTCGATTTGATGATAAATACAAAACAATGTTTATGTACTTATAAGGAAAGCCCGCGAAATTCAAATTTAAATTTTTTAGGCAATTTCCATTTCTAATTTCAAGAATATTACAAAATAAAGTAAACCTTTTCAGTCGGCAAACTACTTTATAAACTCAACTGCATTTTTATTTAAAACATATAGTCGAGTGCAATAAGACTTTAAGGTGGAACGAAGTTTATAGTCGTCGGATTTTCATGGGGTTTTTTTTATTGAGTTCCTGGAGTTGTGGAGAAGAAAGTTAAAAAAAAAAATTTCGACGCTCGCGACTTTTTTTAACTTTTTCAAATTTTCTTTTGAATATTTTTTTTTTCATTCGCAAATATCAGGAAATCGTCTATGTTAATGAAGGCATTTTTTTCGAATTTTTTCTATGTAACTCAATGTGTAAATTATTTTTCAAAACTTCATTTTAGTAGCTATCTCATAAGGTATAATAAGTAGAAAAATATTCAAGGATACTTGTTAAATATCAGTTACTGCTGAGAACAAAAAAAAACGCTCCACGTTCTTGTGCCAGCCTCATCCAGGATACTCCCGCGACGGAAACAATGTCGTCTGCCCATCTCGCCGCCGGACGACCAACACTTCTCTTTCCAGTCTTTGGACGCCACTCGGTCACAGTTTTACTCCACCTACTACATACATACATAACTAGATTTCCAATATCGACACCCATTATTTATAACATAACTAATTGTATTAAGCAGATAGACACTAAAACTGTTGTTATTTGTAGATCCTTGACAGTCGTTACAGGCAGTAACATTAACATGGAGCGACTGCCTATCTGACCTCCACAGCCCAGTTAGTACTGGGTAATATGATACCCCTTGGTAAGACTGGTTGTCAGACTTTTTGGGCCACTGACTACCTAACGACTACAAATGACACCCGGGACCAACGGCTTAACGTGCTTTCCGAGGCACGGCGGAAACTCGGTATGTAACGGGTGGTCACCCATCCACAGACGAACCTAGGCAAGCACGACTTAACCTAAAGATCGACCCGAGCGGCTGTTATTATTTAGCCACGAGCTCCTCACGACCTGTCAAGCATGTACAATCATATATTATATTGTTTGCAATATGATTGTTTAATAAAACATAAAAATAATATGACCTGGCTCGCACGTGCCGAAATTGGATACGGCCACGTAAAAGCCAGACATCTTTATCGTTACCATCGATAGGTAAAAAAAGTTAATAAAAAAGAGAGTTAGTAAAACGTAACGTGAACGCGCGCAAAACGGCGGTTTTTTTTTCGACATTGCATCTAGCATATCAACCTATGAGGCTGGTTTCTGCCTAACCGTACTATCGATATGTTACGGGCAATTTGATAAGTCCGGGCACTATTCATAATGGCCGGTCTGTATTCATAATGCCCGACTCAATTGGGCAATGTGATTAAAACAGCATGATTAATCACTTTTCCCGGCCATTATGAATAATGCCCACCCTATCTTGGGCAAAGTAATAAAATAGGTGAACTATTAGGATATATCACGTTTCTACTAAATATCACTTTATTACAATACAGTCGACGAAGCCGCGGGGCTCCTATTTCTGTCTGCAGGGTTTAAAGGAACCTAACTAACCGAACCTCGGGGTGCCCCTGACGTCGACCGTCTAGGGTTAGGGTTTCTGTCAGCATCTGTGTTTGTTTGGGGGGTTTATGCTTATAGAAAACAAAATTCATTTATTTTCTCTTTTTTTAGAAAAGTCAAGAAAAATTATGCTAAAAATTATGAATTGTTTGTCAAATAATACGTTATTAAATAAAAGTTTATCGGATAATTATTTTGCTAAGTGAAATATTTGGTAAACTTGTTGTTGTAGAATGATGAAATGACAATGTTTTTGCCAATCGTTGCTTGTAAAGTAAAAAAAATTGAATTAATGTTTGGTGAACTGACTGGTCACCAGGGAATTATTCATACTGCCCGGTCCAAGTGATAAATTCAAGCTATTTCAAACACTGACTTATTACATGGACCACGGGCCGTCGGGTATTATTAATAATGGCCGGTGAAAGTGATAAATTAATCACTTTGCCCGACGTTCTTGGGCATTATTAATAATAGCCGGTCCTTATTAATAATGCCCAGTTAATCACGTTGCCCGTAACAGATATATATCCTGTCGATGCCTTGAGTGTAAGGCCTCCAGCCAGGGGCATCTAACTATCTTTGCCTATAACTCCGAACGGACAACGAATTCAAAAATACCGCCAAAGTAAATATTGACCTATTCAAAATTATCTATCCAATGATACATCTATTATTGCTATTAAGGGGATGTACCAAAACGTACATTGTCCTTTGATTTGTTTTATTTCCTCAATGTATCGTTAACGTAGCACAAATGCACAATGCACGTAGCGAACGGCAAGCGCGACGACGAGTTCGATGAACTCTGTAGCTAGGCAGGAAGTGAACAGCTGATTTAACGGGTGGTTCGTTAGAGTATTTCATCATCCATTGTTGGATTTTTGATTTTTGCCGTATTATTTACATAAATGGAGTGCTGCGTACAGGGAATGTTATTTTACATTGAAATAAAGGAATAGAAACTGTTTTTTTTTTAAACTCCAGATAAAAATTCCGGTGGAATATGATTCAAAATAAGAAGCTGAATGCACCCTGTAAGTTTCTGTCCCTTAGACCAGCTCTCTGTATTCAGCATCCGGTTAGACTGAGAGATAGACACTAAACGGTATTGGTACATTTTGGATGCCACTGACTAAAGAGCCAAATATCCATTTTGGAATCGAGACAACATTGAAATTGATGAAATATGAAAAAGTATTTCCCGACCCATTAAAAAAAAAATCAAAACTAACGGAGACTCGAACAACACAAAAACTGCAGGAACTAAATATAGTAAACGACCACGTAAAGAAAACGCAGTTATATTCGTAATATAAAGAGGAAGTACAATATATCTATACTTAATCACTACATAGTATAAAGCAAAGTCGCTTCCCGCTGTCTGTCTGTCCCTATGTATGCTTAGATCTTTAAAACTACGCAACGGATTTTGATGCGGTTTTTTTTAATAGATAGAGTGATTCAAGAGGAAGGTTTATATGTATAATACATGCATAATATAGTAGAGAAACACTGATAATTTTAGAGGTTTTTAATGTAAGGTCGTAAATAAACACATTTTTTTGCGCTTACATTGCAAACGCTGGCTGAACCCTACGAGATAGATCAAAATAATGTACTACAGTATTGTACACGTTAAAAAGGTCTACAAAAAAGTCCGCGATGGTATATGTCTATCTCTTAGGGATAACCCACAATAACCATTTTTATCCTTTACTTATTACGAGAAAATAATGGTTATTTACGAAAAAGCGATTTTAAGCAATACAGCATTAATCCTTATCCATTTAAGTACCTTAAATTCATTGTGCATGTAATATAGAACAATATGGCCCTTTACAGCATGTAATTTAAATGAATATTTTCAAAGATATTACAGATTTAAAATGCAGGGACATAGCGGTTGCGATGAAATTTGGCAGGGAGGTAGTTTATAGGTAGTAGACGTCCGCTAAGAACGGATTTTGCGACAGGGCCGGATTAAGGGGGTCTAAGGGCTCTCGCAAGTTTGTATGAAACTCCTTCATTTTTTGTGCTACAAACTTGAAATTTGGCCGGGAGGTAGTTAATAGTTAGTAGATGTTCGCTAAGAACGGATTTTGCTATAGGGCCGGATTAAGGTGGTCTAAGGGCTCTCGCAAGTTTGTATGAAAGTCCTTCTTTTTTGTGCTACAAACTTAGAATTTGGCCGGGAGGTAGTAGAGTAAAGAAAGTTTTGTCTTTCGTAATATAAAACAAAGTCGCTCCCGCTGTTTGTACGCTTAAATCTTTTAACCTACGCAAAGGATTTGAATGCAGTTTTCAGCAATAGATAGAATGATTCAAGAGGAAGGTTTATATGTATATATTGCACACGTGCGAAGCCGGGGCGGGTCGCTAGTAATATATAAAGCTGAAGAGTTTGTTTGTTTGGTTGAACGCGCTAATCTCAGGAACTACTGGTTCGAATTGAAAAAATATTTTAGTGTTGGATAGTCGAATTATCGAGGAAGGCTATAGGCTATATAACATCACGATATGACCAATAGGAGCTGAGCAAAAATATAACAAGTCGGAAGCGGCGGGTGAAACCGCGGGCACAGCTAGTTTACAATATTAACGATGCTACGAAGGTATAATGTGATGTAGAGGAGTGTAAATTTGATTGGATAAGTATCTGCCTACCAAATGAATCATTAATTTGTTTGTCACCGGTGTCTAATCTCAAACCAAGGTATCAATATTTCACATATGTAATTTAATTGATATTACTATGAACTAATATTTGCAATTTATAAGCAAGTACATGTAAATCAATGTATGTTCGAAACATACATTGATTACTTATTATCCCAGAAGTACGATCCCGTGGGCAATTCAAGAACTCCACGCGGGCGAAGCCGCGGAACACGCGTCACTGAGCCGGTGAGAGAGAGAGCCTACGTTAGATCCTAGGCAATACAGAGTTCTTTGTAATAGTAGTATTATAAAAATATCAGGCGTTAACATGAGATGGCAAAGCTTCGGTCGGTGTAGTGCTTTTGTCAACGCATCTGCCAACATAACCTCGGTGCTTATGTACTCCACATGTATCTCCTTGGCAGCAACATTTTCTTTCACGAAGTTGTAGTGAACATCTATACAGGGTGTAAACGGACCCTTCACGAAGCCGTCAACCAAGCATTCTGTACATCAAACTAAGTAACTCTACGCAAAAATTATTGCTGGGAAACGACTTTTTTTTTTGGGGTGAAAAATCACGTTTTACGTTAAAACTCCATGTTACGCACTCAAAACTTACTGCTGCTGGATGCTTTGAAAAGTAAACGGGTCATGGAGTTAATTAAAGTAAATTGAAAACCTTAAAAATTGGTTTAAAAAAAAAAACTTGTGAAAAAATTGGAACTTTGACCTTCAATATCTCCAGAACCTGTGGTTTCCCAGGTATTGTCTAGAAGAAAAAAATGATCCCAATGATGGGCAGAATATGTGGTTTTCGTTTTCGTTAAGGGTCTTTTTACACCCTTTATACTAACTTGTTGCGCGAGGCGCCGCTCACGAGCGCGCTCCGCACTCTCAACCTCATTGCTGAGGACTTAAGACTTATTCTGTTGCACTTTGGGTGAATTTACAAGAACAGCTACATATATAATTTGCTATGCTAATAAATAACTATTTAAATTTTAAGTGTGTTACAATATCGCATTGGGTCTAGCCTGTAAGGATATTTGTATGTTTGGAGTAAATAATTAAATCAATAAATGTTTGCTGCGAGCATGGTAGACAATTGAGCCTGAAAGACTAATAGAGCCTCTATAATCACAATATATATATAGTCATTGGAATACCTGAAAAATTATGCCAGATGTCATCATTAAGTCGCCTCAGCCAGATCGCCTCTTGAACAGCTGATTCCAGAGACACGTACTCAGCCTATGTTACACAGCTCCACTGTGGGCTACGTACTACGTAACTGTGGCTTGTTTTCTAGAATTCCAACTTATACATACACCCTGAAATATAAATAAACAGCCAGTGCAGGATCTTCGAACTATGGTGTCGTTTGAATGCATAATAAAAATAAAAATAGTCTCGTCTGGCTAACGGCGAGTACTTGCACAGGCACAACCAAGTAGCCAGGATTATTCACCAGCAACTTGCCTTGAAATATAAACTTGTGGAATCTGAGGTACCGTACTACAAGTATGTGCCCGACCCAGTTCTCGAGAAAGACCATGTCACGTTGTACTGGGATCGGTCTATCATTACTGACAGGACTATTGTCGCCAATAAGCCTGACATAGTGGTGATAGACCGATCAGCGCGCCGCGTAATGATAGTCGATGTTACCATCCCGCATGACGAGAACCTCGTGAAAGCTGAGAAAGAGAAACAAATAAAATATCTCGACTTGGCACACGAGGTTGTCGACATGTGGAATGTGAACTCGGCTATCATTGTGCCGATTGTCGTGACGGCCAATGGCCTTATGGCCAAGAGCCTCGACGACCATCTTTCGAGGCTCTCCCTAGGCGGTTGGATTAAGGGCCTGATTCAGAAGGCAGTACTCCTCGATACGGCTCGCATTGTGAGCAGGTTCCTGTCTCAAGAACCCTAACCACCGGTAGTTTGGACCCTGCTCCCGACACCGGCGGACCACTATTTTTTATATTTTTAAATGTTTTTTATAGTATTTTGTATAGAATATTTAAAAATGAAAAAAATATGTATAAAGAGAAATAAAGGAAATAAAAATAGTATCAGCTGTCCCATACATTTGGGTCGAGTAGGTATTGAAATTTTGTTTGGGACAGTTGATAATTTTTTCGCATTTACGATATTGGCCCCATGGAGGAAGTTGTTCAGTTTGATGGTCTGCAGCATATCCTTTCATATGACTATACCCTTTCTGTTACACGTTGTATAAAAAAGTATTATAAAAACATCAGGCGTTAACACACATTAGGTTTCATACTAACACTAAACATGTATGCAAATGTTAGCTCAATCGGAAACCGGGAAAGAGGTAAAATTTTACTTTTTAAGATTTTTTTACTTAGTTACAAGTGAAGCTAATAAAACCTGATTAAAAATATAGGAGATGGCGGCATAAGTTTTGATTAAAGTGACTTGGTTTTAATAAAACAATTCATTTCATAAAATATCTTTATTGCATAAAAACATAAGTAGTATCAAATTCGTTTGCATAGGTGAGTTTATCAAAATATTTTGCTGAATATCTAGCGTGACGTGTATTATGCATTTTTACGTAACGAAATTTTATTGTCATTTATGAGCGAAATAGCGTTATACAGAGCGGTTTTTTTACTGGCACAGTCATGAGAAATCCGAATCCATAAGATATACTGGGAAACATTCTTAGGAAAGTTCGTCCTCAAAAAAATACTCTATATAATAATAAAAATAGAAAAGAGAATACAGGTACAATTATTATAATATTCACAAATATGGTCAGAAATCAACAAAAAATAACTTAAAATTTAATAAAACAATAACACATAAATCATAATTGGGACACATTTTTAACAATCCAATATAACAAAAATTCCACACAACACATGCGATTTGCGTCGTCGGTATGAGATTCATTTAAATTCGAACTTTATGCCAAGTGCGATAAGACTCAAAATGCGAGTTACCAAATGGAACACGATTTGAAGGCACTTTTTTAGTTATTTATGCACTAGGTTTGCATATTGTTTAGCATTGAAAAAATTACAGAATGAGGTAATTTGCTAGGATTTCGTTTTTTTTTTGCATGAGTAATATTATAATAACATCAATTAAATATAATGTAAAATTATCAGATACAAGCATGTAACTGCTACAAATCTCATACATTTTATTTTAATTTCATAATATTTTATAACACAATACAGAAGTGAGTATAATTTTATTAAAAGGCAAGCCATATCGTTTTACCTCTAATAATATCATAAGTTTAATTTCAACAACCTCCACAAGTTGGTACAACTTTTTCGATTTTCTCAGAAACAAAATATCATGAACACCGTTGAAATTCCAAATGTTGGTACTGAACGGAGGGTTGAAAATCCAACTAACTAAATTTTAAAACAACCAAGCATGCTACTATAATAGCTGATTTTCCACACTGCTGATTTTTCACTTTTACAGTTACCGTACTTAGCCTCTATATCATAGCCTCTATTGAGTCAAAGTCATAGCTGACTCGTAAGTGACCCGACCGTATCCACGGACCCGAACTGGGTCCTCGTGGTGGATTACGGCTCACGACCCGGGCGAGGCCTGACCCCCAGCAGTGGGGATATTATGAGCTGGTTATTATGTAGTGACAAGGTAGTATTTTTGGTACAAGTTGACTCTTCCCAACTGTTCAGTATATCACGTAGTCATGTAACTTGCCATCAATTTAGGCCCACTATAGCATTATTATTTTAATCTTGCTTCAGTGCGAGAAAGAGATGCAACTATACGGGGGTATATATCCATCTTTTTCTCACACTTAAGGTTTAATAATACTGCTATGGTGGTAGCACAGAACTGATTGTAATTCGTGTGCCAACATGCAGAGGCCGACTTATAAAAGGTTTTTTTTTAATACATTTAACCAATTAATTATAGTGAGTATAATTTCGAGTCTTTGCATATAACATAAGAGAGTCTTATAATGGAGAGCATTTGTTATTTGACTATATTTCATGCCTACTTTAAAAACAGGTATTAATAGATGACATTTAAGTAAATTATAAGTTATACAGAATATTTTTGTAAAAACACTTAAATAAAAAAAGAGATAATATTAAATTTAAAAAAAAGTCAAAATATTTAGTTGATTACATAATTAAACTTAAAAATAACTTAATTAAAGTATGGCAAACCAATTTCAGAAGCCTAACTTCCCCTCTTTATATTGTTATACTTGGGTGCTTGTATAAAAATATGGGTTTCCTGTATGATTAAGTTGGTATGGTACGGTACCCACTGTTGCGGAAGAAACATACCTGCTTCTTATATTACTATTTTTTCAGAATCCATCTTCTGTTTGTTTGTGTGTAAGTGAAAATGCATGCAACCGAACTATACCGACTTGTCTATATTAGAAATCGGAGTCTTTATGTAATCACCCTAATTATAACAAAACTATTGATTAGTAGTCGGATTAACGCGAATAGTAATAAAATTATAATATTGATATAAAGTGCATAATTAACGTTTTAAATCAACAAGCATGTTGGATGAAACAGATAAAATAAGGAATTCTATTTATAAGACTTACGTAACACTTCGATAGTGAATTGTATTTGTAAACATTGTAAAATATTTGCGGTTTTCCTGACACTATACCTGAGTTTCTAGGAACCTGTGGTGGAAAAACCACCTTAGTTTGGTTTAGATACAGACGCCAGCACACCAAGCTACTACAACCTGTCAAATATAGATTTTCCACTTTATCGCTAAAGCATTAGGTTCAAGTTTGATTGGGAAAATTTGACAGTTTCGGGTAACTTGATGAACTGGCGACTGTACTTGGCAACTTTTTTTTAACTTAGGTAGACTCCGTTCCGGCCAGTCATAATGCCCGTTTAACCGCTGTTCGATTTTCAAATCCAACAGTGACCTTATGTTTAAGTATCGCTTGTTAGTTTTAATGGAAATGTTGTTAATTTTAATTGTTTTTTAATATGGTTAATCAATACGGTTGCCGTTTAGAAGACACGGAAGTGTTTGAGATCACTGGTCTTCTAAAGGGGGAGGGCAGAGTGCATTGGTTGGTCCTTGAAATGGCTCCTGTTCACAGCAGAATATTTAAGTACGTAGGGTCAATACAGGGTCAAATTAAATTAGCTAGCGCAACAGCTACACAGATGTGGTCGGTATTGGTATTTTTAAACGGTAAAAAGTATTCGATGTTTAAGTATGAGAAGTTAAGACAATTTTTATATTTTGTTTGCTGGCCCAGTACTTTCCCGTTAGCACAGATAATATTTTATACCCACATCGAGTTTGACATCCATCATATACACCTTGCGTTCAAGGACAAGTAAGAGATATTTTTGTTGTTGTAGTGTTAATATTAACACTAAAAAAATATCTCGAGTTAGCTGAACAGTTTCATTTGTGTGAGTGAGCTAGCAATTTTCAACGCCATCTATTGCAAAGAGCTCTAAACAAAATGATCAACAGATTACTACTTTTAACAACTTTATCATTCTATGGGTTCGGATTGAAGTAAAAGGCCTCATTTATATTTTTTGTTGAAATTACGTGATTTATGTAAATAGATAAATCAGCATTAAACAAGGAAGTTTTGAATTTTACTTATCTTCAGGCGAAATCTGCCGTTTAACGCATTTTAGTGATTGTTCATTTCATTATTGTTACCTACCTATGCTGCCATTTTTGCTATGATTTTTTTTCAAGACTAAATTATAATTTGTTCGAGTTGAGACCCCATGGCAGAGGTCACTTCGGCAGCATTTTTTTGCTAAGAGGGCAGGATAGGAGGTGGAGCATAATTTGCGACACAGCTCCACAACCACACCGCGCTGCTGTTTCATTGAGGCCACGGTTAGACTTAAGTTAAAAAAAAACGTGTACTTCTATGGAATACACCTAGGGTCTAGATGTATGATGAAAACACTGGTAATACTAGTTCATTGAAATATTTTTTTTAACTATCAAATAAATCCTAACATCGATTTTTTACAATCTAACTAAATAGCATAAAACTGTTAACGGAATACACCATTTATAAATATTGGTTTACTAACGCAGTTAAATTTTTTGTCGTATTGTCGCCGCTACCCTGTATAACGTTACTCTGGATTTTTAATTTGATTATAAGTAGGCAAGATCGATATTGTCATTGCTTACACACTTGAAAAGCTTTTGCAATACATAATATTTATATTTTTAAACACAATTTACCGTCCATCGATGACTTATGAAATAAGATGGATTTTTTTTAATACAAAATGGACAGAAGCCATTTCAAATGTCTCGTTACGTTTAGATTTAAGTTTAGACTAGCTAGCGACTCTAAAGTACATGAAGTACTGAACAAGAACTTAAATATATATTTTTATAGTCACGATTTTTCAGAAGTCAATATGGCAGATCCAGCCTTGAAAAGCACAAGTGCAAGAAACAAGCTTTACAAAACCAAACTTTTTCTCAAACTCGATATGTCATATTTACTTGCAATTCACATTTTAAGCTAGACGTATCTGATGCGGCCTTGACGCACCGGCTGGCAACAATTTTTTTTTTTTACTATATTATATTTTTTTTTATAGAAACAGTTCAGCGTAGTGCGTCTTCGTGCGTGTCAGCTGTGTGCATCAGTGTACGCTTAGCTTTATAAATGGATAGTTTTTTTATTTTTTTATTAACATGTTTATACCATTTAAGCTCTTGCTTAGTAGGAGTAAGTTTTACAAAATGCCGTAATCATTATACCAGGTTTCTATATGACAGCACTGCTCGCCATCTGGTTGAGGCCGCACGTTCCATCGCCTCGGTACACCCGGTAGTATCCCTGCTCACCCCAAGACTTGCCCCAGGAGTTCTTGACGATCCAGTAAGGCAGCCTCTTGTGGAAGAGCGGGTAGTCTGTGGAGTAGAGGGGTTATAGACGATTAAATATAAAATAATCAGTGATCATGGTTTGGAAGCAGTGGTGGACTGGTCCAGTGGGACCAGACAAGCGTTTTTATCATCATCATCAGCCATCATCATTCTCAGCAACTTTCATCCAGTTGCTACCAGCCACCCTGCGAAGATCGCCGCTCCGAGCTTGAGGGGCGTCCCACCTTACGGTAACCGATTCCCGGTCTCCATTCAAGAACACGTCACGAAGCGTTTTAATTTGTGTTATGAAGAAAAGAAGAAGATAAATTTTGAGGAGGCTCTAGAATCAAATATTCGAAGACATCTCACTCCGTCTGCAATACCTCCACAAATCAGTTAGTGGCGGCACTTTCATACAAGTCTAAAAGCTTGGCTTGCCCTTATAGCAACTACTCTTTATTATGTTAGGTTGCCTCAATAGCCTGCTCGCCTTATAGGCTTACCGTATTATTGGCCCCTAGGCACGCCAATGGTACAGATAATGCTACGCTATGTGACCAACATATTACGGTTAATTATATGAAACTAGCTGTTGCCCGCGACTTCGTTCGCGTGATAATTTTGATAAGTATGAGTGAGGAAAAAAAAGATAGCCAAAGCTACGTCCTTCCCCAGGATATAATCTATCTAATTATGATCCAAACAAACAGAGTTACTTTCGCATTTGTAATATTAGTATGGATAAAATGTTAAAAGTTGTAAGACAAACTGATTTCTCTCGTCTGTGTAAATAACGGTTAACGCAGTCGGTTGATGCAATCCGTTTTCATTTGTGCACGGTACAAGTTTACCTACGATTTGTCTATCTGCTTATGTGCGTTTTGTGTTTGTAAACATATTCACAAAACAGACGAAATTCCTTGAGTAGTTCAATGTTTAGAAAATGTTTTGCATATCTTGAACCGTCGGTGTAGATAAATAGATAACAGGAAGTCAACTGAAATATGTACGAATCAATCGCGGAATGTAAATTTCTAATAATATTACTATCAGCCATTTGTGTCCCACTTCTTTCTTTCTTCGTGTCTTCGTGTGGTTAGTGCCTAACCTGGTGTCAGAGTTTTTATGCTGCCCATGGGCCTCTGACTTTGTGTCCCACTGCAGGGCAAAGGCCTTCAACTGGGCACAAATCCACACTCCGTGGCCGTCTACTGGGAAATTCCTCATGGTTAAACCCCTTTGTTCCCGTTGAGTAACACCATTTTGTGTTACACTGTTACCCATTGGGAAAAAAATTACCGAGTAGTAACACTGTAACTCAAAGCCACATTTTTTCTCCCTTTGTTTGGCAATGTAACTCAACAGAACGCTGTATTCCCGTGAAGTAACACTTTCTTGGGTAAAAAAGCATTGTTGAAATACATCTTGACTTAATACAACGATTATCCCACAATAACGAGTTCTCTTAAATCAACTAAACGTTTGATCGTTAAATGCACTTAGAAACAACGGCGGAAGCACAACAATCCAGGCTCAATATAATCTTATCGGCACTAGACCAGCCGGAAATCGAATCCGTTCCTCACAGAGCATATAATTATCTGGTTTTAATTGAACCGCAGCTGCGATGTCACAGTAAAGTTGCAGAATGTTTAATTCAGCGGGTATGTTTATTTTGTAGGTAACGCCACAATATCATTTTTTTAACTGCGCTATATCTGACATACTAAATCGAAAACAGGCACTGTTTTACTTCCCGGTCGTCTACCACGTTGGAAATTGCTAACAGTAGTGCATGTAGTAATTGTGAGTTTGTGTATGTTAAAATAAAAGGAGGAACTATTCTTTTTCGTGGTGGACATCAATACTACGTCGTACTATTAGGTTACAGTGTAAATTGATGGAAAAAAAAATGGCTTTGAGTTACAGTGTTACTACTCGGTAATTTTTTTCCCAATGGGTAACAGTGTAACACAAAATGATGTAACTCAACGGGAACAAAGGGTTAAACCCAATAACACTTTGATCGACCCGGGAATCGAACCCAGGACCTCATGCTCAGCACTTACGCTTGCGACCACTCGGTCAACGAGACAGTCTCTTAGGATATGTTTAATATATGTAGCAATGGGGTTTGAACCCAGAAAGGTGCATTCCTTTATGTGATTTATTTCATCACCACTGCTCTCAAAACGGTGAAGGAAAACAACGTCAGGAAACCGAAATATCCTAGAACTAAAAAATCGAAGACATGACATCTACCAACCCGCACTGGGCCAGTGTGTTGGATAACGGCTCACACATTTTCATAGAGAGGAGGCCTGTGTGGCAGCAGTGGGCTGATTATGCTATTATGCATATGCTATGTATGCTAGTCTTTTTTTTTAATTTGGACAAGCTCGCCACACTGTTCCCAAACCACTGTAACTCCTGAAAGCCAGATTCAACAGTAGCGACCACCACAAAAGCGCCGAGACAATGAAGCTCGACGAAGTCCCAGAGAAACAATTTAACTGTCTTGGATCACGCAACGAAATTAATCAGAAAATAATGGCGGAGGAGTAGGAAAAACATATTTTGCACTTCCCTCCATATCAGCAGGAGACAGAACAAAATATATGTAATTCAAACTCAAACTAAAAGCATTTATTTCAATTAGACCATGACAGGCACTTTTGAATGTCAGAAAAACAAAGAAGGGGAAGCTACAGTCCCAGACACAAGGCGTAATAACTCGTGAAAGTACTGTGTACCCATTCCAAAGAGTAGATCTCTATGGAGAAGAATGGGCAAGAAAGAAAGAAGAAAGAAGAATTCGTAAGCAAGTCTTACCTTTAACTCCAAATCCTACGATGAGCACCCCATGGTCTAAGTTGGTAGGATTGCAGAGCGCCTTCCAGGGATGCGAGATGCCTCCCATGTAGAACTGCATACCATTCGCGTTTATACCTGCAGAAACATACATTTAGCGTGAAAACAGAGCTCGGTAAGGTTTTTCCGAACTGTGTCATGTGTAGGTACAATTAGATGAATTCAGCACATAATTGTCAAATATTCAAATTGACAGAATAATCAAAACCTTAGCGGGAAATATTTGATGGATACTTATTTGTGGCGTTACCAATTTTCAGAACGAGCGTGCAAAAAGTACTTGATATTTTTCTTTTCCTTATTCACACGCACACACGCCCACCACATACACACACCCTCCACTTACACACACACTCACATACACACACACACGTACTAACCCCTGATTGAATAATTAGTTATCGCCATTGTTGTAATGTGTATTTTATCCGTAATTTTTCTTGCTCAATATTTATTACCGCGTCAATTAGTGTACGAGTGCATAATTCTGTTTAAATGTGCTTCCAAAGGGGTGGAGACCTGGTGTCCTGAAATACAGGCCTAATTTCTAGCTTAGGCACCAGCCTCCCACAGTATAAAAAAACGTATTGTGCATGTATTGTTCACGAAACCTAATAATGTACCTGTGTATTGTGGTGAGAAATAAATCTTTATCTTATCTTTATCTTATTTTAATATTTACGATATATGCGTCATTACTTCATCAGTCACTGACTGATTCTATTAATAATGGGTAACTTAACCCTTAACGAAACCGAAAGCCACTTGTCTACTGGGAGACCCCAGTCATTGCAATATTTTTTTTGTTCTAGACCATACCTGGGAAACTTCTAGTTACGGAGATATTGGGGATCAAAGTTCCAACTTTTTTACAAGTTTTTTTTAAAACACCAGTGTTAATGTTATAACTTTACTTTAAGTACTTCCACGACCCCCGTACTATTCAATGCATCCACCAGCACAATGTTATAATGCTACATTGAGTCCTACTGTAAAAAGTTTTCACCCCAAAGTAAGTCGTTTCCCAGCAATAATTTTTGCGTATAGTTACTTATTTTGATGTACAGAATGCTTGGTTGACGGCTTCGTGAAAGGGCCGGTTACACACTATATTTTCTGTGACTGTTAATAGAGTCGAATAATTTACTTGTAGCTTGAGGAGCTCGTAACTAAATAATAACAGCCTCGGATCGATCTTCAGTTTAAGCCGCGCTTGCCTAGGTTGGTCCATGGATGGGTGACTCCCCATTACATACCGAGTTTCCTCTATGCCTCGGAAAGCACGTTAAGCCGTTGGTCTCGGCTGTCAATTATAGATCTTTGATAGTCGTTAAGTAGTCAGTGGCCGGAAAGTCTAACAACCAATCTTATCAAGAGGTATCGTATAGCCCCTACTAACTGGGTTGTAGGGGTCAGATAGGCAGTCGCTCCATATAAAATACTGGTCAGCTGCATCCGGTTAGACTGGAAGCCGACCCCAGCATAGTTAAAAGATGATGCATTTTATTATTATTGCATTTTTTTATTTTTTTTTTTTTTTTATTTTTATTTTTTTTTTATTCTAGCTTTACTTTAGAGTATTCTCACTTACCAATAGAAATTGGTCCATTGTGTACAAGCCACTGGGCCATGCCAGTCTCGTTTTTGGTGATGTTGACGGCGCTGTTGATCTTCACCTTGGCTAAGGTCTTGTTGAACAGGCACTTGTCGTCCGTTCCCTCGTATGGGTAGTCGCTCTCTAGTTCAAGACCTCCCATCTGTTCGATGGCCCTGGACAATAATGAGAATGATTAATAACCTAACATCACGTCTTACACCGCGTTTATTACACCCACATTTCACCAGTTATGTATAAATTCCATGTAATAGGGAGCGAGCCTATTGTCATCAAACGACCACAAATCCAAACTCCGTGGCTGCTACTGAAAAATTCCTAATGGAAAAACTTAAAACACTTTGCCTGCCCTGAGGCGAAACCCAGAGCCACATGGTCAGCAGTTGCGCTTGCGACCATTAGACCAACGAAGCTATAGCAACAATGGGCTGCGGGACTGTTCGAAAGAGATACCGCGGCCCTGGAAAACAAAGGGCAAAGAAGGAACATGGATGGGTTTTAGTCAGTACGAGTCTGACACTCCCTTGCACTCCGCCCAGAGCGGAAGGGGTTATTTGATGATTTCCCATACAACAAAACACTTCAATTTTATTTATTGCTATAGATACCAAGGTCGGAAGAAAAGATAACCGGATTCATAACTATCTAGTGACGACGTTATGACGTCAACTAATACCGTATCAAATTAATGCATCGTCAGTTCGTTACACAAGTCATGAAAATACTCTCAAGTTACGAATTAACAACATACATATCATAACATCACGCCTGTAAGGGTTAGCCAGAGGTGTACCTAATAACACATGCACATTTCGCCAGTATGTGTATACTAGGGGGCGAGCCGATTGCCACTAACCGTACACAAACCCCACGATCTACGAGAAATTCTTAGTGTGGGACGTTTTGTTAAAAAATAAAACAAAAAACTCGTTGTTAGTTCTACTCGTTCTTCTCACAAATTTTCTTGTGTGTGTTAAGCAATATTCTCATTGGTGATAAGCGTCATCTTCACAGAACTAATAAAAATGATGCCAATTTACCAACAAAAAATGCATTAGGATGAACACGCAAATGATGTCATAACGAGCCACGATAAACCGCGCCTCATACTCGTAAATGAGAATATCTGACTATGACTCTCGGGTGTGGGAGAATCCAAACGTCACAATAGCAACGGTTTATAACCTTCATAGAGGTAAACACTTTAAGTCACGCTGAGATAGGATGAATTATTTGTTTATTTTATTAGTCATGATTTGAAGGGACTTTTTCGTAAACACTGATTAAAATTTGAGAGGCGTTTAACCTTTTGGCCGCCAGAGCATAAACGCACGCGCGTGCCCTCCACGCCAAGCCAAAAATGCATCTACAATTTTGTCACATTTTTGTGTCGTTTAGCGTATAGGGCACGCGCTTGCTTGTCACGCAAATGTGATAATAGCGGTCAAAAGGTTAAACGGTGAATATGTACGTTGAACGGGACCGCCAATCATAGTTTAACTTTAACCAGCATTTAAAAATAAACCTCTTATTGAAAAATACACTTATATTTATTGAGAAAATTCCCTCTTCCAACTTGGCGAAAAAAGACTTGTACAAATGTCACTAGAAAAGGCACGAAATAACAATAGTACTATGACCTTTAAGGAACCAGAAAAAAACAGGCATCCTATTTCGTCGAACCCTAGGAACCCGCCAGTCGACCAGAGGGGGGGGGGGCTGCAAACACAATTTGGCAAGCACAAACACAATTTGGCGGGGCAGCCTTTCACACGTGGCTGGAGTGCTACTTGGGCCCCCAACTTCCTGAGGTCGGCCAACGGTAACACCGTGCTTCGGATCCCGCTACCTCCCGAAGTGAGTTGCCATGACGAGGTTCACTAGTGGGCTGAGACTAGCCTTGGACAACGCAACTGCCAACTTTCGAATTTTCTAAGGCACTGGAACTCCCACGCATCGACGAAACACAGTAGGCTGCTTGACTCCGGACACCAGTGGGAGGATGGTCGTTAAACCAGGGGCGTTAGCTCTACCACCGCAAGGGAAGAATTGGCCAGTCATATAAGGTATTGGGTGACTGTCCAGGATGCGCCGAGCGTTCGGTTCAGTTGAGTAATTGGCGCAACAAACTGCGCTACACGAGGAGGCTTCTTCATACATCAACCTTTCCGACACACAGTGTGAACGCGCTCCTCCCTACTAGACCATGGCCCACTTGCAGCAAGGTCCAGTGTCCCTACACCTTCACTTTAGAGGACTTATAAAAACTGACGATGCGATAAACATGACCACCTATAGGACCAGAGTTATTTGATAAGCCGTACCATCGATAGGAAAGAAGAACTAAGGAATGGAAGGGGCGCAGGTGCCTAGGAAGTCAGAAAAGGACCTGTGAAGTAGGTGCCGTAGAAGAAGTGGCCAGCTGTTGTACATACAAGGATAAACATACAAGGATATTGTATCAAGACCTTTGCATAGAGAATCAAAAACACCGACCAGGTGCGAGTCGGACTCGCGCTTGAAGGGTTCCATACCATCGTAGTGGGGGAGCCCTCTTTAATGTGTTTGTTTTGTTGTAGCGGCAACAGAAATACACATTCTGAGAAAATTTCGACTGTCTACCTATTACGGATCATAAGATACAGCCGGCTGACAGACATACGGACGGACGGACGGACAGACAGACAGACAGCGGAGGCCTCGTAATAGGGTCCCGTCGGTTACCCTTCGGGTACGGAACTCTATAAAAACAAACAATGCGATATCAAGCCGTTGTTTACACTGTGTTAGAACACAGAAGTAAATTATTATTGTAATGGGACACTACGTAAGTACCTATTTAAAAATGCCTGTGTACACAAATACACACATCAGGTTAGATTGATATATAGGCGTATGACTTCACTAATTAAAACTGTCAACAGTAATTGAAACCTATGATGATATAGGTTTATGAGAGTTTTAATTACTAACACATGGAGCTCTACAGTCGCGGAGTCGGTGTTCTTTTGTTTTGCAGCCCCGTTGGTCTCGTGGACGTAAGTGCGACTGCTGAGAATGGGGTTCTGGGTTCGATTCCCAGGTAGGGCATTTATTGGATTTTCCACTTTTACAGGAATTTCTCAGAAGTAGCCCGGAGTTTGGAAGATGGTGTGGTTATAGCTAAACTATACAACGTGTAACAGAAAGGGTATAGTATTAGTCATATGAAAGGATATGCTGCAGACCATCAAATTGAACAACTTCCTCCATGGGTCCCATGGAACTAATTGCTGGTGGAACTAGTGAGAATGATCCCAATATCGTAAATGCGAAAAAAATATCTGAGAATAATGCTTTTACCTATACGGTACCAACAGTTTTACCTGTAAGCGTTATCAGGCAATCCGCCGTTACAGCCATTATCCAGCTTGTCACAGTCTACCAGCTCTTGTTCAGAGAGGGATACAAGTTGTCCCGACTGCATCTTCCATTGACCCTCAATATTGCCTGCAAAAAAATGGAATTCACATATTTAAAATCAAGACATTGGTCGGGAAATCTCAAAGATTGTCCTTTGTTTCATAATCATCAGCCTGCAGCAGTCCACTGCTGGACTAAGGCCTCTCCAATTGCTAGCCATTGAACTCAATACTCGGCAAATCTCATCCAACTCGCAGCCTTTGTTTCATAAAACATAAAGAATATCTCACCAGTGACACTGAACGCCCAGCAGCTGCCACAAGACCCTTGATCCTTCACCTCTGTCACGGCGTCATACTCCCTCCAGTCGAAGTTATCAGGAACTTTTATATTTGGGATATCAGCTTGCTTCATAGGAACCTGGTTTTCACTAGACAAATTCGGTTTCAAACCCATATATGTAGTACTGAACTCTTCATAAGTTAAATCAGAGAACCGAGTCACTCCGTATGTGGCCGTCCCTTTCTCGTGAACGTTTAGCTCGTGAATTTTTTTAATATTATTCTTAAATATCTCAAATCTTTTATGCATTTGAGAATAATTGTTTACATAACTGGGGCTATAAGTTGTCAAAAAGCTATAAAACAAATGTTCAGCTTGTACATGGTGGTACAAATCATGTGTGGCACCTTCTTGGAAGTCGCATGCTACTCGGAAATTAGGAGGGTGGTCAGTCCACGGTCGAATCCACACATTAACACGACAGAACTTGTTCAAACCGTGATTCGCTACTAAGTTGCATTCTTTTTGGTCGCTCAAAGCTAGACAATCCGTGAAGCCGACTTCAATTTTCATTTTGTAATGAATACCAGCCACTACTTGCTTCTCTAATGAGAAAATCCTAACGACTTTCTGTTTGCTCGGATGAGGATACTTTGCTTCTATATGTTTCAAAGCCTGCCTCGCCAACTCATTAGCCATTTCAGCACTTTCAAATTCGATGTGAGATTCTAAAGGTGTCTCGTCATCGACACAATTCACATCAATATTTTTTCCGTTTTTGATCCACAGCCTCTCCCATATTTGCGCCACACAACGCCTTCGCGGCAAATGCTCCAGGAAATTGCAACTAGTTATGTTTGCAACCCATTCATACTTTAAACAAGAGGTGTAGCCGACATCAAAATCAATAGTTGTTACTTTACCCGAAGTTATCTTTGTTGAGTGACTGTTAATCTGCAGAACTCTCTGTTTATATCTATGCAATGACTGCATTTCTAGTTGTTGTAAAGATGCTGTCACCATGTTTTGTATTTCTGAATAGTCCGAAGTTACATTTACTGTGTCCAGAGTAGATCTCTTCAAACGTCCGCCGCGTCCTATTGGCGTACATTGAGCGTCGATGTTACTAATATATTTGGCTTCTGGTTTCAACCAAATAAGAGCGTAACAGTTCCTTGGGGGTATACTTGGACTAAGGTAGCATTGAAAGGGATCATTATCTAGATTGACATCTTTTGAACAGTTTGTAACAGCTACTACAAAATTAAGTTTAAAAGGACGTCGTGAATCGAGACTTGGTATAAGCTGTGGTTCACCTTGATGCACCAGTTTGAATTTATTTTCAGGAGGGCCCTCAAGGACAGCGAGGGATATCCTGATAAGTTCGAGTATATTCACACCAGTAATCTGGATAAAATCTTCTTCATTGTCACAAACAACAGATACGTGTCTTACTATCAGTTCATCATCGGGTGACGGCCACAGTCTAGCCAAGCATAGTCTATGGTTCAAACCATTCATCTCTTCACAATTTCGCAGATCATTTGATTTGTGATGCCGTAAACAAAATGTTTCGACGACTTCAATGTACATTCTAACCGTCAAAGTTCCCATTTGTACACTATTTTTCACGGCGTGTATTGATACTAATTTATGTAAATTATTGGAACTCGATCGGTCATTTATATGTTGAACAGCACGATCAGCGTAGTAGTAAGCAGTATCTTCATCTATTTCATCATCATCCTCACCTATTTCTCTTATATTTCTGACACCTGATTCGCGTTTACGCTTTTTACCTTCTGTTTCGCCGGTTTTTTTACAGGACACTTGAATTTCTTTTTCAACTTGCAACTCCTGGCGAACCCGTATATGTGCATTACAATTAAAGACAACCAATGGTTGTTTCAATTTACAAGATGTATTATTAGTAGTTTCATTCCGCAAACATGTCGTTGGTGAAAGTGTATAATCAATATTAATAAGATTGCCGTTGCTCACTTGTTCACTTGCGTTGACAATTCCTGTAACTTTATGAACGTATTTTCTATTTGATGACGCTAAATATTTTTCAGAAGCTTCTTGTGCCAGTTGAGTATACTTTTCAAAGTTGTTTTTTTGGGGTTCAGATGGCTTTGAAGACAAATCATTATCAGATCCATATTCTGCAGAGTCATCAGATTCATCGTTGCCATTACATTGAACTTCAATCTTTTTCTGTCTTAACCAAGGCCTATCCCAAACGTCAGTGTGGCAATACAGGACAACATCATCAACTGCCTTGCAACTGTGTGCATGCACGCTGGACACATTTACCGAACATGTTGTGGGTGCAGCAGTAAAATCAATTTTATACTTTAAACCAGAAACCACACGGGTTAGAACGTGTTGAACTTCGAGTACTGTATGATAAACATTACTTTTATTTTTGTATAATTTACGTAAGGATTCTTCAGCCATTCGTTTATATTCAGGCTTTGTTGGATCTTGTTCTTCCTCGCTGTGACCTCGAAAAGTACTAACATGGTGTTGACCTTTATTACTGCTATTTCCTCGGATAGCTTCCACGGTCAGCACTTTGTATCGAGGTGTCCTCAGATTTTCTTCTAATGCACCACTATGAGATCCCAGATCTCTTTTTACTCTTTCATTGACTGGATGACAAGTTACTGTGATTTGTTTAAAGTTTTCCCAAGCCTTTTCCCAAATCTCTGAGTGACATTTGATTATTTTAGAGTCTGAACTACCAGATACCAGAAAGTCGACGTGAGTCATCGAGCCTGCAACTACTTGCGTGGACACTTTTTCAACCTGCGCTACTCTCAGAGGGTGTGTGATACCATGATCTATCGTATATTTTTGTAAAGATTCCTCAGCCAACGCTTTGTACCGAGGATCGGTTGGATCTTTATCTAATTTACCACCAACTAGTTCTCTTTTATTTCTATGACCGTCATTCTCACAAGTTACTGTGATTTGTTTAAAGTTTTCCCAAGCCTTTTCCCAAATCTCTGAGTGACATTTGATTATTTTAGAGTCTGAACTACCAGATACCAGAAAGTCGACGTGAGTCATCGAGCCTGCAACTACTTGCGTGGACACTTTTTCAACCTGAGCTACTCTCAGAGGGTGTGTGATACCATGATCTATCGTATATTTTTGTAAAGATTCCTCAGCCAACGCTTTGTACCGAAGATCGGTTGGATCTTTATCTAATTTACCACCAACTAGTTCTCTTTTATTTCTATGACCGTCATTCTCACAAATTACTGTGATTTGTTTAAAGTTTTCCCAAGCCTTTTCCCAAATCTCTGAGTGACATTTGATTATTTTAGAGTCTGAACTACCAGATACCAGAAAGTCGACGTGAGTCATCGAGCCTGCAACTACTTGCGTGGACACTTTTTCAACCTGCGCTACTCTCAGAGGGTGTGTGATACCATGATCTATCGTATATTTTTGTAAAGATTCCTCAGCCAACGCTTTGTACCGAGGATCGGTTGGATCTTTATCTAATTTACCACCAACTAGTTCTCTTTTATTTCTATGACCGTCATTCTCACAAGTTACTGTGATTTGTTTAAAGTTTTCCCAAGCCTTTTCCCAAATCTCTGAGTGACATTTGATTATTTTAGAGTCTGAACTACCAGATACCAGAAAGTCGACGTGAGTCATCGAGCCTGCAACTACTTGCGTGGACACTTTTTCAACCTGAGCTACTCTCAGAGGGTGTGTGATACCATGATCTATCGTATATTTTTGTAAAGATTCCTCAGCCAACGCTTTGTACCGAAGATCGGTTGGATCTTTATCTAATTTACCACCAACTAGTTCTCTTTTATTTCTATGACCGTCATTCTCACAAATTACTGTGATTTGTTTAAAGTTTTCCCAAGCCTTTTCCCAAATCTCTGAGTGACATTTGATTATTTTAGAGTCTGAACTACCAGATACCAGAAAGTCGACGTGAGTCATCGAGCCTGCAACTACTTGCGTGGACACTTTTTCAACCTGCGCTACTCTCAGAGGGTGTGTGATACCATGATCTATCGTATATTTTTGTAAAGATTCCTCAGCCAACGCTTTGTACCGAAGATCGGTTGGATCTTTATCTAATTTACCACCAACTAGTTCTCTTTTATTTCTATGACCGTCATTCTCACAAGTTACTGTGATTTGTTTAAAGTTTTCCCAAGCCTTTTCCCAAATCTCTGAGTGACATTTGATTATTTTAGAGTCTGAACTACCAGATACCAGAAAGTCGACGTGAGTCATCGAGCCTGCAACTACTTGCGTGGACACTTTTTCAACCTGCGCTACTCTCAGAGGGTGTGTGATACCATGATCTATCGTATATTTTTGTAAAGATTCCTCAGCCAACGCTTTGTACCGAGGATCGGTTGGATCTTTATCTAATTTACCACCAACTAGTTCTCTTTTATTTCTATGACCGTCATTCTCACAAGTTACTGTGATTTGTTTAAAGTTTTCCCAAGCCTTTTCCCAAATCTCTGAGTGACATTTGATTATTTTAGAGTCTGAACTACCAGATACCAGAAAGTCGACGTGAGTCATCGAGCCTGCAACTACTTGCGTGGACACTTTTTCAACCTGAGCTACTCTCAGAGGGTGTGTGATACCATGATCTATCGTATATTTTTGTAAAGATTCCTCAGCCAACGCTTTGTACCGAAGATCGGTTGGATCTTTATCTAATTTACCACCAACTAGTTCTCTTTTATTTCTATGACCGTCATTCTCACAAATTACTGTGATTTGTTTAAAGTTTTCCCAAGCCTTTTCCCAAATCTCTGAGTGACATTTGATTATTTTAGAGTCTGAACTACCAGATACCAGAAAGTCGACGTGAGTCATCGAGCCTGCAACTACTTGCGTGGACACTTTTTCAACCTGCGCTACTCTCAGAGGGTGTGTGATACCATGATCTATCGTATATTTTTGTAAAGATTCCTCAGCCAACGCTTTGTACCGAAGATCGGTTGGATCTTTATCTAATTTACCACCAACTAGTTCTCTTTTATTTCTATGACCGTCATTCTCACAAGTTACTGTGATTTGTTTAAAGTTTTCCCAAGCCTTTTCCCAAATCTCTGAGTGACATTTGATTATTTTAGAGTCTGAACTACCAGATACCAGAAAGTCGACGTGAGTCATCGAGCCTGCAACTACTTGCGTGGACACTTTTTCAACCTGCGCTACTCTCAGAGGGTGTGTGATACCATGATCTATCGTATATTTTTGTAAAGATTCCTCAGCCAACGCTTTGTACCGAGGATCGGTTGGATCTTTATCTAATTTACCACCAACTAGTTCTCTTTTATTTCTATGACCGTCATTCTCACAAGTTACTGTGATTTGTTTAAAGTTTTCCCAAGCCTTTTCCCAAATCTCTGAGTGACATTTGATTATTTTAGAGTCTGAACTACCAGATACCAGAAAGTCGACGTGAGTCATCGAGCCTGCAACTACTTGCGTGGACACTTTTTCAACCTGAGCTACTCTCAGAGGGTGTGTGATACCATGATCTATCGTATATTTTTGTAAAGATTCCTCAGCCAACGCTTTGTACCGAAGATCGGTTGGATCTTTATCTAATTTACCACCAACTAGTTCTCTTTTATTTCTATGACCGTCATTCTCACAAATTACTGTGATTTGTTTAAAGTTTTCCCAAGCCTTTTCCCAAATCTCTGAGTGACATTTGATTATTTTAGAGTCTGAACTACCAGATACCAGAAAGTCGACGTGAGTCATCGAGCCTGCAAATACTTGCGTGGACACTTTTTCAACCTGCGCTACTCTCAGAGGGTGTGTGATACCATGATCTATCGTATATTTTTGTAAAGATTCCTCAGCCAACGCTTTGTACCGAAGATCGGTTGGATCTTTATCTAATTTACCACCAACTAGTTCTCTTTTATTTCTATGACCGTCATTCTCACAAGTTACTGTGATTTGTTTAAAGTTTTCCCAAGCCTTTTCCCAAATCTCTGAGTGACATTTGATTATTTTAGAGTCTGAACTACCAGATACCAGAAAGTCGACGTGAGTCATCGAGCCTGCAACTACTTGCGTGGACACTTTTTCAACCTGCGCTACTCTCAGAGGGTGTGTGATACCATGATCTATCGTATATTTTTGTAAAGATTCCTCAGCCAACGCTTTGTACCGAGGATCGGTTGGATCTTTATCTAATTTACCACCAACTAGTTCTCTTTTATTTCTATGACCGTCATTCTCACAAGTTACTGTGATTTGTTTAAAGTTTTCCCAAGCCTTTTCCCAAATCTCTGAGTGACATTTGATTATTTTAGAGTCTGAACTACCAGATACCAGAAAGTCGACGTGAGTCATCGAGCCTGCAACTACTTGCGTGGACACTTTTTCAACCTGAGCTACTCTCAGAGGGTGTGTGATACCATGATCTATCGTATATTTTTGTAAAGATTCCTCAGCCAACGCTTTGTACCGAAGATCGGTTGGATCTTTATCTAATTTACCACCAACTAGTTCTCTTTTATTTCTATGACCGTCATTCTCACAAATTACTGTGATTTGTTTAAAGTTTTCCCAAGCCTTTTCCCAAATCTCTGAGTGACATTTGATTATTTTAGAGTCTGAACTACCAGATACCAGAAAGTCGACGTGAGTCATCGAGCCTGCAACTACTTGTGTGGACACTTTTTCAACCTGCGCTACTCTCAGAGGGTGTGTGATACCATGATCTATCGTATATTTTTGTAAAGATTCCTCAGCCAATACTCTATACTCCGGTTTTGTTGGATCTTGATCCGTTCGGCCACCTAATTTATTCCCTAATTGCCGACGAAACCTATCGTTAGGAGCTCCCCTTTTGGTCCTGTACAAGTCTTTGTCTAATTTACATTGAACATCAATGTTCTTTTTATAACTATTTTGTAACCATGGCTGTTCTAGTATTTCAGCAATACACTGTTTGCCCTGTAATAAATCGCTGTTCTCTGTATCTATAGGAGATATTGTGAAATTAATAAGAGTCTTTATGCCTTCATCCCACAGCACGGCTACACTTTCTATAGTGACAACAGTGTAAAGTGAGCTGTTCGTTTTCTGAAGATAATTATGGAGAGACTCATCTGCCAATTGTACATATTTGTAGTAATTAGGATCATCTTCTGCAAGGTCGGCTTTTCTAAATAGTTTGCCGATTGAATGGCATTTTACCTCAATGTCACTATTAGGTTCTCTTGTTTCGGATACTTCGGCATAACACAAAGTGTCGCCATCGACTTCTTCGGCATGAGATGCAATAAATCTGATTTTAAGTTTTTCCCCATTTCGTTCCACCTTATCTACGAAAGCCACACGCACAAGGTTAGATTCAGGTTTATTTTTTATATATTTTTGCAAGGACTCCACAGCAATTTGCGTATATTTTGGATTATCCACATTTATTTCTACTGTGTTATCCATTTTTTTCACGTCTTGTTTCATCTGACAAGAAACATTTAAAGCCTTTGTTCCCATCCAATGTTTCTCCAAAATTTCAGAATGACAACGTACATATTTGCTGTTACTGACGCTTAGGTTCTTTGGAGATACTATAAAGTCGATCCTTGTTAGAAGTCCAGAAACTATTTGTGTGGTTACTTTTTCCACTCGAACAATTGTGTGTTGTGGATTGCCAGTATCGTGGAGATATTTAATCAATGACTCTGCAGCTAGCTGATAATACTTCGAGTCATTTGGATTGCGTTCCTTTAACGTGTAAGTATTTTTTTGCTGTTCATATTTTATGTTGCATTTAACAAAATACTGTTTTTTGTCAATCCAATTACTTTCTAATATTTTAGAACGACAGTGCAATATATTTTTAGGATTAACGATGTTACATTCAGACGACGACAAAATACCGTTGTTTTGAATCATACAGTTCGTGGGTGAGATTGAAAAATCAATTCTTATTAATTTTCTAGAAACGTCTTGAACTATAGTTTTGTCAATATTAACGACTTCATAATGTTGATTACTCGATGACGACCGCATAAACCTGTTTAAAGATTCATTGGCTAATTTTTTGTAATCAAGATCACTATCTTTACTTAAACTTTGTTGTTCCTGATCCCTAGGGGAATCAATAGATCTTTTCCTCCTCGTATTGACAATTTCGTTATTCTTCAAAAAGTCATCGCATGAAACTTCAATTTGCCTTCCATCCATAATCCATGATCTGTCCCATATTTGTGCTTTACATGATCGAAGTCCTTCACCTTTCAACAATTCACATTTATTTATTTGATCTCTTGAGTAATTTTCGTCTGTACAATCTGTGTAACCAACAACAAATTCTATTTTAGTCAAGAACCCAGCAATAATTTGGGACGAAATAGATGTGATGTTTACAATCTTTTGTTTGTTAGTTTTATCCGACTGCGATTCCAAATACTGTATGGCTTCTTGCAACATTTCAATAATTTGTGGGTCGTCTACAGTGACATTTTTGCTCACTTTTTTACTTTTCGATATTCTCATGTCAGCCGGTCTGTCTGTACAAGAATACGACATTTTCTTTTCTTTAAGCCAATGTCTTTCGTGAACAATCACATCACAAATTTTTGAACCTAACTGTTCTAAAATTGTGCAGTTTATTCGTAATGGCAAAGGTACGCTTTTGTTACATTTAATGTTCTCAACGATAACTGAAAATTTTGTCAATGTTCCAGATGTTACCTGAGTAATAGCTGACGCTATTTTATTTATTTTCATTGCGTATTGAGATTTAGATTCGGATTCAATTTTGTTTACGGCCTCTTCAGCCAGTCTGCGTAGAACAGGATCATTGAGAGATACTTCTCTGATGTCTTCCCTATAGTGACTTTCTTTGTTATCGTTGTAACAGAAAGTGCTTAGTATTTGTGGGCTGTTTTTGTTTGAGCAATCAATAACACCATTACAAATTTGTGTGTCCACGTCTTTCGGTTCACATTCAACTTTATCGCAAGGTATCGTAACACGAGCTTGGATGTATATAAAACGCTCAAGATTGTCCTTTTCTTCTTCAGCTCTAATGACATTTTTTACAGCTCTATTTTTTACTACCATATCCATTTCATTCATATAGTCAACCATAGCTTGCGCCATTTCGTACATAAAACGAGCATTTTCTATACTATTTTTAATGCCATGAAAATCTTCCGCAAGTGACAGCACTTGCAGATCATAATCATAACTACGCCTAACTCTTGGAACAACATCTTCAACTACAGTTTTAGGTTTAAAACCAGAAAAGTCAAAAAAAGCTAACATTTCATCTATAGCTTTCTTTTTATCTAGATTTATTTTGGAAGCTTGTTTTTCAGTTTTTGCTGATTCAGTAACGGGAATAGAGTTTTCATTACGTTTATCAGATTCGACTTTGAAAACATCTTGTTTGCTGACATCAGACACATCAGGAGATATTGTGAAAGACTGACTGTTTGATTCAGTGACTTCATGGAATTGAGTATCCGTAATAATTTGCTCTTGTATTTTTTTTATATCCTCGTCTGTTAGGGACCTTCCCTGATGCGGCTGGGATTGGAGATTTGTATCGTGTTTAACTTGTATATCGCCATCAAAAGCGTTAATGTCACCAGGATCACCAGATGTATTTCCCTTATTCTGATTGTCATCAGTAGGGACTTCGGGTAAAACTTCACCGTTATCTCCGAAATGCCATTCTTCTGTACAATTGTTTGCTAGGATTGCTCTGTAATTTCCACCGTTGGACAACTTAACCCATGGTTTTACTAGAATAGTGATCTTACAGATCTTAGAAGAAGCACAGTTTTCTGCTTCTACTTCACTACAATTGTTGGAATTAATTGAAAGAGTTAAAACGTATCGGACACCGTTTACCACCTGTGAAGGAAATTTCAAAGCAATTTAGTTCTTGTGACTGTAGTATAACTGATACAGCTATCTAACAATGTTTTACTTACTTGAACTTGTCTTTCTACATCTATAACACTAGCCAAGCTATGTTTGATGGACGGTTCGTGAAGGTCGAGATGCCTCACTCCGAGGTCCGCGAGGTCGCTGACGCCCGCAGCCTGCGGGTTCACGTGCGAAGCGCATCCGACGCATGGCGCGCTTGGTTGGTCTCGAGGAATCGCAATAAACTGTTCGCCTGACGTTATCTAAAACAAATCATAAACATACAATTCAATTACTGCGACTAATCTATATTAACATTATAAAGAGGTAAAGTTTGTAAGTTTGGATGTAAGGGGTAATCTTCGGAACTACTGAACCGATTCCTAAAATTCTTTTTTTACCATTGCGAAGCTAAATTGTCTCCAAGTTATCGTAGGATAATTTACGACCAAAACGTGAGCGAAGCCGCAGGTAAAAGCTATTATTAAATAAAACGAACAGCAACAGTTTTTAGAATTTTTGTCTGTCTGTCTTTCTGTCTGTATGTTTGTACGCGCATCACGCAAAAACTACTGCATGAATTTGAACGCAGTTTTCACCGCTCTACTGCTAGATGCTTAACTTAAAATATAGGCTATCTACATTAGATATAGTTTCGGACCCGATAACTGGTGCTGTGCGAAGCAAGGGCGGCTCGCTAGTTATGCTAATAAACGTGTACATATATGTAAATGAACTTTAACAAACGTATCATCTTCATCTGGCTGCATGCCATTTATGTTCAAGAGAAACAATGAAACCCACCCAAATTAGGTATTAGCTGCTAATTTTAACTTTCGTAAAACTTATATTAATACTTCACCCATGATCAAACAAAGAGATTAACAATTATCTCTTATTTAAAAACTAATCATTTTCAAGCAGGGATAATCTAGTGGTGTGACCGTCGGACTGCCAAGTCATAGGTCTCGAATTCGAACCCAAGACACGCACCTCTGATTTTTCGGATTCATCTGCGTATTGTATAATTATCACTTACTTCGGTGAAGGAAAACATCGTGAGGAAACCAGCAAGCTTGAGAGATATTTCTTGACGGCATGTAAAGCCAATTCAGAAGCCATTAGCGGCATAAAACTCTGATACCAGGTTAGGCACTAACTACACGACAAAGAAAGAAGATCTCTATTTTTCATAATAAGAGATAACTGTATAACTCTTTATTAGATCTTATTAATAAATGCTTCTACAATATAAAGGGTGTAAAAAGACCCTTAACGAAGCCGAAAGGTACTTGTTCTCCCCGTCATTGCAATCATTTTTTTGTTAGGGACCATACCCGGGAACCTTCTAGTTACTGAGATATTGTTGTTAGTATTTTTTTTAAATACTACTTTTTGAGGTTTTAGCTTTACTTTAATTACCTCCATGACCCGGTTACTATTCAAAGCATCCATCAGCACCAAGTTTTGAGTGCGTTACATTGAGTTTTACCGTAAAACGTGATTTTTCACCCCAAAAAAAAAGTACCTTCTAGTAGTTTCCCAGCAATAATTTTTGCCTAGGGTGACTTAGTTTGATGTACATAATGCTTGGTTGACGGCTTCGTGAAGGGTCCGTTTACAAAGGGTAAAGGTAAGAGTCTGTATATTGTGTTTTTTTCGGGGGTGTTTGCCGGGTCGCAAGTAGACTGTTTCTAGACGACTATATGAAAACATCCATGGTCCGCAGGGTTCGGGTCAGCTCCAGCGGCATCCTGAGGGTATTCGCGCAGAGGTTTACTTGCCAGTACCTCAACCATTAATGTATGGGTAATTTGCTTAACAATCGAAATAATAAGTGTGAGGTACTTGTACTTTAAAATGAGTTATTTCATGCGTTAATTTATGTTGAATTTTATGATCCTTTGTTTCTATAAATCAATTACCTATTCTATTCTATTTTATTATTATGCTTTAAGGAAAAGTCTTGAATAATTTTCAAGGTTAATATTTAGTTTTCAAGGCCTGCATAAGACTAAAATGTTGATTTTCACTAACACTTATTGAACACTAGCTGTTGCCCGCAACCTTCGTCCGCGTGAAATTATTATTATGTACAAATATTACTTCCCAATTTTGTTAACAATTTCTTGGATTTTAACCGTGTTGCACGGAACCCTATTCCATTATCTAAAATAAAGCCTATTTTTTGTTTTTGTTTTTTTCGCTTGGGAAAACATCAAATGACTCTTCCCGCTCTGGGCGGAGTGGAAGGGAGTGTCAGACTTGTATTGACTAAATCCCATCCATGTTCCTTCTTTGCCCTTTGTGATCCAGGGCCGCGGTATCTCTTTCGAACAGTCCCGCAGCCCCGGCAAGCATCGGCCCTTGCGGACCCCTTCCTGTGTGCTGACATCTCTTTGAGGCGCGCGTGGAACACGAACGCGCCATCGACACGGCCTGTCGTCATAAGACGGACGGAGGGCGAGCTAGCCCATTAATTACTCATTGCTACAGGCCCGCGTCTACGGTGGCCGGAAGCTACCATGTGGCCCCCGACGCCCGGGGAGTTTCCCGCGGCGGCTGGGACGTGAGGATCTTTCCCTCTCACGTCCCGCCACCTCCTACGCTAGCATGACTGCTTCGCAGAAGGATGTGACGACTTTCCATTCCCTCTCGCTCTGGACCATGGCTTGGACAAGGGCCAGACGCGAGAGGTAGCCGCCGTCAATCGCCGCTACGAGGACACGGCGGTGCTCCACCGTGTCCTCCGGACAATCCTCACAATGGTAACACCCGGGCGTTTCCTCCCGCCCGATTCGGTGCAGGAACCTCCCGAAACAACCGTGTCCGGGGAGGACTTGCGTCAGGCGGAAAATAAAGCCTTAGTTACTCCTTATAACATCAGCTATTTGCCAGTAAAAGTCGCGTCAAAATCGGTCCAACCGTCTCGGAGATTAACCGGAACAAAGAGACAGCCAAAAATTTTTTTTTTAATTTTTTTTTTATGTGACAAGTACCGTATATATACTTTCATATGCATTCTGAAAAAAGCTGTTAAATTACAAACAGACACTTCTATTTTATTTATTTGTATACAATTTACACTATTTGTATACATTTGCACTTTTTTATTCAGGTATTCATTCAGGAGTCCCTTGTGAGTGAAATGGGCGCAAATGTACAGAATGTTGATTAGTGTATCCTTGACATATAAGTTACACGTTTCTAGGTCACCCAGACCTCATTATTACTTAGCGTACACTGACATGTTAAAGGGTTATCTTAACTTTATAGTGTGTGTAATTGCTTACAAATATATTAATGTGGAACATTATTTAATTGGCAAACAAAAGGATTTAAAAATTATTTCGCCTCTTTGTTCTAGTGGTTGTAAGTGATGAGGTTGGTTTGATTCCTAGATTGCAAAAAAAATTAATTGGATTATTCCATCAGGAATTAGTGCCGAATTGATAGCAATAGGCATGCCCTATTACTTAGACATAATTTGCGAAATAAGGGTTTACAGGTGTGATGTTAAGAATTTTTTTTTAATTACCATTAGCCTATCACAAATTAAGTGTTAAAGTTGTGCCTTTCCTAATATATGCCATTTACCTTGCAGACTACATTGTACACAAATTGGTAAAAAGCCACTTGACCAAACAATTAAACAAAAATTCAAGGTTCTTGTAATACTCACAGCTGCGTCAGGTTGAACTTCATTGTCAAGTTGCACAGGTTTCCGTTCTACGGCGGGTTCCGAAACCTCAACCTGGGCTTCAAGTGATGTTTCCGGGTTTCCATCGGGATTTTGCTTTTGCTCTACTGCCTCTTCACAGTTACTGTTTAAGACTGTGACCTCATTGTCTGAATCCTTTACGGATGCTACACATTTCAACCACTTCTTTGCTTGACTGTTGCTGATCTCTGCTACTCTTAGGTTTGCTTCTATTTGGTAGGTGGTGTCATCCTGCAAAAATTTTTTTTTTGTTGCAATTCGATTTAACAGTATTAAAAATCCTTTTTTTGTTCAGAACATTGTCTGAGAAGCTAAGTATTACCCAGAAAGCAGCTCCAAGATGGTTCTTTAAGAAAAAAAATAAAAAGAAAAACTATAGAAAATTACTAATAACATTTCCCTAAGGTAGTTTCAGCCTGCATTATGCCACTGAAGGGCAAAGGCCTCGCTTTCTCTTTAATTAAGTAAAAAAAAAACTTTCTAAACCATTTTGTCTAGAATATCACTTGCATACCAATTCAAATTAGTTTTAAGCATGTTAAAGAAAATACGGTTCATATTTACATTAAAGTTTAAGATAACTTAAGATACAAAGGTCTCGGATAAAGATAACCCACATCACACAAAAATAAAGATTCAAAACTATTTTACGATTTAAAAAATACGACGTTTTTACTCACCACTTGCTGCGTATTATGCAAAGATCCCTCTTCACTCTGGTAAACTTGATTAGGTAAACTATTATAATACTTCAAGAAACCATTCAACAACTTTTCTCTATTATTTATTTCGCACAAACTTAAAGAAAATAACAACTGGACGACTAAAAAATACTTAATTTTATTCATGATGCAATATTTAATGCTCTCTCATAGTCGTGCACAAAGTGTGAACAATGAAAGAGAACTGAAGGCGACTCGAATTAGTAGTATTTATTTGTTTACTCCACCGACACATGAATCAGCGAAGACGGAAAAACTTTTATTTGTTGACAATTTTGACATTACTCACGATTACGACGTTCGCGTCAAATTGACCATAGTGATGGGCATTTCTAAGTTGCATTGTGAGTTAAATAATAGACAGTTTTAACTCACCTAGAATCACCCTATACTTGCTTGAATCGATCTTTCAATTTCATGATAAATACAAAGCAATGCTTATATAATTGAGGGAAGCCCGTGAAATTCAAATCTTCTTAATTTTTTGGCATTTAACATTTCAGTGGTGTCTAATTTCAAAAATATTACAAAATACGGTAAAACTCTTCAGTAGGCTTCCTGCACCGAATCGGGCGGGAGGAAACGCCCGGGTGTTATCATTGTGAGGATCGTCCGGAGGACACGGTGGCGCACACCGTGGAGGTCTGCCCCGCTTGGGCGGAGCTCTGCCGTGTCCTCGTAGCGGCGATCGGTGGCGGCGACCTCTCGCGCCCGGCCCTGGTTCAGGCCATGGTCCGGAGCGAGAGGGAATGGGAAGCCGTCACCTCCTTCTGCGAAGCAGTCATGCTAGCGAAGGAGGTGGCGGGACGTGAGAGGGAGAGAATCTCACGTCCCAGCCGCCGCGGGAGACGCACCGGGCGTCGAGGGCCACGTGGTGGCTCCCGGCCACCGTAGGCGCGGGCCTGTGGACGGTGAGTAATGGTTTAGCTCTCCGTCCGTCCGTCTTATGACGACTGGCCGTGTCGACGGCGCGTTCGTGTTCCACGCGCGCCTCAAAGAGATGTCAGCAACCAGGAAGTGGCCCGCAAGGGCCGATGCCTGCCGGGGCTGCGGGACTGTTCGAAAGAGATACCGTGGCCCTGGAACACAAAGGGCAATGAAGGAACATGGATGGGTTTTAATCAGTAAGAGTCTGACACTCCCTTCCACTCCACCCAGAGCGGGAGAAGTCAATTGATGATTTCACATCCGTAAAAAAAAAAAAAGGCAAACGATGTACTTTATAAACTCAACTGCGATATTTATAGCAAACATAGTCGAGTAAAAATTGTGCACATTTGGTCGTTGCTAGCAATATTAAAAACAACATTCCTTGCTTCCAGAAATGCATATTATTCAACATTTTAGCCTTCTAGAACTCAAAAATCAAAGTCAGATGACTAAACTTACCATACTGCGCCCGTTTGATGGATTACGGCCAGCTCCATTCCACAGAGCCCACTCAAATTCCCACTCACCTAATAGTTAATTTAACTCTGTTTACAAAAGTAAAGAACATCTCTATTCATCGGTTATTTCTAGGCACCCAAGGCATTCCGTTTCATTTTCCCCACATTCCAAAGGAGCCCCCGTCGTAAGTCGAAACAATTTTCAAGTATTCAAGTCTGCTGATAAACAACTCAAAAATGTTTAGTTTTATGGAGGGACATTTTTCATTTCATTACTAAACAGCGTTTCCTTTGAACAATAATTATGAAACAACAGTTAATTCGAAAATTTTGTTGTACTTAAACATAAGTAGTAAGTAAATTTTTAATTAGACAACAAGTTCATTGTGATTTGTGTTTGTGAAGAGTTTCATGGGACAAGTTGCCTGTGAATGTCAGTCTTTGGCACCACACACGCCTACGTTGTTCCTGATAGGGCGGAGACCCATGACCTTGCACTGATACGAGGCACCGTGTGATAATTATGTTACGGTTATGTTATTTTTATTATGTAAGTGCCTCGTTGTTCTAGTTGTCGCAAGCGCAGCTGCTAAGCATGAGGTCCTGGGTTCGATTCCCAGGTTGGGCAAAAGTGTTATAGGCTTTTTCCATCAGGAATTTGTCAGTAGCAGCCACGGACTCTGGATTTGTGCCCAGATGATGGTAATAGGCTCGCCCCCTATTACATAGGACTTAAACTTAACTGGTGAAATATGGGTTTACTATTAGGTACAGCTCTGCCTAACCCTTCGGGGATTGCAGGCGTGATGTTATGTTATATGCTGTACGGATAAAATTGCCATGAATCTTTTATCCTTTTATTTAGGAATAAAATTCTTAGATGTAGGAGACGCAACTACCACTGACGTGCCGCAGCCAAACCAAGATGTATATTTGGTAACACCATAAAACTATCATCATACGGACAACTGATCACGGATAACTGTCATACGGAGTCCCGCAGGGCAGTGTCCTCAACCCAACGCTCTTCCTTATCTACATCAATGACTTGAGCACCCTTACTCTTCCATCTGCTAATTTAATATATTTACCTTTGCCGATGATACAGCCATTATAGTACATGGGAAAAACTGGGCTGAGGTGAAAAATAATGCTTAAGAATCTCTGCAAATTGTCATGGAATGGCTTTACAAAAATCTACTTACCCTGAACCTACAAAAGACAAACTACATCCCGCTCTCGAGAATGAAACCCCCAAACATATGCTCAATTCAGAGCTCACACCTGCATGGACTACTCGACCTGCTCTTGCCTAGCGCTACCCTCAGTAACTTCCGTCAAATATTTGAATGTGATGATCGATGATGGACTGAAATGTAACAAGCATATAGAGACTACTGCCAGTAAAGTCAGGAAAACAATTCACCTCTTCAAGTCATTAAGGCATTCTGCGGACTCAAAAACCCTAAAAATGGTTTACATTCAGTCAAAAAAGTATCAGGAATGGATGATTTGTTTATGGTTGCATATTCCATTTTTTGCTTTTTTTTTTGTTGTTAGATTGGCACAACTGTTTTCCATTTTGGCGCGGAGTTTGAGTTGCATCTGTTACTTAGATTAAATACAGTGTTGCTTTTAAGTTAGATCATATCTAGTGTGTATTGCGAATTGCATTAATGGACAAAACATGGAACAAAGAGTTTGTCTTAAATTTTGCATCGCCAATGGAATTTCGTGTTCGGAGTCCCTGAAAATGTTACATAAAGCTTACGGTGAATCGACTTTATCAAAAACACGGGCTTATGAGTGGTATATACAAAGTGTTCAAAAGCGGTTGAGATATGATGAAATATTTGCCTCGGTTTGGTAGGCCATCAACGTCTTCAAGTGATGTTAACATCGCAAAAGTGAGGCAAATAGCGACTGAAAATCCTCATTCAAGTTTGAAAGAGATAGCCGCTGAACTTTCTGTGTCTCACGAGTCGATCCGTACCATTTTAAATAATCACTTGCATATAAAACATGTTGCCGCTCGGCTAGTCCCAAAAGACCTGAATTTTCTCCAAAAACTCAATCGCATAAGAGTGACATGCTAGAATGAGTGAATTCCGACCGTTACTGGTGACGAGACATGAGTTTACCAGTTTGACATGCAAACTAGTCAACAAGCTTCTGGCGCCTTCCAACTGAACCGAAAACGGAAAAACAACGCCAAAGTCGATCAAAAGCCAAAGTCAAATTGACCGTTTTCTTTGACTATCGCGGTGTTGTGCACTCGGAATTCTTACCGGAAGGTCAAACGGTAAGTAAAGAATATTATTTGAGCGGTATGCGGCGTTTAAGAGAGCAAATTCGCCGAAAAAGGCCATATTTAATTTTGTGGAAAGAAAATACATTTTGCACCACGATAATGCGCCTTCGCACAAGGCCATCATAGTGAACGAATTTTTGAACAAAAACTCAGCAACTACCATCGAGCAACCACCTTATTCACCAGATATGTCTCCAGCCGACTTCTTTTTTTTTTCCTAAACTCAAATTATCACTTCGTAGCACCCGTTTTCATTCGATAGAAGACATGAAGGAATTCTCCTTTATCTATCTACCGTTTCCCGGTACTTTCTTGATAGAGTAGTACACTGCACTTTGCCAGTCCATCATCGGCTACCGTATTCCAGCTTTGGATGGGGTGGGTCGGCCAAAACTAAATTTCTCCAGTTGGAGCGTGCGCAAAGTGCAGTACTTAAGTTTAAGCCCAAAAAGCCCTTACGCTCAACTCAAACACAAACTTTTAACTGAGACAGCTATTTCGACAGCACTCAAACACAAACTTTTAACTGAGACAGCCATTTGTGCTAAGAACCACTCTCTGGAAACATAAACAAGTACCACCCCCAGACTCAAATAAACGTGGTTAAAGAATTGTATGCCCAACCCCTAGTCACAGAACTTCCTTCGCCAGAAGACAGCTGTATGTGATGAACTCTCTTGTTTACATAAATACTAATAGCAAACCAGATGTAACGGCTCAGCTGAAGAACATGCTGGACCTCCTAGACTACGCTCAAACTGAGGAACTACTAACCACTCTGACATAACTCACAACATTCCATACAAAACACGTAGGTAATGCAGTCACCGACATCTTTAATATAACAGTAGACACCAAGTTGGTGTTGGTGTTTGATTTAGTATACGAGCTTGGTGACACCAAGCTCGTATACTAAATCAAACACAGTCTTACACTCGACACCACTACATTCACTTAGGCTCCTCATATCACACTCATACAACACAAAATATACACGTTTCCCAGTCACTCACACACACACACCACTCACACAAGTACACAACGCAATCAAAACACACGACTCCCAGTCATACATACAGAATCATCCACACAGTCATTTTACTTTTTTTTTTAACTTTTATTTGTTTTTCAATTATATATATTCTTTTTGTATAATATCACCTTACCAGCTCTTAATTTCCGTAAGAGTCAGCTGTTAGCCGCGTGACGCTGTTCTGTCTCATTACTATCGTACCGTGCACACTGGGTAGGCAGAACACCCGCGCGGCTCGCAAGCCCGCTCCGTAAGTTTTATTGAGATAAAAGTGAATGAGTATAAAAAATATTTCTATGGGAAAATTGTTTGTTATCATGAGTACAATCATGTATTTAAGTATCGGTCACTAATTACCAGTCACCCTATATAGTGTCCAAGTGGCAGTAGGACACTGACTCCCAAGTCACAAGTATTCCTTGTTTAGGAGTCAGGGTTTCAACTGACTTTAGCTACATACTAAAGGGTTTTCATCATTTAGCAGGACTTTGCGATTTGGTCATGGAAAATTTCATGAAAAGGATATGATCCTGTAAACGTGGTCGTGGTGGTCATTTGCCTGATGTTATTTTTCACTATTAACGGCATACCTTACGCTTTATAATGAAATAAACATCCGATCATTTATATTAAAAAATGGTATTTTTCTTTGAATATCAAAATAACACCTCGTATTGGAAAACCCTGTATAATACATAATCATACATAAGTATATTGGTAAGGACTTGCATCAATAAAGTATTAATATAACCATGGACAACTTATCTCTTTCTGTCAATGTCATTTCTCCGCCCGTCATCTGTTCATGACGTTTACTATTAGCTGCCTTGTTGTTGTACCGTTACTTTTCGTAGTTTTTTGTAATCAATATCGTAAATGAAAATGATAAATTCCATTTAACTTGATAATTGTAATCCTATATTCGTTCCTGTAGCTATGGCTGAAAACAAGAAAACCAGTATTTCAACAATACCGAGCAACAAAATGTACTTTCTAATTTCACGGACTAAGTTTTTGTTTTAAACACTTTTACAGCAGAAATATAAGTTTTTAAAATACAAATTCTTTGTAGATGGTGGGTCACATTCGGCATACTATGTGGTGCCACATTTGTAACCAGATTTTACAAAGTTTTGGAACCTGATCATGTTTGGTAAATAATCTTTTATTTATTAAGCTTTGCTGGCTGTCGCAGCAATATGTAATTACTAAAACTAAGTCTAGACAAGATAAAAAGTTGAGAAATCTCATTAGTATTTAGTCTTCCCAGATTACGATTCCTGTTTCTAATAGCATAATTTTTTTTTTAATAAGATGATGATTTGCTTATTTCTACCCTAACTTAGTTGTGTAGTGCACACATACAGTAGTCAGTTAGACTTGAAGCTTACCCTAACATAATTGGGAAAAGGCTAGACAGGCAGATGTAATTTTCTAATAATTTAAATATTTGTTTTTAATAAATAAGTAAAATATTTAGAAAACTTGTAACAATTTTTTTCAGTTGGGATGAAACTCATTTTGGTAAAATGGCTAGTTGGTACATAAACCGAACATTCTTCTTTGATGTCCATCCCCCACTGGGCAAGGTAAATATATTTTGATTGTATAGCTATGAGTTTTTAAGAGACAGGCAAAAGGATACATCAATGGTGGAAATTTCTAACAACATAAGGGATATTTAATATTAATAACCCTTAGAAAATTTTAATTTATGCTGTCATAATTATGTAAGCTAAGAATGGAAGTTAAAGTTTAAGTTTAAAAGTTTATTGACCATTAAAAGATTAACCTAACACACAAATCTCAACAATCCTGTGATTTGTGTCCGCTAATATACAAATACAATCACGGTTGCGGTATGCGGTTGTTTGATCTTGATTCACACTGACCTCCGTACTAGTGGAAACTATCATGGCAGGTCAGTCTTCCTCGTTCACAAACACACACACTTTCACAATTACAGATAACTTGCATTTAACTTCTAAATAAACATTAATTTATGAATACGAATATTGATACTCAGTGGGTATTATTTGAAATTTGATGACTTGATGACAAAAATCGTGTTTTCATAGTGGGGGTCCCTCAATGTGAGTTCAGCTGAACCGCCCTGGTGCATGCATGCAGTTTACTATTAGTTACTACAGCACCATCTATCAGGTTGAACTATTGAATCTTATATTTCAAGCTAGAACCAACCATATACATTGAAATTGGTTACTGGTTTCGGAGATAAGCATGCACAAACACGGTGACTTGTAATTTTTATATATTTAGGTTTTCACTGCCTCATTAACCTTTGGTATGCCTGGAACGTGGCTCTGCATACTAAACTCAAGGCTTCTAAAAAAAACGCTTGATGTCGTTTTGTCGTGGATTCGCATTCCGGCAGTATAATGGGATTGCGTGGATCCACGTTCCAGGCATACCAAAGGTTAATGTAGGTTTTGGAAGCACTACTGCTACAGATGCTACAGAAGGGGTACTGGGTCTATTCCTGATTTCCAGGTCAGATCAAGTATTATGAGGTTTTTCCATTAGGAATATCTCAGTAATGGTGGCAGCAGAGTCTGGATTTGTGTCTAGTTAATAGCAAAAGTTCAGGTGTACGATAGGCAGTCTGTCTAACCCTAAGGGGAAAACAGTTGGCCTGTGGACGGTGAGTAATGGGTTAGCTCACCGTCCGTCCGTCTTATGACGACAGGCCGTGTCGACGGCGCGTTCGTGTTCCACGCGCGCCTCAAAGAGATGTCAGCAACCAGGAAGGGGCCCGCAAGGGCCGATGCCTGCCGGGGCTGCGGGACTGTTCGAAAGAGATACCGTGGCCCTGGAACACAAAGGGCAATGAAGGAACATGGATGGGTTTTAGTCAGTAAGAGTCTGACACTCCCTCCCACTCCACCCAGAGCGGGAGAAGTCATTTGAAGATTTCCCATCCGTAAAAAAAAAAAAAAAGGGGAAAACAGTAGTGATGTTATACTTTAATTTTAAGTCAGTGTTTGAGTTTGCCAATTCAATGGCTATCACTGTCGCACCTATTTCCCTGGTTGTAATTATATAAATTTGCACGCATCCTGTATCTTTTTGAATCTCATAACAATGTTTCTTAAACAGTTATTTAATTTTGTAATAGAAGTCTTTAAACAAAATTTGTTTTTATTACAAAAATATTTATTGCATACATAATTGTTAATAATAAACACATTATGCCCTGCAGATTCATCTGTGTGATATCATGTTATTCATTCTGAGAGGAAAAGTATGTTTTACCTGAAGGAGGAAACAAACAGATAAACTTACATTCTTATTTGTAAATATCACTAGCATTGTATCGCAATCTTGCTTCATAGGGGTGCTGTCTAGTTTTTATTTATTTATTTATTTAAACTTCATGTACAAAAGTGGTACAGAGGCGGCCAGAAGGCATTCTCTACCAGTCAACCTTTGGGTCAAATAGGACAGCATAGTGATAGAGTACAAAAAAATAAATAAGAAAAATACCATTTTGTTAACATACTAACATACACGTATGTACAAATAAAATGAAATAAACTAATATTTATTATTACACAAACAAATGTTTTGCCAATATGCACTACAACTTTGCGATTTCTGTACTATACAGGGTGGTGCCGACAATACGACAATAAATTAGACTGCGTATACTTCATGTTTTTCCCAGTCGACTTACAAAATTTTAATCAAGTATATCCAGTAGTTTAGTCACAGAACATTATTTTTTCATTTTCAGCATCTTCTACGTGATGTAGATTTATAGGCTAACACCGACAGGTTAACGACCCCCGCATCGGTATAAATACTAAAAACGTGTTTCCTACTCGCTGCTTCAAAAATCATTGCAAAATTCGTTCCTTAAATTGTATTTCCAGGTGCGAACTAATGCAAGTTATAACTAAAGTTTATGAATCAATGTTTATAAATGATGTTCTATTTCGTTAACAGTTTTATGCTATTTAGTTAGTTTGAAAAAATATTTTTTTAAATTTCGATGTTAGAATTTATTTGATAGTTTAAAAATATTCCTATGAACTAGTATTACCAGTGTGTTCATTTATTGTCGTATTGTCGGTGCCACCCTGTATGTGTTAGTTATTATGTACAATACATATAAACCGTATGAAATAAATGCTAAATTATCATAAAATGTGGTGATAAATTAGGTATAGTCCGACCGCTTAAATGAGTCCCCCGCCCGCGGGTTACAACAGTTATTATTAAAAGAACAAAAGTTACACGCCCCTGTACCCCGCGGGCGAGGACTCGATAAAGCGGTCGGACTATAGTTAAGTAGGTAGACACACAGACAGACACCAAAAGCGACTTTGTTTTATACGATTTTAAAAATTGCTTTTTATGTTATCAGATGCTGATAGCGTTGTCTGGTAAACTGACTGGATATGATGGAACATTCCCGTTTGAGAAGCCTGGAGACAAGTATGAAGGGGCTCGGTATGAGGGAATGCGACTTGTAAGTTTGTGTCCTTATGTTATTATTAAACCGGAATGCGGAATCCTCTGTTGAATCTTGCACGTCATGGCACTGCTTCATTCGTCCTTTTCGGTGGAAACCTGTACTGAAACGCCTCCTTGCCCTATATGCGGAAGGTGCAAAGCAAGGTGTTGTGTTGTACCTGGAGGGGGTGGTCTATAGCCAGCGAAGACTAATTACAATCATCATTCATCATCATCATTTCAGCTGAAAGACGTCAACTGCTGGACATAGGCTTCTCCCAAGTGTCGCCACATTGATCGGTCCCGTGCGATTCGCATCTAGCGGATCCCTGCAACCTTCACCAGGTCATCGGTCCACCTAGGTCCTAGAGAGAGGCCTTTCAACGCAACGTCTTCCGGTTCGCGGTCGCCACTCCAGAACTTTTCGGCCCCATCGGCCATCCGTTCTGCGAGCAATGTGCCCTGCCCACTGCCACTTAAGTTTGGCAATTCTTCAGGCCACGTCGGTAACCTTGGTTCTCTTGAGGATGTTCTCATTTCTGATTTGATCACGCAAGGAAGCTCCCAGCATAGCCCTCTCCATTGCGCTTTGGGTCTGATGAGGCCCATTGTGAGGGACCACGTTTCGGTCCCGTATGTAATCATTGGCAACACGCACTGGTCATAGACTTTAGTCTTGACTAATGACAAAAATGAATTAAATGACATTAAAACTGAATAAATATGCTCTAACTCTAACTTTTATGTTTTGTTTCAGTTCTGTACTACCCTTGGTGCATTAATAATTCCGTTGACGTTTTTAACAATTTGGGAGATGACGAAATCACTTGAGTCTACGATCATTGGAACTATGCTATTATTGTGTGGTAAGTGCAAAACAAAATTATGTTTAAACATTTTATAATAGAACCCTTAAACTGGGTTTTCTGAATTTGTCATGCCATGATTGCTTACACACTGGGTGGGCTTGAATAAACCTTAATAATTCCACAAGGCAAGGGTTTTCTATGGACCTATGAAAAGGCTGATTCAAGGCACCGCGAGAAACCGCGTGTTCGAAAGAGATACCGCGGTCCTGGGACACAAAGAGCAAAGAAGGAATATGGATGGGTTTTAGTCAGTAAAAGTCTGACACTCCCTCCCACTCCACCCAGAGCGGGAGGAGTTATTTGAAGATTTCCCATGCCAAAAAAAAAAAGACACCGCGAGACATCAACAGGTACTAACTAGATAGAGACTAAGTTATGTATTTTCTGAATGAAGTTTATGCTAATGGTACAATAAACTTTACCTATATGCACATATTTTAAGATTTGACGTAAGAATACTCCATAAACAAATGTAATAAATGTTGCGGTATACCTAAGTATCTGGAACCACATTATAATTCATCAAGTGACGTCATAGTTAGTATGAGAATAATGATAATAATTCATTTGTTTCAGATGTGGGTTTTCTAACCCTGAATAGGTATATATTACTGGATCCAATCTTATTGTTTTTCATGAGCTGCTCCATATATGGAGCCTTTAAGGTATGTAGTTTACGTCTTAATACATAAATCTTTAGTTCTAAGATTCTTTTATTCGTTTTCCTTGTATTCAAATATCGTAAGATGGATTTTCCCGTGTCTATATTTATATGTTAAAATTAGTTTTCCGGGAAATTGTTGAATATGTAAAATCTATCTTCTTTATCGTGTGGTTAGTGCCTTACCTGGTGTAAGAGTTTTTATGCTGCCCATAGTCCTCTGATGGCTTTACAGTTTACATGCCGTCGAGAAATATCTCTCAGGTATGCTGGTTTCTTCACGATGTTTTCCTTCACCGAAGCAAGTGAAACCTATAAAGATGCATAAAACATGTTGCATGCTAAGTGTGTTAATTAAATAGATATGTATTAGTATCTCACGGCAACTGTTCTTTATGCTTGATTTGCAAATTAGTACATACAGATAACTTAATAGTTGAAACATTTAACAATTTATGGAAACTTTGTAGCGGACATCTTACATAATACGAACACCGCAAGTTAAAAAAAAGCTTGGAAAAAAAAATACAGAATCAATTTGCACATATCGTTTTCATTGCTAAGACACTGTCCTTCTCTGTGTGAGGCAAGGGATGTATTATGTGACCTGTATACAAGGTGTAAACAGACCCTTCACGAATCTGTCAACCAAGCATTCTGTACATCAAACTAAGTAACTCTACGTTATTTTGCCGAATACCGAATATTCGGCCACACTCTCGTGCAAAGCGCCGAATATAATTTTGGCGGCCGAATGTTCGTGACATCTCTAATTGTTATAGCCGAATCAATGAAGTTATTCATAACACCTAGATCTGGTCACTCCTATTCTTTCTTTAATTTTGTTAATCTGGCGGCTAATAGCGTCCCAATATCTAATGGCTTTAAAGTCTAGTTGAATGATTATCGAACCACATTAATAACCATCTCAACTTCCCCAGGTGCGATCACTAACAGACGACAATCTCCCACCGTTCTCCTTCCGAATGGTGTCCTGGCAACTGCTCCTGGGTGCTTCCCTCGCGTGCACCATGTCAGTCAAGTTTGTCGGCTTGTTCGTCGTCCTGTTTGTAGGCTTGCGCACTATTGCCGATCTGTGGAACGTGCTCGGGGATTTGAGTAAACCTGTTGTGAGTATAGAAGTTTCTTTTATTATTTCGTTTATTCCTTTTTACACGTCATATCTTTTATATTTTTAAATGTTTCTTAAAAAAAAAAAAAAATTAAAAATATATACTTAAAAAATAGTAGCCCACCAACAACGGGAACAGGGCGACTCGAGTTACCGGTGATCAGGGCTCTTGAGAGAGGAACCTCCTAACAATACGCGCCGTGTCCAGAAGTACTGCTTTCAATTAATCAAGCCCTTGATCTTTTTCATTACTATTATTAGGTAGATATTTATTATATACGGTTACAGTATCCTCCTTGCGGGCTTTAGTAACAATAAATGAGAAATTAAAGATGAGGCGAGATGACTTGAACTCGTGTTGCGAAGTTTAGTTCTTGGTGTCTCCGGAAACGATTGCCATTAAAAAAATATAATAATACTGCTTTTTAAAATAGTGTTAGAAAAATATTTATATGACCTACAGACAATTGTTGAATGAGTTTTTAAACTGTCATGGTCACTAATATTATCATAACACTAGAAAAGGGATATTTACCATGTTTTCTGTTTGTTTTGTTCGGAAACTCAAAACAAACAGTAAACATCCCGTTTCTAGTGTTAATGATGATTGTTGAATGGGTTGTTATTAGAGATGGCACGATAGTTATTTTGCCGAATACCGAATATTCGGCCACACTCAGGCGAAGCGCCGAATATCATTTTGGCGGCCGAATATTCGTGGCATCTCTAATTCTTATAGCCGAATCAATGGAGTTAGTCATAAAAACTAAATCTGGTCAAATCTAGTTTCACTCCTATTTTTTCGTGGATTTTGTTAATCTGGCGTTCGAATATCGAATGGCTTTAAAGTCTAGTTGAATGATTGTTTCTCTCTCTTTCAGAGCCTAACAGTGAAGCACTTATTGGGACGATCTGTGACTCTAATTTTGTGGCCGACATTACTTTACGTATTCTTCTTCTGGATACATCTCACTGTTCTCAGCAAGAGGTAAGTCATACATATGCAGTGCGTTTGGTTAACGGTTACCGATACTTTAGGGGCATATTATATACTCATTTCTATCGACAAATACACGTTTATAAATACTTCTAACCCCACACCATGCGAATGGCAGCCATCTTGTTTTTTAATCGGCTGATTTGGGGTATGTTCAATGCAATACTAATCTTTGAATCTAAGAGACCTAGAGACGTGCAAATGATCTTATTGCAAGGCCGAATATAGAATAACCAAATAAATTTTCCTGAAAAATAAGCAAAATGAGCCTAAAAATATAAGAAATTACGAAATTTTTACAAAAATATTTCTTATTATTTTTATATTTTGTTCTCTAGTGCAAAATTAACCCCTGAATTTTGCGCATGTCTTTATGTTTAGTCAGAAGTATTTGACTCAATCTACAAAATGATTATATCAAAATATTGACTCAAAACCAATTATTTTAAGACTTATTTTTAAATGCACATCAAAAAACTTATCACCCGGCAATTAATTTACATCAATTTAATATTTTTTACATCAAAAATACTGATTGCACATCAAACAGAGCGTACAAACGTAATACTTGTGAGTTATTCATATAACAAAAATATTTTTGCAATATGTTTTCATCGTAAAAAATTCATTGCGGCAAGGACAACTTAGGATGCAAGAGCGAGCGAAGCGATCTCGGGACTTGTGGCACCCCGACTCGGATAGGTTAGGTTGGAAGTCTAGTGAACGAGCGAAGTAAGTGAATTTAGACCCCGTCATCCACTTCGTGTTAGGTTACTTTAAACCATGCAGACAGAAATAGGAGCCCCGCGCAGCGGGGCATGTCGACTCGGTTTCACCTAAATAAATTGCCATTTGCGTTAAAAAAGAAAGAAGCTTTGTTTTAACAAAAAATAATTACAAAGTTTATTGTGTGCTAGTTATTATTAGATATCCGTTCATAACAAAGCTCCTCTTTTCAATTAATAGCGATGCGTCACGAGCTCTAATTGTTGCTAAAATAATAATATTTTGCTGTGCAATCAGTATTTTTTATTAGGATTGGGATTTTTTCATACAACAAACAATTTTTACAGTTATAGCCATTTGAACATAGCTTTGTCCCAGCGCATAGACTCCACAATGTTGCAGATACTCCGTTATATGTTTGAGCAGGTAGATAAGGCACCAAATTTACGGGGGGGAGTGAGGCTCCACGCTCCCAATTGACAACCAAGGCTCAGGATGAAATGTCCAAATTTCTCCCCACAGCGGTAACGGTGACGGCTTCTACTCATCGGGTTTCCAAGCTCGACTGGAAGGCAACAGCTTGCACAACGCAAGCGCTCCTAAGACTGTAGCTTACGGAGCGCTTATTTCGCTGAAAAACCATCGGACGGGGGGAGGGTACCTGCATTCTCATCATCATTTGTATCCGTCGGGAGTTGGGGCTAAGCAGCAGCAGGTTAGTGCACTCTCAGTTGTTGCATATTTCTAACACATATGTGTGTTAGAAATAAGGTTTTTAAGTTTTATTCTGGCTTCGTTCCAGACACATACCGTGTAATAAGTCCTTATACCTTATGGCAAAATCAACAGTAAGTCAAACAGTAGTGTGATTTTTTTTCAAAGTAACAGATAAGTGTGATTTTTAGTTGGGAAAAGGCTAGAAAGGTGATCATGATGTTCTAAGGATAATTATTTTCACCATCATTACTTCATTACTTTTTATTGTTTTTTAGAAATAAGTCACTCAATGTCATCATCTTCCTGCCCTTGTCCCATTCTACTTGGGGCGGCGCAACACGTTTTATTTTTCCATTCTACCCTGTCATACGTCACGGCATCATTTACTCCTTTCTGTTTTATAATCAAATCAGTTAGTCAATGTAATCAATCAAAATGTTTTTGCTTAATTAATTACTCAGTATGGAAATGATAATCTTTAATTTATATTTTCTCTATGGTATTTCTCTAGGTGACCACCTACACCCACAAAGACGAGAACAACCGCTGGCTCATAAAGCCTTACGACAAGGAACAGGTAGACGGCGTGGTGGTGGTCAGGAGTGGTGACCTCGTGCGCCTGACGCACGCGCCGACCGGCCGCAACCTGCACTCGCACCGCGAGAGGGCGCCTCTCACCACCAAGTACTTGCAAGTCACAGGATACGGAGAGGTAAACCAACACTATACAAGGTGTAAACAGACCCTTCACGAAGCCGTCAACGAAGCAAACTAAGTAACTCTACGCAAAAATTATTGCTGGGAAACGACTTTTTTTTTGGGGGTGATAAATCACGTTTTACGCTAAAACTCAATGTAACGCACTCAAAACTTAGTGCTGATGGATGCTTTGAATAGTAAACGGGCCATGGAGTAAATTAAAGTAAAATTAAAACCTTTAAAAGTGTTATTTAAAAAAAACTTGTGAAAAAATTAGAACTTTGACCTCCAATATCACTGTAACTATAAGGTTCCCAGGTATGGTCTAGAACAAAAAAATGATCGCAATGACGGGGAGAACAAGTGCCTTTCGGCTTCGTTAAGGGTCTTTTTTACACCCTTTATGTATTAGATGGGGTTGTTTAGGGTTCCGTACCCGAAAGGTAATAAACGGGACCCGGGAATTTTATGTCACTAAACTCATGAATATGGTTTTCTTGAACATTTTCTTGTCCAGTTATCTGTAAAAATGTCTTAAATTCGGTAACTTAGAAATACTTGAAGAAAATAGGGTATTATCAAAAAAAAATCTTGAAATATGAACATTGAACAAATAAACAGACCAAATTGGCGTTTAATGGATTTCCACATGTCTTTCTATTATGCCTCAATATAAATTCGTCGAATTTCAAGTTATTCATAAACAAAAAAAAATATTACAAAGGAAATTAAAAAAAAAACTTGCGAGCTGCGAATTTTTTTTTTTTAACTTTCTTCTCTACGCCTCTAGGAACTCAATAAAAAAAGTCCGACCACTATAAACTTCGTTCCACCTTTTGAGTATTTTTTTATCCAATTCACACTCGACTTTATCAATGTATTATTAATTTGTGTTTGTAGGACGGAATTGGCGACGCAAACGATGTCTGGAAGGTCGTTGTATCCGCAGGCAAAGATGGAGATGAACTACAGACAGTCAGAAGCAAACTTATGTTGGTGCATTATTTGCAGGTTTGTATAATTCTTTGTTACCTCACACAAGAAAATCGGAGGAGCTTAATAATAACAGCCGCCTGGATCTATCTTCAGGTTATGCCGCGCTTGGTTACCCATTAAATACCGAGTTTCCTCCGTGCTTCGGAAAGCACGTTAAGCTGTTGGACCCTTCTGTCATTTGTCGATCTTTGACAGTCGTTACAGGTAGTCGGTGCCCGAAAGTCTTACAACCAGTCTTAACAAGGGGGGGGTGGGTTATTACCCAGTACAGGTGTTGTGTCAGATAGGCAAACTCAAAGCATTTATTTCAATTAGACCATAACAGGCACTTTTGAATGTCAGAAAAACAAAGAAGGCGAAGCTACAGTCCCAGACACAAGGCATAATAACTTGTGAAAGTACTGTAGTTGCCCATTCCAAAGCGTAGATCTCTATGGAGAAGAATGGGCAAGAAACTCCATGGACACTCTTTTCAATCAAAATATTTTTACAAGATCTTGGTTACATCATTCATGTTGAGATAATACATATATGTGAGAACGATGTAGAAAGATGTGCACATTAAGAGCGTCCAAATAAAAGATTAGATCAACCATTTAAAAACAAAGTAGTTAGAGTAAACCATGGCAGCTAAGAGATGACCAGTCCCAACTGACAGCGCCCGTTCACGAACATGACGCATGGATCAGCACCATTCAACTCAACCATTTTGAAGGGAACCGAATGATCCGACACACCCGCCACCATCAGCGAGACATTTGAGTGAGCATGACATTCTCTCAACCGCCAGGGCAAACCCGAGTCAATGAATGATAACTAAATGTAAATGGTAGCTTTACAGTACATAGTACTCACACATGTGCTATGCAATTATATAATACTAAGAGATTGAATCTGAGGCAGTCGCTCTATGTAAAATACTGGTATTCAGCTGCATCCGGTTAGACTGGAAACCGAGTCCAACATGATTAGGAAAAGGCTAGGCAGATGATGACTTCACATCGTACCACGCATTTGGTGATTCACGCAATATTTTAATTTAAAATCATTTATCTTTGTTCAGGCCTGTGTATTGTCCACAACTGGCAAGCAGCTTCCGAAGTGGGGCTACGAGCAGCAGGAGGTGGCGTGCAACCCTAATCTGAGAGACAAGAACGCCCTATGGAATGTAGAGGATAATTTGTTTGATGACTGTAAGTATACTTTACTAGCTTTTGCCCGCAGCTTCGCTCGCGTTGTCGCGGGTTGTACTCTGCTGGAAATAATACAATTAAATCATGATTCGAAAGACACGTGGCGCCATCTATTATCATAAGAACGTTATTGTTGCTTTCCTCGGGAACTTTACTTTTTGTCGGGATAAAAGTTACCCTATGTCCGTTTCTGTACACCTGACATGTATATGCAAAATTTCAGGATTATCGGTTCAGTGGTTTGTACGTGAAAAGGTAACAAACAAACTTACTTTCGCATTTATAATATTAGTAGGGATTGTATTTTATTTGGCAATTTGCGATCCGCTCTTGCTACACACTATCTTTATATCTTAAAATATCCAGGTTTTTGTGCTGTTTCTAAGATAAATATTATACATGACATATCTTTACATAGTATAAAACAAAGTCGCTCCCGCTGTTTGTACGCTTAGATCTTTTAAATTGCGCAACGGATTTGAATGCAGTTTTCAGCAATAGATAGAGTGATTCAAGAGGAAGGTTTATATGTATATTGCGGGTGCGCCAAAGTTCACCTAAATTTTCAACTCCGATAATTGGAAATCCGAAAATGTTCTTCCTAACATTTTTCATCCTAACAATCACAATTCCTAACTACTCTGTCTCTAATTTTATAATTCCGAAGCATTCAACTTCATAATGTCAGTAGCAATAAACATCTGTTATACTTTTATTTGCTTTCCTATATTTTCTCAACATAACCATCTTTTACACTATTATTCAAAGTGATATATTTTTTGTTTAGATTTCTTTGTTTAGACTTAGAAAAATTTAGCCAAAAAAGTGTTATTTTTGCAAACCGTTTATTTTCTCGATTCTATCGTATAAAACACCTAAATGTAAGAATAAAAGTTTCTTGGTGTATTGTCTCCGACTAACCGTTTGCCGTAAAAACGATGTGGAAGGGATCCATAGGTTAGGTTAGGTTAGAACTGTGACCAACTACGCGCGAGCCGAGCGAGCGTAGCGAGCGGTGCCGCGGCAGCGGCCGGCGAGCGCTACTTCGAAATTAGTTGCGAAATTTTTCTAAGTTTTTTTTTTCATAGTGCCCCCAAGACGACACTCTGACCTGTACTTATGTTTAGGGATAAAAGCGTTATGATAAAAAACAGTAGGAGTTTAAATATACGGGGTGTAAACAGACCCTTCACGAAGCCGTCAACCAAGCATTCTGTACATCAAACTAAGTAACTTTACGCAAAAATTATTGCTGGGAAACGACTTTTTTTTTGGGGTCAAAAATCACGTTTCACGGTAGGACTCAATATAACGCACTCAGAACATTGTGCTGATGGATGGATTGAATAGTACGGGGGTCGTGGAGTTGTTTAAAGTAAAAATCTTACATTAAAAACATGTATTTAAAAAAAAACTTGTGAAAAAGTTGGAACTTTGACCCCCAATATCTCCGTAACTAGAAGGTTCCCAGGTATGGTCTAGAACAAAAAAATGATCGCATTGACGGGGAGAACAAATGCCTTTCGGCTTCGTTAAGGGTCTTTTTACACCCTTTATTTACATTAATGATATTATTAATAATATTATTAATTACAATTTTCGGAAACAAGAGTGTTATGAACATCGCCGGTAGCACTACAAATAGTATGAATGAAAACTTTAGGATGAAAATTTTTAGGAAGAGTGATCATTCGGATTACAAATCGTTAGGAAGAACAATTTCGGGAAAAGAACTTTAGGTGAGCCAATATGGACCCGTATATTGCACCTGTGGGGGGCGGGTCGCTAGTTATTAATATATCACGAACGATTTCGCATTTTAGTGCCCAAGTGAGGTTTGAATCGTACGAATCGAGCTTCATTGAGCGTTTCCTGAAATGCCATGTATTCCTGTTCCTAAAAATCATTTCATTTTAAACTTAAGGAAGGCGAAATCATCACTGGGCTCAAAGCCGAAAGAAAAAAAAAATTAAAAAACAAACAGAAATTACAAAAACAAACCCAATGTAACTTACGACATTTTACTGTCGATATTTTTTATAGACCGACCGCTTTAATGAATCCTCGCGAAAGTATCATTTTAAGTGGAATATTCTGAAGGTTGATCACGTATTGGTTCAATTAGTATCGTGATACCTACTTGGATTATGGTTATTTTAAAGCAAATAACTTGTGGGATATTGTTAGGACTTTGTGGACGCTTAATGTGCCTTTGATGGGGCAAGGCGGAGGACTCATTAAAGTGGTCGGTCTATAATGTAAAGAAGTCTTACAAATTATTTTATCTTGTAGTGCCTAAAGTGAGCTTCGAGTCGTACGCATCGGGCTTCATCGAGCGTTTCCTGGAGTCTCACGCGGTCATGTTCCAAGGGAACGCGGGGCTCAAGCCTAAGGAGGGCGAAGTCACCTCGCAGCCGTGGCAGTGGCCTATCAACTATAGGGTGAGTAAATTATCAGTTCTTGTGTTTGCACAATAGGGTAATTGACACCACTAATCTATTGAAATACTTTATATCAGCTGTCAAAACGGGATTCCCCCATAGATTTTGTATAAATCAACTATTTATTGGTTTCAAAGCAACTGAAAATCAAATTTTACAGTCAATTGAAAGTAAATCGGGTTTTCAGGTCACAGGTACAAAAACTTTTAAGGGAAGTTGTGTCTTAAATGATTGGTTAATGGTGTCACCTACCCAATGGAGAAGGCAACTGTAAATCTAGTGGCGCTAGCGCATAGCTTGCACACACAGCGACACATAAAGCTATATATTTCCAGTATAACATGGCCTCGGTTTGTATAGATTTCTCGTACTATGAGAGATCCGCATAAACTGGTTTTGTATAGCTTGATTAGTCGTCGCGCGTACCAAGCATCGCCATTGGTTGAAAAATGTCAATGACATTTTATATTTCAAAATAGCTTGACCTTATTGGTCAGATTGGGACTAAGCTATAGACACGCCATCTACAATCAGCTTTGACCAGCCTTTCCCATTAACAAATGGTTATTCCAATGGGGAAGACCGTTAAAAGCTAATTGTAGATGGCGCAACCATAGCTAGGTCTCAATCTGACCAATGAGGTCAAGCTAATTTGAAATATAAAATGGTTTTTCTAGATTTTCTACCAATGACGATGCTTGGAACCAGCTATGCTATCGCCATTGCCATTGCTATCATTGATTTAATAATTGTACCTAAAATATTTGCACGCCATGAGAAATGGCAAATGTGGCCACTCTTGTTTAAGATCTTGTATGCATGTGTTATTTTAATTCTGTATGTATACATATGTTTGAGCAAATAAAATTTCTTATTCATTAGTTTTACAGTTCTCATCTCCATTGCACTCCTAAGTGGGATTCCTGAAAACGTGTATTGGAGAATCCTACCTAGGTCAGGAACCCAGCAGCCTCTGTGAGAAAGAGTAGGCCATAATCAGCTACGCAAGCCCAGTGCGCGGGTTAGTTCAGAATGGCCACACGTCGTCGATTTTTTGCTTCTAGGTCATGCCGGTTTTCTCTCAAAGTTTCATTCTTCTTCAAAATACAATTCAACAAATTAAATTTTATCTATAGGGTCAGTTCTTCTCAGGCAGCACTCATAGGATTTACCTCCTCGGAAACCCAGTAGTCTGGTGGGGGAACTTAGTGTTCCTGGCAGTCTTCTTCCTTATATACGTCATCAACTCGATCAGAGAGAAGAGGGCTGAGGCTTTCGGGAGTCCTCTACAAGGTGAGTTAAAAATCTTTGTAAATACTGTCTGTCCTTTTTGTTATGGTGTCAATGAAAAGAGAGAACAATAGATTTACGGTTTTGAGTAAAAGTGAGGTCAAACGTGTGGCATGCAGAGCAGGCTGGCCTGATAGATAATACATACATAACATAACATCAAGCCTGGAATTCCCGAAGGGTTATGCAGAGGTGTACCTAATTTTACACCCACATTTCGCCAGTTATGTTTATGTCCCATGTAATAGTGGGCCAGCCTATTGCTATCAACTCCAGACTCCGTGGCTGCTACTTAGAAATTCCTGATGGAAAAACCCAATAGCACTTTGCCCCACCTAGGAATCGAACCCAGGACCTCAAGCTCAGCAGTCGCGCTCTTGACCACTCGACAAACGAGGCAGTGCCTACGAGGTGAATGATACCTCCCTATAAAATCCCGGAATGATTATTAAGTTCCGAAATAAAGCGTCAAATTAGAGTGACATCTTATCCTCATGTTAGTTACTTCATTGAAGTTTAGGCAAGTTAAGACTAACTATTCTGATCTCTGCTCATGATATAAATCTGCTAATCTACACGGGTGATGCAAGCCACAGGAATACAAAATGAAGTCACCATGCGGGAGCGAAGCTCAGTGGCGTCAGACATTCTTGTTTCATGGGGTGAAGATTAGATAGGTTTTTGTATAGTGGCAGGCACTTACTATCTATTACTGTTTTTCTATTACTGTTACTTCTATTACTGTTTCATCGTCAAACTACCAAGTCATAGGTCTCAAGTTCGAACCCGAGACACACGCACCTCTGATTTTTCGGATTCGTGTGCGTATTATATAATTATCACTTGCTTCGGTGAAGGAAAACGTCGTGAGGAAATGCACCATGCCTGAGAGATATTTCTCGACGGCATATACTTTGACATTAACAGTACGAATTTAACATAAATATTTACTGGCATTTTATAATTTTGACAATTTATAATTAGATTTTAAGACAATTTAATTCAAATTTGCAACTTATTGTTTAAATTTAATTATAGTTTGTGTGATGATTTAATAATGTTTTTAGCTTTGTTTAAATACCTATTAATAACTTTTCTTACCTGTATATTTGTATGCCCCAAAAACTTGTTTATGAACAACCTGCATGTCTTGGAGGAGCTCGTGGCTAAATAATAACAGCCGCTCGGTTCGATCTTTAGCTTGCCTAGGTTGGTCTGTGGATGGGTGATACCCCATTACACACCGAGTTTCCTCCGTGCCTCGGAAAGCACGTTAAACCGTTGGTCCCGGCTGTCTTTGGTAGATCTTTGACAGTCGTTAGGTAGTCAGTGGAGCAAAAAGTCTGACAACCAGTCTTACCAAGGGGTATCGTATAACCCAGTACTAACTGTGTTGTGGAGGTCAGATAGGCAGTCGCAGAATGTAAAATACTGGTATTCAGCTGCATCCGGTTAGACTGGAAGCCGACCCCAATATAGTTGGGAAAAGGCTAGGCAGATGATGAACAACTTGCATGTGCATGTTTCTACAAATAAATGTCTTGTCTTGTCTTGTCTCGCAGGTGGTAAAACCCGAGATCTCCTGAACGCGGCAGGCTGGACGTTCATTGGCTGGGCACTCCACTATGTACCGTTCTGGGCGATGGGCCGCGTGCTGTACTTCCACCATTACTTCCCGGCGCTGGTGTTCAGCTCTATGCTAACAGGTAACTTGATCAACTTGTACTTAGTAAAAAAAAGTCTTGCTTTGCTGGGCTGTCTCTTGAAGGAGGTGTACTCAGAATGGTAACTTAACAAATAACGAAGAATCATGGCTTGCCCCGCCCCTTGTTGTTGCGCATACGCACTTGCGCAAACATACCGTCACAAACTTCTGTGCAAACAGGTAGAATTCCTATTCTTTATTATAGTTCCTCAAAGTATAAGAGTATGACTTCTCATTCCAATTCGAACAGTGGATCTGCATGTGATACATTGTGTGGCTTAATGACGAATGCTTCACAGGTTCACCAATACTTCCAGTTGGTCCAAATCCAACAATAAAAAAAGAAACTACATAGTATATTTATTAAAAAACACTATTCATTTTTTTTATATCGCTATTGTTGGATTGCCTCGTTGGTCAAGTGATCGCAAGCGCGACTGCTGAGCATGAGGTACTGGGTTCGATTCCCGGGTCGCGCATACTTGTAATTGCGTTTTCCATCTGGAATTTCTCAGTACCAGCTACGGAGTATGCATGTGTGCGCGGTTGGTGGCAATAGGCTCGCCCCCTATTACATGGAACTGAAAACAATTAGCGAAATGTTGATGTACTATTAGGTACACCTCTGCCTAACCCTTCGGGGATTACAGGCGTGATGTTATAATGTTAATATTGTTTTCCCCAGGTATCCTCACAGAATACCTGCTAACCAGCATCAAGAGTTTCCTGAGCCCCGAGCTAGGCAGGACAGTGTACCACTGCATCATAGGACTAGTGATATCCACCACCATCTACAGCTTCTACTTGTTCTCGCCACTAGCTTACGGGATGAATGGCCCGCTGGCCCATGAGCCTAACTCCACCATGTCGGGGTTGAAATGGCTTGAGAGTTGGGAGTTTTAGAAATATAATAGGAAAGTTAAATTAAGGCACTTTGCACACCACCTTTTTTTATGCGCCGACGACGCGCGTAGAACGCAATCAAGACGCTCAGCAAACGCAAGACTGAAGCTACGTTTTTACCTTTGCACACGATCCTTGCGTTTGTATCGCTATAAACGCGCTGATAAATCGCTACAAACGCGCGTTTGTACCACAGTATTACGATGACGTCGCTCGCGACAACTCTGCTTACGATTAAAACGCGCGCTTTAAGTTAAGAATTTAAATTTTTGTTTGTATCGATACAAACGTGTAAAGTCTGCTAAAACGTGTTGATAACGCGCAGAGGCCGCACTAATAAAAAACGCGCGTCGTCAGCGCATAAAAAAAACTTGGTGTGCAAAGACCCTAAGGTGCATTACAGACTGGAGGGCGTTTATGTGTATGACGTGTGCTGCAGCTGCATCTCACAGTCAATCCGTTTACGAGGGAAGAATGACAGTTTTTTTTCATGGCCATGTATACAAAGTCCTACAATCGAAATAATAGATTACGGAGAACGATGTACGAAGATAATGAAACGAGAGATAATGAAATACGATAAAAAGAATATGTCGTGTGAGTTGCCAGTACTATAGTTGCTGCCAGTTAAGATGGCAATGGCGGTCATTGACCAACCTACATTTATTAAAGTTCTTAACTTTGAAATCCACAAATAAGCCAGTTCATGTCTTGAATCGTCATCTATCGTGATCTTCAACATCTTTTCTAATGAAAAACGATACATGGTTCATTTGTTTTGGTTTGTACGAAGAGATATTATGGAAAGAGCAATGACCGCTATTGCCATCTTAACTGGCAGCAACTATAGTGCTATTCTCATGTGCATACTTTTTATATAGATTTGTAGTTTTGGTCTGTGATACACCTTATAAGACCAACATAGTGACTGAGTAGAGGAATAACTTAAGCTAGTCTGGGTGCTGATTTTTACTTTAGAGGTAAGTAGTTGTCTTTATATTTCACTGTAATATACAAGGTGTAAACGGAGCCTTCACGAAGCCGTCAACCAAGCTTTATGTACATCAAACTAAGTAACTTTACGCAAAAATTATTGCTGGGTAACGACTTTTTTTTTACGGTAAAAAATCACGTTTCAAGCTAGTAAGGTAGTAACGCACTCAAAACATTGTGCTGATGGATATAAAAATCTTACATAAAAACATGTATTTAAAAAATAACTTGTGAAAAAGATGGAAATTTGACCCCAATATCTCCGAAAATAGAAGGTTCCCAGGTATGGTCTTGAGCAAAAAAATGATTGCAATGACTGGGAGAACAAGTGCCTTTCGGCTTCTTTAAGGGTCTTGTTACACCCTTTATATTTATTAAGGAGCCAGCAGATCAAAGTATTTTTAACTAATTTATTTATAATCATAGCTTATATCGAATATTTTAAATACTCAATGACTAATGCTTTAAAAAAACTCCGTCCATTTTAAAGATGTAATATATTTTTGACAAGATTTTATATGAATACTATTTAATAAAAATTATAACAATATTACTGTTTTTTTTTCTATTTATCACATCCCCACACACCCCCTTATTTGTGAATGCTGCTCAGATTCTATATTACACAAGAATCAACATTTAAAATGCTATATATATATATATATAGATATAACAAGGGTAACTGGAACTAAGTTCAAGAGTCGGAACCACTTGGAATACCTTCTGCAATTATCGAATGAATGAACTCAGTTTAGTGCGGCAACTATTGGCCTAAGGATCGAGGCGAAGACCAAAGAAAATATGGACGGATTGTGTGCAGGTGTGAATAATGATGTGGACGAAAAAAACTTTTTTTTTGCCAACGATTTCTGAAACTTATGAACACTCATAATATTTCGTTAATTTCTACTTTTTTGTGTGCTTTTTAGGGTTCCGTACACAAAGGGTAACCAACACGACCCTATTACTAAGCCTCCGCTGTCCGTCCGTCTGTCTGTCAGCGGGCTGTTTCTTATGATCTGTAATAGGTATACAGTTGAAATTTTTAGAAAATGTTTATTTCTGTTGCCGCTATAACAACAATAATAAAAATAGATTCAAAATTAAAGGGGTTCCCCTACTAAGATTGTACGGAACCCTTCATGGGCGAGTCCGACTCGCACTTTGTCGGTTTTTTTATTTTAAATGGGTAAGACAAGGGAAGGAAGGGAGGCCTTTGCCCTGCATTGGGACACAAATGGCTGATAATAATGATAAAAAAGACAAAGTAGATTAAATACGTATTAAACTATTAAAAAAGCTAACTCATAAACTAGGTACGTACTTGAGCAAAGATATGGGACTACCCCGCGGGCAAATAAACCCCAGTCATAACAGAGGAATCGGTGTACATACAGTGAGAGAAAAGATATGCACCGAATATAAACATAACCTCCTCTTATCTTATAAGAAGTCAGTTAAAGTCGTTTTATACGAACACCATGGGACAGTGGCTGGAAAATAGTGATCAATTAAAGTTTGACATGATTACGTATACGAAATCTATGAAACCAAAATACATATTTATTACTCAGAAAATATATTTCAAGCAAAGACAAGATCCACTAAAACGCTTTTTTTTTCTCAAAAGATTAGATTTCATTTCAAAAGTTGTCTTTTGTCAATAAAAGTTAACAATTCCTGTCTATGATAGCATCTTAAACATTTTTTAGAACTAGCAACAATAATACCAGCCAAGTTCAAAATATTAGCGAAAAAACGCAAGGAAAACATTATTAGTAGCAAACAAAGACAAATTCAACCATATTAAATTTAATTTGGCAGGGTACTATTGCTTAATAATGACAAATTAAAAATCTGCGCCATTATTTCCTTCGAAACTTGTCATAATTTTTTCTTTTTAAATTTTATAGTTGGCCACTCATTCCTAAAATATTTGACATAAAAAAATACAATTACAAATGGCGTTTACGTAGTGTAGACAGATGTGTTCACGGCCACGATGGGCGATGATTCTTTGATATTACGAGAAGATGGTTATATACGTATGAACTTTCCTGTTACTTCTCTAACTTATCATAGCAACTTAAATATAATATTGGTGAAGACTGACGTAGGTGGTGTACACGTTTTGGATGTGAACTCGGGTGTGATACTGCAGTCTTCATGTCTGTCAGCGGGTAAGTAAGACGCTAATAATCTGCGAACAAAAGATTTATACTGATTTGTGTTACTAATCATGTTGTATTTGGGAGGATTAGGGGTAATTTTAGTCACGGATAGTTGGCAGTGACTTTTTTCGGTGCCCTACATTGTTTCTCGATTTGACAGTTCTCAATAAACAATTCCATTTAAGCCGGATTGAAGTGTTGTCTTGTGTTTGAAGATGACGGTGGTACGCTTGGTGTGGAGTACGCGGCGGGCGCGGACCGGGTGTTCGTGTGGGACAGCAGCGGGGTTGGTGCGCGCACCGACTACAATGGAGTGCTGCTTCTCCACACGGCACTCCAGCGCCCGCTTCCATCCTCGCAGCCCGACAAAATCATAAGGATCGAGCTCGTACTATCCGAGGTATGTTCTCATTTACACTTCTGATGGATACTAGGTACCAGTCGCCGATCATCAATACTGTGCACTTATTGCAATCATGATAACAATAAGTTGATGTAAAATGTAAATGAGATGCTAATGTCAATATCCTTAGTCATGTATGTGAAATTGATGTTAGTTTTGTAGATGTTCATGGGTTTTCAGTATTTAGTATTGAATTTACGGTCTTATTGTAAGATTTTTGAAATTGTCTTTGTGTATAAATCAAAAATAGACACTGATTACAAGCTTTACATTTGCTAGAAATTGTGCAGAAATATGCCTTCTTCATAATTTACCAAGCAGTCTGATAAAATATGTGGATCATTAATTTTTGCACAATTATCAACTATTTCCCATTACATGATGAAACCAAGTAAAAATGCGGTAAACTATCAACAAACCTTATCACAGCGCTTCACTGCACATAAATATTTTTATAAAATCTAATTGCTTGGATTTATGCAAGAATAAACACAATACTAAAATGATGGTATTGTAGATTTCTTTATTAGATTACTATCAGTGCTCTTATCTGATTTGTATCTACTAGTTTATTCTTCCCTTAATTCACACTATTTGTTTTACTTTAGAAATTAATTGATTCCAATAGAACAAAGACTTATTTATTTGTCCATTAAATTTAATTATATTCATTAACAGTATGAAGTGAGTATTTTTGTATTTGTACCCACAGTTGTATTTTTTTTCTTATTTGATTCCTATTACACACCAGCTATTCTAATTCAGTTTAGACATTGGCAAAATAGTGTACAGGGGCTTTGCCTGCCATATTAATTACGAAAGAATATCATTATCATCTGCCTAGCTTTTTCCAACTATGTTGACATCAATAACTTAGCTATTATCCTGTAGTAAGAAGTTCCCAAGTCTTAAGGAAAATGAAATTTTGCAAACTAAAAATTAAACATTTATTTTGAAGGGGTAAAAATTCGAGTGCCTTCTTCCTGATTATCCACTGCAAGTCGTTTTAATTCAATTTTGAGGGTAAATAAAAGTTTAACAGAGATGTCTACGAAGTTAACCTTTTCAGACTAAAATCGTTGCTGTTTTCTGAAAAACTCTATTTAAAACTAAATACTACAGCAACATCATCATCTGCCTAGCCCTTTTCCAACTATGTTTGGGTCGATTTCCAGTCTAACCGTTTGCTGCTGAATACCAGTATATTAAATGGAGCGACTGCCAATCTGACCTCCACAACCCAGTTAACAAACAACAATAAAGTATGTTCATGGCATTTGCGTTTAGATAATGATTGATCTGATATCAATTTCTACGTAATTCATTCTAACTTGATTGTGAGCCCAGTTGATTTATTGGGATTGTTAATCACTTTTCTAATCATTATGATTTTTTTTTTGTTAGCCTGTTTGAGTGTCCCACTGCTGGGCAAAGGCCTCCCCTTTCTCCTTCTAAACCTCTCTGTCCTGTGCGATATCTGACCATGTTCGCACCCGCAAACGAGATCAGATAAAATAATGATGATATTATAATTTTTTTTTTTAACACTTTGATGAGGAATGCACAGAACCGGGAAGTCTGGCAGAAGAAAGGGGAGGCGAATACCCACAGTGGGCTGATGTGATAACAATAGTTAACATTTTTATCTTGAGAGATAACTGTTTGTTAATAAAAGTTAGTATGCCAATGTGAAAGCTTGCGTTTTATAAACAGGTCTTTCATTATTAAGGCAAATGCAATAATCAACGATAATCTAGAATTAGATTTTAAAGACTTTTCTAAAATATAGTAGCTAAATTACTAGCATAGCACTAGTATTTATAGTAGCTGAATTTACGTTCCTTGAAGGTATTTAGAAGCAGTCTTATCAAGGGGTATCGTATTACCCAGAACTAACTGGGTTGTGGAGGTCAGATAGGTGAATAAAAAACTGGTATTCAGCTGCGTCCGGTTAGACTGGAAGCCAACCCCAATATAGTTGGGAAAAGGCTAGGCAGATGATGATGAAGGTATTTAGAACCTTTATAACTGATAAATCCCCATTTTCCTTAACTCTCAACACTAACTCAATCATTGAAAATCCAATGGTGCATTTTTATTTAGCCATTTATTTAGCATATTCTTGTGTAGTGCAAGTAAAAACAGACATCAGAGAACTTGTTTCAATTAGATAATTGCATCTCAGTAGGATCTTCCCCCTTGGAATCTTTGAGTGTGGAACCATTGACACAGTATATGTTTATATTTGGGTATAAGAGTACAGGAACACCAAAGGAACGATGGATGGACTCTGTCAAGGTAAATAGATAATAATAAATAAATAAAATAAGGATATGGCAAGAAAGGATGTGGCTAATGAGATGACAGTTAGAAGTATGGAAGAATAAGACAAGCTGCATGAACCCAAATAAATTCTGATTAGGGCAGGAGTAGTGTTATAATTAGATAAAATGCCAGTAAATTGAAAAGTCAGACAACCAGTCTTACCAAGAGGTATCATATTACCCAGTACTAACTGGGTTTTGGAGGTCGGACAGGCAGTCGCTCCATGTAAAATACTGGCACTCAACTGCACCTGGTTAGACTGGAAGCCGACCCGTACATACTTGGGAGAAGGCTAGACAGATATTAATGCAATAAAATGGATAGTTTGAAGAATATGTTTGTTTATGGATCATGATCAATCATTTTAAAATATGTAGTGAAACTCAACACATTCAATGAAAAGCCATCTTCGTCGTCTTTAACTATAGATGATTGTATGCCCTGGTGGTCATAAACAAGAATTTATGAACATAATTATTATTAGTTTAGTTTTGCACATAATTTAATAAGAACATTCATTGAGATCTGATTAAATGTTAAAATGATTTTTGAGTTTGCAATTATAATGTGTCTTGTCTAAGTCTTTAAAATCTCATGGTCACTAACATTATCATTATCTCTAGAGACGAGATATTTACCATGTTACTGTTAGGTTTGAGTTCCCGATATTTCGGCGCTGTTTGTAATTTCAAAATAACATCTTTTTATTAAATGCATATATGAAAGTATACATATACGGTACTTATATATATAAAAAGACATTTGTTTTTAATTTTTGTCTGTCGTGTCTGTTTGTCTGATTGTTCCGGCTAATCTCCGAAATTGCTGCACCGATTTTGGCGGAACTTTTCTGGCAGATAGCTGATGTTATAAGGAGTAACCTAGGCTACTTTTATATTAGAAGAAGGATTAGGGTTCTGTGAAAAAAAAAACTTCAATTAAAAAAAAAATCTGATTTAAATAGGGTAGTTCGTAATATTTTTATAATAGCGGATAAATATCAACGGATGAAGGTCGCGGGACAAAGCTAGTTGCAAATATTTATGAGGAAAGTGACTGTTCATAGTTAAACATCACTTTCCTCAGAACAATGTAAAAAAATGTACATCTTTCCTTAATTTATTTAAAAAAATGATGAAACTGAAATGTGATTTTAACAATGTATGGCTTAACCACAACCACAGCTACTTCAAATAGCCGCAATGCTTACTACCTCGCAGCGGCACCTACGGATTGGCGGCAAAAGTCAGACATGTATTAAATATCCCGTAAATATGTTAATAGGTCAATCCTTTAGGATAAGTATCCGACCGAAGGTCGATTTCTGGTCAAAGCCGAAGGTTAGATAACCCTGAGAAGTCTAGTTCAAGATTGGTTACAAGTGAATAATGTAATGATTTTTCAAATTTTTTAAAATTAAAATTTTTATATTTACTTTTTAGACAACATCTTGTAACTTGTCAAAAATAATAACAATTCGAACTGTGTGACCCCTGCCCCGCCTCGCAACGTCTTTTAAATCGCGCATTCGTACAGTTCGTTTAATTTCGGTTCTTGCAGGAAACATTAACATTCCATGTATCAAGCGAACATTGAGTTGTTTGTATTATTATTTTTGATCTACCCACAAAATAATTATTGTACAAATGTCTAGTTTTTGTAAACCTCTCAACAATTTCGACTTAAGTTAGGTATACTTTTAATATTCTCATATAAGTGAATTTTGTATTCTTATGAGAATAAAGTTATCTCAAACTTCAAACCTTCCGCTTCGGTCACGTTTCGGCGAATTTTGGCCGGAACTTCGGCGAATTTTGGCCGAAGCTTCGGTCGGAGACTATTAAGGATATTAGTCTCACTGGAAATCAAGATACCTTCAACTGTATAAGACCTACTCAACATTTGGGTATTGTTTTAATTTTGTAATTTTTTTCCGCTGTAACCTGTAACGTCTTTTTTTTCGGATGGAATATCATCAATTGACCCCGCTCTAGGCGCAGTGGAAGGGAGTGTCAGACTCGTACTGACTAAAACCCATCCATGTTCCTTCTTTGCCCTTTGTGTTCCAGGGCCGCGGTATCTCTTTCGAACAGTCCCGCAGCCCAATCTGTAACGTCTCACTGCTGGTTCTATCTTGGCCCTTGACTTAATAACTTACATCGCTAGTCTACATCTTTATGCTACATACAACGAATTACTTGTAATGGTAAACATACATGTGAAGCATCAATAGTTGACAATGGAACCATTGCATAATGCCTTATGCATAATGTGAATACCATTATCTGGATATGTTGAACCATATTGTTTTGCTAAGTTAAATTAGTTCAACATAAATTGGATTTCAAGGGTCATAAAGGTATTGCATTGATGGAATGATAATAAGCAAAGAGAAATTCATCATCATGTTCCAGAAAATTCTACCTTTTTACTCTGCTAGTGGAGTGGTGGCTCTGTGGTAACAGCACCGACTTTGTTGTCATAGGTCGCGGGTTCCACGTTCCAGCCACATTGTATTTTATTTTATTACTTCTGCTCTCAAAAAGGGGAATCAAAATATTGTGAAAGATCCAGGTTGTCCTCAAACGATTTCTCATTTTTTCCAATTTTTTTTTAGTCAACCTTTTCTGTCCCACTGCTGGGCAAAGGCCTCCCCCATTTCTTTCCAGCTATCCCGTTGTTTTGCCTCCTCTGGCCAATCAGTCAATAAATAGCCAATTTCCAATATTTATTCGAAAAAAAAAATGATAACTCTCACTCGGCGTACTCCCAAAGGGGAGGGGGTCTGTGTCCCAGTGCTGGGATAATTCTAGGCTAATTATACACACTACAGCTGATTTTAGATAATTATTTTAACTACTATCTTAAAAAGTAAATGTAGTTTACTTTGCATGGAGTGTTTGTATGAAAAGATGTTATGTAAATGGGACCCAGTTCTCATGCTTGGTTTATTTACTTTTAACCATGAGCACAATAATTACAATAATTATTTTTTGTCGAAATTAAGTAAGTGCTTATTTTTGTGAACGATTTTTCCAATTCTTAGCTCGAAAGTCTGAACCGACTTACTGACCCTTGTCGATAGCTAGCCTTACTAACTCTATTACATGGTTCTAAAAGCTATTTTACCTTGTAAAACTGTTTCTTTCTTATTTACTCATTAGCTGTTGCTGTGCTCTTTGTCCGCGTGAAATGATTATAAAAATGTTAAGTTCCCTATTTGAATCGGATTTTGTTATCAATTTCATGGGTTTTATATTTTTTGGACGGAACTCTAATCCGTTTTCTAAAATAAAAGTAGCCTAAGTTACTCCGTATAAAGCTATCTGCCAGTAAAAGTCCCGTCAAAATCGGTCCACCCGTTTCGGAGATTAGCCGGAACAAAGAAACAGAAAAAAAAAGTTTTTTGTTATAACTTAACCATATGAAACTACCGAATATAGTTTCATAAAGGGTGTAAAAAGACCCTTAACGAAGCCGAAGGGTACTTGTTCCCCCCGTTATTGCGATCATTTTTTTGTTCTAGACCATACCTGGGAAACTTCTAGTTACGGAGATATTGGGGGTCAAAGTTACAACTTCTTCACAAGTTTTTTTTTAAATACATGTTTCTAATGTATTTTTTTTACTTTAAACACCTTCACGACCCCCGTATTATTCAATCCATCCATCAGCACAATGTTTTGAGCCCGTTACATTGAGTTTTACCGTTAAACGTAATTTTTCACCCCAAAAAAAAAAGTCGTTTCCCAGCAATAATTTTTGCGTAAAGTTACTTAGTTTGATGTACAGAATGCTTGGTTGACGGCTTCGTGAAGGGTCTGTTTACACCCCGTATAGATTCAGTATTTTGTAATTACAAACGACAAGACACTTCAAAAAAGCACTCTCTGCACTGTACAAGCTTTGTACCATGTATAACTGAAATAATGTATTTTTTTTATTTACTCTTGGCGTCTGATCGAACTTGCGTTGCGCAGGATCGACTACTGTGATGTTTGATTAGCTTTTAAAAAAACTGAAAAAATTTTCTATCAAAATTTTATTTGGCAAGTTACTTAATTATAAAAATCTATGCATTGGGTTACTTTAGGAAATGCCAAATGAAACTAGTGTGCATGTCAGGATATGATTGTTTGCAGCATACACTCTGCTTTAGGGCAGGCTTATCGTCTCCTCGGCTTTGCGATAGTAAAATATGTTAGGTGACGTGTAGGCTGTACGATAGTGCATTCAGAAATAATGACATAACTACCATTTAACCGAAAATTACTACAAGGTGATGGTTTTCCTTAAAAAAGTTTTAATATGTTTGTTGAACTAAGGAATTGTTAGATATACTATTTTGATAATAGTTATTCGTTCAGTAAAACAGTTCTGCAAATACCATTAAACAGTATATTTAATTTGATTTATTTAGTGTGCATAATTTGTGTGCAAGTCAGTATTTTTGGTTTAACTTTGAAATATTTTGTTCGAAAAAAGGGAATATTCAGATATCGATTTAATTACATGCCAAAATAAACGTGCAACACTAGGTATGAATGCTTAGTATTAATTTGTATTGTTTCCCCCCTTTTCAACATTAAATGTATTGTCTATAGCGGTAATATCCCAACGGTTCAGTACGCGCGGACTAACAGAAGGTTGTAAGTTTGATTTTCACTCGTTCTACCTACATAAATAAATAAATAAAATAAAAATCTTTATAAACAAGTGCTCGTTCAACATCATTGTCGCCCTGGCTCTTGTACTAGGATTTCCTGTATCACAAGAGCCACGTACATACATACACAATTTGGAATAATCCTAACTAATATTATAAATGCCAAAGTAAGTTTGTTTGTTACCTTTTCACGCCTAAACCACCGAACAGATCATCTTGAAATTTTGCATATACGTTGTCGGGTGTGCAAAAACGGACATAGGGTACCTTCCATCCCGAAAAAGAGTACTGTTCCCGAGGAAAACAACAACAACGTTCTTATGATAATAGATGGCGCCACGTATCTTTCGAATCATGATTGAATTTTATTATTACAAGCAATACAACCCGAATTGATTGTTAAATTCTAAATTAACGCGAGCGAAACCGCGGGCAAAAACTAGTAGTACATAAGAGAAAAAGGTTTGACCAAGAATAATAATAAGAGGAAAACTGTATGAAAGCGTGCTGTCTGTGACACAATGGAAAAGTAATAATGTTAATAAAAAATCGGTTAAACTGAGTTATAAATAGGACGGGGAAGTTAATGTTTCACATTTAGTTCTTATCGGAAGATTGGCATTGCATCCATTATTTATTTTGCACATGGCTAAAATAATAAATCCCCCAAATGTGTAATAAAAAATATTAATATTGAAATCAAGAAAAAGTCAAAGTACAGTCAACAAAAGAGTTCATTGTCCAACTTAGTAATCGACATCTTTCCGTCGGCGAAATTCATTATTATTGCGTCCGGTATATGTAGCTATGTATTTTTTTTTTGTTCTTGGCGTATACGTATTGTCCCACTGCTGGGCAAAGGCCTCCCCCATAGCCTTCACAAACGCTTCTAAGTCGTCTCGCCAGCGTTTTCTAGGCTTCCCTCGGCGACGACCCACGTCTTCTGGCACCCAGTGCGTGACGACTCTGGCCCATCGGCCCTGATGAATTCTACAGACATGGCCTCCCAATCCCACTTCAACCCAGCAGTATTTTTTACCCACATCTGTGATTCCAGTTTTTGATTGTCATTTGATTACATAACACGGTATAATTAACTACTGAGCAGACATTCCAACATGGTTTGACTGAAGAGTTGCAGCCTGGTTACTTATCCTTTTTGCCGAGTTTACTTTCACTGTTCACCATAAAAGCTCTACTTATTTTGGCGCTAGTTTATTGCCGTCTAGAAACACCATTTCCGAATTTCGAGCTGTTGTTAAGCTATTCGGAATAACCAAATACCGCATGCCCTACTTACCTAGGAATAAAAACCTTTTGCCTAGATAGACGCGATCAATAAAATATTACTACGTAATAAATCGTAGTTTGCTATTGTACCGAGGGGTTTTAGTATCAATCATAGCTCTACTTATAAAATGGTAGTTCAGTTCAGGATAGCACGCACGATGACGTCAATTTATGTGCCTAATAAAAAAAAATAACATGAGGTTTAAATGGAACGCATATTCTGGGTAGTTCATAATGTTATCTTCGAGTTTTGCAACCATTCATTAAAACTTATACTGTCACTTACGGAATATCTTCTATTTCGACGCTGTTGCAAGCGCCATGATAGCAGGATGACTGATTCATTGAAATGTAAGATGTCGTATAAATTATCTGTGTACCTCATGGGATTTTCTGTCGGAAAAGATGACAAACTTGCATGCTTTCATACCTTTCATCCCCAACTAAACTTCTTTAGGTGTCCTTAGTGGGTTGGTCCGTAGATGGGTGACCACCTATTACATCCGTCCTTCGGAAAGCACGTTAAGAATTTCGTCTCGGCTGTCAATTTTAGATCTTTGGCAGTCGTTACAGGTAGCCATTGGTCCGAAAGTCTGACAACCAGTCTCAAGATCAGTAAAGGGTATCGTATTACCCAGTACTAACTGGATTGTGGAGGTCAGATAGGTAGTCGTTCCATGTAAAATACTGGTATTCAGCTGCATCCGGTTAGACTGGAAGCCGACCCAACATGGTTTGGGAAAAGGCCATGCAGATGATGCTGTCGGTCAGTGAGAAGAATTATGTTGGTGTACTAAAAATAAACATGATCTCTTATTCTACATCATCTAAAATTCTCTAATGATATCTAATAATATAAAATCTATGTTTGGATTCCTGTGCCTGTAAAATAGTTGCGTCATCCCAGCTGTTGGGTCTTGTACGGAAGTGTCATGTATCCTCGATAAGCACATAGGAGAGGCGCGTCATGTTGTGTGTGTTTCATACCGGAAGGGAACGAACTTATCACGCGGTTGGGTTCGCGAAAACGTTAATATCTTTACTTGTGAAAACGATGACGCCATTAATTTGTCTTTACCAAGAAAGCCGGAAGCCCACGAGGGGCCTAAGTGGCAATGCTTCAGGTCCTTGGTCAGCAATAGATGTCTTTCGGTTTAACGGCTGGGTCCGGTTCGGTCTATAACTTTCGAAGTACTCGAACGTGGACCTCTGTTTTAGACAGAGCGGACCATCACGACCCACCACGCGGTGCAGGTGCGGGTTGCGTGATGTCATGTCTTGAATTTTTCACGATGTTTTGTCTTCACCCTTTTGGGAGCCATGGTGATGAAGTAAATTATACAATGTCTTCCTGCATTGCATTTCAGTAATCAGTGCCGTCACCCCTTGGGGCCGTGACTGCTCTGTAGATAAATACGCTACCAGAAATATTAATTACTAGCGGCCTCTCCCGGCTTCGCACGGGTGGACATTTATTTTCCCCTAACCCCCTCCCCCCTATTTTTTTTCTAGTAATAAATATAGCCTATGTTAGGTACTCAGGGATAATGTAGTTTTCTAATGGTGAAAAATTTTTTGAAATTGGCACAGTAGTTTTTGAATTTATTCATTACAAACATACACACACACAAAAATACAAATCTTTCCTCTTTATAATATTAGTGTAGATTAAAAACGTCGGAAGCAATACTTGATAATTTGCAACAGCATCAGGGTCCGCTAGATGAACTTACTACCCACGCACTATTTTGCTCTGACGCAACATATTAGAAGGTCATCCTCATATATTAATGAGGGGTAAAAATACAACCTTCCATCATTTCGAAGTCTATTCCTGTATGAAGGTATAAAAGGAGAAACTGACTAACATATCAATGCATAATTTACCCATCTGGAGTTAGCAGTAACTTTAACAAATTAAAAAAAAAATCTTTTAATAATGTAAATTATACAGGGTGAAAGGGACACCAACGCACAAACGGTTACCACGTATTCAGTACATCATTCTGAGACCCTCTCATAGAAATTTTTCATCTGTAATTAAAAAAAAAATGCTGTTTCCTACAAAAGTGCAATACCTACACTGTGTATCACAAAATGGATGGAAAAGCTCATTTAAGAAAAAATACTGATGAAAAATTTCGATGTGGGGGATTCAGAATGATGTATTTAATACGTGGTACCCGTTTTTGCATTGGTGTCCGTTCCACCCTATATATTCCATCATTGGGCCTAGACAAGTGGATTTCAAAGCGTTTAGTATTTATACAACGAACTTAACAGAGTTACGCTTAAGGTTTTCTTTAGCTTAGAGCGTTCTTCTAAAAAGATGGCGACGTCGCAAATAGCTGTCAAATATTTACTTTTTTAAATTAATTTGGGAATATTACTGTATGGAAATTAGAAATATGACTAACTAGTGAACTAGCATATTAATAATGAAAGGCAATTTTTAAAAAACAGCGCAATATTTGACAACTACTTGCAACGTTGCCGATGCCCACTTTCTGTATTAAACGCTCTTAATTCATTGACTCATCCATCGCTGATAGAATTTAATTTCGTCCCTTGGGTAAAAGCCGAAATAGGGGTTGAAAGTTTGTTAAAGAGCAAAAGAAAGAAAGTTTGACAAAGTCTAGAATATTAGATGTTTTCGTTCATGACTCAATGTAGATCACTACTCTACGCAATGGAGCGGGCACGCGGCACAATCGATTTACTATTCAAAGTGTATTACGGTGTCGTGTGGAGTGTAGATAGATATATTGTAATGTGTTTAGTTTTGTTACAATTAATTTATTCTAATCCAAAGTAGTAGGGTGGGCCGTTGGGGTGATAGTTTTTGGGGAAATGGCGGTGTTTACTATAGAGACAATATTTTTTGTTAAACACGCAAATGTAAATTTGGATGATACGCGTATTACTAAACTGAGTCAACGAACTTTTGAACTTGTGTGTTTAGTTTTCAGATGACGGATCTCGTTCCCTCTCCCTATTATTATTTTGCTATTTTTTATGAATCAAAATACAGATTATATTGTATAAGTATTAGAAACAAGTTAAATGGTATCGACTCGTCTGCCGATTGCTGCACTGATTTATGCCAAAATCATTTCTAGCGACGTCCCTTCAATGGTTCAACAAATACACAAATGAATAAAAACATAAAATTATTGTTTTGTTGCAGGCGGTGCTCCTGTACCAATGTCTTCAGAGTCTAGACGCACACTCCATCGAGGGTCTGACAGACTTCATCAACGAGCTGAAGAACTCCATCGACGCAGAACCTGTCAGGAAAGGAGTCAAGGCACAAAAGGTAATGCGAAATTTTATTTATTTATTTTACAATTTATATACACACAGTAGACAACACAGGAAAATAACATTATAATATATGAGTACATAGGTTCATTTTGTACAAATACGTCTAATTTAAACAACGAGAAATCCAAAATATATACGGAATAAAAAAAAAATATTTTGAAAAAGACTATGCCCCAAAAAATCAACGAAATCAAAGTCGATTCAATTGTAACTATGTGCCTGCGGGACTGTTCGAAAGAGATACCGCGGCCCTGGAACACAAAGGGCAAAGAAGGAACATGGATTGGTTTTAGTCAGTAAAAATCTGACACTCCCTTCCACTCCGCCCAGAGCGGGGTCATTTGATGATTTAACAACAGAAAAAAAAAAATTGTAACTATGTTTATGTAGTTTGAGTAATTAAAAGTTATTAATGAAAGTATTAGAACCCAGTGGGTTTTTCTATTACTAACAATGGGAGACGGAATGTATGTATTTTCATCATAAACGGTAGTTTTTTCCGCTAGTTATGTTATTTCAAACAGTGTACCAACTAACTTTATTAAAATCTTCCAGTGGAGCACAGTAACTATCTGCCTACCACAATCCACTCTCCGGCTGGTCACAACCGGCGTGGTACAGGAGCTGAAGGGCCAGAATCGGCGGATACCAGCGCTGGCCATTGCGTCCGCAGTGGGCCAGCGCGCCAACGAGCTGGTGCCATGCTCCCGCGACGAGGAGACCAGGCCGCTCATGTACAGCGAGGCCGAGAGGAAGGAGACCTTCAAGCGGTGGCCGCACATGGACTACAAGTGAGTACATGCTGGTCATCACTGGCAAGATCCAGCACCTGAAAGGCCAGCAGTAGAAGATTCCAATGCTGGTCTTCGCGCATAGGTGGAGGGACGACTTTCTCAGGGGCTGGTCACAGACTCACAGCTCACTGAGCTGCATTATAATATAGTAGGTTAGGGTGGGAAATGGTCCTGAGCTAAATTGTTGTGTTTCATCCTTATGTGCAACCATATTCAAGCACAATAAATGATTTGATTTGAATGAGTGTGACGGTGGTTTGAGTTTCATGGAAGGGCAGGTGCAGCAGTGGTACAGTATAGCATATTAAGACACTGTTTGATAAACGTCTCCTGCATAGATTTAATAATCTCTCGGTCTTTTATGGCCACTCTTTTATGTATGAACGATTCCAAGTCCTCACGTAAAAGCGTCCAGTCTAAAATAACAGTAAGAAAAAGTGGAGCGCGCATATAAAGGCAAAAGTGTACAATACTCCAACATTTTGTCACATAATTCCATATAGAAGCAAGCCCTACACTGCTTTTGAAAGTAGGATTCTAAAACAGAAAATAGTACATGAAAGAACGCTATATAAAACTTATTTTTCTTTCCCTATAAATAAATACCGTCCTATTTATAAAAGTATGAATCTAAAAATAACCATCAAAGAAAAAGAAAAATGTTATAAAGTTTTCCGGTCTCCACAAAAGAAAACTTAATACGAACTTTATTTAGATTTTTTTAGCTTCTGTTTACAAAAAGTTTCAAATATAGGTATTTGAAACTTTTTGCCGTAATAATGCGCGAAGCAAAAGAGGAAAGATCCGTGAATAAGCAATAAGCATGGTCCGTATTGTGCTGAATAGTCATTTCTTCCTTATTGTTTCGTACAATAAAATAATATGTTAACAATGAAAAAAGGTACGACCAACTATAAACACACTCGTTTCTGATTCAAAAAAAATCTCTCGACAACTTGACTTTGCTAAATAATAAAGAAAGAAAGAAAAAATATTTATTTGTCGCAGGGACATGACGTGCATACAAAATGACGAAAAAATACAAGAAACATACGACGCATAACAAATACTTATAAATTCAACAACGACGAACCGACCGAACGAAAAAAGAAAAAAAAATAAAAACGTTAACAGCTTGCATGTCGACAAGCAGGTTACCACTCAGCATGATGTGTGCTATGGGGGGCCTACAGCTCAGCGCTGGTTTTCAGTGGTCACCCGTGAAAAAACGTACGGAAGCCAAGACAGCATAAATATTTTTAATAACCATTTCCCTTTCCCACAGATGGGCCCTCCCCGCTCGGATGGCTCAAGCAGGCTTCTACCACCAGCCCTCACCGAGCGGCGACGACCGCGCCATGTGTTTCACTTGCCTCGTATGTCTGGTCTGCTGGGAAAAGTCGGACGAGCCCTGGGTGGAGCATGAGAGACATTCGCCCAACTGCCCCTTCGTTAGGGGGGAATATACGCACAATGTGCCCATCTCGGTGAGTTAAATTAAATATTTATATCCTTACATGTCCTAGTAGAGGAGCTCGTGGCTAAATAATAACAGCCGCTCGGATCGATCTTTAGGTTAAGCCGTGCTTGCCTCGACCGACCACCCATCCACCACACCGTGATCACCCATAACATATCGAGTTTTCTTCGTGCCTCGGAAAGCACGTTAAGCCGTTGGTCCCAGCTGTCATTTGTAGATCTTTGACAGACGTTACAGGTAGTCAGTGGCCCAAAAAGTCCGACAACCAGTCTTACCAAGGGGTATCGTATTAACTAGTACTAACTGGGTTGTGGAGGTCAGACAGGCAGTCGCTCCATGTAAAATACTGGTGTTCAGCTGCATCCGTAGACCGTGTAGACTGGAAGCCGACCCTAACAAAGTTGGGCAAAAGGGTAGGTAGATGATCCTTACATGTCCGTTTTTTCTTGCATTAAGGGCACCTAATTATTCGACAAAACAGTCATTGCAATGATGTTTCAGTAACGAATGGAATTTAAATTCCGCGCTAATTCGAGGGTTTCAAACCGAATAGTGCGCCTATATAGGGTGTAACATAATAAACGCAAGACCTCTTGTGTGGTGACACAACTCAAATTTTCAAGAACTTGTAGAACAAAAGTTGTTCACTGTTATGGTTCGAAAGACCACACGGGAGGTCTTGCGTTAATTATGTTACACCTTGTATAAAGCATTAATTTAAGTGTCTCCTTATGTTAGTGAAAAACCGCTTTAACCTCGTATTTTAACTTTGAGAACTGACTGAAGTATTTCATTGTTTCAATAATTTGGCCTTATCGGTGTATGTATCGATCTTGGTTAAGATATTTAGGAGATGCAACTGAATTTAAGCTATAACTGACCATTTATAACAGTAGAAATATAAATACATTAAGTAATGATAAACAATTTTAGAAGACATATTACAGCCTCTTTAGAGTACGTATCAAATTGCAGTTTGTCTTAAAGGCTTGCTAGCCTGGCTGCAGGGCTGTTCGAAAGAGATACCGCGGCCCTGGAACACAAAGGGCAATGAAGGATGGATGGGTTTTAGTCAGTAAAAGTCTGACACTACCTTCCATTCCGCCCAGAGCGATGATTTGATGATTTCCCAACCGAAACAACAAAAAAAAGAAAGGCTTGCTAGCCTGATATATTTTCCATACACACATATGCATGTAATACATAAAATGTTCTACATATCAAGTAACTATACCAGAATAGGGTTATGTAATATTACGAAGCTATCACTCATTTGCGCTTTTTCAAGTGTTTATCATCCGTTTTTCTGTCTAGAGCTTGTCTAGTCAGACATTTCAAAAACAAACATGTTTTACAACGACATACACTAACACACACACACGTGCACAGTAACCAACAACTCAGGGTTGTGGTTACGAGTGAGAAAATGTTAAAATTAAAGGCACCTGAGATTAACCGCAATATTGCTAATTTAATTGTGCACGCATGTTCAGTTTTATAACAATGGAAAGAATAAAGGATATCAAAATGTGGTGGGATGTGAAAAGATTCGAGTATGAAATGAATGTGGATAACTAGATCAAAAAAACTATTGATTTAATGTCTGTAAAACATATACAGGGTGTAAACGGACCCTTCACGAAGCCGTCAACCAAGCGTTCTGTACATCAAACTAAGTAACTTTACGCAAAAATTATTGCTGGGAAACGACATTTTTTTTTGGGTTAAAAATTCACGTTTTACGGTAGGACTCAATGTAACGCACTGAAGACATAGTGCTGATGGATGGATTGAATAGTGCGGGGGTCGTGGAGGTGTTTAAAGTAAAGTCCTTCCATTAAAAACTTGTATTTAAAGAAAAACTTGTGAAAAAGTTGTAACTTTGACCCCCAATATCTCCGTAACTAGAAGGTTCCCAGGTATGATCTAGAACAAAAAAATGATCGCAATGACGGGGAGAACGAGTGCCTTTCGGCTTCGTTAAGGGTCTTTTTACACCCTGTATAGATGAAAACGACTTGCCGCATCCACCGTCGACCATCGAACTAGTTACTAGATTTTCGAGCTTAGACAGGCAGTCGTTCCATGCTAAATACTGGTAGTCAGCTTCATCCGGTTAGACTGGAAACCAACCCAAACCCTAGTTGGGAAAAAGCTAGACACACGATGACTTGTAAGAACACGATGACTCATAATAAATAGACAGACCGTTACCTCGCATTTGACCTTAGACTTCATAAGCTCATCCGTAGTTAATCGTTACTGAGTACAGAACAAAGCTCATTTTAAACTTTTTTTTTCCTAGTTACAATACATAATATTGTGTATTCCGCCTGTATAATTATATTTTTTATCGTATATACGTATAGAGAACGGGTCTTGCGCGTCATATGACGGTGTTGCCATTGCTGCTCACTCAAGCGCAACCCGCGGTGATTCATCTTTAAACAAATTGTCATGTTGCATGAATCACAACTAATACAAAGATTTGTGTAATATCAGAATGATGAAACTCATCTTATGATTTCAAATATGTACCTATCATGGTTGTTAGGTGAGCTGTTGATTTTGTGAGGATAGCTGATCGTGCTAAGTCATTTACCCAATAAGTATTTTGAAGTTTCTTGATAGGTCCTTTAACAAAGATTGGTAGTTCTCGTTGGGTTGACGATATCGTCAAAGTCGTGGGAAACACCTGGATAAGGGACGCACAGAACCGGGAAGTGTGGGAGAAAAAAGGGGAGGCCTATACCCAGCAGTGGGCGATTCCGGGCTGATTGATGGTGTTGATGACGGCAGTTCTGGACAGAGGGAGGAGGTGGAAGGAGGGTAGAGCCCAGTAAACGATACAATCTATAAATAGACTAGCTGTGTCCCGCAACCTCCGTCCGCGTGAAATTATTATAAAAATTTTACTTCCAAAGAAGAAGGATCAAAATTAACCCACGTCCTACAGCAAAGAGAAGTATCTCAAAACAATTATAAAAATGTATATAAAAAGATTTCATACTTTCAAACTCCATCCTTACAGTCTAACATATAAAAAATGCTATGAAAATTCGTTCAGGGGCAGTCAGGGTGTAAACGGACCCTTCACGATGCCGTCAACCAAACATTCTGCACATCAAACTAAGTAACTTCACTGCAAAATTATTGCAGGGAAACAACTTTTTTTAAATGTAAAAGATATAGTGTATATATTAAAAGGAATCGAGTTATAAGCGAACTAAAATACAAACAGATAGAGACTTTGTATACAATATGTTAAAAAAATCGTATCCGATCCGAAAGGGGCATATAGGTATAATGATAGACATAATGAAAGACCCATAGTGAGGATCTTATTTAGACCACCCTGTCTGTAGTAGAATATAAGTACTATTGTAGTTCGTAAGTTAAATTGTTTGCTAACATCTAGTTAGTTTTTGTACTAAATTTTTTCGTTTTCGTTTCCCTAAATTCAAACAAACTTTTAAAATGTGACAACACCATCGACATAAGTATGTTCGATCGTCAATTTTTTTTATGACGTCACTACTCGAGAAGCGACCGCTCGCCCCCGTGTGTTGCCATTGAAGTTTCTTCATTTTAGTACATTTTATTTAATTTTCATCGGGGTATTTTTTTTACTTGTTCTCCAAATAGGATTACATAAATATAATCTAATCTCGATACCTAATAATACCCTCTCGGATCGCACGGTCTTTTTAACATATTGTATAAATGAATTTACATTTCTAAATATTAATTTAAAAAAATATAAGAAACATTTAAAAATGTTTCCGGTATCCCACCGGTATCGGAAATAGAGTCCAAGCTACCCGGTCAGGGCTCCAGAGAGAGGAACCACTTAACAATACAAAATACTACCTAATCTTGTTTCAGGGATTGTGAAATAAAACAAAATAGTTCTTGTTGATTGTAATAATTTACTTACAATTTTCCACCAAGTCATATTTGCTTCAATGTTTAATTAAACTAAAATAATTTACGAAACAGTATAAAATTCATTCATTACAGCTCAACACAGCACTTTAAACACAATCACTAATCAACATTTGTTTTTGTTTTAAACTACACATAATGATTACTTGCTCCAATACTAAGGATGCTGATTATCTGAAACAATTGAAAGAAAATTGATAAGAACCTTATTCTAGTACAGTGCTGTGACAGTCATGCACCCCAATTGATAGACATAGATTGATATGCATGACTCGGAACTCGCGAGTTCAGATTTATTATTTATTTATTTATTTTACTATTTAGTACACACAGTAGACAACACAGGAAAATAAAATTATAATATACGAGTACATAGGTATTTATGTCAAATCTGTTAGTTTTTTTTTTGCATGACTATGCATCATTCTAGAATACAGCCCCTAGTGATCAATGAGAAAATTCTTAACGTTGTGAAAGAACCTTCTTAGGTTATATTCCCTAATGAGAAAACCTGTATCCACGTTCACTAGTACGCAACTTTTGCACACGTTACACCGCACGGTATGCATGCTCACAGTGGATGCTCTATGGTAACTGTCGGTCAGTTTCTTCTGAACGCAAGACATCACTCATTATCAGTTTCGGTTTGGAGGCGCGGCTCGCCGCAGTGATTCGGCAATTCTAAAATATTAGTGATAACACGTCACCCACATCTCAGTATAACCGCATAAATAATAATATTAATACGCGTAATCATGACAAGTATTTAAGTACATTTTTAGAACTGTTTATTTATTATTATTTTGATTAGATTAGAGTTCAAATACCGTTGCTCCCTTGACATGACGTGGCGGAATAAAAAGGATACGTAACGATGACGGGTCGTTATAAACTCTGAAGACTGTGAACTTAGGTGCTAATGCTAAGATTACTTTGTGCCATAGTTTGAAAGCCTTCTATACTCAACAGGTGACCAATGCGACAGCATGTGCGGTTCCCTGTACCAACGTAACGGTAGTGTCAAAGGGGAATACGGGGGACCTGATCGCGACGGGCACCCCTGAGGGCAAGGTCAACATCTGGAGGTTCGATTGCGGGCTGAAGCTGGTCAAGTTCATTCACCTGTCGCCGTATGACTCGATATTCAGCGGTATGCTAACGACCGATAGTAATAAAGTTTGGTCGGCTAGCTTGGAGAAGGATAGTTGTGAGTATTTTGCCGTTGTTGTGGTTTTTTTTTTCTTTCTTTTTTTATGTGTTAATACTTTTTATTCATGTTAAGCTGCCTTGTTTTTATTTTCAATATTATAACCTCTTTTGTTTGATATTTTACAGTAATTTTGATGATGATTCACGCTTATTTTAATGTTTTATGAATAGTTTATTTTTGAATGAGTTTTAAGAGTAGAAAATTTGTATTGGCCTGGTATTAATAAAGCTTTTTGTTGCACAGCTACGTACGGCGTCGAGCTAACGGCGATGGCTTTCGTTGGCATGACTTCACAGCAAGAGGCTTACCCACAAACACAGAACTCGGAGAGCACAGAGAAAGAGACCAACACGAACAAGACGAAGCCGTCCCTCATGTGCGCCGTCGTCATCACCCGCACCAACACCACACAGACTGACCAGCCAATCAAGGAGGACTCCAGCAAAGCGCTCTTCGATGCAGGAGCTGACAAAGAAAGCGTTCAAGCAATGAACGACCAAAACGAAGCTAAAAACAATTTAACAACAAACAAAATGCTGTTTCTTCTAACTTATGACATACACAGCTCACTAGCCGGCTCCATCACCACAGTAGTACACACGTCTAACAGTAGCGGCAACTCCAAACCAGGTGGCAGCAAGAAAGTGTGCACCGTAGCGAGGCCCGACGACGCGAACATATTCGACGAAATATACTTCCAGTACTCCGACGAGGACACTGAGCTTCCACAATGCACAAATAGCTTACTAGACGAGCAAATCAGTAATGTTATTAACTTAAATGCTTCGTCCAGCAAAGAGGATTGCAAGATGTGGGAACCTAAGAAGAATATACTGCCGAAACATTTCAAGGTGATGCCGCCGCCGCCTCCTACAGCCTTGTTACCGGAGTTACAAGAAGCTGGCCAAGCGACGATGCTAGACTTCGTAGGCAAGATCTCTCAGCTCAAAAGCTGGAAGAGCGGCAACCTCGACTCTGTTGGTACGAAATTAGCAGATCAAACTGACGCGGTGTTGCAACAAGCGGACCCTATTACGCATTATCTGAACATGAATGGACCTCTGGAGATCTCAGATTTAAAGTGGTATGAAGGCGGAGATGGAACGGAAAAAGTTAAGGTTACGACCTTCGGGGGTGGAAGCAAGGTCGGTACACAGACAGCTATTACTAACAGTAATAACGACGGTTTTGACAGCGACCCACCTCAGGAAGAGGCGGTTTCACAAGGCATAGCAGTCCAGTGCTTGACTCTCCCACCAAAACTGAACTTCAAAGACGATTCCAAGGTCACGCATTTGCTACCTACGGAAGATAAAGAACATTTGCTCGTAGTCATATCAAGCATTGAGCCGGAAAAGGTCAAAGTTGAGGAGGAGACTGACAACGATGGCGACACCAAAATGGAAGTCGACGAAGTCACTGAGCCCAGTGACAAACCGAAATCTGACGCGAAGGCTTTCTTCCTTCTGTATAAAATTAATAGTAAAACGTCAATTTACACGTTAGAAGACCACCCGGTGTCCTACAAAGAGTTACCTTTCAATGAGAGTCCGGTCGACTTGTGTTTGTTACCAACGGATAAACACGATCAGTATTCGTTCGCGGCTGTTGGTGTTGACGGCAGTCTAAGACTGTATTCATTACCAGACTTCAAGACTTTGTCTGAGAAACGCGTACCCAAAGGGCAGTTCACTTCAGTCGTGTTCTGCGCTTCAGTGGAAAGGCTTAGTGTGTCCACCAAACACGGAATGATATACTTCTACGCCCTGAACAACGGCGAGAAAGATAATACGGGGGATATTGACGAAGATGAATTCGCTAATATAGATTTTGATATGCTACAGCGAGCGCCTCGGGACGAAGTATGCGGGCCGACGCCCGCTACCTGCCTCATTGCACATAAGACTGAACTTAGCTTGATGGACTTAGAAATTTTGATACATTTAACTGGTTATTACGGGACTAATACAACAGTGCCTTATAGCGCGGTTGTTCCTGGATTCTGGTGCGAATTGTCACCGGCTCAACGATCGAGATCTGATCACCAGAATAACAGGACTTGGAGGTTGCAGAACACTTCTTCGACGTGGGATGAGCATGTTTTAGAGCTTACTTTACCGTACAGCGTTTCTTTAGCTCACATAGAGTTTGGCTTCACTTTACATTCTGCTTGCTCAGCTAATCTCCCCATCATACTTGTCACCCTATTAAAACAAAACCTACACGGCATTGGATACAAGAAAGACGCGTCTTTTGGACACAGATCGGACTCGCCTATACACTTCCCGGTCATAGATTCCGACATGTCAAATCTCGAGAACCCTGTCAACAGTGAGGAGTATTTACAAGCGCATAACGCAGAAATCTTAGCGGGGCCTTTATTACTGTCGTCAGGACTCGACATGACGCAACAATCAGGGACTTTAATACTGACCAGCCCTCGGTTATACAGAGCCAGAGGAAGAACCTTCCTTATCCATATTAAGACACTCTTTGACCCTGCCAAAGACATGAGTAAAGGGACAAATAAGACTGGAGAAAGCAGTTCTAAGAAATCAGGTTTCATTGGTTGCGATTGGCTCCATCAAATCTCATTGACAGTTCGTTCTAGTCCTCATACCCAGTTTCTAATGGAAAGACAGAATCGGACAGCGATGTTAGAATCAAACACCTTTCTGAACACGTTATGCGAGATTACGGTGAACAACGCTGATATTGAAATGAGGAATATAGCCATGGATCTTTTGATCTGGGTGGTGTCCATCAGGCTTCAGCGCATGCGACTGGCGAAGACCGAGAAAGGGAAGGACAAGTCTGTTGAAACTCAGCAGTTGGAGTGTGTGAAAATTATTGAGAAACATACCGATGCTTTGATCAAGAATTGTATTCTGTGCGCCAATAGGAGTATGGCGAAAAAATGTGTGAAAATACTTCTGATTACTAGCGAGTGAGTATGACTTTTTTTCTCCCTCTTTCTTTCATGATACTGTGTTGACGGTGTTTCTATCGTCTCACCCGTAAATAAGTATCATACAAAGACAAATCTTTCTTGTGGTAATAATTACTAATGACACTTTAACAGAATGACCTTTTTTTTTAACTAAAATCTCGATGTAAATATTGCCCAACCAATCATAATGGTTTCCGTGAGATTTTACATCAGACTTACGATCATTGACTTCGGCCAGGCTTTCGTTCAAGATTGAACCTTTTCCATGTGTTTTCTTTGTTCTAACAGGGGTGAGAAACAGCTCCCAAAACCATGGAAATCAACCTTCGAAGCGACACTCTCAAACAGCGTGTGCGCTTGCATCCCATACGTCGGCGCGAGCGTATCCGCGGGAGCCGTGCGCTGGCTAGCGGCGCTCGCGCAGCAATGTACTTCGAGAGCCATGGCGCCTGCGCTTGTGGCTAAATGTTTAGCGTTGTTGGAGAGAGCGGCGAGGTGTCTGAGAGACCGACCTGATGTATATCATAGTCTGCTGAGAGCAAGGTAACATGTCACTTTGGTGTTGATTGCTAAGATAATTTAATTTTCGTGTATTAATAATGTCAGAAATACGGAATTAATTCGGAAGGTAAAGCCAGGTTAGATTGGCGGGACGTGAGAGGGAGAGAATCTCACGTCCCAGCTGCCGCGGGCGACGCACCGGGCGTCGGGGGCCACGTGGTGGCTCCCGGCCACCGTAGGCGCGGGCCTGTGGACGGTGAGTAATGGGTTAGCTTACCGTCCGTCCGTCTTATGACGACAGGCCGTGTCGACGGCGCGTTCGTGTTCCACGCGCGCCTCAAAGAGATGTCAGCAATCAGGAAGGGGCCCGCAAGGGCCGATGCCTGCCGGGGCTGCGGGACTGTTCGAAAGAGATACCGTGGCCCTGGAACACAAAGGGCAATGAAGGAACATGGATGGGTTTTAGTCAGTAAGAGTCTGACACTCCCTCCCACTCCACCCAGAGCGGGAGAAGTCATTTGATGATTTCCCATCCGAAAAAAAAAAAAAAAAGAAACAGGTTAGATGGAGTGACGCTGGTTTCTGCAGGATGTGAGGTTTGGTGACAATTGAGTAAAATGGCTTGTGTCAGGAGAGGTCTATGATGCAGACACTACTTTAGGCTGGTTATGATGGGTGCGCCAAAGTTCACCTAAATTTTCAACTCCGATAATTGGAAATCCGAAAATGTTCTTCCTAACATTTTTCATCCTAACAATCACAATTCCTAACTACTCTGTCTCTAATTTTATAATTCCGATGCATTCAACTTCATAATGTCAGTAGCAATAAACATCTGTTATACTTTTATTTGTTTTCCTATATTTTCTCAACATTACCATCTTTTACACTATTATTCAAAGTCATGTATTTTTTGTTTAGATTTCTTTGTTTAGACTTAGAAAAATTTAGCCAAAAAAGTGTTATTTTTGCAAACCGTTTATTTTCTCGATTCTATCGTATAAAACACCTAAATGTAAGAATAAAGGTTTCTTGGTGTATTTTGTCTCCGACTAACCGTTTGTCGTAAAAACGATGTGGAAGGGATCCATAGGTTAGATTAGGTTAGAACTGTGACCAACTACGCGCGAGCCGAGCGAGCGCTACTTCGAAATTGGTTGCGAAATTTTTCTAAGTTTTTTTTTCATACTGCCCCCAAGACGACACTCTGACCTGTACTTATGTTTAGGGATAAAAGCGTTATGATAAAAAACAGTAGGAGTTTAAATATATTTACATTAATGATATTATTAATTACAATTTTCGGAAACATGAGTGTTATGAACATCGCCGGTAGCACTACAAATAGTATGAATGAAAACTTTAGGATGAAAAATTTTAGGAAGAGTGATCATTCGGATAACAAATCGTTAGGAAGAACAATTTCGGGAAAAGAACTTTAGGTGAGCCAATATGGACCCGGTTATGATATTTAGAAATACGCAACGTGTCTCTATCAAATATAACTTTTAAACGACTTCATTTAGAACACGTAATCCAATTCTGTAAGAAAAATACTAAGTGTAAACGGACTCTTTACGAAGCTTTCAACCATTCTGTACATCAAACTAGATAACTCAACGCAAAAATAAATCCCGCGATTATTTTTTTGGGTTGTATAATCACGGTTTACGGTAGGACTCTATTTAACTGATTAAAACATTGTACTGATGAATTCATTGAATAGTACGCCGAGCCATGGAGGTATTTAAAGAAAAGATATAACATTAAAAAACTTGTATTAAAAAAACTTGGACCTCCAATATATCCGGAACTAGAAGGTATGTCCAGAGCAAAAAAATGTTACCAATGACGGGGATAATATGTGCTATTCGGCTTCGATAAGGGTCTTTCTACACCCATTATGTATCTAACCCACTATCAATTCTATTTAGTCTTAATCGTTTAATATTCTTTCAGGTTCGGTCTCTACGGCCTACCACTGGAGCGCACAATATTCGCCACAGAAATACCCGAGCTAGGCCGTGGAACATCCACCCCGGTCACGTACGCCAGCGTGCTAGCCGGAGACACCACCTCAACGCCGGTACCCAAACCTGACTACCAGTTGAAAGAACTGCTCAACCTGCCTCTGGATATGGGTAAGGGTTGTTTTCTTTGGCCATCAGACAATGATTTTTTGTTGCATTTTAATTGTGTCTATTGGTGCTATGTTCTGTGTGTCCTCAAATGTTGTGAAAATAATACTTTCTTCGCAAAGTAATAATGATAGTCCAGAAAGATGCCTTCTTGAATCCCAACCTAAGGATATTTCATACATTTTCAGCATGATTCGAACACTGTTTTAAGCTGCCACGGTTTAAAACTAAACTTATACTGTCACTTACGGGATATCTTCCGTGATTGTTCATTATTTTGAGCTCCCGATATTCCGACGCTATTGCAAGCGCCATGATCGCGGGTTGACTGGAGAATGCGGGAAGAGGGTAGACAGATTTGTCTGCTCCTGACAATTTATTTTCCATCCACCCGCGTTCTCCAGTCAACATCATGGCGCTAGCAACAGCGTCGAAATATTGGTACCTTAAAATAATGAACAATCACGGAAAACATCCCGTAAGTGACAGTATAAGTTTAGCATGATTCGGTCCCAGACCAGTGACAGTGGAATTATAATCTAGACTCAAATCAATATTAAGATTCATGCGTGTGCTTTGTTCTTAGGCCTAAGTGTCACTCTGTCTAACCAAAATTTATCTCAAACGGGTATTGATGAAGAAATCAGTCTTAATCAGAATCAAATTCTTATCAACAGACGCAAAGAGCGCTACCTCATCAACCGCATGGTGGGCTCAGAACAACGGCGTTGGTGTATTCGGTGCTGGTCTGAGCGAGGCCATGCCTCTCCATGTGACCTGCCATGTGGCCTCTGACGGCACCAAGCTGGAGTCCAGCGGCGCGCGGCATCACTCCGCCGTAGTCAGCTCGCTTCCAGGCGCCGGCCCGGGGGACCCCAGCCAGGTAAAATATGTCTATCACTAACAATATAGGGTCTACTATCCTCCGACGGCACTGAGCTGGAGTCCAGCTGCGCGCGGCACCACTCCGCCATGGTAAGTTCGCTGCCTGGCGCTGGCCCGGGGGTCTTCAGCCAGGGACAATATGTCTCTACGGTTAACAGCCAGGATCCAAATTCCTCTGAAGGCACCAAGCTGGAGTCCAGGCAGGCTCATTAAAAACCTCCAATGTTTCCAAAGTAGTTGCATCTGTATCTGTAATTTTACCACATGGAGTAATCAAACAGCTGTACGAACTCATAGTTAAATGGCCAGATTAGGTAGTGGCCTTTTACCAGTCTTCTTTCCTAATCGTGTGGTTAGTGCCTAACCTGGTGTCAGAGTTTTTATGCCGCCCATGGGCCTCTGACTTGGCTTTACATGCCGTCGAAAAATATCTCTCTTGGGCATGCTGGATTCCTCACGATGTTTTCCATCACCGAAGCAAATGATAATTATACAATACGCACATGAATCCGAAAAATCAGAGGTCCATGTCTTGGGTATACTTTGGCTGGGTGTACAGTACAGTGTCTATCACAGATATAGATAGACCTAGATAACGCAAGTATCAAGATCTGTATGAAAACCAAGCGTGCCATTTTTTGACTACCTCTTATGACGTCACAAGAACTATTTCTAAGCCGCAATATAATACGAATGTTTTGTTTTTCTCAAATTTGTACAGATGTACAGTTTTTCCAATTATAACAGCACAATTAACCATTCAACATGTTATACTCCGATGTAGACTGAGCGCGAAAGTGGCCAGTTACGATTTTTGTACGTAAGCTAGGCACGCGAAGCAGTTGCTCTTGCGTTATCTAGGTCTATCTATATCTGTGGTGTGTATAGTCTATACTCAATCGCTGATCGGTTCTTCTTATTACTACGATCAGGCAGGGTGTAATCATAGTGATTAAGGCCATAATTCCTAACACGATTACTCTTCTTCATGTTCATTGTTAATAGACTGTTCATTTTCATTACATTACCCAGCAACTCTGGTCGGTCGTGAAGGAAGGTCAGATGAAGCAGTCGTCGCAAGACCCTGACTCATTGGAAGACGTTGAGAGCTCGCTCATGGAGTGTGATCCTCAGGAGAAGATGGAGTTCTCAGAAGAGAAACTGTTCAAGGTGGGTTTAAAAAAAAAATGCATACCTATAACAATAGAGACATCCAAATTGTACAAAATCAAACTGAACAATTTATTTAATTTTATGTTGCTGCCAAATATTTACAAAGAATTCAAATCAAACCGAAAGGTTTCATTTGAATTTTTTTGATTTCAGTTTAAAATAGAGTTGCTAAAATTCCATTTGTCTGTGAGAATTCCTTTCAGTGACTGACAGTAATTGACTGTTTGCTTGATTTCTTTCATATAATCTAAAGTTTTACTACGTAGTGTGAGAAACATTATTTTTTCTGACTTTTTTAGTCTCTTTTATTTAAATTAATCTATATCATATCTCTTATTCCTAGGACCAAGAACAGTGCGGCATACCGTGGGCCTCTCTAGTGACCCGGCCGCCTCAACACACGCTGGTTGTGGAACGCATGCACTCCGGCGCACGGCGGTACATCGTGCTTGACTTCGGACACCCCGTGAAATTGACTGATGTTGTAAGTATTCTTCCACTTTTATTTCCATGAAAATCTGAATTTGTATTTAAATAAAACAACCGAAGGTGTCGCGGCAAAAAATCACGGCAAGGATTGTGCTTTCTAATACCTACAGTTTAGAAGTGTACAGACACGAGCACTAATGGTGTAAACAGACCCTTCACGAAGCCGTCAACCAAGCATTCTGTACATCAAACTAAGTAACTACGCAAAAGTTATTGCTGGGAAACGTCTTTTTTTTGGGGTGTAAAATCACGTTTTACGGTAAAACTCAATGTAACGTAGTCAAAACTTAGTGCTGATAGATGCTTAGTAAAGTTAAAACCGTTAAAAGTGGTTTTAAAAAAAAAACTTTCGTAAAAATTGGAACTTTGACCTCCAATATCTCCGTAACTAGATTTCCAGGAATGGTTCAGAACAAAAAATGATCGCAATAACGGGGAGAACAAGTCCCTTTCGGCTTCGTTAAGGGTCTTTTTACACCCTCTATGTAAACACATGTTGTGCATTTCTCCTACTGTATTGACTGTAATTTTATACTGTTATGAACAGAGTATTCTGAACACACGAGATTCCAAGATAGGCCTCATTTCAAAGTTTAAATCAATATTTCTCGAAAAAATTGCTTTTGAATTTAGCTTAGTGTCTACATAACACCTCTAAGGGACACCGAAGGAAACTGTCTACCAATCACTACAAGATTTTCCACAAATTCAATTTTTACATAACATCACGCCTGTAATCACCGAAGGCATAGGCAGAGGTGTACCCAATTATAGTATACCCACATCTCGCCAGTTATGTTTAAGTACCATGTAATAGGGGGCGAACCTATTGCCATCAACCAGGCACAAAACCAGGCTCCGTGGCTGCTACTGAGAAAATTGCTGATGTAATTGCCTTCTGTTATGTTGTCTTTATCTTAAGATAGCGTAATTATAAAGAGTCCTAAAAATACTGCTCTATGCACAAATTGGCTTGTTCTCGTAAAAGAGGTGTTTTTGAACTACTTTCACGAGACCATTACTAGTCTTCTGAAAATTCTATAATGGAATTTGTGTATTTTTGTCTAGATAATACCATCATGTTCGGACCTGGTGACTCTCTGCATCGACCTGTGGGTGACGGGTGAAGAGACTGACTGCGTCAAGCTCGCCTTCGCGACTGACATCGCAACCAAGCATTTAGTGTTGACGGACATTCAGCCGGCGCCGATCTGCCGATATATGAAGGTAGTCGTGAATGTCCTGTTTATATTTAACTAGTTTTGCCCTGGCGTATGTAGAACAACTGTGCAAAATTTCATTAAAATCGGTTCAGTAGTTTAGGGAGTATATAGGGTACGAACAGACGAACAGACATTTATTTTTATATACAGGATGTAATATAGACCTCTCATGTGGTGTCTGAGACACCATGAAACTGAACAACTTTTGTTCTGTGACTTTCGGAAATTCATCAACTTATTTTTTAGTTGAACCAAACATGTCGATCAGATGATCGCGTCATTTCCTGAAAGTCCATTTTTTTTTTTTTTGCGAATCTCAGGAAGTCTTAGAACAAAAGTGGTTCAGTTTCATGGCCCGAGAGACCGTATAGATTAGAGCTGAAAAATACTACTGAATTTGTCTATACAGGGTCCACTGACGGAACCGGCAAATCCGTAGATCTACTTTTTCTGTAAACTGACCTAAATTCGAAGCACGTAAAAGTGTACCTGCCTTTTTTTGTACTCTTTGTACTGAATTCAATTTATAGCTTGATCGATGTTAGTGTGTTAGAGACACAAGAGACATTCCAACTTTGTCTCTCAGGGTTGCAACGAATTACTGTCATTGTAGACTAGCACTTCGCCCGCGACTTCGTCCGCAAAAATTGTGACTGCTCGGCTAATATGCATGATATAAATATAATTTACAGCCCATAGCACCTACGAATAATGTAGCTTTCTGCCAGTGAAAGATTTCTTAGAATAGTATCATTAGTTCCGTAGACCCCTACATACAAACTTACAAAACAAATTTCTCTTTATAATATTAGTATAGATGACCACTTACCAACAGCTGAGTCTTGTTTACCGCTCAATAGTGTAAAAAATCTTGTTTATTCCTCTAGATAACCACAATAGGCCGATACGGCATGTCGGCAATGAAGTGTAAGATTCCTCTGGGGTGGTTCTACGGAGAGGTGGCGGAGATAGCGCATGTGCAGCCCTCAATCAACGCGCTCAATGCACTGCACCAGGATTTGACGTGCCGATTTAGGTAATATCCCTTTCAGAAGTGTTGGATTCACCCATCAATAAATGAGACAGTCTTCTAAAAGTAATAATATATAATATCAATTGTTTATAACCAAAATCTCCCCCTGACATTTGGAAATACCATATTATGAAGCCATAAAATGCTGCGAAACATACTAACAGCTAAAGAAAAACAAGCACTCTACCAACATCTTATTTTAAATCGGTGTTTGCTAGAAATATCTATCCGGCACGCGTATCATGACCACCGTGGAAACGGGTTTTGTGGACGGAAGAATAGATGATAAAATGTGAAAGACATGATTTTTGCAATCAAAAGGTTGGTAGGTGTCATTAACACGACACAAACACCAACAACAACTTAATAGGGTAGTTGACACACCAATTAATTGACATACTTTTTATAAGCTGTCAAAACGCGATTCCCCCTTATATTTTGTATGGTAATAGCACGCTGTGACGTCACTATTTAGTCAACTCAATAACTCAACTATTTATTGATTTCAAAGCAACTAAAAATCCAATTTTGAAATTAATTGAAATTTAATCGGGTTATCAGGTCTAAAATAAAGAGTTTTTTTTAGAGAAGTTGTGTCTTGGAATGGTGTCAACTACCCTCTTAATGCATTATTATAACACTGTTGTAGCGCATTTTATTTCAAGTCCTAGTGACAATGAAATGGGGAAATACTCTCACGGAAACTTTACAAACACTATTTTCTCCTACAGATTAGCAACCGGCAAATTAATGGACTTACTAAATCCATACCTCGAACTGTACAACGGCAACGCAGCCCACATGATGTCATACCTCAACATAAGCAATGATACTGACACGAAGGTCGTGACAGCCTACCAGGAGTGCATAGAGCTACAGCAGCAACTACACACCTGCACTAGCATGTTACGGTGAGTACTACACTAGTGAAAACGTTACATATTTATAATGAGACAGTAATGGCCATACATAACAGCCGCTCGGGTCGATCTTCAGGTTAAGCCTCCCTTGCCTAAGTTGGTCCGTGGATGGGTGACTACCCATTACATACCGAGTTTCCTACGCTGTCATTTGTAGATCTTTGACAGTCGTTAGGCAGTCAGTGGCCCAAAAAGTCTGACAACCACTCTTACCAAGGGGTTTCGTATCACCCAGTACTAACTGGGTTGTGGTCAGATACGCAGGCGTTCCATGTTAAATATTTTAGTCAGCTGCATCCGGTTAAACTAGAAGCCGACCCCAATATAGTTGGCAAAAGGCTAGGCAGATAAATGAGACAGTAATGGGGGACTGTTAAACTAATAGCGCTAGTATAGCTGGTTCCAAGCATCGTCATTGGTTGAAAATCTGGTAGTGTCATTTTACATTTCAAAATAGCTTGACCTCATTGGTCAGATTGAGACCTAGCTGTGGTCGCGCCTACTACAGTTAGCTTTTAACGGTCTTCCCCATTGGCGTCGCTGTTGCGACAGGGATGGCGTAGTTAAGGCTTCATGCAAATATATTTTTTTGCGCCAGTCCAGCGCTGGCAGACACTGGATCAGAGCTTCGGCCGTATGAGTAGAGGAAGACCAAAGAAACGATAGATGGACTGGGTAAAGAATGATATGGCAAAAAAGGAGGTATCTGATGAGATACCGAGTAATAGGGAAGTATGGAAGCAGACATGCTGCGCCGACCCCAAATGAATTGGGATATGAGCAAGAGAATGATGAGTGAGCTTCGGCCGTCTGTGACTGTCGACGGTCATGTCTGTAATTAAACCTGCTTTCAGTCATGTACTATTAGGTACACCTCTGTTACCCTTCGGGAATTACAGGCGTGATGCTATGTTGTTTACATTCATCTTGCAGGAAGCTTCAGAACAATGCAGAAGGGCAGAGGAATTTGCCTGAGATGATCGAAAAGGGGCAGGTGTCGTCTGAAGCGCTCTTAGAAGCAGCATCGACGGATAAGCTGAGGGTTATCAGCGAGACCATTGTTGATATGCTGCTGTACTTCTATTTCCAAGTTGGAGATGTGGTGAGTTTCATACGGTTTATGTCTTGAAAAATTTTTTGTTGATCACTTATTATATTTTAAAATCGCAGGGATTCTTTACATTATTTACAAACTATAAATCTATATTATGTGTACAAGTATCAAAAGGGTTACAGAGCGTCAAAAAGTTCGTTCACATCGCCGTCAACAGGAAAAGTGCCCAGAAGGCTGGCAGCATTGCCACGTTGGATGGCAATGCTGATTCTTTGGCCAAAAAATAGGCCCGCCCTCTGGTCACGTGAAGAGTTTGAAACATAGTTATAATTTAGTCCTTGCAAGCCCGAAAATAACGACTCTTATTGAGAGCTATCGGAAATGTTTTGTATTTTTCTACTATAGAGGTTCTGAGTACTGAGGCAAACTAGTCTTGTGATTTATTGAAATTCACGTTGGTCTCAGTGCACCTATTTCTTCTGGACAAAAGTAATATTCGCTGGTAGTCTGCTTAGCTCTGGAATTTAAGTAGTTGGAAACTGGTGGAGTTCTTTGTCTAGCAGTGAAATAATGAAGACTGACAGACAGTATTTGTTACTGTCAAGCATGGAATTGATATTTTGAATTGTTAGTTTATTTTTACGTTGGAAATACTTGATACATACTACTTACACTTTAAATCCATAGGGGTAAGTAGAAACTATAGAACTCCACTCGCTACGATCGTTACATACTCTTGTTAGTTCGTCCCCGTGCATATATTAACGCCACAACATTCCCCAGCAATACTCGGACGTGAGCCGCTCGTGGTGCAGCACGGTGCTGCCGCTGGTGTGGGAGTGGGGCGGGCGCGGCGCGGGCGCGCTGGCCACGCTCGTGGCGCGCGCGTGCGGCGCCGCGCCCTGGTGGGGGGCGCATCTTGCTGATACGCTCACTACAGCTTTCGCCGCCTATGACGCGCCGCCGACGTCGCTTGACAAGTGAGTTTGTGTATATTCTTATACGATTGTCTTTTAGCACTTGGTTAGTAAAATCTTCTTTTATCAATACATTTCACAAATAATGTTTAAGAATCGCGTCCACCTGTCAACAGGACCCATACAGCATTCTGACTAATAATGATTGGAATAGTATGTATCTAATTTATGAAAACAACGCTTACTTCTACGAAATAAAAGCACTATCATTGTCAACCAATTATCTTAACAGACGTGCGAAGACTGTACTCTTATTTATAGTAAGAAATAGGGAACAGGAACATTTGAAAATTTTAGAGCCCCAAATGTCCACAAGTTGTTCATGCAACTGAAAACTGAGAACCTTCACTCGCTTCAGAAAAGCTTGATCAATGAGGATGTACCCCAAAAACCACTTAAACAGTTGTTTAGTCACAGAACCCTTCAAAACATTGTACTCCTTTGTCCACAGGTGCCTGGTCCTAATAATCTACATGTGTCGCAAGAGTTTATACTCCCACACGACAGCCGAAGGCGGGGTCTGCCCGGCTTTGGCCTCCCGTGCATTAGACCTGGTTCGAGCGCCGCGCCCGCAGCCCGCTGTCACGGCTGCCTTGCTTACGGCTCTCGCCTCTGTATTGGATACTGTCGCTGCACACTCTAATAGACATGCCAGGTAATCTTTTTTCTAGACAGCTACATAAATGAAACCGAAAGTCGGGCGTTTGGAAAAAAAAATAGTTAAGCTTATATGTTCTCATTGCTGAAACGCAGGCTTCCTCTACGTGATAGGGCTGTAATCCACCACTCGAGTCCAGTTGAGGATGTAACGCTACATCTCTGAATTTTCAATTGTATAACATACCAATTTCCGGACAAAGAAATCGTTTTAAAAACAGTGGTGATGAATTACACACTCAAAACTAAATAAGTCTACATTTCTATTTTTATTATTTGTCCACAGGTGGGACTGGGTAACAGGCGGCCGCGCGGGCGGCAGCCTGCCGGGCAGCGAAGCTCAAGGCTCTCCCCGCAACAACGAGTGCAAGCTGCACCGACGCAAGTTGCACAAGAAGCTGCTGCATCAGATGCAGGAGTTGGAAGCCGCCAGGAGGGGGATACAAGTCGCTTTAGAAGATCAACAGGTGAGTTGCAAAACGACGAGAAGTTGAAAGACTTTCTTGGCACTAATTTTAGATTATTTCGTGTACTCACATATTTCCATTTGGACCTATTTGCCCAGATGATAAGGCTACTTAATCTTTTCGGACAGCGCGCCCGACTAAGCCTGAAAGCCCGAATGGCGATGGTCGGCAAGCGTGGCGCGTCCCGTGGCGAATCCTCCAGCTCGAGCGGCACAGAGGCCGTGCGGCCACGTCCGCTCCCGGCGGCGCTGGCCGCGCGACTGGCGCACGCGTTGGTCGCGCACATGCTCGCTGCTGATACGTGCTCGCACGCTGATGCTCTCATGCTAGCTGCTAAGGTACGTACATCATATAGAATCAATTAATAATTTCTTTAATGGTCATTAAAACAAATGCACCTACACCCGGATGCCTAGTGACACATGGAGAAGCCCGCTGCACTCACGGTGACTTCACAAGTGTTTTCTAATCTTTTTTTTATTTTATTCTTTGTTAACAAAAAAGGAGGTTTTTATCCGCACGGATATGCCAACGTACCTTATTAACTATTTACATATGTGGAATATTTACTTACTATGTATCTATTAGAAGGAGAATCATTGACTTGATGCCTTCACCAAGCCACACAGCCTCGTTGCAATTGTTGATGTAGGGTTTGCTAAAATGATTAGGATTAGCCCAACGTCCAGAATGTTTAAGTTAAGCTCTCTAATCAATGATTCCCTTTCATTATTGCTCCTAACGCAGTCCATCAGTAAATGGTATTCTAATCTTTCTGTCTAATTCAACAGGTAGTGGGACGGCTATGTGCTTTATCAGGCGGTGCTAGCCTGCTGGATCCCTCCTGTATCCTGGGACTGGCGCGGCTGGCTGTCACCTTGCCGCCCTGGCCACGACATGCACTCACCACGCTGCTGCAGGTATGAATGTCAATAATATTATAATCTTAAACACTGTCTCAACATGGTTTGCAAAAACTAAAATAAATATGACATAAATGTAATTAAAATCAATAATTTTTAAAATGCATAACATCACATACCTACCTCTTAGTCATGAGCCTTACATAACGGCGTCAATAATCTACTGATCCTGTAAATTTCCCTTGAAGCTATAACTTCAAGTAAGCAAGTTCAGCAAGTAATTTTTTTTTCTAAGTTTTTTTGACAAACTTTTTTTGTATATCGACGGTGGAAATTTAAAATACTATTACTCATTGAACGTACATTTGGATTTGAACTTTCGGCTTGTGACGTTGCGACGAGGTAATTTTTCTAACATACCTATTATTAGATTATAACACGAAAGGACATAATTAAACACTTTTTTCCACATCTCCTAATCACCCACTCATTCCTCCACCAGGACCTAGTCGAGTACGAAAGCGGAGAATCCCCCTCGAGTCCTCCCAACGAGGAGTCGTGGAGCGGCGCGGGCTCATCCCGAGTCATCCGCGTGCACTCCATACCCGGCGCGCCGCCCGGGGTGAAGGCGAGGAAGTTCAAGGGACCTACTGTTGCAGGTTTGTTAATTTGTGTACTAAGATATAGACATCGGAATATAGGCCGTCTAAACTAAAATTGCACGCTTTCTTTACTACATTTTTTTTTGTGACAAGATGTAAGATCAGAGCGGCAATTCTCTTATTTTTAAAACATTTTCTTATCTCAGTCTTTGTAAATTACATGTGTAAAAAACCCTAATTAACCTAAATTATTGACAAGTTTCTGACATGGGTTATCTCTGAGATGAGATTGCGGCTTGAATTTGAAAGTTTTAAGTACGAGAATTGCCTTGATTACACCAATTTCACAGTTTCCCATGTTCATATCTAACTAGATACGGAGGGACCAATAATGGCAACAGCTGCACAAGCTCTGGTATACAGGACTCATCTTTACACTTCATAGCCAATGTTCATTTTTATTGTGAGCCTTAAAATAAATACTCTTTGAGAGTGGTGCAAGATACAAGTACAGTAAAGACTCACTAATCCGGTACTTCAGTACTACGGTCCGACCATAAGTTGGGCGGCACCCTCCGCCCGCGTCAGTGTAAACTAAAAGCTAAACAACAGCACGGACTTACTGTACACACATTGTCGCTCAAAAACATACCAACGGCTTAACGTGCTTTCCGAGGCACGGAGGAAACTCGGTATGTAATGGGTGGTAACCCATCCACAGACCAACCTAGGCAAGCACGGCTTAACCTAAAGATCGACCCGAGCGGCTGTTATTATCTAGCCACGAGCTCCTCGGCTTTCTGAGACTACTGTAGTTGTAGAACAAAAAGTAGGAACATTAAAAGTAAGTTTGCTGCCCGTATACCAATAGCTTGTTCCCCGGTACATGCAATGAATGATGTGCAGTTTTAGCTTGGACGGCCTGTACTATATCACTATTTAAGTAAAACACAGCCCAGAACAAAACTTATGGCCAATGGGGCTTATCAGATATATTTTCTAGATAATTTAAGTTGAACTTATGCAGTCTCGACAAATATAACGACAAAAATCGGTCATTAAGTGTAATCGATGTCAAATTTCTTTAATACATTTTCAACCTTATGGTTTCGAATTAAAGTAGAAAATCTATAAAAGGAATTTGACAACGATACGACTTAGCGACCGATTTTTGTCGTTATATTTGTCGAGACTGCAGGCCCAGAAGGTGATAGTAATATAGATTGAATTTCGCATGGTAAAAGAGTGTTTAAAATGACGTCAGAACATTGTTTTCTACAATTATACCTGGTTGTAGAATAATTACTACATAAGCGATCCCTCAACGTTGGGCAGAAGTTAGAAGGTAACATAGGTAGTTGATAAACGAAACTGAGCGTTATCATATAGTACAAAAGCACTTTATCTCATGACAACAGGCACTGCTGCTAAACACTGACCTCAGACCGCACTTCTTGAAATTTTTAAAAACACATTTTCACTGTCACAACAAATAGATTTCATGAACCTACTATCTACGACTTACACTCCGAATTGTACAAATTGAGGAGGTGCATCCACAAACCGCATGTCGTATGTCAGAGCGATAGGGGTCAGTTCAGGAAAAATAGTCGCGCACTTTTTTATGTCACTGAATAAAGGACTGTATCAGTTTTGTCTTCACTACATAGTATAAACCAAAGTCGCTTCCCGCTGTCTGTCTGTCTGTCTGTCCCTATGTATGCTTAGATCTTTAAAACTACGCAACGGATTTTGATGCGGTTTTTTTTAATAGATAGAGTGATTCAAGAGGAAGGTTTAAATGTATATTGCAGCCGTGCGAAGCCGGGGCGGGACGCTAGTTAAGTATAAAATTGGTCGTTCGTGCATCGTGAGCGCGTGAGGGGTTTCTGTCTGCGTCGAATTTCATACTTTAAGCAAATACTGATACAGTACTTAATTGCTGTTTCCGGTTGCAGATGTTTTCAGAATTATATCTTTAACACGTTAACTGCCAAGGTATATTTTCTGTATCCTCCAAATTTAATTTCTTGCGTATTGAGTCCAAATTGAATAATTATGTATAGAAAGTGCGCCCTTACCTTTATTTTGATTTTAAAAAAAATTGCTAAAACCATGTTGAATATGTCTTGCTTGGGGCCATGTCAGTCATTTTTAATAGAAAAGAACACTAAACGTGCCAGGTGGCACACTGCGGTCATTTGAATTAGATGCTTGGTGTCAGTCACCGGTGACTGGCATGGCCTGAACAGATAGTGAGTCTGTCAGGCACCGGTGCTGACATGGCAGTTAACGTGTTAACTAGCGACCCGCCCCGGCTTCGCACGGGCGCAATGTAGATAATATACATATAAACCTTCCTCTTGAATTAAAATCCTCCCTTTGCATTAAAATCTGTTGCGTAGTTTAAAAGATCTAAGCGTACAGACACCGGGAGCGATTTTGTTTTATACTGTGTAAAGGTATAGAACTACCTATGCATAGCTGCCACTTGAAGATTAGAAATAAAGAACTATATGCGATTTGTAAAAATAAAATTTAGTAATAAAACATTTCGCAAGCATAACTTATTCCATTCTTTTCCTTTACTCAAGAATTTTACTTGCACAGCATGATGTAAACAATGTAGTTACGCATTATTCATTCTGAAATAAAAAAGCATTTTGTGCGTCATCTTTGTTGTGGAAACATTAGTTGATTCTTGAAAGCAATTTTACTCTTCACAAATTCATGTCTTTGTTAATTTCATTGACGGTTTCGCAATAGCAAGACTCGGTAATTTCAGACGACTTTGACTGTGACAGACTCGACTTATGGAAACCGCCTATGCGTTGGTTTCAATTTTCTGGACGTAGCTCCGGCTGTCGCAACCGACTCTATATCCTACACATCAGTGAAAACCGTATAAAAGGCACAGAGCCCTTACAAAACATCGGAACTTTAATTAGTTTACATAATTATCAATGACCTAGTTAGACCACTAATAGTCAATACAAGAACACATTTTTTTTCCAAATTATTTATTATATTTATTTATAAAATATTTCTCAGCAAACTGATCAAAATTTCGTGAATCCCGTTGTTCTAAAAGAGCTAGCAGAATTGACTTGCTGTGTTATTGTTATTGCAGATTTGTTAGCGGATAGTTTTGGTCTGGGGAAGACTACCAACTTCAAGCCCAAACTATTTTCCACAGCAGGTGTCAATTTAGCAAGTAAGGACATTATACATAAAATAACAAGTCTGTACGTCTGTAAGGTCAATGACCGGGCTTAGTTCGGTTTGCACTGATATGTAGTGTGTGTGATAGGATAACAGACCACACCTAACCGCTACACATTTGCATAGCACCATAGCCTCGATTTTAAATATCGAATACGCTTTTGCGTGTCTATTTACCATAGAAATTATTGCGTTCAATGTTTTTTTTTTTTGCTTTTTTTTAAATCGCGATCGGGCTTCTTTTTGTTGGCTCTAAATGGGCTTTGAAAAAGGATTTTATCGATGAGTATCGACTTAGGTCTGACTAAAAAGGCCTAATACTCTTTAGCAAACAGAAACTATTCAACAGTTCCCTTTCGTTCTCACGTTAAAAACATTGCTACGGCTTTTACTTAGCAGGATAATAGCATTTCATCAAAAACATACCATTTAGTGATGCACGCTAACGTTTAATAAAATCATACAACGTTCACTATCATAGCAGCTTTAAATACCTAAAATTAAATCAAACACGCTGTTTTTAGCATAACATACGTCACTGTTATTAAGTTTTAGCTTTTATAAGTTTTGCTTTTTATCATAAACTGAGCCCTGTTTTGCCAAAGCGAATCATAGCGACAATTTCGACCATTATTTTATCAAAATAATCTCATATTCCAAATGTTAATGGTGCAGCAAATTACATACAAAATACAATAAGATGTTGTTCGGACAATGAATGCAAATATGGCGGAAGTTGGTTGGTCGGTTGGTTTTGGCATAACTGGGTAATAATTTATCTATTATTGTAATTAAATACCCTGTTTCTTTATCCTTAGATATTGACGTGGAAGAACAACTCACGCAAGTAGCGGAGTCTGACGACTCGGAGTCTTCCGAAGAGAAACTAGAACAGTACTTCATTGATGCTGTCAAGAAGGAAACCAGGACGAAAATTGTGGTGGATAATAGTTGCAGGTAAATTGTTGAAAGTTGAAGCATTTGTAAGTGTTTTTCTAATATGTTTGTAAATAATTTGGTATGTTAACGAGGTGAAAATGTGGGTAATTTTATGAGTTTGAGTGTGCAAGTGTATAAGAGTAGGGGTAGACCAAAGATAAAAGTATGGATTATAATAAATAATAATAATAATACCAGCCTGTTACTGTCCCACTGCTGGGCAAAGGCCTCTTCTCATACAGAGAAGGCACGAGCATTGATCACCACGCTTGCTCAAGACGGGTTGGCGATTTCAGACTTATATTAATTATAAGTCCAGGTTTCCTCACGATGTTTTCCTTCACCGATGTCTGTGATGTCCAAGATAAACTTAGAAAGTACATATGAATTGTAAAAGTCACATTGGTACTTGCCCGGATTTGAACCCACAACCTCATGCATGAGAGGCGAGGCCTTAACCTCTGGGCCATCACAACCATATGGATGGAACCATGTGGTATGGATTATGTAAGAAATAAATAACTAGCAATAGATCTACAGAAGAAGAAGACATGGGGCGCCAACCTGAAATAAAAGTGGGAGTATGACAGAGAGACAACTGAATTTAATATTGTGATTTTGCTAGTTGATATGGCCAGCTCGGCGGAGGCCTATGTCCAGCAGCCGACTTATTTCGGCTGCTATAATTGACATAGTATGACGTTTTCAAAGACAGTCGTTCACTGTTGTATTTCGTTTGTATAGCAACGTGTCCGTATGCTGGGACGCTCGCGTAGAAGCAGGAGGCGGTGGCTGCGGCGGCGCAGGCGAAGCGCACGCTCGCCGCGCGCTCCTCGGCACCGCGGGCGCATTGGCCGCTGCCGTGCGCGCCCCGCCCCCGGCCCCGCCCCCTCCGCCTCGGGCAGCGCCCCCTCCGCACAGGCCACACCCACCACTGACGCACACGCTGTATGATGTGTTCAGGCATTTGGCGTTGGAGTTCCATTATCAGGTGAGATATAAAACTGTGTAAAAAAAAATTCTAAGGCTACAGGACACATTAGAAATCTTGCTAGATTGCGTTACTCGGAGTATCTTTAGTACAGTCAGTGCTTTGCATTCCTTGATCCCCTTACAAAGAAAAATAGGGAAACATGGGTAACTTTGGGTACTGATTACTTTTTTTTGGCACTGCTGACAAGTTTTTTTTTGCTATCCTGTTGTGTGTGGAACTAAGCATCTTTACTCTTTGGTAAAACTGCTAAATGACATGACTATTATTACTAAATGTTTATCACCCAGATGGACTGCACATTCATGGAGAACGTGATCTCCCTGTGGCTCACGCTGAACGGCTCGGCGTGGGGCAGTGGCGGCGCGTGGTCGCTGGCCACGCTAGCCGTGCCGGCGGACACGCCGCGCATACGCCTCGCCTCCGACACCGTCAACGCGTTACTGCACTCGCTTTGCACGTGAGTGTTAAAACAGTAGCTAATAATAATAAATTGCTTGACTGTTGTGACTGAAAGTTCTTCTAGAGGAGCTCTTAGCTAAAGTGGATGGGTGTGAACGCCCATTACACACCGAGTTTCCTCCGTGCCTCGGAAAGCACGCAAAGCCGTTGGTCCCGGCCTGTCATTTGTAGATCTTTGAATATGAGAGAGATGATCGTCTTTTGAGATGTTTGCGTTTCAAATTCAAGTCAAAAGCAAAAGAAAGTTAAACGGTCCGGTGGCATTATTTTCGACCTACACGAGGTGAAGTCGCGAGCAAAAACTAGTGTCGTAATAAGTGTCTATTGAAAGAGAATGTTATGCATTTTCCTTTAAATCAAAATATTTATTCACATTTGCCTACATGTATACTTACAAGAATTTGTGTGGTATACTAAAACCAAAAACCCGACTACTGAATAAAATGTAGCCTATGTTACCCGAGCCATAAGAACGAATCTATTGACACCTTATTCATCAAAATCGGATAAACAGTTTAGGCGCTACGGAGGAACATACGTAAATACAAACATACCTGGACTGCTAAAATCATAACCCATCCTTTCGGCGTCGCCGTAGTCGGGTAATAAAACGCCGAGAACTCGAACCCGAACCGTTTACCTTGCACGGTTCGGGTTGGTCCTTTCGTATGGAGAAGAAATGTCTGAAACTCCTGAACTCCTGTCAAGAAACTCCATGGTTACTGTTTTAAAATTATTTGGTTTTACAATATTTTTACGTTTACAGGTTAGAAAACATATCGCTAAGATGCTGGGTGCTTTCAATGCAGGCTTTGGCGTGGATTGCAAGCTTACCCCTACAGGTACCATACATTTTATAAAGACCTTGATATACTCGTATTTGTTCTTGTAAACATATCATTAACATTTTATTTTGTTTGTAGACGGAAGGCAGTAGCACGCAAACTATGGGTCGCGTTATCCTAGAGTGCGAGCATTTCGTGCCGGCCCTAGTGAAGTTTATTACTATGAATGTGAACACAGATGGCGCTGTCGCGTCCTCTGAACCTTATTTGGTAAGTATCTATGGCTAGAAACATTCTTAAAACAAAGTTTCATAAACTCCGGACTCACTAAGAGGGGTGTTATAACCTTGTTTTTCCTTGGTCTGTTTTGTAATTAGCAGAAAATATGCAGTATGAAAATTAATTGTACTGAGGCGTGAACGTTAAATTGTTGCGTCTTTTGCATATGAAAATATCAGGAACAACGCCTCTTAGTCTAAAATGAGCGTTAAAATTAAGTCTGCTTTCTATATCCGTTGTATCGGATACATAATTTTGAAAATCTATACTATGTAGAGATATGGATTTCAGAAGACCGAGTTGAGTCACAAAATAACCACGCATTTAACACAGGGCGGCGCACAAATCGGCGCCGGCGCGGGCGCTGCCTCCGCCCTCCACTCCGTAGTATCGCGCGTCGTGTGCGCACGCGGCGCGGGCGGCGCGCTGGCCGCTCTGCGCGCCGTGTGCGGCGTGTGGCGCCGGGACAACGACCCGGGTCACGCGTATGACCTGCAGGCCACGCTACTGAGGCTCGCGCACCCGATGCTGCAAGTGCTCAGTGCTAGACATGTGCATCATGCGTTGCCGCTCTTCCTTACTGTCGGTGAGTCTATACAATATTGTCTTGTGGATTTATGGGAGTTTACTTGTGAATATGATTAGTTTCTGTTTGGTAAGAATGTTTTTTTTTCATATCCCATTCCGTCGGAGATTAAGAGGCAAGGTGACGTAATTTCCCCGATATTCACCAACCGGAAGGATGTGTTTAAGACACCGAAATGGGAAGGATGTGGCATTAACATCAACGGCGAGTCCATCTCACACTTAAGATTTGCAGATGACATAGTCATACTGGCTGAATCGCTGCACGACTTGCAGCTGATGCTGGATGGCCTAGTTGATTCTTCAATACGCATTGGTCTCAGGATGAACTTGGACAAAACCCAAGTTATGTTCTACGTACACGTCACCCCAGGACCTATTGTTGTCAATGGCGGTCCTCTCGAAGTTGTTCGAGAATATGTTTATCTTGGGCAAACTTTGCAGTTTGGTAAAAACCGTATTCACGTCGCGTATTCCACAGAGCCTAAAGACTAAGGTCTTAAACCAGTGCGTTCTGCCTGTTATGACGTGGACGTGGACACTCACGGTACGGCTGTCCATACAAGCAGGGTCATTCAACGAGCTATGAAACGGGCTATGCTTGGTGTCTCTTTGAGGGACGGCATCCGGAATGAGGTGATCCCACAGAGAACCAGAGTGTTCGACATATCTCACAGAATAAGTAAGCTGAAGTGGCAATGGGCCGGTCATTTTAGCCTTAGAACCGATGACTATTGGGATAGAAGTGTTCTTGAGTGGAGACCGCGAAACGGCAAACGTAAGGTAGGACGCCCTAAGGCTCGGTGGAGCGACGATCTTCGCAGGTTGGCTAGTGGCAATTGTATGAGAGTTGTTGAGAATCGAGTTAAGTGGCGTGCGATCGAGAAGGCCTATGTCCAGCAGTGAACTGCTGTAGGCTGATGATGATGATGAACTGTGAAATCGGATACAAATATTGTAAAATAATACTTAACCTAATATGTTGAATGTTCCCAGCGCATCAGTCGGTGTGGTGGGTGCGCGAGTCGGTGGGCTGGCGCGGGTCGGGCGGGTCGGAGGCGCGGCTGTCGGGGCTGCTGGCCGACGTGCTGGCGGGCGGCGGCGGCGGGGCGGCGCGCCGGGCCCCGCTGCGCCGCGCCGTGCTGCAGCAGCTGCTCACCTACTGCCGCAAGCTGCTCGCCGTGCCGCTGCCGCCGCAGCACTTGCCGCAGAATGTGAGTACCGTCGACCTGCCACCGTCTCAAACTACTTGGGGTCGGCCAAAACACCATTTTTTTTTTATTTTCCACTATCGCCGAAAGTTGGTATAATTCAATGTGTGTGACAATAGAAAAAAACATAATATTCTTCACACCGTCTTCTTTTCAAAATTGAGTTCACCTAAGTTAAAACATAAAATTTCCTCTAAAAAGTATTTGCGAAATCCAGCAATCACGATGATACAAAAAATGCTTCTTTTACTTGCGCTTATTTTATAGGAGGCCACAACATTCACATACAACTAGGTGAAACACTACAACACTCAAAGATCGTATAACATTTTTCATAAAAAATATTCGAAAATTATGTTTCTAAACTTTTGTTTCTACGCTGCAAGATATTTTACGTTTAAATTAAAATATTCTCATTTCGCTGCATCGCCAACAGGAAAAGTAAAACCTTTTCTAAACTCAAAGAAAAATAGTAATTGCCTTGTTTATAATCCTGGAATTCCCCTGACTACGTAATGAACGAGAATGAATAACCTCTAGCAACATAGTAATTATGACTCACACGATATCGTATAGGGCATTTCTAAGTATTTTATTTCAAGAGAACAGTGATCTGTTGTTCTTCACAAGTTAGTTTTGATAATAGTTTCGTGTTTTTTGTACTGTCATTATTCATAATTAAGCTCAGGTTACTGTAATGGTACGTTTACACGTTTCTACTCGTTTCTCATATTATCTGTATTTATACAATAGAATTTAATAGTCGTAATCTGTTAGACCCTGTCAAATATATTATAACTTTCTTGTCATATTCTTTTGAAACATGTTATATTTTACAAAAAAAAAAAAAAACCAGCCTGTTACTGTCCCACTGCTGGGCAAAGGCCTCTTCTCATACAGAGAAGGCACGAGCATTGATCACCACGCTTGCTCAAGACGGGTTGGCTATTTCAGACTTATATTAATTATAAGTCCAGGTTTCCTCACGATGTTTTCCTTCACCGATGTCTGTGATGTCCAAGACCAATATTAATCTAACAAGTTTGTAAAATCTATCATTATTTTCTGAGAACTTCTTTTTAAATAGATTTTTATTATTTTTCCTCTACAGTCGTCATCAAGCCCGTCAGTATCCACAAGCGGGGAGCAATCGCAGACGGATGAGAGCAAGGCCCAGCACAGCAGCACTCCCGAGGCTACCAATGTAGAGGACGAGAGGAAACAGCAAGCCGCACGCACGCCATGCTTCGCTGACACTGGTAAGATATAGACTTGTTTACTGGTAGATTTTGTTCTTAAAAAAAAATGTTTATTTCAATTTCATAAGGCTCAACAAACATCACCTTTTAAGCAAGAAGATGCTTGTGTTTGGTGACTCTGCTCTTCCACTTAACATTATAGTGTATGCAATTGAAAACAAAATAAAAAGAAATGAAAATATAAAAATTCAAAGATTTAAGTTAAAAATTAAATTAAAGTAAATCAAAGAGGAGCTTGTTTGTGTGATGATTGCGAGTGGATTATTGTGTGTGTGTGTGAGAGAGAGAGGGTGCATTGCGTAGTATATGAGTTATGTACGTCTAGTTTTTAGGTTTCAATTTAGGTTTAGGTTTCAGTTTAGGTTTAGGTTAGCCCTGCGACAATGTCTTGAGATCGGAAGAAGTCAGGCACGGCTTCCTCCACTAACGATTTATCAAGAAGTTTTTACCGGTTCTAGACAAAACAACAATACAGCCTTGTTGAATTGATCACTCCTACCTGTTTTATACGGGCTGTTTCATCATTTGCGGATAATTGGACTTCACACTGTTTTAAGCTTTCACGGTTTACAACTAAACTTATACTGTCACTTACGATATATCTTCCGTGATTAAAAATAACAAACAAAACAAACAATCACGGAAGATATCCCGTAAAGTACAGTATAGGTTTATAATTGGACTTGGTGGTCGCAGGTTAACAGATTCAAGAATTTATATCTGTGTTACACTATTATACTTCACAGTGTTCAAAAGTCATCTACACTAATATTATAAAGAGGGAAGATTTGTATTTTTGTGTGTGTGTATGTTTGTAATGAATAAACTCAAAAACTACAGTCGATTTCAAAAAAATTTTCACCATTAGAAAGCTAAATTATCCCTGAGTAACATAGGATATATTTATTACCAGTGGCGGTTTTCTCATAGAAGCTTGGAAGCCGGGCTTGCCTTAGAATGAAACTCAACAAACAAAAAAAAACAAAACATTCTTACGAAAACAAAAATGTAATCAAACAACATAATAACATCAGCTGATTCTGCCACGCGCCAAACGCAAAAATTCAAAGTCAAACGCAGCGTAATGTGATGCGAAGTTGCCAGGTTTACACACAACTGGATCAATTCACAGAAATTATTTTAAATTTGCGCGACGTTGCCAAACGGTCGGTCGGGATCCAGTGCTACTAACGCTTTCCCTCTCACACCCACTGGCTTGCATTGGGCTTCTAACCTTTCACTTACACTGCTAGCAAATCGTCTCTTTTTTCGATAAAAATAATAGGTAAATATAGAAATTTATATTGAATTTAAAGCTAGGCTTTTTTTTGAATGTGTGCGTGTAAGTCAGTGTAAGTTTGAAAGTGAATGTGTGCGACTCATTGCATCGCTGCACGACCATTTTAAATCAGTTCAATATTTGTTTCGAGCGGATTACTGTTGCATCTTTTTTGTGATTTTATTTTTTCAATTTCTTGTGATTTAAAGTTTTGTGATTAGTTTTTGCTGTAATTAACGTTGTTTAGTAGTGATTATAGTTTTTTTAACACTAAAATGAATTCGGAAACGCATGCAATTGTTCCTTGTGATGGATTAAAATGTGTTAATTCTGTTTTGGGCAAGGTAAATACTTTGAGTTTTACAGAAAAATATAATCTCGTGACTTCACCAAAACCTACTCCTGATTTGAATATTTCTCAGAAAGCTAAAACCCATAATAGGCATTTTAGTCGATCAGCGTACAGTATTCAATGGCTGGTCGGTTGCTCTCATTTAAACAAATTTTTCTGTTGGCCTTGCATATTTTTCTCTAATGATAAGAATGCTTGGAGTTCATCAGGTTACGATGATTTAAATAACTTCTCTGGTGCCATGAAAAGACACCAGAAGTCCCAAAAGCACTTGAATGCTGTTATTTCATTCTGTAGTTTTGGTAAAACACGAATTGAAACATCTTTATCTCGTCAGTTAGGTGACGAAATTTCTAAACACAATATGCGTGTCGATCATAATCGCGCCGTTTTTCAAAGGTTGGTTGATGTTGTGTGTCTTTTAGCACAACAGGAACTACCTTTTCGAGGTCACGATGAGTCTAAAACCTCGTTAAACAGAGGCAATTTCTTAGAGCTTGTTTCTTTGCTTTCTAAGTACGACCTTGTCTTAGAAAAACATACAAATCAACAAGAAGGCAATAAGCCGGGGCCCAGTTACTTGTCAAATAAAATTCAAAATGATATTATTCATTCCATATCCGAAGTTATTAAATCTCGCATTAAACTCGAGATTAATACGACAAAATTTGTTTCTATTATTGTTGATGAAACTCCAGATATAAGCAACAGAGAGCAACTGTGCGTAATTCTTAGGTATCATTATGGCAACGACATTCATGATCGTTTTATGCGATACGTTAATGTATCTGAAAGCCGTAACTCAGAAACTTTATCTAAAATTATTTTAGATTTTCTTAATGAATACGATTGCATCGGAAAATTAATAGCACAAAGTTACGACGGTGCAAGCGTAATGTCAGGCATAAGAAATGGAGTTCAACAAAAGGTCAAGGACGTTTGTCCACAAGCTATTTACGTTTGGTGTAATGCTCATATTTTAAACTTGGTACTTTCCAAATCATGTGGTAGGATTAGTGAAGTCAGTTCGTTTTTTTCTGCCCTTCAGGCAATGATTAGTTTTTTCAGTAACAGTACGAAACGTGCTGCTTTTTACGACACCCATTGTAGTAAACGATTACCTCACCTTTCTGCTACTCGTTGGTCATATTCATCACGTATTATAAACACGGTTTCAGAACAAAAAGAAAACCTTATTAAACTGTTTACTGAAATGGCTGACAACACGCAGCAGGAATGGGATGGTGATAGTATATTGGCCGCGGAAAACTTTTGCAGTTCGCTAACATCATTCAATTTTTGTTTTTTTCTTTCCATTTTTCACAAGATATTTGAAAAGACCGATGGCTTGTACAACATAATTCAAAAATCACAAGTCGATGTTGGTTTTTGTGTCAACCAAATAAAAGTGTTTGACTCATGGTTGCACAATGAATTCCTTGCCCAATTCAGTAAAATTTATGACGATGCATTAATAAGTAATTCTGCTCCTCGTTTAAGACGTAATGTCACCTGCGTTCGTACAGAGTATAAACGACTCTTTGTCCAAATAATTGATAACATATCTTCCGAAATTAAAGATAGATATTCAGAAATATTTAAATTACAGTTTTTCCAATTGCTTAACAACAAACAGTTTGATAATTATAATCGAGCTTTTCCGACAGCGGCATTAGATTCTTTATTCAGCATTTATGCAAACTATTTTGATAGGGAAACTTTAAAGATTCAGTTGATAAGTTTGTATTCATCACCTGAACTAAAGGAACTCCACATTTTCAATTTAATTGATTTCCTACATGAGAATTCCCTTCAGGATGCGTTTCAGGAACTTTTAAAGTTAGCCCATTTAATTGTGACAATACCCGCGACAAGTTGTTCCGCAGAACGCGCTTTTTCATCTTTGAAACGTATTCACACATATTTAAGAAATACTCAAGGACAAGAGCGGCTTTCCGAATTATCGACAATTGCTATAGAAAAACAGCTGTTGGTAGAATTAAAACGTTCACCAACATTTTATGCTGATGTAATAAAATCATTTTTACAGAAAGATAGAGTTTTTGATTTAGAATACAGAAAGTAATTAAAGTAATTTTATTATACATTGAAGTGTTACAATAAAAGCATGCACCAGAATCATTTACTCAAACGAATTGACAACAAACGGCTTTTATCAAAGCCACTGGAGGTATGTCATTGCTGATATGTATCTGTAAATCTATCTAGTAATACCATACCTACTGTGTGCTTTGTTGTTTGTCATCTGTCCGTGGTAAAGAAGCGAAGAATGAAGAGTTATGGCTGTTTACATTGTGAGTAATTACAAACATTTTCAACAATTTGTAACCAATTTATTATTAGAGCGCCATCTGCAGCAAAGCGAGAGCATTGGCAGAGGAATTGACTCGAAGAGTTCAGTTGTTACATTTAAGTCAATAGATGGCTCTTACATCATTTACTTATTTTGTGAAGGGATATAAAATACGATAGTTAATGACCACTATTTGTATTTTTATATTTAGACATATTTAAATTAAACAATAGGAAAATAAAACCGGCGTTATTAAAAACCAATGTCAGAACTCAGAACAGAGAGCAAATCTTTTTTTCTCCCAAATATCGTCAGTTCTTTACTGGGGCTTTACCTTCATGACACGGCTGGCACGCCACTGTTTATTACTAGAAAAAAATAGGGGGGGGGGTTAGGGGAAAATAAATGTCCACCCGTGAGAATCCGGGACGGGCCGCTAGTAATTCATAAAATGTAAGATCAATTTATTGTTCTTTTATTTTCACTATATTATTTTTGTCCGCAGTTCTCCAACATCAACAAATAATGCAGAAGTTCTACAGGACTCTTTCGATCTGCGACGGAATGAACACCGTCGCATTGAACTCTGGTAAACCACTGCAAACGATCACTCTTAAAAATCACGTCAAAGATTTTCTAAGGTCTCTTTACTATATTAATGTGTCTGTTACAGGCATGAATTCGGAGCCATCTTCTCTGAAGGAGGAGGTGTTCTGGCTTGTGGCTCACATGGCGACTGTGGCGTCCAACCCTGCGCTCATGGTCACTAGCCTCATGGAGTTCCTCAGTGAGTAACGAATAATGTTTCACAATCAAAAATAATGTTTAGAAATCTCGCAGTTTTTTCTTGGTAAAAATATCCATTTCCCATTAAAACACCTGCACGGGTAGAAACGGGTTTTGTCGTCGGAAGAATCGACAAAATGATAGATTTCTTTTGTTAATGTCATATTGTCTATTCTTTTGTCGACAAAACCCGTTTCTACGGTGGTCATGCTACCTGTGCTGATGATTTCTAGTCCACCATTTTGTTGCGGTTGTTACCTGCACAAGAAAAATACGTACAAAGAAGATTCTAATTTATAAAGTAATCTCTTCCAGCATACTTTCGAAAGGAGACGATTATTATTCACAAAAAGTACATTATTACACGCCTAAGATTGCACCATATCGTCACCGCAATCTCTAAACATAGGACATGTTTATCCACCAACCAGTATTGAGCTATGTAGTGGATGGAAGTCCTCTCTTTCTTTCCAGTGATCACAATGTACGGTGATTTTGTTGTTACTGTTACCCTGTGTCATCCCACCTCTGGGCAAAGGCCCCTCGCCCCATGACCTCCAAATCTTTCAATCAGAGCCAATGTGGACCACTGGTCATTGGTTCTGTCCAACTAGTCCCGCCATCTCCTGCGAGATCTACCGTATCGCCTTCTGGCTATGTCAGAGCTCCACAACGTGATTATTTTGGCCCACAGCTCGTCGGGCATACGGCAGAAATGGTTTGTTTTTTTTGTAGCTCTTATTAACCAAACCATTACTTATACAGGAAAAGAAGAGGTTGTGAATCTGTCTCAAGCGATGCAGCAGCTGATCATCCGCGTGCTGGACTACCCTGAAGCGCTCGCGGCGTTCATCGACGCGGGTGGCTTGGAACTGGCGCTCGAGAAACTCACCGCTTGTCATCAGGTAATTGAGAAAACAAACTCTATACGCATTGCTTCTCCCAGACAGGTTTCTCGCATGGTTATGGCGAACCAACGTAGTCTACATAATCCACAGAATAAGTAAGCTGAAGAAGCAAAATAGTGTCTGACTATCAACCAGTGTTCACCCTTATGCCCTGAGTAAGTGGTCGGACGTCAGCAAGTTCGGTAGTATAACAGATGACCATTGTGATAAACTTGTTTGAGTGGAGAGTTATTAAACGTAAGGTAGGCCTCGTAACGCCGTATGGAGCAATCGAGGTTATGTGGAGCGTCGAACTTCGCAAGGTGGCTGGTAGTAGCCGAGGATTACGTTGAATGGCGTAAGATATAAGTGGCATATGGACCGTAATAGGCGAAAATGATACTTCATCATCAAACTAACATACAGGGTGTAAAAAGACCCTTCACGAAGCCGTCAACCAAGCATTCTGTACATCTAACTAAGTAACTTTACGCAAAAAATATTGCTGGGAAACTACTTTTTTTTTGGGGTGAAAAATCACGTTTTATGGTAAAACTCAATGTAACGCAATCAAAACATTGTGCGGATGGATTGAATAGTACGGGGGTCGTGAAGGTGTTTTAAATTAAAATCTTCCATTAGAAACATGTATTTAAAAAAAAACTTGTGAAGAAGTTGGAACTTTGACCCCCAATATCTCCGTAACTAGAAGGTTCCCAGGTATGGTCTAGAACAAAAAAATGATCACAATGACGGGGAGAACAAGTACCTTTCGGCTTCGTTAAGGGTCTTTTTACACCCTTTATATTTTTGTGAAAATTAGTCATATTATGCTGTTTTATCATAATACACATGTGTTGTCCACAGGCGGGCCCCAGCAGCGGCCAAGGTCTGGTGTCTTCGCTCATGAACTACCTGAAGCTGCCTCCTCAAATGATGAACATGTCCACGCCGGCCTCTGGTAACAAGAAGAGCCAGACGCCTGTTATTGAGACTGCCAATGGACTGGTTAACATCGCACCGCTTTGTAAGTAGTGCTAGAGAGATTATAATAAAACACTTATGGCTGAAAATCAGCATTTCTTTATGTTCAGAGTCAAGAAACAGAGCCCCTTTTTGCACTTTTATTTGGTTGTTGGTGTAGTTTTTATCTGGGAAGAACTCAAAAACTACTTAAAAATAAATAATAGTTTACAATAATGTCTTTTCCAACAGATTAATAAAAAACAGCATCACACTTAAAATTGTTATGTTTTCTAAATCAACCCATAAGATAACTGATTTTTTTACGCAAGTGACTCTTAGACTTTGTTACAATCCTCATTATTCACCCCAACAGTCATTTGCCAAAGTGCTTTAATTGGAAAACCAGCAATAAAGCTCTTGCTGACCGTACGGAAATGGTCACTGAAAAGGAACAACCTCACAAGTAAGTAACGTGTATTCCTCGTTCAGGCACCGTGTCGTGCGGCAACCCCACCGCGCAGGCAGCCGACGTGCTGCTGGACGGCGGGGGCGGCATGAGCGTGCGCGGCGCGTGCGCAGCTCGGCGGGTGCGCGCGGCGGCCTGGTCCTACCACTTCTTCAGCGCCGACGACGCTAGCCTGGCGCTGACGCTGACCCTGCCGTACGCTGTGCAGCTGCATGAGGTGCAGTTGCAGCCGCATCTGACTAGTCTTGCTAGTGAGTATTGATTCATTTTTCTTGTCGATGGCAATCTGTATTGAGGGCGAATTTCATCATTGCTATGGAATATTGACACTGGCAACTTTTAATCGCAGTTTAGATGTGATGAATTTGTTAAGTTTCATATGTGAAGTCATTCAGTCGGCCCAAAACTTAGCTACGAGGTCGGCGATATTAGCAGCGTCCATTAATATCTGTGGTGTGCAGGCAGGGCGCGAAGAAAACGGTGCCAGGTGTCCCATCATTTGTGGAACAGCACTTTTACAGGTCAAACCGGCATCGTTCTATGACACATCTATAACTTTCTTTTCTTTGCTGTACATTAGGTGTATTGAGCAGGGTTGTTGCGAACATCAGCATCAGCATCAGCATCCGCTGATCTTCAGCATCATTTTCAACATCAGCATCAGCATCCGCATTGATCGATGCTGATTAATGCTGATTATTAATGCTGAAGTTCGAGTCGTGACATGACCGCAGAGAGGATTATATCACGTGTAGTTTTTGCCTGCGACTTTGACCAATTAAAAGGTCGTCTGCGGGGATTGTGATTGCAAACAAACACAAACTTGTCTCATTACGTTAATTCGTCATTACGCGTGAAAGTTTTTGTTTTTTTTTCCCGTAAACTATCGAGTGTTATCCGTGGAAAAGTGGAATATGGACGTATTTTAAATTAAGGAATCAAGAAACTGCAAACTGCAACTTATGTAACAAGGATTATTCACGCAAAGAGCGTACTAATACGGATTTTACTATTTCCCTGTTTTTTAAAGAAAATAATTAAAATCAGCATCAGCATCCGCTGATGTGAAAAAAATATGCATCAGCAACAACCCTGGTATTGAGACTGCTATGCTAAGGCTCACTTGCATCACAAATCGTTTAATCGTTTAACGCTACACATATTTAAAACATTATTTTGTCGTACAAGATTTTGTGATTTGCGATGCAAACGGGTCTCAGACACTAATGAAATGTTAACTAAGTCATACTTTATGCCTAGGCATAAAAGTTAGTTTTACTAGTAATAGTTAGGCAGTAATGTGTCGAGGGTGCATCACTAACAGTGTGTATATGTTCCTAGCATGTCCCGGCGCGGTGGCGGTGGAGGCTGGGTGCGGCGGCACGCTGGCCCCGCTGGGCCCGCCGCAGAACACGGCCGGCATGACCTTCATCCGCCTGGTCGTGGCCAGGCCCATCGTCTGTACTACTGTGCAGATCAGGCTATATAAGCCGAGGGATTCGTCCAATATGGGTCTTCTACAGCTAAGGCTGTTGGCTGCGCCGGCTTTCAACAGCCATGCGAGTACCACACCTATTACGTGAGTGTTACCATTGTACCTAGGTAGAAAGACGTCTTGAGATAAAGGGTGTAAAAAGACCCTTAACGAAGCCGAAAGGTACTTGTTCTCCCCGTCATTGCGATAATTTTTTGTTCTAGACCATACCTGGGAACCTTCTAGTTACCGAGATATTGGGGGTCAAAGTTCCAACTTTTTCACAAGTTTTAAAAAAAATACATGTTTCTAATGTAAGATTTTACTTTAAACACCTTCACGACCCCCGTATTATTCAATCTATCCATCAGCACAATGTTTTGAATGCGTTACATTGAGTTTTTCCGTTTTACTTAGTTTGTACGACAGAATGCTTGGTTGACGGCTTCGTGAAGGGTCTGTTATACCCTGTATGTATAGGAATCAAAGTTATTACAACCATCGGTATTGCATGCTGGTATTGCGCTGATTTGTTTGAAATACTCGAGTAGCCCTAGGGGTTTCCAAAAGTGATTATTGCTATCCAGATTGCTAGCAATCCATACTAATATTATAAATGCGAAAGTAGTTTGTTTGTTTGCTACCTTTTCACGGCTAAACAGCTGATCGGATCGTACTGAAATTTGGCGAGGAGATAGATTATATCCTGGAGAAGGACATAGGCTATCTTTTTCCTCACTCATACTCATCAAAATTACCACCCGAATGAAGTTGCGGGCAGCAGCTAGTACTACAATATGGGAATTAGTATAACAGTATAGGATTTTATTTATTTCTATGATAGATGTGTAACTATTGTAGATATTTATTACTTTCATTTTGATAGTAAACTAGCTTTTCCCGCGGCTTCATTTGCTTTAATTTAGAATTGGCAATCAATTCGCACTATTAAAGTTTCTATGATAATATAATACAATTCAATCATGACGAGAAAGACACGTGGCGCCATCTATTATCAAAAGAACGTTATTGTTGTTCTCCTCGGGAATAGTATTTTTTTCAAAGGTATCCTATGTCCGTTTCTGTATACCTGATAACGTATATCGACGATGAAGTGACAAGAACCTTTATCTACCAGAACATGATTTTACAGGAAACGAAAAAAACGTTTTATTTATTTTAAACGCAAGGTATGAAAAATACTGATATTGGATATGTATTAAATAAGAAGCGTGTATTGGGGGCTATGTGCGACTAGTGTATATACAATCAGCTTTTTGATTTAGACGTAGGTAGGTGATATTGCTATCTAGGCTTTGAAAATATACATTATAATAGCAAAGATAGAAGATATTTCTAGTGATAAGCGAATATCGCATGATCCCTTCTATCTGTCTCGCTCACGCATTTCTATGAATTATCCTTCCTAGACGCAAGCAGGCTCATTCAGTCGGCCGGTAGCTGCGTGAAAGTAAGGACGTATCTAGCAGGAGTGAAGATAGGAGGTAGGAGGGAGGAGGAGAATGGAACCGGCGAGAGATGTCGTGCGGTGTCCCACAGGGGTCGGTTCTAGGGCCGCCCTTGTGGAACATCGGTTACGACTGGGTGCTGCGCGCCGACCTCCCTAGCGGCGTCAGCGTAGTCTGTTACGCTGACGACACGCTGGTACTGGCACAAGGGAGGTCGCACGAGGCGGCGGCCGAACTGATGACACGCGGGGTTGCGATAGTCGTTGAGAGGATCCGGCAATTGGGTCTCGAGGTGGCCTTGCACAAGTCCGAGGCCATGAGCTTTCATGGGCCTCGGAATGCGCCACCGTCGGGATCCACGCTGACGGTAGGAGGGGTTCCCATCGGCGTCGAGTCGACTTTGAAGTACCTAGGACTCGTCCTCGACAGCCGGTGGAACTTCGTTGAGCATTTCCGACGTTTGGCTCCCAAACTGGAACGGGCCGGGGCTGCCTTCAAGCGGCTCTTGCCCAACCTGAGGGGTCCAAACGCCTCCTGCCGTAGGCCCTACGCGGGGGTCGTGCGGTCCATGGCCCTTTACGGGGCCCCGGTGTGGGCGCGTTCAATTAAGCGGCGTGCCGCGCACTACCTGAACGCGCCCCAAAAGGTCGTAGCCGTAAGGCTGATCCGGGGGTACCGCACGATCTCCCGCGAGGCGGCGAGCCTCCTAGCCGGATTGCCGCCATGGGATCTGGAGGCGATAGTCCTCGCGCGCCTGCATGAATGGCGCGCGGGGGCACTACGTCGGGGGGAAACTCCGCTGCCGCGGCAAATCACCGCTCAGCGGACAGACCTCCGACGCGATCTCATGGCGACATGGAGACAGCGACTGTCGCAACCCAGTGCAGGGCACGCCACAATAGTGGCGATAAGTCCCCTCTTTGAGGAGTGGCTAGAGAGGCGCCACGGCGCCCTCACCTTCCGCCTGACGCAGGTCCTCACCGGACACGGTTGTTTCGGGAGGTTCCTGCACCGAATCGGGCGGGAGGAAACGCCCGGGTGCTATCATTGCGAGGATCGTCCGGAGGACACGGTGGCGCACACCGTGGAGGTCTGCCCCGCTTGGGCGGAGCTCCGCCGTGTCCTCGTAACGGCGATAGGCGGCGGCGACCTCTCGCGCCCGGCCCTGGTTCAGGCCATGGTCCGGAGCGAGAGGGAATGGGAAGCCGTCACCTCCTTCTGCGAAGCAGTCATGCTAGCGAAGGAGGTGGCGGGACGTGAGAGGGAGAGAATCTCACGTCCCAGCCGCCGCGGGCGACGCACCGGGCGTCGGGGGCCACGTGGTGGCTCCCGGCCACCGTAGGCGCGGGCCTGTGGACGGTGAGTAATGGGTTAGCTCACCGTCCGTCCGTCTTATGACGACAGGCCGTGTCGACGGCGCGTTCGTGTTCCACGCGCGCCTCAAAGAGATGTCAGCAACCAGGAAGGGGCCCGCAAGGGCCGATGCCTGCCGGGGCTGCGGGACTGTTCGAAAGAGATACCGCGGCCCTGGAACACAAAGGGCAATGAAGGAACATGGATGGGTTTTAGTCAGTAAGAGTCTGACACTCCCTCCCACTCCACCCAGAGCGGGAGAAGTCATTTGATGATTTCAAATCGGTAAAAAAAAAAAAAAAAAAAAAAAGATAGGAGGTCTTGACAGAAATAATTAGGTTAGGGTTATTTAGTGGTTATTGTTATTAGTTTCTTAGATGAGATTGTCAACAAATTTGATGCACATTTGCTTACTAGTTATTGTCAGTTATTAATAACTCGTTAAAAAATAAGATATGAAGTTAGCTGCTATTGCCAGCTCACGCAAACAATTATTTAAAGTCTATCTACGCAAAAAAAGTAAAATCGCAAAAATGACAGTTAGGACCCAAGTAGCACAAAACTGCATTATAAGATGTCACAAGAGGTAACATCGGTAACTTTAGCACTTATGAAGAGTTATTACAGTACACTCGACCTGCAATAAGTGAAAAGTGAGCTTTCACCTGAATAAGAACGTTATTAGGCGTCACGGGGACCACACTGTAACGCTTGCAGCGTTAATATAGGTAACAAGTTCAGTATTATACAGCTTTAAGCAATTTAAAGGATTTTTGTGGACTTTAACTAAGCTATATTCTGAATTGAAGACCACAACTGTACCCTTAGACCACTTGCATTTTAAGAAAGATCACGTGAGCTACTATAATGTAATCAGTTATTCTGTGGCTTCAAATAACAAAGATATAATGCCTTTTGCTGCACACAGTGGAAATTGTGTAATGTTAATCAGCTTGTTACACGCAATCGTATAATAGCTCTTATAAAGCCTACATGATTACTATGGGTGAACATTATATGATGCTAAGTTAAAGCAAACTGCTCTATATTAGCTCACATGTTATCCATAATCTCAGTGAGAGCTGAATACTTGTACTATCGTTGACAATTAATCTACTAGTGCCGTTAAATAAGACCTTGAAGACTTCTTTATTCAGCGCTTCGTAGGTAAGTAGCTAATCGCGTCGTTTAAGATACTGTGATATGTGGAAATATAGAAAAAGGACTGGCGGAATACGCCGAAAAATTCATGCAGAATATTTGAGGATTCTGAACAGAAATACAGTGAACATTGAACAGGCTACACGTTTTGTAAATAATGGTCCAAGTGTGAATGAAATTTTAGAACGGGAGGGTTCCGTATTCGAAAATGTTGGTGTAAAAGCATATGCAGATTTAGATGGACAAAACTCTTCAAGTATACAGCGAATGGTAAAAGATAGTGGTAACGTATTGTGCAGTAATGACAATGAATATAGATGGGCAGATAGATCTAACTTTTCTGCAAGTTCAGACAGTGACAGTGTATGTAGTAATTATGATAAAAAAGAAAAATTTCGAGAAAATATAAGAAAATGGGCCATTGAAAAAAATATTGCACACACATAGAATATAAGTATTTTATTCCATTAATACATACAATGTAAGAAAATAAAATACTTGAGGTACTGATTATTTTGTACTTTTATTTATTATTTACATCCTTTCCACATAAGAAAATATCACGTGACCGTAGAATGACCGTCTTTTATTAATTTAGAAGCATGTTTGATATTTTTTGGTGGCCAGTGGACAATCCCTTTCGATTCCCACAGCGTGGGAACTATGGTCAGTTTAGGTACATCGTACTCGATCGTCTGTACTATTTTAAAAGCCATAATATTTCTCTGAAAAGAAAAACAATTGATAATTAAATAGGTATAATGTACGTAATTTATTTTTTACCTATCTACTGTGTATGGACTGTCCCATCCCAACGCTCCATGCATAAAACTAAATAAGATGTACCAACTGTAATTAGTTTACGATTGAAATTATACGTCTGTGCACGAATGAAAGTAAAAATAAGTCCAATCCGCGATACACACCCGACTGCGGTCCGTCGCACGTCAACTGGTAGAATAGCGAGGCGAGGTGTGTCAAAGGCGAGGAGGGGGGGGGTGCTCCCGCGCCTCACCTCACAGGCGAACATTACACGGTCATGCAAGCGTCAATCATTTCCATCAATCATGAATGATGGTTGAATGACGGAATTTTATCGCTTACAATTTTCGTCAATCATCGCATTAGACGGTAGGTTTTTCGTCAATCAAAATTTTGTTTGTGGCAAAACTGACAGCAAAACTTATCGTGTAATGTTCGCCATATACTCATACTCTAACTGCACTTAGATCGCGCGTATACTGTAGGTACTTAGGTACCTTACCTAAGATTTTCATTTCACAATGACCACACTGTTTAAAAGCCTGAGCTTTTAAAAAGTTTTACCTAATTATGTCTACTTTGGTCGAGAAAACTTTGATACTTACTAGGTATATGATTAACAGTGATCGGAGTAGGTAGATTGATTTTTGGTACTTGTATCATAAATGCACACAGAAAGAATAACATGGATAAGCCATTTTTCCGGAAAGTAATTCCGGTATTTCCGGATTCAATTAAATATTGTTAATGTTGGTAGTGATATTATTACTACTCAATTCAAAATTTAAAGGAAGGTATCAAAACTAAATTAATTCATTATTTATCTGTTGAATAATAAAAACAATCGAATTCCGATCGAAGCTTTAATACTTTTTTTTTTTAGCCTTTTATGGCTAGATCTTTTATAGATAGATATAAATTGTTGCACTTAAATTTAAATATTTTCATAGTGGTCATGGTAATTTATATTAAGGGTAGAATAAATGACGGGGCCCCATAGAGGGCCAATGCCTGCTGGGGTCGTGAGACTGTTCTAAGGATGCACCACGACTCTGAAACGTAAAGGGCATACGAAGGAACAGGTTGATTTTAGTCAGTGAAGTCTGACAGTCCCTCCCGTTCCACTCTGGGCGAAAGGACTCATTTGTGTGCCGTTAAAAAAAATATGAAGAATAATAAAGAATAACATTGCTCATTTTATTACAATTCCTACCTTTTTTTTGAGGATGGCAAATCATCAAATGACTCCTTCCACTCTGGCAAAATACAATTCCTACATAAGTTCCGGTTTTTTTTTAATAATCCACCAATTCCGGAGGAATGTCCATAGTAATATATACGTTTCGGATCAATGACCCCAGTTCAATCTACCTACTCCGATCACTGATGATTAACATACACTAATCCAAAAAATAATATAGGATGATGATGATGAGGCTTAATCCGCGGATCCCTAAAATTCCTGCAGAGTTTATCGGTTCACTGATGATTACCTACAGTTATTTGCCTACATGTTACCCACTATCAAGCTTTACATGAATCTGTAGCTGACTTGTGTAACACAAGAACCACTCGTAACAGCTCGTTACTGATTCATGTACCACGGGTGGACACTTAAACAGCTCATGCCGTTTGATTGTGGTTAATACGGTACACATTGCTTGTCTGCCATTTTTAGATTCTAACCTATGTATACAATATAATAACAATTTGTTTTTGTTTAGTTAACGAAAATAACAACAGAATTTGAATAGAAAATGTAATGATTTTATACGTAAACAGCTTATTGTCAAATTACAAAGGAAAAATAAAAAGACTTAATTTTTTATAATAATGTCATCAACCTATTTTATACTATAATTTTCAAGTAAACAGTGATATTTTGAGAGCGCGTTAAAATATTCGTCTATAATTATATAGTATTCGACAATAAACTCTCTTTCCCATTCGAATTTCATGCACATGGAGGAAAAACAAAGTTTTACTTACCGATAAACATTTGCCTATTTCCCACAAACACTTTACAAAATGGTTCACACAAAACATATCAAAATAATATTAAGTAGTAGGGTGAAAATTATTCACAATTTTGCCACTTGTGAATTGTCATCTCCATAAAAGAGTTACTAACAGGGGTAGGACAGTTCCATATATCGACAGATTTGGGGTAATTTCTTTCAAAATGCGACATCTGTTTTTTGCATCCAAAACAATTAGTTACCTTATGTCACCACAGATGGCGAAACCGGCGACACCATCGATCCTGATATAATTTGTGACTCAAAACTTAATAAATGAAATATAATTTCATTACCTAATCATTTTATTTAACACGTATTATAATTATTTGCAAATATTTATGTAGATTACAATCTGCGTAATAATTACAATAGCAACACATTGAATTATTGATTTGGTAATGATTGTCAAATGTCAAATTGTCAGGTCAAAATTCAAATAATATGGCGACTGTACCCTGCGCTTGCGCTTGTTTGTAGTTTTCATTCAGTGTTTGTGCCTTTCTTCGTGAAATTAATCCGCCGATCCGCGTTGTGTTGAGTCCGGACAGGACTCCGTAGTGAAGTGTACGAATTATTTTGAAAACCCAAGTATTAATGTGCTCATATAGTTGGACTTGTTCAACAAACCGGATTTTGTCTGGCAAAATCACATATCATGGTGCGGATGAAATTAAAGCAGAGGCGCAAGCTTATAAAATAAACACAAGATAAATAAATAAGTTTTTTATAAAATAAAAGTTGTTTTTTTTATGTATCCACTGTGTACCTTTTGAAATTGATGCTTCCTTACTATTTTACTTGTTTTTTTAATTTGATAAAGTTTTACTATGATTTTGTTACTTAGTAAAGAGAAAAAGTAAAATGATGTAAAATTTTATCAACTTCAAAAACAAGTAAAATAGTGAGGAAGCTTAAAGTATAGGTGCACTAATGCATAAGTAGTACCTATAGCTAGTTATAGCTATATATGTCGCAAGTTTGTGGATGCAAATAATAGATGGCGCTATTTATCCGATCAATTGACATTAGCGTGCTTCAAAAAATTGTGCGAGCGGGCTCTCTATACCCGTTATATTACTTTACTCTATGGTTACTAATATCCTGGAGTGTATTTTGTGCTGAAAAATAGGTAACAAGTACTCTATTATTCAGCCCTTGTGGTGTATAAAAGGTAACACATACCCTGATAATCAGTCATTATTCAGCTCTTGGGGCGACTGTTACCTTTAATAATGCTCAAATAACGCTGATATAGTGCAGCCAGCTTCATTATTCAGCTAACAGCTGATTAATTTGTGCCCAAATCAGAGTTATATCAGCTGAGTAGGCGCCTCTAACGCTCTTATTCAGCAGGTTTATTCAGCTGAAGATTTCATTGTGAACAGTGATTCAGCTACTATTCAGCGCTTCTGTGCTACTTGGGGAGTTCTTGTCACTTCATCGTCGATATGCAAAATTTCAGGATGATCGGTTCAGTGGTTTAGGCGTGAAAAAGTGACAAACAAAATTACTTTCGCATTTAGTATATTAGTTAGGAAGTAAGGATTAGGATAGGATTATCATAATTGTATCCTCGTGTATGGTTTCATCAGTATCCTGACATGATTCCTGTTCCCCACCAGAAGCAACAACTGGGCGTGCGTGGTGGCAGCGTGCACGCGCTGCGGTAGCGCAGCAGGCACGCGGCTGGCGCGCGCGCGCGGCGGCGGCGCGGTGGCGGCGCTGTGCGCATGCGTGGCGGCGGGCGGCGCGCCGGCGCAGCACGCGCACGCCGCGCTGCTGGCGGCGGCCCGGCACGCGCATGCGCTGCGTGCGCCACTTATTACTGCGCTGCTCAATATGGACGCACACGCTCATGCACATGGTGAGAATCACTTGTACTGTTTTATTAGGATACGCGGACGACGATTTTATTTTGAATATCCAGCCTTTTCACAAAAAACTTTGTTTTTTCAAAACCAAAATTTATTTATTTAACAATTTATGTACAATTTAAATACAGAAAAGAAGAAAGGAACAGAAAATAGTACAAAGGTGATGATTATAAAAGAAGTAAAACAGAAGTTAAATTGCAGTAAAGGGCACTCTACACCTCTGCCTATCCCTTCAGTAATAAAAAGCGTGATGCTATATGAAAACCTTTTATGTTTTTCAATGCCAAGATGTGCCTTTAAAATATCAAAACCACTAGTATCACGTTGTGCAGACGTAAATTACTTTTGTTCACTGAAAAAATGTCAAGACAATAAAACACATAAGTGTTTACGTGCGAACGTAGATTTACGGTAAAATTTCATGTTTGACGTTTGATAAGATAGTTTTTAAAAGAATAGTTACGCGTTTCATACATGTTGGATAATTACGAGAGCAACTTGAAAATGTGATTTTTTGTTTGTTGAGATATCTTAACGATTTTGTTGTCAAATGAAAGGTCTAGGACTAAAATCATTTATCTGATTTGAATCATGTAATTCGGTCCACACGTTTAGTAGATAATTAAGAATTAGTATAGTGACAATGTAAACAACCAGAATTTTTGATGATTTATTCTACGAACTTTTTAATGAATGCAAAATGTGAAAATATTGTTATTGTAAGTTAATGAGGAATGTTAAACAAAGAGGTATCTAATTAGCCTAAATATTAAATTTTGTTTTCATTTGTTAATTACAAATGACGGACTGTAATATTCATTAGCCGCGTATTCACTGAGCGAGCAGCCTCGCGAAGCAGCCTCGGACGTTTGCTTCGCAACGTTTGCCGCGCGAGGCAGCCTCGGTCTGTATTTAAAATACATGAGGCTGCCGCGCGCGGCAAAGCCGAGCCGGAGCGAGGCTGAGCCAACGACTCGAACGCTCAGTGATGACTCACAAGTCGAACAGAGGCCACGCGTGCGTAGCGCATATTCAGTTCTGCTCAAGATTATCATAAGGCCGTGCGTTCGGAAGGCTATCGCCACCACTGCCTTTATACTAATACATCAACTTGTACAAAAAAAGAAAAGAAAAAAACCTAAACGTTTTTGGATAAAAACGATTTACAAAAACAGATTACAAGCTGGGAACAGATTATTTGAAGAGTTGTGCTTTGATGATGCAGAAAGCTATTTTACTAGAATGAGTAAAAGTCGTCTTCGTCGAACAAGCGAGGCAAAACACAACCGTCTTGAGTGCGCGCGGCAAACTTACCGAGGCGCTTTTGAGCATCGACAAAAACCGACAACGCTCGGCTCGGGCCGAGGCACGCTCGGGCGAGGCAGCGCGTGGGTTTGCCTCGGGCGAGGCACGTCTTGACCGACCGAGGATTTGCCTCGCGCGGCTGCCTCGCGAGGCTGCTCGCTCAGTGAATACGCGGCTATTGTCTATCGACCTAATTGACCGTGTAATCATAGGCATCGAACATAATATAGATTACGTGGTCAAGTGGTAGATGGATAGACGATGAATGTTATAAGTTCGCTACTTGAAATCGAATGACGTGAGATCGAATCGAAATGTTATTCGATCTTATATAAAGGGTGTAAAAAGACCCTTAACGAAGCCGAAAGGTACTTGTTCTCCCCGTCATTGCGATATTTTTTTTGTTCAAGACCATACCTGCGAACCTTCTAGTTACGGAGATATTGGGGGTCAAAGTTCCAACTTTTTCACAAGTTTTTTTTTAAATACATGTTTCTAATGTAAGATTTTTACTTTAAACACCTTCACGACCCTCGTACTATTAAGTCCATCCATCAGCACAATGTTTTGAGTGCGTTACATTGAGTTTTACCATAAAAAGTGATTTTTCACCCCAAAAAAAAAAAGTCGTTTCCCAACAATAATTTTTGCGTAGAGTTACTTAGTTTGATGTACAGAATGCTTGGTTGACGGCTTCGTGAAGGGTCTGTTTACACCCTGTAGATACTTGAAATCGATAAATTATGGGCGCGATAGTTCAGTACTTCGATGCATCAAAATCTCGAACAACTATAAGCTCGAATCATCGGCAGCGCGAAGGCTCATTATCTTTAAACATATTTCAAGTTTTTTTTTTTAAATATCCTATTTTCTTCAATTATTTCTAAGTTACCGAACTTAAGACTAAGATTCCTTTTGAAATTGGTAACAGATACATTTTTACAGATAACTGGACAAGAAAATGTTCAAGAAAACCATATTCATGAGTTTAGTGACTTAAAATTCATTCGCAAAAATCTGAAAATTATCTATGTAAATGAAGGCAATAATTTATTTTATTAATCTTAGAAATTTTTCAATTTGTAACTGAATGTTCAAATTATTCTCCAAAACCTCATTTTGGTCGCTATCTAATGAGGTTTAATAACTAGAAAAATATTCAAAGACTAATGGCTGAATAGGTGATTAACTGATTTGCAATATCGGACAACAATGCCAACTTTCACTTATTTCTGATAAATAAGCCCATTTGTTAATTACTCTAATTGTTGTGATACGATTCCTAAGAAATGTTTTGGACGGTTATAAATGTTCCATGGCACATCTTTTAAAACTAATGAGGGTAGTTTACTAACTATCGACGTTTTGCAATAAAAGGGCTTAATTTTCTTTTTTATAATTTAGTTTGTTCACTACTGTGTTACTGATAACAGTGAAACTTTGCGAATATAAAATAAGTTTAACCATCTGTTTGTTCTTCCAAAAAGTGAAAAGTGAGAGAAAAAGTATGAGTTCATTTATTAAGGAAATATTTTTTGGTGCGTATCCCCGTTTAGACTAAACAATTTGTTATTTGGTATTTTGGTTGTATGCAAAGTTCTAAAATTCATTTTTTGTTGATAAATATCTAGCTCAAACAGTCACGAGCACCAATATGCAGTGGCGAAGGTTTCATACAACTCGATTCCTACCGGATTCCCTTTGAAAAATGGCACAGTCAGTATTCTATAGACAAATAATATAATCACATTAAAGTGATGTACTCCGGCTTAGTTCTTATACAAACTGACCCTTCGCTACTGCCAATATGTATACACTTTCCTAAATTGAAAAGAGATTTTTGCGAGAAATAACGATTGTAACATGGAGATAGGATCTTTTTCATAAAAATATGAGTTCCTAAATACTATGTTCGTAACAACATGACATTTTAATCAGAACAGTAGGAGAAAAACACAAAATGTTAAGTGTTTACATATTGGTGCTTATGACTGTACTAAAAAGTCGAAGTTTTTACTTGCTAAATATAGGTTTAAAAAGGTGTAAATATAAAATTAAAAGACTTCTATGTTTTGCTGTCAACGACGTACAAATATTATAGTCCAGGATCCAGAGTCCATTTTTACAATTGATTACTATCAAGCTAATTTTCCGTGAGTAGCTTCATTTTGATGAGACGCCCAAATTTTACTCTTACAAAAATTCTCGATTGTGATAGCTAACAGGGGTAGAAGGGATATAATATGTCGATTTGACGATTCTCAAAGCTGATTTTCAGCCCACCGTGCACCGCGATAAACGTCATCGGCGGACTCCGCCGCACGTAACAATGAATTTCAAAGAAACGCGCATAAAATCACTAAACCGTAAACGTACATCGCTCATCATGTTTGAACTTACTGCGGGCCGCGCCGCGTCTTCGTAAATGAGCCCAGACTGTACGCCAACGAGCGTTTACGTCGCAACAACAGATATCACCGATTGGACGCTACTTATGACTCAGATAATTATTATCATTTCTTTCCTAGCATTCCAAGTATCAACAAATGGTCGAGTGAACGGCAGCATGTGGGCGGTGTGCGAACTAGTGCGGCAGCTGTGTCGCTGGTGCGCGGACGGCGCGGTGGCGGCATACGTGCAGTGGCTGGCGGGCGCCGCCGAGCTGTGGCTGCGGCAGCGCGAGCCGCCCTCCGCCGCGCTCACGCACACGCTGGCTTCAGTAAGTTGTGACGATATTTCCGAAACATCACCTACAAAAAAAAAGGAGATACAAAGTCCGTGATGGTCTTTACACCGGTTTCCTATCAGAATTCCTCAGACTACAGTCACATTAGCGAAGGCTGAGCGATAGCAGTAGCAGCGAGCGCCTTGCGGAGATGAGAGACAATAATAGTAGCATAAAAGGCACGACATGTGTAAGTGGTGTCCGAGAATAGAGAACCCCATGTCCTGCAATAGCGTGCTATGGTCTGATGGTGAACTGTTGCCGTGATCATGAAGTTTGACAAGCATATTGACATACCTGCATCTGTTTGTATGAATGCAAGCCGAAAACCTCAAGAATTCTGGCTAACTTTCAAATCTAGTGAAAAGAACGATTTGCAGACGGACCTTGTTTTTTTTACGATTCATTAAAATATAAAAAGATTGTGATTCCACAACATGTGTTGAAGACATTTATTCCGAAATAGTAGTTAAATCTAATCTCCGTTACAGGTATTATGGACTCTGAAAGAGAAGCGTATCCTAGACAACCTAGAGGAGTTGATAACGGACGACCTGTTCGAGCTGGTGTACACCTGGGTGAAGGATGTCCCCGAGTCTAGTCTGCTCAAGAAGTCGCTCGATGCCAGTGAGTACTGTACTTTAATCCACACTAACACTATACATTCGTTACCTGCTCTTGCAAAATGTTGGTATTCCTGTAAAGGTTCAGTTATTTGCTGAAATTTGACATGACTGTTAGTATATATAGAGGAGTACGTAAGGATCTTAGCAGATACCGTTTTGTTTAATGGAACAAGCGTATATCGCACCTAACTGATTTTACTGATATAAAACTTGATAGAGCTTCCAGTTGTGTAGGATGTGTTTTATTACAGGAGTATTTAGTCTGATCCTTCTTCTAATTATTCTAGCCTTTATTCATTTTTCTACAAAGTTTATTTAAAAAAAAAATCTTATAAAAAACATTAAAAAAATTGCGGTCTGCCGGTATCGGGAGCAGGGTCCAAGCTACCGGTGGTTATGGCTCCAGAGGCAGGAACCTCCTCAAAATGCTTGCCGTATCGTGGAGTACTGCCTGCTGAATCAGGCCCTTGATCCAACCGCCTAAGGAGAGCCTCGAAAGTCGTCGAGGCTCTTGGCCATAAGGCCATTGGCCGTCACGACAATCGGTACAATGATAGCCGAGTTCACATTCCACATCTCGACAACCTCGAGTGCCAAGTCGAGATATTTAATTTGTTTCTCTTTCTCAACTTTCACGAGGTTCTCGTCATGCGGGATGGTAACATCGACTATGATTACCATTCTCATTGTTATTTATTTTGCAGTTCTATGTTCGATGTGCTACATCAGGCCGGAGCTGTTCAGGATGCTTCTAGAACATATGGACATACCCATGGATCAAGACGAGAGGTAAACCCAACAAAACTTATTATTACTAATCCTGTCTTTCGTGTTGATTCACTCATTTGGAAAATACTTGTCTAAATACTAATTCTCTACAGAAAAAATATGTCGACATACATTTGTTTTGGTAGGTATATATTTTTGCCACTAATGAAATAACAAGGTCCTTATAGACAGTTTCAATTTCAACTGTAATTTGTTTTTATGGCACATATCACTTCTGCAATCTCCGAAAGGAGAGAGAGGAACATTCGCGAGTGACGGGCTTTTCGGGAGCTTGAGTTGTGTCTCAATGAACTAGTGATTTTAAAATAAGAAAGGGTTCTCTCTTATTAGTTCCATGCTTTATAAATTCTCAGCATCTCTTTTTTTCCCAGTATGGAAGGCCTAACAGATGACACCAAAGTCCAGTCACCGAGCAGCAGTAGTCCTTTACCTTCATCATCTGCTCCTACTGGTCCCGTGTCCTGGGAAGCGCGAGGCTGGCAGTTGCAGACCATTGCTGCCGCAGCCATGTCTCCTGCAGCCACCCTGGCGCTGTTACACTCTCGGCTACCCGCTGCCGTGGTCAAGGCTATCGCTGGTGAGTTGCTCCTCATCATTAGCCCCTACTGGTGCGCTATCTAGGGAAGCACGAGGCTGTTTACGATAATCGGCCTAAAATAATTGAGCTTAGTGTCTTTTGTGAATGAAGTGTGAGTGCGATGAAAAGTGTTTCAAAACGACGTGAGAATGGTTTTGTGGGTGATTCGATAGCTCAATTGGGGGCTACCTTAAAGAAAAGGCAATTCACACACAGCACACAGTGATAGCTTCTTTTAAAGCGCGTAGTGTTTTTGCTTATGTTATGCTTAACCTGGTGTCTGGGTGTTTATAGTGCTTATTGTATCTTATTTTAATTACTTTTATTTTATTTTATTTTTATCGTGCTTGTGTGATCCTAAGATTTCTACTATCTTTTCTGTGTTTACTCGTGAGAACCTGTAATTGGCTCTGTGTTGCCTATACAATTGTTATTCATTTGTCAGAGCTGTTGGTTCTCCTATCTATCTATAATAATAAATAAATAAATAAGTGAGAATGAGATACGCTTCACGGTGCCTCATGCAAACCTCCCATGAATGGTGTTTGGACGGACAAAATTACCCCTTTGATGTTAATGGACGAGTAATGAACTGATTTAAATTTAAGTTTTTAAAAACCTCTTTGTTACAGACTTCAGCGAAGCAAAACTAGAAGCAATCAAATCACAGCGCGGCTCTCTCGAAGACGTACAAATGATCGACCCTGACAAGGACTCCACGCAGCCCAAGTCCGACCTGCCCTCGATGAAGAGTGTGTGGCAACTGGTGGAGTGGGCGCGGGCCGTGTGCTGGTCCAAGCGGCTGAAGGACTGGCTCGGAGGACCTGGGAACACCTTCTGGAGACCGCTGCTCACGTTGCTGTGTCATCCTAGACCGCATTACAGGTATTACTGATAGCTTTGTATTGTGTGCATTCTCACTGCTGGTGGCCTCTCCGTGACACTTCTTGGGTAAATGGAAGCTAGTGAATTTTTATTTTCAATTTTATGAAAATAAAAATTCACTAGTTTCGCCGTAAATAGTCACAAACAATATGGTACATGGACTGTAAATGGACGTTAATAAGTTTTCACTGGAGATGTTGTCGATCATAAACTTGTAGTTGATTTAAATAAATTAAAAACTTTACCAAAGACAAGCTGTCGCTCGCGGTTTCGCTCCCGTTATGTATGGAAATTAACCTGGAAACGTTTTAAATCTTTCTCTTTATAATATTAGTATAGATATTAAGTTGCTGATTTGTGTTATTTTGGTACCGTTCTACAATTCTTTGTGGCATAGTTTACTTTGAACAAAATCTCCAATAAACTCCTCCATTCAACAAATATTTACAAAGTTATAATTAAAAATAAATAATTAAAAAATAACCTGATGGTGATTTGAATTGTTTGGGCACCATTTTTTGTTGGCAGCATCTGTTTACTTCAAACAGAATCTTCATCCAACACATTTGTAACGACACAATTTTCGCAGCAGTACATGGCAAGAAGACGCGCAGTACGCCCAACTAGAAGAGAGCACCATCCGTCTGTTCGCCGAGCTGACGGTGTGCCATCCGGCCAATCAGAAGCTGTTCGCGTCCACGCTACACAGCATACTAGAGGGGCTGCAATGTAACGGTGAGTGTTTACATTGTTAACTAGTTTGAAATTAGAACGGTAGTTGCAACACCAATCAATTGACATACTTTTTTTGAGCTGTCAAAAGGCGGTTCCCGATTGATTTTGTATAGCAGTCTGTGACGTCACTAATTTACCAACTCAATTGCTACTATTTATTGATTTCAAGCAAAACTTCTTGTAAAATTTTAGGCTCACTCAATTTGAATTGTCATCGACACGCTAAGAAGATGTAAAGAAATAAGAATCTAATTAACAGTTATTTTTTACTTGAGCAGTGGCCTAGTGGTAACAGTTGTTGGACGTGGGTTCGAAACCCAGCTAGACCCATTACTTAATGAGTCAGCCCACTACACCGTGTCATTCCTTACCGTGCTACCGTCTACATACATGCCCACGAGACCATTTCGTGACTGACCAACGTCGTCGCGTGCCATGCACGGAGCATCAACAATTGTCGGCGAGCATATTTTGCCGGTGCTGATACGCTACGTGCGTGACACCAATCCCAATCTGACCTTCTCCACGCGTCATTTGCAGATGGCATCTCGGGCTTCACTCGCGCGCTCATCCTGCGCCTGGTGCTGTCCCCGGAGCGCGTGTGGGTGTCGCTGCGCTGGGCGGAGGGCGGCGGCGCGGGCGCAGGCTGCGCGCACCCCGCCTACCTGGGCCACGCCGTGCTGCCGCTGCCGTTGTGCAGCACCGTGCGCGAGCTGCTGGCCGAGCATCGCCCGCCATGTGAGTATATTCATTTATTTAGTTTAACTGAACGGTTAGGGATTGGCAACGCCGGGGTGCCCTAAAAGGACATATCCTGACCTTATTGGTGAGGCTCTTTAGAAATGTCAGGTGCGTAGTACTCAGCAGTCAGCAGGCGTGCGTGTGCGACAAGATGTATGAACGTGGACTAGGCCGAAAGGAGTCTGTAAGGATCCTAGCAGGTGGTGGTCTGTGGTTTCTGCCTACCTTGGCTTTGTTTTCTTCTATATTAAGTGAAATATAGAAAAAAAGCCACCAACAAAAATAGATACAAAGGTGATGTTTATTTCTATATCTACTAGCAACGCTGTCATTGGGTTAAGGTAGACCAAAACAGCTAAGCGGAAACGGCCAACACAGCTGAGTGGAATTCAAAATTTTTGTTGAAAATTAAGTATACAGGACAAAATAAAACCGCCAACTGTGGAGAGATTTGGAAGAGACCTACACTCAACATTGGGTGAAGAAGTATACAGGCGAAAATGTTAAGTATGCAGTCTGGTGTTCGACATCACATTTTCAAGAGTGGCTTTGTGGCTACCTGACTACTTAATCAAACTATTCCTTTCACATCAAGAATCGAATTCCATCGAATTCCATCATTCTTAATAGATTGTTTTTTTTTTTTTTCTAAGAACATATCATCACCCACCCTTTCTCACCCACAGTACCAATAATGGAAGAAACAACAAAAGTATGCGTGAGCACGTCCCCCACGTCGGGCGGCTCCGTGCTCCGCAGCGCCTCCGACACGGCCATCACCACGGTGGCGGAGGCCTGGGAGCTCAGCCTGGCCGCCGCTAGCGCTTCCAAGGACAAGCGCGTGAAGGACGTGAAGAACACGTCGCTGAAGCAGGCCAATAATAAGAAGAGACAGACTAAGACCAGCAACGATGCGACCGTGCTGTCTGTTACTGATGGTGAGTTTACTGTCCTATAAAGTCTAGGGTTTTATCAATTTTTTAAGAAATTTTGGTGTTCTTAGTTCTTTGGTTGATGTTTGTCGCAGCTGTGGGAACATTATAATGCCGCATTAAGGCGTAGATTATTGCCGTGTCGACGTCACGCGCGCCTCAAAGAGATGTCAGCAACAGGAAGGGGCCCGCAAGGGTCGATGCCTGCCGGGGCTGCGGGACTGTTCGAAAGAGATACCGCGGCCCTGGAACACAAAGGGCAAAGAAGGAAAATGGAAAAAAAGGCGTAGATTATTCGTCAGACTATGTTAAAACTGTGCTTTATTAGGATGGGTTTACAGTACCCTCAGCGCGAGTTTTACTGACCAAGAAATTATTGTTTTAACAAATTTATACATTGTTTCAAATTGCTGCATGATTTTATATCGTTATTGGTTCTAAACTTTATCAAAACGACTTGAGTTGTATTGTAGCGAGTGCCATAGTAGTTCATCACGAATGAGGGTGAATCCTAATTGATTTGTGGCCAATAATACTCGTAATTTGTTTCAGATCTAATAGAGACGACGATCCGGGTGCAAGTCCCCGGGCTGGAGGGCTTCATCCCGCCGAGCACGACGCTGGCGCAGCTCACGGCCGCCGTGCCGCACGTGTTCGGGCCGCATCTAGCGCTCACCTTGCATCTCAACACCAACGGAGGTATGTGCTGCTAAAACGTTATCGATATAGGGTTGGGTTGAAAAAAAAAACTAATTTAGGGTCCGTATGTTATACCACGAATTTTTTAAGTGTATGTCAACGTCCCAACGGCTATGTTTTTGTCAACAAAGGTACTCAGTGTAATGTAGTACATATATAAAATGTCTTTGAAAAAAAAAAAAATATGGTGACTCAGAACTTTTCGTCGGTCTTTTGAGTTGTTGACATCTAAAGATCGGTTCAATACATACATAATGCCATACTCATCTCTTTACCCTTCCAGAAGCGTGGTCAGGCCCGACGTGGGAGGGCGCGGCCCCGGCCAGCCCTGGCGCGGGCCCCAGCTCGGGGGGCGGGGCGCCGGCGGCGGGCGGGTCGGCCGTGCTGCGCTGGTTCGGCGCGGTGGGCGGGCTGGCGCTGGTGGCGGCGCGGCTACCGCGGCCGCACGCGCCGCCGCCCGACCCGCCCGCGCTCGTGCACCACCACCACGACCTCGACTGGGTCAAGCTCGACGATCCCTATGAGGTAATATACACGGGTTTAACGTTCGGACGGTAACATTGCACGGTCCTACTGATATATTTATTTTAAAGGTATTGGTTGAATTGGTGGACTTATGTGCTTTATTATTCGACTCAATAATGTATAACTTAACATCACGCCTGTAATCCCCGTAGGTATAGACAAAGGTGTGCCTAATATACAATGTAAAGAATACAATAAAATACACCCACATTTACTACACACAAATCAATACGTGATATTGATTTGTGTGTAATTTAGATGTACATTGTACTTAAATTAAATCAAAAATAACGCGAATCATTTTGTTAATTCAATGCAATCTTTTCAAAGTGACTGGCTGGTGTTGGGTACCACAATGTAACTGCATCAAACCACAATGTAACCACACAATATATGCTACTAACAACCTGTATACACTGTAAAGAACTAAGAATGCGTTTCACCATAAGGTAACTAAGTACACGGTGCTCTGCATCGACCAATCACATTGGGTGTAATGCACATCAGGCTTCTCGTTTCGTCTATGTTTGATCGAAATTTAGTTAAATTGTTCCCTCCCCCCCTCCCGCAGCTAACGCCCACCCCGCTAACAATCACCCAACTGAAAGGACAGTTGTATGTATATTAATAGGTTCCCTACTACATGCAGGAGGTCGTTGAACTCGGCGTCACTACTGGCAACACTGGTATCGAAGAGAGCGGCTGTACGGGCGTGCCGGCGCACGCGCTCATTGCGCTGGGACTCTTACTGAAGCTGCCGGGTTATGCCGACGCGTTGCTGGATGAGGGCGCTAGAGCTTGTCATCTGTTGAGACTACTGCTCGGAGTTACACATGATGAGGATGGGCGTAAGTTGAATTATTTTTCAAGTCAACAAAAAAATCTCTTTAAAATAAAAACTTGTCATTGTTCTGTCATTTCTAGATACTGACGTGAGACGGGGTATTTTGTGGGGTTCTTTACCCGAAGGATAACCAAAGGGGCGGTGCGGGGAACACTGTTACTTACTAAGCCTCAGCTGTCCGTCCGTCTGTCTGTCAGCGGGCTGTATCTCATGATCCGTAATAGGGAGACAGTTGGATTTTTCACTGAATGTGTATTTCTGTTGCCGGTTTAACCAGAAATAAATTAAAAATTAAATAGGGCTCCCCCTACTACGATCGCGAGTCCCACTCGCACTTGACCGGTTTTTTTACACTGTTTTATTGCATAGTGAACCCAGTACTTACACTTCAACCAAATTATCTGTGCAGGCGGGAAAACACAGAACTAAGATAAATGTACCAAGTTTGACATATGCGATGCAAATGTTCTTGACAAGCAACGCCACCTTGAGCTTCACACTTAAAGTGGTCATAGTATAATATGTTGATCCAAGTAATTTGACTTTCACAGCGCTTGTATTTCGAAGCGCCTTTGTTTTATAGGTTTTCGGACTTTAGGTGTTAGTCCTAACGTTTAGCTACGTACGTCTCACCTTCTTGGATCCAATTGATTTATTGTCAGTTGACCATAAACAAGTTTTTATTACGCTTAGTGTTTTATGCTAAAATCCCTAAAAGCAACGTCTTTCCCCACTATAACAGGTAGCATCGCAGTGGGCGACGGGCGGTCGGGCGGCTTGGGCGGCGCGGGCTCGCTGGGCACGCTCCCGTTCAGCGTGGTGGCGCGGCTGCTGGAGCGCGCGGCGCTGCGCTCGGCCGACGGGCGGGCGCTGCGCCGCGCGCTGCTGCAGCGCGGCGCCGTGCGCCTGCTGCTCGCCTGCCTCGCTGTCTTCACGCATCATAGACCTAATTCTAATGATGTAAGTAATACGTGCTCCCTCCTACCTTAACACCCCTTTGATCTAAACCCGATCCGAAAACTTTGACTTACTGCAACAGCGGTAGCTACTTGAAGCATATGGTTAAAATTAAACACTCATCGTTTCATAAATAGATGTAGTTTCTGCAGTTTTGCATCCGATCATACATGTGATATAAAGCAGATGCGTTCGCTTAAATAAATCTCTCCATGTATGGGTAGACTAATGACTGACTTATCTCGATAGCATGCCTAAAAAAGTAAGCTATCGACGCCATTTATTGAATAGGCCTACGCGCCTTATTGCTTATCTGACATCATACCCATTAGCAAAACCATGATTTAACAGACTATGCGACGTAGAGCGACCGATATAAAGAAACAGTCTCAAACAGAGACAGACGCTGCTTCAGAGTGATCTTAGGGAGTTTATAGTGTCATTTATTCTTCTCAATCAAATAAACCTCATAAAAATCGGTTCATTCGTTTGGGAGCTACAATGCTACAAATCATACACATAGATAGACAAGTTAACTTATAACTCCCCCTCTTATTGCGTCAGTGTTTAAAAAAAATTAAGTAGCGAAGCGTGGGCTTTGACAATTTTACTAATAATTATGTACATTTGGTTACAGAACAGCCAAGGCTCAAACGGCTCGACGGGCAAGTCCGAAGAGAAGAGCCAGCTGTACTGGGCGAAGGGCACGGGCTTCGGCACCGGCTCCACGCAGCAGTCCTGGAACGTGGAGCAGGCGCTCGTGCGGCAGCGGACCGAGGAGGAACACGTCACTGTGCTGCTGCAGGTCAGTCGGTTATGTCTCTCGAGGACTTCAAACAAAACAGTTAAAACGAATCTACAAGGTGTAAACACCCCTTCACGAAGCCGTCAACCAAACACTGTACTTCAAACTAAGTAACTCAACACAAAAATTTTGGAAATGATTGCTGGGAAACAAGAACCAATGTAACTTACCATACTGCTCACACAGGTACTAGCATCATACATGAATCCCGGCGAGAAGTGGCCGCCGGAGGAGGGCGCGGCCGAGACGACGGACCGCGACGGCGACTCCGACGATACCCACGACCTGCCCGCCGAGTTCATTGACCTCGTCGCCAACAGCTCGCTCGTGCCCGCCATCTGCTCATATCTTAGAAACGATTCGGGTAAGTACTGTTAGGGTAGGTCAGTATTAGCAACGCAAATGGATCGTGGTGAGAAATCGTCTCCCGAAGAAGGACCGCTGTACGGTCTCGTCAACCATACAATTACTTTGCCATAGACGGAAAATACTCCGTTTTCTCCTTATTCCCGTTTCATCGTCTTCTATCTTGTCTTTTCGACAACAATAGACTGGTTACTTGACCTCATGACAGCCAAAATACAATGGCTTCAAGTGCTTTCCGTGCCACTCAGGCGTCCCGCATTCCAGGCCAACATGTATTCGTAATGCTGGTCTATCTGCTCTTCTGCTTCTCTTCGTCTTTCTGTTCGGAAACTGCTAGACCATAGGTCGATAGGTGTTAGTGCATATATGGGCTTGTTAGGGTAGGGTCACAGGTGTTACAGGTCCGTACAGCTGAACTAATTGGAGTTTTTCTTTGTTTTAGTTCTGGACATGTCGCGGCACATCCCGCTGTACGTGCACGTGCTGCGCTGCGCGCGCGCACTGCACGCGCTGAGCTCGCGGCGCCTGACGCAGGCGCTGCGCCCGCTGCCGCGCCTGCTCGCCATGATGAGCCGCACCACCAACTCCTACGCCACCAAGCTTAGGTACGCCAATACCCAACAACCAACCAGGGGACAAATCTATACTTATAATATAAGTACTTTGATCTTTTGGCGCGTGGTCATCATCGGAACTAACGCTGCCATATTCATTTTTCTCTTAAATTTCACAAATATAAACCAAGAACGCTCCTTTTAATGTTTTTCAAGCGACAAAAAAACTATGCAACACTGCCTAACACCAAGATGTACATGGAGGCGTGTGATGCGATTAAAAGGAAATAAAATTGTACTAATCCAAATTGTCTTAATTTATTTGTCAAACGGAAAAATCTCAAGTAGAGTTGGAGACAAAAAAAGATGCGTCAATGAAAATCTCACGTCAAACTTTTGCAACTTTACCAAAATTAGCGCGTCGCAAGATTTATATGTTCATGAAACTTCTTTCCTATACTTATATGAACTTGTTTTCTGTTAATCAATTAAAATTAAAATTGTCAATTATTAATTCGTAATTTTTAACCATAATGTTCTCTATTTCAGGATGAGTAAGAAGAATATATTCGGTAAAATGACATATAGCCAAAGATTTAGCACTTCAAGTAATTCAGAGTTGTCCGAAGAGGACGAGGGACTCGCCGCGCTTATTGCCGACATACAAGTAAGTTATCTTCACTATTATTCTCTAAATAGTACTCGTTATGTAAAGTTTCAAGAACAAAACTGATAAAATAACGTCAAATATGTAGTTTATATAGCTCAATGAACGTTATTTACGTGGTTCTGTGAATAACGGACGCTACCCGTACGATAATGCTGACGATAATAGTACATTCGTAGTGTACTGGTGTTTTGTGAGCATACTTTTTGGTTATTTCTTCGGTGTTTTCGTCTGCGGGTGTCCCAGGACTAATATTGTAAATGTGTGTCTCCAGGCGACGTCAGCGCTGATGTGTCGCGCGGAGAACGAGGCAGAGTCCGGGCGTGCTAGCGGAGCGCCACAGCCGCTGAGTGGAGCCTCGCGAGAGGCGCGCTACATCGAGCTCATGCGCACCATGCAGTTTGGTGAGTGCTTCTTATACCTAAATAAATTCCCACTCACAACTAATATTGCTGATTTAGAAGTCATGTTTTATATACAACGTGTATCATTCATAAGTTTGAGTCGAGTTGGTATTGATGTTTTGTATGTGGCACCTGTTTGTTTTTCGCGATTATGATATTGGTTCCAAGGAGGAAGTTGCTCGTTTTGATGGTCTGTATCACCCCTTAAATATGACCACACCTCTCTAATTCATATTGTATAAAACTACTCGCTATGCAAGTGGGGCAGTTAATCTACAAATTCCATCCAATTCCCATTTGCTCTGTAATAAAGGTGTGCAAGTTGAAATAAATATAGGTGTTTAAAAATACAAGTATGACATTTCTGATCTAGCTCGAGGTAATCTAGTTTTAAAGTCAAAGTTGTGTAAACGCATGTGTGCTAATGACAAAGGCGTTTGGGTGCCTCGAGAGCGACACGGAGCGTGCCCTCGTCATGTTTTTGTTACGCGAGTGACGGCGTGTGGCGGAGGGGATTGGCTACAGGGTTCGCCACTTGGCACGGTGGCCGTGTGCAGGACGCCTAGAGGGGTCGGTGCGACGCGTGCGATGCTCATCGTCTGTGGTTAATCGTGTTCGCTGAATTCTGCTAGTATGATCTCTTACTCAATTTATGTTGTCCGTTTCCAGAGACGTTCGAGATGATAGCGGAGTGCGCGGAGTCCGGGTTCCGGTTCCTGGTGCCGTACCACTTCGAGGGCGCCGTGCGCGCGGCGGGCGAGCGCGCGCACCCGGCGCGCATGAAGCGCCTGGCGCAGGAGGCCGCCACGCTGGCCACGTCGCTGCCGCTGTCCTACTCCTCCTCCGTGTTCGTGCGCACCGACGCCGACCGGCTCGACGTCATGAAGGTACGGACCCGGTGCCCGCTGGCAAAAAATCTTAGAAAACCGGTTAAACGAATTTTTACGCTAGTGTTGCTCGTAAAGTTTTTCAAAACCTTTCCCAACTATGTTGGGCTCAGCTTCCAGTCTAACCGTATGCAGCTGAATAAGATTACAATTGAATAATGTGATAAGACTCACCAGCAGCTAATTACCTGATTAATCTGTTCAGTCTGTAAATGATACCCGTATCACTAAAAATAACCATTTCTTCCTCAGGTCCTAATAACGGGTCCATCAGACACGCCGTACGCGAACGGCTGCTTCGTCCTCGACGTGTACTTCCCGGCGGAGTACCCGGCCGTGCCCATGCTCATCAACCTGGAGACCACTGGCCGCCACTCCGTGCGCTTCAACCCCAACCTGTACAACGACGGCAAGGTGTGCCTGTCTGTGCTCAACACCTGGCACGGACGCCCCGAGGAGAAGTGGAACGCGCACACTTCTAGCTTTCTACAGGTAAATTACGGTGACGAGTGATCATGTCCGTCGTGTTTTAGACAGGATGACATTGTGTCGCCATCAGACAGCCTAGGAACCGTAATGACAGTTCATGAAGTATTCACCAAAAAGGGAAGTTCTGCCCGGCAGTGGGAAACATAAAAAAAGGTCTCTGTAAATTGAGATTGACGTTATAACTGTCATAAGGACTGTGATTTTTTTCTTCAAACTAATATATATTACTAGTATATATTAAATAAATCAATCCATCCATCAATTGCTATCATCACTTTAATACAAAACAAAACGTATTTATTTTAAAGCATTAAGGAAAGCAAAAAAATATAATGTCTTTATGTGTTCAATTTTAGTGTGCCATGGGAGTGCAGTTGACTGATCAACTGCACTCCCATGGCTACAATTTAAAAAAGACAGCGCCTTTGTTTCGTAGCAATGAGGACGGTTTTCGCTACAAAACAAAGCCTATTCTACTTATTTAATCCAAACATTCTTCATGTACAGGTACTAGTATCAATCCAGTCACTGATCCTGGTCCCCGAGCCGTACTTCAACGAGCCGGGCTACGAGCGGAGCCGCGGCACGCGCGTCGGCTCCAGCGCCTCGCTCGAGTACAACTCCAACATCTACCAGGCTTGCGTACGCTGGGCCATGCTGGACCATCTTAGAAACCCTGAGCCTTGCTTCAAGGAGGTAGGTTACTCACACTTCTATTATAAATGCGAGTTTGTATGATGGTTACTCCTTCAAGCTGAAACGGCTGGACGGATTTGGATAAAATGTTTTTTTTTGAGTAAAGTTTTCAATATCCAATTCATGGTTAGCCTTTTTGTTTTTTTTTAGAACAAGTTACCGATTTTGATTTGAGTAAATTAAAGTTTTCCGGTTGCCACAGTTATTATTACTTAGATGGAAAATCCGAGTTAAAATAACTGTGAAAGACATGTTTACTATAGGACGTTCAGATGTCGAGATTGCTGTTCTGGGTTTTTGACGCGCGAAAGTTTTTCGACGACATCACATTACTCATCTCATTGGCTATACATACATAATAATATCGGCTCTGTACAGGCCAACTCTCGCCCATAGCGAGGAGGAGTGTCCTGGCGGGGAACACTGTATACTGTATACAAGGTGCAGTTTTGCATCCTCGTCAAAATTCAGGAGGTTGTCATAAAATAATCAATTTAAATTACGGGATCGGTCAATAATTAATAAACGCTACTTTTTTTTAGTTCTTTAAATTTGACAGTATTTCAGAATAATCGCTTTCAAAACAGAAAAAAAATACAGAATAGGCAAGGGAAAGTGGTTAAGGGAATAAGAAATTATCGAATAAACGTTTGAGTTTGTTTATGTGTGTGAAAGCGCGGTTATAGGGCGAGGATCAGATACTTGTGGTTCAAACTTACCAATTTGCATAAACAAAAAAACTACCCATTTTAATATTGATTCGGGTCGAGAATCATTAGCATAGTTACCTCCTTGAATTTGACGAGGATGCAAAACGACAGCCTGTATATCCGGTGTTAGTAAATATGTATTTTTTTTTATCAGGTGATCCAGACGCACTTCTGGATAAAACGCAACGAGATAATGCAGACGGTGGCGAACTGGATCACGGAGCTGGAGAGCCAGAGCGGCGACGAGCGCACGCAGAGGAGCATACAGCTCAACCTCATGGCGCTCAAGGTAAATACTTACTCATCGCCAGAGACCGGATTATGAAAGTGCATATTAGGGCTGTTTTTGAAGATAATACATATTCTAGCTAAAATCGGCTAATCGTGCAGTTTTTGGTCATGTTTCCTTTCGATAGCAAACGGTGCGGTTCTATTAGTTGAAGAACTAAGACCCTTATCAATTACTACACTTACTTATTGGGCTTGTGTGGATAGGCAACCTTAATTCGGCAACTACCATCACAAAAACATGTTTGGGGCTGTACGGTTTGTTGTCAAACCGAACATGTGTGTACCCCTAAGGGAAATGTGGGGTACTAATAGGTGAGAGAGGTTATGTGTTGGTTGTAATGCAATGTCGTGTGGCTCATTCCAGCGGCACTACGTGAAGCTGCAGGAGGAGCTGGGCAAGCTGCCCGTGCCGGCGGGGCTGGAGGAGCTGGACGAGCCGTTCACGCTGCCGGCCGCGCCCGCCGCGCCCGACGCGCCCGGGCCCGCGCCGCCGCCGCCCACCAACGACGAGATCGACCACGACATGGAGAAGATCGTCTCGCAGGTCCTCGACTGAGCCGCCCGAACGCGCCCGAACACGCCCGAATTCGCCCGAACACGCCCCGCCGCCAGCGTATAAGTACAACCGTCGCCCTCCCACCGCGACGCACACGCACTACGCTCGTCGCACGTTTCTACCGAGTTTATTATTGTTCGTAATGAATTTTCTTTTTATTTTATAGTAGAAGATTTCGGTTTTATATAGTTTTTTAGTAGGCGTTTAGGATTTAGTGGGACCTCTATTTAGTTTAACACACATTGTGATACTAAAATGGGCCCGCTCGGCGCCCGGTAAGATATTTAAGAGGAGTTAGACGCACGGGCGGCGACCTTCAACTGACGCGGAGTCGTCGTGCGCGGGAGTGAGCCGGCGGGGCGCGTCTATGCGCCGACACACATGTACATGAATTTTTAATTTGATGTATATAACTTATTGTTTTAATTTTTGTATTCTAAGAATATATTATTATATGTATCGCTGTATTGCTCTATAAGAGTAGTCGAAGGCGGCTGAACTATACGAAGAAATAAATTGTATAACTCAGGTAGTAAATTGTGTACAGGCCTAGCCACCTCAGTCGAGTCGTGGTGTCGCGTACCGCACAGAGCTAGCAGCGCTCGCCGGCCCGTCGCGGCGCGCGGCGACCGACGCGTGAATGTATGTGTGTATATAGATAAATCACCTGTAGACTTCTGTGTTTCTCACTGTACTTTCATTGACAGGTAAGTTGGACGTAGGACGTTTATTGTTATATTTGATTGTGAATTTCGGAATGTAAATAAAAATTTATGTTATCGCAATGTTTCTTTTTATTTTTGTTGGCGTCACGACTTCCCGAATATTATAACAGTAAATGTATTTCATTTAGTAAAGTTCTACTACTAAGCTTTGATTGTTCTATTGCTGGGATCCAACGAGCCTCGCCATCACACTGTCTATAATATTCAGCTTTGTATTTTAATTCTGACAAGCGGTAATTAAACAACATTTTATTAATACGTTTTTTATTGTCCATCTTTTTACATTGTCACATTCTTAAAAATTAAAATCTACTACCTTTGTGACTGATACTGGTTTGGCCACCATCAGAGATTTTAATTTTCTTAAAAAAAAAATTCGCTAATTAGTCGAAATTTGTCGCCAAATATCAGAATTTTTCTGTCACTGTTTCAAAAGATATAAGGGTTTATAGGTGGCCGATCTGGAGAGTCACCCCAGCTTGGCCACATTTATATCTCAAAAACTAGGGCATCTAGCGAAGATCTGTTTTGTTCCAAAAATCGCTAATTAGTCGCAATGCGTTGCCAAGTTACAAGATTCAGTCGGTGTGCAATTAAAAAGATATTAAGGCGATAGTCTTGACGTGCAAAACTCAGAAATTCACAGCAAAAACAAAAACACATCGTGTGTGCGGGGACCTCCTCCTTCGACACCTAGTCGTACTTCAATTAGAAACATCACGTTTAACGGTAAAACTCAATGTAAAGCACTCAAAACTTAGTGCTGATGGATGCTTTGAAATAGTAAACGGGTCATGGATTTAATTAAAGTAAAGTTAAAACCTATAAAAGTGCTACTTAAAAAAATAATTGAACTTTGACCTCCAATATTTCCGTAACTAGAAGGTATGGTTTAGAAAAAAAATGATCGCAATGACGGGGAGAACAAGTGCCTTTCGGCTTCGTTAAAGGTCTTTTTACACCCTTTATTTATTTACCATGGACATGACATCCATGACGAAAAACCCGTAAATTTTGGTCGCGCCATCTTGTATTTTCATTTTGGTTATTCTCATTTTCGTTATCAGCGATCTCGGAAACCATGAAAAAGACACCATGTTGAAAAATTCGTTAAGTATCCGCCATCTTTGATTTTGATTTTGACCCCATATTCGTTTAGAGCGCCCCCGATTACCATGGATGTGACACCCATGATGAAAAATTCGTTAATTTCTGTATCCGCCATCTTTGATTTTAATTTTGACCCCATATTCGTTTAGAGCTCCCCCGATTACCATGGATGTGACACCCATGATGAAAAATTCGTTAATTTCTGTATCCGCCATCTTTGATTTTAATTTTGACCCCATATTCGTTTAGAGCGCCCTCGATTACCATGGATGTGACACCCATGATGAAAAATTCGCAGCCGCCATCTTTGATTTTGATATCGATTAATCGTAAGGAATCTTATTTCCCGCAAGTATCCGTTCGCGCTAGCGTCTAACCTTTCTTAATACCGCTCATAACTCTGGAAGAGAACTGTGACCTGAAATACAGGCTCTGCCTAGCTCAGGCGCATTCGCTCTTATCTATTCGTTGTGCTTAATTCTAACTGCATTTAAATACTGCTCAACATGTTATATTTCTAGGGAGCAATAAATAAACTTATTATTAAACTTTTATTGACAACGAGTGAATATTTACATTATATACAAACTATAAATCTATAATAGTAAGAAAAAAATATTGTACAAGTATCAAAACGGTTACAGGGCGTCAAAAAATTCGTCCACGTTACTACGCACCCTGGCCTTTCTGAAGAACCTCACCAATAAGGTCAGGTACAGCTCTATTAGGTAAACATATACGTAGGTACTATCCGTCGTACATGTGCGTGATTGAAGAGAGGATCACGCAATGCACAATATGCACATGCACATCCTCAAATGGGGTAAATACTGTAACCTAATTTGTAGTTACTGTTTAGAGCCGTTTGGGGTCGAAATGGTTGGGTCATGAGGCCCAAGTGCGCGTCACCTTTTTAAGGAAATTTCACGCCGACTGGGTGAAACGACTGTGTGCTGGGGCTCTTTCTTTGGCCAAGACTTAGCATTGCCATTTAACGTGGCAATGCTGCCAGTTGCTTGCAGTTAATGTTTCTGGACACGATTCCGGATGCAGCGATGTGGAGGTGTACTTAGACGCCTAGCGTCCTTTTGTTTATTTAGTAAGTTAATTTATTTTATATAAATTGAGTCCCTTTTTTTTGTAAATACATATTTAGTTTGAATTATTATATACCCAAGTAGTTTTAATACACTTATTTGTGTAATTTCCCAGTAGAAACTGGTAGCTTATCTCAAACCTCCCATATGTGTGTGATAAGCACTTCCAAATTCGAATTTACGATATAGGAGGACAGTAGGAGTGTGCCCATCACTCGCGACGGTCGTACACTCGCGCGTTTGGTGCTGCTTCGTGGTACTCAGCATCAGTGGCTGATTACATGCGGTATACATGTCGCGCGTCTGTCTCCTCTTGCTCGCCGCGCTGCTAGCGTGCGCACGCGCCTACGAAGGTGAACGCCTCACTTATAACATCTGCTGTGATATCACTACGTTTTGAGTGTTTCTGAGGTTTGGCGATGGTCTGAGAAAATGCTTTTCAATGCAACAAGAAATTATCATTTTAAACAGTTTTAAATTCAAGTTTTAGATACTTACCAACCTATCCTAATAGTAGATGGTAATACCAGACCATTACCTAAATAAAGAAGCACACAAGACATGGTCTAACTACATTATTTTGTTCTTTTTTTTAGCGTGTCGATTCGATGGCAACCTAAATTGTGTCGGCCCAGAACTGAGCTACTAGTTTGGCGCTTTCGGTAGCGCCCATCAGTTCCTGTAGTGAACAAAAAACAAGACACGACATAAAGTGCCCCATCGTTTGTAGAACAGCATCACATTTACACTCCAGGGCAGAGTCAGTAATGTATCTCCATCTGAGCAGGTTTTCCTTGCTGCGGCCAACCTGGGTCCGGGGTCTATTTAAAGACTGGTCCTGGTCAGCCATAGCATCTCATGTCCAAGTGGGGAGATTTTCACACAGGTGGAACGAATGGCTAAGGATGCAGTTCCTCGCCAAAACTTTAGTTTTTCGTGGACCGCGCGCCAGTGAGTGAGGTGCCACTTTCAGAAAGCTGTTTCGGCTTTTCTTTCCGTTGCAACACGGGGGTATTTAGATGTAAAGGGTGTCATGTGTCTGAAACGATTTTGCGCTTTCGCTAGAACTTGCCACTGTTCTGCGAACTTCTGGTGGCGCTATTCCTGCCAGTGGGTACAGCATTTATTCCGGGGTCGGTTTAAGGCAACCAGTGATGATGCGGCACGTTCCATTCAGAGCTGTATCCACTAACTTTGGATGGGCTTAACGGCTCCACACAGGGCACGCAAATTCGCCAGCTGAAAAAGATAGCGCCAGCGCAGTAGTCCGCAAGACATGAGGCGACCCCACTTAGAAAGACTAGTCGCCGTAGGAGACTGTTGCGAATTGTGCACCTTTTGCTTGACGGTACTGCAGTTTTTGCTGAAAGTCAATGATCTGTCCAGAGAAACCCCAAGATACTTTGGAAAGTTACTAATCTCGATAGAAACCCCATCCCAAACTATGTGAAGTCTGCGCCTAGCCTCTGTGTTTCGTGAAGGTAGAAAATGCAAGACTGAGTTTTACACGAATTGAGTTTGAATAAATTAGCATCTGACAAACGGACCTCGACCTCCTCAAAGGTGGTGGCTTGGGAGGTGAGGGCAAAGTCGTCTGCGTAGAAGTGAGACGTGTTCGGGCTTAATGGTTGGTCGTTGGTCTATATATTAAATAGTAGCGGTGCCAAGACACTACCTTTGGGCAGGCCGTTCTTTTGTGCCCTCCAGCGAGTTTTGTCTGAGAGAAGGTGGACCTGGAAACGTAGTTGTTTTGTGGAGAAGTTCCCGGAGTATTCGCATAAACCTCTGGTCGATGATGTCTGTGTGATGACTGTGTCGTAGGCAGCTGAATTATTTTGTTACAATTTTCTGAAATGAGTGCTCATTATAAAACATTGATCTTACAATTGGGTGCTGGCAGATGTTGAGAGAAAGCCTGCCAGAATCGTTGATGAAGACAACGATGCCTACTACGCTACCTTGGTGACCGGAGAGCTGGGCAACCCGCTCCGTGTACCCTGCTCAGAGTCGGCGGACCCAACACTCTTCGTGTTCTGGTACCGCGGCCACGGGAAAAGCAAGCTGCTGAAAAACGACGCGGTGTACGAAATGAGACGAAACGCCCTCCTCATCAGAAGCCTCGCTATCGACACTCTTGGACCATACACTTGTCAAGCATATAATTCAGAAGACATGAAACCGCCGCGGATGTTCGTTGTGCGAGCCAACATGTCTGACGAGGCGAGCCCGCCTGACAGCGATTCGTTGGTGCCGCATGGCACGGGTGCGCCCAGCCCCGGGACACAGCCGCCCACCTCTGCGGAGACGTCCGCCATCACTATGAACACATCTGAAGCTCCCGGAGTGAGGGTCACCGGTAAGATTTATTTCTGATTGTTTTTTCCTGATAGTACCCAAAGTGTTATTGGATTTTTTCATCAGAAATTTTCTCAGTAGCAACCACAGAGTCTGGATTTGTGCCCAGTTAATGGCAATAGGCTCGCCCCCAATTACCCCCTATTACATAGGACTTAAACATAATTGGCGAAATGTAGATGTACTTACTATAATATTGGGTACGCCTCTGCTTGGTAGTCCGTCATTATATTCTCTTTATTTTATTTCTAGATAAGTCAGAGGTAGCAGCGTCTGAAGGTGGTACAGTCACACTGCGCTGTAACTCAGACGTGTCGTGGTTGCATGACAACCCATCGCCCAAGATCACGTGGAAGTTACGGGAACTTAACGTACGTACTTATTAAGTCTGTTTTTGCTATATTTTTCAATACACTTCCTAGAAAACTGGCCCTTATCGCACTGCGATTATATAGGTTCAACAAGCAATATATTTCACACTCGTATTTTTTTTTTCATTTATCACAACGATTGCGGAAATAAGAGATATGCGCCTTTACGGCGTTAATAATTTTTGAATATTTAAATGGCAAATTAAATCATAGTTTTCCTAATAATTCATGACAAAAATACTTTTCTTTCTATAATTTTTTTTCCTAGTGAATTGAAAAACGTGGTTTGATGCACATGGGCATTTGTTACTGCAGTTCTCGGCTCTATAACACCCTCGCTTGCGGCTCGTGCGTGCAAACCGCCACGTTTGCAATAACAAAGTTTCCCCACTTGTATCAAAATGTGCACTTATAAAGCTACTCTCTATCTTGGATCGTCAGGTTCTTTTTGTTCGAAAAGTTACTCGAGAATTGAATTAAGTTCCTCACCACCATCTTAATGAGATATCGCAGTGGCTGATCATTACTGAGCAATTGAGTTGGCGTACTGCTGGGTCGAAAAGTATGGTGCAGTTAAATTAAACAGGCCAGTTTTCACTTTCTCATAATACTTCTAAAAGCCTCACCTGCCAACAGATCGACGGTAACGAGGGCCACTACAGGCTGATGTCTGACGGCGCGCTGGAGATTGTCTCTCTGTACCGCAACGACACCGGAGTCTACACCTGCGTGGCGGACAATGGCCTCAGAGTGGCCACGCAGGAGATACACCTGGTCGTCAACGGTGAGTAGTGGTGAAGCACGATAATAGCTTGGCGACTGGTGCGAGGTGATAGTTGCTGAGGACTTGATCTGTAAACACAATTATAGCTTGCGTTCTATTCCACATAGAGACTGTCTGATATTCAGTAAAGACACACGTGCTCACATACAAGGTGTAAACGGACCATTCACGAAGCCCTTAACCAAGCATTCTGTACATCAAACTAAGTAACTTTACACAAAAAATATTGCTGGGAATCGACTCTTTTTCGGGGGTAAAACCCCTAAAGAGGAAATGGGTTTATTAATTGCATACAAACAAAGTCTCGTAGATTATCAAAAAATCATAACAGTTATAGAATAACTAGCTTATGCCCGCGACTTTGCCCGCGTGGAGTTCGATAATTGTCCTATGGGATCATACAACCGGGATAAAAAGTATCCTATGTGTTCATCCAGGTTATAAACTGTGTGTGCTAAATTTCATTCAAATCAGTTCAGCAGTTTTTGAGGATGGATCCTCACAAATTTTCGCTTATTATACAAGTATACAGGTTGGAATTTTTCAACGCCACCTGGAGGGAAAGTACCTACTCTAAATTCTGGAGATATAAAATTTTACTCAAAGGAAACAGTTACTGGAAATGAATGCCTTAAAAGAATACTTTGTGTATTTGTTACGGCTAAAACCCGAAGTAAGGTTAACCGGTAACAGTTTGTTATAATGACACCAATTTGGATGTTGCGCTCGCCGGCCGCTGCCGCGGCACCGCTCGCTGCGCTCGCTCGGCTCGTGCGTTTGCGTCGGTGTGTCGTAGCAATAAAAAAGGATAGTTACCGGCCGCACCTAGGTATAGCCGGCTTCAACTAGGTGTAACCTTACTTCGGCTTTAAGCCGTAACATAAAGGGTGTAAAAAGACCCTTAACGAAGCCGAAAGGCACTTGTTCTCCTCGTCATTGTGATCATTTTTTTGTTCTGGACTATACCTGGGAACCTTCTAGTTACGGAGATATTGGGGGTCAAAGTTCCAATTTTTTCACAAGTTTTTTTTAAAATACTACTTTTTAAGGTTCTAACTTTACTCCAATTACCTCCATGGTCCGTTTACTATTCAAAGCATCCATCAGCATTAAGTTTTGAGCGCATTATATTGAGTTTTACCGTAAAATGTGATTTTTGACCCCAAAAAAAAATTTCATTTCCCAGCAAAAATTTTTGCGTAAAGTTACTTAGTTTGATGTACAGAATGCTTGGTTGACGGCTTGGTGAAGGGTCTCTTTACACCCCGTATTCAACTAAATGGAGCTAATTTTGAGCAACTAATTAAAAATAGTTAGCTTGCCCTTTTTTATTGTTCTATTAAAATAAGTTTTGATTTCATGGTTTTCCTTTCATTTTATTTATCATGTTTATTAGAGAGATTTCTTATGATTGACCCTATCGATTGATGCCATAAAAGTACAGGATGTAATTTTTTTGGAATTTAGCCGGTTCGATTCCCTAGTGTGGCATGCAAATTTTCGAAATATTAGATATTTCTTTTTCGCAGAATTATTTCTTTTTAAAATAAAGGAATGTAACATCTAGTATTAGTATTTAGAGTAATTTCCCTCCAGGTGGCGTTGATAAATGACACTCAACCCTGTATTATAGGAAGTAGGATTTACTTTACCTAACTGCGTTTAAACATATTCGCAGAAGTATTTCCGTTAGCTAAAGGAGAATGAGCATCCTGGTCTACCTACTCAACAGTAATGTAACATACGTCGTTGAAAAGGTTATTGTGTGTACTTCATTTTGTTATATGGCCGTTAAGGTGTAGGCAGTGGGGTTCCAGAGATATTTGCCAAAAACAAGGTAAAGCAAAATAATTACGCCGAATAGAACAATAATGCAATTCTTCATTAACTATAGCTACATAAGTGACCAGCGACCGTGTCGAACTGACGGAGCATTATTAATTAGTGCATTTTTTTATTATAATAATAATTAAAAAATATACACCGTGATTTTTTAGTCGTCTTACAACGGCAGCCCACTTCATCTATAGCTATACAATGACTACTAAACATTCATTTAAAAAAATAGGTATTTATGAGATTTAAATAATCTAAGTATATAGGGTCTAACTTTTTAAACACGAAATATTTCAAGAGTAACTTCTACAAGTCGTAAAGTCGACATAGCAACGAAAAAAATTTTTTTTCTGAATGTTTTTATTTTTACGAAATTATTATAGTTCTAAATATTCTTGCGACATTTTGCATAAAACCTTTACAAACTTTAAACTTACTTACTTTCTTTTACTTTTTTAAACTTTTTTTTACTTTTTAAACCTTTAGACAGTATTTATTTTGTGGGTCAAGTAATTTTAATTTTTTTTTTTTCATAAAAATACACTTAGATAAAAAAAAATTTTTCGTTGCTATGGTGACTTTACGACCTATAGAAGTTACTCTTGAAATATTTCGTGTTTAAAAAGTTAGACCTTATATAAAGGGTGTAAAAAGACCCTTAACGAAGCCGAAAGGCACTTGTTCTCCCCGTCATTGCGATAATTTTTTTGTTCTAGACCATACCTGGGAACCTTCTAGTTATGGAGATATTGGGGGTCAAAGTTTCAACTTTTTTACAAGTTTTTTTTCAAATACATGTTTTTAATGTAAGAGTTTTACATTAAACACCTTCACGACCCCCGTACTATTCAGTCCATCCATCAGCACAATGTTTTGAGTGCGTTACATTGAGTTTTACCGTAAAACGTGACTTTTCACCCCAAAAAAAAAATATCGTTTCCCAGCAATAATTTTTGCGTAAAGTTACTTAGTTTGATGTACAGAATGCTTGGTTGACGGCTTCGTGAAGGGTCTGTTTACACCCTGTATAAAGGGTGTAAAAAGACCCTTAACGAAGCCGAAAGGCACTTGTTCTCCCCGTCATTGCGATATTTTTTTTGTTCTGGACCATACCTGGGAACCTTCTAGTTACGGAGATATTGGAGGTCAAAGTTCCAATTTTTCACAAGTTTTTTTTTAAATACTACTTTTTAAGGTTATAACTTTACTTTAATTACCTCCATGACCCGTTTACTATTCAAAGCATCCATCAGCACCACGTTTTGAGTGCGTTTTTTTTTTTGTGTTGGGCCCGGCATCAAGATGGTTTTACACCGCCTGCGGCCCATCTCACTCATGTCATACTAGACGACAGTGTTTTATAAACGTAAAGAATAGTAAATAAATAGGTTTTGTATAAATATCTTTGTTATTTATTTTTGTAAATCTCCCATAGATTTCGGCATAAAAGTTATCCGTAATTTGATCAACTACTTATTAACTACTAATACCCATAGATGGCGTTAGTGTTGAGTAGGTAGACCAGCTCCCATACATTTTTGCCCATTCTCCTTTGTTGCGAACCTACTACGATATCGAGAGCTGATAAGGATATATTTTTATTATATTTGTATCTAATGTCCCTTAGCCTTTCAGCTTTAATTTGAATAAAAATAACTCCAAGCGAATACCCGTTTTCGGACGTTCACGATAATCATAAACAGTCATTTAATGGGTGTAAACGAAGCGTCAGATTTTCCAACACTTTACACGTTTACTTACTTTTTTTTCTCTTTATTATACAAACGATTATGGTAGAAACATGCATTACCCACTTTAACATTGGTCTACTAACAATCGGGGGCTGGTAGATCCTGTGAGGATGCCTGCCGGAATTGCTGGAGATGAGAACGCCGTGGTGACCGGCGAGCTGGGCAGTCCGCTCCAAGTGCGCTGCCTAGCGTACGGGTACCCGCCACCCTCCGTGTTCTGGTACAGCGGCATCGACGAGAAAGCCATGGTATTATACAGAGACATGGAGTACGAAATGAGAGGAAACCTTCTCATTATCAAACGCCTGAGTATACACAGTCTTGGGCAGTATAAATGTGGAGCATACAATGGAATAGGCCAGCCGGCGTCGTGGAAGGTCGTCGTGCGAGCGTATAAGCCTGAAGGGCTCTTAATTCAAAACGAGTTGTTGGTACCGCGAGACATGATGGCACCAAGACCCTGGACGCAGCCACCCACCACCTCGAGAACAACTGAAGAGCTCGGACTACAGGTCCCCAGTAAGTATTGAAACTTGAACACTATAATAGGCAAACAAAGCTCTTTGGCCGATTGCTCGTCATGCGATAACGTTAAAGGAATCTCAATTTTCTAACTAGCCTATGCCCGCGGCTTCACCCGCGTGTAGTTCGGGAATTTCCCACGGGATCGTTCTTCCACAATATAACCAGTCAGTATCTATTTGTTAATACAAGTTATAAACTATGTGTGCCAAATTTCATCTAATTCCGTTCAGTAGTTTTTGCGTGAAAGAATACGAAACATACATCCTCACAAAATTTCTCATTTATAATATTAGTAGGATTTCTAATATGTTTTAATTAGGACTGCAAAAGTGACTCTCATATTCAAAATACATTTATTTGCATATGTGTTCCACCCTTATAAATTCTTCAGGTCCGTCCAACGTCCATCTGGATTACACTCAGACATTAAAAAAAAACAGTGCATATAAATCGTTAAGATGGCGATGTTTGATGTCCATAAAGCCTCCTCGTTTGATTTTGGAACCAAGTATACATGTCAACCAGCTGATTTTCTACGCACTACTGTAGAATCTTTTTGCCTGTCTCATGTCTTTTCTCAAGGCAATATAAACTGAGGCCCTAGCACGAGTTTTGACGTTTATCGTAACGTAAATACGTCGATTTTAATATTAAAAATGCTTGTTCTCAAATAAATATTTTCATAATTTTAAGAATTTATTAATATTTATGGATGAAACTGATTGTGCTTGTTGCAAACAATCTAACTAAAAGGCTGTAGGAAAATTGTATTTCCACAACGCATGGCTGATGAAGCCGAAATGTTCTGGTTAGGTACCAGCACACGACTCACCGCTGGATAAGCCCTAATGACATGGTTAGGGTGAAACTAGCTTGATGATCACTTGACGCTTCGTCTTTGCAAGTATTACCATCAAAGAAAGCACGAATCTGTTTGCACAGGCATTTTGTTACTTTGTAGACTTAGGATGGATGTTCATCATAAATATTTTGTTTGCAGGGCTCGCGCCACCTGATCATGAACGCCAAGTTCTGTAGGCACAGGGAATACTCAAAGTAAGTACATAATGCGGGCCTGTGGACGGTGAGTAATGGGCTAGGTCGCTATCCGTCCGTCTTATGACGACAGGCTGTGGCGACGGCGCGTTCGTGTTCCACGCGCGCCTCAAAGAGATGTCAGCAAAAGCAAGGGCCGATGCCTGCCGAGGCTGTGGGGCTGTTCGAAAGAGATACCGCGGCCCTGGAGCACAAAGGGCAAAGAAGGAACATGGATGGGCTTTACTCAGTAAAAGTCTGACACTCCCTTCCACTCCGTCCAGAGCGGAGGGGGTTATTCAATGATTTCCCATCCGAAAAAAAAAAGTTAATACATAATCGTTGAGCAAGGTCAATTAGCTCAATCGATATCATTTGCAAAACAAGATTAATAATGTAATGTAGTGTTTAACTGATCTTATCAACTTTCCACTTATTTTAGCTAGTTGTTAATTAATGCCGGAAAGTGCATATTGTTTATTTATTTGGTGCATCGTACACATACAAATGGAGAGTGTAGTTGCACGTTCTCTTTCTGTCGTTGACTATGTAAAAGTGAAAATCACGGGCCTATTTGAACTAAATGCTTTGAGTTTGTGTTGTCTCAGGCCACAACTCATCACATTGTGTTATCCCCAGGTTCTGTTGCAAGTCGTGTCTGGACGCCGGTCAGCCTATACCCTCGGATGCAGAGCTTCAAGAAAACCAGCCCTTGAGGAAGAATTAAACATTAGCTGTACCAAGAACTTATACAGTGTAATACACACGACTGATACTAATCATTGTTAGAAAATATTAATCATTATTCCTTTATTGTGTTAGCTATTTTCTATTAGACTTACGCGTTGCTATACTAGGCGCATTATTATTCTAAAGAAATTATCAATGTAGATATTTTATGCTATTTAATTGAAATTAACAGTTTTTCATAATACGTGCATAAATAAATGTTTTAAAATGTCACAAACTTGTTTTTTTTTTTTTTGCCATTCGCAGTTCAATTCTATAAGGTTGTAATACTGGTCAACCGGACTATCGGTCACAAACTCCATTTGTGACTGAATAATATATATATTTATACACCGTGAATTTTTAGTCGTCTTACAACGGCAGCCCACTTCATGTATCCACTGTCACTGTCTAAGCATTCATAAAAAAAATAGGTATTTATGAGATTTTAATGGCTTAATATGTTTAACTTACCACCAGATATAAATCAAATCAAATAATTTATTCGTATAATATGGGTTAGTAGGTGGTATATTTAAATGTTAAATTACATACCTAATATAACAATAAGAATCCTAATATTGACCATTTCTGGTATACGAAATATAAAATAAAAGCTACTAGGTACCTTAACAAATATACTTGCTGTGATATAGTAACATATAACAGACGAAAGTAGTAAATGATCACCAAAATTAAACCCGCATTTTAATGTAAAATTATAACCAAAGTTTTAACATCTCGCTATCCTATTTAAGCAAAATGACTCCAAATAAATCATTGTTAACCCAAAAGTAGTAAATGATCACCAAAATTAGAACAGCACTTTAATGTAGAATTATAACCAAAGTTTTTACATCTTGCTATCTATCCTATTTAAGCAAACTGACTCCAAAAAAATCATTGTTAACCAAAGACATTCAAATATAACTAGCTATAGACGGGACAAGACCAAAAAACTAACAATTCCAAAACCTGTTACAAATTAGTAACAAGTCGATCAGTCTAGTGCGATACGTCGTCTTGTCAGGTCGCATTCAGATGACACAAAGACATTTAAATATTTCCGAGGTATAGACGGGTCATGACGAAGAAAATCGTAATCCAAAACTTGTTACTACTTAGTAACAATTTGTTCTGTCTAGTGTCATCTGTGTCATACGCCCGCTTGTCAGGTAGCATTCGTGTGTCAAAATCAAAAATATTCAGGATGAAAATTATTGTATGACAATATTCCCAATGTCCTCTCTATACGTCTTTAAATCTCTTTGTTGTTAACCCAAAAATAGTTAATGAACACCAAATTATTAACACATGCAAAAAAATAACATCTCGTTATCCGATTAAAGTAAATTACTCTCCGCAAAAATTTTTTTTTGCCAAACATAATAAATAGTCATTCAACGGCAGAAAATCAATCAATCAAAACATTGATCATTATAAAACAGTTGATTGTGAACATTTTATGTCGTTTTTATTTCCCTTTAAGAAGCATGCAAACATAGGCATACACCATGCACAGCATGCAAGCAAGCATGCAGCATGCAAGCGAGCCTCAAATTCAGCAGGCTTGGTTTCTGTCACGGCTCCGGCGCTGCGGGGCCCCGGCGCACGGTGGGCTGAAAATCGACTTTCATAGACTTAGGGATATCAATATTTTTTTGGACATTTTAACCGCTCTCACTCCCTCTCATTCAATATACAGGGTGTAAACGGACCCTTCACGAAGCCGTTAACCAAGCATTCTGTACAATGTACATCAAACTAAGTAACTTCACACAAAAATTATTGCTGGGAAACGACTTTTTTTCGGGGTGAAAAATCACGTTTTACATTAGGAATCAATGTAACGTATTCAAAACATTGTGCTGATGGATGGATTGAATAGTACGGGGGTCGTAGAGGTGTTTAAAGTAAAGTTCTTATATTAAAAGCATTTACCTATTTATTTATAAAAAAAAAAACTTGTGAAGAAGTTGGAACTTTGAGCCCAGTATCTCCGTAACTAGAAGGTTCCCAGGTATGGTCTAGAACAAAAAAAATGATTGCAATGACGGGGAGAACAAGTGCCTTTCGGCTTGGTTAAGGATCTTTTTACACCGTTTATGAACTGAAAATATCCCTAACAAAGCAATAAGGACAAAGTTCTCCGTAAAACACAACTAATCTCTGGGATGAGACTAACTGTATGGCTTTAACAGAACTCAAAGCGTGTGTGAAAATATATAGTTAAGAGACAACCAGAAGTGGATAATAAATAATTAATATTGGTTACAACGAAATACTTTAACTACCGCAGTATTTCTTTATAAACAGTATCTTTTGTTTTTCCTTCAGGTGCTAAAACCCTTTCTTAGTGGATACCTACTCTTTACAAAGAATACACCCTCCAAATGTCATGTCTCTAGGACCAGCGGTTTGGGCTGTGCGTTGATATATCAGTCAGCCAGTCAGGACTTTGAATTTTATATTGGGGGATGATTTTGCAAAAACTGTGATACACGTATCTCATAATTATATCTGAAAAGTATGTATACAAATTTTCAAGTCAACCGACTCCGAGAATGAAAAGTTTCACAGAAAATTCAACACCCCATTTCACCCTCTTAGGGGTGGAACTTCGAAAAACCTTTTCTTAGTCTTCACAAAGAATACACCCTCCAAATTTCATGTCTCTAGGACCAGCGGTTTGGGCTGTGCGTTGCTATATCAGTCAGTCACTCAGGACTCTGAATTTTATATGTATAGATTATCATCCTAAATTTACTCCCACGTCTATGCATGATAAGGACTTCGAAGTTCTAACTGGCATGGCAGGACAATAGGAGCAGTAGCAACCTGTCCACCACTCGCGACGGTCGTATACTAGCGCAGCTGATGCTGCTTCGTGTTACTCTGCATCAGCGCGTTCTACATGTCGCGCGTCTGTCTTCTCTCGTTCGCTGCGCTGTTAGTGTGCGCAAGCGCGTACGAAGGTAAACGACATGTTTCATTTGATTACAGCTAGGCGTGACTCATCTTATGATACACATTTGGAGTGGACATGCAGTGAGCGAGGGTGAAACGCGAGTGCAAGGACACACGGTAGATTCGGGACTGGCCCTGGAATGGTGCATGCTTTAGATCAAAATTATGGCTTGCGATGCGACATAGAACTGATTGTCTTATTACAGTTCTGGACTATCATCATTATCTTGCCCTTATCCCAATTCATTTGGTGTCGGCGCAGCATGTCTTCTTCTTCCATACTTCTCTATTACTCGTCATCTTATCAGACCCCTCCTTTCGTGCAATATCATTCTTCACACAGTCCATCCATCGTTTCTTTGGTCTTTCTCTACTCTTATACCCATTCACAGTCATACTCCAAACTTCCCTCACGACATTTTCCTCATTCCTCCGCATGACATGCCCATACCACGACAACCGATTACCACATAACTGTGCACTGTGAGTACTAAATCAACCGATTACAAACATTTCTAGTGTCGGTTTCTTTTTGTAGTATTAATAAAAGTTATATTACAAATGTAATCCACTTATAGCAGGACAGCTGGTGTTTTGTAGGATGCAAGATATTTTATTAAGGGGTTTTTACACAGTCCCGAAAGTAAAAAAGCACCTGGGCGAGATTTTGTGTACAGAGTTGCTTAGGCGAAACCAAATCTCGTAATCTTCAGGGCCGGGGTTCCTCGAGAATATTCTCTACTGACTGTTTGTCTATTCTGTTCTGTATTGAAAGATAATAAAATACTCTGTTGACTAACGTCTGATTTTGACTGTAGGTACATTACTAATCTTTCATAGAATTGTAGTTTTTATTAGAATAAACGGATCCCCAGGCGGATATCCATATCACATGATAATTTTGCGTAATTTCGACATCCAGGAAATAAATATTCGGATTTAAAAAATGAAAATGTTGTGATGGCCCAGAGGTTAAGGCCTCGCCTCTCATACATGAGGTTGTGGGTTCAAATCCGGGCAAGTACCAATGTGACTTTTTCAATTCATATGTACTTTCTAAGTTTATCTTGGACATCACAGACATCGGTGAAGGAAAACATCGTGAGGAAACCTGAACTTATCTATACATATAATAAAATCGTAAAAATCCAATTTTATGTTCCGACTTGGCTCAAAAACTACTGCATAGATCCTGTTAAAATTTTGCACAAATATTCCTTACAGGCTTCTTCACATGTTAGGCTATATATTATCACGCTAATCGCTTAAGGGGGTGAGCAATATTGCATTATGTCAGTATCCTTCATTTGTTTGACGTTTCAGTCATGACAAGCACAAGAATGGCTATTTAAAGCTTTAAATGTCAACAGAGAAAACAGCCTAGCGGGTTCTTGAACGTTCTGTAAGCTACTGGTCGCAAGTTCAAACCCCATTATTACTTTCACTTTTTTTGTAATTTGTTTGAATATTTTTTTGATGCTTTTAGATTTCCATTTTTTTTGTATTAACATCGTTTGCATTTCCGTTTTTCTCCTTTTTTCTTCAAACGTTTCTCCGAAAAGTAATAGAGAAGTATGGAAGAAGATGACATGCTGCGCCGACCCCGAAAAAATTGGGATAACGGCAGTAGAATGATGATGATGATTTCTACAAAAAGTTCTTGCTTTACTAGAAGTCTGTTTCCTTCTCGATTTGCAAAATATCAATAATCAATCGCAGTTTGGAATTTTATTGTTCTTTTATAGATTGGTATACGTATAGTGTTCAGAAGCGAGCATGAGGTCCTGGGTTAGATTCCACCAGCAAATTCTCAGTAGCAACTACGAAGTCTGGTTTTGTGCCCGGTTGATGGTGTATCGGCACTATAAAAAGTACAAAAACAACAAATAACAAAAAGTACTACAGCGCCATCTATGACGCAGGTGATGAACTAAACATCGAAATACGTCTAAATTCTGCCTGGGTCAAATAAATCGCCCAAATAAAGTTATCTGCGACTTAAGACTATATAGAAGTACCCGACAACAACTATTGGGCAGTTATAGCCCACCAGACATCACACCCGTCTGGTCGGACTATCCACCCTTTTCTATGGGGGATGAAGAACCTTACAACCTGTTCTTTATACAAAATGGCAATAGGCTCGCTAAATATTTCATGGGAGTTAAACATAACTGACAAAATGTGGGTGTACTATATACACTCATCTGTTTTCTCATTAAAATATGTATTAAAAAACAGATAGGTAATTTTATAACAAACACGATGGTATAACGTTTTGTTTTTTTAATTAGCCTATTCTGTCCCACTGCTGGACAAAGGCTTTCCCCATTTCCTTACCAACTCTCCCGGTGTTTTGCCTTCTCGGGCCAATCAGTCAGGAACGAGTCCAAATCGTCACACCAGCGTTTGTTGGGCCTGCCTCGGTGACGATGACAGTCTTCAGGTACCTACTGTATGACCATTCTGGCCCATCTGTCCTGACACATTCTGGAAATGTGACCCGCTCAGCCCCATTTGAACCTCTTACACTTATCGCCAACATCGGCGATGCCTGTCTTGGAGCGCATTGTGGTGTTGCGTATTCAATCGGTGATTTTGATGTTTAAAATCCATCGCTCTTTGGCAAACCTTGAGTTTGGACTTTTCAGCCTCCGTCAAAGATCATGTCTGGGTACCATAGGTTAGGATAGGCAGGATACACAGGTCGACAAGTTTACGCTTAAATGTGATTGGAAAGTATAACGTTGTCTAAGTAAAAGCGGTCAAGCCTAGCGTCTGTCGCAGTTTTAAATATTCTTGACTTAATGATTAGGCAACCCATTCGTTATAAGTTTTATGTAATCTTTTTTTTAGCCTTTATTGTCCCACTGCTGGGCAAAAACCTCCCCCATTGCCTTCCATTCTTCTCTCCGTGCGGTTTTCTTCGTCCAATCTGTCACAAACGCTTCTAAGTCGTCACACCAGCGTTTTTTAGACCTCCCTCGGCAACGACGCCCGTCTTCTGGCACCCACTGCGTGACGACTCTGGCCCACCGGTCCTGATGCATTCTACAGACGTGGCCCGCCCAATCCCACTCCAAACTAGCAATCTTATCGCCCACATCAGCGATTCCAGTTTTTGAGCGCATTGTGGTATTGCGAATTCTGTCGCTGAGCTTAATACCCAATACGCTACGTTCCATCGCCCTTTGGCCGACCTTGAGTTTGGACTTTTGCGACTCGGTCAGGGACCAAGTTTGAGCATTACGGTGCTCAAACTTGGTCCCTGACCGGTTAGGATGGGCAGAATGCACATGTCGATGAGATTATGCTTCAGGGATAAAGGTAGGTCACCCTTCATCAGCGACTTCATGGACCAGTAGCTCTTCCAGGCGTTCTCGACTCGGCAACTCTCAAACTCAAATGTACTCATCGACGTAGTGAATTTCTTGCCCATCTACCTCAACCCTACTTTTTACGCTATTGGTGATGACTTTAGTTTTTTTTTATGTATATTCAACATAATTATTTTTCATTCGGTGAACAGTTGGGGGGGGGGCTGTATTAGGCATTTTTTCTATACTAAGCAGGCTTTATTTACAATTGTGGAGTGAAGAGAAATAACGAAAATAACTAATAACTGAGATTATAACTGTTTCACTCGCGGCACTCTTTAACGTTTAGATGTGGGTGCACTAGCATTTTAACTTCAGAGCAAAATATTAAAAAAATAAAAGCAAAAATACGAAATTAAACGACGTAAAAAGATGAAATTAGGCAGGGAGGTAGTTTATAGTTAGTAGACGTCCGCTAAGAACGGATTTTGCGACAGGGCCGGATTAAGGGGGTCTAAGGGCTCTCGCAAGTTTGTATGAAAGTCCTTCATTTTTTGTGCTACAAACTTGAAATTTGTCAGGGAGGAAGTTAAAGTCAGTAGACGTCCGCTAACAACGGATTTTGCAACAGGGCCGGATTAAGGGGGTCTACAGGCTCTTAATAGTCAGTAGACGTCCGCTAAGAACGGATTTTGCGACAGGGCTGGATTAAGGAGGTCTAAGGGCTCTCGCAATTTTGTATGAAAGTCTTTCATTTTTTGTGCTACAAACTTGACATTTGGCAGGGAGGTAGAAAATAGTCAGTAAAAGTCTGCTAAGAACGGATTTTGCGGCAGGGCAGGATTAAGGAGGTCTAAGGGCTCTCGCAAAAAGTCTCTTAATGTTGTAAATCAAAAGCAAAATCACACGACATCTCACCAAGGGGAGAGGGAGGGGGGTTGAAAAATCGCCAAAATTGCCTCACGTAATTAATGGACGCCCCCTAACACAAGCATCTCCTTGCTTAAAAGGTGATCTCCAAATCATGTGTGTGATAACTTTATGTACCTAATTGAAATAAGCATTCTTTTTTTTAACACTTTGCCCGACCCGGGAATTGATCCCAGGACCTCATGCTTAGTAGTCGCGCTTGCGACCACTCGAGGCAGTCTTACACATACATACCAAAATTTCCACGCGAACGAAGTCGCTGGCAACAGCTAGTAATTAATATAAGTCTGAAATCGCCAACCCGTCTTGAGCAAGCGTGGTGATCAATGCTCATGCCTTCTCTGTATGAGAAGAGGCCTTTGCCCAGCAGTGGGACAGTAACAGGCTGGTAAGTATTATTTATTTAAAAAATGTAAAATATCAGCTACAAGTAAATCGTAAACTTAACGTAAACAATATCGTGATATAATTATTGAGCTAATATAGGGTGACAGATAATTAATGACCGAAACTTAAACACCTGATTGTACTTTTTCATTACTCATACTCGGAAAGTAGGTCTGAAGTTGTCTGAGGAGCGGGTTGAAAGTAATACTTTCAGCCCTAGGGAGAATCGTTTTCAACTGACAGCTGCCAAATTATTAAAAAAAAAACTAGTTCTGTTTTCACATTTCTATTGAACCATGTTACAACTTTCTATACAGCCACTCAATTACAGCGCGATGTAAAATTGAAATAACATAAAGTTAAGTGTTAATTAAAGAAAATATTTTTTAAATGACTTTATTATAATTTAGTTTCAACTATTTCTTTAAAATAACATAGATTTGGGCAAAATATTTACCATTTTCCATGATGAAATTGAAAATTAATGGGTGAATAGCTGGCCGGCCACAGAAAAAAAACAAAATAGGCGGGAAAACGGCAATCCGATCTTCGTTTGTTTTTTCGAGTTGTAGACTTTTGTTTATACTTCCGTATAGCAGAGATTTGTATTAACACAATGAGTTCATCTGATTCAGATATGGATTTAAGGCCTGATTTCATAAGAGAAGAGGCTAAAGCAATAGTGGAAAACCTTTTACCACCTAAATCAAAACAAAGATACCTAAAATCGTACGACGATTTTATGAAATGGCACGCTGTGAAAAAAGTTAAATCGTTAGGTATCAGAAAACGTTTTGCTAATATATTTCAACGAATTATCAAAGACTTACAAACCTTCAACATTATGGAGCGTGTATTCTATGTTAAATACAACATTAAGTACTAAACGCAATGTATATTTAAAGAATTTCGAGAGACTAACATGGTTTCTCAAAAGGCAATCTGATGGATTTAAATCGAAAAATCCAAAGTTTTCGCTTCTCAAGAGGTAGAAACCTTCTTAAACCAAGCGTTGGATGAAATATACTTAGTAATGAAGGTAAGTAAATCTTTTTATTGTTATTCGTATATTATGAGCAGTGATAGGAATAGGTAGTGCCTATTTGCCTAAACTTCGAAGAACAGAGACAAGAAACGGAGACTTCCTTAGGACTAAATTTTTTCCGAGACATCTGTCCCGAAATTTCGAGACAACACATAAATACATTTAAAAAAATGTTATTTGGAATAAGTAATTCGTCTATATTTACCTAAAGTTTGCGACTAGATATATCATAATAAAATAATAACATACACAGTCGTTACAACCATAAAATTTTCTGATTTTTTTTTTGGAGAACATTTTGTAAATGACTTGTTGATCGTAATACACAATGAATCACAATGTTTGAATAAGAAGCAGTACACGTTTCGAAGTAAATATCTTCTTTCTAGCTCACTCTCGGCTACGTTTAATGAGATTTCTAAAGTTCAAGTGTAAAAAAGGCATTATATGTAACACATACTATGATTTAAAAGAGTGTCCATGGAGTTTCTTGCACGTTCTTCTCCACAGAGACCTACTCTTTGGAACGTGCAATTTAGCTTCACTTTTCTTGGACTGACCGACATTGACTATTCAAAAGTGCCTGTAAATGGTCTATTTGAAATAAATGCTTTGATTTTGATTTTGTCGGTATTTAAAATAAATAAATAATTCATTTATTTGCCAGAATGTAGGTATACAAAGTGGTATGATCTTAATATTAATGAGGTCCCTTTACATTCTACCATTATACATGATGTATTTTAATATCATGAACATTTTTAAATATACTTTAGGAATATATTTCATTAAGATGAAAGATAAAAAGGTATTTGTATTTTCATTTGTAACTAAATATTTGCACATCATGTATAATGGTAGAATGTAAAGGGACCTCATTAATATTAAGATCATACCACTTTGTATACCTACATTCTGGCAAATAAATGAATTATTTATTTATTTTAAATACCGACAAAATCAAAATCAAAGCATTTATTTCAAATAGACCATTTACAGGCACTTTTGAATAGTCAATGTCGGTCAGTCCAAGAAAAGTGAAGCTAAATTGCACGTTCCAAAGAGTAGGTCTCTGTGGAGAAGAACGTGCAAGAAACTCCATGGACACTCTTTTAAATCATAGTATGTGTTACATATAATGCCTTTTTTACACTTGAACTTTAGAAATCTCATTAAACGTAGCCGAGAGTGAGCTAGAAAGAAGATATTTACTTCGAAACGTGTACTGCTTCTTATTCAAACATTGTGATTCATTGTGTATTACGATCAACAAGTCATTTACAAAATGTTCTCCAAAAAAAAAATCAGAAAATTTTATGGTTGTAACGACTGTGTATGTTATTATTTTATTATGATATATCTAGTCGCAAACTTTAGGTAAATATAGACGAATTACTTATTCCAAATAACATTTTTTAAATGTATTTATGTGTTGTCTCGAAATTTCGGGACAGATGTCTCGGAAAAAATTTAGTCCTAAGGAAGTCTCCGTTTCTTGTCTCTGTTCTTTGAAGTTTAGGCAAATAGGCACTACCTATTCCTATCACTGATTATGAGAAATTTCTGTCTGGTATGCTTGTCCCATTTTATAAACAGTCCAGACAGATTTTAGACCTGATCATACCAATATGATCAGGTCTAAAATGAATAATAATAATGAATCAAGTTATCATTGTGCCGATAGTCGTATCAGCCCATGGCTTAATTGCCAAGAGCCTCGATCAATACCTGAGGAGGCTCTCGTTGCTGCGGGACTGTTCGAAAGAGATACCGTGGTCCTGGAACACAAAGGGCAATGAAGGAACATGGATGGGTTTTAGTCAGTAAGAGTCTGACACTCCCTCCCACTCCACCCAGAGCGGGAGAAGTCATTTGATGATTTCCCATCCGTAAAAAAATAAATAAAAAGGAGGCTCTCGTTAGGCAGCTGGATAAAGGGCTTGATTCAGAAAGCGGTACTCCTAGACACGGCTCGTATTGCTCGTATTGTTAGGAGGTTCCTCTCTCTGGAGCCCTGACCGCCGGTAGCTTGGACCCTGTTTCCAATACCGGTGCGCTACTATTTTTTATATTTTTAAATGTTTTTTATATAATTTTTGTTGATAAAAATATTTAAAAATGTAATTAGTAAGTAAGAAATATGAATAAACGAAATAATGAATCACGTTAAAATTCTTAAAATGGTCATAAATGCGGTTAATGTTATGAATTGTCACTTTGTGATCATTTTTTGTAACTTAATTCATATTATTATCCCTGTTATGATTCTGCTAAAGCCAAGGCCATTTTAGACCCCTGTTCCGCTCTGTATTAAAATTCATGGTGAACCGCTATCGGGTTACATCTATCTATATATACATATAAAAATCAATTGCTGTTCGTTAGTCTCGCTAAAACTCAGAAAAGGCTTGACCGATTTTGATGAAATTTTGTATAGTTGTTCTGCGTAGGTCAGGGATGGTTTATAAGGTAGCAGGTAGGGTAGGTAGGTAGGTGGTAGGTATTAAGTAGGTAGGTAGTTGGGAGGTAGGGAAAAGTGCATTGCAACGCATGGCCGGGCAGCTAGTTTGTGATAAAATAAATCACGATCGATTATGAATCCAACAATCAGTAATTACATCGGTTCACAGACTCGTCACCGCCACAACAGGCGGTCCCAGCGAAGAAGGTGGCAGCGTCTGAAGGTGTCACAGCCACACTGCGCTGTCTGTGCAATGTCACACATCCGCCGAAAATCACGTGGAAGTTCCGGCAATTTTCCGTACGTATCAAATTCTTAAAACACATCATCCCTTTCTAGAACGGTTTCCGATATTTTTTTAAGTTTTGTTCTATCAGTATTTTATGAATCACTTTTGTCTTATTTATTCATTCAATCATCTTATTTTATACATTTTTAAATATTTCTTAAAAAAATACATGTAATATGTAAGATGATACGGGAGTAGAAAAACGCACAATTTGATTTATCTAAAAATAGAAAGTTTTAATTTATTATGAAATTAAAATACTCAAATTAATTGTGATCAAATATTTACACATCGTGAATTCCGACCTACTAACCTAAAAATAGAAAAATCGACAATTAAAGGTTTTTTCTTCCAATATTTTAGTAGGTCGACACTGAATTACTTTACTTAGTTAAACTAGCTATTTTATGAACTTTACTTCTTTTCCTTATTACTTTTATACAATGAGAAATAAATTACTTCACGAGCAGACTTAAAATCTCTATCTCGAGTGACCTGTCATTGTCATTCTTCGTGTGCAACGTCATGCTCATTAGGCGGTGTACACATAATCGTACATCAGGCCACGTCTACAACATACAGTGTACAAAGCTTACATACATATAAAAAGCATTTAAAATATTAAAAAAAATAGTGGTCCGCCGGTGTCGGGAGCAGGGTCCAAGCCTCCGGTCTCCGCCGTATCGAGGACTACTGCCTTCTGGATCAAGCCCTTGAACCAACCTCCAAGCGAGAGTCTCGACAGATGTTCGTCGAGGCTTTTGTCCATCAGGCCATTGGCCGTAACGACAATAGGCACAATGATAGCAGAGTCCACATGCCACATGTCGACAACCTCGCGAGCCATGTCTGATACTTGCATCACTTATCATAAATATTCCGGAAGGTTTATGTTTCTAAGTAATACTTTGGACAACTAGCCACACCAGTAGATTGAACCCGTGAAAGCACAGGCCTCTACGCCCTATACAAATAAAAAAGAAGGGCAATATTCTGCCCGACTAAACCATTAAATAAACTCCTAAAATATCATCTGTGCCAGCTCCTCCAGTACGAGTACAGCGTGCCCAACAACACGGCGCCCCCGACCGACAAGCGATACAACTGGGTGCACGAACAGTTCACGCCCTGCAGCGCCACCTGTGGCGGAGGTGAGCTAATTGCGTACTTGATGGTCTCGAGGTTATTAGCCTGCTGATGTATGATCGTGGACAAAGCAGAAGGATGTTAGGATCGTAGCAGGTAGCGGTCTATAGTTTCGGCCTAGCACCGTGAAAAAGGTGAGAATTCTATATGCACTAAGTTTTACCTCAATTCACTAACAAACATCGCCTAAACCACTGTGTTTAGATGCCGGTACAAGAGTGCCTTAGGCGCGAATTACACAGAAAAGCCGTACGGTGAAGGCGCGGCGCAGGCATGATGCCGCTTCAAAACGTTTTCATACAAAACGACGTGTCGTGAATTACACTCAAGTGGCGCGGCGCAGGCAAGCCGTTCTTTCGTTTCCTTATAAATTCCACGTCTTATAAAATAAAATTTGCTGTCCCGTATAAGACTTCAATATATACGTAGTTGTTCAGTTTTATGCTCTATTACCACACCCTTAAATATGACCACACCTTTGTGGTACACGCTGTATATTATAAAAGACTTTTTGTAAATTCATCCCCAGAAGTAAAATAGAAAGTTTGTATTCAAGTTTGTCATTTTCGCCGTTAGAAAATCCCTTCAGCAAACGGTTTGTAGGTGAATAAATACACTTAATTATGTTACATCGTGTTACAACTTACAAGGCATAGAAGGCAAGCATAGAAGCTTCTATGCTTTGGATCCACCGCTTAGAAGCTTCTATGCTTGCACTTTTACAAGTCTAATTCCTAAGATTAAAATATTGAATAATGAAGTTAATACTTAGATCAAAATTAATACTTTTCCAGGCTTTCAAACCCGTAACGTGTCATGTAGATCAAGAGAAGAACTGAAGATAGTCGAGGATAGCTTGTGTGACGAGGATCTGAAGCCCCCCACTAACCAGTCCTGCAATCCGGATTCCTGCCTCGCGCAGTGGGTGGAAGGACCCTGGGGAGAGTGCTCTCAAAGATGCGGCAGTGGAGGTGTCCGGTCCAGGGAGGTCACCTGCCAGAAGGTTATTGTGAATGGGTAAGATTGCAGTGGGCAGTGAAAATAAGCTTGAAGAATCTCCTGACTGTCACAGTTACACTATTTACTCTAATTAGGCTATTAACGCACTTTTAACGTCAAACTTTTCAAGAAATTAACATAATTCTAGGTGCCTAAGTTCATATTTCTCAGAAATGTGACGCTTTATAAGATTTTGTCCCATACAATACTTCTTTGAAGTATTGATGCTAGCTATTTATTTATATAGGTTTTATGCGATTCTAAAGCGGTTATCACACGACACCGCTCGTTCGTGCGGTTGGGCTGTGAAGCGGATCTCCCGTCGCATTATCTTGTATGAGTCCGTTGATGCCTAAATCACAGGTATACCGCCCGACCGCGCGGATAATTCCTGCGTCGTAAGACCGAATAGCAAGATATAAGGTATTATAGTTTACAGCATCTAATAAAAGCAATTATGTGTACAGTGCCAAGTCTACAGTACCGGACAAGGAGTGTTTCGACCTGCTGGGCCCAAAGCCTGAAGTGTTCCAGAAGTGTAACGAGGATGCTCCCTGCCCAACGTGGTTGGTCGGACGTTGGAGACCGGTAAGCACAAACTAGATTGCAAGAACATTTCTGATTCGATCACGCAGGGAAATTCCGAATATAGCCATGCCTATGGTTCATTGGAGCGGCCGTGGCTTCTGAAGAGCTATAAGAGCCGGTTAAGCTGCTTCACAGCCATCCAAATCTCTTACAGTGCAGTATAGTGCATTCCAAACTATCAGTAGTTACTAAATATGTATAATGTGTCTCAGAATAATTGGAAAAATCTTTTTTTTTACGAGTATCCTAAGATTTTTGCGAAGGATCGAATTGTTCATCATTCTAATTCAGCATGTTATGACTATAATAATCCACTGCTTCCTCCTTCAGTGTGACAAGCTCTGTGGCGACGGTAAGCAGAGCAGGCTGGTGGTCTGCTATCAGGAGAACAAAGGTCATCCCATCGAATTACTGGATGACGAGAACTGTACTGAGAAGAAACCGGCGGAAGAACAGCCCTGCATGATACAGCCTTGTGAAGTCGACTGGGTGACGTCCAGTTGGTCTGGAGTGAGTAGAATGCTAAGTTACAGTACTTTTAAGAGGATTATTACAAAATTTAAGCGCTCAGTTTCTGGTTATTACAAAGGGCGCGGCAGCCGGTGCCCACATGTGTTACCTGGAAACTGCTATGCGTCAGTCAATTGAAACCGACTGGAGCTTACATCACTTTAATCTTTTCAAACAAAATGGCGATGATAACTCCATACTTTACAATCATAAATCTGAAAGTAGCTCCGTTATTTTGTCGCCTCAACTATTAACTACATATTTATTTATTAATTTTAGGGATGTACGATAAGAGAACTGTTTTGTGCGTCAAAGTTATTGAAAAAAAAATGTTCCTTATAAATGTTTTTGTTTGTGTTGTTCTTTTTTTTAATCCCTTTTCGAATTTTCATCCCTGGAATCTGGAACGTTGTCGTCTCATTCTTGGAGGTGGGCTTTAATAGCTGCGACACAGTTTTTTAACTTATGCAGCTATTTACGTACGCAATAACTTTGTGAGATAAGTTTTTGTTCCAATAATCATATTTGATTTGATTTGATTGTTAACACAGTTTAAAGGTGAGTATAGACTACAACATTTACTTGTAACAAAACAACGAGCCGCTCTATGATATGTTCTAGTGTATCATCCTTTTACGAACTAAACGTCGAGCACGCTCGCCTCTTTGTTACAAACCAACGAGCGTATTGGTGTAACATTTCGTCGAGCCACGAGTGCGGGCGATGCGCGGTTGAGGGGTGACGCGGAGGGAGACCCGAGGGAGGATTTACCCTTACATAACGCCGAGCATTCGCAGGAACGTTACATTACATGGAAATGCTTTGGAAACTGAGCTTTTGCCTGTATTGTACCATTCGTAAGAACGTTACATTACACAGAAATGCTCCAGAAAATGTTGTAGTCTATACTCACCTTTATATTCTTTTTCAGTGCGACACCTGTACCTCGACGTTCCGTACACGAATGGTGGTGTGTGCAACGGAAAATGGGGTAGCGATGAATGAGAGCTTCTGCAGTTTCTTCAACCGTCCTGTAGACCACGAGAAGTGCAATAAAGACGAACTGCCGACCTGCAAGGTGCAGTGGCACACCACACACTGGAGCAAGGTACGTTGATCAAGAATCAAGTCCAAACTGTACGAAAACTTAATTTAGGAAACGAGTACTTTTGACCGTCGTCACATTCAACTTGTATGGGCAGTCCGTTCTGCTGATCTTAATTGGCTTATTGGGATCATAATTCTTGGCAGAATTTTAGCATTAGGAAGCCTTTTAGCTTAAATCCTAACTAGAAAAACTAAGTAAAATTATCTCCATTGCTCCTCAACAGTGCTCAGTGAACTGCGGCGAGGGAGTGCAGACTAGGAAGGTGTACTGTGGCGTGTACTACGATGACGCGAGTGGCGGAGGTGTGAAGATGGTGGAAGATGCCCAGTGCGCCAACCTTACCAAGTACGATGACACCAAACCCTGCACTGTGCCCGAGGAGGAGTGCCCTTCGCAATGGTTTGCTGGAACTTGGTCTGAGGTAAGCAATTTTTTAATACTAGATTGTGCCTGGTCGCATTTGCTTGTGTTATGGTTGGAATTATCTCATGGTAAAGTTTTAAATAAAGCCTATGACACTCAGATCGGGGATAATGTAGCTTATCATCATTACTGAAAGCATTTTCAGAATCGGATCAGTGATTCCAAAGATTACCTACATCCAAACTTACAAACTTTATGTGTTTTTTTTTAATTTTTTTTTTTTAAATCCCGGGGAAAATTTTCATGTGTGTGCGGCGGAATGACATACCGAATACGTGGTAATTTTTTGTGCGTCGATGTCCCATCCACACTGTATCTTGTCTCTGGCTGAGCTGAGCATGTCTGAAGCTCGCTCGAAGCTGTTCCTTATGTTGTTTTCAGTGCTCTGAAAAAGGCAAGCAGTTCAGACGTGTCATGTGTTTGCGAGGTAATAAGAAGGCCGCTGACTGTGACGGCACCACCGTGCTCAACTCCATGCAGCTCTGCAACTCTAGAACTTATGGCTCAGGTAATAGAGTTTTACAATGCGTTGATTCTCTAGACTTGTATCTTTATTGAAGTAACTAACACCAATCATCTATATACGGAACACTTCTGGTGGACAACCCCACCTTATTATATTTGTACGCCAATCAGGCAAAACATAGCTGTAACATAATTTGATGCAATATCGTGTGCCATGACTAATTAACTTATGTTTTGAACAAATACAAAATAATTATATTATCTATCTATCTATGTAGTGAGAGTGATGATATTAATATAATAATTATGTAATAATTGTTGGCAGTGCCGTCGAATGAGCCGGATCACGCAGCATCTGGAGGTGAAGTTACCGTACGTATCAAAAATATCTTATTCCGTCTCGTGTGGTTCCAGATTATCAATTTTTGTAAAAAAAAATAAAGTCTCGGTGGCTTGTGCTAAACTATTAGTGTCTAAACACACTATGCCGAAGTTACGCGACCGAAGTTCGGCGGCTGATTTTACGTTCCGACGTATTCGGCTGATATGGCACACCATAAGTGCCGAAATTACGCGGCAGAAATTCAGTTCCGCAACTTTGTGTTTGTATTCAGTGTCTCGAGCGGGTTACGTATCATAATACCTAAGTTTATTATAACTATTTTCGATATAGCTACGGTTGATTCACATATGTTCATAACGCATATTGGTCGACTCAAGTACTGTTTTACTTACCTAATTTTGATTCAACTAAAATTAATCGCACTAACGAACGATTAATCTAATGGTTTTTTAAGATATTGGATATTTCAACTATGTATGAAATACCTAATGGACGACTCGCCTACAGATTATTAATACTGCCCGCTGGATTGATTTCTAAAGTGGTGGATAGTTACCGTTAGTGGTGCCGCTTTGCGCGGCGGTTGACTGACAGTAAAATGTTGTAATAGGGCTTAGTCGACGTAGCTTCGCTACACGGGGCTCCTATTTCTGTCTGCAGAGTTTAAGGTAACCGGAGTCGGGGTGCCCCAAGTCCCAAGCTCGCTTCGCTCGCTCTTGCATGCTAAGTTTTTCTAGCCACAATCCTTGTTTAATTTGCTGAAAATATTGACCAGAGATAAATCAACAGTAGGTGAATCGTCCGTTAGTTGAATCAACCGTAGGTTAATGAATTGTAGTTGAATAAACCGTAGGGGAGTCGTCCGTTATGGATTTCGTTCATTAGTTATTACAAAAATCTGTGAAACGATCTTTAGGTATTTAAAACAGTAGGTCTTTGGACCGTAGTTGACTTGAAAATAGTTATAATAAACTTAGGTATTATAATACGTAACCCTCGAGCGCTGTAGTGGCGTCCGCATCGTGTCGTGTTATCTACACAGTTGGACAGACAGACGCAAAATAAAGGACACGCGGGGCGCGGGCGGTTCCCCGCTGCTCCCCGCCCCCGGATCTGCGTCGGCAATCGAACCGAACTTCGGTCGCGTATAATGTGTGCTCACAGAATAAGTTCCTGCTGATCTTACGCCCGACCGAAGTTAGGCTGTACGCTATGACGCGACGTAATTTCGGCATAGTGTGTCGTCAGTAATTCAAATAGCATTGCAGGCGTAATTGTGATGAACTTCGGACGCGTAACTTCGGCATAGTGTGTTTAGACACTTACAGTTCGCATTTATGTACATACCTACAGTAAGAATAGACACCAACCTATAGCGTCTTATATATTATACTTTCGGAGACATGACATCATCAAAGTCAAATAACGAATATGGGATCTAGCCTCGCCCTTCAATAGCAACAGTGATACTTATACCCTGAGATAAAGCTTAAAAAATATGAATATTAGATTAAAAAGAAGATATTGTCATAATCAAAAATTCCCAACCATCAAAAAGGCCATCCCAACAGATCGACGGTAACGCGGACCGCTACAGGCTGCTGTCTGACGGCGCGCTGGAGATTGTCCCTTTGTATCGCAACGACACCGGCGTCTACATCTGCGTGGCTGACGATGGGCTAAGAGTGGCCACGCAAGAGATACACCTGGTCGTCAATGGTGAGTGGTAACTAAGGGCTGGGCTGTTGGAAGGTACTTTGATTTAACTACAGCTTACATTCAAATATAAAGAATTGCAGGTTTCCATGTTGCCCTCACTCGTGAGCAAAGCAACATATATACGAACTCACTGATTTTCTCATACCCGTCCAAAAGGTTTGAGTTTGGGAGAAGATGCGCACGGTCTATCACCATTACTCTTTTTTTGGACCAAGTTTAGCGCGAACCAACTGTACTTGAACAAGATCTCCCCATGTGCACTGGACTCATTACAAATTACAATAATTGCGGAGCACAGTGCAATAAAGTTATGCATTTACTAATATTGATTCTCTGACAATCGGGGGCGGGTAGAACCTGTGAGGATGCCTGCCGGCATTGATGGAGGCAAGAACGACTCGGTGATCGGCAAGCTTTTTCAACCGTTCCAAGTGTGCTGCTCAGCGTACGGGTACCCGCCACCATCCGTAGAGTGGTGGTACCGCAGCACCGAGAAAAACACGCTGCTGAATAACGATACGGTGTACGAACCGAGAGGGAACGTCCTCCTCATCAGAAGTCTACAAATCGTCGATCTCGGGACGTACACGTGTAAAGCAAACAATGGAGTAGGCCAGGCGGCGTCGTGGAAGGTTGTCGTGCGAGCGTATAAGCCTGACAGGCTCTTCGTTCAAAACGAGTTGTTGGTACCGCGAGGTACGGTGGCGCCCAGTCTCGGGACCCAGTGTCTCACCACCGCGGAAACGAGCACCACCACAACCTCGACAACAACTGAAGGTACCGGTAAGTTTTGAAACTTGAACACTATAATAGATAAACAAAGTTCTTTGGCCGATTGTTCGTCACGCGATAACGTTAGAGGAAACTCAACTTTTTTTTAAATTTCTAATATTTTCTAATTAGAACTACCAAAAGTGACGCGCACATTCAAAATACATTTATTTGCATATGTGTTCCACACTTCTAAACTCGTCGTGTCCATCTATCTGTCTGTCTGGATCGTTGGATGCCTTAATTCAAAAGATGGCAATGTTTCTGAATTGCATTTTTATTTAAGTCAACAGTTCTTATATCATGATTAAAAAATCAAAACTGTGCATGCGTCGTTACTTATCGCGACTACGGAACCTTTCACGTGGTACGACCCGCACTTGGCTGTTGTCAGTCGATGACCAGAGTTGTAAACTATAAAATAATCATGAAACTATTTGGTACTAAGAAATAATTGAAGGGTACTCGATTCGCAACGTTATACAGCGTGTACCAGATAGGTGTGGTCATATTTCAGGGTGTGATTCAGACAATCAAACTGAACAATTTTCTCCATCGGACCACCCACCATAGAAATCTATATATTTGGGTCGAGTAGATATTTTTACCAAACTTTTCATTCGCGATATCTAAGTATTTAATAGATTGTTTTGAATCTTATTTTCATGCTAGTTTTCTCGCCAACTAAATAGTAATTAAAAAAAAAACGATGTTTTGGTACACAATTGACTTTATTTTAGAAACCTCGACCGCGGGAGGATTTACTGAAACGACAGAAAACACAGCAAGAGCTACTGAATTTGAAACCAATACACCTAGTACTACCAACGAAGGTACCACTGACGTCATCGGTACCACCACGCTGGATCCTTGCAGAAGTTTCAAGTTCGGCTGCTGCGCTGACAACAAGACTGAAGCCTCCGGGCCCGACGGACAGGGATGTCCGTGCAACGCCACTGAGTTTGGTTGTTGTCCTGATGGTGACTCAACAGGTAAGCAATAACTCTTCTCCTGAGTCAGATACCTCGTTATTGAAAGCTGTTTAAAACACATGTGCCACAGCAAAGATATCTATACATATATAATTCAAAGTCCTGACTGACTGATATATCAACGCACAGCCCAAACCGCTGGTCGGTGGGCGGGCAAAGCCGCGGGCATAAGCTGGTTAAAATATAAAATAAAACCATCTGCCAAAGTACAAAAAAGTTTACGGTGTATAGAGGGAAGAGCTGTGGTCGACGCTATCCACGTATGGTGTGGACAGGTGCTTGGTACGAGCACTGAAATCTGTTTCCCTTTCTATTGGTTTGTGTCACGTCAAATGAAAGTGGTTTGAAGCCGATCACCGCACAAAACCCACATAAAAGTATGACTTTTTCTCGTAATCTTTACTATATTTCCTACTGCTTTAAAGACTTTTATGTCAGTTGGTTTAAAGTGGCTAAATAATAACAGCCGCACGGGTCGATGATACAAATTGTGCTTGTTGCAAACAATTTAACTTAAAGGCTGTAGGATAATTGTATTTTCAATTCTAAAATCGAAGTCTTTACGTTACGTAAAACTTCACAATTCCTGCTAGGGCCTCTGGTGTCTGTACTTTCATTAAGAACTCCCCTTGTGCACTAGACTCATTGCAAATTACAATTATTGCGGAGCACAGTGCAATAAAGTTATGCATTTACTAATATTGATCCTCTGACAATCAGGCCGGGTAGGACCAGTGAGGATGCCTGCCGGCATTGATGGAGGAAAGAACGACTGGGTGATAGGCGAGCTTTTACATCCGTTCCAAGTGTGCTGCTCAGCGTACGGTGACCCGCCACCATCCGTAGAGTGGTGGTACCGCAGCAACGAGACAAACACGCTGATATATAACGATGCGGAGTACGAACCGAGAGGGAACGTCCTCCTCATCAGAAATCTACAAATCGACAATCTCGGGACGTACATGTGTCAAGCATGCAATGGAGTAGGCCAGGCGGCGTCGTGGAAGGTTGTCGTGCGAGCGTATAAGCCTGACTGGCTCTTCGTTCAAAACGAGTTGTTGGTACCGCGAGGTACGGTGGCGCCCAGTCTCGGGACCCAGTGTCCCACCACCGCGGATACGAGCACCACCACAACCTCGACAACAACTGAAGGTACCGGTAAGTTTTGAAACTTGAACACTATAATAGATAAACAAAGTTCTTTGGCCGATTGTTCGTCACGCGATAACGTTAGAGGAAACTCAACTTTTTTTTAATTTCTAATATTTTCTAATTAGAACTACTAAAAGTGACGCGCACATTCATAATACATTTATTTGCATATGTGTTCCACACTTCTAAACTCGTCATGTCCATCTATCTGTCTGTCTGGATTGCACTCAGACATTAAAAAAAACAATGCACATAATCGTTGGATGCCTTAATTCAAAAGATGCCAATGTTTCTGAATTGCATTTTTATTTAAGTCAACAGTTCTTATATCATGATTAAAAAATCAAAACTGTGCATGCGTCGTTCCTTATCGCGACTACGGAACCTTTCACGTGGTACGACCCGCACTTGGCTGTTGTCAGTCGATGACCAGAGTTGTAAACTATAAAATAATCATGAAACTATTTGGTACTAAGAAATAATGGAAGGGTACTCGATTCGCAACGTTATACAGCGTGTACCAGAAAGGTGTGGTCATATTTCAGGGTGTGATTCAGGCAATCAAACTGAACAATTTTCTCCATCGGACCACCCACCATAGAAATCTATATATTTGGGTCGAGTAGATATTTTTACCAATCTTTTCATTCGCGATTACTAAGTATTTAATAGATTGTTTTGAAACTTATTTTAATGTTACTTTTCTCGCTAGCTAAATAGTAATTTAAAAAGCAAACAACGAAGTTTTGGTACACATTTTGACTTTATTTTAGAAACCTCGACCGCGACAGGACTTATTGAAACGACAGAAAACACAGCAGAAGCTTCCGAATTTGAAACCAGTACACCTAGTACAACCAACGAAGGAACCACTGACGTCATCGGTACCACCACGCTGGATCCTTGCAGTAGTTTCGAGTTCGGCTGCTGTGCTGACAACGGGACCGAAGCCTCCGGGCCCGACGGACAGGGATGTCCGTGCAACGCCACTGAGTTTGGTTGCTGTCCTGATGGTGACTCAACAGGTAAGCAATTATTTATTTAATTATCTGACTACAGTAAATGTCATAAAGACTATTGGGGACGATGGTGACCTAAAATGTACTTCATCTTCTAATTTATATTTTCTCTCTACAGCTTCAGGCTACGAAAATGAAGGATGCCTAGGACCCTGCAGTACATCACCGCATGGTTGCTGCCAGGACGACAAGACTCCTGCTCACGGACCTGACTTCGAAGGGTGCTGCTTGCTGCAAGCCTTCAGATGCTGCCCAGACAATCGCAAACCAGCTGAAGGACCACATCTTGAAGGTATTTACCAGCCTGTTACTATCTTATCCCACTGCAGTAGAACCTCAAAACATTAAACGTTTGTAAGGCTGGCCTTTGACAAATGCCCTGTATTACCAATCTGTTGAGTGACAGATTAGTTAAATATGATGTGGGTTTATTCTAAGGTTGCGGATGCCAGAACGCGCTTCACGGCTGCTGTCCCGACAAAGTCACCATCGCGCAGGGACCAGACAACCTGGGCTGCGGCTGTCAGTATACCGAATATGGATGCTGTCCTGACAGGTAACTTACCAAAGGAATCTTTTTTTGTTAACAAATTAATAAATGACTAATGACTAGTGATGTCGTCATACATTCCGAATGCCCGATGATTTATAAACTCGATGATTCTTCTAGTAAAATGTTCCAAAGTTTTCCAACACAACAGCTTAAAAAATCAAACTCTTGCTCTAGACACATGGCGGCGTCTGGACCTAACAACGAGGGCTGTGCTTGCAACACGTACCAGTTCGGCTGCTGTGCTGACGGCGTCACCACCGCAACTGGACCTGACCAGCAGGGCTGCCACTGCCGAGATTCTAAATTCGGGTGCTGCGGAGACGGCGAGACTCCGGCCACCGGCCCTGATGGCGCTGGATGTGATTGCTCTTCTAGTCGGCACGGATGCTGCCCTGATGGACACACTGAAGCCGCTGGAGCTAAGTTCCTTGGATGTACTGATGCTCCTGAAAATAAACAAGGTGAGCTTACCACTTTGATTACGCTCCCTGCTTCGTCAGTTAAGGTATTATTAACCTTTCCTCCTATTTCAGCTGCTTGCAGTATGTCGACGGATCCAGGTCCTTGCCATAACTTCACAGCGATGTGGTACTACGACTTGGCATACGGAGGCTGTTCTCCCTTCTGGTACGGAGGCTGTGACGGAAATGGCAACAGATTCTCTTCCAAGGAAGAGTGTGAGGATGTGTGCGTACAACCTTCGCCTAAAGGTAATACGAATACCATACTGCTTTTAATTTATCGTAATGCACACCAACATTAAAGAAACATCTAGTTTGGCCAGAAGGTCATATTCAGTCACAACACACACACACAACACACAACACAATATTTATGTACAACATCTTATAACTGTACCAACTTTCAGAGCAAATAAAATTCTGATTCTGATTCTCAGTTGTCTCATTGCTTATTGTCGGTTTTTCCCAGATGCATGCAAATTACCAAGTGTGAAGGGTGCTTGTGACGCGGACTACCGACACTGGCACTATAACAGCACACTGGAGCAGTGCATCCCCTTCAGATACGGAGGTTGTCTCGGAAACGCCAACAACTTTGACACCCGGGACCTCTGTCAGAAGCAGTGCGAACCTAGCTCTGATGCAGGTGGGCCTTACCTATAAAAAAAGCAATTCTAAGCTCGTCTAAGCTAAGCTACAAATAAATGATGTAGTCTGGTTTGTAGGCCTAGGCACGATTTACAGAAAAAGTAAGCAAAACTACACAATAAACGTTTTTCAGGCCAATGCAACCTACAAATCGATCAAGGATCGTGCGCTGGTAACTACAGCCGCTGGGGCTTCAATTCTGAGTCCCATCGCTGTGAACAGTTCATCTGGGGAGGCTGCGAAGGCAACTCTAACAGGTTCAGCTCCGAGGCAGCCTGCCAGATGCGCTGTGCTGGCACTCAACCACGTAAGTATTAAAACCGGGTTTATGAGGTTTAAATTTAAATTTTTGCATGTACCTGGCTTACCGCGGATATGGTAAATGTATGATTTTGTGAATACCTCTTTCTTTGCTTTGCAATTTAACTCTTAAAAGGCTGGTATTCTAAGACTTTGGTCTCGTCTTAATCATTTCTGTATTACCTTTCTCATATTGGATTTGAGTATAGTTATTGATTTTGCAAAAGCATTAGACTCGACTCGATGTAGACTGCCTTACTCTTCGAGAATTTTGATAGTATATTAGAAAGGATAGTAAAGCGAGCAATGTGCATTTAATAGTTTGAAAGGTAATGGGCAAAACCATAGCAGAAAACAAAAGTAAACTCTTTCACAAGTGGCTAACTTGCCATTGATTTCGAAGTTCCACAGTATAGTGCACTTGGTCTCACGCTTTTCATTAAACGTTTTAGAAAACGGGCCTAAAACTTTGACAAAAAAGCACCGTAAAATAAAAGATGGATAAGAAATATTATAATATCTTGCTGCTTTAACAAGTTGCAGTAGTTTTTTGGGGCTTATCTGTTATTAATGGCATGGTGTGGCATGGTGTGGCAAAATCTGTAAACTATAGTAAATTTGGTTTGGGCTTCATTGGTGGCTTTTTCTTCTGTAGTTATCTAAAAATGAAAACCAGAATCATTCTCAGATATTTAGATAATTGTACCATCTAAAGCATGATTGGTTTTTATTTTCATTTCACTAACGCTATTCTGTAGAGATCACTTCGAATCTCACTCAAGTAACCGCATACTATTCGAAAGCAAACTCATTTGGTATTAACGAAAATCCTCGTGGATTCACGCTTCGCCACTTTTAGAAGTGATGTTTAGAGAATAATACTGTTTCTGTCTGTATCCTAACATTTTCTATCTTTGTGAATGTCTACTAACAAATGGGTTGCGCAAACAGTTCAGTGCACACAGCCACAAGACGCAGGCAAATGTACGGAAAAGGAAGCTCTCTGGTCATTCAGTCAGTCAGAGAACCGATGCTTGCCCTTCTACTACAGTGGCTGCGGGGGCAACGACAACCGGTTCAGTACCAGGGAGGCCTGCGAACAGACCTGTCCTAGTGCATACGGTAAGTTAAAGCAGAACATGGTCGGTCTTTGGATAGTTATTAATATTCAACAGCTAGTATATGAGGACCAAAATTCACGTGATTATCGTGTTCGAAGTTTCACAAAGCATTTGGTAAGAATCTTAGTTCTCGTTCATTGAAAAGAAAAGAAAAAGAACTTATGACGGGACAACCTCGGCGGAATGGCAATGCAACTCAATAAGAACAAAAAGTGGAGAATAAATTACTTAGCAGTACCATGAATCGTCGCTTTGGTAGGTACAACACGTTTCTTCAGTTATGTTAATTTGCAAATTTGTTTAACTTAACGCATTGTGGGTGAATGGTTTTGCATATTCTCTTCTTGCATGTAAACTTTTCCACTTTTCCACTGTCTCTTCTTCTGTAGTAAACACGTTTGTAAGATTTCCTCAAGGATATCAAACAAATTCGGTAACGCAATTACTAAAATTAATTCGCTTCACTACATCACAATCCATGCGTGGGTTTTGGGCCAGTTACTTTGTTTTAAATAAAAAACTAGAGTTGGAGCTCAACAACTATTTATATTGCAGTGGCTGACAAATGTACGTTACCTGCCGAGACCGGCCAGTGCTCAAACTACAGGGAAAGATGGTTCTATGATACCACCTTCAAGAGGTAAGATTTACCATTTGATGGGCTTTAACAAAATCTTTGAAATAATTCTTGTATGCGAATGAAACTGCGGAAAACAGCTTAGTTATAACTAAGTCCCTCATTTTCCCAGATGTCGTCAATTCTACTACGGTGGATGTGGTGGTAACGAGAACAACTTCGGCACGGAAGCAGAGTGTGACAACAGCTGCTCAGAAATTAAGACAATCACCACCACCACTACCACTACCACCACCACGGCTAGTCCTGTGGAACCACAGCCGGAACCACGTTCTCATATAACGGATGAAAGGCCGGCAGCACCGGATAGATCAGGTAGACATAATCCTAACCAATACTGATCATGGCTGATAAGTGGGTTAAAGATTGTAACCTTCTTTTCGAGACTTGGAGGGTTCTCGATCGGTATGCAAGGGATGGCTAGTTGGCTACTCATCCACATTTCTTATACCAACTTCGGCAAGCATTACTTTAACTTTGAAGATCGATCCGTGCGGCTGTTATAATTTAGCCACAAACGCCTACAAAATAATTATTTTTGCACAGAATTCTGTTTCAACGCCATCGATGCTGGTTCTTGCAACAACACTGAGACTCGGTACGCGTATGACAGCGAGCTCGGACGCTGCGTCACCTTCCAGTACGGAGGTTGCGGCGGCAACCAGAACAACTTCCCCGATGAGGACTTCTGCTCCTACTACTGTCAGCCCATGCAAGGTATTTAAAAAATATATATTTTAGGAAAATGAAGCTCATTAATTTGCTCTTTTCGCATGATTTTTGATGGTCATTGTTCTTTGATAGATATCTGCCAGCTGCCAATGCTACAGGGTCCATGCGATGATTCTTTGATGCGCTGGTTCTACGATCCTACCACTGACTCTTGCAGCCAGTTCACATACGGAGGCTGTGATGGCAATGACAACAGGTACTGCTACAAATATTTTAAAACTTACAGTGCAAACAAAGCATCGATCCATAAATATGTTTTGTGGTGTTTGTCAAATGTGACCTGCCATTAGACTTCAAGTATTAAAATCTAGGGGCAGTAGTTGCATTGCTTTACTTTCAAAGAAGGCGCTTGAATAGAATAGGTATAAAATACTTTGAAATATTGGTTTAATAAGAAAACAATCATGTGCAGATTCGAGAGTTTTGAAGCTTGCGAGAGCCGATGCAGGACTGGACCAGCACCAGTTGCGCCCACGACTCCAACAACCACAGTTATCGTAGTAAGTGCCCTATCATGTTATCTGTTTTAACTTTTTTGAGGTTTGACATCCTATGTTTTGTCCTCTTACAGCAATTGGCGGAGTCAGAATGCAAGACTCCAAGCTCGTTAGCGCCATGTGGCAACAACGTGACAGTATTCTATTATGACTCCGAGAGGAGGCAGTGCCTCGTCAGCGGCATCGGAGGCTGCGGACACCCCAACAGCTACAGCACGGAGGAAGAGTGCGAGAGGAGCTGCGGAGCTTTCCGCGGATTAGGTGAGCGGAGTGGGCGTTTGCATGATATTGCCTCTATGATTTAAATGATTTTGTTTAATCTAAAATTTCTCAGAGATTTGCACTCTCATAGGTTGCAGCCAAAACCTTGTTATCACCAATGAGTTACAACGATCACTCCGTTGTAATCACCACTCTTTCTTTCCAAGACGTTTGCGGCGCCCACCTGAACCCGGGTCCTTGCCGCGCGTCCATTCCCAAGATCTACTGGGACGCGCTGACGGGCAGCTGTCAGCCATACGCGTACGGCGGCTGTGCCGGCGGACCCAACCGCTTCTCCAGCGTCGAAGAGTGCATGAACGTCTGCGGGGACACCGGACCTGGTGAGTGCCAACACTATGCTTCATTTCTCTCTTTGGTTTTGGGATCTCGAATTCTCTGGATACAAACTTTATACTTTTAATTTTTCATTTCAAATATATTCTTACTAAAACGACTCACAATATGTTAAACTAATGCGAAGCATGAGTTTCATTTAAGCTTCCTCGCTAGTAAAGTAGTAGAGGGTAGCGGTGGCCTTGCTTTACTCCTCGCTTCATTTTGAATTCAGGACCGGATGATTATTAACTTTACTCTAGCTGTGCTGTTCTTATAGAGTTCTTTGTGAATGTCAATGTATGATATGTTTACCCCTTGTTCTGATAGAGCGTTCCATATCGTGGAGTGTGATGTTGAATCAAATGCTTTGGCGTGGTCCACAATATGAGAAAGCGCTTTACATTGGGTAAAGCGTTTTCTCAGATTCGTTATTCTTTATTTGCCAGACACAACGATTCTACTTTAGTTAGTAAGTTCGGTTGAAAATGCCATCAGTGAATGGACTTGAACTTTGATTCCTCATATCTCGGAAATGACGTGACACTTTAGAAAGAACATTTTGGGTCATACAAAATTTGTTTTTATTGATTAATTTAGGTTTTATGAGTTGCGGCAACTTTGAAAAGAAATTAAAGTGGCGGAAGTTGGGCCCGCTAATTCAAACCCCTTTATCTTATGTCTGTGTAATACGATACCCCTCAGTAAGACTGACTTTCAGACTTCCAGGCTTCTGACTAAAGAATTACGTAACGACTGTCAATAATCTACAATAAACGACAGCCGGGACCAACGTCTTAACGAGCTACAAAAGAAAATCCTTTGAAATCTCTCACTATTTGCATTACTTTTATACAACAGAGACGACAGAAAGATACGTCGACTGCGATGAATACGTGGCGAACTGTTCGCGCCTTCATTGCGAGTACGGCGTGCAGCGCGCGCGCCTGCCAGACGGCTGCGAGAAGTGCTTATGCGTGAAGATCGAGATCGACTGCGAGCCGCTGCGGCAGGAGTGCAACCAACTCAAGTGCAACTATGAAGTCGAGAGGATCGTGGGCACTGACGGCTGTGAGAGGTATGACACTCAAGTTATCGAGTAACTGACTGTATCTCTTCAAAATCATTATACAGGTTGGCGATTAGCCTGTTAACTTTCTTTCAAATAACACTTTTGTTTTTGAATCGGTCAAAAGCATTTATTTACCTACTTGTTCTGCTCTAACAGATGCGAATGCATAGAGTACCCGTGTAAGCGGAAGTCCTGTGGGGCAGGTGAGCGCTGCGTAATACAACAATACGTGAACGACACCAAACCGGAGACCAAGTTCACAGCAGAATGCAGAACTAGTGAGTCCTTCATTGTTTCCGCATTATTCTCGCGTTTATGGAGCTCTCACATTCATTCTGACACCAGTACTTTGTGTTTTTTTTAATAAATCTTTTTATCACCAGTTGTGAAGAATGGTGTCTGTCCCATGGACGAGGCAACTACGAACGAGGTGATGTGCCGCCACGAGTGTGGAGACGACGCTGACTGCCGAGGAGTGGGCAAGTGCTGCCGACAAGGATGCAGTGACCTGTGTCTGGTACCAGTCGAACAGACCAGCCCACATCCACTTCTTACCACTACAGTTGCACCAAGTAAGTTTGAAAATAACCACTGAAAACCCGAAGTAAAAAAGAGGCCTGATAAGGATTTTAAGTACCTACAGGGTATAAACGGACCCTTCACGAAGCCGTCAACCAAGCATGGTGTATATCAAACTATCTTTACGCAAAAATAAAATTGTTGCAAGTAAACGACTTCTTTTTTGAGGTGAAAAATCACGTCTTACTGTAGGACACAATGTAACGCACTCAAAACATTGTGCTGGTGGATCGATTGAAACACCTGCACTACCCCCGTACTATACGGGGGTAGTGCAGGTGTTTAAAGTAAAAATCTACATTAAAAACAAGTATTAAAAAAAATCTGGCTGAATTGAATTTTTGGTGAAAAAGTTGGAACTTTGACACGCAATATCTCTGTAACTAGAAGGTTCCTGGGAACCTTCTAGTTACAGAGATATTGCGTGTGTGGTGATATTGCGTGCATGTATGGTGATATTGCGTGTATGGTCCAGATCAAAAAAAAAATCGCATTAAAGGGGAGAACAAGTACCTTTCCGCGTTGTTAAGGGTCTTGTTACACCCTTTATATATCAATGCCGGACAGACAATCAGATGGACATTGTTGAGTGATCATATTTATTTTTTTATATTGAGTTACGGAACCCTCAAGTGCTCATTCGCCCCTATTTTATATACAAAACCCTTTAGTAAGAATGAAAAAAACAGGAATAGGATAGCAGTTGTGATTGAAATCACATCATCATTAGTTATGCAGGTCCAGGAGGAATGTACATGTTTTGTTCGTAGATATGCCAACAGCATCTCTGCCACTGCCGCAGCAAGAACCGAAAGTGGCGACACCTGAAGGTGGCTCACCAACACTACGCTGTCTGTTCCATGGCAACCCGCCGCCCAACATCACGTGGAGGTTCGGAGACCTTACCGTACGTACCAAATGCTTCAATTAAATGGAACTATGAAACTGACCCGGAAGGTTGGTATTTGTTACCAGGCAATCCCTAGCTTGTTGAGATGTTCGGTAACTGTACCTACTCAAAATCTTAAATCAACTGTGTATGCATTTGACGAAACAGGACACATTCAGAAAGCCTCATCTCCCTACAGATCGACGGTACCGCGGGACGCTACATGCTGACGTCTGACGGCGCGCTGGAGATACATCTGCTCGTTAATGGTTAGTTGGATGGAACATGTTGAAATGTTGTTGGCTTCATTTCGGAGTAGGCACTTTTTCCCAACTTTTTTGGGGTGGCTTCTAGTCTATCCTGCAGTCCAGTCTATGCAGCTGAATAAATACTCTTGAAATAACAAAACAGAGCTAAAGAATCAAAACCACCTCCACGACCACCTGTCACGTGGCTTAGAATCTTGCGACTTGGCTTGCATCACTCCATAGCTAGCGGTAGTGTTACCTCCGGTTATGGAGCGATGCAAGACGAGGACACAAGGAAACGTGCATCAAGGAGAGCGAGATAAATCAGCAGATACCCATTATTCTACTTCGTCTCCGTTGTGCATATTTTCGAGATGAAACTGCTTTCAAGGGCCGAATCATCATCATTCTCTTGCCCTATCCCAATTTATTTGGGGTAAATAAAGTGTCAAATGATCTACACAATTTGAAATTTCGAAATTTTCATGAAATCGCCAGTACTCGCCCCACTTTGATTTGATGCCTACCTACCTGACTACTCCTGCTCTTTTCTTCTTGAAAGTTTACAATATTTCTGGCCCATCTCAAGTAAACCATGCCATGAAGGTTTAAAGGCCGGTATTTTTTCTTCACTATAACCAGCAATAACTTACTAATAAATAGGTTTAATTCTGTTACTAGGACATCATGTGTGATTGCTTGATTATTGCAGCACCTGACAACTGCACCCTGCCTGTCGCGTACGGCCAGTGCTCCAACTACACGACGAGATGGTTCTATAACACAACCGATAGGAGGTAAAACCATTCGTTCAATCTATCACCGCTTAGTCCCGAGGCTCTATCACGAGTTCGCGGTGTACTTAAACGTTATGTAAATACGAGCGATTTTTGAATCGAAACACAACAAGCTGTCCTATGTATGTATATAGCATGTTGGTTATTTTTTATATGAATAAATTCATAAAATGAAGGCTAGGTATCGTATATTTCCCTCCGGAGCAACTGGACAGATTCGCAACTGGACAGATTCTCAGCTGGACAGATTAGCAAGTGGACAGAGTATAGTCGTGAAAAAATAAGTTTATTAATTATAAAATGTAATTTTGAAACACAGGTACTTATTAAATAAAAAAAAAATTAAAAGTCTATATTGTTATATAGACTTTCCTTGAATAAACACTTTTAAATTTAATATCTACCTGCAATATACGGCAATTTTAACGACCGTAGACGTTCTAAGCATTGATCATGACTGAATTTTTTTCGTTAACGCAGTCCGATAATATATTTTGTATCTGCTTATCAATCATTGCTTTGGCCGACGTTTTGTATACCCACAGTGATAGTAACTTTTATTTATTTCGGTATCACTGTATGTATATGTGACACGAGTATTTTAAAATCCTTCGTTTTTACGTTTGCCGTCTATCTGAGGTAAAAATGTTAGTCTGCAAGCGAGATGACAAGGTACGCTCGTCTAGGTACATAATAATTGTATTTAATACTAGCTGTTGCCCGCGACTTCGTTCGCGTGGAAATTTTGGTATGTATGTGTAAGACTGCTTCGAGTGGTCGCAAGCGTGACTACTAACTATGAGGTCCTGGGATCGATTCCCGGGTCGGGAAAAGTGTTAAAAAAAAGAATGTTTATTTCAATTAGATACATAAAGTTATGGCACACATGATTTGGAGATCACCTTTTAAGCAAGGAGATGCTTGGGTTAGGGGGCGTCCATTAATTACGTGAAGCAATTTTGGCGATTTTTCAACCCCCCTCTCTCCCCTTGGTGAGATGTCGTGAGATTTTGCTTTTAATTTACAACATTGAGAGACTTTTTGCGAGAGCCCTTAGACCTCCTTAATCCAGCCCTGCCGCAAAATCCGTTCTTAGCAGACTTTTACTGACTGTTTATTACCTCCTTGTCAAATTTCAAGTTTGTAGCACAAAAAATGAAGGACTTTCATACAAACTTGCGAGAGCCCTTAGACCCCCTTAATCCGGCCCTGTCGCAAAATCCGTTCTTAGCGGACGTCTACTAACTATAAACTACCTCCCTGCCTAATTTCATCTTTTTACGTCAAGCGGTTTCGATATTTCGTGATGAGTGAGTGACCTTTCGCTTTTATAAAGGGTGTAAAAAGACCCTTAACGAAGCCGAAAGACACTTGTTCTCCCCGTCATTGCGATCATTTTTTTGTTCTAGACCATACCTGGGAACCTTCTAGTTTCGGAGATATTGGGGGTCAAAGTTCCAACTTTTTCACAAGTTTTTTTGAAATACATGTTTCTAATGTAAGATTTTTACTTTAAACACCTTCACGACCCTCTTACTATTCAATCCATCCATCAGCACAATGTTCTGAGTGCGTTACATTGAGTCCTACCGTAAAACGTGATTTTTCACCCTAAAAAAAAAAAGTTGTTTCCCAGCAATAATTTTTCCGTAAAGTTACTTAGTTTGATGTACAGAATGCCTGGTTGACGGCTTGGTGAAGGGTCTGTTTACACCCCGTATATTTTTGCTTTTATTTATTTAATATTTTGCTCTGAAGTTAAAATGCTAGTGCAGCCACATCTAAACGTTAAAGACGTGCCGCGAGTGAAACAGTTATAATCTCAGTTATTAGTTATTTTCGTTATTTCTCTTCACTCCACAATTGTAAATAAAGCCTGCTTAGTATAGAAAAAATGCCTAATACAGCCCCCCCCCCAACTGTTCACCGAATGAAAAATATGTTGAATATACATAAAAAAAAACTAAAGTCATCACCAATAGCGTAAAAAGTAGGGTTGAGGTAGATGGGCAAGAAATTCACTATAACGTCTTTCTTCTTTCTTTTTCGTGTGGTTATTGCCTAACCTGGTGTCAGAGTTTTTATGCCGCCCATGGGCCTCTGACTTGGCTTTACATGCCGTCGAGAAATTTCTCTCAGGCATGCTGGTTTGGTTTCCTCACGGTGTTTTCCTTCACCGAAGCAAGTGATGAAGCAAATGACTATAACGTCGATGAGTACATTTGAGTTTGAGAGTTGCCGAGTCGAGAATGCCTGGAAGAGCTACTGGTCCATGAAGTCGCTGATGAAGGGTGACCTACCTTTATCCCTGAAGCACAATCTCATCGACATGTGCATTCTGCCCATCCTAACCGGTCAGGGACCAAGTTTGAGCACCGTAATGCTCAAACTTGGTCCCTGACCGAGTCGTAAAAGTCCAAACTCAAGGTTGGCCAAAGGGCGATGGAACGTAGCGTATTGGGTATTAAGCTCAGCGACAGAATTCGCAATACCACAATACGCTCAAAAACTGGAATCGCTGATGTGGGCGATAATATTGCTAGTTTGGAGTGGGATTGGGCGGGCCACGTCTGTAGAATGCATCAGGACCGGTGGGCCAGAGTCGTCACGCAGTGGGTGCCAGAAGACGGGCGTCGTCGCCGAGTGAGATCTAGAAAACGCTGGTGTGACGACTTAGAAGCGTTTGTGACAGATTGGATGAAGAAAATCGCACGGAGAGAAGAATGGAAGGCAATGGGGGAGGTTTTTGCCCAGCAGTGGGACAATAAAGGCTAAAAAAAAGATTACATCAAAATTATAACGAATGGGTTGCCTAATCATTAAGTCAAGAATATTTAAAACTGCGACAGACGCTAGGCTTGACCGCTTTTACTTAGACAACGTTATACTTTCCAATCACATTTAAGCGTAAACTTGTCGACCTGTGTATCCTGCCTATCCTAACCTATGGTACCCAGACATGATCTTTGACGGAGGCTGAAAAGTCCAAACTCAAGGTTTGCCAAAGAGCGATGGATTTTAAACATCAAAATCACCGATTGAATACAATTCAAATGGGACTGAGCGGGTCACATTTCCAGAATGGGTCAGGACAGATGGGCTAGAATGGTCATTCAGTAGGTACCTGAAGACTGTCATCGTCACCGAGGCAGACCCAACAAACGCTGGTGTGACGATTTGGACTCGTTCCTGACTGATTGGCCAGAGAAGGCAAAACACCGGGAGAGTTGGAAAGGAAATGGGGAAAGCCTTTGTCCAGCAGTGTGACAGAATAGGCTAATTAAAAAAACAAAACGTTATACCATCGTGTTTGTTATAAAATTACCTATCTGTTTTTTAATACATATTTTAATGAGAAAACAGATGAGTGTATATAGTGGGTAGATGGGTGTATCTAGTAGTACACCGTTTGTCACACAGTTTGTCAGTTATGTTTAACTCCCATGAAATATTTAGCGAGCCTATTGCCATTTTGGATAAAGAACAGGTTGTAAGGTTCTTCATACCCCATAGAAAAGGGAGGATAGTCCGACCAGACGGGTGTAATGTCTGGTGGGCTATAACTGCCCAACAGTTGTTGTCGGGTACTTTTATATAGTCTTAAGTCGCGGATAACTTTATTTGGGCGATTTATTTGACCCAGGCAGAATTTAGACGTATTTCGATGTTTAGTTCATCACTTGCGTCATAGATGGCGCTGTAGTACTTTTTGTTATATGTTGCTGTAGTACTTTTTATAGTGCCGATACACCATCAACCGGGAACAAAACCAGACTTCGTAGTTGCTACTGAGAATTTGCTGGTGGAAAAACTCAATAACACATTGCCCGACCGGGAATCTAACCCAAGACCTCATGCTCGCTTCTGAACACTATACCAATCTATAAAAGAACAATAAAATTCCAAAATAAAATTCCAAACTGCGATTGATTATTGATATTTTGCAAATCGAGAAGGAAACAGACTTCTAGTAAAGCAAGAACTTTTTGTAGAAATCATCATCATCATTCTCCTGCCGTTATCCCAATTTTTTCGGGGTCGGCGCAACATGTCATCTTCTTCCATACTTCTCTATTACTTTTTGGAGAAACGTTTGAAGAAAAATGGGGAAAAACGGAAATGCAAACGATGTCAATACAAAAAAAAATGGAAATCTAAGAGCATCAAAAAAATATTCAAACAAATTACAAAAAAGTGAAAGTAATAGTGGGGTTTGAACTTGCGACCAGTATCTATACATATACATATAATAAAATCGTAAAAATCCAATTCGATGTTCCGACTTGGCGCAAAAACTAATGCATAGATCCTGTTCAAATTTTGCACAAATATTCCTTACAGGCTTCTTCACATGTTAGGCTATATATTATCACGCTACTCGCTTAAGGGGGTGAGCAACAATGCATTATGTCAGTATCCTTCATTTGTTTGACGTTTCAGTCATGACAAGCACCAGAACGGCTATTTAAAGCTTATGTCAACAGAGAAAACAGCCTAGCGGGTTCTTGAACGTTCTGTAAACTACGGGTCGCAAGTTCAAACCCCACTATTACTTTCACTTTTTGTAATTTGTTTGAATATTTTTTGATGCTTTTAGATTTCCATTTTGTTTTTGTATTGACATCGTTTGCATTTCCGTTTTTCTCCTTTTTTCTTCAAACGTTTCTCCAAAAAGTAATAGAGAAGTACGAAATAAGATGACATGCTGCGCCGACCCCGAAAAAAATGGGATAACAGCAGGAGAATAATGATGATGATTTCTACAAAAAGTTCTTGCTTTACTAGAAGTCTGTTTCCTTCTCGATTTGCAAAATATCAATAACCAATAGCAGTTTGGAATTTTATTTTGGAATTTTTATGTTCTTTCTTTTATAGATTGGTATAGTGTTCAGAAGCGAGCATGAGGCCCTGGGTCAGATTCCCGGTCGGGCAATGTATTATTGAGTTTTTCCACCAGAAAATTCTCAGTAGCAACGACGAAGTCTGGTTTTGTGCCCGGTTGATGGTGTATCGGCACTATAAAAAGTACTACAGCAACATATAACAAAAAGTACTACAGCGCCATCTATGGCGCAGGTGATGAACTAAACATCGAAATACGTCTAAATTCTGCCTGGGTCAAATAAATCGCCCAAATAAAGTTATCAGCGACTTAAGACTATTTAGAAGTACCCGAAAACAACTGTTGGGCAGTAGCCCACCAGACATTACACCCGTCTGGTCGGACTATCCTCCCTTTTCTATGGGGGATGAAGAACTTTACAATCTGTTCTTTATACCCCAAAATGGCTATAGGCTCGCTAAATATTTCATGGGAGTTAAACATAACTGACAAAATGTGGGTGTACTACTAGGTACTATATACACTCATCTGTTTTCTTATTAAAATATGTATTAAAAAACAGATAGGTAATTTTATAACAAACGCGATGGTATAACGTTTTGTTTTTTTAATTAGCCTATTCTGTCCCACTGCTGGACAAAGGCTTTCCCCATTTCCTTTCCAACTCTCCCGGTTGTTTTGCCTTCTCTGGCCAATCAGTCAGGAACGAGTCCAAATCGTCAAACCAGTGTTTGTTGGGCCTGCCTCGGTGACGATGACAGTCTTCAGGTACCTACTGTATGACCATTCTGGCCCATCTGTCCTGACCCATTCTAGAACTGTGACCCGCTCAGTCCCATTTGAACCTCTTACACTTACCGCCAACATCGGCGATGCCTGTCTTGGAGTGTAGTAGTAGTAGAGCGTATTGTGGTGTTGCGTATTCAATCGGTGATTTTGATGTTTAAAATCCATCGCTCTATGGCAAACCTTGAGTTTGGACTTTTCAGCCTCCGTCAAAGATCATGTCTGGGTACCATAGGTTAGGATAGGCAGGATACACAGGACCGTCTTCTGGCACCCACTGCTTAACGACACTGGCCCACCGGTCCTGTTGCATTCTACAGACGTGGCCCGCCCAATCCCACTCCAAACTAGCAGTCTTATCGCCCACATCAGCGATTCCAATTTTTGAGCGTATTGTGGTATTGCGAATTCTGTCGCTGAGCTCAATACCCAATACGCTACGTTCCATTGCCCTTTGGCCAACCTTGAGTTTGGACTTTTGCGACTTGGTCAGGGACCAAGTTTGAGCATTACGGTGCTCAAACTTGGTCCCTGACCGGTTAGGATGGGCAGAATGCACATGTCGATGAGATTGCGCTTCAGGGATAAAGGTAGGTCACCCTTCATCAGCGACTTCATGGACCAGTAGCTCTTCCAGACTCGGCAACTCTCAAACTCAAATGTACTCATCGACGTAGTGAATTTCTTGCCCATCTACCTCAACCTTACTTTTTACGCTATTGGTGATGACTTTAGTCTTTTTTATGAATATTCAACATATTTTTCATTCGGTGAACATATGGGGGGGGGGGGGCTGTATTAGGCATTTTTTCTATACTAAGCAGGCTTTATTTACAATTGTGGAGTGAAGAGAAATAACGAAAATAACTAATAACTGAGATAATAACTGTTTCACTCGCGGCACGTCTTTAATGTTTAGATGTGGCTGCACTAGCATTTTAACTTCGGATCAAAATATTAAAAAAATAAAAGCAAAAATATGTATATAAAAGCGAAAGGTCACTCACTCACTCACTCATCACGAAATATCGAAAACCGCTTGACGTAAAAAGATGAAATTAGGCAGGGAGGTAGTTTATAGTTAGTAGACGTCCGCTAAGAACGGATTTTGCGACAGGGCCGGAGTAAGGGGGTCTACTGGCTCTTAATAGTCAGTAGACGTCCGCTAAGAACGGATTTTGCGACAGGGCTGGATTAAGGAGGTCTAAGGGCTCTCGCAATTTTGTATGAAAGTCCTTCATTTTTTGTGCTACAAACTTGAAATTTGGCAGGGAGGTAGTAAATAGTCAGTAAAAGACTGCTAAGACCGAAATAAGGAGGTCTAAGGGCTCTCGCAAAAAGTCTCTTAATTTTGTAAATCAAAAGCTCTCGATATCTCACCAAGCGGAGCTCAAATCTCCGCTTGGTGAGATATCGTGAGATTTTCTCACGATATCTCACCAAGCGGAGAGGGGGGGGGGTTGAAAAATCGCCAAAATTGCCTCACGTAATTAATGGACGCCCCCTAACCCAAGCATCTCCTTGCTTAAAAGGTGATCTCCAAATAATGTGTGTGATAATGATGTTTGCCCGACCCGGGAATCGATCCCAGGACCTCATGCTTAGTAGTCGCGCTTGTGACCACTCGACCAACGAGGCAATCTTACACATACACACCAAAATTTCCACGCGAACGAAGTCGCGGGCAACAGCTAGTATGTATAGAAGATCATCACTTGTGAATCGTGAATTTAATGCACTTTGGTCAACTTTCGATGCTGCAGCAGAGAGGCAGATGAAATAACAACAGCCAAACATACATTTATACTCCTTTCACACGCTAGTTGCGAGACCTTTGCTGGTGTTCTAGCGCGAAAATGATATCCGTTCTATCGTGTGGTTAGTGCCTAACTTGGTGTCAGAGTTTTTATGCCGCCTATGGGCCCCTAACTTGGCTGTACATGCCGTCGAGAAATATGTCTCAGGCATGCTGGTTTCCCCACAATGTTTTCCTTCACCGAAGCAAGTTTATAAGTGTTATAGAATACGCAGATGAATCCGAAAAATCAAAGGTGCGTGTCTTGGGTTCCCACTCGAGACCTATGACTTGGCATTCTGACGGTCACACCATTAGGCTTTCACTGCTTATATTCACACTATTCGTGTATTTTTCACTCTTACGAATAAAAATAAAATTAAACTGCTTTAAGCGATTGTGGAACCTGATATAAAATTTAAAAAAAAATCGTTCATGTCTCTAGTTGTCGTGAGTTCCGCTACGGCGGCTGTGGCGGTAACGAGAACAACTTCAGCACAGAAGTAGAGTGCCTCAACAGCTGCTTGGGAATGAAGACAACCACCACTACTACCATTACCACCACCACGGCTAGTCCTGAGGAACCTCAGCCGCAGCTACGTCCGGTGGAACCGGACCAAAGACCGCAGAGTTCAGGTAGCACAAAAGAACCTAAGCTTTCGATTAGTCATTGTTATTTTGTCTGAGGTCCCTAATAACCTAGTTGTGTTGATCCTAGATTCTCGTGCAAGTCGTGTGAAGAGGAGGCGAACAACTGCGACGGCGGTGGCCTTAAATGACCAGCCCTTGAAGAAGAAGTAGACATCACTGTCTCTGTATCACCCAAAGGTTGACTGGTAGAAAATGTCTATGGCATTATGTCCACCTCTGTACTGTGTGCTTGAAGTGTTAAATAAATAAATAAATATCACTAAGTCAGTTTGGTAGCCAGACGGGGCCGATAATAACCTTTGTTCTATTTTTATAAGTGTGTGACCGCGTTTTGAGGGACCTCGAAGAACTACCCTAGTATGAAATACAGTTGTTCGAAATCGCATTTACCAAAGTTACAGTGTAGTCTATATTATTGGGCTCAATTGACTCCGAGCAATGACCTACCAGATGTGCCAGATGACATGCATCTAGTGGTACTATACCCTCGGGAGCAGTGACGAATGTTTCTGGTGCGCCAATGTTCTCCTGAACCAAAACGACATCTAACAATGTGACTGACATTGGCTTGGCCACCATCCGGGATTTTAATTTTGATAACACAAAAAATTTGTCACTAATTAGTCGAAATTTGTCGCCAATTATCAGTATTTATCGGTGACTGGTTCAAAAGATATAAGGGTTTATAGGTGGCTGATCTGGAGAGAGTCTCCCCAGCTTGGCCACATTTCACATTGGTTGGGTTACCCTTAATGACGACAGGCTGGTTAGGGACAAGTACATTAGAAGCAGCGTTTTTTGCTTTGGGCTTTTTCAGTTTTTGGCATGTTGCGTAGTTTGTACTGGTGTAGGAGTTATCCAGTGCTAGGTATGTGAGCTGAAGTTGCTGTTGAGTGCTTTCAATGTGTGGCTGCTGACTGGTAACACAGAGGGGTTGCTGCTGGGCAACATTTAAACAAGTTGCTATTAGGGCGTTGTTTTGCTTTAACTGAGTGTTAAGGAGGTCAATTTGGGAAGCATTTACGGTTAACTTACGTTGGTAATTTGTAACAAGAGCTTTGCTAAGTTGTTCTTTTAGTATTTCCATCTCAAACCGTAATGAGACTTCCTGGAATTCAACCTGGTTCTGCGCGTTTTGCATCTCGGGGACTTTTTCCTAAACGACATATTCGGTTCGCTATCTTGAGTTAAAGCAATGCTGTAGTCATCATCTTTCCCTGCGGCAGGACAGATAAATTCCGGGCAAATCCAGGTGGTTAGCTACCCTTCAGTCGCGATAACTTCGCTTGAACATTGAATGTGCTATTTCAGTTTACACTTATCCAATGTACTGCTGAGAAATTCTTCCCCATAAACTATAAAGCCTCGACAGGAGGCACAACTCATGTTTGTCAAGATTCGTTCTATTTTAAAAATTACTCAAAAGTTAATATCACGTTAGGTTAATTTTGAAACTCGTTTTGCAAATCTTGTGCTCTAACTCAAAATAGGAACGGAATCAATATTGAACCTTGATGAATGCCCCTTATCATCTTTGAAAACGCGTTTATGTTCTGACATGAACGCTGCGCCATTTACTCATACATTAACTTTTTTCAGGTAAGATGTCTCTAGCTTATAAAGTTCTTGGCATTTATCCATAATGTTTCAGGTTCAACAGAAGGGACATGCTTTACGCAATCGAACGCCTTTAAGAGGTTGCATCGAACGAACGTTTTCGTCATTCTAAAAATCGGTAATTAAACACGGCTTATGTTTATACGTTTTTAATGTCCATCTATTTACATCGTCACAATTATAAAAGGATTCACTTAAACAAATTATTATGCCTTGTCAACTAGCCACCTAGCGTTACCCTACGAACTAAACATTCACTTTATTAGACAACTTATTACATAAATAATTTATTTACTATATTCTTCTGACTAACTATGTAGAAATGTAAATTACTCAAAAATATTCCATCATAGATGGAGTTTGTGACATTTTAAAATATTTATTTACATTAAACTGTTAATTTCAAGTAAAATTAACTATCTACATTAAATCTATTGGTATGATTGCGTGTTATGAACATGCGCACAGTAGACCGCTGTGTTGTGGTTCATCGTTCAAGAAACAATACCTATTCCAGCTATGGCACATGAAACAATAACAATATTACGCCAGAGCTTGCGACCGATACTACGCAGGAAGGAGGTAACTACAACTACTTTCCTCTCGCTAAAACACCAACCAACGCCTGAAGACATACCTACTAATTTGAGAGGGAGTATTGTCACGCGTAAGTCTAAAATAATTAACACAATATTGCAATTACAAAATACTTTTAAAGCAGTACTCAAGGAAAAGTGATGAATATACCTATGTAACAATTATCGGTATCGGTCGCGTCTGGCTACTACACTATGCAAGATCTTGGTGAAGCTGATGTCTACTTCTTCCTGTAGGGCTGGTCTGCTTGAAGCTCCACGTCCTGGGGGTCGAGCTGACCGGCCTCCACACACGACTTGCAACAGTACCTGGGGATAACATCACGTGGTTATTAGGGACCTGAGACAAAATTACAATAACAAATCGAGAACGTGTACCTAAGTATCTTTATCTACAATTTGTCAAATAAATAAACAATGCACATTCCGACGGTAACGAACAACTACTTAGCTAAACCAAGGGAATAGTCGATACGAACAATTAAACACTATTATTAATCTTGTTTTGCAAATGATATCGATTGACCTAATTCATCCATTAACCTCACTTAACATTATGTACTTACTTCGAGTATTTATTTATTTATTTATTTATTCACAAGACATGTTTCCTTTGCCATTACAGATAATAAATCTAATGCGACAAAGTAACTTAAAATATCCTTAACTATACCTTACATGCTACACAGTACGTGGCCCTTGTGAACTCACCCAGTGTACAGGTGAATATGTCTATGGCATTCGCCACCGTGTTGAGGGTGCGCAGCGCACGAGTTAGCGGTGCGCGCTCCAGTAGGTTAGTGCGCGCACTCGGCACCACCAGCAGCCGCGGCTTGCGCCGCCGCGACACGTACCTATCCGGTAAATTAAACCCTATTTCCGACAGAACACCTGAATTTTGTATATTACCTCTTAAAACTTTGAAAAGATACGTTGCCAGTGCCACTTCACGCCTAATTTCTAATTTGTAGTAACCCACCATACCGAGACAGAATAGGGTAGGATACAGTAACGGGTATCCCGGGTATCTCCCATACAGCTTTAAATAAATAAATCTGACAAATTTGTTCTGTATCCGTTCGACCATATGTTTGTATTTTATTTCAGTCGGGCTCCAGACGGTTGCATTATATTCCAGATGACTCCTCACAAGAGCCTCATACAAAGCCCGCAGTGCACTGATGTTTGTGAAGTCATTTGCCTGGCGCAGCACAAATCCCAGATTCCTGTACGCCTTTTTACAAACGTGTACCACGTGTTTGCGAAACTGCAGATCACTGGTGAAATGAATGCCTAAATCCTTAACCTCCATGACACGCTGCAGCGGCTCCCCGTCCATGCTGTACTGGTGGTGTTGTGGGTTTCGTTTACGTGTGAATGAAAGCACCGAACACTTTGATACATTAAAGTATAGCTTATTGCATTGACTCCATTCAGTGACCCTATCCAAGTCATGCTGCAGCGTGTCACGATCCGCAGTGTCTTTTATGTAATACCGGTATATATTTTTAAGTAATATTTTTAGTAATACCGGTGATAACAGAACTTGCTGCGCACGATCAGGTCGCAGTTAGCAAAGAAAGGATAATCTGTGCACTCAGCCGGTACCACGATCTCTGCAAATATAAAATTTACGATGAAACAAACATCCATCTTAGGCGCGAATTACACAGAAACGGCGTAAGGCACAGCGCGGGCATGGAATTTATAAGGAAACGAAAGAACGGCGTACCTGTCTCGCGCCGCTTGAGTGTAATTCACGACTCGTCGCCTACGTAGGTACATTTTGTATGAAAACGTTTTGAAGCGGCATCATGCCTGCGACGCGCCTTCGCCGTACGCCTTTTCTGTAAAATTCGCGCCTTAAGTATGCATAATAAAACGCCTATGCAAAGACGTTCGTGCTTTCTTTGATGTCAATGCTTGAAAACACGAGGCGTAAGGCGATGGTCACGCTATTTTCCGGAGCATTTAGAGGTTCTCGGGAACCTCAAAATTAGTAAAAAATGTAAATTAGTTGAATGTGCAATTAACAATTAACGATGCGGTACTAATTTGCGAGTACGATTGTGGTCCCTACACTATTTGCCAATATTAGTATTAGTACTATCAAGAATGAATTTATTCATAAGGGGAACACCCAAATACTCCGAAATATTTTATTCTGAATTTCGATGTTCCGATTTTCAAAAGTCCGAATTTCATAATACCTAAGAATTTAATAATGTCTATTATTAAAAATCACGAAATTTATTTTACCGATAGTCGTAAATCCGATTTGTTTATTTTCCGATTTTCGTATGTTCGAAGAATCAAATGCTCGATGGGTTGTCGGTCCGAACAACGACATTCCGATTTTCAATACTTTGAATAAACTGGTAAAATTAGGATTCTGTTTGTGATTCAATTGGGTTCCATCTACCTGGCAGAATTTTGATGCTCCGAAATGCATTTGGCATAACACACTTGGCACAATCTTCATTTAAACGAATATTTTTAAGGTATAAAAATTATTTAATATAATTATTGTTTAGCCGAATGTTTATACGTACGAATTTACAATGGCATACTTGTAAAATGGCAGAATTTTATTTGGCATAATTACCTTTGGCAAAGTTATAATTCCTCATAATTTCGTTTGGCATGACGTTTATTTAGAGCGACGATTATTTGGCACAATTTCATATTTAACCTTAAAATTAAAATATTCAAAAGTCAAAATGGTGTGTTACAAAAGCTAGTGACAGAAACGAATCCATGCAAAATCGACTCCGCATAGTCTTGTCTGCCCTACCCCTAGAGTGTAATTTAAGCCCGCGTAGGCGCGGAGGGGCGAGGCGGCCCGTGAGCTTAGGAGCAGGTGGTTTTAACGCCCTCCGCCGTGGCTGAGGCTAACCGGCGAAGCCGAAGCTACGGTGGTGGGCGTAAAACACATCTGCGACGATAACCTCGCGTGGAACCGCCGAAGCCCCGCAGCTCCGGAGCCGTGACAGAAACCATGCCTACTGCCTGTTGCATGCTCGCTTGCATGCTGCATCCTTACTTGCATGCTGCATGCTTGCTGCATGCATCGTGTATGCTTTTTTGCATGCTGCATGCTTGCTGCATGTATGGTGTATGCTTGTTTGCATGATTTCATGCTGCAAGCTTGCTGCATGCATAGTGTATGCTAGTTGCATGTTTGCACGCTTCGTACAGCGAAATAAATTAACTATTTTGTAATAATTGATTGATTTTACGCTTTTTCATGACTATCATTATAAAACATATGCCAAAAGACGATTTTGACTTTCTGCGATATGATGGTTCTACTTTTTAACTCTTATGGATATGAAATGTATGCCTAAAGATGATTCTGACTTACAAAATTATGAGTTTTGAATGTATGATAAATGAGTGTCTGCCAAACAATTTTCTGCCAAATGAAGTTTATGCTATCGGCTGTTATGCAAAATAATGTTATGAAATAAAAAGGTTTTGCTATAAGGGTAGACCCGATTCAATTAGTAAAATATTCAGTTACGCATATTAACCACTCGTATGCCGAGTATCCAGACACAATTAAAAAGTCATTGTGTCTCGTGTAGATCTACGTTCCGGCACACGAAAGGTTAATTGAAAATCTATCATAACGTTTGATGAAATTTAAAAACGTCTACTTTGCAATTAACATTTGTGTATTCATTTTATTTTTTCGTGTTATCTTCTTCTCCATACCTGCTTCGGGTACCATCTATTGTTGGTGAATCATTTGGGTTAGGTTAAAACAGTAACCATTAACGGATCGGATATCCTCTATTGTTTGTTATGTGTTTATTTGTCTTGATATTCAGTTTTACAAGGCGTTTTATTTCGGAATTCTAATTAATCGGTATGTTAATAATCGGAATTCGTATTTTTGATTGTTCGTATTATCATTAAGTCGGACTTTTTGTTATTCGATCTATTGAAACTCGGTATTTTGAGAATTGTAATTATAAACGTTAGGAATATTGAAATTTAGGAATTATAAAAATAGGATAAATGACAAATCAGAATATAACAATATATTAGGAATTTTGAACCATTCGGAATTATGAAAATCGGTATTTTAATATTCGGATTTGTGACCGTCGGAATAAAGTTTTTCGTATTTATGTAGTGTACCCATTCATAAGCCTTGCCATCGTCGTGATATAAGATGACGCTGACATAACATGATGGTGACTAACTTAGTTGAAAGACTTCCTCTGCTAGACATGGGCCTCTCCTAAACATCGTTGCGAATATCCTGCTTTTCCTACATTCCGAAGATTCTTCAGCTTGTGCCTCGGGAAGTTTCTCCAGATTTTTTTCGTCCACAGTAACTTTAAAGAAGAATACTTACGTTGCACATTGATCTGCGCAGTGTCAGACTGCCAACTGTACTGGTTGCTGGCGCGGCACGTGTACAGCCCGCTGTCGGCGTCCGACACCCGCGCCACCGTCAGACGGGACACGATAGTGCTACCTGATGGTGTCGACAAGTTATGGATTAGAAATAGACAAAATCGCATGAGAAGTTACAGTATCTAAACAATGTAACAGTGTGGTACTCAATTTAATTACAATGTTTGTTGTTACTTTGTAACTGAAGCGTTTACTCATCACCTCTTGTAACTATGTTTATCTTTAGGGTACTCTAAGTATCAAATACAAATCATTTATTTGCATAACACAGGTTCAGAGGATGTTGCAAAAAGTTCTATAAAGCACACTGTATTATAACCATGCGAGGTGTGCGGATATGTTTATTAGGAACATTATGACAGAATTATTCATATTCAATAGTACCGGGATGCTAATTTCCTTTGCTACAATTTGTAAGAAACAAAATAATAACACAAATGTATCTAATGTATCGATGCGATTCATAACACGATACTGAATTTCTAATTCTCTCTAGTTTCTTATGACTCAATAGCAACTCATCCTGTCGCTGCATCCATTGTCGGACAGGAGCCTTTCCGAAGGTGCTACAACACCAAATTGATCTGCCGGCGTTTCCACGTCGTCTGCCCATCTAGTAAGGGGACCGCTTCGAAGATACGCACTCTCTACTTGACTCGTCTACTTCTTTATCACAGTTATCGGTTTTCAACTCGATCGTTACTTTTGAAGTAAAGATCGTTGCTTTTTAACTCCGCAAATGTCGAATCTTATCCAATTAGAACTTTTGTGAGAGAGTAAACTTACCAGTGATAGTGATCCTGCCATCCGTGTGTATAGTGACGCCGTCTTTGGTCCAGTGCACGTCAGGCTCGGGGAAGCCGTCTACGTCGCATGTCAGGCGCAGGTCGGCGCCGATGTTCAACTTCAAGTATGTCGTCGACACATGAGTGCTCACTGGTACTGCACGTGGAAAATATGAGATAGAGGGCAATTTTGTTCAGACGTCTGGCGAAATATAAAAAAGCCTTTTTTTTTTGTTAATGGCATAATGTACTTATGAGTATTTGATAATATGATATTGTGCTAAAAAAAAAATAATGTGTCTAAATTGAAATGACCAAGTAAAAGCCATTTTGAAACTTAACAATGATCTGATACATCTGCTTGCCCAGAACATTGAAATATACCCAAAATGAAGAACTTAGAATGCCGTGAGCTTCATCACCAACATACGACATGTAATAGTGGTACCTTACACTCTACATACACAGAAGCTTCTCGCACCGCATTGTTTATACATTGTTGCTAACAAATATCGCTGTTGAATATTGACATTGATAAGGCAGTGTTTTTACGGATAAAAAAAACGCCAAATCGTTCACAGCATTATACTGTACCATCACTATACACATACACACCAATTTCATACGCCAGTAGAACAGGAGTTGCTCCCAATAAGTATATAATACATATTTTATCTACTGTGGGCCGTAACAAGAACAATCCGACATCACTAGAAGAACACATGCAAGCTAAATAAGTAGGTACATAAACATGCTTCATGCAGAGATAAGCCATTCCGTACTATTAGTGGAAGTGGATGATTGTTGATCTTACATCAATTGCAACCTGTGAAATCTATAACAAGAAATAAACTCCGATTTATATGTGAAAGATTTTAATATTGGAGAGTGTTTTCTTATAGTTTGTGTAAAAGTTACTGTAAGACAGACAATCAGCCAGGGAGTTTCATTCATACAGTTGACAGTTCCTAATCTTACCGGTGAACAACGGTCTGGGCGCTTCGGCGGTGGTCGTAGTGGTGGTGTTTGTCTCCGTGGTGGTGGGCGGTTGTGTCCTGGGTCTGGGTGACAACGTGTTTCGTGGTACTAATAACTCGTTTTCAATGAAGTACTCTTCAGGCTGATACGCTCGCACGAAGACCACCCACGACGCCGCCTTGCCTTCTCCGTTATATGCTTGACATGTGTACTGTCCAAGAGTTTCGATAGCCAGGCTTCTGATGAGGAGGATGTTTCCTTTCGATAAGTACACTGCGTCGTTGTATGGCACCATGGCTCCGTTGTAGCCGCGGTACCAGAACACGGAGGGTGGCGGGTACCCGTACGCTAGGCAGCGCACTTCGAGCGGACTGCCCAGCTCGCCGGTTACCACGGCGTTCTCATCTCCAGCAATTCCGACGGGCATCCTCACAGGATCTACCAGCCCCCAATTTATTAGTGGACTATTGTTAGACTTTGTGAATGCATCTTCTTATCACTATCCTGTTTATGTTCAATCATTGTAGTTGCATTCATGAACTCTCAAGTTAATGTTGACTATACGGGGTGGAAGAGACACCGACGCGAAAACGGTTACTACGTATTCAGTACATCATTCTGAGAAAAAAAAACAACTGTTTCCTACAAAAGTTTCCTTAAAATAACCCATGAAAAATTTCTATGGGTGGCTCAGAATGATGTAGGTACTGAATTTGTGGTAAGCGTTTTCGCGTCGGTGTCCTTTCCACCCCGTATGCCTAGCGTAAAATAATTGAATTGGGAGCATAATATATAGAGGAATTGAAATTGAACTGTGGATTATATCTTTTTATTCTGGATGCTCTTAGCTTGCACTTATTTGTACATCGTTCTCACATAAATGTATTAGTCTCCACATGAATGATGTAACCAAGATTTTGTAACAATATTTTGATTGAAAAGAGTGTCCATGGAGTTTCTTGCCCATTCTTCTGCATAGAGATCTACGTCTTGGAATGGGCAACTACAGTTTTTTCACAAGTTATTATGCCTTGCGTCTGTGACTATAGCTTCGCTTTCTTTGTTTCTTGTGACATTCAAAAGTGCCTGTAATGGTCTAATTAAAATAAATATATATATAATAAATATTATAATAATATATATATATAATTATATAATAAAAAAAATAAAGTAGAGTAACCATTAATTTTAACCGGATTCTCTGAACTCTCGGTCTTGATGACAAACGGACAGGCGGACAACAAAGCGATTCTAAAAGGGTATCAGGTTTTTCTCTTGATGAGGGGTTTAAAAGATGTGATAGGGAAATCAAGATATGTTAAGTATTTTTGTAAATGTCAATTAAAGGATAAGGGGCGTTTTGTCCCAAGAGCTGTATCAAGTTGTGATATATAGGTTGACTGGTAATTAGTGACCGACACTTAAACACGTGATTGCACATGATAACAAACAACTTTCCCAAAGACACATTTTTAATACTCATTCACTTTTATAATACAAAAGCGGGCCGTGAAAAAAAATGTGTCTTTGGGAAAGTTGTTTGTATCATGAGTACAATCACGTGTTTCAGTATCGGTTACTAATTACCAGTCACCCTATATGCCATTTGAAGGTATCAGGACATCCGCGGCTGCGGGACTGTTCGAAAGAGATACCGCGGACCGGGAACACAAAGGGCAAAGAAGGAACATGGATGGGTTTGAGTCAGTACGAGTCTGACACTCCTTTCCACTCCGCCCAGAGCGGGAGGGGTCATTTGATGATTTCACATCCGAAAAAAAAAAGGTCATGATTTAATAATAAAATGGAGGAGCTCGTGGCTTAATAATAACAGCCGCTCGGGTCGATCTTTAGGTTAAGCCGTGCTTGCCTAGGTTGGTCTGTGGATGGTTGACCACCCATTACATACCGAGTTTCCTCCGTGCCTCGGAAAGCACGTTAAGCCGTTGGTCCCGGGTGTCATTTGTAGTAGTCAAACAACCAGTCTTACTAAAGGGTATCGTATTACCCAGTACTAACTGGGTTGTGGAGGTCAGATAGGCAGTCGCTCCATGTAAAATACTGGTACTCGGCTGCATCCAGTTAGACTGGAAGCCGACCCCAATATAGTTGGGAAAGGCTAAGTAGATGATGACATCCGAAAAAAAAAGGTATCAGGACATTTGCGCGAAAGACAGTTGCGCAAAGCCACTTGCACGAAGTAACATTTACGTGCATGGACTGATGCGCGCATGGATATTTTCGCGAACGATACTTGCGTGACAGACACTTGCGCGCATGCACTTGGGCGAAAGATACGCGAAATTATTTCTGCGACTGGACACTTGCGCGACTTAATGACCAGTACCTCACAGACCAAATATAACATCACGCCTGATATGACTTGAAAGACAGGCTCTGAGTTGTGATTGTCCATGGTAAGTCGCAGGCAGACTGTTAGGAAATAGTTAATCGTTGTTTTTTGTGTTCTGTTTTTCAGCGTTTGTCAAAATTTAAATGCAAGGTGGCTCCGGGGAAAGCCTCAACTCCCTGTAGATCGACATAAACGAGGATCGCTACAGGCGGATGTTTGACGGCGCGTTGGAGATGATACATGACAATGACAATCCAGTCCTTCAATTATAAGTTGTAGGTATACATTACATGACTGTGCTATTAACCGCTGAGGAGGTCTCTCGTGAAGAGACGATCCTGGCTGCAGGATCAGGTCATATCCATACTAATATTATAAATGCGAAAGTAACTCTGTTTGTTTGCTACCTTATCATGACTAAACAGCTGATCGGATCGTAATGAAATTTGGCGAGCAGATAGATTATATCCTGGGGAAGGACATAGGCTATCTTTTTTTCCTCACTCATAGTCATCCAAATTACCACGCGAACGAAGTCGCGGGCAACAGCTAGTTTATCATAAAAGTGTATTGTCAACTGAACCAAAGGTAGGTGCATTTCAGCTTAATCGATTCGATGGAACAGTTTAAAAATAAAATCAAATAGAAGCTTGTAATTACATAAAAAGCTTGTAAAAACTAGTAATGTGTGCTGCTCGGAAGGGATCCTGAAGTGAAAAACCAACATTTTGTAATTAGGTAAGTCCCGGCAACATGTTTCATCCAACTCACCATTGACAACCAGGTGTACCTCCTGCATGGCCACTCCAAGGCCATTGTCAGCTACGCAGATGTAGACGCCGGTATCGTTCCGGTACAGAGAGACGATCTCCAGCGCGCCGTCAGACATCAGCCTGTAGCGGCCCTCGTTACCGTCGATCTGTTGGGAGATGAGGCTTTCTGAATGTGTTTAGTTTTGTCCAAATTTATATGCACATGTGGGTACAGTTAACGAACATCTCAACAAGCTAGGGACTGCATGATTACAAATACCAACCGGGTCAATTGCATAGTTCAATTTAATTGAAGCTTTTGGTACTTACGGTAAGCACTCCGAACCTCCACGTGATATTGGGTGGTGGGTTGCCGTGGACCAGACAGAGCAGTGTAACAGAGCCACCTTCAGATGCCGTCACCTCCGGTTCTGGCTGCAGTAACGCCAGATGTGCTGCTGGCACATCTATTAACGAGGGGGCTTAGGTGACTACAGTTCCAGTATCAATGTACCCGTTTCGGCTTAGGTGACTACTCATCCGCAAAATATTTCATCCGCGGATGAAACGTCACCCTTTGAAAATTGGAAGGCGACGACTCATCCGCAAGTTCGGATGAGTCGTCGCATAGTTAATATTGACGTGGTCATATCGGTATCTATCTATAATCAAACAAAATTTCTTCTATGTATAAGAATCGTTTTTTTTTTTTTTTATTTATTTAACCACGGTATTATTACACATAGCCGCAAGCCAAACCGGCGAAACCAAAGAACCTAGACAATGTTCCTATACACAAATGGTTGTCGGTCTATTTGGCCGATATAACCACATCAATATTAACTATGCGACGACTCATCCGAACTTGCGGATGAGTCGTCGCCTTCCAATTTTCAAAGGGTGACGTTTCATCCGCGGATGAAATATTTTGCGGATGAGTAGTCACCTAAGCCGAAACGGGTACATTGATACTGGAACTGTGTAACCAATGATGACATGATTTTATTTATTTGGTACACCAACAGCAATACATACTAAGAATTAATTTGAAACAATAAAAATAACATAAAGTGCTGGTAAGTATGCCTATTATAGGTATCGCAGCATGCACCATGGGACAACAACATAATGTTCTCAGATCTTAATAAAGGAAGTAATACAATTTTAAAATAATATAAAATTAACTTAAAACTAAATGAGACGATATGAATTATGATGATAAATGTGTTATGATTCTGTTATATATCTATTATTATTTACATCCTTTATTCACTTTTAAACATACAGGGTGTAAACGGACCCTTGACGAAGCCGTCAACCAAGCTTTCTGGACATCAAACTAAGTAACTTTACGCAAAAATTTTTGCTGGGAAACGACTTTTTTTTTTGGTGTGAAAAATCACGTTTCACGGTAAAACTCAATTTTACGCACTCAAAACTTAGTGCTGATGTATGCTATGAATAGTTAATGGGTCATGTAGTTAATTAAAGTAAAGTTAAAATCTTAAAAAGCGGTTTTAAAAAAAAAACTTATGAAAGAATTGGAACTTTGACCTTCAATATCTCCAGAACCTGTGGTTTCCCAGGTATTGTCTAGAAGAAAAAAATGATCCCAATGATGGGCAGAATATGTGGTTTTCGTTTTCGTTAAGGGTCTTTTTACACCCTTTATAATTTACATTTTTAAATATTTCTGTACAAAGTAATATAAAAAACCGGCCAAGTGCGAGTCGTACTCACGCACACAGGGTTCCGTAGCACCAAACAAAATAGCAAAACTAAATTTGTTTTTCATAGTATGTTAATGAAAAACAAAGTTACTGCTGCAGTTTGATGAAAAAGTTCCATAACTCAAAAACTAAAAATCAAATCTTATTCAAACCAATTTTCATTAAAAGTTTTTTTTACGTTCTACAATCAGAATTTCCCTCCTCTTACTTTAGAAATTAGAGGCAGGGGGGACACATTTTACTACTTTGGAAGTGTCTATCTATCAAGCAATTGACTTTGAGAAAAAATGGTTTAAGAAACCTCCATATCATTTTTAAAGTCCTATCTATAGACACCCGCACGTATAGGTTTGATGTTTTTTTCTTTGTACGTATAGTTTTGATGTCTTGTTTCCGTTCCATGTATCCGAGCCCCCTCATAATCTTTTATTTTTTTATTTTTGTATAAAAATCGTAAAGCGGTTCACAGAATACATCTACCTACCAATTTTCAACTGTATAGTCCTAATAGTTGCGGAATAAAGTGACAGACAGACATGACGAATCTATAAGGGTTCCGTTTTATGCCATTCGGCTACGGAACCCTAAAAACATTTAAAAATACAAAAAATAGTAGCTCACCAGCATCGGGAACAGCGTCCGAGCTACCGGTGGTCAGGGCTCTTGAGAGAGGAACCTCCTAACGAAACGCGTCGTGTCCAGAAGTACTGCTTTCTGAATCAAGCCCTTGATCCAGCTGCCAAGCGTGAGCCTCTTCAGATGTTGGTCGAGGTTATTGGCTATTAAGCCATCGGCCGATACGACTATCAGCATAATGACTGCTGTACTCACGTCCCACATGTCAACAACCTCGCGAGCCAGATTTAGATACTTGAATTGTTTATCTTTCTCCGCTTTCACGAGGTTCTCGTCATGCGGAACCGTTATATCAACAATCATTGCGCGAAGTTTGAATCGATCTATCACCACTATGTCCCGATTATTGGCAACAATAGTCCTGTCAGTAATGACAGATCGATCCTAATACAACGTGATATTAGCATCACCGAGAACTTGATCGGGCTCATACTTATAGTATGGCACTTCTGATTCCACAAGGTTGTACTTCAAAGCAAGTTGCTGGTGGATAATCCTAGCAACGAGGTTGTGTCTATGCAAGTACTCTCCATTAGCCAGACGAGAGAGAACACCCAGACATAATGTGTCGGATCGATTCTCCCGAACGATGGCATGCCCGACATAATATCAACCATGCCATCCTTCACAATGTATTTCCGGTAGTTTTTCGTCATCATAACTTCGTCCATATTGCACAGAAGAAACCTTCGGTTTCCCCGAATAGGTCACCGAAGCGCAACCAAGATACGGAAGCTAAGAAGTCTACATCGGGTCCGTGTAGTGCCCCGTAAAAGCGTCCGTGAAGCTCTTTGCCCAGCCATACCTCCTTGCGATCATTAGTGTCTAATACTCTAGCGCTAGCATATTCTAACCGACTACGCACAAGAGTGTTGAACAAAACTATTCTGGTCTTTAGAAATTGAAAGCCCCGAGTATTCCGTTTAACGATACCCAGCATCTGTGCTGACTTCTTGACCACATCGCTGATGTGTGTTTTAAACTCAGCTCATCGTCGACTAGAACCCCGAGGTCACGTATGCCAGCGTACTTTTGACAATGTGGAATTGTAAGAGGTGGGAAAAGTCAACTTTTTTGTTTTCTTTTTTTAATGATTTCAACCACAACAACAATCCTATTCTTGTTTTATCATCCTGACTAATTGAAGGGGACCGCCTCGAATGATCACCTTTAGGGTTATAATAAAAAAATAGACCCCTTCTAAGATTACTTCGATGTTCGTCTGACCGTCTGTCAGGCCTCTTTATTATTTCGGATTTTACAGTGGTTATTTTCTGGCATTTTTACTTGGTGCAACAGTACTGGTAAGAAGTGGATGTGGGCTGGTCTGCTTGACTGGTACCAGGCACAGGTCGCTGCATCCTCGTCGGCAGCACTTGCCCACTCCTCGACAGTCAGCGTCGTCTCCAGACTCGTGGAGTCGACGTCGTTCAGTCAGGGCAGTTGGTCCATTTGTTAAGGTATTTAAATGCGAGACGGGTTCCCGAAAACGTGTGCATTGTTTAGGACTGCAAGGTTTTGGCTGCAACCTATCAGAGAGCAAATCTCTGAGAAATTTTAGATTAAACGAACCATTTAAATCATAGGCAATATCATGCAAACGCCCACTCCGCTCACCTAATCCGCGGAAGGCTCCGCAGCTCCTCTCGCACTCCTCCTCCGTGCTGTAGCTGTTGGGGTGTCCGCAGCCTCCGATGCCGCTGACCAGGCACTGTCTCCTCTCGGAATCGTAAAAGAACACTGTCACGTTGTTGCCACATGGCGCTAACGAGCTTGGAGTCTTGCATTGTGACTCCGCCAATCGCTGTAAAAGGATAAAGTTGGACAATGTTGCAGCATATTATTTCTATTTGAAATTAAATCTGGTCCTTCCATCCGGAATAAGGCTATTAATTTATCATCGCTAAATTGCTCAAGTATTTAGTTTTATTCATATATTTACCAGCGGAGGAGTAGTTAGAGTGGTGGTGGTGGTGGTAGCAGGTCGCTTGCTGCAGCGAGCCTCACAGTCACGCTGAGTCTCGAATCTAAGCAAAAATGTTTAATAGAGAGGACATCAGGAATGTCGGATCAATAATTTTGTACAAATAATCTTCTTTGCTTGCATAAAATAAAGTACCTTTTGCGAGGCAAATCCTGAAATGAAATGGTGTATTAATAGTTCACAACAGTTACCTGTTTTCGTTACCGCTACAGCCGGTGTACACAAACTGGCTGCAGTGGTCGCGCGATGGGTCGTAGTACCATTGTAGCACGTATAAGTCGCAGCTGCCTTCATCTGCAGGTAGCGTGCACGGATTAGCTGTAAGATGAATGACCCAGTTATAGGATAACAGGTCTTTGAGATAAGTGTAATAAACTGCTTGCGAACTACTGACTGAAGTATAATAATTTTACCTATTTCGGATTTGCAGACTTGCGAGCACTCTTCGATTGAGGAGAAGCGGTTAGCACCTCGAAGACAGCCTTCGTAGATGAACTCGTGGCACTGACCGGTGGACGGGTCGAAGTAAGCCTTTGTAACAAATGACTGACAAGGACCTGCATCCAAAGGCTGCTTGCACACGTCTGAGATAAAAGATAGTTTCATTAGGCACTATAAAGTTACCAATGAAAACAAGTCAATTACAAAATTAAAGAAAAGAAAAAAGTGTAATACGCAGGCACACAATATCAATGCAGGTAATGGTAAGATAATTATAGGGCTGAATGAAAGATGTACTCGTTACATACCGACTCCTCGGAAGGCTCCACAGGACCGCTCGCAAGCCTCCTGCGACGAGAAGGTACCAGTATGCCTGCAGGCAGGACCAGCCTCCTGGTTGGCGTGGGACACACACTCGTGGCGGCTTGGGTCGAAGAACCACACCACGCCATCGTAGCGACAGTCCTCCAGTGCCTCGGGCACTATACACTCTGGTGGTCCGTCCTTATGAAAATATAATAAGTTTTGAAAATACTTCATCTTGGCGTGTCGATGGCAAATTCTCGTTAAATATATTTGGCCCAAAATTCAGCTACGCGAATTCCTCTCGCTGATGCAGTCATAAGATCATCAAGTGCGCAGATGTCAGGACATGCAGCGCAAGATGGAAGGTGGGCCATTGTCTGTGGAGATACGCCGCGTACACACTTGAGATCTGAGCCGTCCATGAACCCCCATCTGAAGAGACTGTCTTTGCTACGACGGACTTGGATTCGGATTCGAGTCTGTTTAAAGATTTCCAAGTCGGCCACGGTAAATAAAATAATTGGAACATGTGTTTAAACTCCAAGTATTGTTCCAATGGAGAATCTGGGCTTAATTACTCTTACTGGTCAATATTTTTAATTATTCGTACCGTAATAATCTTGGTCCAAAAATTATGTAAAACCTCAAAAGAGTTAAAACGGTATATAATAATATGATAGGGTGGCACTTACTACGATAACTGAGGTTGTTGGAGTCGTGGGCGTAACTGGTGCGGGTCCAGTCCTGCATCGGTTCTCGCAAGCTTCAAGACTCTCGAATCTGCACATGATTGTTTTCATAGTAAACCCATATTTCAAAGTATTTGATACCTATTCTATTCAAGCGCCTTCTTTGAAAGTAAAGCAACGCAACTACTGCCCCTAATTATTAATACTTGAAGTTTAATGGCAGGTCACATTTGACAAACACCACAAAATATATTTATGGATCGATGCTTTGTTTGCACTGTAAGTTTTAAAATATTTGTACCATGCAGTACCTGTTGTCATTGCCATCACAGCCTCCGTATGTGAACTGGCTGCAAAAGTCAGTGGTAGGATCGTAGAACCAGCGCATCAAAGAATCATCGCATGGACCCTGTAGCATTGGCAGCTGGCAGATATCTAGCAAAGAACAATGACCATCAAAAATCATGCGAAAAGAGCAAATTAATGAGCTTCATTTTCCTAAAAAATATTTAAAAAAATACCTTGCATGGGCTGACAGTAGTAGGAGCAGAAGTCCTCATCGGGGAAGTTGTTCTTGTTGCCGCCGCAACCTCCGTACTGGAAGGTGACGCAGCGTCCGAGCTCGCTGTCATACGCGTACCGAGTCTCAGTGTTGTTGCACGGACCAGCATCGATGGCGTTGAAACAGAATTCTGTGCAAAAATAACTGTTTTGTAGGCGTTTGTGGCTAAATTATAACAGCCGCACAGATCGATCTTCAAAGTTAAGTAATGTTGCCGAAGTTGGTATAAGAAAGGTGGATGAGTAGCCGAATAGCCATCCCTAGCATACCGATCGAGAACCCTCCAAGTCTCGAAAAGAAGGTTACAATCTTTAGCCCACTTATCAGCCATGGTCAGTATTGGTCAGGATTATGTCTACCTGATCTATCCGGTGCTGCCGGCCTTTGATCCGTTACATGAGGACGTGGTTCCGGCTGTGGTTCCGTGGTGGTGGTAGTGGTAGTGGTGGTGGTTGTCTTAATTTCTGAGCAGCTGTTGTCACACTCTGCTTCCGTGCCGAAGTTGTTCTCGTTACCGCCACATCCACCGTAGTAGAATTGACGACATCTGGGAAAATGAGGGATTTAGTTATAACTAAGCTGTTTTTCGCAGTTTCATTCGCATACAAGAATTATTTCAAAGATTTTGTGTTAAAGCCCATCAAATGGTAAATCTTACCTCTTGAAGGTGGTATCATAGAACCATCTTTCCCTGTAGTTTGAGCACTGGCCGGTCTCGGCAGGTAACGTACATTTGTCAGCCACTGCAATATAAATAGTTGTTGAGCTCCAACTCTAGTTTTTTATTTACAAAAAGTAACTGGCCCAAAACCCACGCGTGGATTGTGTTGTAGTGAAGAACTAATTTTAGTAATAATGTTACTGTATTTGTTTGATACCCTTGAGGAGATCTTACAAACGTGTTTACTACAGAAAAATAGACAGTGGAAAAGTTTACATGCAAGAAGAGAATATGCAAATCACCCACAATGCGTTAACTTAAACAACAAACATTCAATGCAAATTAACATAAATTAAGAAAGTTGTACCTACTAAAAACACAGACACCTACCAAAGTACGATGAACGTTATGTTATTCGTGGCACCGCTAAGTAATTTATGCTCCACTTTTTGTTCTTAGTTGAATTGAGTTGCATTGCCATTCCGCCGAGGTTGTCCCATCATAAGTTCTTCTTTTTTTTCTTTTCATTGAACGAGAACTAAGATTCTTTCCAAATGCTTTGTGAAACTTGGAACACGACAATCACGTGAATTTTGGTCCTCATATACTAGCTGTTGAATATAAATAATTGAGCAAAGATTCTCCACCATGTTCTGCTTTAACTCACCGTATGCACTAGGACAGGTCTGTTCGCAGGCCTCCCTGGTACTGAACCGGTTGTCGTTGCCTCCGCAGCCACTGTAGTAGAAGGGCAAGCATCGGTTCTCTGACTGACTGAATGACCAGAGAGCTTCCTTTTCCGTACATTTGCCAGCGTCTTGTGGCTGTGTGCACTGAGCTGTTTGCGCAACCCATTTGTTAGTAGACATTCACAAAGATAGAAAATGTTAGGATACAGACAGAAACAGTATTATTCTCTAAACATCACTTCTAAAAGTGGCGAAGCGTGAATCCACGAGGATTTTCGTAAATGGGTGAATATCAACAACGTGCATTTTTATTCAATTTTGGTGGTGAAATTTTTTCTTCATTATTCGTGAAAAATAAGGGGCTGTCATAAGAAAAGAAACTCCAAGCTGGAAGGATCTTCTAGAGGGCTCAGAAAATCTCGATAACTTTTTGAGATATTTTAGTTCAAAGTCTAGTGTGGCCACCAAAATTGAAAATCGCCCACCAAAATCGACAGTGCCCACCAAAATTGAAAATCAGTGGCACCAAAATTTAATTTCTTCGTCACAAACCTCAATCTCACTAATAAAGCTCAATGTAACTAATCTCACAAATTCTCATTCTCATCAATAACTTCATCGGTTGTTAAAAAATATTTATTATTATTTATCTGATCTATCATTATGAGTTTATGACACAAATAAAAACGAAAACGAAAAACATTAATATTTTTATTGTAAACAAAATTAATAATAAAGACCAAGTGGTAATAAAGTCCAAATCTAGTGGAGATAAGGTCGTTTCGAAGCCGGAGATTCTGTCGGAAGTCGAAAACTTCTACGGCAAGTTGTACGCATCGCATGCATCTCGACTTGATCCCGAAAATAAGGATTCCAGAGCCACCTTAACCCGCCATTTCACAGAAGACCTACCAGAATTCAGCCAAAACAAAATCAAAATTCAGCCAAAATAAAAATGGAAAAGCGCCCGGTGAGGATAAGGTAACAACTGAGCTCCTGAAATCGGGAGGAAGTCCTGTATTTTTTTTTTTTTTTTTTTTCTTCTTTTTTTTTTGTATTAAGAGAGCTACGGGAGCTTTTCAACTCGGTCCTGTTCTCTAGGAGAACTAAAGAAGCGTGGCGAAGGAGCGTGGTCGTTCTTTGCTTTAAAAAGGGGTACAAGACCCTATTCAAGAATTACTGACCCATTTCGCTCCTTAGCTACGTGTATTAGCTGTTTTCAAAAGTCATCACGAATCGTCTAGCGCAAAGACTCGACGATTTCCAGCCACTGGAGCAGGACGGGTTTCGAAGAGGATTCAGCACCATAGACCACATCCACGCAGTGCGGCAAATCATACAGAAGTTCGAAGAGTATAATCGGCCGCTGTGTTTTACATTCGTGGACTACGAGAAGACTTTTGACTCTGTCGAGACCTGGTCAGTTCTGGAGTCTCTGCAGCGATGCCAAGTTGACTGGCGATACATCCAAGTGCTGAGAACTCTTTATGAAAACATCACAATCACCACCCAAACTCAGAACCAGCAAACAGAGGATATCCCATTGCGTCAGGGGGTGAGCCAAGGGGACGTAATTTAGCCAAAATGGTTCACCAACGCACCTTTTTTTTTTGGATGGGAAATCATCAAATGACCGGGGGGGTCATTTGATGATTTCCACCGCTCTGGGCGGATTGAAAGGGAGTGTCAGACTTGTGTCCGTGTTCCTTCTTAGCCCTTTGTGTTCCAGGGCCACGGTATCTCTTTCAAACAGTCCCGCAGCCCCTCACCAACGCACCTGGCATTAACATCAACGGCGAGTACATCTCACACTTGAGATTTCCATTGCAGATGAAATCGTCATGCAGCAGATGCTGGATGGCCTAGTTGATTCATCAATACGCATTAATCTCAGGGTGAACTTGGACAAAACCCAGGTGATGTTCAAAGATCACGTCACCCGGAACCAGGACCTATTGTTGTCAATGCCGGTCTTCTCGAGGTTGTTCGAGAATATGTTTATCTAGGGCAAACTCTGCAGTTTGGTAAGAAGAACTTTAAGAGGAAGACTGACAGAAGAATTCTGCTGGGCTGGGCAACTTTTGGGAAACTTCGTACGGTCTTCTCGTCGCGTATTGCACAGAGCCTAAAGACTACGGTCTTCAACCAGTACGTCCTGCCTGTTATGACTTGCAGGGCTGAAACGTGGACACTCTCGGTATGGCTGGTCCATAAATTCGAGGTTGATCAGCGAGCTACGGAAAGGGCTATTCTTGGACTCAATGCTTTATTATGTAATTTTTTGTTGTTCCAAACAAAATAAAAAATATTAAATCCAAGGAGAGACACAGTGAAACAGCAAACAGATCATTACCATTTCACCAACGCTCTGCAGATTTCAGTTAAACTAAAAAACCTTAACTCAATATTTGGATGCTAATCACCAGACTAGATCAATGGTTTCTACAAACAGTCTTTAAATCTAAGAAAGGAATTTTTAGTTTTCAAATATAATTAATCTTCTCTCATCTTTACTAAAAAAAACTTAAAAACAAGAAAACACTCGTTTTCTTTTTTCCTCATAAGTCATTTTCGCAGTGTTTCAGCCTGTTTGGGATAGCTCTTTATTTTTGCCTTTCTTCTTCTTTCTGCCATTCTCTTTTTAACCAGCCTCTCTTCGCTGGTCTGTTTTGGCATTCTTAAAAGCAACAAAATAAAAATATATTAATAAGAAACTTGATCATTAGTATACCACTCTTATAATAATTGGTCTTACTTACTGCCAAGTACATAACATTTATTTGTTTGCTAATCAAACTGTCCTGCAACGTAAAAACTGGCTATATAGGTACAAACCATACATATACAGTACATACTTAAAATTTGGTGGCTCGTTTTCAATTTTGGTGGTGGGAAAACGCCACCAAAGCCACCAAAATTGAGCCACCAAAATTGGGACCAGGCATAAAAAAAATCTTTAAAAATAGGGGTTTTAAGTTCCAATTAAATTGATGTTACTGATTTATACGAAACCTTAATCACTAGCTATGCGTGTTGCTTACTAATAAAACACTTTAAAATCGACAGCAAATCGATCCACCAAAAATTGAACAATTCTTGTCCCCCGTCCCACTCAAGGTGAGTACTTACGTTTTTGGGGGTAATCAAAGCACTTATCACATATCTGTTACGCGCAAGTGATGGCCAAAGACTTAGAGTTGCGAAATAATAAAACACTATTGATCACACACGCCCGAAACTTCATGTTATAGTAAATTGAAAAAGTGCCCCGAAAATTTTGGTTTTTGCTTGGACAAACTTTGATCGAGTGTCCTGTGCTTTTAAATTAGATTTCCTAATATGGTTTAATTGTTTTTAGATAGTGTGTCTTATGCATATACTAAGGAAATTGTTAATTTGCTATTTTACCCCAAATTGTTACTTTGGTGAAAGCAATTATATCAAAAAATGGAACTGGGACAAGCCACCAAACTTGAATTTTAAGGTGATTTTTTTTTTCCTGATTATTTATATAAACTTATAAAAACAAAAAATGTGGCCCTAATTGAACCAAGTTACGTAGTTCACTATAAAAAAAAATAAGAAACATCCTATCATTTTACACCTCGATTCTCAACGTGGACACGTAAAATTTGCTGCTGTGATATTCACCCAAATACAAAATGAGTTTGCTTTCGAATAGTATGCGGTTACTTGAGTGAGATTCGAAGTGATCTCTACAGAATAGCGTTAGGTGAAAGGAAAATTAAAACTAATCAAACTTTAGATGGTACAATTATCTTATCTGAGAATGATTCTGGTTTATAATTTTAGATGAGTACAGAAGAAAACCAATGAAGCCCCAATCTAATTTACTATAGTTTACAGTTCTTGCAACACCCCACGCCATGCCAATGAATTACAGAAAAGCTCCAAAAAACTACTCAAACTTGTCAAAACAGCAAGATATCATTTAAATAATTTTAAATCCTCCTTTTATTTTACGGTGTTTTTTTGACAAAGTTTTAGGCCCTTTTTCTAAAACGTCTCATGAAAAGCTCGGGACAAAGTAAACAGCACTGTAGAAACTCCGGAATGATTGCAAGTTAGTCACTTGTGAAGGAGTTTCTGCTATGGTTTTGCCCATTATCTTCAAACCTCAAACCATTGAATGCACATTGCTGGTTTTACTACTCATTCTAATATAATATTTAAATTCTCTAGGAGTAAGGCAGTTTCCATCGAGTCAAACGCTTTTGCAAAATCAGTAATTATACTCAAATCTAATATAAGGAAGATCGTACAGAAATGATTAAGACGAGACCAAAGTCTTAGAATACGAGCCTAAGAAGAGTTAAATTGCAAACTAAAGAAAGAGGTATTCACAAAATCATACATTTATCATATTCTCGGTAAATCCGGGACATGCAAAAATTAAAATTTTGACTTCATAAACCCGGTTTCAGTACTTACGTGGTCGTGTGCCTGCACAGCGCATCTGGCAGGCTGCCTCGGAACTGAACCTGTTAGAGTTGCCTTCGCAGCCTCCCCAGATGAACTGTTCACAGCGATAGGCCTCAGAATTGAAGCCCCAGCGGCTGTAGTTACCAGCGCACGATCCTTGATCGATGGGTAGGTTGCATTGGCCTGAAAAACGTTTACTATGTAGTTTTGCTTACTGTGACTGAAAATTGTGCTTTGGCCTATAGCCAAACTACATCATACATCTTGTAGTTTAGCTTAGACGACGTCAGAAATTATTTTAGATTTTCTTTTAGTTATTGGTAAGGCTCACCTGCATCAGAGCTAGGTTCGCACTGCTTCTGGCAGAGCTCGCGGGTTTCAAAGTTGTTGGCGTTTCCAAGACAACCTCCGTATCTAAAGGGGGTGCACTGCTCCAGTGTGCTGTTATAGTGCCAGTGTCGGTAGTCCCCGTCGCAAGCACCCTTCACGCTTGGTAACTTGCATGCATCTGGGAAAAAACGTCAATAAGCAATGAGACCACTGAGCTGACAATAACCTTCTCACCAAACTTGTAGGTGTTGGTATGCATTACGATTTATTAAAAGCAGCATGGTATTCGTATTACCTTTAGGCGAGGGTTGTACGCACACATCCTCACACTCTTCCTTGGAAGAGAATCTGTGGCCATTGCCGTCACAGCCTCCGTACCAGAAGCGAGAACAGCCTCCGTATGCCAAGTCGTAGAACCATGTCGCTGTGAAGTTACGGCAAGGACCTGGATCCGTCGACATACTGCAAGCAGCTGAAATAGGAGGTAAGGTTAATAAAAACCTTAACCGACGAAGCAGGGAGCGTAATTAAAGTGGTAAGCTCACCTTGTTTATTTTCAGGAGCATCAGTACATCCAAGGAACTTAGCTCCAGTGGCTTCAGTGCGCCCATCAGGGCAGCATCCGTGCCGACTAGAAGAGCAATCACATCCTGTGCCATCAGGGCCGGTGGCCGGAGTCTCACCGTCTCCGCAGCACCCGAATTCAGACTCGCGGCAGTGGCAGCCCTGCTGTTCAGGTCCCATCGCGGTGGTGACGCCGTCAGCACAGCAGCCGAACTGGTACGTGTTGCAAGTGCACCCCTCGTTGTTAGGTCCAGACGCCGCCGTGTGTCTAGGGAAAGAGTTTGATTTTTTAAACTGTTGTGTTGGAAAAGTTTGGAACATTTTACAAGAAGAATCATCGAGTTTATAAATCATCGGGCATTCGAAATGTATGACGACATCACTGGTTGCATTGCGTAATATCGCCAAAGAACATTTTTATTGTTTTTGTAGTAAGCTACCTGTCGGGACAGCATCCATGTTCGGGGTACTGACAGCCGCAGCCCAGGTTGTCTGGTCCCTGCGCGATGGTGACGTTGTCGGGACAGCAGCCGTGAAGTGCGTATTGGCATCCGCAACCTAGCAGGACAACAGGGCAGGATAGCATTAATGTATGTAAAAATCATGAAATTCCGTCAAATGCAAGAATATTTACTTTTAATAATGAACAATTTGATTATCTTTCCGGCACAAAGTCTTCTTTTCCTTAGAGTGTCGCTGGAAATCTAAATTGTGTCGGCCCTGAACTGAGCTACTAGTTTGGCGCTTTCGGTAGCGTCCATCAATTCCCTACAAATTCTCTCAAGATGTCGATACAAAAATAGTTCAGCAAAGATTGCCTTACATCAATGAAGAAGCCTTGTCCTGCAACGGGACACGGGACTATTCGGCATGCCACCAGGAACTGTCATAACTCATAGCAAAAAGACTACCGAGCTAGTCAGCAGGTTGACTTAGCGGTTGCCTGCAACCTAGGTGGGGTGGACATGTTCACACTACACCTGCTATTAAAGTAACCTTTGCGCTGCTACTGATGATGCCGTAGAAGTGATGACACGAAGAAATGGGACTTTACCAGAATGTAAGAAAAGAAATTACCTTCACCATTTGCCCCTTTAGCTGGTCTGCGGTTGTCTGGGCAGCATCCAAAGGCTTGCACCAAGCAACAGCCTTCAAAATCACGTCCGTGGGCTGGACTTTTTTCGTCCTGGCAGCAGCCGTACGGTGATTTACTACAGGAAACTGGGCAGCCCTCACTTTCACGACCCGTAGCTAAAATAGGGCATTTAAAAAAAAAAGAATCTTTTTGGGATACGTTCCTTCCTCCTGTCCAGACGATGATGTCCCGACATGCTTTTAAATTGCGGATCTCAACTCAAGCCGGCAAATAAAGACAATAAAGAGTTGTATTTTGTTCCTCGGAGTGTTCACTTCGACAGAGGCCGAGGAGACACTTCGCAACAAGCGGCCCTATAACTTCATTTTTATTTTAAAATTATTTGCAAACAGCTTCCAATAACGATATTTCTACCTAATAAGGTTTACTAAAAGGAGTTATTGGCTTACCTGGTGAGACTCCATCAGGACAGCAACCAAACTCAGTGGCGTTGCACGGACATCCCTGTCCGTCGGGTCCGGAGGCTTTGGTTTCGTTGTCAGCGCAGCAGCCGAACTCGAAACTACTGCAAGGATCCAGCGTGGTGGTACCGATGACGTCAGTGGTACCTTCGTTAGTTGTGCTAACTTCGTTTGCTTCGATGGATTCCGTTGTATCATTTGTCGTTTCGGTAAGAGCTTCCGTGGTCGAGTATTCTAGAAGGAAGACTGGTCAAAACATGTGCCTCATTTGTGTGGAACTTATTTCTATAACTGCCTTTTTAGAACAATGTCTTGTACAGTTCCCATAACTAAGGTTTCACTAGTCTATGGAAGTCTTCGTCACACAGTTCACAGATTCTTAAAAAAAACTTTGTTTTGTGATGTATAACTGTCGATTGCTAAAGTCTTTATTATCAACTTACCGGTTTCGGGGCATCCTTTCTTCTCAGATCCAGTGGCTTCGGCCTTGTTGTCAGCGCGGCAGCCTAACTCGAAAATACTGCAAGGATCCAGCGTGGTGGTACCGATGTCGTCAGTTGTACCTTCGTTAGTTGTGATACGAGCACTGGTTTCGACTTCGAATGCTTCTGTCGCTTCAGTAAGTTCTCCCACGGTCGAGGTTTCTAAAAGTAACTCAGTGTCAGAACATGCGCCTCTTTCATAAGAAAGTACCTGCATGAGAAGTTCCAATCAAGTAGTAGTTTAGTTTACTGTTAATAATCATGTTATAGTATTCTGTTATTTTATCTCGACCTTTATAATTTGTCAACTACCGGTAACAGCAGCATATAATATTAGTTTTCAAATTCATTTCTTTATCAAATCGGGACAAAACTTTTGAAGCACTAGTGTTTCAAATTAAAAGTTGCTAAGAAAAGTTGTTGTTTACCTAGTGACACCCCATCAGGACGGCAACCAAACGCAGTAGCGTTGCATAGACATCCCAGTCCGTCGGGCCCGGAAGCTTTGGTCTCGTTGTCAGCGCAGCAGCCGAACTCGAAACTACTGCAAGAATCCAGCGTGGTAGTACTGATGACTTCAGTGGTACCTTCGTTGATTGGGCTACGTGCACTGGTTTCACTTGCAAATGCTTCTGTTGTCTCTTGTGTCGTTTCAATGAGTACTCCCGCGGTCGAAGTTTCTAAATGAAAATTAAAGTTACAACACATTCTGTTACCTAATGCCAATTATGTACCGATAAAAAGAAATAGTAAGTCTCTGATAGAGGTGCAGACACAGTAATAGCGTCGACTAGAAAATTTGTTTAAGCACGTTTAGCTGTGTTGGCCAAAGAAATAAATTCATATAGTTTTTAAGTCCTAAACTTACCGTAAGACAGAAGTCCCGTGGTGGTCGTCCCCACGGTGGTGGATGGCTGCGCTCCGGGTTGGGTCAAATCGTTTTCAGTTACGAGCGGCTCTTCAAGCATATTTATTTGTACGATGACCTTCCACGACGCCGCCGGGCCTATTCCGTTGTATGCTCCACACGTATACTCCCCTAGAGTGTCCTGATTGAGGCTTTTGATAGTGAGGACGTTTCTGCTCGTTTCGTAATTTGTGTCATTATACAGTACTATGGCTTCCTCATCAAAACCGCTGTACCAGAACACACAGGGTGGCGGGTATCCATACGCTTGACAGCGCACTTGGAGTAATCTGCCCATGTAGCCGGTCACCACGGCGTTCTCATCTCCAGCAATTCCGGCAGGCATCCTCACAGTATCTACCAGACCCCGATGTTAGTAGAGCAATTTTTCGAATGTATGAATCCTTTTTTAGGGTTCCGTAGCCGAATGGCAGAAACGGAACCCTAATAGATTCGTCATGTCTAACTGTCTGTCTGTCAGTCCGTCATTCCGTCCTTATGTATAGTCACTTTATTCCGAAACTACATATTAGGACTAGTAAAAGTAAAGAAAAGTACAATTGTTTAGGATACGATGGGACTGACATACGCTATGCGTAAAAGCCCCTATAATTAAATAAAGAAAAATAAAGCCGGTATAAAATATTAGTACACTTCTTAAATGTTCCTACTAGGTAGTGATCAACAATTTGTTTTGATATACCTACCTAGATAGTTTAGTAAGATTATTAAGCAGATATAATTATGAATTAAATGACTGCATATATCATTTCGCTATCGTGGTGAACGTCAAAAAGCAGTAGGTATGTACTAACACAATTCCACCCGTGTATCCGCTTGGAGATTTTTGTATTTTTAATAAAAGTTGAAATGCTAGAAACATTAGATATCCTCATCGCTCTCGATTATAATAGGTTCGCAACAATTTTAGCTAACCGAAATAATGATACTTTTGCGAATATGTTGAAATGTAGTAAACCAAAACTATTGCTTCTTATCCAGTTAATAAACACGTGATTGTATGGTATTGGTATAAACCCCGTTTCCTTTTAGAGGTTTCCAAATTAATAGGTAGGCACCTATGGGGTTTTACCACGATGTGAGACGAAAACGATAATCATGTGCGTGGGCCGTACTAAGATATCACATATTTATTTTTAACGGCGGTTAAAATATAAATTCTAATGTGGAATCGAACGCAAGCTTTAATATTAGTTATCAAGTCCTCAACAACTATCACCTCCCATCATCATGCTTCACCACTCACCATTGACGACAAGATGTATGTTCTGCGTAAATATTCCGAACATATTTAAAGCAGTGAAACTGTAGACCCCGGTGTCGTTCCGGCACAGAGAGACAATCTCCAGCGCACCGTCAGACATCAGCCTGTAGCGGTCTGTGTTACCGTCGATCTGTTGGGAAATTGTACAAACATATGTAACTTTTAGAATCATTATGAGAATATATAATACTGATACTGATACTGTTAGCCTGCGTCATCCCACTGCTGGGCAAAGGCCTCTTCCCATGACTTCCAGATGGTTCGATCCAGGGCTAATGTGGACCACTTTAGTGCATTTAATAGCATCACAACACAACAACACCTAACACTGCTCAGTCGGCTGTCTGAAATCTTGAAGCTGCAATCGAAACTCATTGTCTTTCTCAGTACTTATATAAAACACAATACAGTTATAAGCACTGCTCGGGATGAGCATCGTCTCAACTTGAGCCGTTCGGGATTATTTCTACAAAACTTTCATAGCACTACACATGGTTGCAAGCAATGTAACGGAATCGCCTCAGATCGGGATAAGCAATTTAAAACGAGGTGAGGTGATGCCGACCCGAAATTATTAATCGGGCGAATAAACATTTAATGGGCGACTAATGCACTGAATGGGCGACTATTATACCAAGTAAGTAACTATGTATCCGGTCATTGCCGCAAGGAGGACTTAGGTAGCCAGAGCGAGCGAAGCGAGCTCGGGACTTGTGGCACCCCGACTCGGACAGGTTAGGTTCGAAGGCATTCCCTTCGTGTTAGGTTACTTAAAACCCTCCTAATAGAAATAGGAGCCACGCGCAGCGCGGTACGTCGACTACACCTTATCTACAATCTTGTGGTTAATAAGCTTGTTTTAGTGTTTTTTCTGAGTCCCTGAATTATCAAACTGATCGTTTTGAACAACACTTCAATTTGTATTCGGCCACTGTTTTTCGTCCACTTAGTATTTCAGAATTATATTATATATTTATATTCAGTATTTTTGATACCTTTAATTTGAATTTACTTTCGCTCGTTTAAATACTACTCGATCTTAATCTATCTAAACAGTTAATGGAATAATAAGTATTCTTTATTTTGCCTTCTGGAAACATTAAGAGAAATAATAAACACGTACCTTAATGCCCCCGAAATCCCACCGGATTTTAGGCCGAGACGTGTTGGTTTCCATCCACAACTCATCCTGAACATTGAACAGAGAGCGCAGTGTGGCTATACCGCCTACAAATGCAGTCACCTCTAGCTCATCTAAAAACAAATAAATATTTTCATTTACTGTCGTATTGTCGGCGCCAACTTGTTTACTACATATTGTGTACGTACTTAGTCTTAATCTATTTTTGTAAAAAATAATGTTGTAATTTATTTATTGGTGTTATTCATAGTTTGTCGGGTCCGTTTATTAGTATGGACATTAAATGAATCGCAAGCGCAGCAGTTGTGACATCATGCAACTTACTTACCAGCCTACCCAGACCTGCAGCGTGCTTCTACTGAGTCGTGATGTTTAAGCTCGTAGCGAGGACGACATTCAGTGTCTGATCTGTTTTCTCAAACATAAGAAAAGGAAGGTTTTTATCTGTGCCACACTGCGCGCCATGCATCCGTCTATCTGAATTTCGAAGCCCTATTTCACTCTGTTGGGGGATGATTTTGGAAAAACTGTGAAATGTGGGTCTCATGATTTTAACTGAAGAGTGTGACTAAAATGTTACCCCGGGAATAAAAAGTTTCACAGAAAATCAAACCCCCCATTTCACCCTCTTAGGGATGGATCATCGAAAAACCCTTTCTCAGTGGAAACCTACTCTTTACAAAGAATACATCGTTCAAATTTCATGTGTCTAGGACCAGCGGTTTGGGATGTGCGTTGATAATATATCAGTCAGTCAGGACTTTGAATTTTAAGTATAGATCGAAGATTGAAATCGAAAATAAAATTAGGTAAAATTTCCTTATCTTACCGTTGAGCTCGGAGGCTTCGGTGGTGGTCATAGTGGTGGTGGTGGACGTCTCCGCAGAGGAGGGCCGCTGTGTCCCGGGGCTGGATGTCTCCGAGCCGCGAGGCAGCAACCAATCGCTGTCGGGCGGGCTCGTCCCATCGGGTATGTACGCTCGCACGACGAATATCCGCAGCGGTTTCATGTCTTCTGAATTATAGGCTTGACAGGTGTATGGTCCAAGAGTGTCGATAGCCAAGCTTCTGATGAGGAGGGCGTTTCGTCTCATTTCGTACACCGCGTCGTTTTTCAGCAGCTTGCCTTTCCCGTGGCCGCGGTACCAGAACACGAAGAGTGTTGGGTCCTCCGACTCTAAGCAGGGTACACGGAGCGGGTTGCCCAGCTCTCCGGTCACCAAGGTGACGGCGTTCGCATCATCAGTAATTCCTGCTGGCTTTTCTGCAGGATCTGGTTTTGTGGATGAATATCAGATGCATTTCAAAAAAAATCCTTTGCAAGTTTTACTGACTGAAACTATATTCTTATACGACTACTAATCGCAAAATAATATCTTCATGACAGTTGAAATTCAATGAAATTAGATCTTTTTGGTGTGCTTCTGAAGCAAATACTGAAATTACTATGTACCCCACTAAAAATAGCTTTACATAATAGTATTTTATTTTGCTTAAAAACGTTAATTTGAAAACATCAGTAACACTCAAAATCTGCAGTATTGTGTTTAGTGTGTTGTTTACCTGAGTTCGCGCGTGCGCACGCTAGCAGCGCGGCGAGCGAGAGGAGACAGACGCGCGACATGTAAACCGTGCGTAATGAGCCACTTATGCAGAGTAACACGAAGCAGAACAGCTACACGAGTAAATAACCGTCGCGAGTGGTGGATACACTCCTACTGCTTCAACGAAAGAACGAACTTCAAAATGCTTATCGAACTGATGTGGGAGGAAGTTTATGATAATAGTATGGAGGAGGAGGTTATATGGGCGGCAGTCACGGTATCATTTCCGCAACATCACAATCATAATTTGGGGATTTCCTAACTTTTCAGTGCTTTGTGTAAAATATATGTTCTGTGGAGCTAATGAAATGAGTTTGTAGAGCGCTCCATTTATGTTCTTGTTTATTAATGCCAACACTATCACAATTGCATTTAAACGCTTCACAAAAAGGTGGGCTATCCCGATTTCAACTGTCGGAGACTTCGAGAGTATTTAAAGAAAATATTATTGTTTCTAACATTAATATCATCATTCTGCTGCCCTTAACCCAATTAATTTGGGGTCAGCTCAGCATGTCTTCTTTTTCTTCCATACTTTTCTATAACGCGTTATCTCAGCAGTCACCTCCTTCCTAGCCATATCATCTTTCAGACAGTCCATCCATCGGACTAACATTAATATCATGTGAGTTTATTTTTCTTAACAGAGTAATATCAATACCACATACTAAGGCCTCGTTCAGACAAGCGGGATCCACGCAATTGCAAACTGTGTGGTTTGGAAACAACATTTTCACTGGGCAAGCAATAGGAAATGAAAATGGAAGTCGACAAGAATTACAATGGTGATTGTGCTTAAAAAATCCATCCTCATTCTGCCGTCGTTCGTCCAATGGTCGCAGGCGCGACTGCTGAGCATGAGGTCCTAGGTTCGATGGAAAGGTCGTCGGGCAAAGTTTTATTGGGTTTTTCTATCATCAATTTTTTAGTAGCTGCCACGGGATCTGAATTTGTGCCTGTCCGCGAGGCTGCATATTAGAAAAACCGCGCAGACGCAACACGATTCTATTTTCTAGCGGTTGAATGGCGGTCGGTTTCACTAACAACGCAATTATGTCTAAAGCCTCGGTCACACAAAGCGAATACTCGCTGCGAGTGCATTCGCTGCAAATAATGATCGCAGCTACAATTCGCTGCCTGCCTGAGACACCAGCGAGTTCTACACGAGAATTTCGACAGTCTGTTGGTGCCCAAATTCAAAGTCAAAATGTCCCACAGCTCCTCGTATTTTCTATACACACCCAAGAAACGAATTATATCGTAATTTCCGCACTTTAGAGAATCTTCTTTTGTTTGACTCATCTTTATATACTCGTATCAACGCAGCGACGAAACGACCTGTAGCACAGACGTGTCTAGTCTAGTCTAGAGCGGCGCACTGAGCGGAATGGCCCAAACTTGATCGTTGACCACGATAAGAAATAATAAAGGCCCCAAACTTAAGCCTTGACTCACGCCGTAACGCGTGTGATAGGTTCCCGACACGTACAAGTACATACCAAGCCTGAAAACGTAGTCTGCAAAGAAACGGGGGAGAGATGGTGTGAACCCTATTTTGCTAAGTTTCATTAGCAGCGCGTCATTGTTAACCCTATCAAACGCCTTCCGGAAGTCGAAGTAATGTACGTCTACCTGACGCCCGCGGTTAGACGAGATATAATCTACTAGTGTCAGAAGATTTTTGTCAACTGACCTTTTGCTTGTGAAATCGTGGTGCTTATTACAAAGATACTTGTTTATTTGCTCATAGATAGCAAAGTGGAGGATGTTCTCGAAGACCTTCGCCGGGGAAGATAGGATTGCGATAGGACGGTATTCTTCAAAGGAGCTTTTGTTTTGGGTTTTATGGATAGGTGTAAGTCTAGAAACTTTCCACTCTGAGGGATATGTACCAATCTGCAAGGCTAAGTTAAAGATGTGGCAAAGACGATCAATGAAAATATTTCCTTTAACTGTTAGGTTTAAGATTATTAATGCCTTTAGCAATGTCTGCATGGCACAAGAGGGGTATATTATTATGCAATTGCTGTTACAGGAATGGTCAGACGTACCGACGTGATCAGCATTACCTAGGCTGCGGAACGTCAGGCAGAAAACCAGGCAAGAAAAATTCAGCCAAAGCCTCTGCCACCTTAGTCACCCGAGATAGTTGAACCCTTGTATGTTTTAGTCGGTTCAAACCCACCTTTGGACCGCAGGCTGCAAATGTGTGACCAGAAGATTTGTTGAAATTTGTCGCCAAATATCAGAATTTGTCGGTGACTGGTTCAAAAGATATAAATAAGGGTTTATAGGTGGCCGATCTGGAGAGAGTCTCCCCAGCTCACATTGGTTGGGTTACCCTTAATGACTTTTTTTGCTTTGGGCTTTTTCTGTTTTTGGCATGTTGCATAGTTTGTACCGGTGTAGGAGTTATCCAGTGCTAGGTATGTGAGCTGAAGTTGCTGTTGAGTGGTTACAATGTGTGGCTGCTGACTGGAAACACAGAGTGTTTAACTGAGTGTTAAGGAGGTCAATTTGGGAAGCATATACGGTTAACTTACGTTGGTAATTCGTAACAAGAGACACTGCTTTGCTAAGTTGTTCTTTTAGTATTTCCATCTCAAACCGTAATGAGAGTTCCTGGAATTCAACCTGGTTCTTCGCGTTTTGCATCTCGGCGACTTTTTTCCTAAATGACATATTCGGATCGCTATCTTGAGTTAAAGCAATGCTGTAGTCATCATCTTTCCCTGCGGCAGGACAGATACATTCCGGGCAAATCCAGGTGGTTAGCTGCCCTTCAGTTGCGATAACTTCGCCTGAATACTGAATGTGAATATTTTAGTTTACACTTATCCAATGTACTGCTGAGAAATTCTTTCCCATCAACTATAAAGCCTCGACAGGCGGCACAATTCATGTTTGTCAAGATTCGTTCTATTTTAAAAATTACTCAAAAGTTAATATCACGTTAGGTTAATTTTGAAACTCTTTTTGCAAATCTTGTGCTCTAACTCAAAATAGGAACGGAATCAATATTGAACCTTGATGAATGCCCCTTATCATCTTTGAAAACGCGTTTATGTTCTGACATGAACGCTGCGCCATTTACTCATACATTAACTTCTTTCAGGTAAGATGTCTCTAGCTTATAAAGTTCTTGGCATTTATCCATAATGTTTCAGGTTCAACAGATGGGACATGGTTTACGCAATCGAACGCCTTTAAGAGGTTGCATCGAACGAAGCTTTTCGTCATTCTAAAAAGCGGTAATTAAACACGGCTTATGTTTATACGTTTTTAATGTCCATCTATTTACATCGTCACAATTATAAAAGGATTCACTTAAACAAATTATTATGACTTGTCAACTAGCCACCTAGCTTTACCCTACGAACTAAACATTCACTTTATTAGACAACTTATTACATAAATAATTTATTTACTATATTCTTCTGACTAACTATGTAGAAATGTAAATTACTCAAAAATATTCCATCACAGATGGAGTTTGTGACATTTTAAAATATTTATTTACATTAAACTGTTAATTTCAAGTAATATTAACTATCTACATTAAATCTATTGGTATGATTGCGTGTTATGAACATGCGCACAGTAGACCGCTGTGTTGTGGTTCATCGTTCAAGAAACAATACCTATTCCAGCTATGGCACATGAAACAATAACAATATTACGCCAGAGCTTGCGACCGATACTACGCAGGAAGGAGGTAACTACAACTAGTTTCGTCTCGCTAAAACACCAACCAACGCCTGGAGACATACTAATTTGAGAGGGTATTGTCACGCGTAAGTCTAATAGAAAATAATTAGCACAATATTGCAATTACAAAATACTTTTAAAGCAGTACTCAAGGAAAAGTGATGAATATACCTATGTAACAAATATCGGTATCGGTCGCGTTCGCGTCTGGCTACTACACTATGTAAGATCTTGGTGAAGCTGATGTCTACTTCTTCCTGTAGGGCTGGTCTGCTTGAAGCTCCACGTCCTGGGGGTCGAGCTGACCGGCCTCCACACACGACTTGCAGCAGAACCTGGGGATAACATCAAGTTGTTATTAGGGACCTGAGACAAAATTACAATAACAGATCGAGAACGTGTACCCAAGTATCTTTATCTACGATTTGTCAAATAAATAAACAATGCACATTCCGACGGTAACGAACAACTACTTAGCTAAAACCGAGGGAATCGTCGATACGAACAATTAAACACTATTATTAATCTTGTTTAGCAAATGATATCGATTGACCTAATTCATCCACTATACATTAACCTCACTTAACATTATGTACTTACTTCGAGTAATACGAGTGTTTACAGAACTTGCTGCGCACGATCAGGTTGCAGTTAGCAAAGAAGGGATTGTCTGTGCACTTAGCCGGTATCACGATTTCTGCAAATATAAAATTTACGATGAAACAAACCATCCATCTTAAGTATGCATAATAAAACACCTATGCAAACAGGTTCGTGCTTTCTTTGATGTCAATGCTTGAAAACACGAGGCGTAAAGCGATGGTCACGCTATTTTCCGGAGCATTTAGAGGTTCTCAGGAACCTCAAAATTAGTTGTTGAATGTGCAATTAACAATAAACGATGAGGTACCAATTTGCGAGTAGTAGCAGTACGATTGTGGTCCCTACACTATTTGCCAATATTAGGACTATCAAGAATGAATATATTCATAAGCCTTGTCATCGTCGTGATATAAGATGACGCTGACATAACATGATGGTGACTAACTCAGTTGAAAGACTTCCTCTGCTAGACATGGGCCTCTCCTAAACATCGTTACGATTATCCTGAATTTCCTACATTCCGATGATTCTTCAGCTTGTGCCTCGGGAAGTTTCTCCAGATTTTTTTCGTCCACAGTAACTTTAAAGAAGAATACTTACGTTGCACATTGATCTGCGCAGTGTCAGACTGCCAACTGTACTGGTTGCTGGCGCGGCACGTGTACAGCCCGCTGTCGGCGTCCGACACCCGCGCCACCGTCAGACGGGACACGATAGTGCTACCTGATGGTGTCGACAAGTTATGGATTAGAAATAGACAAAATCTCATGAGAAGTTACAGTATCTAAACAATGTAACAGTGTGGTACTCAATTTAATTACAATGTTTGTTGTTACTTTGTAACTGAAGCGTTTACTCATCACCTCTTGTAACTATGTTTATCTTAAGGGTACTCTAAGTATCAAATACAAATCATTTATTTGCATAACACAGGTTCAGAGGATGTTACAAAAAGTTCTATAAGGTACACTGTATTATAACCATGCGAGGTGTGCGGATATGTTTATTAGGAACATTATGACAGAATTATTCATATTCAATAGTACCGGGATGCTAATTTCCTTTGCTACAATTTGTAAGAAACAAAATAATAACACAAATGTATCTAATGTATCGATGCGATTCATAACACGATACTGAATTAATAATTCTCTCTAGTTTCTTAAGACTCAATTGCAACTCATCCTGTCGCTGCATCCATTGTCGGACAGGAGCCTTTCCCGAGGTGCTACAACACCAAATTGATCTGCCGGCGTTTCCACGTCGTCTGCCCATCTAGCAAGGGGACCGCTTTGAAGATACGCACTCTCTACTTGACGACTCTTCTACTTCTTTATCACAATTATCGGTTTTCAACTCGATCGTTACTTCAGCTTGTTAACTCCGCAAATGTCGAATTTTATCCAACTAGAACTTCCGAGAGGGAGTAGACTTACCAGTGATAGTGATCCTGCCATCCGTGTGTATAGTGACGCCGTCTTTGGTCCAGTGCACGTCAGGCTCGGGGAAGCCGTCTACGTCGCATGTCAGGCGCAGGTCGGCGCCGATGTTCAACGTCAAGTATGTCGTCGACACATGAGTGTTCACTGGTACTGCACGTGGAAATTATGAGATAGAGGTCAATTTTGTTCAGATGTCTGGCGAAATATAAAAAAGCCTTTTTTTTTGTTAATGGCATAATGTAGGTACTTATGAGTATTTGATAATATGATATTGTGCTAAAAAAATAAATAATGTATCTAAATTGAAATGACCAAGTAAAAGCCATTTTGAAACTTAACAATGATCTGATACATCTGCTTGCCCAGAACATTGAAATATACCCAGAATGAAGAACTTAGAATGCCGTGAGCTTCATCACCAACATACGACATGTAATAGTGGTACCTTACACTCTACATACTCACAGAAGCTTCTCGCACCGCATTGTTTATACATTGTTGCTAACAAATATCGCTGTTGAATATTGACATTGATAAGGCAGTGTTTTTACGGAGAAAAAAAACGCCAAATCGTTCACAGCATTATACTGTACCATCACTATACACATACACACCAATTACATACGCCAGTAGAACAGGAGTTGCTCCCAATAAGTATATAATACATATTTTATCTACTGTGGGCCGTAACAAGAACAATCTGACATCACTAGAATAACACATGCAAGTTAAATAAGTACATAAACATGCTTCATGCAGAGATAAGCCATTCCGTACTATTAGTGGAAGTGGATGATTGTTGATCTTACATCAATTGCAACCTGTGAAATCTATAACAAGAAAAAAACTCCGATTTATATGTGAAAGATTTTAATATTGGAGAGTGTTTTCTTATAGTTTGTGTAAAAGTTACTGTAAGACAGACAATCAGCCAGGAAGTTTCATTCATACAGTTGACAGTTCCTAATCTTACCGGTGAACAACGGTCTGGGCGCTTCGGCGGTGGTCGTAGTGGTGGTGTTTGTCTCCGTGGTGGTGGGCGGTTGTGTCCTGGGTCTGGGTGACAACGTGTTTCGTGGTACTAACAACTCGTTTTCAATGAAAAACTCTTCAGGCTGATACGCTCGCACGAAGACCACCCACGACGCTGCCTTGCCTTCTCCGTTATATGCTTGACATGTGTACTGTCCAAGAGTTTCGATAGCCAGGCTTCTGATGAGGAGGATGTTTCCTTTCGATAAGTACACTGCGTCGTTGTATGGCACCATGGCTCCGTTGTAGCCGTGGTACCAGAACACGGAGGGTGGCGGGTACCCGTACGCTAGGCAGCGCACTTCGAGCGGACTGCCCAGCTCGCCGGTTACCACGGCGTTCTCATCTCCAGCAATTCCGACAGGCATCCTCACAGGATCTACCAGCCCCCAATTTATTAGTGGACCAATGTTAGAGTTTGTGAATGCATCTTCTTATCACTATCCTGTTTATGTTCAATCATTGTAGTTGCATTCATGAACTCTCAAGTTAATGTTGACTATACGGGGTGGAAGAGACACCGACGCGAAAACGGTTACTACGTATTCAGTACATCATTCTGAGAAAAAAAAACAACTGTTTCCTACAAAAGTTTCCTTAAAATAACCCATGAAAAATTTCTATGGGTGGCTCAGAATGATGTAGGTACTTAATTTGTGGTAAGCGTTTTCGCGTCGGTGTCCTTTCCACCCCGTATGTCTAGCGTAAAATAATTGAATTGCGAGCATAATATATAGAGGAATTGAAATTTAACTGTGGATTATATCTTTTTATTCTGGACGCTCTTAGCTTGCACTTATTTGTACATCGTTCTCACATAAATGTATAGTCTCCACATGAATGATGTAACCAAGATTTTGTAACAATATTTTGATTGAAAAGAGTGTCCATGGAGTTTCTTGCCCATTCTTCTGCATAAAGATCTACGTCTTGGAATGGGCAACTACAGTACTGCATGTGTCTGTGACTGTAGCGTCGCTTTCTTTGTTTCTTGTGACATTCAAAAGTGGTCTAATAAAAATAAATACTTTGAGTTTTTTTTAAATATAAAAGTAGAGTAACCATTAATTTTAACCGGATTCTCTGAACTCTCAGTCTTGACGACAAACGGACAGGCGGACAACAAAGCGATTCTAAAAGGGTTTCAGTTTTTTCTCTTGATGAGGGGCTTAAAAGATGTGATAGGGAAATCAAGATATGGTAAGTATTTTTGTAAATGTCAATTAAAGGATAAGGGGCGTTTTGTCCCAAGAGCTGTTTCAAGTTGTGATATATAGGATGACTGGTAATTAGTGACCGACACTTAAACACGTGATTGTACTCATGATAACAAACAACTTTCCCAAAGACACATTTTTAATACTCATTCACTTTTATAATACAAAAGCGGGCCGTGAAAAAAAATGTGTCTTTGGGAAAGTTGTTTGTTATCATGAGTACAATCACGTGTTTCAGTATCGGTTACTAATTACCATTCACCCTATATGCCATTTGAAGGTATCAGGACATCCGCGGCCGCGGGACTATTCGAAAGAGATACCGCGGACCGGGAACACAAAGGGCAAAGAAGGAACATGGATGGATTTTAGTCAGTACGAGTCTGACACTCCTTTCCACTCCGCCCAGGGATCATTTGATGATTTCACATCCGAAAAAAAAAGCTCATGATTTAATAATAAAATGGAGGAGCTCGTGGCTTAATAATAACAGCCGCTCGGGTCGATCTTTAGGCTAAGCCGTGCTTGCCTAGGTTGGTCTGTGGATGGTTGACCACCCATTACATACCGAGTTTCCACCGTGCCTCGGAAAGCACTTTAAGCCGTTGGTCCCGGGTGTCATTTGTAGTAGTCAAACAACCAGTCTTACTAAAGGATATCGTATTACCCAGTACTAACTGGGTTGTGGAGGTCAGATAGGCAGTCGCTCCATGTAAAATACTGGTACTCGGCTGCATCCGGTTAGACTGGAAGCCGACCCCAATATAGTTGGGAAAAGGCTAGGTAGATGATGACATCCGAAAAAAAATAAAAAGGTATCAGGACATTTGCGCGAAAGACAATAACATTTACGTGCATGGACTGATGCGCGCATGGATATTTTCGCGAACGATTCTTGCGTGTCAGACACTTGCGTGCATCCACTTGGGCGAAAGATACGCGAAATTATTTCTGCGACTGGACCGCTGAGGAGATCTCTCGTGAAGAGACGATCCTGGCTGCAGGATCAGGTCATATCCATACTAATATTATAAATGCGAAAGTAACTCTGTTTGTTTGCTACCTTTTCATGACTAAACATCTGATCGGATCGTAATGAAATTTGGCGAGCAGATTATATCCTGGGGAAGGACATAGGCTATCTTTTTTTTTTCTCACTCATAGTCATCAAAATTACCACGCGAACGAAGTCGCGGGCAACAGCTAGTTTATCGCGCAGGTCGCTGGCTGTACGTTGCAACATGCTGGCCCGCAGGTTTGCACGCTGTTCTGATTCGGTTAAGATAACGCTTTTTAAGGCCTTCTGCCAGTCGTTTTACACCTGCAGCCTGTGGATCAAGTATACCCAGCGGGCATACAGCGACCTGCGCGTACAGTACAATAACGCATTCAGGGTGCTCTTGGGGTTGCCCTGGCGATGTAGCGCGTCAGGGATGTTCGCGGATGCGTATGTCGACGGGTTCGCCGCGATCATACGTAAGCGATGCGCTTCCATGATGGCGCGCTTGCGCTCCTCCTCCTGTGGCATCCTGAATGTGTTTGCAGACCGGTGGGATTCTCCCCTCTTACGAAGGTGGGTAAGTGTGCAGACACCCTTATCCAAATAGACTGGTGTGCCATTGAACGAACAGTTCAATGGCACACTAGTTGTTTATTATAGGTAACTTTAAGGGAATACTAATATTAGGCTAAGTTGTACTACTAACAATATATGGATGTAAGTCTGAAATAAAATATTTGAATTTGAATTTATCATAAAAGTGTATTGTCAACTGAACCAAAGGTGCATTTCAGCTTAATCGATTCGATGGAACAGTTAAAAAATAAAATCAAATAGAAGCTTGTAATTACATAAAAGCTTGTAAAAACTAGTAATGTGTGCTGCTCGGAAGGGATCCTGAAGTGAAAAACCAACATTTTGTAATTAGGTAAGTCCCGGCAACATGTTTCATCCAACTCACCATTGACAACCAGGTGTACCTCCTGCGTGGCCACTCCAAGGCCATTGTCAGCCACGCAGATGTAGACGCCGGTATCGTTGCGGTAAAGAGAGACGATCTCCAGCGCGCCGTCAGACATCAGCCTGTAGCGGCCCTCGTTACCGTCGATCTGTTGGGAGATGAGGCTTTCTGAATGTGTTTAGTTTTGTCCAAATTTATTTGCACATGTGGGTACAGTTAACGAACATCTCAACAAGCTAGGGACTGCATGATTACAAATACCAACTGGGTCAATTGCATAGTTCAATTTAATTGAAGCTTTTGGTACTTACGGTAAGCACTCCGAACCTCCACGTGATATTGGGTGGTGGGTTGCCGTGGACCAGACAGAGCAGTGTAACAGAGCCACCTTCAGATGCCGTCACCTCCGGTTCTGGCTGCAGTAACGCCAGATGTGCTGCTGGCACATCTATTAACGAAACGGGGGCTTAGGTGACTACTCATCCGCAAAATATTTCATCCGCGGATGAAACGTCACCCTTTGAAAATTGGAAGGCGACGACTCATCCGCAAGTTCGGATGAGTCGTCGCATAGTTAATATTGACGTGGTCATATCGGTATCTATAATCAAACAAAATTTCTTCTATGTATAAGAATCGTTTTTTTTTTTTTTTTTTTATTTAACCACGGTATTATTACACATAGCCGCAAGCCAAACCGGCGAAACCAAAGAACCTAGACAATGTTCCTATACACAAATGGTTGTCGGTCTATTTGGCCGATATAACCACATCAATATTAACTATGCGACGACTCATCCGAACTTGCGGATGAGTCGTCGCCTTCCAATTTTCAAAGGGTGACGTTTCATCCGCGGATGAAATATTTTGCGGATGAGTAGTCACCTAAGCCGAAACGGGTACATTGATACTGGAACTGTGTAACCAATGATGACATGATTTTATTTATTTGGTACACCAACAGCAATACATACTAAGAATTAATTTGAAACAATAAAAATAACATAAAGTGCTGGTAAGTATGCCTATTATAGGTATAGGCAGCATTCACCATGGGACAACAACATAATGTTCTCAGATCTTAATAGGAAGTAATACAATTTGAAAATAATATAAAATTTACTTAAAACTAAATGAGACGATATGAATTATGATGATAAATGTGTTATGAGTCTGTTATCTAATTATTATTTACATCCTTTATTCACTTTTAAACATACAGGGTGTAAACGGACCCTTGACGAAGCCGTCAACCAAGCTTTCTGGACATCAAACTAAGTAACTTTACGCAAAAATTTTTGCTGGGAAACGACTTTTTTTTTTGGTGTGAAAAATCACGTTTCACGGTAAAACTCAATTTTACGCACTCAAAATTTAGTGCTGATGTATGCTATGAATAGTTAATGGGTCATGTAGTTAATGAAAGTAAAGTTAAAATCTTAAAAAGCGGTTTTAAAAAAAAAAACTTATGAAAGAATTGGAACTTTGACCTTCAATATCTCCAGAACCTGTGGTTTCCCAGGTATTGTCTAGAAGAAAAAAATGATCCCAATGATGGGCAGAATATGTGGTTTTCGTTTTCGTTAAGGGTCTTTTTACACCCTTTATAATTTACATTTTTAAATATTTCTGTACAAAGTAATATAAAAAACCGGCCAAGTGCGAGTCGTACTCACGCACACAGGGTTCCGTAGCACCAAACAAAATAGCAAAACTAAATTTGTTTTTCATAGTATGTTAATGAAAAACAAAGTTACTGCTGCAGTTTGATGAAAAAGTTCCATAACTCAAAAACTAAAAATCAAATCTTATTCAATTTTCATTAAAAGTTTTTTTTACGTTCTACAATCAGAATTTCCCTCCTCTTACTTTAGAAATTAGAGGCAGGGGGGACACATTTTACTACTTTGGAAGTGTCTATCTATCAAGCAATTGACTTTGAGAAAAAATGGTTTAAGAAACCTCCATATCATTTTTAAAGTCCTGTCTATAGACACCCGCACGTATAGGTTTGATGTTTTTTTCTTTGTACGTATAGTTTTGATGTCTTGTTTCCGTTCCATGTATCCGAGCCCCCTCATAATCTTTTATTTTTTTATTTTTGTATAAAAATCGTATAGCGGTTCACAGAATACATCTACCTACCAAGTTTCAACTGTATAGTCCTAATAGTTGCGGAATAAAGTGACAGACAGACATGACGAATCTATAAGGGTTCCGTTTTATGCCATTCGGCTACGGAACCCTAAAAACATTTAAAAATACAAAAAATAGTAGCTCACCAGCATCGGGAACAGCGTCCGAGCTACCGGTGGTCAGGGCTCTTGAGAGAGGAACCTCCTAACGAAACGCGTCGTGTCCAGAAGTACTGCTTTCTGAATCAAGCCCTTGATCCAGCTGCCAAGCGTGAGCCTCTTCAGATGTTGGTCGAGGTTATTGGCTATTAAGCCATCGGCCGATACGACTATCAGCATAATGACTGATGTACTCACGTCCCACATGTCAACAACCTCGCGAGCCAGATTTAGATACTTAAATTGTTTATCTTTCTCCGCTTTCACGAGGTTCTCGTCATGCGGAACCGTTATATCAACAATCATTGCGCGAAGTTTGAATCGATCTATCACCACTATGTCCCGATTATTGGCAACAATAGTCCTGTCAGTAATGACAGATCGATCCTAATACAACGTGATATTAGCATCACCGAGAACTTGATCGGGCTCATACTTATAGTATGGCACTTCTGATTCCACAAGGTTGTACTTCAAAGCAAGTTGCTGGTGGATAATCCTAGCAACGAGGTTGTGTCTATGCAAGTACTCTCCATTAGCCAGACGAGAGAGAACACCCAGACATAATGTGTCGGATCGATTCTCCCGAACGATGGCATGCCCGACATATATCAACCATGCCATCCTTCACAATGTATTTCCGGTAGTTTTTCGTCATCATAACTTCGTCCATATTGCACAGAAGAAACCTTCGGTTTCCCCGAATAGGTCACCGAAGCGCAACCAAGATACGGAAGCTAAGAAGTCTACATCGGGTCCGTGTAGTGCCCCGTAAAAGCGTCCGTGAAGCTCTTTGCCCAGCCATACCTCCTTGCGATCATTAGTGTCTAATACTCTAGCGCTAGCATATTCTAACCGACTACGCACAAGAGTGTTGAACAAAACTATTCTGGTCTTTAGAAATTGAAAGCCCCGAGTATTCCGTTTAACGATACCCAGCATCTGTGCTGACTTCTTGACCACATCGCTGATGTGTGGTTTAAAACTCAGCTCATCGTCGACTAGAACCCCAAGGTCACGTATGCCAGCGTACCTTTGACAATGTGGAATTGTAAGAGGTGGGAAAAGTCACCTTTTTTGTTTTCTTTTTTTAATGATTTCAACCACAACAACAATCCTATTCTTGTTTTATCATCCTGACTAATTGAAGGGGACCGCCTCGAATGATCACCTTTAGGGTTATAATAAAAAATAGACCCCTTCTAAGATTACTTCGATGTTCGTCTGACCGTCTGTCAGGCCTCTTTATTATTTCGGATTTTACAGTGGTTATTTTCTGTCATTTTTACTTGGTGCAACAGTACTGGTAGGAAGTGGATGTGGGCTGGTCTGCTTGACTGGTACCAGGCATAGGTCGCTGCATCCTCGTCGGCAGCACTTGCCCACTCCTCGACAGTCAGAGTCGTCTCCAGACTCGTGGAGTCGACGTCGTTCAGTCAGGGCAGTTGGTCCATTTGCTAAGGTATTTAAATGCGAGACGGGTTCCCGAAAACGTGTGCATTGTTTAGGACTGCAAGGTTTTGGCTGCGACCTATCAGGGAGCAAATCTCTGAGAAATTTTAGATTAAACGAACCATTTAAATCATAGACAATATCATGCAAACGCCCACTCCAGTCACCTAATCCGCGGAAGATTCCGCAGCTCCTCTCGCACTCTTCCTCCGTGCTGTAGCTGTTGGGGTGTCCGCAGCCTCCGATGCCGCTGACCAGGCACTGCCTCCTCTCGGAATCGTAATAGAACACTGTCACGTTGTTGCCACATGGCGCTAACGAGCTTGGAGTCTTACATTCTGACTCCGCCAATTGCTGTAAAAGGATAAAGTTGGACAATGTTGCAGCATATTATTTATTTTCTATTTCAAATTAAATCTGCTCCTTCCATTCGGAATAAGGTTATTATTTTATCATCGCTAAATTGCGCAAGTATTTAGTTTTATTCATATATTTACCAGCGGAGGAGTAGCTACAGTGGTGGTGGTGGTAGCAGCAGGTCGCTTCCTGCAGCGAGCCTCACAGTCACGCTGAGTCTCGAATCTAAGCAAAAATGTTTAAAAGAGAGGACATCAGGAATGTTGGATCAATAATTTTGTACAAATAGTCTTCTTTGCTTGCATAAAATAAAGTACCTTTTTCGAGGCAAATCCTGAAATGAAATGGGTTGCGTGCACTAATAGTTCACAACAGTTACCTGTTTTCGTTACCGCTACAGCCGGTGTACACAAACTGGCTGCAGTGGTCGCGCCATGGGTTGTAGTACCATTGTAGCACGTATAAGTCACAGCTGCCTTCATCTGCAGGTAGCGCGCACGGATCTGTTGTAAGATGAATGACCCAGTTATAGGATAATAGGTCTTTGAGATAAGTGTAATAAACTGCTTGCGAACTACTGACTGAAGTATAATAATTTTACCTATTTCGGATTTGCAGACTTGCGAGCACTCTTCGATTGAGGAGAAGCGGTTAGCACCTCGAAGACAGCCTTCGTAGATGAACTCATGGCACTGACCGGTGGACGGGTCGAAGTAAGCCTTTGTAACGAATGACTGACAAGGACCTGCATCCAAACGCTGCTTGCACACGTCTGAGATAAAAGATAGTTTCATTATGCACTATAAAGTTAACAATGAAAACAAGTCAATTACAAAATTAAAGAAAAGAAAATAAGTGTAATACGCAGGCACACAATGCCAATGCAGGTAAAGGTAAGATAATTATAGCGCTGAATGAAAGATGGGCTCGTTACATACCGACTCCTCGGAAGGCTCCACAGGACCGCTCGCAAGCCTCCTGCGACGAGAAGGTACCAGTATGCCTGCAGGCAGGACCAGCCTCCTGGTTGGCGTGGGACACACACTCGTGGCGGCTTGGGTCGAAGAACCACACCACGCCACCGTAGCGACAGTCCTCCAGTGCCTCGGGCACTATACATTCTGGTGGTCCGTCCTTATGAAAATATAATAAGTTTTGAAAATACTTCATCTTGGCGTGTGGATGGCAAATTCTCGTTAAATATATTTGGCCCAAAATTCAGCTACGCGAATTCCTCTCGCTGATGCAGTCATAAAATCATCAAGTGCGCAGATGTCAGGACATGTAGCGCAAGATGGAAGGTGGGCCATTGTCTGCGGAGATACGCCGCGTACACACTTGAGATCTGAGCCGTCCATGAACCCCCATCTGAAGAGACTGTCTTTGCTAGACGGACTTGGATTCGAATTCGAGTCTATTTAAATATTTCCAAGTCGGCCACGGTAAAGAAAATACTTGGAACATGTTTAAACTCCAAGTATTGTTCCAATGGAGGATCTGGGCTTAATTACTCTGACTGGTCAATATTTTTTTAATTATTCGTACCGTAATAATCTTGGTCCAAAAATTATGTAAAACCTCAAAAGAGTTAAAACGGATAATAATATGATAGGGTGGCACTTACTACGATAACTGAGGTTGTTGGAGTCGTGGGCGCAGCTCGTGCGGGTCCAGTCCTGCATCGGTTCTCGCAAGCTTCAAGACTCTCGAATCTGCACATGATTGTTTTCATAGTAAACCCATATTTCAAAGTATTTGATACCTATTCTATTCAAGCGCCTTCTTTGAAAGTAAAGCAACGCAACTACTGCCCCTAATTATTAATACTTGAAGTTTAATGGCAGGTCACATTTGACAAACACCACAAAACATATTTATGGATCGATGCTTTGTTTGCACTGTAAGTTTTAAAATATTTGTACCATGCAGTACCTGTTGTCATTGCCATCGCAGCCTCCGTATGTGAACTGGCTGCAAAAGTCAGTGGTAGGATCGTAGAACCAGCGCATCAAAGAATCATCGCATGGACCCTGTAGCATTGGCAGCTGGCAGATATCTAGCAAAGAACAATGACCATCAAAAATCATGCGAAAAGAGCAAATTAATGAGCTTGATTTTCCTAAAAAATATTTAAAAAAATACCTTGCATGGGTTGACAGTAGTAGGAGCAGAAGTCCTCATCGGGGAAGTTGTTCTTGTTGCCGCCGCAACCTCCGTACTGGAAGGTGACGCAGCGTCCGAGCTCGCTGTCATACGCGTACCGAGTCTCAGTGTTGTTGCAAGGACCAGCATCGATGGCGTTGAAACAGAATTCTGTGCAAAAATAACTGTTTTGTAGGCGTTTGTGGCTAAATTATAACAGCCGCACGGATCGATCTTCAAAGTTAAGTAATGCTTGCCGAAGTTGGTATAAGAAAGGTCGATGAGTAGCCGAATAGCCATCCCTAGCATACCGATCGAGAACCCTCCAAGTCTCGAAAAGAAGGTTACAATCTTTAACCCACTTATCAGCCATGGTCAGTATTGGTCAGGATTATGTCTACCTGATCTATCCGGTGCTGCCGGCCTTTGATCCGTTACATGAGGACGTGGTTCCGGCTGTGGTTCCGTGGTGGTGGTAGTGGTAGTGGTGGTGGTTGTCTTAATTTCTGAGCAGCTGTTGTCACACTCTGCTTCCGTGCCGAAGTTGTTCTCGTTACCGCCACATCCACCGTAGTAGAATTGACGACATCTGGGAAAATGAGGGATTTAGTTATAACTAAGCTGTTTTTCGCAGTTTCATTCGCATACAAGAATTATTTCAAAGATTTTGTGTTAAAGCCCATCAAATGGTAAATCTTACGTCTTGAAGGTGGTATCATAGAACCATCTTTCCCTGTAGTTTGAGCACTGGCCGGTCTCGGCAGGTAACGTACATTTGTCAGCCACTGCAATATAAATAGTTGTTGAGCTCCAACTCTAGTTTTTTATTTACAAAAAGTAACTGGCCCAAAACCCACGCGTGGATTGTGTTGTAGTGAAGAACTAATTTTAGTAATAACTAGCTGTTGCCCGCGACTTCGTTCGCGTGGAAATTTTGGTATGTATGTGTAAGACTGCCTCGAGTGGTCGCAAGCGCGACTACTAAGCATGAGGTCCTGGGATCAATTCCCGGGTCGGGCAAAGTGTTAAAAAAAAGAATGCTTATTTCAGTTAGGTACATAAAGTTATCACACACATGATTTGGAGATCACCTTTTAAGCAAGGAGATGCTTGTGTTAGGGGGCGTCCATTAATTACGTGAGGCAATTTTGGCGATTTTTCAACCCCCCTCCCTCTCCCCTTGGTGAGATGTCGTGTGATTTTGCTTTGGATTTACAACATTAAGAGACTTTTTGCGAGAGCCCTTAGACCTCCTTAATCCTGCCCTGCCGCAAAATCCGTTCTTAGCAGACTTTTACTGACTATTTTCTACCTCCCTGCCAAATGTCAAGTTTGTAGCACAAAAAGTGAAAGACTTTCATACAAAATTGCGAGAGCCCTTAGACCTCCTTAATCCAGCCCTGTCGCAAAATCCGTTCTTAGCGGACGTCTAATGACTATTAAGAGCCCGTAGACCCCCTTAATCCGGCCCTGTTGCAAAATCCGTTGTTAGCGGACGTCTACTGACTTTAACTTCCTCCCTGACAAATTTCAAGTTTGTAGCACAAAAAATGAAGGACTTTCATACAAACTTGCGAGAGCCCTTAGACCCCCTTAATCCGGCCCTGTCGCAAAATCCGTTCTTAGCGGACGTCTACTAACTATAAACTACCTCAATGCCTAATTTCATCTTTTTACGTCAAGCGGTTTCGATATTTCGTGATGAGTGAGTGACCTTTCGCTTTTATATATTTTTGCTTTTATTTTTTTAATATTTTGCTCTGAAGTTAAAATGCTAGTGCACCCACATTAAACGTTAAAGAGTGCCGCGAGTGAAACAGTTATAATCTCAGTTATTAGTTATTTTCGTTATTTCTCTTCACTCCACAATTGTAAATAAAGCCTGCTTAGTACAGAAAAAATGCCTAATACAGCCCCCCCCCCCAACTGTTCACCGATTGAAAAATATGTTGAATATACTTAAAAAAAAACTAAAGTCATCACCAATAGCGTAAAAAGTAGGGTTGAGGTAGATGGGCAAGAAATTCACTACGTCGATGAGTACATTTGAGTTTGAGAGTTGCCGAGTCGAGAACGCCTGGAAGAGCTACTGGTCCATGAAGTCGCTGATGAAGGGTGACCTACCTTTATCCCTGAAGCACAATCTCATCGACATGTGCATTCTGCCCATCCTAACCGCAAAAGTCCAAACTCAAGGTTGGCCAAAGGGCGATGGAACGTAGCGTATTGGGTATTAAGCTCAGCGACAGAATTCGCAATACCACAATGCGCTCAAAAACTGGAATCGCTGATGTGGGCGATAAGATTGCTAGTTTGGAGTGGGATTGGGCGGGCCACGTCTGTAGAATGCATCAGGACCGGTGGGCCAGAGTCGTCACGCAGTGGGTGCCAGAAGACGGGCGTCGTTGCCGAGGGAGGTCTAAAAAACGCTGGTGTGACGACTTAGAAGCGTTTGTGACAGATTGGACGAAGAAAACCGCACGGAGAGAAGAATGGAAGGGGAGGTTTTTGCTCAGCAGTGGGACAATAAAGGCTAAAAAAAAGATTACATAAAACTTATAACGAATGGGTTGCCTAATCATTAAGTCAAGAATATTTAAAACTGCGACAGACGCTAGGCTTGACCGCTTTTACTTAGACAACGTTATACTTTCCAATCACATTTAAGCGTAAACTTGTCGACCTGTGTATCCTGCCTATCCTAACCTATGGTACCCAGACATGATCTTTGACGGAGGCTGAAAAGTCCAAACTCAAGGTTTGCCAAAGAGCGATGGATTTTAAACATCAAAATCACCGATTGAATACGCAACACCACAATGCGCTCCAAGACAGGCATCGCCGATGTTGGCGATAAGTGTAAGAGGTTCAAATGGGGCTGAGCGGGTCACATTTCCAGAATGTGTCAGGACAGATGGGCCAGAATGGTCATACAGTAGGTACCTGAAGACTGTCATCGTCACCGAGGCAGGCCCAACAAACGCTGGTGTGACGATTTGGACTCGTTCCTGACTGATTGGCCAGAGAAGGCAAAACACCGGGAGAGTTGGTAAGGAAATGGGGAAAGCCTTTGTCCAGCAGTGGGACAGAATAGGCTAATTAAAAAAACAAAACGTTATACCATCGTGTTTGTTATAAAATTACCTATCTGTTTTTTAATACATATTTTAATGAGAAAACAGATGAGTGTATATAGGTCAATCTCCAAAACGGGCGTATTCGTGTGATCGCTCTGGTGCTTTTCAGATATTGATATTTAATGGTAATAACGTATCTCATTAAAAATAATGATATTCAAATGGTATATTTTTACTAGTGGCCTTCAATTTACACAAACAGTTATGGAAATATTTAAGTTCAAAAAATTTCGCGACCAGAGCAATCATAATTGGTGCCAGAGTGATCATAAATGGTGAAATCAGTGAAACAAAAAAATAAATATTGATAAAATATTATTTATTTAGCCGTTTTCTGTCATATTCAGTGTACGTGTACAAGATTATATGTAAGAGAAATGTAGTATTGACTTTACAAGCCATTGTGCGTATAGATCTGGATTATTTTTATCTTGGCCATTCTACGACGCTCAGCCTATTTCTTCCTAAGAAGTTTTTCTTCAATAGATAATTTATTTCGAGGCATGATTTCAATCTGCAACAATAGTGGCGATTAAATTTTAGAGAAGGGGTTACAGTTGTGGTAGCTAAATGCAAGGTATCATCAAGGTAAAATACGTCAAAATCTGTTTATGGGTTTAGGTTATCCGAAGAAACCCAGGAAAGGTTATAAATTAAAGATTATATGCATAGTTCACTATGTCGATGAGTACATCTACTTGGGCCAGTTAGTTTCTTTCGAAAACAGGCAGGAAAAGGAAATCGATCGCCGAATCGACAACGCCTGGAAAAGCTACTGGTCCATAAAGACGCTAATGAAGGGAGATTTGCCGATTTCCCTGAAGCGCAAACTCATCGATATGTGTATCCTGCCCGTCCTAACCTACGGTGCTCAGACCTGGTCACTCACCGAATCTTAAAAGTCTCGCCTTGGAGTCTGCCAAAGAGCAATGGAGCGCAGCATTCTGGGTGTACAGAGAGCAGATAAAATATAAAACACTACGCTGCGCTCAAAAACCGGAATTGCAGACGTAGGCAAAAAGGCTGCCAGGCTCAAATGGGATTGGGCGGGTCAAGTGAGCCGCATGCATAACGACCGCTGGGCAAAGGTTTCAAAACGATGGATGCCTGACAATGGACGGCGCCGCCAAGGCCGGCCTAGAAAGAGGTGGCGAGATGATCTAGACGCGCATCACGAAGGCTGGTTTGAGGTGGCGCAGGAGAAGAGTACCTGGAAGGATATGAGGGGAGGCCTTTGCCCAGCAGTGGGACATTCAAGGTTATTGAAAAAAAAATGCATAGTTCATCGTTTGTCATTATTACAGTCCGGTACTACTACTTAAAATAGATTTATAACGTACAATTAATGCAAAATATCATCGCTCTGGTCTTTTTGGACAGAGCAATCAGAGCCATAGCGATCAGAAAAAGTGACAAAATCATAAATATAGCCGAATTTAAAAGCAGTAGAAAGTTGTGATAACGTCTCATAAACAACATCATAACGATCACTTAATTCACATAACAAACACATTCGCAAGCTTACTATTGAATTTAAATAACGTGCCATAGCAATCATAAAATTCGAGAACCAAATCCAGAGCAATCATAAACTTACCTTCGTAATGTTGGAACGCGGGAACGTGGCACACAGGTATCCTCCTCGGCGGTTAGACCACTACCAACTCTGCCCCACGGGAGGGGAATAGAGTGTCTATAATGCGTAACTATGGATGAGGGCGATGTTTTACCTCAGCGCAGAGCGATGAGATAAAATGCCCGGTCACGATTTTAAATTCAAATTGTGGCAAAAGTATTGTTAATATAACAAAAAAAAAAATATTACTATGAAGATTAACTATTTGTTATGTAATCTAAATAAGTTGTTTCATAAGATCCTTCTCATTAAAAAGTTAAAGAATATTTTTTTCATTCAATCGGGAGTTGGGTCAACCCAGAGCGATCAGGATTTTAGGGTTTAAGATTTTTTTTTAAATATTTATAATAAACTTATTCATAATATTAGCCTTGTACCACGTAGATTAGACACCGAACTGTCTATAAAAAAATATTTTGAAAACGTTTTTCGATTTTAAAATGGGTTTATCCCGTCCGACACGCAAAAAAATGCCTCTGGAGATCGACCCATATAGTACACCCACATTTTGTCAGTTATGTTTAACTCCCATGAAATATTTAGCGAGCCTATTGCCATTTTGTATAAACAACAGGTTGTAAGGTTCTTCATCCCCCATAGAAAAGGGAGGATAGTCCGACCAGACGGGTGTAATGTCTGGTGGGCTATAACTGCCCAACAGTTGTTGTCGGGTACTTCTATATAGTCTTAAGTCGCAGATAACTTTATTTGGGCGATTTATTTGACCCAGGCAGAATTTAGACGTATTTCGATGTTTAGTTCATCACCTGCGTCATAGATGGCGCTGTAGTACTTTTTGTTATATGTTGCTGTAGTACTTTTTATAGTGCCGATACACCATCAACCGGGCACAAAACCAGACTTCGTAGTTGCTACTGAGAATTTGCTGGTGGAAAAACTCAATAACACATTGCCCGACCGGGAATCTAACCCAGGACCTCATGCTCGCTTCTGAACACTATACCAATCTATAAAAGAACAATAAAATTCCAAAATAAAATTCCAAACTGCGATTGATTATTGATATTTTGCAAATCGAGAAGGAAACAGACTTCTAGTAAAGCAAGAACTTTTTGTAGAAATCATCATCATCATTCAACTGCCGTTATCCTAATTTTTTCGGGGTCGGCGCAGCATGTCATCTTCTTCCATACTTCTCTATTACTTTTCGGAGAAACGTTTGAAGAAAAAAGGAGAAAAACGGAAATGCAAACGATGTTAATACAAAAAAAATGGAAATCTTAAAGCATCAAAAAAATATTCAAACAAATTACAAAAAAGTGAAAGTAATAATGGGGTTTGAACTTGCGACCAGTAGCTTACAGAACGTTCAAGAACCCGCTAGGCTGTTTTCTCTGTTGACATAAGCTTTAAATAGCCATTCTGGTGCTTGTCATGACTGAAACGTCAAACAAATGAAGGATACTGACATAATGCAATATTGCTCACCCCCTTAGGCGAGTAGCGTGATAATATATAGCCTAACATGTGAAGAAGCCTGTAAGGAATATTTGTGCAAAATTTGAACAGGATCTATGCAGTAGTTTTTGAGCCAAGTCGGAACATAAAATTGGATTTTTACGATTTTATTAAATGTATAGATGTTACTGTATTTGTTTGATATCCTTGAGGAGATCTTACAAACGTGTTTACTACAGAAAAATAGACAGTGGAAAAGTTTACATGCAAGAAGAGAATATGCAAATCACCCACAATCCGTTAACTTAAACAACAAACATTCAATGCAAATTAACATAAATGAAGAAAGTTGTACCTACTAAAAACACAGACACATACCTACCAAAGTGGTACGATGAACGTTATGTTATTCGTGGCACCGCTAAGTAATTTATGCTCCACTTTTTGTTCTTAGTTGAATTGAGTTGCATTGCCATTCCGCCGAGGTTGTCCCGTCATAAGTTCTTCTTTTTGCTTTTCAATGAACGAGAACTAAGATTCTTACCAAATGCTTTGTGAAACTTCGAACACGATAATCACGTGAATTTTGGTCCTCATATACTAGCTGTTGAATATTCATAACTGAGCAAAGACCGACCATGTTCTGCTTTAACTTACCGTATGCACTAGGACAGGTCTGTTCGCAGGCCTCCCTGGTACTGAACCGGTTGTCGTTGCCCCCGCAGCCACTGTAGTAGAAGGGCAAGCATCGGTTCTCTGACTGACTGAATGACCAGAGAGCTTCCTTTTCCGTACATTTGCCTGCGTCTTGTGGCTGTGTGCACTGAGCTGTTTGCGCAACCCATTTGTTAGTAGACAATGACATTCATAGAGAAAATGTTAGGATACAGACAGGAACAGTATTATTCTCTAAACATCACTTCTAAAAGTGGGGAAGCGTGAATCCACGAGGATTTTCGTTAATTTAATACCAAATGAGTTTGCTTTCGAATAGTATGCGGTTACTTGAGTGAGATTCGAAGTGATCTCTACAGAATAGCGTTAGTGAAAGGAAAATAAAAACTAATCAAACTTTAGATGGTACAATTATCTAAATATCTGAGAATGATTCTGGTTTAAAATTTTAGATGAGTACAGAAGAAAACCAATGGAGCCCCAATCTAATTTACTATAGTTTACAGTTCTTGCAACACCCCACGCCATGCCAATGAATTATAGAAAAGCTCCAAAAAACTACTCAAACTTGTCAAAACAGCAAGATATCATTTTAATTATTTTAAATCCTCCTTTTATTTTACGGTGTTTTTTTGACAAAGTTTTAGGCCCTTTTTCTAAAACGTCTCATGAAAAGCTCGGGACAAAGTAAACAGCACTGTAGAAACTCCGGAATGATTGCAAGTTAGTCACTTGTGAAGGAGTTTCTGCTATGGTTTTGCCCATTATCTTCAAACCTTCAAACCATTGAATGCACATTGCTCGTTTTACTACTCATTCTAATATAATATTTAAATTCTCTAGGAGTAAGGCAGTTTCCATCGAGTCAAACGCTTTTGCAAAATCAGTAATTATACTCAAATCTAATATAAGGAAGATCGTACAGAAATGATTAAGACGAGACCAAAGTCTTAGAATACGAGCCTAAGAAGAGTTAAATTGCAAACTAAAGAAAGAGGTATTCACAAAATCATACATTTATCATATTCTCGGTAAATCCGGGACATGCAAAAATTAAAATTTTGACCTCATGAACCCGGTTTCAGTACTTACGTGGTCGTGTGCCTGCACAGCGCATCTGGCAGGCTGCCTCGGAACTGAACCTGTTAGAGTTGCCTTCGCAGCCTCCCCAGATGAACTGTTCACAGCGATAGGCCTCAGAATTGAAGCCCCAGCGGCTGTAGTTACCAGCGCACGATCCTTGATCGATGGGTAGGTTGCATTGGCCTGAAAAACGTTTACTATGTAGTTTTGCTTACTGTGACTGAAAATTGTGCTTTGGCCTATAGCCAAACTACATCATACATCTTGTAGTTTAGCTTAGACGACGTCAGAAATTATTTTAGATTTTCTTTTAGTTATTGGTAAGGCTCACCTGCATCAGAGCTAGGTTCGCACTGCTTCTGGCAGAGCTCGCGGGTTTCAAAGTTGTTGGCGTTTCCAAGACAACCTCCGTATCTGAAGGGGGTGCACTGCTCCAGTGTGCTGTTATAGTGCCAGTGTCGGTAGTCCTCGTCGCAAGCACCCTTCACGCTTGGTAACTTGCATGCATCTGGGAAAAAACGTCAATAAGCAATGAGACCACTGAACTGACAATAACCTTCTCACCAAACTTGTAGGTGTTGGTATGCATTACGATTTATTAAAAGCAGCATGGTATTCGTATTACCTTTAGGCGAGGGTTGTACGCACACATCCTCACACTCTTCCTTGGAAGAGAATCTGTGGCCATTGCCGTCACAGCCTCCGTACCAGAAGCGAGAACAGCCTCCGTATGCCAAGTCGTAGAACCATATCGCTGTGAAGTTACGGCAAGGACCTGGATCCGTCGACATACTGCAAGCAGCTGAAATAGGAGGTAAGGTTAATAAAAACCTTAACCGACGAAGCAGGGAGCGTAATTAAAGTGGTAATAAGCTCACCTTGTTTATTTTCAGGAGCATCAGTACATCCAAGGAACTTAGCTCCAGTGGCTTCAGTGCGCCCATCAGGGCAGCATCCGTGCCGACTAGAAGAGCAATCACATCCTGTGCCATCAGGGCCGGTGGCCGGAGTCTCACCGTCTCCGCAGCACCCGAATTCAGACTCGCGGCAGTGGCAGCCCTGCTGTTCAGGTCCCATCGCGGTGGTGACGCCGTCAGCACAGCAGCCGAACTGGTACGTGTTGCAAGTGCACCCCTCGTTGTTAGGTCCAGACGCCGCCGTGTGTCTAGGGAAAGAGTTTGATTTTTTAAACTGTTGTGTTGGAAAAGTTTGGAACATTTTACAAGAAGAATCATCGAGTTTATAAATCATCGGGCATTCGAAATGTATGACGACATCACTGGTTGCATTGCGTAATATCGCCAAAGAACATTTTTATTGTTTTTGTAGTAAGCTACCTGTCGGGACAGCATCCATGTTCGGGGTACTGACAGCCGCAGCCCAGGTTGTCCGGTCCCTGCGCGATGGTGACGTTGTCGGGACAGCAGCCGTGAAGTGCGTATTGGCATCCGCAACCTAGCAGGACAACAGGGCAGGATAGCATTAATGTATGTAAAAATCATGAAATTCCGTCAAATGCAAGAATATTTACTTTTAATAATGAACAATTTGATTATCTTTCCGGCACAAAGTCTTCTTTTCCTTAGAGTGTCGCTGGAAATCTAAATTGTGTCGGCCCTGAACTGAGCTACTAGTTTGGCGCTTTCGGTAGCGTCCATCAATTCCCTACAAATTCTCTCAAGATGGCGATACAAAAATAGTTCAGCAAAGATTGCCTTACATCAATGAAGAAGCCTTGTCCTGCAACGGGGCACGGGACTATTCGGCATGCCACCAGGAACTGTCATAACTCATAGCAAAAAGACTACCGAGCTAGTCAGCAGGTTGACTTAGCGGTTGCCTGCAACCTAGGTGGGGTGGACGTGTTCACACTACACCTGCTATTAAAGTAACCTTTGCGCTGCTACTGATGATGCCGTAGAAGTGGTGACACGAAGAAATGGGACTTTACCAGAATGTAAGAAAAGAAATTACCTTCACCATTTGCCCCTTTAGCTGGTCTGCGGTTGTCTGGGCAGCATCCGAAGGCTTGCAGCAAGCAACAGCCTTCAAAATCACGTCCGTGGGCAGGACTTTTTTCGTCCTGGCAGCAGCCGTACGGTGATTTAATACAGGGAACTGGGCAGCCCTCACTTTCACGACCCGTAGCTAAAATAGGGCATTTAAAAAAAAAAGAATCTTTTTGGGATACGTTCCTTCCTCCTGTCCAGACGATGATGTCCCGACATGCTTTGAAATTGCGGATCTCAACTCAAGCCGGCAAATAAAGACAATAAAGAGTTGTATTTTGTTCCTCGGAGTGTTCACTTCGACAGAGGCCGAGGAGACACTTCGCAACAAGCGGCCCTATAACTTCATTTTTATTTTAAAATTATTTGCAAACAGCTTCCAATAACGATATTTCTACCTAATAAGGTTTACTAAAAGGAGTTATTGGCTTACCTGGTGAGACTCCATCAGGACAGCAACCAAAGTCAGTAGTGTTGCACGGGCATCCCTGTCCGTCGGGCCCGGAGGCTTTGGTTTCGTTGTCAGCGCAGCAGCCGAACTCGAAACTACTGCAAGGATCCAGCGTGGTGGTACCGATGACGTCAGTGGTACCTTCGTTAGTTGTGCTAACTTCGTTTGCTTCGATGGATTCCGTTGTATCATTTGTCGTTTCGGTAAGAGCTTCCGTGGTCGAGTATTCTAGAAGGAAGACTGGTCAAAACATGTGCCTCATTTGTGTGGAACTTATTTCTATAACTGCCTTTTTAGAACAATGTCTTGTACAGTTCCCATAACTAAGGTTTCACTAGTCTATGGAAGTCTTTGTCACACAGTTCACAGAATCTTAAAAAAAACTTTGTTTTGTGATGTATAACTGTCGATTGCTAAAGTCTTTATTATCAACTTACCGGTTTCGGGGCATCCTTTCTTCTCAGATCCAGTGGCTTCGGCCTTGTTGTCAGCGCGGCAGTCTAACTCGAAAATACTGCAAGGATCCAGCGTGGTGGTACCGATGTCGTCAGTTGTACCTTCGTTAGTTGTGATACGAGCACTGGTTTCGACTTCGAATGCTTCTGTCGCTTCAGTAAGTTCTCCCACGGTCGAGGTTTCTAAAAGTAACTCAGTGTTAGAACATGCGCCTCTTTCATAAGAAAGTACCTGCATGAGAAGTTCCAATCAAGTAGTAGTTTAGTTTACTGTTAATAATCATGTTTATAGTATTCTCTTATTTTATCTCGACCTTTATAATTTGTCAACTACCGGTAACAGCAGCACATAATATTAGTTTTCAAATTCATTTCTTTATCAAATCGGGAAACAACTTTTGAAGCAGTGTTTCAAATTAAAAGTTGCTAAGAAGAGATGTTGTTTACCTAGTGACTCCCCATCAGTACGGCAACCAAACGCAGTAGCGTTGCATGGACATCCGAGTCCGTCGGGCCCGGAAGCTTCGGTCTCGTTGTCAGCGCAGCAGCCGAACTCGAAACTACTGCAAGAATCCAGCGTGGTAGTACCGATGACTTCAGTGGTACCTTCGTTGATTGTGCTACGTGCACTGGTTTCGCTTGCAAATGCTTCTGTTGTCTCTTGTGTCGTTTCAATGAGTCCTCCCGCGGTCGAAGTTTCTAAATGAAAATTAAAGTTACAACACATTCTGTTACCTAATGCCAATTATGTACCGATAAAAATAAATAGTAAGTCTCTGATAGAGGTGCAGACACAGTAATAGCATCGACTAGAAAATTTGTTTAAGCACGTTTAGCTGTGCTGGCCAAAGAAATTAATTCATATAGTTTTTAAGTCCTAAACTTACCGTAAGACAGAAGTCCCGTGGTGGTCGTCCCCAGGGTGGTGGATGGCTGCGCTCCGGGTTGGGTCAAATCGTTTTCAGTTACGAGCGGCTCTTCAAGCATATTTATTTGTACGATGACCTTCCATGACGCCGCCGGGCCTACTCCGTTGTATGCTCCACACGTATACTCCCCTAGAGTGTCCTGATTGAGGCTTTTGATAGTGAGGACGTTTCTGCTCGTCTCGTAATTTGTGTCATTATACAGTACTATGGCTTCCTCATCAAAACCGCTGTACCAGAACACACAGGGTGGCGGGTATCCATACGCTTGACAGCGCACTTGGAGTAGTCTACCCATGTAGCCGGTCACCACGGCGTTCTCATCTCCAGCAATTCCGGCAGGCATCCTCACAGTATCTACCAGACCCCGATGTTAGTAGAGCAATTTTTCGAATGTATGAATCCTTTTTTAGGGTTCCGTAGCCGAATGGCAGAAACGGAACCCTAATAGATTCGTCATGTCTAACTGTCTGTCTGTCAGTCCGTCATTCCGTCCTTATGTCACAGTCACTTTATTCCGAAACTACATATTAGGACTAGTAAAAGTAAAGAAAAGTACATAGTTTAGGATACGATGGGACTGACATACGCTATGCGTAAAAGCCCCTATAAATAAATAAAGAAAAATAAAGCCCGTATAAAATATTAGTACACTTCTTAAATAATGTTCCTACTAGGTAGTGATCAACAATTTGTTTTGATATACCTACCTGGATAGTTTAGTAAGATTATTAAGCAGATATAATTATGAATTAAATGAATGCATATTATATCATTTCGCTATCGTGGTGAACGTCAAAAAGCAGTAGGTATGTACTAACACAATCCCACCCGTGTATCCGCTTGGAGATTTTTGTATTATTAATAAAAGCTGAAATGCTAGAAACATTAGATATCCTCATCAGCTCTCGATTATAATAGGTTCGCAACAATTTTAGCTAACCGAAATAATGATACTTTTGCGAATATGTTGAAATGTAGTAAACCAAAACTATTGCTTCTTATCCAGTTAATAAACACGTGATTGTATGGTATTGGTATAAACCCCGTTTCCTTTTAGAGGTTTCCAAATTAATAGGTAGGCACCTATGGGGTTTTACCACGATGTGAGACGAAAACGACAATCATGTGCGTGGGCCGTACTAAGATATCACATATTTATTTTTAACGGCGTTTAAAATATAAATTCTAATGTGGAATCGAACGCAAGCTTTAATATTAGTTATCAAGTCCTCAACAACTATCACCTCCCATCATCATGCTTCACCACTCACCATTGACGACAAGATGTATGTTCTGCGTAAATATTCCGAACATATTTAAAGCAGTGAAAGTGTAGACCCCGGTGTCGTTCCGGTACAGAGAGACAATCTCCAGCGCGCCGTCAGACAACAGCCTGTAGCGGTCTGTGTTACCGTCGATCTGTTGGGAAATTGTACAAACATATGTAACTTTTAGAATCATTATGAGAATATAAATAATACTGATACTGATACTGATACTGTTATTTATTTATTTACGGTTAGCCTACGTCATCCCACTCCTGGGCAAAGGCATGACTTTCAGATGGTTCGATCCAGGGCTAATGTGGGCCACTTTAGTACATTTAATAGCATCACAACACAACAACACCTAAACTGCTCAGTCGGCTGTCTGAAATCTTGAAGCTGCAATCGAAACTCATTGTCTTTCTCAGTACTTATCAATGGACAGTTATAAGCACTGCTCGGGATGAGCATCGTCTCAACTTGAGGCGTTCGGGATTATTTCTACAAAACTTTCATAGTACTACACATGGTTGCAAGCAATGTAACGGAATCGCCTCAGATCGGGATAAGCAATTTAAAACGAGGTGAGGTGATGCCGACCCGAAATTATTAATCGGGCGAATAAACATTTAATGGGCGACTAATGCACTGAATGGGCGACTATTATACCAAGTAAGTAACTATGTATCCGGTCATTGCCGCAAGGAGAACTTAGGTAGCCAGAGCGAGCGAAGCGAGCTCGGGACTTGTGGCACCCCGACTCGGACAGGTTAGGTTCGAAGGCATCTCCTTCGTGTTAGGTTACTTAAAACCCTCCTAATAGAAATGGGAGCCACGCGCAGTGGGGCGCGGTACGTCGACTACACCTTATCTACAATCTTGTGGTTAATAAGCTTGTTTTAGTGATTTTTCTGAGTCCCTGAATTATCACACTGATCGTTTTGAACAACACTTCAATTTGTATTCGGCTACTGAAACATTTGTATTCGGCCACTATTTTTCGTCCACTTAGTATTTCAGAAGCCCATATTCAGTATTTTTGACACCTTTAATTCTAATTTACTTTCGCTCGTTTAAATACTACCTGATATTAATCTATCTAAACAGTTAATGGAATAATAAGTTTTCTTTATTTTGCCTTCTGGAAACATTAAGAGAAATAATAAACACGTACCTTAATGCCCCCGAAATCCCACCGGATTTTAGGCCGAGACGTGTTGGTTTCCATCCACAACTCATCCTGAACATTGAACAGAGAGCGCAGTGTGGCTATACCGCCTACAAATGCAGTCACCTCTAGCTCATCTAAAAACAAATAAATATTTTCATTTACTGTTGTATTGTCGGCGCCAACTTGTTTACTACATATTGTGACGTACTTAGTCTTAATTTATTTTTGTCATTTATTTATTGGTGTTATTCATAGTTTGTCGGATCCGGTTATTAGTATGGACATCAAATGAATCGCAAGCGCGGCAGTTATGACATCACACAACTTACTTACCAGCCTACCCAGACCTACAGCGTCGTGCTACTGAGCTACTGAGTCGTGATGTTGAAGCTCGTAGCGAGGACGACATTCAGTGTCTGATCTGTTTTCTCAAACATAAGAAAAGGAAGGTTTTTACCTGTGCTACACTGCGCGCCATACATCCGTCTATCTGAATTTCGAAGCCCTATTTCACTCTGTTGGGGGATGATTTTGTAAAAACTGTGAAATGTCGGTCTCATGATTTTAACTGAAGAGTGTGACTAAAATGTTACCCCGGGAATAAAAAGTTTCACAGAAAATCAAACCCCCCATTTCACCCTCTTAGGGGTGGATCATCGAAAAACCCTTCCTCAGTGGAAACCTACTCTTTACAAAGAATACATCGTTCAAATTTCATGTATCTAGGACCAGTAGTTTGGGATGTGTGTTGATAATATATCAGTCAGTCAGGACTTTGAATTTTAAAAGTATAGATCGATGATTGTTTGCATCGAAAATAAAATTTCCTAATCTTACCGTTGAGCTCGGAGGTTTCGGTGGTGGTCATAGTGGTGGTGGTGGACGTCTCCGCAGAGGAGGGCGGCTGTGTCCCGGGGCTGGACGTCCCCGTGCCGCGAGGCAGCAACCAATCGCTGTCAGGCGGGCTCGTCCCATCAGGTATGTACGCTCGCACGACGAATATCCGCAGCGGTTTCATGTCTTCTGAATTATAGGCTTGACAGGTGTATGGTCCAAGAGTGTCGATAGCCAGGCTTCTGATGAGGAGGGCATTTCGTCTCATTTCGTACACCGCGTCGTTTTTCAGCAGCTCGCCTTTCCCGTGGCCGCGGTACCAGAACACGAAGAGTGTTGGGTCCTCCGACTCTAAGCAGGGTACACGGAGCGGGTTGCCCAGCTCTCCGGTCAAGAAGGTGACGGCGTTCGCATCATCAGTAATTCCTGCTGGCTTTTCTGCAGGATCTGGTTTTGTGGATGAATATCAGATGCATTTAAAAAAAAATCCTTTGCAAGTTTTACTGACTGAAGCTATATTCTTATACGACTACTAATCGCAAAATAATATCTTCATGACAGTTGAAATTCAATGAAATTAGATCTTTTTGGTGTGCTTCTGAAGCAGGTACTGAAATTACTATGTACCCCACTGAAAATAGCTTTACATAAAAGTATTTTATTTTGCTTAAAAACTTTAATTTGAAAACATCAGAAACACTCAAAATCAGCAGTAGATATTGTGTTTAGTGTGTTGTTTACCTGAGTTCGCGCGTGCGCACGCTAGCAGCGCGGCGAGCGAGAGGAGACAGACGCGCGACATGTAAGCCGTGCGTTATGAGCCACTTATGCAGAGTACCACGAAGCAGCACAAGCTACACGAGTAAATGACCGTCGCGAGTGGTGGATAGACCCCTACTGTTTCAACTCTGAAAGAACGAACTTCAAAATGCTTATCGAACAGATGGGAGGAAGTTCATGATAATAGTATGGAGGAGGAGGTTGTATGGGCGGCAGTCACGGTATCATTTCCGCAACATCACAATCATAATTTGGGAATTTCCTAACTTTTCAGTGCTTTGTGTGAAAGATATGTTCAGTGGAGCTAATGAAATGAGTTTGTAGAGCGGCCCATTTATGTTCTTGTTTATTAATGCCAACACTATCACAATTGCATTTATACGCATCACAAAAAGGTGGGCTATCCCGATTTCAACTGTCGGAGACTTCAAGAGTATTTAAAGAAAATATTTTTGTTTCTAACATTAATATCATCATTCTCCTGCCCTTAACCCAATTAATTTGGGGTCAGCTCAGCATGTCTTCTTCTTCCATACTTTTCTATAACGCGTTATCTCAGCAGTCACCTCCTTCCTAGCCATATCATCTTTCAGACAGTCCATCCATCGGACAAACATTAATATCACGTGAGTTTATTTTTCTTAACAGAGTAACATCAATACTAAGGACTCGTTCAGACAAGCGGGATCCACGCAATTGCAAATTGTGTGGTTTGGAAACAATATTTTCACTGGGCAAGCAATAGGAAATGAAAATGGAAGTCGAAAAGAATTACAATGGTGATTGTGCTTAAAAAATCCATCCTCATTCTGCCTTTGTTCGTCCAGTGGTCGCAGGCGCGACTGCTGAGCATGAGGTCCTGGGTTCCATGGAAAGGTCGTCGGGCAAAGTTTTATTGGGTTTTTCTATCATCAATTTTTTAGTAGCTGCCACGGGATCTGAATTTGTGCCTGTTTCCGCGAGGCTGCATATTAGAAAAACCGCGCAGACGCAACACGATTCTATTTTCTAGCGGTTGAATGGCGGTCGGTTTCACTAACAACGCAATTATGTCTAAAGCCTCGGTCACACAAAGCGAATACTCGCTGCGAGTGCATTCGCTGCAAATAATGATCGCAGCTACAATTCGCTGCCTGCCTGTCACACCAGCGAGTTCTACACGAGAATTTCGACAGTCTGTTGGTGCCCAAATTCAAGTTCAAAATGTCCCACAGCTCCTCGTATTTTCTATACACACCCAAGAAACGAATTATATCGTTATTTCCCCACTTTAGAGAATCTTTTTTTGTTTGACTCATCTTTATATACTCGTATCAACGCAGCGACGAAACGACCTATAGCACAGACGTGTCTAGTCTAGTCTAGAGCGGCGCGCTGAGCGTAATGGCCCAAACTTGATCGTTGACCATGATAAGAAATAATAAAGGCCCCAAACTTAAGCCTTGACTCACGCCGGAACGCGTGTGATAGGTACCCGACACGTACAAGTACATACCAAGCCTAAAAAACGTAGTCTGCAAAGAAACGGGGAGAGATGGTGTGAACCCTATTTTGCTAAGTTTCATTAGCAGCGCGTCATTGCATCCCTATCAAACGCCTTCCGGAAGCCGAAGTAATGTACGTCTACCACACGCCCGCGGTTAGACGAGATATAATCTACTAGTGTCAGAAGATTTTTGTCAACTGACCTTTTGCTTGTGAAATCGTGCTGCTTATTACAAAGATACTTGTTTATTTGCTCATAGATAGCAAAGTGGAGGATGTTCTCGAATACCTTCGCCGGGGAAGATAGGATTGCGATAGGGCGGTATTCTTCAACGGAACTTTTGTTTTGGGTTTTATGGATAGGTGTAAGTCTAGAAACTTTCCACTCTGAGGGATATGTACCAATCTGCAAGGCTAAGTTAAAGATGTGACAAAGACGATCAATGAAAATATTTTCTTTAACTGTTAGGTTTAAGTTTATTAATCCCTTTAGCAATGTCTGCATGGCACAAGAAGGGTATATTATTATGCAATTGCTGTTACAGGAATGGTCAGACGTACCGACGTGATCAGCATTACCTAGGCTGCGGAACGTCAGGCAGAAAACCAGCCAAGAAAAATTCAGCGAAAGCCTCTGCCATCTTAGTACCACCTCAGTACCCTTAGTCACCTTAGTATCATCTTAGTATCTTAGTACTATCTCGGGTACAAAGATGGCAGAGGCTTTGGCTGAATTTTTTGTATGTTTTATTCGGTTCAAACCCACCTTTGGATCGCAGGCTGCAAATGTGTGACCAGAAGATTTGTCGAAATTTGTCGCCAAATATCAGAATTTGTCGGTGACTGGTTCAAAAGATATAAGGGTTTATAGGTGGCCGATCTGGAGAGAGTCTCCCCAGCTTGGCCACATTTCACATTGGTTGGGTTACCCTTAATGACGACAGGCTGGTTAGAGACAGGTACATTAGAAGCAGCATTTTTTGCTTTGGGCTTTTTCTGTTTTTGGCATGTTGCGTAGTTTGTACCGTTGTAGGAGTTATCCAGTGCTAGGTATGTGAGCTGAAGTTGCTGTTGAGTGGTTTCAATGTGTGGCTGCTGACTGGTAACACAGAGGGGTTGCTGCTGGGCAACATTTAAACAAGTTTGTTGAACTAATATTTAAATCCCCCGCCTTTCCATAATTGTTCATTCTTAATATTACGTGTATACTCTGTGATGTTTTTACTCTCTAATATATTCCCTATGATTCCGTGGTACAACGAGTGTTATAATTATTTAAATTCCTTTATTCAATAATACAGTCATCAAAGTTGCTATTAGGGCGTTCTTTTGCTTTAACTGAGTGTTAAGGAGGTCAATTTGGGAAGCATTTACGGTTAACTTACGTTGGTAATTCGTAACAAGAGATACCGCTTTGCTATGTTGATCTTTTAGTATTTCCATCTCTAACCGTCATGAGAGTTCCTGGAATTCAAACTGGTTCTGCATGTTTTGCATCGCGGCGACTTTTTTCCTAAATGACATATTCGGATTGCTATCTTGAGTTAAAGCAATGCTGTAGTCGTCATCTTTCCCTGCGGCAGGACAGACACATTCCGGGCAAACCCAGGTGGTTAGCTGCCCTTCAGTCGCGATAACTTCGCCTGAACATTGAATGTGATATTTCAGTTTACACTTATCCAATGTTCTGCTGAGAAATTCTTCGCCATCAACTATAAAGCCTCGACAGGCGGCACAACTCATGTTTGTCAAGATTCGTTCTATTTTAAAAATTAATCAAAATTAATATTACATTAGGTTAATTTTGAAACTCGTTTTGCAAATTGTGTATCCCAACTCAAAATAGGAACCGAATCAATATTGAACCTTGATGAACGCCCCTAATCATCTCTGAAAAGGCGTTTATGTTCTGACATGAACGCTGCGCCATTTACTCATACATTAACTTCTTTCAGGTAAGATGTCTCTAGCTTATAAAGTTCTTGGCATTTATCCATAATATTTCAGGTTCAACAGATGGGGCATGGTTTACGCAATCGAACGCCTTTAAAAGGTTGCATCGAACGAACCTTTTCGTAATTCTAAAAAGCGGTAATTAAACACGGCTTATGTTTATACGTTTTTAATGTCCATCTATTTACATCGTCACAATTATAAAAGGATTCACTTAAACAAATTATTATGACTTGTCAACTAGCCACCTAGCGTTACCCTACGAACTAAACATTCACTTTATTAGACAACTTATTACATAAATAATTTATTTACTATATTCTTCTGACTAACTATGTAGAAATGTAAATTACTCAAAAATATTCCATCACAGATGGAGTTTGTGACATTTTAAAATATTTATTTACATTAAACTGTTAATTTCAAGTAATATTAACTATCTACATTAAATCTATTGGTATGATTGCGTGTTATGAACATGCGCACAGTAGACCGCTGTGTTGTGGTTCATCGTTCAAGAAACAATACCTATTCCAGCTATGGCACATGAAACAATAACAATATTACGCCAGAGCTTGCGACCGATACTACACAGGAAGGAGGTAACTACAACTACTTTCGTCTCGCTAAAACACAAACCAACGCCTGAAGACATACTAATTTTGAGAGGGTATTATCACGCGTAAGTCTAAGTGGTCATTTACGGAGACGCGGCGCGTCGGGCGGCGCGTTGTGCGGCGCGGCCCGCTTTCAATTCAAACATATGGCGATGTATGAGAGCGTTTACGGAGAAGCGTTTTTACGCGCATTTGCTTGAAGTGCAGCGTTGCCCGCCGCGGCGAACGCGGCGGCGAACGCGGCGGCGGACGCGGCGGCGAACGCGCAAACGCTCAAATACGAACATATGGCAGATGACACCGCCGCATCGCCCGCCGCGTCGCCCGCCGCGTTGCACGCGCAAACGCGCAAATACGCACGCCCCGCGTCTCCGTAAACAACATCGGACATTGCCATATGTTTGTGTTTGGGCGTGTGATAACGCGGGCCGCTGCACGCGCCGCCTCTCCGTAAACGGAAAAAACGCACACCGCGCCGCGCGACGCCCCGCGCAACGCGCCGCCCGACGCGCCGCGTGTCCGTAAATGGGCACTAATAGAAAATAATTAGCACAATATTGCAACTACAAAATACTTTTAAAGCAGTACTCAATGAAAAGTGATGAATATACCTATGTAACAAATATCGGTATCGGTCGCGTCTGGCTACTACACTATGTAAGATCTTGGTGAAGCTGATGTCTACTTCTTCCTATAGGGCTGGTCTGCTTGAAGCTCCACGTCCTGGGGGTCGAGCTGACCGGCCTCCACACACGACTTGCAGCAGAACCTGGGGATAACATCAAGTTGTTATTAGGGACCTGAGACAAAATTACAATAACAGATCCTGTGTGTACCTAAGTATCTTTATCTACGATTTGTCAAATAAATAAACAATGCACATTCCGACGGTAACGAACAACTACTTAGCTAAACCGAGGGAATAGTCGATACGAACAATTAAACACTATTATTAATCTTGTTTAGCAAATGATATCGATTGACCTAATTCATCCATTAACCTCACTTAACATTATGTACTTACTTCGAGTAATACGAGTGTTTACAGAACTTGCTGCGCACGATCAGGTTGCAGTTAGCAAAGAAGGGATTGTCTGTACACTTAGCCGGTATCACGATTTCTGCAAATATAAAATTTACGATGAAACAAACATCCATCTTAAGTATGCATAATAAAACGCCTATGCAGAGGTTCGTGCTTTCTTTGATGTACATGCTTGAAAACACGAGGCGTAAAGCGATGGTCACGCTGTTTTCCGGAGCATTTAGAGGTTCTCAGGAACCTCAAAATTAGTTGTTGAATGTGCAATGAACAATAAACGATGAGGTACCAATTTGCGGGTAGCCATTTGTGGCATCAGTACGATTGTGGTCCCTACACTATTTGCCAATATTAGTACTACCAAGAATGAATATATTCATAAGCCTTGTCATCGTCGTGATATAAGATGACGCTGACATAACATGATGGTGACTAACTCAGTTGAAAGACTTCCTCTGCTAGACATGGGCCTCTCCTAAACATCGTTACGAATATCCTGCATTTCCTACATTCTGAAGATTCTTCAGCTTGTGCCTCGGGAAGTTTCTCCAGATTTTTTTTGTCCACAGTAACTTTAAAGAAGAATACTTACGTTGCACATTGATCTGCGCAGTGTCAGACTGCGAACTGTACTGGTTGCTGGCGTGGCACGTGTACAGCCCGCTGTCGGCGTCCGACACCCGCGCTACCGTCAGACGGGACACGATAGTGCTACCTGATGGTGTCGACAAGTTATGGATTAGAAATGGACAAAAACACATGAGAAGTTACAGTACAGGACAATGTAATAGTGCGGTACTCAATTTAATTACAATGTTTATTGTTAATTTGTAACTGAAGCATTTACTCAGCACCTCTTCCGACTTATTAGTTCTTACTAATAAGTCAGAACTTCTTACTAATGTTTATTACATCACTGAATATCACTCTAAGTATCAAATACAAATCATTTATTAGCATAACACAGGTTCAGAGGATACACTGTATTATAACCATGCGAGGTGTGCAAATATATTTATTAGGAACATTATGACAGAATTATTCATATTCGATAGTACCGAATTGCTAATTTCCTTTGCTACAATTTGTAAGAAACAAAATAATAACACAAATGTATCTAATGTATCGATGCGATTCATAACACGATACAAAATTTCAAATTCTTAAGTTTCAAAAGATCTGTAATTTTTCCAAAACTGACTCCAGTTTCTTAAGACTCAATCGCAACTCATATGCTGCATCCATTGTCGGACAGGAGCCTTTCCCAAGGTGCTACAACACCAAATTGATCTGCCGGCGTTTCCACGTCGTCTGCCCATCTAGCAAGGGGACCGCTTTGAAGATACGCACTCTCTACTTGACGACCCTTCTACTTCTTTATCACAGTTATCGGTTTTCAACTCGATCGTTACTTCAGCTTGTTAACTCCGCAAATGTCGAATTTTATCCAATTAGATTCCGAGAGGGAGTAGACTTACCAGTGATAGTGATCCTGCCATCCGTGCGTATAGTGACGCCATCTTTGGTCCAGTGCACGTCAGGCTCGGGGAAGCCGTCTACGTCGCATGTCAGGCGCAGGTCGGCGCCGCTGTTCAACGTCGAGTATGGCGTCGACACATGAGTGCTCACTGGTACTGCACGTGGAAAATATGAGTTAGAGGTCAATTTTGTTCAGACGTCTGGCGAAATATAAAAAAGCCAAGTTTTTTTTGTTTATGTGTGTACGTACTTACGAGTATTTAATAATATGATATTGTGCTAAAAAAAGAAATCATGTATTTACATTGAAATGACCAAGTAACAGCCATTTTGAGACTTAACAATGATCAGAAACATCGCGCTTGCTTTATGTACAGCATAAATACTAAATTGAAACATTCAACGATGCAAACTCGAAATACTCCACCCAGAACATTGATATACCCAGAATGAAGAACTTAGAATGCCGCGAGCTTCATCACCAACATACGACATGTAATAGTGGTACCTTACACTCTGCATACTTACAGAAGCTACTCGCACCGCATTGTTTATACATAGTTGCTAACAAATATCGCTGTTGAATATTGACATTGATAAGGCAGTGTTTTTTCGGAGAAAAAAAAAACGCCAATTATCGTTCACAGCATTATACTGTACCATCACTATACACATACACAACAATTTCATACGTCAGTAGAACAGGAGTTACTCCCAATAAGTATATAATACATATTTTATTTACTGTGGGCCGTAACAAGAACAATCCGACATCACTAGAAGAACACATGCAAGCTAAATACATAAACATGCTTCATGCAGAGATAAGCCATTCCGTACTATTAGTGGAAGTGGATGATTGTCGATCTTACATCAATTGCAAACTGTGAAATCTATAACAAGAAATAAACTCAGATTTATATGTGAAAGATTTTAATATCGAAGAGTGTTTTCTTATAGTTTGTGTAAAAGTTACTGCCGTAAGACAGACAATCAGCCAGGGAGTTTCATTCATACAGTTGACAGTTCCTAATCTTACCGGTGAACAACGGTCTGGGCGCTTCGGCAGTGGTCGTAGTGGTGGTGGTTGTCTCCAAGGTGGTGGGCGGTTGTGTCCTGGGTCTGGGTGGCAACGTGTTTCGTGGTACTAACAACTCGTTTTCAATGAAGTACTCTTCAGGCTGATACGCTCGCACGAAGACCACCCACGACGCCGCCTTGCCTTCTCCATTATATGCTTGGCATGTGTACTGTCCAAGAGTTTCGATAGCCAGGCTTCTGATGAGGAGGATGTTTCCTCTCGCTAAGTACACTGCGTCGTTGTATGGCACCATGGCTCCGTTGTAGCCGCGGTACCAGAACACGGAGGGTGGCGGGTACCCGTACGCTAGGCAGCGCACTTCGAGCGGACTGCCCAGCTCGCCGGTCACCACGGCGTTCTCATCTCCAGCAATTCCGACAGGCATCCTCACAGGATCTACCAGCCCCCGATTGTTAGCGGACCAATGTAAGAGTTCGTGAATGCATCATCTCCTTAGTATTTAGTAAGTGAAGTTACATTCATAAACTCTATGTTAATTTCGACTACAAAGCGTAAAATTATTGAAATGGGAGGACATAACAAATGAAGTTAGGAGATGTTTTGTGTGCTTCTAAAGTACTGGTTACTGTAGGTATCTAAATTCTTGACAGTTTATCTTCATAAATTGCACTTACAGACATTTTCAATGATCCAGCAAAAGGCCAATAATTTCGTAAATCGGACCTTATCACCTAACTTCAGAAACACTCAAAACAATGTATCAATTGTGACAACCAGCAGCAGATATTGTGTTTAGTGTGTCGTTCACCTTCGTAGGCGCGTGCGCTCGCTAGCAGCGCGGCGAGCGAGAGGAGACAGACGCGCGACATGTCGACCGAACGTAAAAGCCACTTATACAAAGTCACACGAACTCCAACTGCGCGAGTATACGGCCAACGCGAGCAATGGACAGACTCCTACTGATTGTGTTAATGTGTTGATAAAAGACTGTTGACTGCGAAAGATTGCAGCCTGTGCGCACGTTGGTAAACGGGGATAACTATGTTATTTATAAATTATCCCTAAATTATTTATAATTTGTCTCTAAAAAGCATCTGTCGGCTAATATTCAAAAGTTCGTAACGTTTCAATTGTTAATTGAAATATTTGCGGCACTTTTTATGAATCTCACCAGTTCTGCAGATCGTTTTCTTTTAATGGGAAAGACCTTTAAAAGCTAATTGTAGCTGACGCGACCATAGCTGAATCTGACTAATGAGGTCAAGCTATTTAGAAATATAAAATGACATAACCAGACTTTCAACCAATTACGATGTTTGGAACAAGCTATGCTAGCGCCATTAGTTTCTCAGTTGCCCTCCCTATTGAAACGTAAATCCTAACTTCCTAACTAATATTATAAATACGAAAGTAAGTTTATTTGTTTGTTTATTACCTTTTTACGCCTAAACTACTGAACCAATCATTCTAAAATTTTTCATGCTCGAAACAAAGTACTGTTCCCGAGGAAAACAACAATAACGTTCTTATGATAATAGATAGCGCCACGTGTCTTTCGAATCATGATTGAATTATATTATTACAACCGGAATTGATTGTCAAATTCTAAATTAACGCGAGCAAAGCTGCGGGCAATAATTAAAATGTTGATGGTTCACCATTTTTTATATCCTGTTAGGTATATGCATAAATGTTAAATAGGTAACATTTTTGTTTTTACACGCTTACATTAGCATCACTTGTAACAAACAATGTAATAAAATCTTGGAAGTCAATTTTAACCTACTTATTGTTGTATCGAAATAAAATTTTGTCTATGTATGTAATTCGGATGACAATATTGGAGCTGATCTGATGATGGAGCCAGGAGTTGGATAGTAGTGGTAACTTTAACTTTTTTAGTGCGTTATAAAACCTTGTTTTTTAACTACATACAATTCATAATTTCAACCAAAGTTTATTTTTTTTAGCACCTGCCTGGCTTACTTACGTTTTGTTTCCTATTTTTATTTTATGTCTTAGTCCACACGTTCATATTCAGACTAATATGTAAGTTATCTATCACCAACGAAAGGTCATCATATTAATTTGTTTACCGAGTAAGAGGGGTTACATACACAGACGCACTGATAAGAGTGGGTCAAGAATAACGATCAGACAAGCCAATGTAAAGATTACGATACTAAAACGTGATCTATGAATAACACTTAAGTCCTGGTAAATTTGCGGCAAGTGCATTTAATAAGTAGTAGAAACTGTGACTGAATATTCACGTGGAATAGACATCATTACGAATCACGTGGAACTGAGTTTTCTGTATCTTTAAAGCAATTAATGGTATAATGTAAACATTTAAAGTTCATATCAGTGTATTAATGTAGGTGGGTTACCTACGTTTCTATGCGGATATCAGAACGGACATGAATGAGCCATGAGGACTTCTGAATGGGGAAGTAATTTCTGATATCTTATTACAAGCAGTGCGCGAGTCTATTGCCATCGTGTAACCGGGTAAATAAATAGGGAAAAACGAACTACAGGCTACTACTGACAAAATTATATATATTCGTAACTTGAGAAACCTACTTATAACATTTTTCCCGACTTGGGAATCAAGCTCAAACGGCAAAGACTCTGAGCTCAGCACTCAGCAGTAACCAGCACAAGACCCACACGGCAGGCCATACAATCATCGTCTGCCTAGCCTATCCCCAACTATGTTGGGGTCGGCTTCCACTCAAAACGGATGCAGCAGAATACCAGTATTTTATACGGACGGTAAGACTGGTTATCAGACTTTCCGGCCACTGACTACTTGTAACGACTGTCAAAGATCTACAATTGACAGCCGAGACCAACGGCTTAACGTGCTTTCCGAGGCGCGGAGGAAACTTGGTAAGTAATGAGTGGTCACCCATCCACGGACCAACCTAGGCCAGCGAAGCTTAACCAGAAGGTCGAGTCGAGCGGCTGTTATTATTTAGCCACGAGCTTCTCACGGCAGTAAATACAAATGATCAATTTTATTTAGTGTAATCAAAGTATTATAATTGTAAAAACTGCGTTATGCCTGTCCACTAAGTCCCAAGCATCATATATAGGTAATTAACGCGTGATAATATGTGTGTCAATGATCGTAATTAACACACGATACAAACGGAAATATTATAAACAATGAACTATCGAGCAATACTCGTGTTGCTAAACTGCGTTCACGATTGCTTTTCCAGACATGTAAACAAAATGTGTTTTTGGGAAACATAACAAAACGTAGCTATGGATATTTCTGAATTTGTGCTATAATTTCAAATATTTCTAAGTTTTTCAATAATACTACTCAGTAGTAATTCTGAAATCAACTTAATTGATACTGGCATTAAGTTGATATTTGTTTAATTTGAAGCGACATCAATTACGTACACAAGTACAATTACATACATATTATGTGTATTATATATAAGACTAGTGACTATATATTATAATACAAATACATAAACTAAATAGAAACAGAAAATATGATTTGAATAGACTTTATGTAAATATTTCTATCTAACATCCTTATTGATTTGATTTACCTTATTTAATTTTAGACCAATCGGTTGTTATATTGTTTGGCTGATGAGCGCAATAAAGGCTCTTATTCACGACTGGTTTTTACACTCTTCATTGTTTGTCTAATGACGTCTTTCATTTGGCTACTTTCAGTCGAAGTGAGTGATTAACGTTTATTTCAAGGTTTTTTTTCGTATGAACATGGAATGAGATTAAAATCAACATTTAGTCGATTGAAACGTCTGATATTTACTTAACATACGTAATACGGATTATTCCGAACCTGACCCGAATTCCTAACCCGGTCGCGGGTTAGGTTAGGAACATGAAAAAAAAAACATTTGTTCCGAACGTAACCCTCTTCCACATTGCCTCCAATGACTAACTCGCGTTGCATAATTACGAAGATGAACCGACACTCAAATTATTTATTTCTGAATACGTGCAAAAATGCAAAAAAAAAGACATTGCCGCGTGTTCTCCAACTGTTCCTATTATTTAGTAAGGAAAGAGAAAAGTTAGTGTCAAAGACAGAAAGACCAGAAAGGCAATCAGTTAATGTTCTAAACTTATCAATCCAAAACCTCTAACTACTTGAAATCCCAAAGTATTAAAAATGTTCCCAAATGCAAAACCCAATGTTTTAAGAGTCGCAAGTTGCTGTGGTCTTATTTATACAATAATCATTGCAAATGAAAAAAAAAATTGCGGCCATAAAACATATTATGTAGCAATTCAGGGGTTAGAATTAAAGAAAAGGAAAATCATCGACGAATTAACAATATCCTAAATTAACATCTCTTTATTCTTAAACACAGAGGAAAATATCGTTCTTCCAATGTAATTGTGACAGAAGTCCACAGAAACTGACGTGCTCTACCATCCCATCCCATACCATTCCTCAAGCTATCATCGTGTTCAACCCCACTCACCTTTGACGACCAGGTGTATCTCCTGCGTGGCCACTCCGAGCCCATTGTCAGCCACGCAGATGTAGACGCCGGTATCGTTGCGGTACAGAGAGACGATCTCCAGCGCGCCGTCAGACATCAGCCTGTAGCGGCCCTCGTTACCGTCGATCTGTGTCGTCAACATTCAAAATGTAGACTTGCTTTAAAGAATTGAATACCTACAGTTTTCGAACATCTCCACAAGCATGCTAACAAATCTCAACCCTCTCAGTCATTTCTAAAGTTCCATTTAATTGGAGCATTTGGTACTAACGGTAAGCTCTCCGAAAGTCCACGTAATCTTGGGCGGTGGGTTGCCGTGGAACAGACAGCGTAGTGTAGCTGAGCCACCTTCAGATGCCTCCACCTCCGGTTCTGGCTGCGGTAACGCCAGTGGTGCTGCGGGCACATCTACAAACAAAACGTGTACATTAGTTATGTCGGATCTGCCTCTTCTTCCCATCATGACGATGGCAATCTAAATTGAGTCGGCCAGACGCCACGGCACAGACACGCAGGACAGGATAGCTTTAGTCTTTCCTTAGACCGTTCGCCAATAAAATGGCAGGACTAAAGTTTCAGCCTTTACGGCACGAAGATTTTTTCGTGCAAAAGGTGTATAACCGATGATGACGTGATTTGTTTCACGACTGCAGTCCTATGAACACAGGAAACCGTATTCTTCTTCATATTATTTTGATACCATTTACAAAGTTTTAAAGCCTTGCTTTCGAGTTTAATCGTTCTATTTTAGGTGTTTGAGTATAAGGACCAATATTTTTACAACATTTGGTCCTTCGAGCCACTCGCCTGTAACATATAGAATGAAAACATATAAAGACTTTTTACAGTGGTTACTGGTTAAGATCAAACGTTCTTACTTGGTGCAACAGTGGTGGTAAGAAGTGGGTGTGGGCTGGTCTGCTCGACTGGTACCAGGCACAGGTCGCTGCATCCACGTCGGCAGCACTTGCCCACTCCTCGGCAATCAGCGTCGTCTCCACACTCGTGGCGGCACGTCACCTCGTTCGTAGTCGTCTCGTCAATGGGACAGGCTCCAGCCTTCACAACTGGTGATGAAATGATTCGTTAAAGGAACTCAAAGTCACAGTGGCAGACAACAGTTTGCCCACGTGTTATCTGAGTCGTGTGCAAATTAGGCCCCCGAATTCCGGTCCCCGAAAAGGATTTTATGGAGCAGTTGGTCCCTTTGCTAAGGTATTTAAATGCGAGACGGGTTCCCGAAGACGTGTGCATTGTTTAGGACTGCTCTGTTTAGGCGAGTTTAATGCGGAAACAAAAAGACTTACTAGTTCTGCATTCAGCTGTGTACTTGGGCTCCGGTTCGAGGCCGTTCACGTATTGATTTACCACGCAGCGCTCGCCTGCTCCGCAGGACGTCCTCTCACATGGATGTTCTTTGCATTTACATCTGTATGAACCAATCAATCACGTAAGTTGGTCGATATAGTTTTGGCAGCAGAACAGACATGAAGTTAAGTGGCATGAACTGGATGAAATCGAAAATAATAATGAAAAGAAATGAACTAATATGGTATGTGATTGATACACATAACTAGTTACCTTCATGATTTAAAACCCATTTTACTTACAAGTTACAGAAAGCTTGATTGTTCAAAGATATAACGTAGCTTCTAAAGATGTTTGTTGAAAATAAGTTCGGTTACCTCTCACAGCCATCAGTGCCCACGATCCTCTCGATACCGTAGTTGCACTTGAGTTGGTTGCACTCCTGCCGCAGCGGCTCGCAGTCGATCTCAACCTGCACGCACGAGCACTTCTCGCAGCCGTCGGGCATGCGCGCGCGCTGCACGCCGTACTCGCAGCGCAGGCGCGAACAGTTCGCCACGTATTCATCGCAGCCGCCGTATACGTCGTTACTCTCTGTTGTATCAAAATAATACAGAATGAGTTTCAAAAATGGCATAAGACTTCTTCAACTTTTAGAATCGCTATATCTCAGGAATTATATTTTTAGGGTAATTAAAGAGTCACTTTTTGTAGATAATTACTTGATACGACTTTGTCTAACCTATTTTTTGATAACAATTACCGTTTACGAGAAAATGCAAAAATCCAATATTCCAGTATTTCTAAGTATCGAACTCATTGCCACATGTAAAATACTGGTATTCAGCTCTATCCGGTTAAACTGGTAGCTGACCGCAAATTAGTTTGGAATAGTTCAGGCAGTAAGTAATGATCTAGACATTGTGTCTAAAAAATGTATTGATCTGCACAAGTTACCGGCAACACATTTGGCGGAGTACACCGGTTCTTGGCTGCCAGGGCTCCTCACAGCGAAGGCTTCGCAACGCTCGTTGCGCTGGCAGTTAGCTCTGACGCACGGGTCTTCTCTACATATACATCTGAATGGGAGAAATAAATTAGCATTGCAAAATTATTGTTTATGACTGAAATAAAACTAGCTTTTGTTCTTATCCCTTCTCAGTCCGTGCTGTAAGGTTGTGGAATTCACTTCCGCTTAGCATTACGGACTTAAAAAACGTTTCACTTTTCAAAAATAGAGTAAAAGATTTACCTTCCTCTCAATAGTGACCATTTTAAATATTGTTTATATATTGTTCTGTATAATTTAGCGTTATGTATTTATGCAAGTTATTTTTATCATACACTTAAAATCATCTTAAACATAATTACATATTTTAAGACACTGTTCTCACACACTTCTCTCTACATTTCATTCTTCGTTTTTCCTTTCGCTGTTCTATGGAAGAAATTTCTTTTGAAATAAGCAGTGCTTCTGTACTCTAAGTTATATTGTTTCCTTATATTCCCTTTTGTGTGTCTACTGTACAGAAATGGTAAAATAAATAAAATCTATTCACACAGGGAGTTGAGTGGGCAGAGGACAGGAAAAAAAAATAATTCAGATACAATGTAAAAACATAGTTTGTCTACATACCTCTGGCATTCGTTTTCAGTAAAACTGTCAACGCCATACTGGCAGTCGAGAGCCTCGCACTGCTGACGGTACGGAGTGCAGTCATGTGTCAGTATTTTGTTCGGATCTATAATTTCGACATTTGAATCATTAACACATTTGTTTGCTTTAGTAGAGGATTCTTCCTGCGTTGCCAATGCTTGTTTGGATCGGATATAAAAACAAAAAACAATATTTTGTGAAAGGAAGTAATAATGCAGGCAACAATCGTGCAGGACAACGCATTTAATGTAAGAGAAAACATCCAGTAGGAACATATAAGTATTCACAGTAATTGAACGATCGAAATCTACCTTGTCGACATCGAATAAGGTCATGGATGCAAGTATTACAATTCCCCTCAACACAATCGTAGATATTATGCGACATCGAAACAAACTTATAAAAATACAGTAAGTTCACATAAATAGGTATAAGACAAAACTTTAGAAGTGCTGGTGCAAGACAGAGACGCAAGCTAGTGTGCAAGCAGTGCAGGCATAACATACACAAGACACAAGCGTTTGACATGCTAGGACTTTAAAAACGAGCGGCTTTTCCAGTGACGGCCATGGCGTAGGTAGCGTTAGTTGCGCGCGCGGTAGACTTTATCTCATGGATCCTATCTCCCAGTTTTTAAAAGACGAACACTATTAGTCAATTAAAAGTTAGCAAGTCTAGTGAAAGCCAGCCACCTACTGTTGTCAACATGAACTTTAACAGCGGATATTGCACAAAGCATACAGATGTCTCGGAGGCCGCTACTTGAGGCGACATTGTTCACTTTCTATACGAACCAAGCGTATCATCGTTTGCTCGCTCTATGGCTTTGCTTAGTTTCAATGAAATTTCAATAGCAAGAATTGTATTAGTACTACCGTCTCTAGACGCTGCCGGCGCGCCCAATCCGTAATTTAATAGTCAGGAGCAATTTCTGTTTGCTGAAACAGTGGGAGGGGATCGAGACAAGTCGGCCGCGCACGAATTGAAGCGGATGTAAGTACCGTCGCCTCCTGCTCCCGACACTCTGCAAGCGTCGGCGCAGTCCGAGTAGGAGCGGAAGTTGTTGTCGTTGCCGCCGCAGCCGAGGTAGGCGAACACGACGCAGTCCGCGTGCGCCACGCTGTAGTGCCAGCGCGGCGCCGGCGCGGCCGCGCAGCTGTGCCCCGTGTGCACCTCCTGCAGGCACGCGCGTGCTGCCCCGCGGCACAAGCGTTATACACACCGCGCCACCGCTACCCTCTACTACTCTACTAGCGAGGAAGCTTGTTGGCTATCGTTAAATGAAACTCATGCTTCGCATTAGTTTAACATATTGTGAGTCGTTTTAGTAAGAATATATTTGAAATGAAAAATTAAAAGTATAAAGTTTGTATCCAGAGAATTCGAGATCCCAAAACCAAAGAGAGAAATGAAGCATAGTGTTGGCACTCACCAGGTCCGGTGTCCCCGCAGACGTTCATGCACTCTTCGACGCTGGAGAAGCGGTTGGGTCCGCCGGCACAGCCGCCGTACGCGTATGGCTGACAGCTGCCCGTCAGCGCGTCCCAGTAGATCTTGGGGATGGACGCGCGGCAAGGACCCGGGTTCAGGTGGGCGCCGCAAACGTCTTGGAAAGAAAGAGTGGTGATTGTAACGGAGTGATCGTTGTAACTCATTGGTGACAACAAGGTTTTGGCTGCAACCTATCAGAGAGCAAATCTCTGAGAAATTTTAGATTAAACGAAATCATTTAAATCATAGAGGCAATATCATGCAAACGCCCACTCCGCTCACCTAATCCGCGGAAAGCTCCGCAGCTCCTCTCGCACTCTTCCTCCGTGCTGTAGCTGTTGGGGTGTCCGCAGCCTCCGATGCCGCTGACCAGGCACTGCCTCCTCTCGGAGTCATAATAGAACACTGACACGTTGTTGCCACATGGCGCTAACGAGCTTGGAGTCTTGCATTCTGACTCCGCCAATTGCTGTAAGAGGATTATGCGATGTTGCAGCATATTATTTCTATTTCAAATTAAATCTGGTCCTTCCATCCGGAATAAGGTTATTATTTTATCATCGCTAAATTGCTCAAGTATTTAGTTTTATTCATATATTTACCAGCGGAGGAGTAGTTAGAGTGGTGGTGGTGGTGGTAGCAGGTCGCTTGCTGCAGCGAGCCTCACAGTCACGCTGAGTCTCGAATCTAAGCAAAAATGTTTAATAGAGAGGACATCAGGAATGTTGGATCAATAATTTGGACAAATAATCTTCTTTGCTTGCATAAAATAAAGTACCTTTTGCGAGGCAAATCCTGAAATGGAATGGGTTGCGTGTACTAATAGTTCACAACAGTTACCTGTTTTCGTTACCGCTACAGCCGGTGTACACAAACTGGCTGCAGTGGTCGCGCGATGGGTCGTAGTACCATTGTAGCACGTATAAGTCGCAGCTGCCTCCATCTGCAGGTAGCGCGCACGGATCTGCTGTAAGATGAATGACCCAGTTATAGGATAATAGGTCTTTGCGACAAGTTTCATTAACTGCTTGCGGACTGCTGACTGAAGTATAATAATTTTACCTATTTCGGATTTGCAGACTTGCGAGCACTCTTCGATTGAGGAGAAGCGGTTAGCACCTCCAAGACAGCCTCCGTAGATGAACTCATGGCACTGACCGGTGGACGGGTCGAAGTAAACCTTTGTAACGTATGACTGACAAGGACCTGCATCCAAACGCTGCTTGCACACGTCTGAGACAAAAGATAGTTTCATTATACACTATAAAATGAAAGTTAACAATGAAAACAAGTCAATCACAAAATTAAAGAAAAGAAAATAAGTGTAATACGCAGACACACAATGTCAATGCAGGTAAAGGTAAGATAATTATAGCACTGAATGAAAGATGTCCTCGTTACATACCGACTCCTCGGAAGGCTCCACAGGACCGCTCGCAAGCCTCCTGCGACGAGAAGGTACCAGTATGCCTGCAGGCAGGACCAGCCTCCTGGTTGGCGTGGGACACACACTCGTGGCGGCTTGGGTCGAAGAACCACACCACGCCACCGTAGCGACAGTCCTCCAGTGCCTCGGGCACTATACACTCTGGTGGTCCGTCCTTATGAAAATATAAGAAGTTTTGAAAATACTTCATCGCGTGTCGATAGCAAATTCTCATTAAATATATTTGGTCCAAAATTCAGCTATGCGGATTCCACTCGCTGATGCAGTCATAAGATCATCAAGTGCGCAGATGTCAGGACATGCAGCGCAAGATGGAAGGTGGGCCATTATCTGCGGAGATACGCTGCGTACACACTTGAGATCTGAGCCGCCCATGAACCCCCATCTGAAGAGACTGTCTTTGCTACGACGGACTTGGATTCGGATTCGAGTCTGTTTAAAGATTTCCAAGTCGGCCACGGTAAAGAAAATACTTGGACCATGTGTTTAAACTCCAAGTATTGTTCCAATGGAGGATCTGGGCTTAATTACTCTTACTGGTCAATATTTTTAATTATTCGTACCGTCATAATCTTGGTCCAAAAAATTATGTAAAACCTCAAAAAAGTTAAAACGGATAACATGATAGGGCACTTACTACGATAACTGTGGTTGTTGGAGTCGTGGGCGTAACTGGTGTGGGTCCAGTCCTGCATCGGTTCTCGCAAGCTTCAAGACTCTCGAATCTGCACATGATTGTTTTCTTAGTAAACCAATATTTCAAAGTATTTGATACCGTCTATTCAGGCACCTTCTTTGAAAGTAAAGCAACGCAACTACTGCCCCTAGATTTTAATACTTGAAGTCTAATGGCAGGTCACATTTGACAAACACCACAAAACATATTTATGGATTGATGCTTTGTTTGCACTGTAAGTTTTAAAATATTTGCAGCAGTACCTGTTGTCATTGCCATCACAGCCTCCGTATGTGAACTGGCTGCAAGAGTCAGTGGTAGGATCGTAGAACCAGCGCATCAAAGAATCATCGCATGGACCCTGTAGCATTGGCAGCTGGCAGATATCTATCAAAGAACAGTGACCATCAAAAATCATGCGAAAAAAGCAAATTAATGTGCTTCATTTTCCTAAAATATATTTTTTTTAAATACCTTGCATGGGCTGACAGTAGTAGGAGCAGTAGTCCTCATCGGGGAAGTTGTTCTGGTTGCCGCCGCAACCTCCGTACTGGAAGGTGACGCAGCGTCCGAGCTCGCTGTCATACGCGTACCTAGTCTCAGTGTTGTTGCAAGGACCAGCATCGATGGCGTTGAAACAGAATTCTGTGCAAAAATAATTATTTTGTAGGCGTTTGTGGCTAAATTATAACAGCCGCACGGATCGATCTTCAAAGTTAAGTAATGCTTGCCGAAGTTGGTATAAGAAATGTGGATGAGTAGCCGAATAGCCATCCCTAGCATACCGATCGACAACCCTCCAAGTCTCGAAAAGAAGGTTACAATCTTTAACCCACTTATCAGCCATGGTCAGTATTGGTCAGGATTATGTCTACCTGATCTATCCGGTGCTGCCGGCCTTTGATCCGTTACATGAGGACGTGGTTCCGGCTGTGTTTCCACAGGACTAGCCGTGGTGGTGGTAGTGGTAGTGGTGGTGGTTGTCTTAATTTCTGAGCAGCTGTTGTCACACTCTGCTTCCGTGCCGAAGTTGTTCTCGTTACCGCCACATCCACCGTAGTAGAATTGACGACATCTGGGAAAATGAGGGACTTAGTTATAACTAAGCTGTTTTTCGCAGTTTCATTCGTATACAAGAATTATTTCAAAGATTTTGTGTTAAAGCCCATCAAATGGTAAATCTTACCTCTTGAAGGTGGTATCATAGAACCATCTTTCCCTGTAGTTTGAGCACTGGCCGGTCTCGGCAGGTAACGTACATTTGTCAGCCACTGCAATATAAAAAGTTGTTGAGCTCCAACTCTAGTTTAGTTTACTTTTTATTAAAAAAAGTAACTGGCCCAAAACCCACGCATGGATTGTGATGTAGTGAAGCGAATTAATTTTAGTAATAGCGTTACCGAATTTGTTTGATATCCTTGAGGAAATCTTACAAACGTGTTTACTACAGAAGAAGAGACAGTGGAAAAGTGGAAAAGTTTACATGCAAGAAGAGAATATGCAAAACCATTCACCCACAATGCGTTAAGTTAAACAAATATGCAAATTAACATAACTGAAGAAACGTGTTGTACCTACCAAAATACGTGCATATACCTACCAAAGCGACGATTCATGGCACTGCTAAGTAATGTAATCTCCACTTTTTGTTCTTAGTTGAATTGAGTTGCATTGCCATTCCACCGAGGTTGTCCCGTCATAAGTTCTTCTTTTTGCTTTTCAATGAACGAGAACTAAGATTCTTACCAAATGCTTTGTGAAACTTCGAACACGATAATCACGTGAATTTTGGTCCTCATATACTAGCTGTTGAATATTCATAACTGAGCAAAGACCAACCATGTTCTGCTTTAACTTACCGTATGCACTAGGACAGGTCTGTTCGCAGGCCTCCCTGGTACTGAACCGGTTGTCGTTGCCCCCGCAGCCACTGTAGTAGAAGGGCAAGCATCGGTTCTCTGACTGACTGAATGACCAGAGAGCTTCCTTTTCCGTACATTTGCCTGCGTCTTGTGGCTGTGTGCACTGAACTGTTTGCGCAACCCATTTGTTAGTAGACATTCACAAAGATAGAAAATGTTAGGATAGAGACAGAAACAGTATTATTCTCTAAACATCACTTCTAAAAGTGGCGAAGCGTGAATCCACGAGGATTTTCGTTAATACCAAATGGGTTTGCTTTTGAATAGTATGCGGTTACTTGAGTGAGATTAGAAGTGATCTCTACATAAAAGCGTTTGTGAAAGGAAAATAAAAACCAATCATGCTTTAGATGGTACAATTAAGGAAAATAAAAACCAATCATGCTTTAGATGGTACAATTATCTAAATATCTGAGAAGGTTTTCATTTTTAGATAATTACAGAAGAAAAAGCCACCAATGAAGCCCAAACCAAATTTACGATAGTTTACAGATTTTGTGAAACCCCACTCCATGCCATTAATAACAGATAAGCCCCAAAAAACTACTGCAACTTGTTAAAACAGTAAGATATCATAATATTTCTTATCTATCTTTTACTTTACGGTGCTTTTTTGTCAAAGTTTTAGGCGCGTTTTCTAAAACGTTTAATGAAAAGCGTGAGACCAAGTGCACTGTACTGTGGAACTCAAAGGCAAGTTAGCCACTTGTGAAGGAGTTTACTTTTGTTTTCTGCTATGGTTTTACCCAGTACCTTCAAACTATTAAATGCACATTGCTCGCTTTACTATCCTTTCTAATATACTATCCAAATTCTCGAAGAGTAAGGCAGTCTACATCGAGTCAAATGCTTTTGCAAAATCAATAATTCTACTCAAATCCAATATGAGGAAGATAATACAGAAATGATTAAGACGAGACCAAAGTCTTAGAATACCAGCCTTTTAAGAGATAAATTGCAAAGCAAAGAAAGAGGTATTCACAAAATCATACATTGACCGTATCCGCGGTAAACCAGGTACATGCAAAAAATTTAATTTAAACCTTATAAACCTGGTTTTAATACTTACGTGGTTGAGTGCCAGCACAGCGCATCTGGCAGGCTGCCTCGGAGCTGAACCTGTTAGAGTTGCCTTCGCAGCCTCCCCAGATGAACTGTTCACAGCGATGGGACTCAGAATTGAAGCCCCAGCGGCTGTAGTTACCAGCGCACGATCCTTGATCGATTGGTAGATTGCATTGGCCTGAAAATGGTTTACTATGTAGTTTAGCTTACTGTGACTGAAAATTGTGCTTTGGCCTATAGCCAAACTACATCATACATCTTGTAGTTTAGCTTAGATGACGTCACAAATTATTTTCGATTTGCTTTTAGTTTTGGTAAGGCCCACCTGCAACAGAGCTAGGTTCGCATTGCTTCTGGCAGAGCTCCCGGGTGTCAAAGTTGTTGGCGTTTCCGAGACAACCTCCGTATCTGAAGGGGAGGCACTGTTCCAGTGTGCTGTTATAGTGCCAGTGTCGGTAGTCTGCATCGCAAGCACCCTTCACGCTTGGTAACTTGCATGCATCTGAGAAAAAAACGTCAATAAGCAATGAGACAACTGAGCTGAAAATAACCTTCTCACCAAACTTGTAGATGTTGGTATGCATTACGATTTATTAAAAGCGGCATGGTATTCGTATTACCTTTAGGCGAAGGTTGTACGCACACATCCTCACACTCTTCCTTGGAAGAGAATCTGTTGCCATTGCCGTCACAGCCTCCGTACCAGAAGCGAGAACAGCCTCCGTATGCCAAGTCGTAGTACCACATCGCTGTGAAGTTATGGCAAGGACCTGGATCCGTCGACACACTGCAAGCAGCTGAAATAGGAGGAAAGGTTAATAAAAACCTTAACCGACGAAGCAGGGAGCGTAATTAAAGTGGTAAGCTCACCTTGTTTATTTTCAGGAGCATCAGTACATCCAAGGAACTTAGCTCCAGTGGCTTCAGTGCGTCCATCAGGGCAGCATCCGTGCCGACTAGAAGAGCAATCACATCCAGCGCCATCAGGGCCGGTGGCCGGAGTCTCACCGTCTCCGCAGCACCCGAATTTAGAATCTCGGCAGTGGCAGCCCTGCTGGTCAGGTCCAGTCGCGGTGGTGACGCCGTCAGCACAGCAGCCGAACTGGTACGTGTTGCAACCACAGCCCTCGTTGTTAGGTCCAGAGGCCGCCGTGTGTCTAGAGCAAGAGTTGAATTTTTTAAGCTGTTGTGTTGGAAAAGTTTGGAACATTTTACTAGAAGAATCATCGAGTTTATAAATCATCGAGCATTCGGAATGTATGACGACATCACTAGTCATTAGTCATTTATTAATTTGTTAACAAAAAAAGATTCCTTTAGTAAGTTACCTGTCAGGACAGCATCCATATTCGGTATACTGACAGCCGCAGCCCAGGTTGTCTGGTCCCTGCGCGATGGTGACTTTGTCGGGACAGCAGCCGTGAAGCGCGTTCTGGCATCCGCAACCTTAGAATAAACCCACATCATATTTAACTAATCTGTCACTCAACAGACTGGTAGTACAGGGCATTTGTCAAAGGCCAGCCTTACAAACGTTTAATGTTTTGAGTCTCTACTGCAGTGGAATAAGATAGTAACAGGCTGGTAAATACCTTCAAGATGTGGTCCTTCAGCTGGTTTGCGGTTGTCTGGGCAGCATCCGAAGGCTTGCAGCAAGCAGCACCCTTCGAAGTCAGGTCCGTGAGCAGGAGTCTTGTCGTCCTGGCAGCAACCATGAGGTGATGTACTGCAGGGTCCTGGGCATCCTTCATTTTCATGGCCTGAAGCTGTAGAGAGAAAATACAAATTAGAAGATGAAGTAGATCTTAGGTGACCATCGTCCCCAATAGTCTTTATGACATTTACTGTAGTCAGATAATTAAATAAATAATTGCTTACCTGGTGTGACCCCATCTGGACAACAACCATACACAGTAGTGTTGCACGGACATCCCTGTCCGTCGGGCCCGGAGGCTTCGGTCTCGTTGTCAGCGCAGCAGCCGAACTCGAAACTACTGCAAGAGTCCAGAGTGGTGGAACCGATGACGTCAGTGGTTCCCTCGTTAGTTGTGCTGCCCTCGCTTGTTTCGATGGATTCGGTTGTCTCAGCTGTCGTTTCGGTAAGATCATCCGTGGTCGAGGTTTCTAAAAAGAAGTCAATATCTGGTCAATACCTCCTGGTAATATGATTGTGCCTCGTTAAGACAAGACAGGACAAGAAGTTAAGACATCCGTGGACTGCAGTAATCTTGATAATCCAAGACATTACTGCAGTCTAAGGATGTCTTAACTTCCCTGCTCAGTTGTTCTATCATAGATCTATTTGGTGCTTTAATTATTTTTGTTTTGTTTTCTTGATGGTCAACTCACCGGTTTCGGGACATCCTTCCTTCTCAGGTCCAGTGGCTTCTGTCTCGTTGTCCGCGCAGCAGCCATATCTATGAATAAAAAAATACAAAATCAAGTGATTCTCAGGGGTTTGGAATAGAATGCAACGTCCAATACCGGCCGACCTAAGAACTCAATCTTTACGGAACTAAACAAAGTTCGTTTACGTACGAGTAATTTATATCAACAGTGCGAGAAAGACTTCAAATACCCCTCTTGATACTAAGAGAGCGTATCAAGAGGGCTGTTTTGGTCGAAATAATCGCATATTTGCAATTATTTCCACCAAAACCCTTTCAAACGTACGTGGATTTGGTGCAAGCTGGTAGCGGAGGCGGGCAGCCATCCTGGTCGTTGCCTTGTGCTGCGGTCTTGTTGTCAGAGGTGCAGCAGCCGAACAGCGTGTCCGCGCAGGGCTCCACGGGACATCCCTCGTTGTTGTCACCCTGTGCTGGCGACAGGCCGTCCGGACAACAGCCGTGTGTGGACTCCTTGCAGGTAAGTGGTTTATCACAACCTAAGTAAAGAATTAACATGTACTTTACTCAAGATATATTTAAAAAAACATTCAAACAGGTTAAAAATATGAAAAAGAATTTTAAATGTCATTTGTTGGAGAACATCTGTTGGAGAAGTTAACTAAAACTTTTACAAAACTAATCATGTGGGTTTAAGCATACCTTCGTCGAACGGTCCCGAAGCGGCGGTCTTCCTGTCAGGGCAGCAACCGAACTTAGTCTTACTACATTTGGACTTCCTTGGTTTGCAGATCTTCTTAGCGGGCACGAGCACAGTAGATTTGGTCCATATTGCTGTAATAATCGAATCAATATTAACTAGCATCAATAAATAAACGCAAGATGTTCGGAAATAAGAAGTAGGTAGAATCATCTTGAGTTCTCATCAAATATTTTGTAACCATAACCATTATATATTTTTTTAGCGGTTTTAATGACTGCTAATGATGATAATCGTGGTCGAAATGTCTGAATTATTACATAATAGAAAAATTGGTGACGTACTTGTGCCTGTCGATCCTTCAGTTGTAGACAATCCCGTAAATGTACTTTCTGATTCTGAAAAAGATTGTTTATCAGTATAATGGCCTAGAACTGAACTGTTGTATTATATAGAAATTATCTTTTTAAAAGTATTTTTTTTGCATTTTTCTTTACTAATATTACCTTCGGTACTTCCTGAAATCGTGGTACCTTCAGTTGTGCTGTAGAGGGTTGATTCTTCTGCCCCTGTGGATTCGGTAGTGGAACCTGAGCCAGTCGAGGTAGCTTCTGTGGATTCGGTTCCAGTCGTAATCTCTGTAGAACATAAAATGGCCGATAAGAATGTACACACACGCTTGTTTAAAAGAAGAACTGGCGCATTTACACTTTCATGACATACGATGAATTTTGTTTTAGGAGTCGAGTTGTACAAAAAAATATTTTGCTTTTTATTTTCTGTGTTATTTAATAAAATTACAGGAAAAAACACCCGTGCGCGTATTTAAGGGAAAAGCGCCATGATTGCCCGCGAAATTTAAATTTTCGTAGATTTTTTGCAATTTTCAAGTCAGTGTCAGGCTTTATGGTGAACAAAGTATGATTCGCGACCGTTACACGTTTCAGAATTATATTCATTAACATTATCAAAAAACCTTCTAAGTTTATTTAATCCTATTGACTGACGAAGATAATTATGCAAAAAATGTAAGAAAATTTCAATTTCGCGGGCTGCCCTGGCGCTTTCAACTTAATTGATTTTGACATAAAAAGTACCCACCTCCGGAGACAGTAGAAGATTCTTCCGTAGACGATCCACTTTCTTCCGTAGTTGATTCTGAACCGACAGTACTGCCAGATTCCGTAGTCTCCGCAGTAGATTCGGTTCCTGAAGGAGTACTGCTTTCAGCTCCGGTAGATCCTGAGGCCACACTACTTGATTCAATAGCTTCAGTAGTTGATTCAGTTTCAGAAGGAGTGCTTGTTTCAGCACCCAAACTACTAGATTCAGCGCCCTCTGTAGTGGATCCAGCGCTGATTGTGGAGCCTGCCTCCGTTGTTCCCTCTGACCCTGAAGTAGTGCTCGATTCAACTGTGCTTGATCCCGCTTCCTCGCTTGTAGATTCTGAACCAGTGGACCCGACTCCGGAAGAAGTGCTCGTTTCAACAGTGGATTCAGAACTATCTGTAGCGGATTCAGTAGTTTCAGAAGATTCTGTTGATGATGGGGTTGTTGATTCTTCGGTGCTTGAAGATTTGCTTTCTGTTGTAAAATAAAAGGTGTTTAGTAGGAGATAAATAACAATTGTTTGGTTTGTTACCGAAAATCAATCTAATCTAAATATATAAAAGCGAAAGGTCACTCACTCACTCATCACGCAATATCTAAAACTGCTTGACGTATTAAGATGAAATTTGGCAGGGCGGTAGTTTATAGGTAGTAGACATCCGCTAAGAACGGATTTTGCGACAGGGCCGGATTTAGGAGGTCTAAGGGCTCCCGCAAGTTTGTATCAAATGCCTTCATTTTTTTGTGCTACAAACTTGAAATTTGGCCGGGGGTTGGTTGTTATCGCGGACGAAGTCGCGGACAACAGCTAGTCCATAATATTATAAAGACGTAAAGTTCATAAGATTGGTTGTAGGAGGTAATCTCTGCAACTACGCGGGTTAAATATAAAAATGCGAGCAACTTTTCCATGTAGATACATACCAGTTTGTACTGCACGCGTAGTGGTCGTGGAATCTGCAAGAACAAATCAAGAGCTAAATTAATTGTATTTTCAATAACATTTATCTGGTATTTTATTTAAAAAGTAATAAATCGCAACGGTTTAAATATTAAGCGTGATTGAAATTATAAATTAGTTGGCGCTGCTCGCATTGTTGTCGTTGAATCAGACCAAAAACTACCAGTTTCATTAATTTATTCATATTTTGTTTTTTTTAATAATTTGATTAAATAGGTCTTATTCAGTTTTATACATACCAGTTGCCAGTTTAGTAGTGGTTGTTGAATCTGTAAATACAAAAAGCACCTTGATAAAACCGTTTAAACATTATAAGAATAACATTTTCAACTGTATCGGGCTTGTGATATAGAAGTGGTAACTAGAAAACATAGCCAACTACGATCATAGGCCATTTCAAATCTTTAGTTTTTCTCAGCATGAAACTCCAATACTTTTTAATTGCCATGAAAGCCTATGTTTGTTTAACGCAAACCCTATATTTTGTCATCAAAATGATTTACTCATCTAGTTGCAAATTTACCTGTAGATCCGGGTGATGTGTCACTTGTCTCCTCAGTCTTCGTCGAACCTGTGACTGTAGATTCCGTTCCTGCCGATTCAGATTCACTTGTGCTTGTGGATCCAGTCTCTTCTGTAACCGTCGATTCTGTAGATCCAGTTTCTTCTGTAATCGTCGATTCTGTGGATCCAGTCTCGTCTGTAACCGTCGATTCTGTTGATCCAGTCTCGTCTGTGACAGTAGATTCTGTGGATCCTGTCTCTTCCGTAACCGTAGATTCAGTGGAACTAGTTTCCTCTGTAACTGTCGATTCAGTGGGACTTGTTTCTTCTGTGATCGTTGTTTCAGTAGGACCGGTTGTTTCTGTAACTGTCGATTCGGTTTCTCCTGTAGAAGTAGTTTCATCTGTTCCACCAGATACTGTAGATTCAGTTTTGTCAGTATCCGTAGAACTCGTTTCGCCAGTTGGTGTAGTTTCACCAGAACTAGTTGAGTCAGTTTCGCTAGTAGATCCGGTCTCTTCGGCGACAGTAGACGCACTACTGTCCGTAGTTTCCGTTTCTCCTGTACCGGTCGATCCTGTATCTGACGTATCAGTGGCGACTGTTTCTCCCGAACTAGTTGAGCCAGTTTCGCTTGTGGATCCTGTCTCCTTACTTTCAGTGGAAACGCTGCTCTCCGTACTTCCTGTTCCTGCCTCTGTTGTCGATCCTGTAGCATCTGTATCCGAGGATCCAGTTCCTTCTGAACTTGTTGAGCCAGTTTCACTTGTTGATCCTGTCTCTTTAACGATAGTAGACTCGCTGGCATCGGTGCTTCCTGTTTCTGTCGTTGGTCCTGAAGCTTCCGTAACACCAGTTTCTCCCGAACTAGTTGAGCCTGTATCTGAGCTTGTAGAGCCAGTGTCTGAGCTTGTAGAATCGGTAACAGCAGTAGGTGTGCTCTCTGTTACTCTACTCGCAGTGGATTCAGTAGAACCAGTGGAGTCACTTGGTGAAGTACCCTCCGTATCTATGCTAGTAGGTGTGCTTCCTGTTTCTTCGACAGTTGATTCAGTTGAACCAGTCTCGGCTGAAGCAGTGGTATCAGAGGTGCTTGTTTCAGTCGGTTCACTGCCTGCTTCTAAAAAGTTTTTTTTTTTTTTTAAATTATGTGGAAATGCTTAAATCACAAATGCTACTTATATAACTAAGTATTTCTACGAATAGGCTCTTGGAGAATGGAAGGCAAAAACCGTGGATCTCTTTCCCAATGATTCCAAATAAATATGGATGTTTATATCTACTAGTTGTTGATGACGAATAAAAATTTACTTACCTTTAGTCAAAGGCATAACAGTAGTCGTAGTTGATGTGTCCTTGTTCTTTACTGCAGTAGAAGGTAGATCAGTGATAGATGTTTCACCGGAGCCAGTTTCGTCGTCGGTCGTATAGTCGGAGTCGGTGGTATCCGTTGTACTAAAACCTGAGCCTTCTGTGGTCAAATCGTCCGTCGATAGTGACGAACCTGAAAAACGAGAGGAATTATAAAATACTTGGCTTTTATTCTCATAACATGAAATTCGTGGCAGAAACAGAAAAAGATATAAGGTGGTAATTTTCATATTTTCTCAGCTGCAAGACTTGTAAGGTAAGCCGGCGCACGGGAGTAGCAGTGTATAGTAATATCTGGGTAATCTTTACGTATAGGTTAATAGTAAAGGTCAAGAAGAGTTACTTGATAAATAAACATTTACTGCCGATAAAGTCATTGAGAAGTGTTTCATGAAAATAAACGTTATTACAATTTATTAATCATGAAATCAATGCCTTAATACTCTATAAAAAGATATTAAATCGTACCAAAGCCTGATCCGGTTTCCATGGTAGATTCGTGCTCAACGTAACCTGCAAACCAAAATATAGGAACATGAGATTTTGTAGCTAACTTATTTAACCTTAGAACGATTGTTTATGTGAAATATTGTATAGGTGTTACAGCTAGAATAAAAAATATTACTGAAGACTGTATTTTGAGTGTCTGCCTCTTTATTATGCTGCGCGGATGCGTCAATTGAGCGCTGTGTGGAAAAGTATCCAGTTTTCAATTGCTTGGGTTCTTTAAAATCGTTATACATGGATGGCGACCAGCCCGTTAAAGAGTATAGATGACTCTTTAACGAGCTGGTCGTACCCCTTTCATTGCAAAAACCAAGTTGTGCTGAGTTTCACATATCACAAAGTTAAATTAATTAAAATTCAAAGAAATAACACTCACTAGGGGAGTCGCTCATCATGATGTCAGTCTGAAAGCAATAAAAACCATGATCATTTCGGTCCGATAATTAATAATAGTTAGGGCTGGTTCGAGGTGGCGCAGGAGAAGAATACCTGGAAGGATATGGGGGAGGCCTTTGCCCAGCAGTGGGACATTCAAGGCAAGTGAAAAAAAAAAAAAAATAGTTGGAGTTTGTTTTCATATAAGTCATCATTTAATTTTAATATTGTGTTTCCACTCGCACTGGGCCGCGTGGTGTATTCTGCCCCAACCCTTATCATAAATTAGGCCAGTGGCCCAGCAGTGGGAAGGTTATCGGATGACTGATGATGATTTTGTAATATAGGGCTTACCGTAAAGCTGTCCAGGCCGACTTCTTGGTAATCCTCTTCTTCACACTCTTCCTCTGTATCGTCCATAACGACTGTAGATGATCGGGAGACTGGCAGCAGATTGTCTAAAATGAAAAACAGAATCAAACAAGCGTCTTTTAGAGAGTTTACGTAATAGTTTCTTCTTTTTACCGATCAGCAAGGGGCGTACGCGCAAGCTAAGTCAGAAATACTAGCCAGATTAGCCAGTGTGTCTTCTTAAATTGTTCCAAAGTAATCGAGTGAGATCTGTCTCTTGACGAAATTGCTATACAGGGTGTAAACAGACCCTTCACGAAGCCGTCAACCATGCTTTCTATACATCAAACTAAGTAACTTTCTGCAAAAATTATTGCTGGGAAACGACTTTTTTTTTTGGGGTGAAAATTCAGGTTTTACAGTAAAACTCAATGTAACCCACTCAAAACATTGTGCTGATGGATGGATTGAATAGTACGGGGGTCGTGAAGGTGTTTAAAGTAAAAATCTTACATTAGAAACCTGAATTTAAAAAGAAACTTGTGAAAAAGTTGGAACTTTGACCCCCAATATCTCCGTAACTAGAAGGTTCCCAGGTATGGTCTAGAACAAAAAAATGATCGCAATGACGGGGAGAACAAGTACCTTTCGGCTTCGTTAAGGGTCTTTTTACACCCTTTATATGTGAATGTTCGGCGATTAAAACAATAGTTATCCCTATTCATTTCATTTTTCGAGACCATTTTCATTCAAAGTTTCTAAATTCTTAGTCATGCATATTTATTTATTTAGTACCTACGTGGAGGACTTACAGCTAATAAAAACAAACAAAAAAGGAAACCATAGTAGAGAATGATTTGATGCTGTCCAGGGATTAAGATTTACCAACGTTTGCATAAAGTACAGAAATTAAAAAAAGCAACAACAAAAATGGCGAAATATAGCATTTCATTATTATACCTACTAGGTATATCTTGGAGTTAAAATATTACAAATCAATGAGAATCACAGCCGTTTCATGTCATGCAATGTCACGTGATGTGTTTTCCTGCGAATACGAATGCTTTGGATCTACTCTATCTAACAAATATACTGGATCATTGTGAGCTCTATTACCTGGGTCGCAAGGTCCTGAGTTGCAGAGCTGCGTGGAGTCGAGCACGATGGAGCCGTCGCAGTCCTTGGCTTCCTTGTCTCCTCGGAAGCACATGACGCGTCTGTACTGCTCGCCTCCCCCGCATGTTTCAGTACACTAGGAACCAGATTATGTTTAGCGCTATAGGCACGGAATAGAAATCTTAAAGTACTTTAGCTATGGGGAACAATCTTCATCTTAAAACCTCAACTTATTATTAGACATGAATACCTACGCTTTATTGCAGTTTCTTGTCCTTTATTGTACACATTTCCAAAATCAATGTCACAATATGAAAATAACCCAGTATTGGATTCTTTAACAGAAAACTGTATGAGATAGATTTGCGAAATGAGTGCAGATTCAAAGTCATGCATATTTATTTAAGGATTTTCAAATCAATTTTGCAAGGTCATGAAAAAACGCTTCGCTGAAGTCTTCCGGACTTCAGCCATTTGGGAGAAAAAATGGTCGGAGCAAAAGTTTTCAATAATCATGGCCCGTTTAAAAATTAAAATGGTATTCCTAAATGTAAGAAGGATACTTACTTGTAAGTTTGCATGCTTTTATTTTAGCAAAACAGTATGATCTCATAACACCTCTGTATACCATGTTTTACGCAAATAAATTATCTTATCTTATCTTATCTTACCTCAGACCAAGGTCCAGCGAACCACTGCGACGGGCACTCCTCCTTGGGCACAGAGCAAGGTTTGGTGTCCTTGTACTTGGTAAGGTTGGCGCATTTGGAGTCTTCCACAATCTCTACGCCATCCCCGCTCTTATCTTCGTAGTACACGCCACAGAACACTTTCCTAGTCTGCACTCCCTCGCCGCAGTTCACTGAGCACTGTTGGGGAACAAAGAGAGGCTATTATATAGGGACTTGTACTGTTGAGGAGCTCGTGGCTAAATAATAACAGCCGCTCTGGTTGATTTTTAGGTTAAGCCGTGCTTGGCTAGGTTGGTCTGTGGATAGGTGACCACCCATTACATACCGAGTTTCTTCCGTGCCTAGGAAAGCCGTTGGTCCCGGGTGTCATTTGTAGATCTTTGACAGTCGTTAGGTAGTTAGTGGTCCAGAAGTCTGAAAACTAGTCTTACCAAGGAAGGGGTATCGTATTACCCAGTACTAACTGGGTTGTGGAGGTCAGATAGGCAGTCGCTCCATGTAAAATACTGGTATTTAGCTGAATCCGTTTCGACTGGAACCCGACCCCAATAAAGTTGGGAAAAGGCTAGGCTGATGATATGTTGTTGTACTGTTTATGGCGCACTGAATCGTTAGATGGTAGACGGAAACAAAAAAGGACAGCTAGAAACATATTATACTCCTTAACATAAAAAAGGGCCACCTTACGAAATGTACGTTGCAAGGGCGATTTCAGTTAATTTAATCGAGTTTAATTATTTGTAAGTTTCATCTGAATCTCTCTCTTTATCCATGAAAGAGTTACAAACATCCATCTATCCATGTTCACAAACAACGTACCTTGCCCCACTGCGTGGCGTACCACTGCACTTCGCAGTCCGGCAGTTCTTCTGGCTTGCACTCCTCAAAGTCTACAGGACGGTTGTGGTATGAGCAAAGGCTCTCGTTCAGCACTTGTCGGCCTTTCGTCGAACATACAACTAATCGTGTGCGGTTTTTCGAGGTACAGGAGTCGCACTGAAAAAAATAATAGAATTTTATTATTGAGATGGTGTTTATTTTTTGCCTTATACCTAGATACAACAGAAATAAAGATTTGTGGAACTAAGGACCGATTTATATGAAGGGATATAAGACAGAAAAACAATGAAACTTATAATTTTAAGATTATAAAGGGTGGCTGGTAATTAGAGACCGATACCTAGACTTGCAATTTTACACATCAATATGAACTACTAGCACTTTGCCCGCGACTTCGTCCGCGTGGGTTACGTACATTTTCCATACAAACAAAATTCCCCCTTTTCACCCCCTTAAAGGTTAAATTTCCAAAAACCCCTTCTTAGTGCTCCCCTACATTATAATAGGAAGCCGTGTATAAAATTTCACATTCCTAGCCCCAGTAGTTTCGGCTGTACGTTGATATGTCAGTCAGTCAGTTCTCCTTTTATATATATAGATTTTTAGTATAGAAGAAACTTGTAATGGCGTAACAATGGCAGAAAGCGCATGTGTGGAAAAACTGTGTGCTTCTAAATTTTTAGTTCCATAAGTTAGTACAATTATGTTAACTCACTCCAGACCAACTGGTCGTGACCCAGTCGATACCATCACAAGGCTGCAGCATGCAAGACTGTTCTTCTTCTGGTTTCTCCTCAGTACAGATTTCGTCATCCAGCACTTCAACGCGACCATCTTTCTTCTGGTAGCAGACCACCTGCCTGGTCTGCTTACCCTCGTCACAGAGCTTGTCACACTGATGGGGAAACAATTTGGTTAGTTGGCTCATTTGGACTTTGGGATTCAACAGGGGTGCTTTTAAATAGTCAGTGCTAGAACTGGCAAAATAATACGATATAATATCATTATGTAAGTGCCTACTTTAGAGTGGGATATAGATCTGTTACATTCAAGAATAGAGCACAAAAATATACAATAATTTGTATTATCTACCAGTCAGGTTAACAGTTGACTGAAACTAACCAGCGGTGGCAAAATGCAAAAAAAAAATTGAAACAATAACATAATTGAGTGGCATAAAATGTGTGTTAAGAAATGGTGGTCTCTAAAGGCATTATCACCATGAATTAAAGAATGCCATTGAATATCTTTTTAATAGTGTAGAAGGTAGGATGTGCTTACCGGTTTCCAATGTCCCACGAACCACGTGGGGCAGGGAGCATCCTCGTTACACTTCTGGAACACTTCAGGCTTTGGGCCCAGCAGGTCGAAACACTCCTTGTCCGGTACTATAGAGTTTTGACTGTACATACAAAATAATAGTTCTCTAGTGAATGCAGTTACACACAAGACTACTTCAGGTATTAATTGATGTTAATTTATAATTTGTCTTGTAAGGTGCAGTACTAACATGCAAAATCACGAGGGAATTCTTATGCCCGATTTCACCAATACCAAGAGACCCTAAGGACTGGAAATTCAACTCTCGGTTTGCTGAGCCTAGCGTCGAAAATTCTACAGCGCCTTTTTATTTACGTGTGTCCTGTTGTTTTAAAACATGGGCACTAGAATCAGAGCCTGATATCGAGTGGAAGATGAATGTCGATCAACTCATGAGCATCATCGCACAACGTCGCTAGCCTGTGTCTAACAAATCAGTTTTCATCAAAAATTGTTCTGCCACGCATGTCATGGAGATACTCTGAAAGCTTACCCATTGGCAATAATCTTCTGGCAGGTGACCTCCCTGGACCGGACACCTCCACTGCCGCATCTTTGTGAGCACTCTCCCCAGGGTCCTTCCACCCACTGCGCGGGACAGGGGTCGGGATTGCAGGACTGGTTGGTGGGGGGCTTCAGACCCTCGTCACACAAGCTATCGTCGACTATCTCCAGTTCTTCTCTTGATCTGCATGTCACGTTACGGGTTTGAAAACCTAGGAAAATTTAAAGGGTGGTTTATTTATTTGTATAAAAATCAAATGTTTGCAGCTTAGAATAGTGTCTTAGTTTTTGCTTCATAAAATGCCCTATGCATTTTAAGTACATGAACACTTCCAGTACAGAAGTGGATTATAAGCTGAAAAAAGGTCGTGATAGAGGAATTGTGAACATGTTTTACAATTATTAAACTGCACTGTTATAATTTTATTCTTCTCCTTGGTCCAGGAACGAGTTTTGGGATAACGGCATCTAGCGACGCCTGCCCACATAATAAAGGCCACCGTAGTTTGTATGCTAAGAGCTATGAGAACAACAAGTGCGCAGTTTGCTCACCTCCACCACAGGTGGCGCTGCAGGGCGTGAACTGTTCGTGCACCCAGTTGTATCGCTTGTCGGTCGGGGGCGCCGAATTTTTAGGCACGCTGTACTCGTACTGGATCCCCACGTTCTCGTCTTGAAGGAGGAGCTGGGAGAGAGGATATTTTATTAGTTAGGCACATACTCAGTCAATTATAACTTAGAGACCTGTTGAAAGACTGTCAGGAAGGGCAAAATTTTTCCGAGTTCTAAATGCAAGAGAAAGTTTTTTTTTTCGTAAAACAATCCTGGCGATACAGCCAAAGAAGCATTTCAGCAGTCGCAATTTAGGAGGGACTAAATTCAATGTGTAATTCTTAATTAAACAAATGTTCCACTTACAGAAAGATACAGAGGTTCATTGGTTGGTCCCAGGCAGCGCAGTTTGTCGGGCGCGGCATAGCCTTGCTGACTGCGCTCGTAGGTCCAGAGGGCGCCGGCGATCGTGATGGTCCTCGGGAAGTCGATGTGGTAATGGCCGTTCAGGTAGTAGGTGCCGTTCTTAGCTCTTAACGCTGAAGAAATTTAATGGTTTTTAAATAACACTTTTTTTTAGTTAGCAGGCCGAAAGCCCTGAGAGGAAAAATTGCAAGGTACCATAACATCACCCATACTTTTTCACTACGGATTTGTGGAGGACAATATACTCTAATTCAAAGCATTTAAATAAACCATTTACTGTCACTTTCGGATTATAGATTATTATCAACACTTACCCAAATAATTGTTTGAAGGTGCAACTTCTGCAATATTAATGCTGGTAGAGCCAGCAGGGATCAGCAAAATATCGTTGTATCCTAAAATAAAAATATTAAAGATTTAAAAGTTTGTAAAACAGGCATCGATCTGGCGTTTTTAGCCAGACGCTTTAGTTTTAGCATCAATTTAGGTGCATTTGTCGCCTTCAGTAAGCCAACTTACCTTTCACAAGATCCTGTGAGTCGATGATCCCGCCAGTGGTGCGACAATTGGCGCCGTTCCCTCGGCACTCCCGACACTTGTCCTCCCGCGCGGGGGAATTCAGCATCATGTCGCAACCCACAGGCTGGTGGAAATAAGGATTAATTGCTTTCGTTTGAATTAAGGTCAAAGGAAAAATAAAGAAGAAAATTGTAGACCCTCGATTCTTTTATCTAATCTGTTTGGTCCAAAATTTTGCTACGGATCTCCGCTCATGACGCAATCAGGTCACCACAGATGACAGAGCAAACAGTGCAAGATGAATTTAATAAACGAAAAATGTATTAGACGAAGTAACCAGATCGAACAGTTGAATTACCTGGCATCTGCCATTGACGCAGACGTCAAAGGACTCGTCGTTACACCTGGTGCCGTCTGTGACCTGCAGTTTGTGTCGGAAGTAGAACCGCTCTCCATGGGGCATGCAGTTCAGCTCGCAAGGATTCGGAGCCTTCGTGTATGGCACCCAGCTAAGGATTACAAAAAAAATACATTTCTGGACGAAGTGAACGATGTTTGGTTCATGTGTTGACACTGATGATACGAATATATTAACATTAAAATTATATTAACATTGGCGCAGTTAAAAAAATAATAATGGTGAAGTAATCTTGAAAAAGATTGTACTATTCGGACTCCAAAAAAAAAAAAATCTTTACGCCAGAGCGTAAACGCATCGGCGTCCCTTCCACGCCAATAATGAAATTTGTTTGTGCCATTTTACAATATTCCATTAATGTAGTTTTAAATAATAGAAAAAAGAAACACAGAAAACTTAACTTAATTATTTTGTCCTAAAAAAAATGTCGCTTTTTTGTCGTCTATAGACGACGGTGGCGTGTTGGGCACGTTTTCATTTGTCGGCTATACACGATCGTGGCGTACAAAAGGTTAATTAGAAAACGGGGCTTATTCGTCGATGATAGATTGATAATCAAGTCAATAATAATACGTAATATCAGAAGGGCTTTCCAGTTCTTATATTCATACTATTGGAAAATCTGAGATAAATACAATCAAACTTGCTGGTAGGAGGTGGCGTTCTTTAGTTTCTCCATGGGGCTTTTCCTCATGGAGGACCACAGGAAAAAGGCCGAGGATTATGGATGTATGTAAATTACTTGTATTTGAAACCCCTGAAGAGTTTTTCGTTGAACTCGGCGCACTGCTCAGCTCTGAAGTCGCCGCCATCAGGACAGTCCTGCGTCTGACACGAGAAGTACTTCGTGTCGCCTCCTCTGCACTGAGACTGGTCCTCTGGCCTGAAAACATAAAAAGAGTTTAAGTCGAGGGAAATCATGTCAGATCACGCAGTTGCTGAAGATAATTAAAGTCTTGGTATATTTTCCGCTTTCACCGGGGTTTTCGTAAAATTTTGGGGAATACAGTTAGAATCTCCCCAAATTCTATGTATAATATAATAAAAATCTGCCCGGTTGCTCTACCGCTGGACTAGCTTGGCAAGAGCCGTACGGGTGGCAACTGATGGTAGTCTAAAGCTTATAATGGGAAAGATTTTTAACTTAAATCTATCTTTACTGTTATAAAGTTTTAAAATTTGTTGGTAAGTTTGTATGTAGGGGCTAATCTCCGGAACTAATGATCCAATTCTAAAAATTCTTTAACTGGCAGAAAGCTACATTATTCGTGGGTGCTATGGGCTATAAATTATATTTAAATCATGATCAGCCGAGTTATAACAATTTTTCGGACGAAGTCGCGGGCGAAGTGCTATAGTGCCATAATTTATTATATCTATAATGGTAAATTCCGCCATTCTGCGTTAGCTTAACACCTTAAAGTATTTAATTAATTTAGAAATGCATACTGCAAACATATCCTCTTTTGACTGGCGACGCCTCCTCCGCATGTTCTGGAGCAGGGGGACACCTCTCCCCACTCCCCCCACGGGCCTGAGCCCTCTCCTCCTGGGATGACGTAGGATGCGGGTAGGTACAGCCCGGCGCCTTGCCGCCTGTGTCTGGTGCGGTGTTGGTGTACCTGGTGAAGGCAAAATATAATTAGTGAGAGTGACAAAGAAAAGATGGATGGACTGTGAGAAAGATGATAATTAAGGGTTGTTAAAAAGTGACGTCAAAAAAAAAATGTTTCTAATGTATGTTCCGCGATTCGAGTAGTTTTCGAGTTATAGCTTCTTGAAAATTGTATTGCAGTCGCTTTAAAAAAAACGATCTTTATTTCTTGAGGTAAGGACAGAAGAATGATGATGACTTGAAATCAATTGCAGAAGTAGCATTTTATTGTTGACCCAAGGCATGTATAAGGTAAAGCAAAGCTTGGACATGGTACAAAAAACTAATAAACGTTTTTTTCTCCCAACATGTCCGAGACTTAGAAAGAAAAAAAAATGAGTTCTTGCGACTAATCTCTTACACATTATTCGTTGGTCCTTTGAGACGGGATATGCTCACGCGCCCATAATTCCTTACGTAAAAAAAAATACATTAAAGTTGCTAATACTGCACTTTTGACAAAGTTGAGTTTAATTTACATAATACCGCCGGTTACTGGCTGTTCCAAGTAGCCGTACTATTGCCCACTCCAAGTCACCTATTCCTCGGACAGTAGCCGCTATTAACGCTCTCCTGGACTCAAACAAAAGTCTTGATATGTTTGCGGATGAATGGAAGGTGATACTATCAGAATGTTTGATTTTCTGTGAGAAGAATGCATGACTGGGTTAAATAAATTAAATGTTAAATAGTGTAATTGGCTTCGCCCGTTCTATTTAAAATAAATAAATGTCTAAATAAGTGTCTATAATAATGCTACCACACAATCTACATCTTAAAAGTTATACAGGATACAACAAAAAGTAGACAAAACAAAATAAATTCGTACACAAAGTAGTGAAGTAGGAAACGCTTCGGCTTGATCAAATAAATAACGTGTCCTAACGCTCCTAAGCCACGGTGTTGGAGTGGTCACACTTGTCTTGTTAGCCGAGGTGCGTGGGGCTAACAAACGCACTGTCTAGCCGTACGTGTTTCCGATTTGACTCGACAACTGGGGATAAGGCTTGTTCACATTTTATAAAGGTGCTTATAGGTAAACGCTGGTGAATGCACTACCCGCGTATTATTATCGTGCATGCATTTACGTTAAGTTAAAGAATTTTGTAAGGCCCTTGAAATAGTTATTGAAAGTGACATTTTCTCCTAGCTATAAATGAACACTTATAAGACCATCAGGTGAAAGTCTTGCTGCCCACTTTGGATTTAATTGATTTCAATCGTGAAATGACCATACCATAACTAAAACCAACGTGTCCAAAAGAGTATTATAAAACGATCAAAAACAAAATTAAAACTACATGTTAAAATTAAATCAGTTCATAAAAATAGTTTAACAGAATATGGTGGGTTCATAGACACGCGCCACCCGCCGCGTTTATTAAGTAACGCGCGATGTGAAACAGCTCTTAGGAATAAAACGCGCGTCACCGCTGGGTGTATGTAAAATGTTATGACGATAAACAACTTGTAGTACATTACCGACGCTGCGTCAGTGTTGCAATGTGCTGCTCTGCGGGTGAGGAGCACTTGGGGGACAGGGCCGGAATTGGGTGGGTGAAAGAGGTGCCTTTTGAATTTCAAATTGAATTCATTCACTCACTGTTACCCTACCTAAACTGCAAGGTTCAGAAAAAAGCAAACCCCAAAACTCATCCCCTGAGTCAAAAAATTGTATGGATTTCGTCATTTTGTCCAAAAGGTTATTCGTTCGGGTTCCTTAAGGCGCGAATTACACAGAAACGGCGTACGGTGAAGGCGCGGCGCAGGCATGATGCCGCTTCAAAACGTTTTCATACAAAATGTACGTAGGCGACGAGTCGTGAATTACACTTAAGCGGCGCGGCGCAGGCACGCCGTTCTTTCGTTTCCTTATAAATTCCACGCCTGCGCCGCACCTTACGCCTTACGCCGTTTCTGTGTAATTCGCGCCTTAAATAAGCTTCCTGCACAGCGCAGTAACAAATTATCATACGTCAAGAGACAACTCCATCGCAACTTTATCTGGTTTACATAGCTTAGTTAGATCTCTCGATTTTGGCGAATTAGTTGATTCAAGTGATGTATTGAATCTAACATTATTTCATGACGCGAGACAGAGAAGAGAATTATACGTCAAAACTTACTCCGAACTAAAAAAGATTTTTCCATCTAAAAGACATTCAATCAATTCATAAGTTTCTCTTTGCACCTGAGGTCCTAGACAATACCTAATGACATTCTACTAGCTTTACATAGGCCGCCGAAAGGCTTATGTCAACCGAAAGTCGTAGCAAGGCTTTGAAAGCGACTGGCTCTCTGTACCAATCTCCAAGTCCGGCCCACAATTGCATTAAGCGAAGGTACTTGTTGATGAAGTGTAGTCACAGGTTGTAGGTGACAGTTTATTTTCATTTCCCCCGCTCGACACGCCACCTGTCGGCGACAAGCGACAGCAGGAAACGAACGGCATTCAGGTTTAATTACTCTAGTGAAGCGAGTTGGCGAAGAAGAAATATGGTGATTGAACTTTAGACTGCTAGGATGTTAGAGGCTGTGAAATTCTATTTATTTAGTCAGTGTGAAATTAGTCGATAACTAATTATTCTCACTTCTTATCGGCCGTTGCTTATATTATGCAATAGAAATAATAAAACTTGAATTATTATATGGGTGGCAGTGGCGAAGGTACCATACAATTCGATTCCTACTGGCTTCCGTTTGAAAAATGGCACAGTCAGTATTGTATAGACAAATAATAATATCAAAATCAAAATTAACCCTTCGCTACTGGTAGGTAGGTACTGAACTTATATTCATTACTGAAAGTAGTTTTAAATATTCGATGCGCCAATCAGTTATATTAATAATCTGCTACAACACTTACGATCATCTACAATAACTGTCTAAGACAATGAAATTGATCTAAATGATCTAATAGTCAGGCGCCGGCGGCGGCGTCGGCTATAAACCAGTATCCATCAACCGAAAATAAAATATTACAAACGACAAACAGTTTAAGAAATGATAAATCCGTATGTTGATCATCAAGTCATACATCCAGAAATAGTACTTACTGGGCAAAAGGAGGAAGGGGGAGGAGATGCGCGCGCGCACCCATCGATAGGCGCCAACCCTGATTAGATTTATGACTATTCTCATGTTTTTCTATTAGTTTTGATTAGGGCTGTCAGTTAACTTATTTATTTTATAGTTCTCTTGAGTGTGACTATTTAATTTTCAACAGGTACCTTAAATTCTAACGATGACTGTCTACATTGATAGAAGAACGTGCTCTTCATAAAGATGCAGCCACTAAATATTAATGTTGTAGGCTGTGCTATAAATATCGGAATGCAGGCTGAGTCAGACATTTTTCCGGGTCTGTTAACAGTGCCATGGGTAACCAAGCATTTGAAGGACAACAATTAATATTTCTCACTATACCTCTTCATCTTAAAGAAAAGCCCTTTCAATAAATATTCTTTTGAAGAAGGAGATAAGATGTGACCAGATGTGAAGTTTCTTGAGCACAGACTTCTTCCTGAGATTACAGAGACCTAAAAGTTTAGAACTACATAGGTATTTGTAAGCTTGGCTTGATTTACATGAAGATATAATAAAGGTCTTCAATCCTTTTTTTGCTTATTCGAGACCGACAGGCACACAGCAAAGTATCTTCATACCATATTTGTGAAGCCATAATTACATTTGCTTACTTACATTTTCGTTAGTAAGATAATAAATAATCAAAATAATGAATGGCCACGGCCAGCCCTACATGTAATACTCTAAGTAATGAAACGGGTCGGCTCACATGATCTCACGCTGTGACTGCCACGAGTCTTCATCATACCCGTCACTCTCAACGGAATCCAATGAAACATACTCGTTGTAATTGTAATAAGACCATGTTCATTAGTTTTTGGCTATTTTCGTTGTAGTTAACTTAGTGTTAGCCAGAATAAATTATGTTTCATTTAGTTAAAATTTGGTTTTTTCGCTCCGATTTTGGTTAACACGGATCGGTTCATGAACCAGCTACATAATCCAATTTTATCTACTTCCTATCTAAATGGTGTAAAAAGATCCTTAACGAAGCCGAAGCACTTGGTTTCCCCGTCATTGCGATCATTTTTTTGTATTGGACCGTACCTGGGAACCTTCTAGTTACGGACATATTGGAGGTCAAAGTTCCAATTTTTTCACAATATTTTTTTAATACTACTTTTTAAGGTTTCAACTTAACTTTATCCTGTATCCATCAGCACCAAGTTTTGAGTGCGTTACATTGAGTTTTACGGTAAAACGTGATTTTTCACCCCAAAAAAAAAAGTCGTTTCCCAGCAATATTTTTTGTATAAAGTTACCTAGTTTGATGTACATAATGCTTGGTTGACGGCTTCGTGAAGGGTCCGTTTACACCCTGTATTTTTATGAAAATCGTGCTGAAAACGATTGAATCAAAGTCAGATCTTTGACCCTACTAGCGGCATGCATCATCTTACTTCTATTAGAAATAGCCGTAGGCAAATAAGTTAAATTCGCAGCCCCCATAAAAAAAACTATCATCTATTTCTAAAACGACCACCAATAAATCTATATCAGTACCAACACCACTTAGCTACTTTAAAACATTGCTAAATTACTTACAACAATATGAGATCGCGAATTTATTTACGAAACTCGTCAATCATGTATTGGCGATCGCATAAAAGTCAGTTGCTCATTCGCGAGTGCGGTGCGATGATTGAAATATTGCCTCGGCGGCTGGTTCTGGTCATTACTGTCATAAAGTATGATCGCGCGGTCGCGGTCGCGGTCGCCTGATAGACCAGTGTCAAGGTTTGGCGGTCGACGCTCTCGGGAATGGGATTAGATTTGTTTAGATGACTATTTCTGCCCGCGACTTCACTCGCGTCAGTTCCGAAATTACCCCGCGGAAACATACTATGGGCGTTTGTGCACTACAAGGAATTTTATTGTCCGGTAGTCCGATTTTTAACGGTCCGATGTGGCATGAAAAAAACGGATGATTGGCTTGTGCACTTGTCCGTCTTTACTCGGATAGGTGCGGCGCAGTTTAGGGTAGCTCTCTTTGAAACTACACGCCACGCACGCGTAATTACGCTAGGAACGATGAGTTTCTTGGATCGTCGGCAGTTGCTTGCTTTATTACTTCTACGAGGGAAGACGTAAAGACAAAAAGAATTTTGGGCTCATCCCCTTTTTTTTCCGATTGGTAATCATCAAATGACCCCTTCCGCTCTGGGCAGAGTGGAAGGGAGTGTCAGACTCATACTGACAACCCATCCATGTTCCTTGTTTGCCCTTTGTGTTCCAGGCCCTCGGTATCTCTTTCGAACAGTCCCGCAGCCTTCCTTTCCTTTTAAGTGAAAGGTACCTGACTGGGTCATTTTACATAAACCACAATAAATCGAGGCAGGACGAAAGAATTCATTTTAACTACTATCGGATGTCTACAGCTGCTTATGATTTTTTTTAAACGGCCAGGAATGGGTTAAAGTAAAATGTCGGACGGTAAAATTACGTATAAGGCACAAACTAGTATAATATACATTTATGGCGTGAAATATCGGACCGTAAAAATCGGACAGCCGGACAGTAAAATTCCTTGTAGTGCACAAACGCGCCCTACCGCTATAGTATAAAGTATCCATGTCGTAACCCAGATCATAACAGTCTACCTGCGAAACTAATGTTATCTTCACACACGGAGTTACTTTCAGATTTATAAAATTTGTATGGAATAGTTTGGATGGAAAATTTCAGGCCATGACAATAGGTTGTGTGGAAGATAGAACTGCCAAGTATTAATGTACTTACATTATGTGCGTAGTGATGCCTCGAAGCCGTCCATGTTATACAATTACTTAATACGATTGCTGCCAAAAGCAGCGATCTGAAACAATAAAACAATATATTTAGTTTGTAGTAGTGGAAGTGACGAAGTTTTGAACAAACAAAAAAATACTGTCGAGCCAGTGACGGTACGCTTGGCGCTGTGTCTGAGCGATTGGCTGCTGCGTTGCGTGTCGCGGATTCGATTCCCGCACGGAACAAATATTTGTATGGTCTAGGTATACGTAGTAGATGCAGGTCTGGCTGTTTGTTTATGTGATTTTAAATGTTTGTAAAAGCACCCACAATAAAGGAGAAATTTTTCTAGTGTGGGGAAAAGTTTTATGTAAAAAATGTCACAAAGAAGAAGGGTACAGTCACGGGCACCAATATGTATACACTTTCCTAAATTTAAAAGCAATTTTCGCGAGAAATAATGATTGTAATTTGGAGATATGATCTGTTTCATAAATTTATGAGTTCTAGAATACTATGTCCGTAACAACATAAAATTTTAATCAGATCAGTAGGAGAAAAAGACTTTTAAAATTTGTTAAGTGTTTACATATTGGTGCTCGTGACTGTACACTGCTCTACTTAGATTATTAATTAATTATAATTATATTAACAAAGTAGTTAAGGTAAATACCACAATCCGAGTCTAATTTCAAACTTAAAACTGGGGTTTAAATTACAATCGTTCATTAAATAACAAATAGCTTTCATAAAAATAAAGAAAAGAAAAAAGGATGCCAAGTAACTATCGGATTAAAACGAAAATAACATATTTATCGACTTCAAACATCTAAGTACAGTCCAAAAGACCAATTATAAGGCGTAATGGTATGTAAATAAAAGTTTAATCGACGCGTTCATCTTCGGTGTCGTCTGCCGAACACCGAAACGTCGATAGAATTCGTCGATAAAGGACTCACGGGCCTGTAACTGTACCTTTGGGCTGGCATTGATAACATCTCTATTATCTAATAGAGTGTGAGTTAGAAGAGGTCAGCGATTTTTGGGACTCTTGAAGATTTAGCTTATTAAATGAGCCCAATTTTCAACCCATTTTTATCCACCTCAAAAGATTCTTTGAATGTCCAAAAAACATTAAGTTTACTATTGATTTTTTTTTGGCGAAATAATTTGGTCCTCTTGTCCTCAAGTACTTAAAGTCATCACCATCTCATCTGTTTTAATAAATAACTAAGTTGGAAGATCCTATTCCTATCAAAAGTACAAACGGAGTTTCAGGAGCTTTTACTACGTTGCAGCCCAGCTATTTTTAGATTATTCGTATTTTTCACGACCACCCCCACAATTAATTTAATTCCTCCAACTAAAATAAAAGGACGTATTACCGCAAAAATGACAACACGTATCATATAACAAAATCAGTCCGCGCAGTTTTCATGACTCACACATTCGATAATGAAGTGAGTCCCACGGGACATTGGTCCTTGGAACCGTGATGAAAGCGAAGAGTTAATTACCCTCCGTGGCCGAACAAAGGCTGTTCCCTCACAAACCGACAGTAACCAAGTTACATCGGTTTAATTAACACGAAAGTAATCTGAGTCGGAATAACGTATCATTGCTCTTTAATACTGTTAATTAGTCTGCATGATGGTTCGGTAATAAAATTGTTATGTGCTATTAAAATGTTTTGGTTTAGAGCTTTGGTTAGTGGCAGATGGGTTGTGGATTTGCATTGATGTGTATTACCATATACGGTTTACTGAATATGAAAATAGGTAAAATGGAGGTGCTGGAGGTCAAGAAATGAATAATCTATTACTTATAATAGCGTGACTTTTGCTCCTTTCCATGTAAAGAAACACCGTTTCTTTAAGCTCTAAAGGGAGCCCTCCCTTTAGACTACATTTTAGAGAAGTGTAATGATTCAATAATGAATACCTAAGATTCAAAAATTGACAGCCAAAATTAAATCTATCCTATCTTACGTCTAGATCAACAGTAGTGTACCTAACATAAATCATCATCTCCGAACATTAAGGAATTGAAGGTCAATCTCAAAAGGACCAACTTCCTTAATACTATGGTCCTGGCAGTCACAAGTTAGGCTACCAAGGCTGGCTATGTCTGAATAATTTGAATATTACGATGCAAATGCGCCCATCGTATGACACGAATGCACAATTACATATCGATAATGATTCATAGACCCAGCTAAGTGTCCGTAATACGGTGTTAAGACGATGGCATCCGGTCGCGATACGTATATCTAATTCGGTATTGATTATTTTTTAATTTGATTAGCGAAGTGCATTGATGTGTGGCGCATAATAATAATATGCAGGTATTGTTTTACTTTTTAGGTCCTCGAATCAGGCAAACCAAATATCCGAAGGAGGTCAAACTGTACATACACTTGTCCGGGTAAGTATGCTTGCGCACATAAGTGTGGTGAGGAGAGCCCCTGAGGTTTTAGAGGTATAGAGAACTTATTAGCTAGATATTTCGGAATTAATTAACTCTTTTCCTGTTTCCTATCTATGGGTGTTGCCAAATATCGTACCTTCGTTGTTCGCTCCACCAAGATTCAGGTGTTCACCTGCGGCAGGTTAGACTGGAGGCTGAGGTCAGCCTCCAGTCAATGTTGAGGTAAACATAGTTGAGAAACAGGCTAGGAAAATGATGGGTGTTTTCAAAGTATCTTCATGGATTACTACTGTAATCAAGAGGCGAATTTAAGAAACCGATTTTTTTCCTCCGTACGTTGTTAATGATTTTGTAAGGAATGTTAAAATAAACAATCTACCAAATTGAAGTCGGTAACAAGTTCCTTTCATTTCTGCCAAGAATTCTTTGTAACTGCTAAACAAATACCGATGAATTACGAGAAGTGTAAACAGTACCTAAGGTTAACACTCTAACTCAAAGGGAGCCGCGAAGAGCTTCGATCTTTGCCAATAAACAGTCGCACGCGCATGATTTGTTAGAACAAAGACCTACACTAAAGTCATGTCAGGATCAATCGTGTTTTAGTAAAGAACCAAAGATATGCGGTGGATTCAACGGGCCGGTTTCATCTGCAAAACTTTATAAACCAATTTTCTAAAGGGCAAGGACCTGGACCAGATCCAGGTGTTCGCAAAACCGTGATCGTTCTCTTTCTGAGAATAAGAATAAGTAGAATCTTTGAATTGGACAGCTAGGCTGGCAACAGTGGCAACAGACTAGTGTTATACCTATTTATTAGACAAGAGAACTTAAAAATTTGCAATTCGTGACCAGCATCATTATGAAAGGCAACCTAATGATTAGTTTATTATGACGTTTTATCTACACTAATATTATAAAGAGGAAAGATTTGTATTTTTGTGTGTAAGTTTGTAATGAATAAACTCAAAAACTACTGTGCCGATTTCAAATTTTTTTTCACCATTAGAAAGCTACATTCAACCCTGAGCAACATAGGCTATATTTATTACTAGAAAAAATTACGGGGGAAATTAGGGGAAAATAAATTTCCACCCGTGAGAAGCCGGAACAGGCCGCTAGTTTAAAATATAAGTAAAAGCTGCTACACACTGCAAATATAAAAGCAATATAGCTTTGTCCTAACAACATCCTATCATTTGTCGCAAGAGGTGTTGCGTCAAGTGTCTAACATTTAAACATAACAGCAGTTACTCGTGTCCAAAACAAACGACAGCCCACAAACAGTGGCTCTTAGTTATCGGGTAGTTGCACAGGCAGTTGGTAACTACTAGTTATGCAATAGGTCGTAAGTCGTGGCTGTGTGCTGTCATCTTTCTTTGATTAGTTTGTTGTATTTGTACAGCCTAGTGCTCAGGTGTTTTTAAGTGGGACTTCCTCGTTTGGTGTCAGTTAAATCTTAGTGGGTTAGGTTGGAATTGATGAGATTATTTAAGTTCTTAGTTGGCTTTTTTCACTGGTGTAGCAGACTGCCCCTAGAGCCTTTTTTTTTTGGGATGGGAAATCATCAAATAACCCCCGCCCTCCCCCCGCTCTGGGTGAAGTGGGAGGGAGTTTCAGTCTCGTACTGACTCACACCCATCCATGTTCCTTCTTTGCCCTTTGTGTTCCAGGGCCGCGGTGTCTCTTTCGAACAGTCCCGCAGCCCCGGCAGGTGCCCCTAGAGCCTTGACGAGTAAAAAACGTATTTCATTTTCCTACAACGATTTTCAACAGGTTTGGCATTAGTTTTTCGATAGCTTATATCTATCAATACATTGTGGACATTTCGTCATCATTATCGCTGATGAGTTACTTGGTCTAGGTCCTCATAGAGCACCAGATGACCGATAAGTGTAACTAAAACATTTATTCGTAAAAGCTCTTTTATTGCACCCCTAGCAAAAAAAGGACCATTTACCCGTATCCAAGATAGAACGGGACTAGTACCAACATCCCGGCATCCGACACCACTTCCTACTAATCAGCATGAACTGTTCTGTCATCGCTTTCCCTGATAAAGTATAATTGTGTCTAGGTCCTCAGTGTGCACCGGATGAGCGATAACTGCCGTCATTCCTGAAAGCTCTTTTATTGCATTGTCTAAAGGGTGTAAAAAGACCCTTAACGAAGCCGAAAGCCACTTATTCTCCCTGTCATAACGATCATTTTTTTGTTCTAGACTATACCTGGGAACCTTCTAGTTACGGATATATTGGAGGTCAAAGTTCCAATTTTTTCACAAGTTTTTTTTTATAACCACTTTTTAAGGTTTTAACTTTACTTATACTTACTTTACCATTCAAAGCATCCATCAGCACATTGAGTTTTACAGTAAAACATGATTTTTCACCCCCAAAAAAAAAGTCGTTTCCCAGAAAAAAAAAATTGCATAGACTTACTTAGATTGATTTACAGAATGCTTGATTGACGGCTTCGTGAAGGGTCTATTTACACCCTGTATACTTTAACAAGCTTGATTAAAATGTATCCGAAAGGACCATTTTCCCGTATCCTCCAAGATTGAACAGGACTAACAGCAACATCCCGACATCCGACACCACTTCCTACTAATCAGCTGGGTATAATAAATTGTCAGTGTCGGCCACGGCATCCGACACCGCACGTAATGACGCGGCATCCGTCCGACACGCCGCTGTCAATTAGCTGTGAGCTGATGGACTGATGGTGGAGCTGAGAAAGTTTACTTGTTCAGGACATTATTCTATGTTGTGTTATTTTGAAGATGGTTGGGAAGGTATGTGCTGACTATTGGATAGTCCGTCTTTAGAAGAAGTGATGCCACTATCTGATATTTTAAAAGCTTACAAAAGTTCCAAAGGTTTATATGCAGTATTAACTTTGGAGAGACAGTACGTATGCGTTTAGGCTTATGTATGGGGTGGCTTGGGGGCGAGTTAATAATAATTTACGCCTCTTTACAAACAAAAAAGTACTTTATTTGAAGACCACGCATGATCCCAGCCTCTCTAATGTTGGCTTCAGCGTAGTTTAACGTTTGGCCTTTCAAGCTTATAAAATGAATATGCCATTTCGTGGTCCTTTTACCCCCGGGCCGCCACTACACTTCGTGATTTAAAACAATAAACATGTCATCAAAACAATAAAACACTAGAACAATCCCAATGCAATTCAGACGCCATTGCTAACTTAGACATTTGCAACACGACTCCTGCGCAATAAAGTAACCGTTAAGCGTCATTTACATGTACGTGCGGCAGAGGCCGCCACAGGCGCATACATTTAATTTCGCCATGATATCACTATGACACTACACCTAATAATAAACTATCATAAATTTCATCGGAGTCCTGTCCCCTATCGAATATTAATAAGTACATACATATATTGGCACTCTATTGTCTGCTTGAAGTGTTCAAATGAATCGAATGTGGGTAGTTAGCAGTATGTTGTATGCAAGACCTTTTGTCGTAGAGTTATTGTGATTGGATGTTAAAGAATGGGAATTGGTTTTAAACAGACTATGTCTGGGAGCTTTTTCTTGCGAAAATTGAAGTACCTACCTAAAGCTTTTACAGCTGTAGCCACTAAAAACAGGAACTTTATCCTAAAAACCTAGATATAGGACCTGGGTATAGATGGGTTTTCCTGTTTGTTTCAGAGGACCAATATTTTGTCTTACGTGTCTTAACAAAAAGACTCCTAATAAGAATACAGTAGTTTTCTTCTGGAAGAAAGTCTCTAGCAAACCCAAGCTTTGGAGACATCACATTCTAACTGTATTGACTTAAGCTTTAAAGGTAAAGAAGCGCATTGTCATAGGTATAGTCGATAAAAATGTATTTGGACAGATAATGTTTAATCATTAATCTATCAATAGTTATTTGCAATTAACGTTGAGAAGAATGCACTTCGATTGTAATGCTGTCATTATGACGTGTTGTTTAATCTACAGAGCCACTAATGCAGCTGTCAGCTATTTTCGATAACATCAATCCAAAGCTCTTAAAATCTATCAATAGTTTGTCATTAAAAGCTATTTATTTCTAGAATTCTATCTTTCTTGTTGATAAATATACAAGTTACTAAAAAGACTCAAATATAACAATAACTGCACCTACTTATTATTATGATTTGGGTATTTTAATTAAGTAACTTGTAAATTTGAAGTATATTTATCTCCGTAGGTAAAGATTGGAGTGACAAAATAATGGAAAAGTTAAATTATGTTAAGAGGTGCGATGCCGATGCGCTGCGCGCGCGTCGTTTCCGACGCAGCCGCCCGCCCGCGGCGCCGACGCCGGCGCGTCTGCGAACGGACGATTAGCATTCGCACAGCGATACGCTAAAAATAACAGTTAGATAATCGCGATGTTCGATCGATTAGAAGTTCGGAGCTACACATTTTTTTTGTAGCGGCTTTTTTGAATTGTAGATGGCGCTGATAAGCCGTATTTGGTCAGAATGGAAGCCAAGTCAGTTGATAGTCCAAGTATTTTGTCTATCACTAGCATATTATATCATGTGAAGTTTTACTAAGAATAGAAGATAGTTTGTCCAGAAAAAAAAACATAAATGCTAGTCAAAAATTTTGAGCTTTGTACCTTGGAAATGCAAATCATGGAGTTTCGTACGTATTTGCTCATAGTGTGTTCCTCGTTGACCCAGCAAACAACTATGTTTACACTGTCCATCGAAAGCTTTCAACCCATTTGGGTACACAAGCAAGCTTCGAAAACACTTCTGCTTGGCCTGATTGTGGAGCAACGAATGACATTAAATAAATAGCAGAAACTATATTGCTAGCCACACAAAAGATGTATTAAAGATCGGGATTCGTCACTACCCTGGATACAGTATTGACTTCAGTGGCGCATTCCGGTTCAGCAACCCGCCCCTGCTATCACACTGCTATCGTCTACTTGATATATTTTTAGGGTTCTGTACCTCAAACGGAAAAAAACGGAACCCTTATAGAATCACTCGCGTTTCTGTCTATCTGTCTGTCCATCTGTCACAGCCAATTTACTCCGAAACTACTGAACCGATTGAGTTGCAATTTAGAAAATTAAAATTTTTATTAAAAAAAAGAATAGTTTTGCAAACTATATCGAGTTACATATCAAATGAAAGGGCTCATTGTCAGCATTTAATTATATATTTTTTGTAATTTTAAGATTTAGTTGATTTTGAGATTTATTTATTTTAGTAGTTATTTAAGAAAGCAGGCGAAATTGACCAGGGGCCTTAACTTCGAAACTACAGGGCCGAAAATTGTGAAAAAAATAGTTCTTTGCCTATATATTACAGGAAAACTTATATGAAAGCTCTAACAACAAATAATAAAATAAATTTAAAATTAAATTGGGCTCCCCTACCTACTACGATGGTACGGAACCCTTCATGCGCGATTTCGACTCGCACTTGGCCGGTTTTTTTAACACTGCAATAATTAAGTCCTCTTGCTTTGCAAGTTTTTTTCGGTTTTTCTTGGATGCAAGGCTGTCGGACTACAGGAGTAGTCTTATTAAAAAAGTCTAGTTCTACCGCACAAATACTTTTCATAAGGACCAAGACAATACATTTTGTGATCGAATAGATCCTGTACCAGCTAATGCGTTGGTAAATAAACTGCTATAAATTAATTAAATAAACATCGTCTAAAAATACAACATCAGCTATGACATCGCACGGCAACAATTTTTTCAGTCTGCATCTGGTTCATCCAAGAGATTAACGAACTGTCAACGTCCTCAGAATTTGCTAATTGTTCTCTTGATTATATTAACGTTGACATCGATTGACTAATTAGGCACACACACTCGGACACGCGGCTTAATCAAGACAATTACTATTAATGGCTTTCGCTAAGAGCTCAGCTGGTATTAATCTCCATAATCTTTGCTTGGCTATACATTTGAGTTAGGAAGACAGCTGTAGTTATGAGCTTTTTATTAGAGAAAGCCGACAGATTAGAGCTTGCTTGTTGCTATGCTTTTATGGCCAACTTGTTGATACCTACTTCGTCAATATGTTTAACTAACTTATACTGAACAGTATATGGAGTATAGGTCTTAAGAGGTAAGCGCCACAGTAGCCCGCGAATATAATCCCATTCAATAACTGTTTCATGAAAAAGTCTTTGAATGGGGGTTAAATGGACTTAGAGGATACATACGTGTTACTTGCGCGACTCATTTTTTCATCAACATACAATCTGACACTGACCCGCAAATTGCAAAAAAAAGTTAGAAAATTTTAATTTCGCGGGCTACCCTGGCGCTTCCACCTTAATCCTTTTATGCTATGAGTCCCTGGTAAGTAGATTTGGACCAATCGTATTTTTTATCTTTGGCATTTCGCTAATTCTCACAGCCATTCGCCATGACCCAGGATTTAATTTTCTTCCATACACACATCACCCGTCGTTTCTCGTCTAGTCCTTGCCTTTCGGTTTTTCGTCATCGCCAAAACGTTTTGCAAAAATTATAAAAGTGGCTATGACAAAATGCTCCCATATATGCAAACACCTACATGCCATTGTCTCGGCGCCTACTGATATCTACTGATCATGTTTCGTTACTATCGGCAACGCCCCATTCATTTACAATACCAACTCTTTCCAATAACTTTAAAATCTATTTAGTTTTATCAACTTTCCTATCACCGTTATCTCCAAATGCACTTTCATAACAACAGGTGACAAAATCTGATTTTGAAAGAACATTAATCTACACTTTGTCGAAAGCAGTAATAAGTTGTCTTGTAAGCTTTTTCAAATTCATTAATCTGCTTCAAAAAGGTTGTCATTCAATTTAATTCACATTATGAAGTGAAGTAATCGGATTAGTCCACGTTGGACGCACTCATCATCGTCTTGGTGTCGCACGCAAAATCGCTTTTGGACTGATGAGGTCATTGTTACAAGGATTATAACGGCCGTGGAATGGAATATCGTTTTTGGATAAAGTTATATTTTGTATGAACTTATACTATCACTTACGGGATCTTCCAAGATTATTGTTTTTAAAGCTTAAAAATGTGTTATATATACGTATTTTGTATGCTGCTTCAAAGGGATATCCACCGACTTGCATATGCCTTACCTTCGTTTCTTATCATTTAGCCAACCAAAATGATACCAAGAACAGGCTTTCTAATTTGGTGTGGCCGGGTGTTAAAATCTCAGTAGTGCCAAGAATAACAGATTTATACACTCTTCCCAAATCATCGTAGGTAATAAATTAATCCTGTGCCTATAGTGTAAGTATAAAAAACAGTCTTAGTAACTAACTATTAGTCATAGCAATAAACAATTTAATACTTACACCTGCTTATATTCACATAGCTGAATCACGTAACTATAAAGAGAAACATTAAACACGGCGTAAATTGTGTATCGGTTGAAAACAGCGCAGACATGCGTGTGAGCCATTAATAAATATTGTTGAATCTATTTTTTAACCTAAAATCTATCTTTCACTAGCAGCTCTAAGTGAAAAACTAGGGTTAACAACCTTCTTTGAAATATTTTAAATTATGAGGATTTTTTTTAAACTACTAGAACAAAACGTAACAACTAACAGACAGACTGACAGTGAGGCTATTTGTTTTACATGACATTTAAATAGATGTTGAATAAACAAAGCAATATGTTTAAGTTAACCACTTAGTAACAATAAAACATAATACAACCTCCTACATACTTACAGTAAAAAAAAAACAAGTAAAATTCAAAACCGAAAGTCGATTCATGGTCAGCCCTAGACGTCTAAAGGCGTTGATTGATTGCTTATCCAGATTTTTAGTGTTCCTACGCATGCACCCACGAACGAGAGGTTAACGTTCGGACTTACGTTACAGACTAGAACATAAAACGCGGTCGCGAATCTATGAGAATATTGCCCCGAAGCCATTTGGTAGTGTTGCATGGTATGGTATGACAAATCAGATGGATAAAGACTTTGGAAACGAATTAGTCATCACTTAGTTCGATACAAAATGAAAGATTGTGTTTGATTTGACATGGTGTTAAGGCTGTCTAGAAATGTTCTAGTCATTCCGTGAATGGTTGCTAGGTTTCGCAAAAAGCGTTAAATAATTATTGCAAAGACAACTGGCTGAATAATGGCGAGGTTTGCTATTTCTATTGCTTTATTTCCCCAGAAAAATCGTGATGTTTTGCATCGGAAGACCTGTTACGCCTCAAAAGCTTCTCAGAGTCAAACAGAAATCTTTTTGTATGAACGAAATAAAGTTTGTTTTATTTAACACAATGTAATAATTGAATACTGCTTGATAAAGATATAAACGGCCGTGAAAAATAAATAAAAATTACATCGTATGTTTACTTTTCGCAACAAAACTACGCGAATAGCTGGCATAGGGCCGCAATGATCGTAAAACGCCCTGCGAATTCGCACTAAAATCTTCAAAGAAAGCAGACGCGAAACTAAACAATGGTACTATTCTCAACCGTTACTATGTATTTAAACCGAGGACGAAAATAGAGAGAAAATGTATCTATTATATACTATCCAAAACTCTTGTCATCCTATGAAGATTGCGACAGGAATATGGGGCACATATCGTAAGGAAAGTTTTCAGCATGATCGAAGAAAATATAGGAAGATTGTGCGAAAAACGTATAGCTGGAAGAATCTATTGAATATTGATCTGTCGTCTCATGGAGATGAACGGAAGGACAAGACGAAGATTATTGCAATAACGATTTTTTGCGCACCTTTTGCACTTCAGTTGTAAGGTCATTCAAAAACCCGTCTTTAATACAATTTACTACTGAAATTCATAGCTTCTTCAGATAAATTCACAGCCCAAGTCATTGCTCTGCTGAACAGGAAATCAGTGTTTACGTGTTTTAAGAAAATACACTAACATCGCAAAAAGATTCAAGATGTGACGAAAAAAATTACGGCTTTCTCGCTAAACTATTAGGTTTTATGGAATTAGAAGAACAGATAGTTTCGTACTATAAAATAAACATGGGTGATTCATTCAGATAGAATGAGATAAGATAGATATATAGACAGATAGTTTCTCTGATTTGTAATTACAGTTACCAGAGCTACTACGTTCTAAAGTAAAAGTAGTGTTACGATTCGTTTTTATTTTTGTGTATATCGATATCCCATATCCGCATGCTTTTAAGAGTAATGAACTGACAATCTTGATTTGACAATACTTTATTCATTGTTAAATGGTGTTGACCAGTTTAAGTTCGCAGTTCAAGGTGGCGCTGCTAGTGAAGGAAAAATGCATCAATGTGCCAAACTTGGTACATTTTATTATAGTTCTGTCATATTTTATCAGTCTCCTTGATAACACAGATCAATCGTCTCATCATCTTCCTGCCCTTATCCCGTGTTGGGATCGGTGCAACGCGAAGAGTTCGAAATGGTTCGACACAAAGTTCAAATAAGCTATGAGTTGCGAGTTTAATAACAGAAAACTAAATCTTTACTACCTACGTATTTTATAATAAAATCAATTAAATTTACATAGGTAATAGTTACATTAGCGACTAGTTTTGAGCCATATAAAACCGGGCATAAAATGAATAACGTCTTCTTTACTAAATTATTATGATCGATATAAAATGGAACAGACGTCCAACTTTCGATTTTATTATCGGGACAATTGTCAATACGTCTATCTGTATGTCTGTATCAATCAGAGACGTGTTCACGACTTTTACGATTGAGTGGTAAAGTTTTTATGATGTGGATGTACCTACTTGACCGTTGGGACTTGGGAGAAAGACGTCTTACAGTACCCTGTTTAGTGATCTTGGTAATGATTGAAGAAGGACAGAGAAAGAGAAGGAGTACACAACATTCAAGAGTATAAATGTTCAGCCATTTTAGAACTGTAAATACGTGTAAGGGATCGTCAGTGTGACAAGGCTAGTTCAATTTTGGGGATGGTGTTTGGATGCTAAAACTTTTAAAATATCACTGACGTCATCAAATAATTTTGAATTTCAAAGCTATCCGCTCCTAAAGTCAAGATATAATCTGAGTGCGAAAATATATTATATCGGCGCCTTATAAGAAAATAAACTTCCGCCCAATAGTTTATTACACTCATTAAGCAAATCATAATAAAAGATAAGTATCAACTTGATTCAGACGGTGACATATTTTTATGTAGGCGGCAATCAGGACGATTAGCATTAGAAGTAGGACTTGACACAGGTCGTTACGGATAGTTTATCGTGCGATTTTGTTAAAAACTGTCATAATGCCACTGCAAAGATCGTTGATAGCCAGGATGAGCTGAATGAAGTAGAAACCTCGTTGTCAGTTGATATACACCAACTAACAAGATAGGTAATTGTAATACAGTACCTTCTTGTCAAGTATAGATTAACTCGCCCAGAATATAAACCTCAAAGGAACTTATTAAATCTTGCTAGATATCTATCATGTACCAGAATACTAGCAATCACACCAGTCGAAAGAAGTCTATTTAACCTCAAATTCAAATCATTTATTGCATTAAACCATTTACAGGCACTTGTGGTTTGACAAGGAGTCGGTCAAGTAGTAAAAAAAATTAAGTTGTGGAGAATTGATCTCTATGGACAAGAACGGGCAAAAAACTTCGTGGAAATTGTCCAAAAACATCATGGAACTTGTCCACGAAGTTTTGGTATCACAAAAATCTAAGAAGTATTGCCATACGTCTCACAGTGGACGTCTTTTGTCTGGCCCTCCAAGGATCGCAATTATCCTGCACTGCAAAATTTGTCCCCTAATCTTTGCAGTGTGCGAAGTCTCTTAGATCCTTTTAGATACACAACTTGTGAAAGTCGGGTGCGGCGATACGCGTGTGGGTGATGTCCAAAAACGTTTTATGAATTAAAGCTATGACTATTTTTGTAATATTGATTTATAAGTGTCGTGAAATTTGGTTTATCTTTTATTGGGGTTACGGGATATATGATATATTGCTTGCTATTGTAAGGAGATAAAACTTGACTGCTATTAACTCCACGGTTAGCAACGGTTACGAGTTTCCTACCTTTTTGTGAGAAAAAAAATACTGAAATTTTAACAATAAGTACTGTTATCATTTCTTCAGTAAATTCGTTTAAAAATTAAGTATTTTTAAAAACTTTAAAAGCTCACATGGAATCGAAGAACTGTAGTTAAAATCCTACAATTTGCATCGGAATTCCAAATGCAACACATCAATGTGATGCAAAAACGAAATAGCGACAGACATAGCACATACACTAGTTTACCCGGACATCGTGACAGTATCCCGTTATTCGTAGAAGTTACTATGTAGGTTTTGTCAAAGATGTACTGGATAGAAGCGAAACTCTTGTGCTTTCTTTTGTACAAATGCCGATGCAGAGAGAGAGCCAACGAGTGCGAGCGAATGAGAAAGGATACCTTTATTATCTTATCTTTCTTAGTGAGTGAGAGAACAGATTCAAAAAGAACGCAGAAAGGTCCTGGACTGGCGACAGCGTACTGAAAGGCGTAGGCCGGAACAAGGTAGACCAATGAACTGGTGAAGGTCACGGGAAATCGCGGGATGCGAGAAGCAAAGACTTGTTCGATGTGGCGAAGCTTAGGGGCTATGTCTGGCTGTGGTTATCTTTCATCTGATAAGATGATGATGGTGGCTAAGTAACTATCGAAACGGGCACTGAGTTTGCTTTGCTGCCGGACTTTCGCTTCTACACGTTTTTATTCTAGGTTTTGTCTATTCTGTGGTTACACTTCGTTTCAACACATACCACCTACAGTACATTGTTCAGTCCACATATTGTTGCTGAATCGACACAATGAGAGAACTGATGAAATTGCCGATAACATTTACAATACACAATTATGTTATAGGGTAAGCTTATAGGATAATTTCTAGCTTAACTTTAGATTGGAAACTTCACCTTTCAGTTTTCACGGCGGGCTGTCTAAAGGTAACCGGTCATCAAAGTTTTGTATTGTATTGTTATCATCTATATGCGTATCCTTTGGGGTCTAGGTAAGGCTAGGTGGGCACTGTCAAAACGAAGCGCACCATTAACAATCTCTTTGGCAAGAATTAACAATGTTTGTTCCTTCTATTTCATGAGTGGTGTCTCTAAATATAACCTTATTTTGTACTCAATAGTTCCATGACCCTATTATAAAAATAGAAATACCAAACGGAACATACCATGAGTGCTTTAGTTACCATGTTAACGAGAACTAAAGGTCAACAAGCTTCATTAGTAGCTACCACAAAAATGTGGAGCCTGATTGAGTTATTAATAGGACCCAACCTAATGAATCCAGATCCTAAACTGGGTAGAAGATTGATGAAGATAAAAAGACATCCTTATACGCTATAAATCAAAACCTAAATGAGAACTACATTGTTTTTAGATCAAAAACTAAGTTAAAAGTTGTAGGTCCTACATAAAAGTCTGGATTTTATAAAAAGCTCTTTTGCTATCCAATTATGGTCAACACTATAATAAGGACTTAACTACATTAAACGCACCCTCTGGCCATAAAGATTTAAAGGACGTGGTGTTCGTGGCAATTTTAGTATCATATGAGGTGCGTAATGGACTTTAATTCAGACGACGCGAGGACTAAAAAAGCTAGAAAAACTATGTAGTTTTTCTAGCTTTTTTAGTCCTCCACCACTTAGAAGACATAAGCATGCTAAAAATGTTCCTACTCCTGGGACACAGGCCTACTCTCTGTGAGAGAGAGTGCCAAAGTAATAACATAACAGAAAACTCTGAATAAGTTGGAACTTTGACCCCCAATATATATGTAACTAGAAGGTTCCCAGGTACAAAACAAAACGTAACAAAAAAATGTTTGCAATGACTGGCAGAACAATTGCAAGTTTCCATTTTTTTTTTCGGATGGGAAATCATTAAATTACCCCCCCTGGGCGGACTGGAAGGGAGTGTCAGACTTTTACTAACTAAAACCCATCCATGTTCCTTCTTTGCCCTTTTTGTTCCTTAGGGCCGCGGTATCTCTTTCGAACAGTCCCGCAGCCAGTTTATACCCATTATGTGCGTTTTTTGTTCTAGGCCATGACAGCGTCCTCACGATAATTTGCGATAAACTAGACACTAATAGGTATAGCTAAATTAATTATGACGTAAACTATTGTATCCCAGACCACCCAACTACCATCCAGATGGATTGGTAACACAAGCTGGTACCAGATGCGTTCGCTAATGTCTAGTATGCTAGATGACACACAAGCATATAACATCTTAATTGCAATTTAGGTTCCATTATTAATTCCACATGGGAATTAGGTCTCAGCCGAGCTTAGCCTGAAAGCACTAACAAATTGATTTACGACCCGTAACCGCTATTGTATAGTCACTCACGAAAATAGGTTGACTATTTCGGAGACTGTTATTACTTTTATCGTTCTGGATTGCGTGCTAATTGACGTGGAATGGTGATCTTTGGAGTTATGCCGCCCTGGTTCTTGCGTTTCAAGATCGAATGGGCAATTTTCTGTTTATTTTCGGTATTTTGCTTTTCAGAAACTAGGCGCCAAGAGCTTCATCATCTGGCTAGCCTTTTCCCAACTATATTGGGGTTGGGTATTTCCAGTTTAACCGGATGCAGCTGAATACCAGTATTTTACATGGAGCGACTGCCTATCTGACCTCCATAACCCAGTTAGTACTGGGTAATACGATACCCCTTCGTAAGGCTGGTTGTCAGACTTTTTGGGCCAAGAGCTTACTGGACGCAAAATTAATACACCAAACGGTCGCTCAGCAACTCTGAAGAGCAAGTACTTAATGCCTAGTACTGACCCGCTTTCAGCCTCTTGACAGGATGAGAGTGAATCATCATTAAACATGCACACAAAGTTACCCGCGTTCCAAAATAACATCTAGGTCAGTGCAACTTTTTCCAAGTAGAGATCCTTAACGACAACTAGTAGTTAAACAAACAATTGAAACTGTCAAAACAAGGATAAGTAACAATACAAATAATCCAATCATCCAATAAACTGTACGGAGTCACCAAAATGATTTGGCACTCATTCAATTTTGACACTTAGCGTTCAGAACCATGTATGACCTAGAAGTCGTTGTTGCTACCAATATGGATGATAAATTGACACTTAGTACTTGCACGTGGGTACAATACAAAGCCTCTTGCTCATGAATGACGTCATTACTGAAGTCCTAAACTAGACTAATGAAGCGGCGTTTGTTATGTGTTAGTAGAAGCGATCAAATTGTCCACTTACGGCTCCCACTTTCTTTCAAACACCGCCTCCCACGGCCATTTATTTAGATGTAAAGATGTCTACACGGCCGAAAGTTTACAAGTTAAAGTATACATTGCTCGTCGAATATAAGAACCCGATGAAAGTTGTATAAGTGGTAGAGTACTGGAATTCTTTCACTTTGGAGGGTCAAAGGAGGGTAATAAATTGTAACTATCAGTGAGAACAAACAGTCTTTTGATAAAGAACCGCCGCATAATGATGTATGTGTAAACAAGCTTTTGGTTAGTAAAAATATTAATTTAACCGCTCGTACGGTGAGTCAACGTTTGAATAGAAGTTTGAATTACATTAGGAACTGAGTGCAAACAACGTGTGTTTGCATATCGTAAGAGCAATTTATGGTTTTGTAATGTTTGGACTTATTTTTCAACACGCTAATTTTCTCATAAAAACTAGCCAATCACAACAAGGATGACAAATTCCAGGAATGATGAATGTAGGTAATAGATTTTAAAGATAAATTAGGTCTTACTAAGAACACTCCATGAAATGACAAAAACAATCGTACTTAATTTGAAAGCCAGAACGAGGAAAATAAAAATAATTCGCGAGTTAAACGACAGATGAGAAGCGGCATTAACTTTTTATCCTATTAAAGACATCTTGGTGACACACCCCAGTAATTTAAAGTAGGAACTAGGAACAGCAAAATAGACAATTTAATAGAAGAGACAACGAGATTGGGAGGCGTTCCCGCGGTTTAACGTCGTGTTTTCTTGTCGAGAGTAAAATTAATCAATTTCACAATTACTGTGAGAATTCCGTACATGGTTGCAAAAGACGAACAATACATAGTTCATGACAGTTATTAAAGTATGTAAACTTATTTGGGTCTACGCAGCAGGTCTTCTTCCATATTTCTTTATCAGTCCGTATCTCAGTAGTCACACCCTTTCTACCCATACCATCTTTTAGGTATTGCATACTTTTCTTATAGACTTTACTCTTACGGACATTTGCACTCGAAAGCTCAAGCTTTGAGTTCTTTTTGAGCTTCAATTTTTGATATCTGGACAAGGACAGGAGAACAAAGACATTCAAATATAGACAGCTATAGACGGGACAAGACCAAGAAACTGACAATTCCAAAACCTGTTACAAATTAGTAACAAGTCGATCAGTCCAGTGCGATACGTCCGCTTGTGAGGTCGCATTCACATGACACAAACACATTAAATATTTCCGAGCTATAGACGGGTCATGACGAAGAAAATCGTAATCCAAAGCTTGTTACTACTTAGTAACAATTCGTTCTGTCTAGTGTCATCTGTGTCATACGCCCGCTTGTCAGGTAGCATTCGTGTGTCAAAATCGAAAATATTCTGGATGAAAATTATTGTATGACAATATTCCCAATGTCCTCTCTATATGTGTTTTAAATCTCTTTGCAGGAGAATGATGATGAACTATGGCAACCTGCAACAGTTTACAGCGTCGGCATCGTTATGTAAAAAATCTTAACTGAATATATGATTTATTTATGAGAAGCACCATTGCATTATGCGTATGTATTGATTTGAATTTCTGATACATGTAAAGGGGATGCATGAATGATATCGACAAGATTGAATCTATTGAATAAGTTAAGGCTTTTAGGAATATTGATTTTATAATAAACATATGGCTGGATCTAAAAATCTAGAAAAGCTTGATTCCTACCAGTAAACTTAAGACAAAACCGTCAGAGAACTTTTGTGTAAATTGTGACGATGTTAATCCAACTCGACGATCTTCTTAGAATTTCAAGGAACCCTATTGATAACTAATTTAACCAGACCTAGATAGGTCACGGGCGGACAAGTCTAGACAAATTTGATGGCTCTAATCAATTAGTACCGCGCCGTAACAGTTGACTGAGTCGGGCATCGAACCCAGGACCGGGATACCAGATATCAGGAACTTGAACTTCTTTGTTTCGTTTATGAGGTCAATAGCTTATTGTTCGGCGACATTTGTACAGAAGATAATGATGAATCATTATATTTGCTTATTGTGAAAACTTCACGCAGTGAGATCACGCACTTTTATAGGAGCGGTATCACGAAACGCACTCATTACTTTTCTGAACAAAGCGTTACTTCAAGAACTATGAAGTATACTATGTATTTCAATATGGTTGTTTCCTTACGTGACAATGAGATTAATTTTAAAAGATCGATCAACATTTTTATCAGTGTTTTTATTTGGATTTGTGCTTTTGACTTACAAGAATAGGTTGCGTTTCATCTTTCCTCTCGCGGTCGACATCCCCTTGACTTTGGTTCTACTTATATAACACATGTTACATTATTACATTGCAATCGTAAACATATAGAGTACCTAGGTAATATAGTATTCGTGTGTTATTTACACCTACAAAAATCTAGGTTGTCTGGTATTTTACTTTCCAGTCGGACTATTAGCGTAAGATTTATTGTTTTATCTTTATCTACACTTTGACTTTTACGGCTGTTATTATCTTTTGCTATAGCTTTTCACGGATCATTTCTGCAGTTTTACGCACTTTTTTTATTGTTCAACAAAATTATTAGGATTCGTTATTAGGATTTTATTACTTGTGCATTTATTTTATACCGTTTTGAAACAAAGGTGATGAAATGATGACTGAATTTCTTTTTATCTGCATCAACTTTTTCTAATCGGTCTAATCGTTACACGTTTTGTTATTATGGTACTTCTTTTACTCTTTGATTGCTTTTCTGATGTATTAATTGCCCCTGGTTTTCTTCATAAGATTTAATTTTATGATCCTACGAATTACGAAGCCCTTCAATCTCCAATTTTCATGGCAGTCATCCCACCTTAAATAAAATGCCCATAAAATAATACTTACCTTAAATTCACTCACCATTCAACATGTTCATTTTTTGCCGTCGTCATTAGTTAACCCTCCGGAGGCACGTCCCTCTTCTCGGGAGGTCTAAAGAGTCTGTGTGTGGTTCCGTAAAAACTAAGGCGCGCAGTGAAAGGGTTAGGGTCATTACATAGTAATAATAGATTTTTTGATGAGCGTTTTAGTATTGGAATAAGTGTTGGATTGCGACTTAGCGAGACTATTGTACGATGAGAAGTAAATTAGATTGGCGCTAACGACACGGTAGCTCTTTCAAAGTTTCATGACTACTTGATTGTGACGGCCACTAGTAGGTAGATATTATATTTATATTTATTTATAGATAGGAGAACCAACAGCTATGACAAATGAATAACAATTATATAGGCAACACAGAGCCAATTACAGGTTCTCACGAGTAAACACAGAAAAGATAGTAGAGATCTTAGGATCACTAGTTAACAAGCACGATACAAATAAAATATATGATGATAAAATAATTTAATTAATTATATAATTTATGATGATCTACTTGATGCGTTTTCTTTTAAGTTCAGATATTGTGGGAGTTATTATCTCGTTAGCATAGAAATTAGGTGCTAATTTAATCCAAAAACGAAAATTAAATAAATACATCAACGAATTAAATCTACATATAGAACAAATTAAAATTAAATATTTACAAAAATGGACTAATAATTATTACTTATAATATGCTATGCTATTAGGCATAAACATATAAAAAATCGGTCGACTTTGATATGTACCTCCTTAGTAACGAAGATTGCAAAAATGGCTAAGAAACAGGGATTTGCCCAAAATGACCAAACCGCTCATCTCGTCACCGTAACCACAGCCCATCGTTAGTGTAGTGACTGGCAACTTTAAATCTTTATGCTAATATTGTTATTATAGAGACATTACCACTGCATCTTTAATAAATTCAGCTTGTTCAAGATTATAGTCTTGTGGACAGTAATATTGAATTCGTTATGCTAGATATTCGGGTGGATGATTGAGTTATTATTTAAGTTTTTTTTTAATAACTTAGATTTAAATAAGTCAGATTATCTACTTAAATTCAGCAATACTTAATTTGGGGACAAGGACCAAAAGCTGAACATTGTTGGTGCTTTTTTTTATTTTTTATTAAGGATGGGAAATCATCAAATAACTCCTCCCGCTTTGGGTGGAGTGGGAGGGATGTCAGACTTTTACTGACTAAAACCCATCCATGTTCCTTCTTTGCCCTTTGTGTTCCAGGGCCGCGGTATCTCTTTCGAACAGTCCCGCAGCCCAACATTGTTGGCCCTTATCCGCACAAATATAAACTAAGTTTCCTGACTCGTTATTTTCTGGGGGACTTAAGTATGTAGTTTATTTATTGACGGATACAACGTCAAGCAGATATTAGACTATTTACTTTACACTCTAAGGCAATAAATCATGTCGTGAAGTACTTATCTGCCGAGAAGTTCAATGCTAGCGTTCGAATGGCGCGGTATATCAATTTATTTTGACGTCCTGTCACTCGCAATGCGCGTAAGACAGACGTAACAAATCTGAGAAATGGTTCCTTTGCCACGCGATGAATTTTTAATGCTCAGTAACTGCACTTAGTAGAATATATCTTTAGTTACTTTACTAAACAAATATTATGAGTAGAAATGTTTATGAAAGCAGAATGCTTTTTTGTATTACAAACATTTTTCATTTTATGACAACAGAAAGAGCACGTAGCATTTTCTATTCGTGAAGACTCGTATACCTTGTGCAATAAAGTTCAATTTCGCTTACAAGATCAACTACAATAATGTTATCAAAAATATTCATGAGTCACGTCCACAGGTGTCAGATTCACACGTAGGGTCATCACTGGGGTCCACGTGAGAGCCTTATCACCTGTTCCTTGGGATCATACCTGTGGCAAGATGCCAGCCGCCTACCAGGATACCAGGAGATATCGGGAGGTTGCTAGCAAGCTTACCTGGCGTCTGGCGCATGCGTCCCACGGCCCACCTGCCTCCTACCTGTCCCGTAAACCAATTTAGAAAGAACCCCCCCATTGCAGCGTGGACCCTTCGATATTTGAGAATTAAGTTAGTTGGGAAGGGTGGGGAGGTCCGCTTACAATGGCAGCCGTGTTAACGCATGCGTTCTGGTTACCTGGCGTATCGTATCGTTCATTTGGCACGCGACTACGGCACGCGATGGATAGGGGCGTGTGTAAACATAACTGCTTTAGATTGTCATGTCGAATTCTATGAGGCGTTGTGATTTAGAAACTTTTTCAGTAAATATACGTATTATTGAAGCTGTAGTTAAACGAACTTATGTGCTTGAAAAGTATTTTCTCCTGAAAAGTTACAATATTGGTTTACGTAGTGTTTTTGGGTGATACAGCTAGCACATTGCGGTTTCCGTAGACGAAGTTCCACTAGGTGACGGCCGTTTGTAACGCGACTTTAGACGACATGATTAGAAACTCCTCTGACCCTCTTGTGTTCAACGTGACCTACCTTTACTTAAGGCTTTCATGGCATTAATCTGTCCCTAATTATCTAACACAACCGATTTACCTTTTTAAAAAAATTAGCTACTCCAAGTCAAAGTTTTTTATTTGCTATAGGTGTCATATTATGAAGTTAAGAGATCTCTATGTTTTGACGTCAACGGCGTACAAATATTAAATAGTTGACATTGTTTATTTTAGACTATTGCAGTCCTGAAATCGACTTTAGTGAATGCTTTAAAAACGATAATATTTCATCCCAAAGCACTTACAGAAAAAATAAAACCCTACGATCGTAAAATCGCTTACTTGCAATTACACTAAATTCAAAATGACATTTGCATCTTGATTACATAACCCCCTGAGGGTTCCTTGCTCTTTTACCAGGAGTGCAGTCACCCCAAGGGACATGGCCTTGAGGGCTGGCCGTAAGATTTCAGCAATAAAGAGGTAATTACGTCAGACGGCAGACACGCCCGCGTTATTAACTGGCCCTTGTAGGCTAGGAGACTGGCTGTAAGGTTGTTACGTTATGTGGGTCTTAAATAAAAGGGGAAAATTCATAGCGGAGAAAACAAGTTTTTGCTTTGATATCTGGTAGTTTAGGAGTGAATAATTTAAAATAAAGCTTAAAATAACTGCATTATTCTCAAAACACAAGCTATTATTGAGTGTTGGACATGTAACCTACAATATCTGCCTGAAAAAGAATGCATTCTGCCTTTCTAACATGCTCTAACTGACTTACTTGTTGTACAAATAAGAAACTAGACATCGAACGTCAAAAAGGATAATAAAGAGAAAGACATTTCTCAACGACTCTACTTCCACTACTTTTCTATAAAAGCGTCCATTTAAATCTATAGATCATGTTACATTTACGGTCCCTATCTTCAGGACTATGCTCATAAGCGCAGCGTATAATGATGAAAGCGATGAGACGTGCCGCGTGATAATGCTCTCCTGGTAACGCCTACTGGCTTAATAATGTAACGTCATTTTTATTAGCGCCGCCAGACAATGACATCCATAAGCCTTAACTAGTTATTTGATCATATTTTTTAACTATATAAGGTGAAAACTTCCGAAATTTTTGGTGCATTGGATTCACAAAAACGCAAAAATTAAATACTTTGGAAACCTGACGAAGTAACATACGAGAAGCCGGGAAGGTAATATAGTTGGTTGTTTAAAATGACGAGTACCTACATACAAAAATGCCACTTTTGGAAAATCAAAAGGTAAACTATTAAAACTATAACTATAAACTATTGTACAAGTTTCAGAAACTTCTAGGAAAACTTATGAAAAATTCGAACTTGATGAAACTTGTAAACATTTTCGAGGAAGTTTTTCAATATTTTACAACGTTTTTCAAATTTGACAGCCCTTGAAGGTCAACCGTGCGTTGCTAATGTCCGCAGACTGTCTTTTTAAATTTAAAGCATAAAATTACAGGTTTATGGCCTTCATACGTTTACAACTCACAGGGTCGTATTGTACGGTAATCTTTTGACTCCTTTTTTACTGTTTTTTTTTAAATCCCACAGATCTTTACAGAATGTTTGTAAGTTGTCACAAATTCCTGAGCAGACTCAAGTGAGTTATAAACTTACAAAAAACATAATTATGTTGTGCTTACGTATCATTTTCAATCTATATAAATATTATAAAATTAAGAGGTTAATTTTGTAAGTTCGAATGAAGGAAGTAATCTACGAAACTGTTCATCCGATTTAAAAAAACCTTTGGCTGATAGAAAGCTACGCTAGGTTAGGATAGGATAATAATATGCATTATCTTAAAACAACAAAAGCTAGTCATGCTACAAAGATCTACAAAGATCAAAGAAAGATCTGCAAAGTCTCCAGAATAAGGCTCCCTCTAAAAAAGCTGCTAACCTAAGTCCCTATTAACTCAATTTAGGCCTGAAATAACGGTTTATAGCGACCTAATTTCTTCAAAACAATAGGAAAATTCAACTATTATACGTTACACCGACTCGTATGATGATTATGAGACAAGATTAGGACTGCTAACTGTCGAAACATTGCTTTACAAATCCTTCTACGTTATTTGGCCCCATCAATCTACTATGTGGGCACTTATTCCCATATTTGTCCATTTTTATAAACATCCATGTAAGTGTAGCGTTATGCGTGCCTACACTTATTTTTGTTACAGCAACAGGTCTATAACTTTGTAAATGGGACAGAGAAGATCAAATTAGCAGAAGTTGATGTGTTCGTTTACCACAAATTACTTAATGGGTGCCGCGTAATTTTATGAGAGTGGAAAGGATGGATGTTGCTGTAACAAGTTTCTTGTGCTAAAATGAGATTTTTAGCTTATTAACGGTCGTCCTTAGTTCTAGTGACTAGGAACAAAAGGACCACCGTTTCACATCAGAAGATTTTTTTGGTTAATTTAATAGCCAACAGAAAATGACAAGGAGAAATAATTAAATTAATGAATTAATGTTAGTTTAACACAATTCAAATTAATAACAAGGCAGCATTGCGCGCTTTAGATCAAAAGCGACTAAACTCCCACGCTACAAAGTTCTCCTACGATCGCGCGGGATGTAACCTCCCAACTAACCCTATTCCAAAACTATCGTGAATTCTTGTGACGAAGATAATATATGCAAAGAAACTATTACGTCACCCGCAGTACCAGGGCAGCAGAACTCAGAAGATATAATAGTCAGCCCTCGAAGCGCGTAATCTTGGAGTAGTATCGCTAACCGAGACGGCCGCGGCAACCGCACACGCGCGCACTATCATGTAGTCATGTAACCCTTGTACGGAGTGATATCGCAAGAGGAGATCTTTACACGTAACACGCATGTTACACCGAGTTTACAAGGAGCTGAGATGAAAATAATACCAAAATAAGAATGTTGCTGTTTTTGAGATTCATTTGAACTGACAATGTGACATGTTTACTTTTTATTTAACGTAACAGGCAAAGGTAACAGGGATGAACTACAGGCACGCAGATAATTTTTCAGTGTGTTAACCCTAAACTACCTTGATATCTTTTAGAAACTGTCCGATATTTTTGTTTAATAAATGCGAGCGACTGACGCGACGTACCGTTACACTTATTGTTTTCGACATAAAACTTCCAATTACCGATAAAGTTTCAAAATCAGTTTCCAATGACTTAAAATACATCGTTATCAGTTTCATCTTCACGGTGCATTACAAAAAGCATATTCACATTAACAGATACAAATCTGTGAGCACCCTGGCAACCGCTACTTAGGATCAAATGTTAAAAAGAAGATGAAAACGAGTTATTTTAATCCAACCCCTCGGGATCCTGTTGCGTAGAGTTTCGGAGATTTGGACAAAAATAAAATTCGACACTTACAAAAAACTGAGAACGTGCCGTAATTAAGTTAAATTAATAGTTAAAACGTTTTGGTATTTTATCTGGGATCTTTGGTAGGATTTTATTAATTTTGATCTCACTTAAAACGAGTTGGACAGTGTAGACTAGAAAGTATCTCGAAATGTTTAATTTTATAATAATGGAAAATAAATTGAGAGATTTTGGAGACAATGAAGAATTTTATATTGTTTTGAAAGTGACAGTGGATGAAAAATTGATTGTGGACTAAGCTAGAAAATACAGAATATGAACCACAATTTACGGATACTGACGGGATAGTAGAACTAATAGTAATAAGGCAATTACCCAGTAATTACTAATTAGTCCAGAAACAACGCCAAGCAATTAGTTTCGGTTTGTTAGGAGCAAATATTATTACCGGCTGATGTACTAAGACGTTTGATGTTAGACTGGGCCATGTATTTGTTGAAGTAAAACGCACATCATACCTAAGAACTTATATTATGCAATGGACCGTAAAGACATTTCCTTTAGTTAATTAGAAGTAAGGTCTTAGTAGTACAGTAATTTAGGTTGGGAACAAACATGCGAATTACGAAAAAAATTGTAGTAAAAATTTAGCCTTTATCTAAGGTTATGTTAGGTCGTTTACTCATAACACGGTATATAGTAATTCAAACAATATTCCATGATTTCAGTCATGTAAGGACTCTTTGCCAAAAAAGGTTCAATACCTAGGTGTTGGTATATCGTATGTTCATACGGGACATGTTACCTAGGTGACAACAGACATTTTTTACGCGTAACTAGGCAGAGATAAGGGGTATTCCTCGAAGCGCAACTAAATTATTCCTCAAAGCGCAACCATGATGAAAAATATCGTTAATGAAACCATCATACTTATCTCTATTTTTCATCATGGTTGCGCTTCGAGGAATAATATAGTTGCGCTTAGTTGGTTGCGCTTAAAAATAGTTGCGATTTGAGGAGTACCCCAGAGATAATAAATACCACACAGACATTTTAACTTCAAATAATTTAGTAAACTAGAAAATTGTGTCCAACAGATAAAATGTTTACCACTGCTCCACAAGTATTTTTTTAACTTAAGCAATGTCAAGAGGTTGGTCTATTTTTGACCAAAAAAAGCGTATATTATGAATCTATTCACGCTTAATTGAATGTTCTCAAAGGGATGCGGTGGCATTTCCTTCTCAGAAGCCAGGGGTGATATAAAAAGATCCTTTTCATCCGTTCCATCCTTTAACACTTTACTTTTTAAGTTTTCTAACTCCTTAGTCAAATGTCCTTTTGATTTATTTATGGTTTATGAGTTAGAGCTTCCGTATTTAAGTCAATTGTGTGGAGTTTGAAGTTTTGTAGAGGTTGAAAGGGAGGCGGCATTCATATTCCTTTTATTTTGATTACCTGTCACTTTTAAAAACCAAATTATATTTTCAAATTCAAGATGTTATTGGCATAAAATGATATCCTTCTTCAAAGGTAAATAGAGTTATTGACTGATTTCCAAAACCCGCTGAATTTTGGTGTTGAGTTAACGAGTTCGGTTATTTTTTAGTTTTTGGTCCTTGAATTCGCATTTTCGACATTTTTAAGTAGAAAAATACATCTAGTAAAAAAAATGAACGATATTGATCACTCGGCGCCGCGATATGGAGTATTGGAGCGGACTTCCACGCTGATAACCCTTCCGCCGCCCACCGCTTGCTATAGTGGTCAGGGACAGCGCCGCATTGTCATAATATTCGCATTCATACGAATTCAATGACGATTGTCCACTGTATGACTGTGTGCCTACTGCCTAGTGCCTACTCAGATTATGTAGGATTTAGTACTTGTGATAACATGTAGGATTGGATCGGATACAATAAATTACATGCATTTTAGCTTTGCTTAAAGAACACAATAAGGATTTTCAAATATTTTTGTAACTGCCACGGGGCAAATAATTCAATAATTATAGGAACCTACTTAAGTAGGTTATCAATGTTTTATAAAATGAAACCAAGAAGAGAAAACCAGATTCTGCCAGTGTAATCCGTAGCTTATTGATATCAATACATTATTAAGTCTTTAAAATATCGAATAAAATACTATACGGAACTACAATTACACTAGTGACTAGACTATCTATTTAATTTAATAAAAATTATAGCTAAATGATTATTCCTAAACACTTTTCTCTGTAGTCACAATTACCACTTTCTTAACCGTCGTTATGACACTTTTATTACCCAAACCGTAATTTAATTTACAGTAACTAACTTTTACCTTCCAAAGCCTTTGAAGCCAGCGATAGTAAATTCTAGCTACTAAAAATATATTGTGCTATAAAATATGGGAAGGTGAACAATCTAATAAAATAATGATACAATAAAAATTCTACGGAATATAATGTGGGTACCCGGTGGCCCGGCGTGACGTCACGGGATTAGGCGTGATTTACACACACGCTTACGGGAACATAGTACCAGGAGAGCAGGATAGTAGCGGCGTGTTACCTGCAAAGAGAGGGTTAACATTAATTTGTGGTCGTAAAATCGTAAAGTTGTTTGATTAAGTGAGAGTCTGTATCGTCGTAAATATTATAAAATTAGGTAAATTATGTGATAATTGGTCTTAAGGAAGCATAAAATGTTATTAAAATCAGTTAAGGCTCGCTGTACGCGTTATATAAAACTTAAAACCACACACGAATCAAACATTCTGTTGAAAAAGTAATGCATTGTTTGAGATTAACGAAGCTGACATACGGCACTTGACATAAATGCATAAATAAGGTTTTTTTATTAAAGTAAACATTTGAACCAATTGTTTTTTCTACTACGTATGTTTCGTGCGAAAAAATTTTTTTCTGCAAATGTTGACTATGTAAACAAATGTACAAGGATTTATAAAATCTACGTGGATTTTTAGCGAGAACTAAAGCTTATTGTAGATTTATGTAGCACTTTATTTCGCCTTATATTTGCAGTAGAAAAATATTACTCCAACCGACACCTCAAAAATACGCAGATGATGAAGCAAGACGTGCAAATCTTAGACTCCACTGACTTTCGCAAAAAATTTAGCAATCCACAAAACTTTCAATTGGTCCTAGCCGCAGCTCTGTAATTTTTGCGACTTCATAATTTAAATCTATGACTTTTTATAATTGTTATCTTGCTACGAACGTTTCCGGCGCTGTCATAATGTAGCTACTGTTATTTATACTTGGCCGACAATCTAATGAGATGTACTGGGACTATTCATGTGGAAACATGTTATACCTACCTATCATTACAATGACGCCTATTTGTCTGCGTATTCGCTTAGCCTAATATAGTCACGCATCTGATGAGATTACTGTTTACCCAAAAGTCTAGACCGATATTTCTTATAATTAAAAAATTAAATTAAAAATTTAAATTGTTTATTTCAATTACAATGGGCATTTCGATACATATTATTGGAGGTCACCTTTTAAGCAAGGAATTGCTTGTATTAGGAGAAATAAATAATTTGAATAATTTGATTTGATTGGATAATTGAATCATAACTAAAATAAACCAGAAATAAAATAGGCTAGTATTAGGCAAAAAACGTTACACGTCAAACGAACTTTACGCAAAACGGTAAAAGAAAAGCTTCAAACAGGTTGTAGCGTGCGACCTTCAACAAATATTGTGGTACTGCAGTCGAGGGGTTAACTTGAAGTTAACAGTCTACATCGTAATGTGGACACAAGAGTAGTACAGTCAACCATACGTAAATGTTAAAAGTTTGACTATGAAAGTGCCTTGATTGCATTGCAGTAAGGGCAGTTTTTGTTGGGCAAATGTTGCCATCATTTGCAGTTAACTGTAAAAGACACCAAATTGTGACCGCTAGCCGTCGGCACATGCCACTTAGCGAGACATTATGTCTAGCGGACAATATTTAAATTGATTTTAGAAACTAGTAGCTGGTAGACATTTTTAATTTCAACAAATTTGATTTTTTAGACTTGCGAGGTCGCGATCGATGCAAACTTTTATTGCAATATTGGTACAAACGACGACGGTACTATTGTGTAGAATCCCATCCATATTTGCTTAACACTTAATTCGAGCGGTTTATACCGTTTATTAGAAGAATTGTTTGCGGTTACTACTAGCAGTTCTGGCATTACCACTCAAATGATTCAATAACCCCTCATACACCAAGTCCAATGTTTAATTATTATTTTTAGACATAACTCAACTTTATCTAATGACAATAATGAATTAAGTCTTTGATTTCATTTCTATACACGTTATTTTATACATATCTCGGTACTGTACCGCTACCGTTTCTAATCGCGACGTGTGAGGTTCCCAAAAAGTAAAGCCTCCATGGCAGAAAGAGACAGGCGCATCCACATTTTCCTGCCCGTTCTAACGTCCAACACTCGTGTGAAAATGTGTCCACATACGAGAACTTAGATGTGCATTTGAATAACGGATATCTGTGTGCCACGAATATTAGAAGCCTACGTTAGTATCACGTGTGTGCACGTGTGTTAGAAAAAAAACAGCGTTTGCTTAGCAAATTCTAATCTCTACACATACTCATGTACCAGGGCACCAGAAACTGGTAGGAAGTATCACATGTATGCCTCCCTACTAGACATAACACACGCCATAACCACACACGCATCGCATGTCGAAGGGGTTGAGCGTACGTGGCCCCTAACCCAAATACACACACACTTGCTTACAGGCAGACGAAACAACCCTCCTCTAGACAGGTGCGAAAGAGAGAACATTCTCGTCTGGCGCATAGCGTTAGAAAGAGTTAGATATGGGGCGCGAATTGCGGAATCACAAGACAAGTTTGAGTCTGCGCATCTTGAGTCTCTTCTAAGGGTGAAAGTTCGTGAACCACTCCCGAAGACTGGAATCCTGGTAGTTGTTTTCCATTTTAGGACAAAACTCGATAAAAAAGGGCGCTTGGGTGAGGGGATCACATGGGCCCGAGGGATCAAGCTAATCGTGCTTAGGGGTTGAAGGGTGCGTAGGCCAGTGCGGTGGAAAGCGAGGGTGTGTGTCCGTCTAGACAGGCCTCTTGTTCGTGTGTGCGTAGAGTAGAAAACAAAGTTGGCGTCTGTCGTCACATTCACCACGTGAAAATCGGGGAAAAGTTACAGATTGCGTGGCTTTTTCCCAAGTAGGAAACATGGATAAGTATTTAATCAAAAGAGCAGCTCACAAAAAGCTTCAAACAACAAGTTATATAATAAATTATAACAGTAACAACTGTCACTGCCAATTAGTTGTATAGAAAGGCTATCGGGATACACTCTCATAATGGAAATTTAAGAAACAGTAAGCCAGCCTTCAAAAACTGAACACTATAATATACACAGCACTCGCTTAGCCCTTCATAAAATCACAAAAACTATTATTACATGCAAACTTTTTACAGAAAAGAAAGCCTACAACGAAGTGCATTTTAAAAAGAACCCATCTTTTCTTCTATCGATTTCACACATCGCATTTTGAGTGACTTAAGGTCAAAGCCCCAATCAGTGAAACGCATCGTGGCCCATACTATTCGTATTACGGGCTAATGAGGTCATAGGCCCATTGGACCGCGAAATGCGACCATTATTATCCAAAACGATTTCGACCTAAGTATTTCAATGACTTAATTTGAATGTATGATGGCCCATACTGTACAAACTTGATTGAGGTTTTAACATATAAATTAGAGCCATTTGTATTGTGGGATAATGTATTTTGATGTTGATTAGTTTTAAAACTGTAAAACGACATGTCGTGATGTATGATGTCGTACTTAAGTATTCCATCTCCATAGTAAGAAGGCATAGGGAATTGGATGTTTTCTCATAAATCATAAAAGTCATTCCGACGTCACGAGCTCGTGGGAGGTTTTTTTTTTTTAGGGTCTCGTAGCCGAATGGCAAAAACGGAACCCTTATAGATTCGTCATGTTTGTCTGTCTATTTGTCTGTCTGTCTGTATGTCACAGCCACTTTATTCCGAAACTACTAAGACTATACAGTTGAAACTTGGTAGAGAGATGTATTCTGTGAACCGCTTTACGATTTTTAGACAAAACAAAAAAATATAAAAGATTAAGGGGGGCACCCCATACATGCAACTGAAACTAAATTTTTCATCAAACCTATACGTGTGGGTAGTGCTTTAAAAATGACATTGAGGTTCCTGAAAACATTTTTTCTGAAAGTCAATCGTTTAAAAGATAGATACTTCCAAAATGGTAAATTTCCCCCTCTAATTTCTAAAGTAAGAGGAGGAAAACGGAAAAAATGTAGGATTGTAGAACGTAAAAAAAACTTTCAACGAAAATTGGTTTGAATAAGAATTATTTTTCATTAAAATATTATGAAAAACAAATTAAGTTTTGCTGTTGAATATAAATACAATACAACATGAATGAATCTTCAAAATATTTTATTATAAATTGTTTGCTATGGTGCTACGGAACCCTGAGTGCGTGAGAGTACGACTCGCACTTGGCCGGTTTTAAATTTTCTTCAGCAATGCCTTGATAACACGAGCCAAGTAGATAGGTACCGTGGCGAGTCATACAGGATACATATAAATGTCTAGTGCTTCGGTGGTGCACTCGGTCAAATTAACTGTTTCTCCCCAGTTTTGGCAGTGTCTCGCCTCTTTACTTGATATGTGATTTCCAGGCATTACATCAGTATACAGAGGTCTGTATAAGTAAGAAAAATCAAAAGTACTCTCCGTGCCGAGTTGGAATAATTTAATGGCACATCAACTTGACAAACAAATAAAACACACAAATAACGAAAAGTGTGTCGCCTGTGAAGCAAACAGAAATTAAATTGTGCATTAACACGATGATTTTCAATACAGATTGTTAAATGGCTATGAAATTTTTACGCGCCTATATTTACTTGTGCGTCACGTGTACTGTAGAGCGCACGCGCGATCGGCCATGTTGACTTAACTGTCAAATGCATTGACAACTTGACGCTTTGTTGCAAGTACCAATTAGATGGACGGAGATTGTTGTGCTTGCCTACTTTGTTTCAATTAACTGTAATTAGGCCCTCATATCAGCCTATTTTAAAACCGATCATTCATTTTAAATGCACGAATGTAACGTGCATAACAGTTCGACAGCATTGTCATTCAGTGCCCCGCACTAATCCTTTATGAGGGCAGAGGTCACTTATTGCCTCAATTTATAGTTTACTAGCGGCCCGTCCCTTCCCTGCTTCGCACGGGTGGTTATTTTTTTTTAAACATAGCCTATGTTACTCAGGGACCAGGGTGAATGTAGCTTTCTAATGGTGTAAAATTTTTGAAATCGGTACATTAGTTTTTGAGTTCATTCATTACAAACACACAAAAAAATAAAAATCTTTCCTCTTTATAATATTAGTGTAGATAAGTACCAAAGTTAGTAAAACTATGAGCCTAGGCAAAAGACAATGTCTTTCAAAGCGTTTCGTAATTCTTTCAACCGGATTGACATAAGAGTGCGGTGACATTATGTCAATCCAATACAATTTGAGTTTCCATCACAGTTATTGCTTTAAGACTAGACCTATCACTTTGTCTAGGTTATGTTATAAAGGGTGTAAAAAGACCCTTAACGAGGCCGAAAGGCACTTGTTCTTTCGGTCAATGCAAAATTTTTTTTGTTCTAGTCCATACCTTCTAGTTACGGAGATATTGGGGGTCAAAGTTCCAACTTTTTCACAAGTTTTTTTTTTGAATACATGTTTTAAAAGTAAGATTTTTACTTTAAACACGTCCACGACACCCGTACTATTCAATACATCCATCAGCACAATGTTCGGAGTGCGTTACATTGAGTCCTACCGTAAAACATGATTTTTCACCCCAAAATAAAAAGTCGTTTCCCAGCAAAAAAATTTGCGTAAAGTTACTTAGTTTGATGTACAGAATGCTTGGTTGACGGCTTCGTGAAGGGTCCGTTTACACCCTGTATGGTTATATGATTTTACCAGTGAATGTAGAAATGGTAGAACGGTTACAAGTAGGCACCTTTCGCCCTACAATCAGTACGTTTATACAATGTTTATTTGGCTTGTTGCTGTCAATCCTCAGTTGATTGTGAAGCTTGATAACAATAAGCTCGGCTTTTACTATTTTCAAGTATTATTCAAATCATGGAGTCAAGCTGTCTCGTGCTTTCGCTTATGAGCCAGTACGTAAGTTGTGATAAGTTTCCCACGTACGTTGTCACTCTATGTTCTTTTGGGTCTGAGCCCGTTCTTATGAACAAATCCCGGCAGTAGGACAATCCGCAACGTATAGCGCAGTGACTGAGCGATCGACTGCTGTGTTGCGTGTGAATGGTTCTATTCCCGCACGGAACAAATATTTGGATGACCTACAGATTGTTATTTAGGGTCTGGCTTTTTGTGTCTGTGAGTTTAAATGTTTGTAAAGGCACCCACGATACAGGAGAGTGTGTCCTAGTGTGGGACAACGTTTTATAATACCCTAAACAGGCTTGCGTTTGGCCGCAACTTCGCCTGATGTGAAGCGATGATGCGTCCTAGGGTGGAACACGCTTGCCCTGAAGCCAAATTTGATTCAGGAGATCCAGATTATAATGATCGGGAAACGGAAGCACTGAAATCCACAAACTGGCGGTTCGCACAATAAATGTAGAGGGAAGCAAAAGATTGGCAAAAAGTAGTAATTACTTAGGTACTTACCTAATAAAATTATTTGGCTTTGCTACAAAAGGTTATTTGTTAATTAGTCCAGGCGGGAAAACCTACTAGGCAAACATGCAATAATTATGAAACGAGAGCACACTGATGCCGTGTGGTGGAATATGACCCACACTCTCTTATAAAGTGAAGGCTAGGCTAGTCCTTGTAATCTTATAAACATACCTCATTTATCAGACAATCTGTGAGGGCTCAGAACTATACTCACACACTGCACTTTCTATAGATTTACAATTTGTGAACTAAGTAATATTTTATTAATAATTAACGTTACAATTACCTACTAGCATCATCAATCCGCCTGCCAACCGCATTAATTATGGTCATAATATCCTGCCAGGATCGCTCGTTACAACGATTTAAAAAGCTCATGTTCAGGATATTTATTTAACCGAAACAAGACTGAAGCTCTTTAATTTCAGTCACCTAACTTTACAAATAAGATTCAGCAAAAAGACTAAGAAAATTCATTGAAATAACCGATTGTAGGAAATGTTAGTTAATAGTGTGCAAACTTACCATTAACAACACATTGTAACCACTTCAAACCATTTCCAGACGCCATTCTTCATTATTTTTTAGTCACAATATTATATTCCCAATTAATTAAATCATTCAAAACAACAAAATGAAGAAAACAATGAAATGAAAAAATAAAACACAATCCAAGCCATCGGATAAACTAATCATCAAAATAAATTGAATTTGGAACTAGCTGAAGCAGTCAGCTCCAAATAAAAATAGAACAAATACAAAAGTCCAAAAAAGAGGTGTGAACCTCCTTACCCGTAAGTCATGGTCGAAAAAACTTCAAAACTAAAAATTAATCTTACAAAAGAAATGTTTAATAAGCGGTTTAGAAAAAAAAAACATAAATAATTTCCCTTTCTAAAGAATGCTGGCCGCATCCCGAAGGAATGTGCCACTATCCCTTTTTACTATACCCGTCCCTTTCTTACGCTGTCACAGGCCAAACTGGTTAACTTTGATTAATGACTTTACTGATTTTTTTCATTGGATGAATGCTAATGTAATTACAACCTCTGTGATAAAATTACGTTCTTCATGATTCCCTTGTAACATGACGACGTTTATTTTATAGAAAAATGTATAAAAAGTTACAAAAATATTGAAATTTACTCATTGGTTACAGTAAAATTTTACTAGTGACATTGTCGCACTGTAGTATTACATAAATTTTACATAAAGTTACTTTATCTATTATTCTAAACAGCAGAAACATATTCAGCCTATGTGTGAGTGAGTGAAAACGACAGAATGAGATAGAATATTTATTTACTACCATTTTCCATCGTAAGCACAACCCCCTACTACAATATATTATTCACCCCCTTTCATTCATGAACATTCGCCATTCAACTAAGAATCGGAGCGGGAGAGCTCCTACAAATGTCTGTGTGCCTGGTAGTTTCAGCAAAACGTTACGTCACCATTTTGTCGACGCGATTCCGTACAGACTCTGTTATTGTCACTTCACCTATTCATTCATTTACTCTTCACTCTTTTATTGTCAAACATTATTTCGTCAGATACTCAATTAATTAAAGGAATCAGACTGATGGCAAATATTCCTATGATTTTTTGCTAGAAATAAGACCGATGCTGTGTTTTATCTTACGTCATAATCATCTTTTAACTGAACGAGTCGGATAATTTTATAGACAAGATAATAAACATTTAATACCATGTTCGTTGAAATAACAAATCAACTTCCTTAGGCTTACAATGACGTAACGCCAGATTTAGCTGAAAAGGAAAGATAATAAACTGCAAAAATCCGCTGTCGTAATAGGAAAAGGCATAAAACATTTTCCAAACATCCTATCTATGGTTCAGAATGTAGGTTAGCGTAAGCAACTGTCCAGCCAAGATTCATGGGCCAGCGTAAGCTGAGAGCATATGGCGGAATTCCTAGAATGCAATTCCCTTGTATCAAAAGAATTGAAGTTGCGAAATCAGTGGTTTCAAGAACAATTAAACTTGTCGGGAAGTTGTTGAGTTCCAGATTGAATTATTGCTTCCAGTGACGCGGAGAAAGTTTGCACTACCGATGAAAAATCTTTAGAGTTAATACGTAAGTAAATAAGAAAAGTTTACACTACGAGATCATACAGGAAAATGGACCAAACAGGACTGGAGAAACGAGGCGCTAACACAAATGTTTACCAGCCGTATTTCCGATCGTTACAATGACTCATTTACGAAGTCATTCATGACAGATTCGCATACGACCCGCTTTACTTTACTTGAAATAACGATACAAGCAGGTATGTGAATATATTCCATGTTTAATGGAAAACAAAGCATTCCCGTGACCCAATTTCGACGTAGACATGTTTATATTATAACCTGTTATATTTATTTGCACTATCCGAAAACACTAAAGCATGATCGCGCTATTTTCGCGATTCCAAATCAGCGAGTATATTTTTAAGTGAATAAAGATTTTACATTACACGTGTAGAGACCATTTACACGTGTTTTTAGCATGGCCCTACAAACAATTTATTTACTTTGCAAGTTATTTTAAGAAGTAGAGAAATGGGTATTTAGTTTAAGCCCAAAATAATAAACCCAAGGCAGTTACGTGCTGATTGAATGAAAGAGTGGAATGTTCTGTGCTATTAAAAACATGGTGAATATGTTTCATTGTATTGAAAGATGAATTGGCAATGGTCTAAGTTTAAATGCAAATTGAACTCGATAAATGCAAAGATAGAATTCATGTATATTCACAAGTAAAATAACACGCATACAATTATACACGTGTAATAACTTAGAAAATTGAGAATGCACAACGTTCACTATGATGAATAGCTCCGTCCGTCTTTCTGTTACCCAATATTTCCAAAGTTGTACGTCATTACAAAGTTGCGTCTTCCACAATCTCTCCAAAAGTGCATTACACACGTTCTCACATAAAATCTCTCCCAACAAGTTGTGCAAGAGTGTATAGGGCCGTTCCTAATTTTATCGACGTAGTGTTGGGAGTAACGATTATTGACCATTAGGCATCATGCATCAGCTCGCTCTAATTGCTCGATTAACACCGCTTCTTCGATAAAACTTAAAATGCATTTTAATCTCACGCGTTATAAAGATATTACAGCAATTTTAGTTTCAAAATATTTCTTATCTATGCAATTTTGTAATTTTAAGAATTAAAAGCTCGTTAAATTCGACTAAGTTATGGGTTTGTTGTAAAACACTTAATTTTATAAATCCCTGTTCTTCGGATAGCTAACAAGCAACTATGCCAACGAACGAATAATATGTATCAAATCATAAGTACCTTGATATAAATAAACACACTTCTTTCTGTTGCATCTCTGGTTACCTGTCCGTCTCAAATTGAATCTTACGCCTCATCAAAATCCAGGAGAATTACTTATCCTAGATGTCAGTCACTGCTGATTGCTGAAATGCTTATATATTTCTGCTAAGCTCACAAAACACCTTATTCCCACGATGCCTTCAGGAGAAAGGCTTACTACATCTTTTAGAATCTCTTAAAATCTATGTTGAATGTTATTAAAACTGTCTAGCTAAAGCAAAGACTAAGGACTGTGTAGTGTACTAGTCCCCAAAGTTATTCCAATTAATCATGTGAAGAATTCAACAAACTCAACTAGATTCTGACAAATTACGTCAACGAGAAGTTATTCAAGGTTGCTAGTAGCTCAACGCTGAAACAATATTTTGTTAGAAGTTTGATAGACCGTATGTTTCGGGGAAGCTTCACAGATGTTTTTTTGACGCAAGGTTATTAAGTATGAGTCAAAGATTAATGCAAGTCTTGTATTAGAAGACCAAGAATTGGAGATGAAATCGAGTAATATCCCGGCAGTGACAGATTTTATCGTTTCAGTAAATGTCTATAAGAAGCAGTGTATGTTATCCAAAGTTAAAAAAGATTTCAGTAAAACAAGACGTCATACTTCAAACACTGTTCGGTTTAAAACTAAATTTATACTGCCACCACCGTCTGTCGTCTGTGACTGTCTTGTACTGCTTTTCAATCCACCCGCATTCTCCAGTCATCCCGCGATTATGGCGCCCGCAGCAGCGCTAAATACCGGGAGCTCAAAATAATTGATAATCATGGAAGATATTCCGTAAGTGACAGTATAAGTCTCGTCATACTTCAGTACAACATTCCCTACCAAAGCGCAAGGAAGTCTATCCATTTGTGTAAAGCACTAAGGACCAAATACGATCATGACTACAGACTAACTATTTAGGGCATGTGCTAATATTACTCTCGGGAGTGTTAGCGTCAATAAATTTTATGTTTATGACACATATAACAGTGTCACAGGCACAGACCGAGGGCACATCAAAGACCCAGCAGTAAACCTGATTGGTGCCGACTTTAAACTGGCTTCTTGGTAATACGGCGGAGATGCAAAGAAGGGCTTAGTACCAGTACTCGTAAATTGAAGCAAGACCAATTTGCATGTAGCTTTAAGTATGTGATTGTATATCAATGCTGCTTCTTCTCGTGTCTTCAACGAAGTCTGGGCAGAGTTTTATTAGATGGCTAGATAAAAATCTTTTAATTCTTTTATTGTAATTAATCTGACTTGCCTGTACTGTAACATTGCAGGACAGAGGCCTCCCAAATATTTAATCCAAATCCAATATATCAACAATATTTTATCCCAAATTCTATGAATGATCTTCCTGTAATCGAGAAAGTATGATTGGAGATGAAAATATTGACCTTGCATGACCACTGCAGCTAGCTCGACTACAACTACAAGGTTTTATTACTGCAATATCCCAAGAAAAATACTCTCCAGATCTCAAGTATTCTTAAGGGTTTTTATTTTATATTGTGTTCTAAATAACATTTCCATGTAACTAAACCTGTCAATTGTTCCATTATTGGCACTCATAAAACGTTCCACGATAATATTTTATTACATAAAAGAAGAAAACGAGACTTTACAGGATAATAAAGTCTGCGGGATAGCACGTGTCTCGTGCGTTATGTCCTCGCCATTATGCGATGCCGTAAAATCGAAGGGTCCTGTAGCAATGGCGTTCACTTTCGCACTCCTTAAAGCATCATTACCATTAACTACGTAATATACAAGAAGATTTTCTGCTTCAAGTACGCAAGGATATATCTCACTTAAAGTAATCTTGTTATCTGTAATGACGTTTGAGAGATGACGACTCGTTTCACAGACTGGTATCGTAAGTAACTCTTCGTTGGGCTAATGGTACAAGTCTTCGGTAATGGAAGGGGCTCCCAACCAATCATATCCAGTGGAGCATATGCTGGACATGACTTGAATTTATTTAGATTGACACCGTAGGAGTAACTGCAGCAAGCATGATTAGTTTTCGACTTGCTTCAACTAGATTGTAGTACATGAAATGTGTCGAAAGACTTAGTTCCAGCTAAAGCTTTCGACATACCTTGACATCTTCCTAGGGCAAAATAAGAAGAACAAAATGAGAAAACGGCTTTTTTTATAGATGAAAACGTACCAGCAACAAACCGAACTAAACCACGCTTTGGATGCATCGAAAATAAATCCAAACATTTCCTTTAAAAGTTCACACATTCGACTAATCCGAAGCAAGTTCCATGTAAAAGTAATTTAATAAGGCACCGCGCGACCGCGGTACCGTGGGAGCAACCATTAGTGCGCCCGCGCATTTAAAAGTGCATCAACGCGTAGCACTCCTGCGACACAGATCATTAAGATACGGCCTACGAAAAAAATATGGAGACGAACTGTTTTTGTGGATCATTATCTTAAAGCTTACCATTCACAGCTGGGGTTATTCGAAGTTTTTGTGTTCTATCATTACTATTGGTTGATTTGTTCATTGACTCTTTCCATAGATGAGAATTTCTTGCTTCCACAACCATCAGATTGCTTATCAGACTTTCATCGTCGTTCTTTTGTAGTCAAACCTGTTGTATTGAATGGATAAAAGAAAACATTTTCAACCACAACATTCTTTTCGTTACTCCTACGTCCCTCAAAACATCCGTCTGATGTTGGCTATAAATTAATAGTTCCTTTTGTTACTCCGTGTTTCTAAGGAAATATTTATACGTTACGTCACACTGGATTCCCACAACTGCCACCGGTTGAGAAATTAGTCCGAGCTTCCATTAGTTTTATTTCGGCTGATTAATTACAGAAAGTCACGGTAATTGTAGGAAGCACATTACGCTTTGGTAATATTGCGAAACGGTGCGCTGCGCGCTGCCCCCGCATTATTAATATCAAAGGGCTGAAGATTTGTTAGTAAACATTGTCGTCGCACAATGAAAATGAAAGTCGCAAATCGTAAACTTCGGTTCCACATTGTGCAATGTTGAGACAACATTTGACAGGGAAATGCAATAAAGAAATGTTTTGTATGCATTTTAAAATGTATGTTTATTTTATTATCTTGTTAATTTAGGTAGGGACCACACAGCCGAAATCCATAAAACCAAAGAACAGCGCCACTTTAGACCAACGTGTTAAAAACACACTGATTCTTTTTTTTCTAGTCACCTGCGTGCTCCTGTTTTGTACCAGGCAAGCATAAACTAACAGGAATAGTAAAGTATCCATAGCAATAGCAATGGTTGTATGAACAAAAGTTTGGTTCTGCGTTTCCCGCTCAATCACATCGTGTCCGTGAGTTGAGCCGTTGGTTGCCGCGTTGCCATAGAACATTTCGTTTATCGTTTGGTGATTCCTCTAGATAGAGACTAATTTGTAAGGGTTTTAAAGCATGTTTAGCACATACATATTTTATATAACTTTAAAGAAAATCTTAGACTTGTTAAACATGATCTATATCATCCAAAACACAAAAGAATCACTACAATGTCCAGTCTCCATAACAAAAATATCAAAACTTCAGTGTTAACGGGAATCAGGAACGGGTATTTCTAGTCCTAGTTCCCAAGTAATAGCTTCCCCGACCTTTGTGTTCCTAGTAATAAAGTTCAAAGTAGTGTGGTTTGCACGTGCGATATCAAATTTCTGACCGTTACATCTATGGTCAGACCACCGACATTGGGTTTCCGTCTGACTGGATGCAGGTAATGCTTCCAAGGAGCTGGCTATTTGATAGAATTAACCGATACGAGCTGTGAAACGGTTTCCTTGAGTTGCGGTAATGTGGTGTTGATACTGTCTTAATGGACATGACAGTTTCGCTACGTAACTGTTATTTAATTTCGTAGAAGTGTTTAAACATTTTTAGTAGAGGAACTTTTGACGGAGACTTTTTGAAAAACGAATACTGTTTAAACACGTCTAATCTATCAGCATTCTATTGAATTATCCTCTCATTCATCTTCCAAAAGGAATAAAAAATTACGAATCCGAAACCGAAATAATACACATTTCCAGGATCAAGCGAAAGCCGATTATTAGCTGGGCTAACGCGACGGACCGTATCTGGCGCCTAAAACCGGCCATAAATTCGGAGCCAGTCATTTTTTTTTAATTATTATTCTTTGTCGGTTGCCGGGCAAAGGACTGGCCTAGTTTATGAAACAATGAAAACAAACTTATGTCACGTAGGTACATACTGTTAACAGATGCACCCACATGGCCGATGATGGGTACAAGCGCGAGCTAAAGTCATTAATATTAAATAAATAACATTAAAATTAGACGCTCGCGATATGAAAATAAAACCAATTAGGAACGTGGAAGACATTAGTGATATTTTTAAGTAGTTTAGTTTGTATAATGGATCTAATAAACAAAATGGTAGAGAAACTAAAGTTATTTTAGACCTGAACAAGGCGAAACGTATTGCAGCATTCTTATAAAGCACTGGCAATAAAGCAATTAGTAACCTAACGCTTGAGCTGCATAAACAACACTTTGCACATGGCTGTTTATATAGCCAATCAATAGTCTAATAAAATGCAGTTATTACCACACAAAACACACAATGAAAACCCGTAGCTGTTTTACCAAGAAAACTGTTAAAAATCCTCACAAACTTTTCAACTAAACGACCTGCATCTTTGGCGTAACGTCAAAACATTTACTTGCGAAACAGTACGTTTATCCTTCTATAAAATTACGTGTAAATTATCATCAAGTTCATAAAGTAATCAACACATGGTTAGAGAACAGTGAATAATTAGTCTAGCCCAGAAGTTAGTGGTAACATTTGGTCTAATGTAAACCACTGTTTTAGTGTTTATGTCTGCTCTCTGCCTTGGTGATGTAATGCAGATTCTTAAATATGGGTTTTGCATCATACTTGTGTTAGATCATATTTTTCAGTAGAATTTAGCTTAGATACAGTGTCTGGAGGATGTTTAGATTATTTATGATAGATTTTTCTAGCTTCTGAAGTATATGCATTGTATAAATAACTTCTCTACCTGTTTGGTTATCGTAAATCTGCTTACAGCTTCATTTCTTTAGACAATTTCGGCTTTGGATTTGAGCAGGTTTCCTCTCTTTTCGAGGGAGTCTACCACGAAGGCCCAGTGCTTGTAAGTAAGAGGCCTGTACCCCAGCACTCCCAGCAGTGGGTTCCTGTTTACGTAACTATGTGGCTTTTGAGCCAAATTATATTAAAACTAAGACTCATCGTCTTGTCTTGTAAAATAATTGAAACCACAATTAATAAGTACAGTTAACCAACAAACTGCAGGTGACAGAGAAGTCGAAGATAAAGAAAATGACGTATCAACTACTCGAGCCTCCTACTACAGAACCAAAAGAAATGGACAGTGCGAGTAATGACAACAAAAGTATTCTAACCAATAAAACGTAATAAACCACTTAGCAACAATGATTCTAAATAATAAAACAAAGGAAACCTTCAGCCTATATCTACTTAAAATTAGTTAGACTACACTAACAATTTGGTCCTACACAAAGGAGCTATTCGTGCATTCAATTCAAATGAGACAAGTAACTTAAGTACTAAAGGCTAAAGACTAAATTGTACAGCAGTCCAACTGAAAAAGTCACCTGCTATCAATTTTAACAGATTCAATAGCACGTAAAGAACTGGAAACATGGATAGAGAAGTAAATTCACAACCTTTTGAGCACAATGCCACTAAGTTAGAAGACACCAGCGAGAAAAAATTACGGAGGAAAATAAAAAGGGATTTGCTTACGTAACTGGACAGTGTCAATAATTTTTCCTTTTCTTTATTTTGATTAAACACTTACATTGGCTGACTCGTGCTGAAAGAAAGTTTGCTGGAGAAACCTTAATTTCGAGAACAGGATTTGCTTTGGCCGAAAGTGAGGTAATTTCTGGCTAACCACAGAAACATATTGACTAGTACACTGATTTAAAAAGAGCTGTCCATAAACTGCCAGTATCATCATTCTCCTGCCCTTATCCCAATTTATTTGGGGTCGGCGCAGCATGTCTTCTTCTTCCATACTTCTCTATTACTCGTCAACTCAGCAGTCATAAACAGCCAGTATGTCTAGGTATATTTACAGCGTTTGACGTTGATAACAATGTGTGTAGACCTGATGAATGTTCGTTTAATTTATTGCAAGCAAAGTATTATGTAAATTAAACCATGTAAACGAATTATCTTTTATTGTAGTGAATAGCAGGGACTGGTTAAACATCGATTTGTTATGAATCTAGGCCGCGGGGCAATGAATACTCACTACACTACTACAATACTTATGTGTCTATCAGCATAATGAACTGGCTTATACATAGACACATGTATAAGCCAGTATATAATATAATACTGCTAGTCAAGACATTGCCCCACTTTTGTTTACAAGGCAAGAGAAACAAAGTTCATCTAAATCTATAATAATATTATAAAGAGGTAAAATTTGTTTGTTAGTTTGTATGTAGAGGGTAATCTTCGGAACTACTGATCCGATTCCGAAAATACTACGTTATGTGAGCGAAGCCGCGAGCAAAAGCTAGTGTTGAACAGTTTTACTGAAAGTTTGAATAAAAAATTGCGCTTCTCAATCATAGCAATAAATTTATCATTTTAGCCAATCACTGTTAAATTGATGCCTCTAGTTACAGATGAGAATAACTAGGCTCGTAGGATCTAACCATTACTGATTCTAGGGCATATTATTAGGACTAGCAACTCCAAGCTAATTGTGAGAACTCGGTTACACTTTAATTGAAACTGGTAGATTGAGACAATTTCTCAATTACATTAGATAGTTTAGTAGTAAATTCTCTATTATACAACTGTCCATATGTAATTTAATAATTATTGTCAACTTTTGAATTCACTTACTCCACGCTGCCACGCATATTTTTCCGATAAGGTAGGGTGAGTTTTACTTGTTTGCGTTTCATCTCTTCCATTTCATGTTTACCTGGTACCGATGTTTACATTTTGTAGCAAAATAATAATATAACTATGGATAAGTCTGCTATGCGTAAAGTAGTATGTAACATCGTCGTGTGACTGTGTGCGCCTGAAAATTACTTTCATTTTCTATTATAGCGCCATTCTATATTAGTATTTCCTTCTTTTATATTTTCTTTCTTTCAATACACTGCCATAATCTATGCTTCTTTACAAGTCACTTTCCGAGGTGATAGTACCTTCGTATGACATCGTGTTGTTTCGTTGATTTTCAGATGTTTTTGATAACGGTTGAAATATTTTTCGAAAAATCAACTGACCATTTTATAACTCACCGGAAGTCAAAACTTCATCTTTCAAAATAGACCAAAAGGACCCAAGCTGGAAATAATAATAAGAACTCATTCGAATCGCCGAAGTTGCCCGGCAACTTAATAAACAGAGTAAATATTGAGCAATAAATCAATTCATATTATCATTACCGTTTCTGAAGGCACGTGCTATACTTCCTTCCTCCATGGACGGCGATGTACGAAGACGACTTAGTTCGTGGGCTATTTGTGGAGCAATCAACTTAGGGTTACCGCGGTGTTTTTAAAAAAGTAACCGTGGAGTTGTCCGTTCTTCTTCATAGGAAACGACCAATTCGATCCGTGCATCTAGCTTCTTAAGTTTTATAAAACTGAGGCCAAACGAGCGTAATTTTTTGAGCTGTGAGTCGAGTAAACTCATTTTGCGTCGCCATGTGGTACAAACAGGACTTTAGTATGAAACCGAATGCGGCGTAATTATGCGACTCATTTTACGCGACTCACAGCTCAAAAAATTACGCTCGTTTGGCCTCAGCCTAAGTTTAGGTTATGTTAAATAACTTGAATTTTATGAAAGATAAGTAAAATTTCTGCAATGATTTAACAAATTCTATGTATTTATTTGGTTCGGACTTTCGGTCCCTGTGGACTACTTTATAGGTGATACAGTAGTTTCTGTTGTAGACTTATTCTGTTATAAGGCTTGTATTACGTACTTCTAAGATTGTAGTGAGTAGAGTAGGTGGGATCCCTTGCTTCCTTTGATGCCTTCGCACACGTAAAAACGAAATTCCCTTCCGTAACATTAAAAAGTACTTCCGAAAAAATATTGGAGCAATTCCCTAGCAACAAAAATCCAAACAAAAAATACAACCTTTGCCCCATAAAAACATGCACAAAAGAATTTAACCGCGCAATCAAATCGCAAAATACTTTTTATTACCGTAATTCCGTTTTTAACAGCAGCCCTGAATTAATTTGACGTATTCCTTGGTACAAGAACACTTTGAATCGGATCTGGGGCACCGGGAAGCGACGTAAAAACACCGTAAACTTTATAATATTCATTATTGTTCACTTTAATACTTTACAGAGTGATGCCTTGCTGATTGATTCCCGCCATTAAACATTTATAACATCATCAGGTCATGCCGTTATTTCGTAATAGAGTTTCATGGAATACATTCTCCAGATTGAAATGATGGATAGATTCCACAAAGAGTGCTCTTTGACTTAGGTAACTGGTTCTCAATTCATCATTTTTTTTTGTAGATTGAAGTCCCTCAAAAACACGATCTTCAAACGGTTTGGCGTGTGAAAACTCCGGTGGGCAAAGAGCGAATAGGCGATCTTAGTTCTTGAAGATTTATAGAAGATACTACCGATGACTATTCTCATTGCAAGTAGATGTTACAATAGAATAAAAGGATACAGTAGCAAATTAATCAAATCTCACAAGATATTTAAAGTGAAAAAGATACACAAACGACCGCCAGATCGTGAGCGTAGACACCACAGTACCACACAGACACACATAATAATTTTCGGCCAGCCGGATGAAAGGGGTAGTGAGGCCAAAACCTACCCCCTCCCCCTGTGTCAGGCCCACATAACACCCTCTGCGATCTGTGCAGACCTAGTACATTGTTTATAAATTCGGCCTGGAATCTGTGCCTGTATTCCAGTGTGTTATACCTCCCAGGCCTCCTTCCCCTTTCCTATAAGGACGGACTTTGTATGTAATACGCAACACCCAGCCGTTTGTGATAGCCTAGTAGCAATGTTTTCAAAATATTTCAGAGTCTGGATCTGGATTTGAGTTCGGACCTGAGAATAAATACCATATTCATCTCGTTATTTCATGAGACTTCAGCCACTGTTTTCATTACGAGCTGTAATAGATAGAAGTTCATATTCTAAAAACTGTTTCTAATCTATGGAGTTTTTTTAGATGAAGAGAATTTAAGTAGCTGGTCTTACAAGTTTTCACTTCTTCAGGTAAGCCTAGTAACAAGTTACAACTAAACTAGGCTTCTCTCCCCTTCTTCCAACTTTCAGCAGAAGTTCTTCCTTTATCAGCCTCAATAACTAACAACTGCGTTCGGAAGTCATTTTCAAGTCAAGTATTAATCTGATATACTAAGGTGAAATTACATAATGCGTCATGTCTTCCTCAGCTTTTAATAATTTCCTGTAACTTGTGCGCTATATTTCCCTAGTATCATATTTACTACAAGCCATGTAAATTGAGTTTACATTCACATTCAGGGCGTTCCTGTTTTCCTGGTATGTTGTTTTTGTTACATATGGATCGTATCCCGGGTATATCAATTGAAACATTCCGTGTAGCTAACCTTAAAAGCAAATCTAAATCTTAACAGATTGGATGAAGTATGCATAAAAACCCACTAATATTAATAAAATTAGATTCAGTAAGGCTAAATAAAATTGTAATCCAAGTACATGAATATGGAGGAAGCGAATAAACATTTCCTAACAAGATAGTTACATTCGATAGTGAATTTATTAAACCTCGTATCCATACGATTAATGGTTGAGCTGGTAAGTCATAGGTCGGGCTTTCACTAGTGTGTGACCCCTACGCATCTCTTAGCTTTACTTAGGGTCCTAGTACACGATTGCATGAAAATTAGAAGCTATTGTTTATTAACTCATTTTAATCTTTCATTTAAATGTTCTTGCGCCAATATTCGTCTTCAGTATTTAGAAAATTTAAATTTCTAGATGTCTTTTTTACAAGTTTTTTTTGCAATTTGCTGTCCAGTACGAAATTTCCTAACTTTCGTCTCCGTCGTGTCGTCAAAACTGAGAATATGAAACAACGTGAGAAAACCGACAAAACTTAGAACCAAAAATTCGAAGACATTGTGATATCTACCATTATCTATTTATTACAACAACAAACTGATTATTCTGCTGGTGCTTTTAATCATACCCAAATCATCGACGGGTAGTCTTACTTTTTGACCGCCAAGGGCTCTAACCAGATGCAATTGTTTATGAAAAGCTTGTATAAAAATTTCAACTGACGACTTAGGAAACGTTCCTTGGATATCCAACCACACCTTACCGACAGGAAACCATCAACATCAATACCCATTTTGGACTGTTTAGCACAACCAGTTAAGGGCCGGTTCAGAATGCTAAAACTTGCTAAAAAGCCACAACAATGGAGTGATAAACTTTATTATTTACAATAATGGAAGTTTGTTCGTGTGTTCCGGCACTCACGATTAGGACACACTCGAAGTATTATTTGTGCTAGAGTTGTATCTGTTACATAATATTCGTATTGTATTACACACAATACTAAACGTACGTTTTGAACTTTACAGTGCTTTTGCTTTTCGTTAGTTAGTTAACTTGCCTTTTCTTTCATTTTCTCCGAACTGGACATAGGGCAAATCACGGATCAGCGACTGCGATGCTCTTATCTACGCTCCACAATGAAAATACAAAGGACCTTACAACTTTCACGAACTCAATAGCTTTTTAATTACATCTATTCATTGAGCTGACTAAAAAAATCGTAATGGTAACAAGACTTGACAATAAAGTCAACAAAACATGGTACTTATTGCTGAACAAGCCTGCCCTGCTAACATGTCTAATTCGATGTGTACCGTAGACCCGTACCGGACCGTACAACAGGCCGTTTCCGTGTTTCCAAAATCAATTACACCATTTACCATCATACGGTACAGAGAAAGAATTTAGGTGAACTTTTCCGAGTTATTTTTCATAGTTTGCGTAATACATGCCAGTTATGGATGCGTTGTTTTGACAGATGGACTATAAAATTTGTAAACTAGTTGAGTTATGACACCTTTAACTAAAGGAACGGGGATTTAATCTTAAAGTTTGCAGTTGACACAGTTTTGTAACGTTTTAACACGCATTGTTTAAAAAAATGGTCTTATAAACACACATGGCCGGTAGGACAAACTGTTTCATTTTTTGTCCATCGGCGGAAATACAAACACGGTTGGAACAATGGCTTCTCTTGTTTTGGTTGAATATTCGTCACAAAGTTTATAATAGTCGGTCGTTGTCTACCGCGCTCCGTCCGTCTGCCCCAGGATGTGACTCAAAGATCGTGACTACGTAACTGTGAAAATAATTAAAAATGTTTTTATATTTGCATGCTATGTGCAAATTGTTAAGTACTTCGTAGTGTATTTTAATTCTACATCTCGCCGGTTACATTCAACTTTCGGTCAAGTTCATGACCCTCCCAGTAAAGCTAGAGCGAGTAAGAACACAAACTACCCTTGAACTTGCATCGCTCTCTTTCCCACGTAATCGATAAATTAACCCCGTCATATTGCGTCACCGTTCTAACCAAGAATGTCACCCGTGGTACCAGGAGTTAATAGATGTTAACTAGTAGAACCGTGACGACATGGATAAACACGGCTAGAAGAAAAGAGAGGTGACAAACTGCTTCCTAAAAAATTTATAATTCATGATATGCGTATGCATGATATACGATATGATATACCAAAAATTTTGATTTTTCTTTTATCGAAAAAATATTATCAACGAACCGGAAACGATTCCGCTTAATCCCTGGATACCACGAATCACAGAAGATAAACGAATGTTATGACATTTTATTTGATTGAATACCTACATTACAGCACAGTCATAATCTCTAACAAATATTGAAGTTAGTTGAAACAGTGTGAAATGAATTTAACAAATCCAGGGTTGATAAATAAAATGTGGAAAAGGATGAGTTAATAAATTTTCTACTAGATTAAGACGAAGACCTACAACATAAGTTTTATTAAGGTACCTAGTTTTATGAAATTGCACAGGCTATATTACCAGGATGAAAAGAAAGATGGAGAGAATAAAGAGATGAAAGAAAATTCTGACTCGACTCTAACTATGGTAATTTGCTACCTAAAAGATAAAGTTGAGAATGATCAACTATTGTACTAGACTATTAGTAGAGTACCTACTATGAAATTAAAAAGTTCTAAAGTCTAGGATTACACGACCACAATTGAATATAATTTGCATGATGAAACCAATCATTATTAGTAAATTACTTGGTATTTATAATGCCAGACTCGTTTAAGCTGTGAAAGAAACCAGTTGGCTTGTTTCTGAACGTGGCTACAGAAAACTTTTGCGAACATTTCTAAGCTTCGCTGTGTGAAAACAACATGGTGTGCACATGACATGACAGATAACGTAAATGGAAGCATAGGATTGGCGTATGGACAGAGAATGTATCGCGCATGTGTGCGCGGTGCGGGCGTGCGGCGCTCTAACGCCCGGCAACTACCAGGCGCCCAGAACAACGCAAGAGACCTTTGTTATTGTTCCACTGCGAGTGAAAGAGACGGAAGATGGGTGGTAACCACGGAAAGTAAGGGTGGAATGGGGAAAACTTTTACATTGTGTGCCGTAAGTTGTAACAATGACGACGTGAAAAGTTGGCGCGAGTTTACGTGTGCGATATGGGCTGATGTCAGATAATGATTTACATTTTCATAAATTCTCACGATGTTTGTAAATTTAATGACTTCTGTTTTATAAATATTGATTAGAAATAAATATAGTGGTAGTATAAGTATGTTTATTGTAATGTGAATAATTATATTTTCTATTATTAGGACAATTCTTTACCGTTTCCTGTAAGTACTTAATTTAATTCAAAACAGCTGCTGGATTTAGACTTAAAATGAAGTTTGACTAATAGCCACATTTGTATGTGTCTGGTACATTGAAGAACAATGGACTATCAAGTAGGTGTACCTATGTCTATTAATTTACTTATTTCAGAATACAAATGACACGTGTGGAATAAAGTTTCTCGTGAAAAAAATATCAAGGTTTAGGTTGTAGATGAATTTGCAACACATGTTGGGAATGCAGAAAATAAAGAAGCCTAATGTATAATTATTATAATATTGTTTTCCATTCGGTATAAAGTTCATTTGAAATGTAAAACTTATACTTACTACTCTTATGTAAAAGCAAAGATATGTGCCATTTAATTAGAAGTTAAACACGTTAGCACAGGGACGGAGTCAGGGAAGACCTTTGACCTCTAAAGTAGTGTAATACCAACAACTTAGATCGCCATGTTCTTCCGGGAAAGCCTTATAAGGCTTTACAAAATTAACGTGGTACACTGCGTGTGTGTAGTTTACTTAGTTAGTTCTAGGCTTAGTGTGAACAAGAAACTGCGGTGGTCCTTTTTCCCTGGTGCCAATGATTGTATCAATTCAATCTATTAGGTACGTGGGACCTTCGCTTTAGATCTCTTTGTAACAGAAAAATTACTTTTCTTATTGTTGTGTTTTTTTTTCTTTTATAACTTTTGCCGCCAATTTTAAATAATCCTTATTAGGAATGTGTTGTAACACGCATTGGGTTCGCTTGGTTTGACTGTCTATTCGCTCTCTCAGAGAGGAGGCCTACGTCCCAACAGTGGGTAGGGGAAGACAACAGATGTAACAATAGTTAAAAAACACAATCATGATAGAAACTCAATGTGCGATGAGCGAGCCTTCGTGTAAAACACATTGACACGCTTAAGGTTCTCCAATCCAGTCAATGACTACCATATTTACTTTAATTTCTCTATCCAGACAGCCATTATAATGCTATTATGAAGAGTACTTCACATAAAGAGATAACTGTCACATCGACTAAGCCAAGCATTCTCACGACAGCTTTACAGTACAGTAAAATAAACAATTTCTTTCATTAAACCGTTCAGGGGGCATTAAGTTGTAAATTAAATAATAAACTCATTGCAAACCTTAATAAGATTCAACTTTACGCAGCTGTAGTTGTGAAATTATGAAATATTATGTTTAATCGGAAAATTATAGACTGCTATTCTATTCCAATCTTATTATACGAGTAGATATAGGAATTCTAGGTTTGAGAATTACATGAAACAGTAAGTAAGAAATCATCATCTTTTTCCCCGCCTTGTCCCAACCATGTTGGGGTCTTTGAAGCAATTTCGGGTAAGACCGTTTATACCGTGGGATAAAAAGCCTTCGATTCAAAATTAAAAGATATTTTTAGAGAAAGTTTTAACCTTTTCTTAACAAGTCGTCTATTACCAATTTACACCTACGCCTAAATCGGTTACAATAACTAGGTAAACAAATTAAATCTTAAACACGTAATTGAAACACCTACGTTGGCGTTTATACTATAAACTATTCATTTTTTGTTTTTATTGGTTTAATAAAATCTGTAAAATTGAATAAAAGTTCACTAGGTTCACCATTAGAATATAACATTGTGAAAACTGGATTTTGTAAATTATAGACATTTTACTGAAAAAAAAAAACCATTTTCCGAATCGTGCGTAGCATTTAAAGTAATTTCTTTAATACATCCTCCAGAACGACTTTGCTAAGTCTTGTCAACATAAAAACTATGAGACTCTTTCCCTTATAAATAATTCTATAAAGACCGGGGACGGCCGGGAATCGAGGCGGCTCCCGTATTTCCCGAGCATCCCGAGGGACCTTGTAAATACCGTGTAACTTGTACTAGGACCGCATGAGTCATAAGGATGCGAGTGTACATCTTGAACACGCGCGATAAAAATAATTGGCCAGCTCTAAAGTGTGCCCTTTGCAAGTAAACTACTTATTTTTATTTTATTTTTAACCCACATGAGAGATTAACTGCGCCCTGCACTGAGCCAGTAATGGGAAGATAAAGGGCAGCCTTTGATGGTATTTAAGTGTACACTTACGTTCATTGTGTGACGTTTATATCGGTACAGATTTTACACGCATTACTTGTAGTAAAATAATAATATAGTAGAAACATTGAAGAAACTAATGGAAAACCTCTTCCCTCTTAAACTAGACAGTACTATGTAGTAAGATTTTTACTGAAGCAAATAAGTAGGTAAATGGAACTAACTTTTCCAAGTTTGTACTTTATGCATTTTACTGTTACTAACTGTGTCCTAGGTTTACAAAGATTTGTATCTAGGATGACTGGATAAGTAAAAGTTTCGGCGCATCGAACTTCCTAGGAAGGGTATCATTAGTTAGGTCGGAAGAATAAATAAACGCAACAGTAATGGCGGGGGAGCGTGTAGCGGAGCGCGTGAAATATTGCCTTGGCGGGTAAATTTACGGTTCGACCGACCAGCAGCCGCGGCGACTGGCGAGTAGCGTAGCGATAGCGAAAGTACTAAGTGTGGAAATTCTGCTATCCTAGTAGTTAACTAATAAATTTCAACAAGTAAATGAAGGGTTATTTGTTATGAAAAAAAAACAAGAAATGGTTCCTGTATTATTTTGGACTTCATTTAATATTTGAAACAGATTTTTCTTCCGTGCTTTGTGCTAAGAAAACAAACTGAAAGATTGCTACGAAATTACAAGGCTACAATAACCAGCAATCAAATCATCAAACATAATTTTCCTAAGCAGGTACAAGACTAAGTTTTACTAAGTTTAGAGAGACTAAGTTATCCTTTTGAATTGGATAAAAGCGTGAAATTAGTAAGTACCATTACCAAAAGAAGACAAGTTTAGTATTTTTATCCTGACTTTCTCTAAGAGGGACTAATTAGTCACCGCGGTTAAATTTTACTTTCGTTCTGTAAGTTTACAATGTTACAAATAACGAAGTAGGCTTACATAGTAGTTAAAACTTTCCCGTGATTTATTGAGGGATACATTTTCTTTACTATTACAGTGAGACTTTCCAAATTGGCGTATTACCTAGTAACATAAATTTTTCTGCAAAAATTCACCAGCAGTCGATTTTGGCTTTTAATGCAACCAATTTCTTATTATTGTATATTATTTCAAAAATACTAAAAAACACATGAAAAGTTTAAAGCTGACCTTGAAAAAAAATCCCAGTGTCCTATAAAAAACAAAGAATCCTGTTTAACTTATCTCCCATCCTTCCCCTCACACTTTTAAAAGAAAGCGTTAAGTCGCCAAAATCACCGAAACGTCTACGAAAGTACTAGGCGGGCAGTAACCGGCAGGAGATTGGCTGTAGTCTATGAGAGCCAATCGCACGGAAGACGTGAATATTGTCGTAAAACGAAACGCGGCTTGTCAAACGCATGCACCCGCCGCGCCGCGCCGCTCTCTGCGGGTGATTTGGCGCGCATTGTTGGTAAACCACTTTAGGGTTGTCAAATTATTGGTTTTTTATGCTTGTTAATTTAATTGTACTGATAAGTATTATTAAATTTTTACGCGGATTATGTAATTTATTTGCATTTTGCGTGGGTAAGATATTGGAATTGGTTTTATTGTAGAAAATGAAGCTAGTAAAGATTATTTTCTGTTGATATATTTAAAAAAAAAGGTATAAATCTATGAGACAGACAACCGAAGACTAGCAAAAAGATGGTTTCCTACATTTAATTTTATTTGTTGCATCTCAAGTGGTACCTAAGTAAAGTGTTTATGGCAGGGAGGAGCCATGAGACGTCCTCCTGCTAGATGGACAGAAGACGTGATGAAAGTCGTGGGAATGGTTGGATGTAACTTGTGCAGAACCTTTCATTAGAAAAACCCGTGTTTAACGCTAGACAAACGTATTACTCGTAACACGATGCTGCGGCAGGCATTTAACTATTAGGTAAGTAATCCTCACAAAAGTTCTGTATTTTTATTCTTCTTCATGGCGTATCGATAGCAATGTAAATTGAGTCGGGCCAGAATTCGAGTTCAGCATCTTCAGTGTATTTTTTATTAAAAAAACAAAAAAGTCACTTAATTTTAACTCTTTAAACAAAAAAGTGTCACAAAAACTCAAGTGACATCCAGTCTATTACTATTGACAACCTTGCTGCAAGTGCATGTGTCCACCCCCTAAAGTGACAACATGTGCGACCCGGCTGCGCTTGCGCATAGACACAGGACGCTCCCATCGTCTATGATCATTGGGAACTTTTGTATTGACATCATTATGGAAACAATTAGTGCATGTGACGGGTGTTGATCAATGTGTGGGGCGAGTTATGTAATTATAAGTTATTACTTATTAATGTTTTTCCGGGTCTTTTATGAACGACTTAACGGTCATTTGTTTGCATATTCTCATAATTTTCTGTCGTTTACAATTATTGGGTAAAAAATGAGTTTTATTTCTTTAAACTGTGTGGTTTTACTGGTCCCCAAGGACCAGTAAAAATTCTGTACTAAAATGGACTTAAGCATTTTCTACTAGTCAGCCTTGGGTTCTGATCATTTTACAATTTTATCCATTCAGATAACACTTCTGGTGTCTTTGCGATGGTTAAATTATGACACAAGGAATTTGGAAACATAAGTAAGTTTTTTTTCTGGAGAACTGTAAAAGGTATACCAAAAATGCCTAACTCAAGAATGATATCCAAATTCTAGAGCTCCTACGCAATGTTCCTGTTTCTGTCACAGAAATCATAATTTTACCTCTCATCATCAGCCTTCACGTTTCCACGGCGGGGTCACAGGACTTCTTTCTGTGCGAGGGTCCTACTAAAGTAAGAAAGGGGCAAGAAACAGGAGATCACAGTCGAAAAAAACAGTTAGATTATTCTTAGTACAATTTTGGCGAGTAAACATCGCACGCGGAAGTGCGTCCTAAACTCCGAACTCCTAAACAAGAGAACAGTCGTCCCCGGGCCGTTAACGCCGTATACGCCGTTTCCAGCGCACATATAACTTTACGCCGACACGCCAGTTAGCCGGACATAACACAAAGCTCTTCTGCTAATTTTGAACTTGCTTAAACGTTATTTTCGTTTTGGTCACCACTGGATTGTTAACGCGAGTGTACGGGAATGGAGGCATTGTGTGAAGTTTTTGTCAGAGTTGAGGTCAGAGTGCCTAGATAAGTGGCTCGGTTTAAAAGAGTTTTTTAGTTCCACGTTGGTTTTCAACCAGATCGACTCAACTTTTTGGTAGGTTACGTCTAGGGCATGCAGAACCCGGTTTCCCAGGTTTACTATGGATCGATGAGGTGGACTATGGGACCGATTCATGACAAGATTGGCGCAGAGGCTGAGCGATTGACTGCTGCGCTGTGTGTCGCGGGTTCGATTCCCTCACGGAATAAATATTTGTTTTTATTTAACAGTTCTACAGGTAGTTTCTGTATGTGAGTTTAAATGTTAGTAAGCGCACCCACGATTCAGGAGAAATTCATAGTGTGGGGCAAGATTTATAAAAAAATTAAAAAACCTTTTTGATATTTCCAACATCGTCATAGCTGATGGCTCTCTAGATTTCTTAGGTACCTATTGCCTGGGCTGAATAGCGGGAAATTTTGTCCCGCCATTTATATCAGATTTTAATTTGTAAAGTAACTGGCCGCTTAGAATTGCAATATTGAATATAATAAAGTAATTATCTTCAATAGCTTTCATCTACTCTAGTCATCTAAATGGGAGTGCATATTAGGACTACTTAATATCAAAATCTTCAACAATTTATGATTTCCTGGTGCCACTTTCTTCATAGGTAGGTTTTTTTGGTTTTTTTTCTATTTATTTAGCTTGACAGAAGCCAAATTGTTGATTGCACTCAGTCCTAATATAGTTCAGGATCACGATAAACTCATTTATCCCCTTCCTCCGTCCTTGGATATCCCATGAAAGACTTGACCGACATTCTCAAAGAAACAAACATTCTCCAGCGGGTAATAGTTTAATTATGTAAACTAACGAACTAACAAACATGCTATAAATGTCTGTATCGATGCCCACGCGTTGCCACACACCCTTCGTCAAGTTAAGGTTGCCCTAAAATACGGGACGGAAAACAACCCGTTTTGAAATTACCGGTATCGTAAGGCAACATCACTATCGCTGGTGCTTTTTTAAAATTAAATGTGTGAATAAATTGAATTATGACATTATCGTCATGTATGGCGGTAAAATATAGATACTGAATTGCAATATTAATATCGCACTAAACATTTAGTTTCCAGTAGTAAAATAAAGTAAAAAAATACGCATAAATAAATAATCAAAAACTATATATTATGCATTCATTTTATAAATCTGTATATTACTTCCGATAAAAAAAATACAATAGTGGTCGCAAGAACCTTTTCACTAATTAAAAAAAAAATATGGGCGCCCGGCGTCTAAATCGTGACAAAACTTCTTTGACATAAAAGATTCCGATGCAAGTGGTGAATAAAAAACCAAATTCAAATTGTGTGCAGTATCATAAATAATTACTTAAAGCATTTAGAAATGAGATTCTCATCGTTCCCAAGCGGATTATTTTTCTATTAGAATTAATTAAATTAAGTATGTGTGAATTTTATTATGCTGTTACAGGTTGTGATTGCGACAGCCCTACCGGCATTCCGTTCCTCAAATCCCGTTGAGTTTCCCTCAGCCAGCAACAGCGTGCTGATATAACCTTGACCGATTTGGACCAGCCGACAGGTTGCCTTAGGTTTCTGCGAGTACCAGGGAAGTATAAACGGACCTAGGTTTATCTAGCGTACCAGTATCAATGAATGTGCTGTCACCACAGTGGGGCATTGACTTATGATTGGCGAAGGGCCTTGACATTTTAGGAACAACTGCTACATATTGTTTCACGGACAGCCAATAATGCTAATGATTATTTAAGTAGCTTACAATTAAGGGGGTCATTTCTTCAATTGTATCAACGAGTAAATCCGATAGAAATATAAACTAATTGAAGAGTTTATCCTTTTGTCTTTAACTCTTCAATTCCCAGTGTCACTTGTAGGTTGCAGAAGTTTAAAGATTGTTTTTCTACCACAAGACAATTAAAAAAAAATAGTAATTAATTTCTACCTAAAGAATAATAAAAATTACATAGGACATATTTTTATTATTCTTTGGCTACCTAATTAAAATGAAATTGGCTTATGGTAGAAAAAAATCATGAAACTTCTGCAAACTACAAGTGACACTGGGAATTGAAGAGTTAATTGAGTTTGTCAGATGGAAGATGGGGGAATAAAGTGCTGGAGTGGAGACCACGGACGGGACGGAGGAATGTGGGAAGACAACTAGGTGGACAGACGATCTCATTAAAGTAGACGGAAGAAACTGGATAGCCATGACACAAAACCGCCAAAAGTGGAGAGATTTGGAAGAGACCTACTCTCAGCATTGGGTGGCCAAAGGTTGAAGAAGAGAGAGAGAGTTTGTCAGTTTGCGTCTACCTAAATGATCATCAGTTCTATGCGTAGCCAAGTAAACAAACCGTATTCTTCTCCTAACCTAATATACCACACGGCATGATTATACAATATCTACGTAGTAACACATAAACGCAAATAAAACCTAATTACAAAATCCTAAACCGCAATCATAAAATGCCACGGTACAAGCGACGAATCCGTCACTTGGACATTGTCTGTGCTATATCAGATTTGTAGGTTAGTTTGGTTTATCATTGGGCAATCGTTTCCCGTCGTGAACATCATTGTGCAAGCGAGCTTTTATTGCAAACCTGAACATGCATTTCAAAATCTACATAAAGCTTTGATGTACCGTAGACCATTTTATGAGTTCTTTCACCAATGTATATATTTTAGAATATTAGATAGATCTAACTAGGCATTTCATTATTTCGATGATTTTATAACAGACTCTAACACTGCTTTATTGCACCATCTCGTCAACAAATCTGTCTAAATAACTGTAAACTCACAAAATAAATCCATATATTAGACCAACATGAATTTATTAACTTGAATTTTTCTCCTGAAAGTAACCACCGACAATACAAACTTTATTTATTCCACGACTAGTCTCATTAGACTGTGATCCTCTCGCATTGGTTCCAGGAACCATGTTTCAGTTACCAAGTTAGCATGAGCGTTTGATCGCGTTCGTAATACAAGGAACGGACTACATCATGGATTTATAGGACTTCGCTGAAATTTCGACTAACCATGGACCGCTACACTTGCTGGCTTGTATGTAGTTATTTATAAACCTGTTAAAATGTTTACTTTGGTTACAGAGCATCTAGCATTCTGTTCGTATCTAAAAGTGAGCATTGCTTGTGATATTCTCGTGTAGTAATAAGTACCTAATTTACTATTAAAATTAAGACTAAGATAAGGTATAAAATTATTTATCAATTACATAATTTATCCTGCTAAAAATATAACATTTCCGCCGGAATCCTGACCATCTTTCTTTTGATTTCTCACTTGTAATTATGCCATAAAAAAATCCTAATTAACTTTGTCTTGTTTAAGATTTATTAAAGTAAGTATGAAATGCAACGTCTGTAATAAACAGAAACAAAATAAAACAGACGGTTCATAATCACAAAATTCACAATACAGATTCCAATGTCTCCCACCCGTGATAATGTAGTTTTATCCAATTTAATTTACATAAACCACTAACAAATTATGCATCATTTACTGCAAAAATGACGTGTAAATCACAATCAGCCAAGGAATAAATTAGCATGCGATTATCAAAAAAAAAAAAGGAATTTCACAAAAAAAAAATTTCATCCTAGACTAATTTTATTCATAGACGCGCCGCGCCGCGCGATAAAATCTAGATTTACCAGATCTCTCAGTCTAAGCTGTGTCTCGTTTGTACCTAGAATTACCAGGACGGCATAGCGGACCAGGAGGTTTGTAAGCACTAGGTTTACTTTCAATGCCTACTCACACATGCGAATTTTAACAAGGTAAACTGGATTTTCAACAAGATGTTTATTGTTGACGGAATTTTGGTGCTGCATCTTGCATTAATTATATTCAAACTGTTTGTACTTTATGCAGACCATAAATTATTAATGGATGTTAAAGTTAATGTCTCTATTACCAGTAATTAGTAAACGTGTGTGTGTTCCTAAGTGCATAATTAAAATGCAACGCGTCTCACTCTGGCCCTTCCCTCATAGTAAGTCGTTTCGATACGTGCAAAGCTTTGGTCCGGAAGTCAGAACTTTTAATTGACACATTGACATATGGTTAAAACCTAGCCTAGGTAGGTACTGAATTTATCGTTGGGTCTAATAGGAGTACCTAATATAAAGCGTCCACTGTGTACCTAACAAGAGGGCGGAAACCATCCTACAACATTGAAGAGAACAGAATGATAAAATATTGGGTTAGTGTAAAATTCATTTTCATAATTTTTAGTCTTAGGTTCTTCTGCAGTAAATGTGAAGAAAATAACTTATGTAGGTACATATGCTCACACTAAACCTAAGTAAGAGATGATGAAAGATCCATTGAGAACTCATTAATATCATTTTCCTGCCCTTATCCCAATTTATTTGTGGTCGGCGCAGCATGTCTTCTTCTTCCATACTTCTCTATTACTCTTCATCTCAGCAGTCACCATGATTATGTCTTTTACAAAGAATGCCAAATAAATAAACCACAAACCATAAAGCACCTAGTACCTACATTTACCTATATCACTACCTGTAAATCATACCTTTGTATGTAGGTTTATGTAACTCGCCTCAAAACGTTACGAAATGTACAATTGTAAAGCGAATGTCGCCGATGTTGATGTATGTATTTACGGCTGACCCATTTTGACCAAAACTTCTTAATTTTATAGTCCATAGAATGTTAGCTGATAGCTTATTGTCTTTCAGTTAGTTTAGCTTCCTACCTACGTTCATTGTTCTATATCCTATGTGGACAATAAATTGGTTCTCTGAACTCAGTTTTATGCCAATCGAAGGTGACTTCTATCTATATAACTTTAAAATTCTGTAAGACCAATGGTAGGGTTACTATAAGAGAAAGTAGTTGATAAGAATTGCTACTGTTGCCACAATTCCCAATTAGTTACCGTGTGAAATTAGGAATCCCGTCTAAAAACATAAGACGTGTTCAATTTCGTGAATCAAAACACAGTCTCATTTAAGATTACACAACGTTAGATACCAAAACAAAGATCAGTATAACACGAGAGCAAGAAAGAATGATTCAAGTAAACACGAATACTTAACGTCATCCCGGCTTGTATCCAAGCGGCGGATATCAATCAAAACTCGAAAACAATCGCTTTCTTTGCCAAGATTCTTTGTAGCTTACTGAATATAAGCTCAGTTTGTTCAACCGTAGATTCAAAAGCTAAACATTGTCTTCATCCCAACACAAAGAGCTTTAAAGAAAACCACCAAACGGGACATAACAGCAAAAACAAACACGAAACTGAAAGGGAATCGCGTGCGCAATCCTAATGCTACTGTTTGCAAAAACTTTAAAATCTTACCTTACATGGTTAAAGGAAATGAAACTCTATTTTAACGAGATAGTATTGTTATTGAATTGTTTAGAAAAGAAAGGCTTTTCTGCCGTTATCTAAATCTTCTAAGAGTTTAATTATACGGGCCTCTGCCACAAAACCGACAATGAATTTATGCATGAAGGGACGGAGAATTTCTCCTCTCGAATCGCCGGGATCTTGTATAAAAGGAACAATAGTCTTTAGTTTTAATCTTGTGTTGTTTTTTTAATATATTTTTTGGTCGGGATCGAGTTCGTGGACTGGATTTACGACTTGCGAGCAGGTTAGGGTTGCCGCGGGGTAGGGACCTTATCAGGTGTGAACTTGAAATGATGACTTTATAAAGATTAAGATAGGTTGTAAAAAGTGATAATCTCACAATTCGAGGAATTGTGATTGATGTTGATGAAGCGTGATAAGTCGTTAAGCCCTTGGAAGAGGACAAGAGGCATAAAGATGGAAAGCAACCCTTCAATCAAGTATCCGTGAACTAAAATAGTTTTATCTGAAAAGCTAAATTCAAATGTTCTGAACACTATCTTGTCTGAATTCAGATAAGTAATTCCTTACAGACGTTTGGATACGCGCTGCAAAGTCTAGAGGAAAATAGACAAAAATCTAGAAACCAGCGGCTTAGCACTATGAGTTGACTCTAGGTAATTGCTTGATGGATAAAGATATTATTGGGCAACAGAAATCTAGGCACTAATATCAATTAGGAAATAACCGTTAGTGCTAAATACGTGGACTCATAAAATAATAAAGATTTCCATGTTCGTGCATTTGCTATATCTGATGCAGATTCTGAATTTCATCAGCAAGGTATTATATGTACAATTTCATTAGGAAACACATTAATTAAATAAATTCTGTTTCTTTATGGTACTTAGGGTTTGGATTGATTTTACTTTGCAATTGGTACTTAATCCCTATTATAAATTTAGATTCTAGTAACTGAAATGGTGAGATGCTATTTTAAGTTCAGCAAACAACAATATTTTTATTAAATATTCCAGTCGAAAAAATAGCTGAAAAAGGTAAAAAAAAAACAGAAATATTAGTTTATACTTCATCGACACAGGCTAATATTATTATGGTCATATGACCACAATGCTTACAAATCTTTTTTGTTTTTTTTTTTTCATCCGAAACTTCGTGTGTCTCAAAGATTTTTTTCTCAACACGTGCTGACCCTACAGCCCCCCGCCCCTCCACAAGCCCTTATACCTCGCCCCGGCTGACAAGACATGAACTGTGCGCACGATTTGCGTGTGATTCTGATCGATGCGCGTACGCAGAAAACGACGCCACTTTGCAATTTGCCTAAATTACACACATGTATTTTAGTTAGGTACATTTTTGAAGTTATTTTCGTTACTGTTGCCAAATGGGTAATTGTTTTGGAAACTAATTAACGTAGGTAGTAAATCTGTGTGAAAGTATTTGGAATTCGCATATTGTATAGTTTTCTTGTTGGTAAGCGCGAATTTTAGTTTTGTAAAGTATACTGTTATTCACCGTATAGAACGAAAAAAATATTTTTCGTCAGTTGTATCCGTGTGTTTTTTAATTAAAACCCTTAAATAAACGTACTTACTATATCAATTAATGTACCAAAGATATGATAATTTTACAAAATACTGTATTTTCTGTCTATTTAGTTTTGTTATTAAAATATACGTTATCTGCAGACGCCTAGTCGACAGTTCAACGCAATCAATATCCGCTGCGCGTGATATTTTCTGAGTCCGTATTGATTGCCGGCCGGCAAAATACAATAACGTCAATAAAATTGATAATATTGTTCGTAGCATTTTATTGTTCCGTCTATTTGTAAGAAAACTTTCAGTCTTTCAGTCCCAACACTCATAGTTGGTTAGATTGTCACAAATAATTGACATGTTCGTTACAAACGCATGATAGTGAAACCATGAATAGAGTAAAAGATTTATCGCAACTTTTATCATTTAAAATCATGACGTATGAAGAATGTTTTTAAACCTTCAATCAGAATATGTAGGTACAGAATCCAAAACCCCTGGGATCTTTAAATACTCTTTATACGAAGACCGCCCCTAAGTCGACCCACTGACCCAAGAAATTAATAAATTTAAAATATTGTTTGTCTCCATTACATACCTATTACGATTTAAAAAGAATAGATACGCTTACTGCCCGTAAGCGAATCAGACAAAATTAAAAAAAAAACTGTGAAGTTTCGCTTACTTACAATCGGTAATAAATTATTATTTCCGATTGAAATTAAAATGAGCTGAAATTAAAAAAAATATCAGTCAAAATTAAGGATAAACTGCCTCGGCGTCTTAAAATTACATATAATCCGGCTTAAAGAAAAATCGTTTAAAAAATAAACCTACCTGAAGTTAAAAGACGTCATCTTTACACCAGCATGCCCAACTTTCACCTAGTTCAACAACACTGAACAACACCACAGTACAGTCAGGCACAAAATAAAAAAGAAAAAAAAATGTTCGAAATTCAAAAAATAAAAAGGTAATATTTTAAAATTCCCGCCGAACTGCGCGCGTTTGCGCAGGCGCGCGGACAGTGAAGTGACTGGTGGGCTTCACTGGAGTGCGTGTGACGCAGCCTCCGACGAGCGGAGTGTCTGTCGGCGTTCGCGCATCCTCACAGCCCCCACCACGCCCGCCATTCATCGAGCTTCTCAATGGAACTTCGGGCTTTGACGCGTACTTCCAAGTTCTTGTTTTGCCCTTTCAAGTGAAACAATAGGAGCTTTTGCGAATAATGATGGTTTTTCTTTCCAAACGAGGGTATAAAGAAGTGTTTTTTGGTACTTTGTGGTGCCGTTAGCACTCACATAGTTAGATTATTGACTTATTTATTACATTACAATTACGTACAAGGACAATCAGATACATAGAATGTCATACTACTATCGACAGTCAAGCGGATATTTCAGGAGATAAGTATTACAACAGGAAGAGGTAATAATTTTAACTGAAACATTACGCAACGTAGCATAAAATTACATTTAAATTGGCGCCTTTCAATTAATAATTATTATATTTAAAAAAAACATTACTAAAAAATTTGTTAAGACCTTGCATTTGCGTATATTGCCATAACACAGAGCGTAGCCGTAGCGTTTCCGTAGCGGTAGGCGTAGCAGTAGCCGTACCGAAGTCGTAGGCGTACTGCGCAAATTGTAGCAGTGGCGTAGCCGTAGGCGTACTACGAAAACCGGTACCGTAGCCGTAGCGTATTCGTGCGTATTTAAAATCAACGCACTACAGAAATCATAATTAAATGAAATCAAGGCATTTGGTAATGTCGGTATTATTTTATCACGTGTCACGTCACGTTTAGCATTATAACATCCTCTAACGTCTAGATTAAAAGTTGTGTCATATTATGTTATTTTTGTTTTAGTTGTGGGTGTATGTGCCGGAGTGCCAGGGTCATCGCAGCTAACCCAGGCACCTATGGTAGAATGAGCCTAGGAATCAGGCTCATCCCACTATCAGTGCCTAGGTCTGCTACTGGCAGAATTGGTTCCCACTATAGGAAGCATTGGAAAGGGAGACCTTAGCCCAACAGTGGGATAACACAGTCTGAAACATAAGTGTATAAATTCACGCCTATTTCTAGGGTAGGCAGAAACCACAGAATATTGCATTCTCCTTTCGGCGCGTTCACGATGATAAATCTGAGGCGTAAGCACGAGAGCGCGGTGTAAACGTAACGTAAATTAATTAATAATTAATTTATAATTAATACGTCAACTTCTTAATCGAAAATACAATTATCCGTCAGCATTTTAGTAAAATTGTTTGCAACACAATCAGTAACATGATTATGTAAATATTAAATTTTGAAACGGGTAGTTTTAATTTTAAAATCGACGTATTTACGTCACTCTGGTCATACACTCACGCCGCCTTGTACTACGCAACTGACCTTTCTGAAGAACCTCACCAATGAAAATAAATGAAATAATAAGTGAATAGGTTTTCGTGACTAATTTTTTTTTCCATTTATTATTTCATTCACTATTATCATACATGAACCATATAGGTAGGTACCTAAATTTTACAAAAGCATCAGTCAGAATCGTGTAGGTAGCTAATGTGTAAAACTGTTACAGAATATATCGGATTTTCATCATATTAAATAATAAAATATTACTCATGTTGGTGTTGGTTGGTTAGTTGGTGACAAAATGATGATAAATAAAACCTACCCTCTTCCATCACGTGTTTTCCCTTGGTAGGTACAGGATATCCGGAATATACAATGCAATCTGTACTAATGTAATCTCGGAAACTAATAATCCAATTCTAAAACTTCTTTCACTATAGGGCAGAGGTTCTCAAAATGTGCGTCACGGCGGCGCCCGGGTGCTCCGTAGACAATGAAGAGGGACACCGCTGGGTGGCGCTCCTGTTTACCATCTCCGGAAATTAAACTTAGGTATAAGGTAAATACAAAAAGGTCGAAAAATTTGCGTGGATTGGAGATCCTTTTGACGCAGAAGATCTACCAGAATTCGCTTCGCAAGAAGATAGTCTTATTGAACACTCTTGCTACAGCAGCCTTCAAAACCAGTTTCACGTGTTCCGATTTGCTGTAGTTTTGGATATCGGTCCAAAATTAACCATCATCATCTGCCTAACCTTTTCCCAACTATGTTAGGGTCGGCTTCCAGTCTAACCGGATGCAGGTGAATACCATTTACATGGGGCGACTGCTTGTCTGACCTCCACAACCCAGTTAGTACGGGGTAATACGACACCCCTTGGTAAGACTGGCTGTCAGACTTTTTGGGCCACTGACTGACCTGTAACGACTGTCAAAGATCTAAACCAGTAACCAGTAACGGTCCAAAATTAATCAAACTTTAAATTCGAAACCTCTAACAGTTCTCCTTCCCCTTGCAACATCTTGATTCATCATTATTTACGTGAAGCCGAATTTTCAAATGTATTCTTGTGGACATATTTATAAAAACTCAGCTTTATATTGCAGATGTTTTAAATTTTTGGGCTCATTTTCCCTAGCATCATTGTACCCTATTTCGACTAGCTATTGCGCCGAGACAAAATACTAAACTTTTAAGTGTACCAAGAACTGAAAACGTTTGGTTACCCCTGCTATAGGCTATAAATTATATTTAAATCATGTATATTAGCCGACCTACAGTGGCGAAGGTTCCATACAACTCCATTCCTACCGGCTTTCCTTTGAAAAATGGCACAGTCAGTATTCTATAGACAACTAATATAATCACATTAAAGATAATATGTACTCCGGAATACCTCTTACAAAAAATTTACCGTTCGCTACTGCCGACCTATCACAATTCTTGCGGACAAAGTCGCGGGCTAAATGCTAGTTAGGTATAATTCAAAAAGGGTTTAAAATAACACTAAATTAGGTACCTACATTGTTGCAGTTATCGCCAAAAAAATATTTTTGACATTGTTGTATTATGTGTCATGCATGAAACTTCCTGAACCTTATCGAATTGCCTACGGACTATGTACCTAGCCTATTTTTATAGCACTCTTTTACTTCAAGGCCTAAGTACGAAACCGGCCAAGTGCGAGTCGTACTCACACACACACAAGGTTCCGTAGCACCAAACAATGTAATAAAATATTTTGATGGCTCATTCACATGTTGTATTGTATTACATTCAACAGCACAACTAAATTTGATTTTCATAGTATGTTAATGAAAAACAAAGTTACTGCTGCAGTTTGATGAAACTCCCATATCTCAAAAACTAAACATCAAATCTTATTCAAACCAATTTTCGTTTAAAGTTTTTTTAACGTTCTACAATCCTCGTCTTACTTTAGAAATTAGAGAAAAAGACACAATTTTACCACTTTGGAAGTGTCTATCTTTCAAGCGATTGACTTTGAGAAAAAATGGTTTTAGAAACCTCAGTGTCATTTTTAAAGATCTTTCTATAGGCACCGCACGTATAGGTGTTCCGTTTTTCGCCATTCGGCTACGGAACCCTAAAAAATGTGTAATAAAAGTAGTTTATACGGACACCAAGTATTGTGGCTGCGCAAACCGAGCCGAGCTGTATGCTTTGGTATATTATATTGAAAACTGAATTGCCTACACAACATACTACACGATGCCTACAGCTGATTCTATATGTAGCTTTTCCCTCTCGGAGGTCGGAAGTTATTCGTTCGAGATTGTATTACCAGAATAAAAAGTAAGTCTACCTCATTGTCTAGTGGTAGCAAACGCGACTGCTGAGCATGAAGCCCTGGGTTCGTTTCCCAGGTCGGGCAAAGTGTTCTTGGGTTTGTCCATCTGAAATTTCTCAGTAGCAGCCACGGAGTCTGGATTTGTGTCCGGTTGATGGCAATATGCTCTTCCCCTATTACATGGGATTTAAATAAAACTGGGGAAATGAGGGTGTACTATTAGATACACCTCTGGCTGACCCTTTGGGGAATACAGGCGTGATGTTTTGTTAATAAAAAGACTCCTAACCCTGTTCATAGTCTACCTGTGTGGCAAGTATAGATATCCGTTCAGCCGTAGGCCTGAAAATGATAGGCAGATAAACACGGAGTTACTTTCGTATACAAAATATTAGTATCGATATAGCGCTCAACTCGAGTGATCCTTCCCGACGGCAATAGATATAGGGAACAGTAGCGAAGGGTCAGTTTTTGTGAATGGTAAGCTGGAGTACATATCTTTAATGTGATTATATTATTAATCTATAGAATACTGCCTGTGCCATTTTTCAAAGGGAAGCCGGTAGGAATCGAGTTCTATCGAACCTTCGCCACTGATAGGGAATCAGTTTTTCGCAGAAAAAAAACCCTTATCAGCTATCGCAACGTGATTCCGGCAAATCGCGTGGGTGTTACGGCAGCGACACGAAGGGACATCAAGAACCCCGCTCACGCCACGTATCATAGCGCCATAGGCTGGTATCATGGGCGAATTTTGGCAAAATTTCGCAACATACCGTTATCTAGGCTAGCACCATAAGGAAGTATATAGCAATCGCTTGCGCAACACACAGACACGTACCGGAAGCAATCCCGCGTGGGCCGGGCTTATCACATCCGTCCATGACTGCCGACGATGAGACCTCACCAGTGCCATATTGATTCTTTTAATTAACTCCATATTTCTTCTTTATAGGACTTACTGCTAAACAAGGCTTTTGAGTTGAAGACAGGCTCTGTTAAAAGGCATAGGAAGTCTTGACATAGCAAATGCGCTAAGCTTCGGCAGACGATTTTCGGCAGGCACTTACTATAGCACGCGCTTAGATGTAATGCCGGTGATCTAAAAATAGTCGACTTAGCCCACAAAAGAAGTAAGCATAGACCAGAAGTATTAGCCGTAGAACCGACGACCCAACAGTCGTTGGTTCTTGAGACGAAGGGACGTTAGGTAGGTCTTGTGGGAGCACCCAAGGTAGAACAACGATCTTCGCAGGGTAGCTGGTACAACTGGATGCGTGAGAGGAGCCGAGATAAAAGTTAAATGGAGTAAGATTTGAGAGGCTATGCCCAGCAGTGGACTGATAAAGCATGTCAAAAATGCTGAAGATCTTAATAGTATTTTTTTTAAATAAAATACAAAAAAAATATTGCGATCGCACAACAAACAAAATGGCATGTGCAATGTAGCAACAAGCCGTTTGCAGACTGATAGCATTTTATTCATAACGCGGGACTAGTAAGTATCTAACCGGCGAATGTGGGAGTATGTACTATAACATATAGCCTGTATATAGGTACCTACAGTGTGTGCAGATTACAGTATACAATCTGAATACCCGTTCTCCTGAATTGGTTTTAGGATAAGAGGCGTTGTGGTTCTGTCTAGTGGCAAAGCAAGTGTAAGCGCGACTGCGGAGCATGAGGTACTGAATTCGATACCCAAGTTTGGCAAAGTGGTTTTTCATCAGGAAGTTTCTCAGTAGCCAATGAGTCTGGATTTATGCTCAGTTCATGCAGTTGACTCGACCCTGTTACGAATAGCCAACATAAATTTAAAAAAATAACATTTTCATTATTTTTCCGTCATGAATCGTTTGTGCATCGTTTGTGAACGTTTGTGTCACTAATGATTTTTTTTGTGACTAATTAGTTAATTAGTAATTAATTTTTTAATTTTCAGCTTACGATTAGCCAACATTTTTTTTAATTAATCGGAAAATAGACTTCCGGGTACTTAATCGATCGGAAATCGTTTGTGAATTCCGAATATGCCAACAAAAATGTTTGTGAATAATTATTTATCGAGAAAATAGGAAAAATAAAAGTTTTTTTTTCATCATATCGCGTTGTCTTTTCTCGTCACTCCTTGTAATTGGCGCTGTTGTCTGCTTTAATACCACCTAGTGTAATACATAATAGCTAACCTTAGAGGAAAATGACAGCACAACAGCTGTATATTATTTTTATTTATAACCTAAAAAAAGAGTGAGATCGAAAGAGAAATGTCATTTCGCATAGAAAATGGTAATTGGATTATTATAAACTAATTGTTGAGTCTCCAAGCTGGACTGATGGCATCAAAAAAAATGGAATGACACTCATTCTCAATATTCTAGTGAGATAAACGCACAGAGAACTTATAATTTATTTTCGGAAATTGTTGCTGAATTTTATATCATAAAGCTAAAGCATTTAATCTTTTTAATCCTCCAGAATGCTGGGATGTAAGTTAACAATATTTTAATTATTTTTTTTATTAAAGATGAAAAAGAATTTATCTAAATTATTTTAGAAAGAACGTGGATATGGATTGACAACAGTAACTAGTTGCGAAGGCTTAGCAGTTCCATCATATTTTTATATTCAATTTGTCTGGTGTTTTGCATCTTTGTCATTGTAAGTCATTCCAGGTTCAATACAATCTGAATAACCTAGGGTATTATAATTTCTATACCAAAAATATACTGCTAAAAATCCTGCTAGAATTGCTGTTGAAAGCAGAAACGTTTTAATGATCACTTCATAATTTTCGTATGGCAGAAAATTAAATTCTGCTGAGCAAGTGTAAAGCAAAGTATGAAAGTCTTTGTATTTGGTGAGTTTGGCTTTTAAAATATCAAAAACATGGCTGTAGTCCACGTAAGCAATATCAAGTGCAAACTTTTGGAAGTAAGTGAAAATAGTTGTACTGAGTATATTTATCAAAATAAGCCATTTTGGACTTAAAGTATTCTCTAATTGTGTATTCAAATTATCACTACAAAAATTCCAACAGCCGAAGCTGCATAAATTGAAAAAGCACAATGATTTCCGAATAAGCTATTGATGATTATTGATAATCCATGAGTTGCCGTTATTTTCAATAATAATTCACATGGAATTATCTTTAACAAAGGAGTAGAGTTGTTAAAACAAATTGAAAAAACTGCCAGCATGCTAGACTTAATGTAGGTAGTAGAAGTAAAAATTTTCTGAAATAAAAATAATTATCTTAACCTTTCAGCATAAAAATTATAAATATTCCTTAATACATTGATAAATTATCAAAAATTCTCACCCAAAAAGGAAAATTATCAAAAATATCTTTTCATTGAAATTGCTTCTTCTCTTTAGTTTTATTCTTGTCAAAAACTGTAGTCACAGAGAACATTTGCCACAACAATATTGGATAAGCAAAACTCTCACGTAAAGGAGATGTCCACTGTACTCTTGTACGTTCGGTGAAATTAAAAAAATAACTTAAACTGGCTATAAAACCTCCATAAATAGATTCCCTGAGATGAGTTGCATAAAGAAATAATAATATTCCAGTCAAAGATGCAAAACACCAGACAAATTGAATATAAAAATATGATGGAACTGCTAAGCCTTCGCAACTAGTTACTGTTGTCAATCCATATCCACGTTCTTTCTAAAATAATTTAGATAAATTCTTTTTCATCTTTAATAAAAAAATAATTAAAATATTGTTAACTTACATCCCAGCATTCTGGAGGATTAAAAAGATTAAATGCTTTAGCTTTATGATATAAAAATCCAGCAAAAATTTCCGAAAATAAATTATAAGTTCTCTGTGCGTTTATCTCACTAGAATATTGAGAATGAGTGTCATTCCATTTTTTTTTGATGCCATCAGTCCAGCTTGGAGACTCAACAATTAGTTTATAATAATCCAATTACCATTTTCTATGCGAAATGACATTTCTCTTTCGATCTCACTCTTTTTTTAGGTTATAAATAAAAATAATATACAGCTGTTGTGCTGTCATTTTCCTCTAAGGTTAGCTATTATGTATTACACTAGGTGGTATTAAAGCAGACAACAGCGCCAATTACAAGGAGTGACGAGAAAAGACAACGCGATATGATGAAAAAAAAACTTTTATTTTTCCTATTTTCTCGATAAATAATTATTCACAAACATTTTTGTTGGCATATTCGGAATTCACAAACGATTTCCGATCGATTAAGTACCCGGAAGTCTATTTTCCGATTAATTAAAAAAAATGTTGGCTAATCGTAAGCTGAGAATTAAAAAATTAATTACTAATTAACTAATTAGTCACAAAAAAAATCATTAGTGACACAAACGTTCACAAACGATGCACAAACGATTCATGACGGAAAAATAATGAAAATGTTATTTTTTTAAATTTATGTTGGCTATTCGTAACAGTATGTTGACTCGTCCTTTAATAAAGGGTGTAAATAGACCCTTAACGAAGCCGAAAGGCATTTGTTCTCCCCGTCATTGCGATCACTTTTTTGTTCTGGACCATACCTGGGAACCTTCTAGTTACGGAGATATTGGGGGTCAAAGTTCAAATTTTTTCACAAGTTTTTTTTTAAATACAAATTTTTAAGGCTTTAACTTTACTTTAATTACCTCCATGACCCGTTTACTATTCAAAGCATCAATCAGCACCAAGTTTTGAGTGCGTTACTTTGATTTTTACCGTAAAAAGTGATTATTCACCTCAAAAAAAAATTCGTTTCCCAGCAATAATTTTTAGGGTGACTTAGTTTGATGTACATAATACTTGGTTGACGGCTTTGTGAAGGGTCCGTTTACACCCTGTATAAGGGATTTTAACGGGCAAGTTGTGGGTATGCCATTAAGTACATCTCTGCCTAATCCTTTGAGATCATCTCAATATGAATGATGTAACCAAAGTTTTGTAAAAATATTTTGATTTAAAACAGTGTCCATGAAGTTTCTTGCCCGTTCTTCTCCATAGAGATCTACGCTAGGGAATGGGCAACTACAGTCCTTTCACAGTTTTTATGCCTTGTGACTGGGACTGTAGCTACATTTCATTGTTGTCTTTGTTTCGACAATTATTATTCAAAAGAGCCTGTAACTAGCCTACTTGAAATAAATGCTTTGATTTTGATTACAGGCGTTTTTTTTGTCATCTGCAGTCATAGTCGTATGGTAATTCAATTGGTAAAAATAGGCCAAAGACCGTTTTTTTATCTCACTGACCCAAACCAAGGGCTTTCTCATACCGCAGCTCGTGGGTGCGCTTACAAACACACACAAATAAACACTTACGACACCCGGAACTACTGTCTTTGTTCCAAACAAATATTTGAAGCGCGCGGGAATCGAACTGGCGACCACGGTGACCCCCATAGACTTGAACTACATGTCTAACTTTTTTTTCGTCCGTATTATTTGTCTCATTCTTTCGATTTAAGACTCTTCTTACGCTCGTGGGGCTTCTGATTTTGAGTCACCAAGATAAATTCTAATTCTTTATTTCAGATATGAGTCCATAGTGTTGGTATCAAGAAAATAACTTAATAACTAGTGTTAGTAATAAGGAAAAACACAAACTGAACCAAATGTCAACTGGTATGGATCCTTACCCAGTGGCGCAGCAGAGGGGAGTCCCACCGATCTGAGAAGACGCTCTGGAGTCTGTTGGTGGCGGTGCGTAACCGGCCGGCTATAGAAGCGATCCTTTTTCAAAAAATCCTTCTTCAGCCTTGCCTTCTGATATTTTGAGAACTTAACTTTAGGAGTGCACACAAGTTAGACTGGAAACTGACCCCAACATAGTTGGAAAAAGGCTAGCAGGCAGATGATGATGAAAAACTTGTTTTATCTTGGCAGACATGAAAAAAATCAGGAAGAAGGACAAATCAGGTTAGGGAAGAATGGATGAAAAGTGTTTTTTGCACTTTTTTCATGTTACAATCATGTGGCAGGGATAGGAAGGTGATTAGCTATAATGCCCTTTCGGCAGACTTTACTGTTGATCATACATAACATAACATCACGCCTGTAATCCCCGAAGGGTTAGACAGAGGTGTACCTAATAGTACACCCACATTTCGCCACTTATGTTTAAGTCCCATGTAATAGGGGGCGAGCCTTTTGCCATCACCTAGGCACAAACCCAGACTCCGTGGCTGCTACAGAGAAATTCCTGATGGAAAACCCAATAACAATATGCCCAGACCGAGAATGAACACAGGACCTTTTGCTCAGCAGTCGCGATTGCAAACTCTAGCCCAACGGGGCAGTTGAACACTGTTTTCATTATTATCTTTTAATTTTGCAGTATTTTATGATTCATAGTTTGATACAAAATAAATACAAGCGGAAATGAACTGATTATAATAAATTGTGCTTCGAATTACTTTGTGCATGTGTGCAATATAGATCAATCATAATTATAATTAGCCATGATAGCTTTAATCTCAGTGGCCATGACCAACGACAATTTACCTGATTGTGCGTATTATTTTATTTTTAACTAAATTGTTTTTATTCTATGTTTATTTTTACTGAAGTATTTTAATGCAGCACCTACAAAAGCTATTACAGATTTCTCGGACTTAACATAACGAAAAGTCGTAAGTATAAAAATGACTAATAGACATAAAACTGGACCAGATTTGAAGCTTTATTGCATACTAGTTTTTGCCCGCGGCTTCGCTCGCGTTAATTTAGAATTTGACAATCAAGACGGGTTGTACTCTGCTTGTAATAATATAATTCAATCATGATTCGAAAGATACGTGGCGCCGTCTATTTATCATAGGAAAGTTATTGTTGTTTTCCTCGGGAACAGTACTTTTTTTCGGGATGAAATGTACCCTATGTCCGTTTCTGTACACTTGACAACGTATATGCAAAATTTCAGGATGATCGCTTCAGGGGTTTAGGCGTGAAAAGGTAACAAACAAACAAACTTATTTTCGCAGTTATAATATTAGTACGGATATTATTTAACACGGAAAATTAACAAAAATACTGTTTTCATGTTTTTTCCAAAATCGTACTAATATTCTACTCCTACTAATATTATAAATGCGAAAGTTTGTGAGGATGTATATATGTCTGGATGTATGGATGTTTGTTACTCTTTCACGCAAAAACTACTGAACGGATTTGGATGAAATTTAGCACAGAGATAGTTTATAACCTGGATTAACACGTAGGATACTTTTGTCCCGGCAGTATGATCCCGTGGGAGAATTATCGAACTCCACGCGGGCGAAGCCGCGGCACAAGCTAGTCTATAATAAATTGTAATCTTAGTATTTACAAAAGTGGTAAAAACCTTTATCGTAGGCGTTAGCATATATATTTTACGGCTAAAAGCCGAAAAAAAAAAACAAAATAAGGATACACCTAGTTCTAGCCGGCTAAGTAAGGTTACATACACCTAGTTCTAGCCGGCTAAACCTAGGTGCGGCCGGTTACTATCCTTTTTATTGTTAGAACACACTGACCAAATGGATAAGGTTAGGTTAGAACTGTGACCAAACGCGCTACATCCAAATTGGTTGCATTATAACAAACTTTTACCGACCGCACCTAGGTATAGCCGGCTAGAACTAGGTGTAACCTTACTTCGGCTTTCAGCCGTAACATATATAAAACTGACGAATCCCCGCCATACTGTTGTTAGCTTGTAAAAGTAGGTCTGTATGAGTAGAGCACATGCTTATTTTAACACTATAAACAACATGGTGAATGAAAACGTCATTCACGACTGGGCTATAAACCTCGAAAGAGGGTAGAAGCTTTGCTATTTTGAGCCAATTGGAAAGTTTCAGGCCTGAAATAAACACCATTTTCTTTTCAAGCAAAGTCAATGTTAACTTTAGTAGTTCCTGAGAAATATACACTAAAGTTCTTCAACAGTTATTTTATCTCAGACTGCTGCAATTTACCAATAACTTATTCATCATCTGCCTGCCTTTTCCCAACTATGTTTGGGTCAGCTTCCATTCAACCGGATGCTCCTGAATACCAGTATTTTACATGGAGCGACTGTCTATCTGACCTTCACAACCCAGCTGTTAGTACTGCGTAATACGAAACTCCATGGTAAGATTGGTTGTCAGACTTTGGGGCCACTGACTACATAACGACTTTCAATATCTACAAATGACAGCCGGGACCAACGGCTTAACGTGGTTTCCGAGTCAACTCGGAGGAAACTCAGTACTTAAGTAATCGGTGGTCACCCATCCACGGACCAACCTAAGCAAGCGCGGCTTAACCTGAAGATCGACCCCCCCCGTGACTGTTATTATTTAGCCACGAGCTCCTCTCGACCAAAGAGAAGCGCGAAAGTCTACTTCTCGCCGACCAAAGAATCTTTACTAAGAAACACTTCTTTAAACAACACTGGCAGAAAACCACCAAAAAAGAAAAAATCACAACAAAGCATTACGCTGTCACCTTTTGACATTAACATCACATTTTTGATAGGTTTTTCTAAATCCTTAGTCCCATTAAATTCAAAGTTTTTCAAATAAATAAATAATCATGAGTGCTGCATCAGGGTGTGATAACCTGAACAATGAAGGTGTTCGGTGCGATGTTTGTCGTACCATCAACTTGGCGAAACATCTAAAACGTCCCAAACCAAACATGCAGATGTATGACAAATGTACAACGACTGAAAAGTTCTGTCAGCCTGCGACAGGTAATCATTTTAAACTGTATAAAATTATCTTCTTAGCGTATCGATGGCAAAAAGTTATTATGTTTGGATTTAATTATAGGTATCAAAGTGACAGGAGGAGCTCGTGGCTAAATAATAACAGTCGATCTTTAGGTTAAGCCGTGCTTGCCTAGGTTGGTCTGTGGATGGGTGACCACCCATTACATACCGAGTTTCCTCCGTGCCTCGGAAAGCACGCTAAGCCGTTGGTCCCGGGTGTCATTTGTAGATCTTTGACAGTCGTTACGGGTAGTCAGTGGCCCAAAAAGTCTGACAACCAGTCTTACCAAGGGTATCGTATTACCCAGTACTAACTGGGTTGAGGAGGTCCGACAGGCAGTCGCTCAGTGTAAAATACTGGTATTCAGCTGCATCCGGTTAGACTGGAAGCCGACCCCAATATAGTTGGGAAAAGGCTAGGCAGATGATGATGAAAGTGACAGGACTCAGTGCAAAAGCATTGACAACACGGCTGAGAAGTTCTTGGCCAGAAAGTACTAGGAGAGTAGCATTCTTAAGAGCCAACCTCATTCAACCTCACTATGGCTTTTGAACTTAATACTTCAACATGTTCGAAAATTCTTCAACAATGTTCACCTGCTTTCATGAAAATCAATCAGTTTATAACGTAAATAGCTTGCAAATTTCATTCATCTACAATTTTATGCATTTTTATAAACATCTGAAAACCATCTTTATAATTTATTACCTTTAGTAAATATATTTCAGAGCTGGCTCTGCATTTCGTCTGCTGCACGTCTAAACTTCCTTCTGGCTAAGTCCTGATAGATATAGATAACAAACAGTATTATACTAACAGACAAAGCTGTTAAATTGTTTTAACAAGATCTAGATAGATGCCTAGAGCTTTTTAAGCGATCAAATTAATCTTATGATGTTGACGGGTCAACGAAATATTTAGAGGTCACCGTTCCACAGACTTTTCAGTGGCGTTGCAATGTTTTAGGAATTTTGTTGAAACAAACTATTAGAAGTCATAGAGTTAAGAATTAATTAAAGCGGCCTTACATTCACAATATGACCTTTACCTTAGAAATTGGAGGAGCTGTTATCAATTCGTCTGAATCTTTTTTTTTACTTAAAAGATTGGCGGTTCACACCTCTAGTTCGGTTAATTTAGACAGTTTTATCAGACACTTCACTTTTACAAGTTTAATTAAACCTTTGATTAATTGATTAAATATTATTTGATCAACATCTATCTCAGTCTATACATTAAAATTGAACAGGTCGATGTTTGTACATTGAAAATATTGAAAAAATATATATACGGGGGTTCTTTATTAGTGCAACAGAAGCCAAAACAACAGTTATTAGATTGTCTGTCTGTCTGTCTGTATGTTTGTACGCGCTATCACGAAATACTACTGCAAAGATTTGAACGCTCTAATCCATACAGTAGTTTTCACCGCTCTACTGCTAGATGCTTAACCTAAAATATAGGCTACATTAGATATAGTTTTGGACATGACAGTTGGCGCTATACGAAGCAAGGGCGGATCTCTAGTTTATAAATAAAAATAAAAGTTTTAGACTTAAACGTTACAAAATAAAATATTACCACAATGTTTTGTAGACCTAGCTTCCTAGGACGCCTGAATCCGGTACATTGTATGGTAGTGAGTCAGCCACCGCGCGAGCATAATATAAAATCTTACGTGAATTCTATTTTAGTTTGCAGATAACACTGACCAGCTCGTGTCACTGACTTCCATGTTGCATGCTCGGACAATAGAATCGTAATGTGCTTCCAACTTAAACTTCATTCAAATCGTTAGTTGAATAAACAATGTCAGTTTAAATTATTGAGGGTCCTTTTCAATTAAATTAATGGCCTATCAGTGTTTGAATATCTTCAAAAATTTGTCTTTTAGTCTTCTTGTTTCTTTCTATACGGGGTTAAATTAAGTAAACATGTATCTCCACTAAAATATGGCTAGATCCTACACAATATTTACCTGATAACAAAAACCGGACTACTTGTATAATAAACTAAGTTGGGCAGTGGGGGTGAAGTCAAGTCTCACGACATCTCACCAAGGGGGAAGGGGGGCTCGAAAAATCGACAAAATAGACTGACATTATTAATGGACGCCCCTTACAAGAAAACATGACTCCAATTCTCTATGATGATAATAAAACAAAAAACAACTTTCATTACAAAAAAAAAACAGAAATGTCCAATGTACTAGGATATTATAACACGGATTAGGTGAAATGTAAAATGAAATAACATCAAAATATCCCCCGCTACAAAAGCTAGAAAGAGATGATATCTTTGTCTCCTTTGCATCAATGAAACAGCCGTGAACAGGTGACTGACCTACATTTTACGAACAAGCTTCCTTGTTGGTATGGTGCCCTGGTGTTTATTACAAATTATGTAACGTCTCCAAAATGCTCTCAAACTTTTACCAGGCTCTCGAGTTACATGGTTGGTCGTTACTTGTAAATTGTATGTTTTGTAGTCTGTCTTGATCACTTGCAGTAATTAGACATAATTATTGATGTAGACTCGACAAAGTTCTAATTTATGTCTTCAAGCATCTGTTAACATTGTAAATTTATTTACGAGCACCCGAATTAAGAGAGCAATCTTTCTCCTAAAAGCGATTCCATTGTGATCACATTTCTTAGAAATTATTATCATTAAATTTTTCATACCAAATACTAATTTAAAATTTACTTTTTCCTAGATCTTCCGATACATCCAACCTGCATCAAAGTCTGCAGCAAAGAAGAGTACAATCTAAGAAAAAGCGGCCGTTCTGTGGCTATACCCAGAATACCCCACTACGTACACGGAAAGCTTATGTACGCCATCAAAGTTGGTGAAACCTACCTCTTTTACTTAATGCTATCCTAGTAGTAATTAAGATTTGCTATGCTGTAATCCTTATCCGTAAGGTTGAAAATTCATTTAAATAACCTTATTTAGATTCGCCATTCAAAACTCATTTACAATAATTTTAAGATAAGGATGTTACTATTAACCAATATGGTTAAAGTTACATACAGTAAAGAAAGTGTGATTTTAATATATTTTTACCATTGCCACTCGAAAAAGGGCATTTTATTCATCAATAACAGTGAATAAAACGCTCTTTTACTCACTGAGTGAATAAAACTCTCTTTTACTCACTGAGTGAATAAAAACATTTTGAATTTGGAAACAGGGCGAATAATGAACAAAAACTAAATAAAACGTGGCCGACAAGAATATAACACTGAATTTCGAAATTGTTCTAATTTCGCTATAATTTTTTTATGTTTATATTTAATGCTTTGTTCTCTTATTACCGATTATAATTATAATAAAAGGTGATAAATACTCATCTGCCTAGACTTATCCCAACTTTATTGGGACCCACCGGCTTCCAGCCTAATCGGATACAGCTGAATATCAGTATTTTACATGGAGAGACTGCCTATCTGACCTTCAAAACCCATTTAGCACTGGGTGCGTAATACGATACCACTTGGTAAGACCGGTTGTCGGACTTTCGGGCCACTGGCTTCTTGTAATGACTACAAATTACAACCGGGACCAACAGCTTTACTTTAGAGGAAAGTCGGTATGTAATGAATTAGTGGTCAAACCATCCACAGATCGGCCTTGGTAAGCGCGGCTTAACCTTGAAGATCGAACCGAGTGGCTTTTATTTATTTTCTCCCAGTCAATGGTAAAAAGAAGAGAACACGACTAGTGAAAAAAATCTTGGTTCTTCTATCACTCGCTCCGCTCATGATTCTACTCTAGGATGCCTTGCTACGCTCGGGACTCTACTCTAGAATCCTTTGCTGCTCTCGGGATCCAACTTAGTCCCTCGAATTAAATTCCCTTTTTTTCACTTGTTGTATAATCTACTATCCTAAATATGAACCACTAGTAAAGTTAAGTTGTTTCTCCCCTTATGTATCTATTAAAGCCCAAGAGGACAGACAAGCTTTGCAATAAGTCAATTTGCCCTATGATTTAATCATTACATTTTTTTTAAACTATTTTCTAATAATTATCCCTAGTTACAAATATATTTTTACTTCTAATCTAACCATGTTTACAAATCTTCAAGCAACCTCCTCTACTTTTCACCGTCATTAGTAGTGATTGAATCATACCACGTTCGTACCATCTCCTCGACAGGCTGGCATCATAGTAGGTTCTCTTTACTTCACGTACACGCAAGGAGTGTGGGGTGACCAACGAGACGTCACAGAATGCGTTCGCCGTTGGCAGGAATACATACGCAGCATCAATACGAGACGCCCACCGGTCTTCGATAAATGCGGTAACGTAATTGTAAGTACTAACAATTAATTAAAATTGAACTTTATATTCATAGAGGTAAGATTCAGATTCAAGTGCAAATACATGCTGCTACTGAAATATGTGTACCTGCTCGCGGCTCGTGTGTCCCTAGTAGAAGTAGTTACGTCACCAGTCGTTCGATCAACTTTGCCGTCTCGGCAATTCGGTGCAAGTTGCTATCGATATTGCAATTGGCTATCACAAATATTGGCTCTCAGCTCTGATAAATCGTTTTTTTTCTTTCATAGTTATTTACCGGGTCATATTAGATAAAAAATAATATTAAAGTTAATAAACTAAAAGTATAATTTATTCCAAAACATCAAATTAAATCAACTCAATTTTGTTTGTCAATGAAGGTAGGTTTTACAAAAGATTTTATCAATTAGGTTAGTTTACATTTTAATCGAAACCAAACAAATTACCTATGTCAAACAATGATTATACATACAGTCACACAGGCAATAACAACTGTTGTGTACAGGTTATTAACAACTGTTTTTAAATTCAGTCGATACTGCCGATTTATAAGTATTTTTTATTAAATATAAAATAAATAAAATATCATCGACGTTTCGCATCGGGAAGAGACGAATCTTATAATATAACTCGACAGCTCCACCCACATGTTCTGAAAATATTCTGAACGGAATGTGAATTATCTCCTTGTAAAGTCTGCGAGCCTAGTAAAACGGAGGCTGTCTCGCAATCGGCGCGTGCCATTCGCACCGGAACCACTCGCTTTCGCGAAACGTCTGCCTACAATGGAAGCCATCCGCGCATTGGACATTGGCTTGTGCCGTAGTTGCCGTGCCCACCTTACCCTACTCAAAAAAGATTCGCGAGGTTTCGCGCCATTCTAAACCGCCAACACGCTCCGTCCATTGCGCCATTTGTTCAGTGCTTTTTTAAAGCATACTTAGACATGAAGCAATGGATATCCCTAGACATTGGTGGAGACAGCAGCCAGTGTAACAGACTATTTATTTCGGTACTCAACCTACAACAATCGCTGCTAGCCTAGTAGATGTATGCTACGCTCAACAGAAACTATGGCACGGTGAAGTCGGTCCCTACTTGCCTTTTCATACGCGAAAATTCCTGCCAAGCTTTTCTAGTATTATGATTTCCTAGTGTATATACGTCAGTTACATACGAGGGACGCCGTTCTTCGCATAGTGTTGGTTCATTCATTCCCCCTCAATACGGTCAATGAAAATGAGCTCGCATTGAGTGGGAAGTGGGAAAAACAACACATGTGAAGTCAAGTTAGAATCGAGTTTATAAAATGTTGTTGAACTGAAAAGGTATAATTAGATTTGCGTAGAAGTAGAGTATAGGTACTGAAATTGTTGTAGGTACGTACGTACAAACGATTGGAAACGTATTGTTTTAATTTTACAAATACCGTTTTACCAAAAGATGCTCCTTTTACCTGCATCTATGATAATTTAATTTCTTCACTAATAATATAATGTTCTTTTTGTAGAAGTAATTTTTCAGATCATATTGTAATCGAATTTTTAATAGGGTGGTACTTAATAGTAATTACTACGTAAAATCAAATAATTCTATTATTTTTATAAATGCCTATTGTGAAACAATAAAATAGATAATTACATAGGATAATTAGGTCACATCCAGATCCTAAAGGCCAAAGTCATACGGATAACGCCATTCAATGCCATAACTGTGACATGTCGTAGTACGCTCCGATACCCTTCTGTGATCCTTGTACATGCACGCAGAGGGAGGCAGGGGATCCATGGTGATCAATATCGCTTACTAGCTTGGTAACGAAATACTGGGCGGAAGCAGCATGGAGCATCCTCCTTGCTGATAGTAGCCTGGTAAAAATGGGGTCATATCACTGACAATGTTACGTTACATTACAAGGATGAAAATTGTGACGCTTGGTTACACCGACCGTCGACGGCCTGTATGTAGCCTACAAGGCAATTCGTAATAATATTTTTATTTTAATAATTATACCAACGAGTGGTTATTTTCGTAATGGTGAAGATAAAAAAAATGGGTTTTTATGTAATGTATGCACCTAGCAAGGCGCGGTGATGGCAGGTGGAGTCAAGCTGTGACTGACTGGCGTCCAAGGAATGGAAAGAGAAGTGTTGGTCGTCCGGCGGTGAGATGGGCAGACGACATTGTTGCCATTGCGGGAATATCCTGGATGAGGCTGGCACACGATCGTGGAGCTTGGCACAAGAAAGAGAGGCCTATACCCAGCCGTGTGTGAAGTCGGGCTGTGGATGTATGCCAAAATGTCGTAAAAAGGAAATTAAAATGGTTAGGTACACCATTTTATTACAAAAATGTTTGACATACCAGCCGGCAGCCAAATCGACATTAATATTTTACGTCATCATCATCATCATCATTTCAGCCGAAACACGTCCACTGTTGGACATAGGCCTCTACCAAGTGTCTATATTTTACGTAAAAGTAAATTATTGTGCCATTTCCATTATCGAACAGAACATGCTGATATGACAGTACAGAATGGAAGGGCAAATATAAACAGTGCACATGGACACAGAGCGAAATGTCCCAGTTTCACGAAGTACTGATAACATTCTTTGTTTCAGAAAAAAGATACAGTGGACAACGCGCTTACACCCGTTTATTCTTTGTACAAAGCTACTGTGACTACTTGTTTCTCTGGTAACGTACTAAATCCTTTGTTCATCAATCATTTCACCTGCATGAAATTTGTTGCTTTAACATAGGTTTTCTGTACATAAAACATATTACTTTTGAAATCGGATCAGCAATTTCAAAGATCTCCTACAACCAAATTTACAAACTTTACCTGTATATTGGTGATAGAAAATGCGAATCCGTAAGCTTTACCTAAACTTGCTAAAACCAGAATGCAAGATTTATTCGGAACTTAGCAGGACTAAATATTTAGACTACGTTTTGCCATTCAAAGATTTACCCGGCAAATAGCCTACACCACTCTCCCTCAGAGAGGTAGCCTGTGCCCCAGCCGTGGCAACATTTTAGACTTGTAACATTTCCAAAGTAGCTAATGGTGTATTTCCTCGACAGGTGTTGTCAAGGTACCAATCTTAATCAAATGCGCTTACTTTGACTACCTAGCCGCTCTGGAGAAGAAAAAGGATAACTTGGAGAAAGAAAGGAAATTAAAGAAATAAAAGAAAAAAGATAACGTTTAATAACGTCATTAAAATTGCAAAATTCATTGTAACGAGACTGAAAGAACTGTAAACAATATCAATTTTTTAGAAGTTGTCAACATTTGCGCCTGACATGTTGTGCAAACGTCAGAAGTAAGAGTTGACACTCCATCAACATCATGTTCTTGGTCAAGTCTTTGTGAAGTCGTCAAAATAAGATTACATTATACATTTGTAAATGGAATCTATGAAGTACCTTAACAAAACTGTAAATTCTGGTGTAATGTTTTCGTGCTTTCCGTAAAAAAGAAATGATTTTTGTTTATCTAAACAACGGCAACAAGACAATATTTTTTAAATTATGGTAGGCATAGAGAAAAGAAACGTATAGTCCTTTGGCCGCTAATTTACCTCGGAATTCAACGCTGAGCTGTCAGGTAACCTGACAGTTCAGCGTTGAATTCCGAGCTGTAATCCTACAGTAACCTTATAAGGTAACTGTAGGATTACTGCAGTCAGGGGTAAAATGGCTGTGAAAGGAGTATACTTCTTTGAAAAATAAAAAAGATTATTGTATGGTAAACGTTTTAAAATAACTAATAAATAAGCTTTGCTAACCATTGCTCCTTTTTTTAATATCAAACATTATTTAAGTAGATTTATTCTTTATACTTTCTCAGAATGTTCCCGAATTGTTTCAAAATAAATCTGTTTACTTGGGATAGTGAGCCTGTAATGGTGGCCATACACTATATATGGTCCACCAAAGAGTTGCCAGCGCAGGTTACTTGTACTAAACAACGAGGCCACTTTAGTTACAAACGTCAAATTAATTTCTCTGCTGCCGACGTCTAAGATCTGAAGCGTGAAGCTCGAAGAACGCAGGGTTTTCATCAGGGGATCCACCAGCCAACATGTACTCCAGGTGTCTGATGTAACAAATGGCTATCCTGGAATTTAACAGCAAACTATTACATATTTGGAAATCACGTTACACTTTTTCTTAACGTACAAAGACATTTGTTTTGCCGAGCCTTATACAGGGTGTAACATAATAAACGCAAGAACTCTCGGGTGTCTCAGGTCAAGAAAATTAACAACTTTTGGAAATGTATAACTTTTTTTTTAGTTTTGCCTTAGGAAAGTTCCTACGGAAAGTAAAATTGCAATTACTCGTAGAACAAAAGTTGTTCAGTTTCATGGTCCGAGAGACCACACGGTAGGTCCTGCGTTTATAAAGTCTACATGTATAATATCCATAATACAAAAAAAAAAACTATTTATAGCCCGACCTGGGGGACCTTTAATTAATTAAAAGTAAACTTAGGAATCGATGCTGCAGTGAGCAGAAATTACAAAAACACCTGCTAGGCTCCTCTTTGGAAAGATGTCATTACGTATCACATTGGTTGGGGTGTTTTAAACATTATACCTCCAAAATTGAGGCAATTGTTTCATAACAAATATTTTTACCACAGTTTGAGCTATTCAGCCTCTTTGAACTAGAGGTCACAAACGCTTCCACTGAGCATGAGGTCCTGGATTCGATTCCCAGACCGGGCAAAGTGATATTGGGTTTTATTATCAAGAATTTCACAGTAGCTCGGAATCTGTCAAATTTGTGACTCGTACAATAATACCCTTAAATATGACCACACCTATCTGTAATACGCTGTAGATACATACCTCTGCTTCTCTCTGTTGGGCTTTGCAGTTGGTGCCGATATATATGTATAAGAGAATATAAGATATATATGTATAAGAGAAGGCCGTAGTCTCACCTAAGACACTCGATCTTGGAGTATTTCTTCTTGGAAGGCTTGGTGACCGGCAGCTTGGACCGCAACAGGTCGAAGGCACGGTTCATATCCCTCATACGCGTCCGCTCTCTGTCGCACGCCGTTTTCTTGTATTCTGAAATGACGTAGTTTTAACCCTCGTAGAGAAAAAGGCGTATCAAAATTGGACCATTCGTTTGGGAGCTTCGATGCCACAGACAGACACACGGATACACACGTTAATCTTATAACACCCTTATTTTTGCGTCGGGGGTTAAAATGAATAATTCGTCAAACATAACACCATCAGCCTATTAGCCGCAATCGACCACACAGGGCCAGTGCGGGGTACTTCTAGACAGGAATGATGTCGAAGATTTGTCAATAGTCTAGTGATGTCGGCTATTAGCGTCAGCCACTATGTTCCTAAATGGGTAACAATAATAACTGTTCTCATCAACTTTGTAGCTGTCTTTTTTAAAAGTCGATGTCGATATTTAACTCTCCTGTATTGTGCTCATAAATCTGATCACAGCATAGAGGTACTGCCACGGAATTTAATTGTTAATCAAATTAACACCCACATCTTATACTAGTTTGACGTGTTACAGAATAGCAGCCTTTTCATACAATTAACCTTAAACCGTCAGAGATTATCCTACCTTTCTCAAGTTGCATGGCTCTCTCCTTCCAGTTTGTGATCCCGTCCAGGTTGGGATCGTCTGTACCGTATTTAGAGGTATCCTGTGATTCATGGGAGTAGTCTAGCGAAGATTCAGAGTTGGCAGGCTCTGGTATGTTTGCTGTATCTCTGTAGTCCTGTTGTTCGTAATATCTGGGACCTTTAATGAGGGTAGAAGACTTAATAATAAGCAATAACTGGTGTTTAGAAGGCCACGGTTTTCAAAATACTTAAAGACAGCCAAATATGGTAGGGCAAACTATTATTTCAGCGTCCAAATGTGTAAAGAACTTGATCTAACAAGAGATTTAGATAATCTTGCAGCTTTTCTTACAGCTTTTTTGAATCTAGTAACTACTAAAGTTTAATTCTAGATAGTTAGATAAAAAAGTAATAGCCTAAGCTTAGTTACATAAAAAAAATTATAAGGTCCTTATCCACTATTCATCATTCTCCGGACCTTATCCTAATTTATTTAGGGTCGGCGCAGAATGTCTTCTTCCTCCATATTTCTCTATTACTCATCATCTCAGCAGTCACCTCCTTTCTAGCCATGTCATCCTTCACATAACCACTATTACTAACATGCACAATGCAGTAAAGTCTGATGTCTCGATAATTTTGAACTGTTAGTGGATCAATTTGGAACCAAATCTTCCAAATAACGAACCTGTAGGTTTTCATATAGCAAACGTACCGAAAACCCCTAAATGCTCTCAGAATATTGGAATGTGAGATTGAGAATTATAAATGGGAATAGCGAAGCGACAATAGCATGTACTTAACCAAAGTACCACCTGTCTACGTAACGTAAATAAATGGATGAATCATTAATATTCTTTGGAATTTTACATTTTTGAGGGATGATCCAGTTTCTTACCTTCAGAAGCGCTGCAGTGCTCCAACTCATGGGGTCTAAAATACGATATCCTTCTAGGTTCATAGTCCTCTAACACATAAGACCTATGATGTGAAATAGTTTTATCGTATTTCTTATGGGAAAAAGTATGTTCTTCTCTGGGCTTGTCATCCTGTCGTCCTATTTCTAGAATGACACGGTCTTCTGCTTCCCTCTTTTCTTCGTCATCTTCTTTGACCACTGTGTAGTTCGCTATTAGGGGGAGGGGTGCCTCATCTTCGTACGTTTGGTTGTACATGTCACTTGTCGAACTGGCGGAATGTAGGTGTACACCTCTGTCTGTCTAACCTTCGCAAATTACACGGATGATGTTATGTTGCACTTCACGTAGCTTGTTATAGTGTCCTTTTATCACTCAAAGAATTTCTTCTATAGTTTTACCAGCTGTTAAATTAGTTTGATTGGTTCTATTACGCCAACGTGGCAATTGGAAAACCAACTGATCCAATATTTCTTTAATAGTTTGTAAACTCTTCCTTAGTGGTTTTTGGGGCTAAGAACACACCACAATTTCAGAGTTTATCATGAAAACATCTGGTTAAATTTTCTAGAACTTTCTATGCGTTTAAAAGAATCCAACAATTAGAAGGAAGTTCGATCCTTATCACTTTAGGAAGCACAGTGCCTACATTATCACTTCGATAACCTCTTCAAGATCTTAAACCACCAAAATTGTATCACTGCATCTATTTTCCAAGTCCACTAACACCCGTCCACTACCTGTTTTGCCTCAGGACTGTGTCATCCACATTTCAGTCCTATTGTAATGCATATTCGATCAAAGTAGCGTTGTATGTACACAAGTGTGTGCTACAATTTTTAGTTTTCACCAAGGAGGGCCGTCTTTGTCTTGGTCTCTTTTGTTGGCTATTTGCTTTGTACAGAACTTATGAGACACCCATGGTGTGGACTTCTAAGTGGATTAATGCATTCTCTATTTAAATGGTAATGTGTGAATGTATTATGTTGTTTTTTTTTAGGTTGTGAGGTGCGACGGTGGGTGAAAGGTTGTATTTTATATTTATGCGAAGCTTTACGGTAAAATCACATTTCCGCGGACAAATCAGCATTTCTTGCATCTTTTTCCCCGTTTCCTTAAAATTGCAACTTACTCAAATGAGAGGTCCAATCGTACGTTAAAGTGCTTCCGTTGCAGATGAATGGGGATGCTTGCTAACAGACTTCTCGCTCCACCAAATGACGGCTTAACGTGATAGAATGAGAAAAAGATACTCGAAAAACGCTGATCCTTGCAAATGTGATTTCACCATTAGGTAAAGTTAGCTGGGAACCAGTGTTGTGCTGTATTTTGAAAAGATAATCGGGTAGGTTGTTATAATCGTCATCATATCAGCCGAAAGGGCAATGGCCTTAGGCTTCCCAAAAGCGTCGCCATGCTGACTTGTTTAGTGATAGGTACACACGGCGACACATCAAGCTATACATTACCAGTGTAACATAGCCTCGCTTTGTATAGATTTCCCGTACAGTGAGAGATCCGCATAAACTGGTTTTGTACAGCTTGTTTGGTCGTCGTATGTACTATATCACAAGTTATTGGCTAATAAAGTGGTATCTACCTCAAGACTGTAGTAAGAATCTTGCTGAGCAAAGTCATGTCTGTCCATGCGATTGGTTCCATTGAGCTACCTACATCAATGATTCAAATCATTGTCATACAGACATTAAACGGTTTTTCCGATAATATCTTTTTCGATAAAAGATTTGGGCGGAAAAACCAAATAGGTGCTAGGTATGTAACAAAAAGTAATGCATTAATTGTACGATGTATTTATTGAAATAAATAAAATAATTTATAACTTATTATGTTATGCTTATAGCACAGCCATGTGTAATAAATCCAGGATTTGTTAACGCGCTCAATAATCGTCTTATAATAAACTCTTGCGCAGCAAAATACATTGTGATAAGCGCAAAGTATAACAAGTTTTTTGAAAAGGCTGGCAACATAATGCGTAAAGTAAAACTATGGATTTTCGCAGACTTAGGTACTTTATGAATGGTACACAATGTTTAATGTAATATTACCTATTTTCATACTACATATTTACATTAAGGTTTGGTAGCGAATTACTATAATTCTGTTTTTCTTAGACAAAATAGAAAAAAAAATCTTATCTAATACGCAATCGAGCATTGAAATGAGAACCTAGCTCCAAATACACATTTATAAACAAAACTTTTCCTGTAAGACTTTCTCTAATTAAAAAAAAAACAGACACGACTTATCAACTACATATTTATGTAAATACATTACATACATTGTAAAAAAGGCGCTGAATATTATACAATCTGATTTTAGACGAGATTACAAATTGTCACAAAAATCAATGGTTCTGAATCATCTAGCTACAATCTAGCAACTGTAATCTAATTTAAGAATAGATTTCGCCCCAAAAATATGACTAGGAGATCGAAGTCTTCAATGGTAAATTGGGATACACTCACACCAAGGCGTTATTATTTTGTGCATTTGACAAAGCAATCAATAGGAGAGAGAACAGGAATGACTCATAAATAGGGTGACTGGTAATTAGTGACCGATACTTAAACACGAGATTGTAGTCATGATAACAAACAACTTTCCCAAAGTTTTTTTTTTTTATACACACACTTTTATCACAATAACACAACAGCCGTATGAAATTCGCACGCGCGCGTTTTTGACCTATCAGCTGTTAACCGTTTAAAAAAAATGTTTCTTTGGGAAAGTTGTTTGTTATCATGAGTGCAATCACGTGTTCAAGTGTCGATCACTAATTACCAGTCATTCTATAAAATCGCTTATCCCACTAAAACTTCAGATTGTATAAAACATTTCAAGTATGAAAACTACTATTATCCTAGGCGTATGAAAATACAACACTCATTTAATGTTTGGTTATGTTTGAGTATACATATTACATATACAAGTACTTACAAACTGTAAGTTTTATAAACTATTGAAGGATAAGTAGTTGTATGTAATGAAGCGATAATACACTGTGCACTAGTATACACTGTGTACCTAATACTCGAAACATTAATTCTACAGGGTGTGAACGGACCCTTCCCGAAGCCGCCAGGACATCAAGCTACTACAATCTGGCAAATTTCTGCAATAGATTTTCAACTTTATCACTAAAGCATTACGTTCACGGTTGATTGGAAAGATTTGACAGTTTCGGGTAACTTAATGTGCAGGCGTCTGTACATCAAACTAAGTAACACTGCGCAAAAATTATAAGTTGAAACTTTGATCTTCAATATCTCTCTTATATGCGAGGTATGGTCCAGAACAAAAAAAAACATAATGACGGGCAGAACTAGTGCTCCCTCTCGGCTTCTTTAAGGGTATTTTTACAGCCTTTATAAATTATCATGGAATTAAGTTTTCGAGTTGCTATTGCGGCACGTCTCTCATTGGCTGATTAACACTCCGGATAACTATTATGAAGATAAGATTTATTTTGTGCATGTTTCTTCAATTGAATAGACATTATCAACAAAACAACATCTGGCAGTCAAAGAGAGCAGTAAGTTTAAAAAAAAAATCTTTTATGTTACGTCACTGTCAACAAACATAAAATAATCCACAAATCCTGTACCTTCAAGGCACACTGACTAAGTCAGTCTTAGGTTCAAAAAAATACTATGTAACTCAGAAAATGCACGCGAATTAGAACTTTAACGGCCTGATTTTAAAGAAGCTCTGTACTACTTCGTCGGTGACCTTGGCTCGGCGCTGCTGGTAGGCTTGGATCCAAGGGGTAATGGCGTCTACTGCTTCTTTCTTCAGCTCTCCAGTTAGCATAACCCCTGATTCATATTCTTTCTTAATCTAAAAAAACAAGGAAAAAGTTTTTTTTTTAACTGAGTATTTTGAGCTGAGCATAATGAGCTGTGGGTAGAACTAGAAACATGGCTGCCAATGAAAATGATGACAATGCATAACATAACAATATCACGCCTGTAATCCCGTACGGTTAGGCAGAGGTGTACCCAATTATAGTACACCCAGATTTCGCCAGTTATGTCGTAAGTCCCACGTAATACGGAGCGAGCCTATTGCCATCAACCTGGCACAAATCCAAACTCCGTAGCCAATAACACTTTGCCCGACCCGGGAACCACTCGACCAACGAGGCAGTTAGGTTACAAAGTACTCCACACAATAAGGAGTGTTGATGAAATGCAAACTTTTATCCCAAACAAGGTATTTTATAGATCTCAATCCAAGGTCCCGCACTCATAGCAGTAATCCTAGCGACCAGTCTTTATAAAATCTGACCATTTTAGGCTTTGTGCTTTAAGTTCTTCTTCTTCTTTGCGTGTCGATAGACTCAAATAATACCCGACCAGTATATTGCCGCCTGCACAGCTCTATCGTTGGCTTCAATTAAGTCCTGGAAGGTGCAGGTGGTTGTGCAAGATGGGCAAGAAAGGAGGTGTGGCATATCCTGCAGAGGGGCTCCACACTGACATTGTATTTGGGACGGGTCGATGATACCCCATTTGGCCCAATTATTGAAGTTCTTCAGGATAATGAATTGTTACTGTGATTTATTTATTTAATTAGGGATAATTAAACACGTTGTTACCTCTGCTAGCCTCTCGTCGTCTTCCATGAAGAAGGTGAGGTACTTGTACGATATGTCCACGTCAGTGTTGCCACCTTTCAGTCTATGTTCCTCTACGGTAGCCTGGCCGCCTGAGAACGCGTATTTGTTAATCTGTGAAGTAAATATAACATAGTTTATTTTATTTAAAAAAGAGTGTTTTAACACTGAAAAAGTTAATTCCAACCCGTACATCATAAAAATATAAAGACATAAGTCGTAATTATTATTCTCCTTTATTTATTTACATACAATTTTTTTACATTTTTAAATATTTCTTAAAAAAACCATATTAAAAATAAGTAATATTATTATTTGTTGTTAAGCAACATTTGGAGATACATGATACGCAAAATTCGCGGCACTAAAGTGCTGACAGTTACCTATTAACAATCGAATAAGAATTTCGATACTTGTACGGGATACTCATGATTGATATCTAACTTGTTGATGCAAAATTACTTCTGCCCTTGGGTTATTTATTAAAGCAATTTAAGAGCCTTTAATCTAAGCTGACAATACTATATAAACCGATTTCTAAATGAATCAAGGGCCTCCCATCAAAAAATTTTTGCAAAAAAAATAACCGGCTTCAAAAAAATACATTAAGAACTAACTTTTGTTTGTTTCATTGACTATTTTGCCACTAACTTCCGGAAGTGAAGTTAGTCCCACGTGTTAGTGTTTTTTTTTTTGCAAAATTGTTTTTTATTTCAGTTAGAATCGGCAATGCAGCCAAAAAAAAAACCCAAGTCAAATTACCTTAGTCCTAATCTGCTTAGCAGTATCATTCAAAAAGATAGACGCATTAGGATCGCTGGAAGACATCTTGTGCTGCGCGCCCTGCAAGGCTGGGAGGAAGGTGGAGTGGATGAGCGCCGGCTTCGGCATTTTGAGGCGCGCCGCCACGTCGCGCGTCATCCGGAAGTAGGGGTCCTGGTCGATGGCGCACGGGACTAGGCAGGGGAGCTGAGGAGAAGTCAAGTTGATAATGTACGGTATACGGCTCGCTGCATTGTTGTCACATATGTATGTATGTACCTATATAGATAAAAAAATTGCCGATATATCCCGAATTTGTAATGTTTTTTTATTTAAAAGAGTGTCCATGGAGTTTCTTGTCACAGTTATGACTTGTGACTAGAACTATAGCTTCAATTTTTGTTTTTGACTTAAAGTAATATACTTTGACAATTCAAAAGTGCCTTTTAATGGTTTAATTGAAATAAATGTTCTGAGTTTGATATTTCATCATGTTAAAGTACAGACAAAGTGTTTTTTGGAAACTTGTCATAGAATAGCAAAGTTTTGAAATGTCTTTAATCGCCTAAAATTTTGTCTAGATTCAACTAGTTTTCAGTCTAGTCTAGTGTAGATGTATCGCAAATAAAATTAAACTCATTTCTGTTTTTGCCAATTATGTAGCCTACATATTCGTGGCGGATTATGCAGTGTGTGACATAAAAATATTGATAAGAACATGTTGTAGTATCGACACTTTAATCCATAATTACCAATAGGTCAATTGGATCAACTGTGAAATAATAATACTTACAACTTTATTATCAAATATGAAGGGGAAGCTAGTTGAGAACGCAGGTGCAGCCTCTATCGACGGGAAGGTAATCTTGCCGATGACGTCAGAGTCTCCGAAGCCAAAGATACCCTTCACCTGGTTGTAGGTGACGCACTTCTGTATCCGCACCATGTTCTGGTAGAATGCTGGGCATTGGCTGCAAGTATAAGACAAATTGTCATATTAATTTAGATGTGGCTGAACATCATGGCTCTACTAACAATATCTGCAAATGACAATTGTTTTAGTGTAAAAAAGCAAGTGTTTCGATGCTTATTGGTATATGGTTTCAAGTATTATGTGGGAATACTGAGAATATTTCTGTTTGATTCCTAGTTAGATCAAAAATAATCCCACATCAAACAGATCAACTTTCATAGCAAAACACTTTAACATTTTAGCACTAAGTACTCACCCAACAAAGTCCAAATTGTTGAATATAAAAGTATTTTCTGGATCAAAGCCAACAGCGATGATATCCTTAGCGTTGTTGAATGCCATTTTACGAGCATCTTCAATCTTCAGGTCTCTCCACAGAACTTTCTCATCATCCGTCAGCTGGATGAGTAATGGTACATTGAACACATCTTGTAGCCACCTGCAAAGGCACAAGATTGTACATAGATTTGAGGCACAAGATTGTAGATTTGTGGCACAACCAACAGTATTATTAAGATAGGACTAGTAACACATATACTAAAAAAAACTATTGTAGCAGAGAAATAGCAGTTTTGATAGACATTTAAAAAAAAATTGCCCTACCGATGCTATGCATTAAAAGCTTTCGCTTGTGCCATTTGGTGACTTATTTCCGCAGGGCACTTACGGTGGTTTTTTTCAATAATAGAGCAAGGATTGTTTATGTTGAGTGATGACTAAAAACCTAATATTTTATAGGGAATCACTTAAGGAAAGCAAAGCTTTAATTTTTTTTAATTCATGGTGCCTCTACAAGAATTTTCTATAATGTCAATAATACATCATTCTATAACTTACTTGGTAAACATGAATGGAACCATGTGTCCGATATGCATGCTCTCAGACGAAGGCCCTCGGCCTGTGTATAAGTAGAACTTCTTGCCATTCTCATGCAGATTGAGGATATTGTGAATGTCACGGTGAGAGAAGAATATGCCACGCCTTAGTAAGTGATGCGCTGGAAAAAATACATGTTAAATTGTTGTATGTTTACACAAATTTGAATTTTTATGTTATAGACAAAAGCTACAGCTGTTAAATGAGAAATATTTAACTAGTTTAACATACATTATTCATTTAACAACAAAAACAAAATCCCATGAACATGATGACCACATCTGTTAACCACTCCAGATCAATAGCAGTAAAACAAAAAAGGCCGAAAAAATACACCAGCTTTTTTATTAAATTATTACTTTGTTTAAAAAAATCTCAGACTGTTAATGATCACAGTAGTTTGACCACCCTTTTTCGATCAATAGAAATAAATTTAAAATAGCACCAAAGAAGAGAGTGTTTTAAGTGTTTATAGTGCCTGGGCACTATAGGCAGGAATAGTCCTTACGGTGGTCAAATACTGATTTGGTCCACATATTGTTTGCCCTATTGAAGTATTGAGATCTTAATAAAATTATTATACCTTTCTTCCCTGTGACTTTCTCAAATCTCTGGATAACTTCTTCATCTATCTTCTGACTCCCAAATCTTTCTGAAAGGTAAGGTAAAGATTGCTAAGTATGAATTTAATTCATGTTAAAGTTTTTTTTTTACTCGTCATTTTCAACTTACTTATTAACTTGTCATAGTCAATTCCTGTCTCTGACTTTCCAGCGACGGTCCAAGGGTCTACAAAATCGTCGTCTTCGTTCACGGCCAGATTATTTACTTGTTCTTCTACGGTTTCAGCCATAATGTGATCTAAAATGATTTTATGAAAATGTTTATGAATATTTTGGGTAGAATGACTAAAATCATATGTTTGTTTTTAAGACTAAGTTAGTGAGTAGTTGTACTATTGTTAAACAGTGAAGTTTACTAGAAATCCTCTTGAAAAAGGTCGATAAATATTGTCCAAACGTGTAGGTCCTGTTGTTACACAGATAAGCCAAATCACAACTGGTTACAGGTTAGGTTTGAGATATTGATAAAACTTACTTGTGAAGTTCTACGTTTAATCCCTGTAATATTGTAATACGTGTCTGTTTAGAATACTGCACTAATTAAAGTAAAAGCTGATGCAATTATTTTGGGTAAAAAGTCAACATCGATCGCATATGCGGCGCTGTCACACTTTCTCGCTGTCAAAACGTTTTGTTAATTGCGTGACTGTTCAATGGTTTTACAAAAAAATTACACTATTCACTATAAAGGAATTAAATTACTATTTCTTGTATATTTTTAGATACAACACATGCCATTTTCTTTAATTAAAATAAATAAATAAATAAATTATTATTGGCTTTAAATTAAAATCGCTGGGTATTTAGCAGAATATTTCTCCGGTTGTTTTAAAATAACGAAACGCTTAAAACTACCGTGGCTACTAATGTTGCTAATAAATAGCACTAATTCTACCCTAAACATTTTTTTTCAATTGGATGTTTTTGCTTTTAGCCAGTAATAATACCGATTTTATGTAAATTTGTGGATTACTAATCGCCTAAAATAAATAATCAGTTACGCATCTTCCGTCTTTATTTTATTTAATATTCTTATCAAAATCTCCTACGCAAGTAAAACTACCAAGTCAATATTATTTTTATGGTCTGCAGTGCAAGCGTGACAAACGTCAAAATTTGTCAATAATACGTTTCAGTGATCACAATTTTTTTGCTGTATTTATGATAGGGAGTAGGATAAGCTCGCATTTCTTTGTCTGAAAATTTTATGGAGATTTTGTGTTAAACAAGCCCGTGTGTTGGTGTTCTTGATGGTGTCCGGTGACGATTCAAATGGTGGCCGTTTGTCGCGTAAAACTACGAGGTCTCCGAACCGTAAGTCCAAGAAGGCAGACGCAGACCTAGCAAAGGGGTCAGCGTTGCGAAATGACTCGCAACCTTCTGTCCATAAAAGGAATCTTTACGTCGTTTCTTTCCCAATCATCATTCTGTTTAACGTGCTAAGATCAATTTTGTATCAACTTTTTATAATTTTTAAATATTTGTATTCGGCATCGCATCGGTTTATGCACAAGCCTCGTAAGGCAGGCGAGTGTAACTTGGAAGTGGTGGTGAAGGACGGTATAGTGTCTACGGAGCTCGCCCCAACTGAGGAGATGGCTCACATACACAATGTTGGGCCCGGGGACCCCCTGCTGGCTAAACAGAAGCATCATCACCGGAAAGCTTTTGAGTACATATCAAAGGCACTGAAGATTGATGAAGAAAATGAGGGTGAGTTTAGCTAATACTTTGGTTCCTTTAGTAGAAGTAAATATTTTTTTTAAGGACAAAAGCCATATGAGTCACTTACTTACTCACATATTAGAATAAGCCAACAGAAACTTTTACTGTTTATAACTGTTTTACACAGAAACTTTTTATTTGCCTAATTATTGTTCATTAAATGTGTAAAGTACTCTTTGTTCTATCTTCTCAGATTTATATTTTTTTACAAAATTTATAAACAGAGTTTTGTCTTAATTTATTTAAAAAATCATAACAAATAATACAATAAGCAGAAAATAGGGAAACTTATTTAAAATAGAACATGGAAGAACAAATACTATTATTCACTGACTAAAACAAAGGTTTTCAAAACAAAGGATATAAACAAACACATTTCTAATTCTTAGGGGGAGAAGTGAAGGTACATTCAAGAGGGAACTCTTGAATATTTGCATAGATATTTTGGTTTTGCAGGAAGATATAACTACTGCTTATGGTGGGGGCTATTAGCCAGTAGCATTTTCTTTTGTCCTGATAACTTGCACTGATTAATACTTAAGCAGTGGATGTTCATGTGCTTCTTCTTCTTGCCAGTGAAGCCACCTGCACAGCTCTAACATTTGATAAAATCTTGATAGGTGCAAGTAGTTGTGCAGGATAGGCAGGACAGAAGGTGGAGCATATACTGCAGAGGGGCTCCACACTGGCAATCTGTTTGGGATAAATCGAGGATACCCCTTTTGTCAATGTGCTGCTACAATGAAACATAGACTTGTTAACTAATAATTATAATGATACCAGATCAGATCTAAGGTGACTGCAGACCTCAAACTGCAGCGGCCAAGCCACCCAACTGCAAAGACTGAGATTTGGGTCGCACTCATAGACTGGTGTGTCGTCAGCGACTGTCCCAACTAGGGTGACAAGACACAATTTTCTGTTTGACAGATTAATTTTTTGAGGGAAAGTGCTGATGCCATCAAAGTTATGACGTGTTGTTCAAAATTGAAAACGCAGGCATTGTCCTTTACGGGTTTTTGTTAATCGCATCGCCATTATGCCTGAGGTCTGCGGCCGCCTTCAAAAGTGCCTTAAGATTTACAGTCATGATGTTAACATCCTTTGCCCATATTTCCAAGTACTATCAACAAATTAAACTACTTATCTCTCCCACAGGACAAAAAGAATTAGCTATAGAGCTTTACAAAAAAGGCATTTATGAGCTAGAACGAGGGATCGCCGTCGACTGCTGGGGCGGACGCGGCGACGCCTGGCAGCGGGCGCAACGACTCCACGACAAAATGAAAACTAACCTAGGCATGGCCAAGGACCGTCTACACTTCCTTGGTATGAAATAACATTATACAACCATCCTTCATCACTGCCACTACTCCAAGCTATGACCCAACTACGCTATTTTATTTTGAAAGTGGAAATTGGCTGAATGTTTGCATGCCTCGCTTCTTTTTTTTCCTTTCAACATATATACACAACTTATCCTACAGTTTCTATTGAATATAATTTTATATTCCCCAATGTAGCCAGCCTAGTTGCGCTCAGTAAGTTGGGCGTAGACAGTGAGCCCGAACGGAGCGACAAAAAGCCGACGGAGTCACCTCTAAAGGCCCGACGGCTAGAGAAGTCGAAGACGACGTTACTCGCGCATACAGAAAGTAACAGTGGTCAAACGAAGCCGCCGAACGAAGGTAGACACAAGAACATAATGCTTCATGAAATATGCTTCGTTTGACGTAACCTAATGCAAAATTCAATCAGAAATTTAACTAACATCTGTATAACTTGATTGTTATAACACTACACTCGACATTGGAAACTAATTGGACTGTTTTATTTTAAATTGTCAGTGTTTGCATGGGTTGATTGCCTACCATCATTTCAGCTTGCAATTGTTTTTAAACTTTTAACACACTGTGTGATGTGTTTGATTGTGTTGTGTTATGCTTTCCGCTGCATCTATATATAAGGGCATTTAATGTTTAAAAAAAACCCATCCATTATAAACATTCGTCCAAGAAAAATCGTAGCGACTCAATCTTCACCGATCACTTTATATGCAGAGTGCATTAGTTATCGCTTGGTCTTCAAAGGAAAATGTACTAAAATAAGTTTTCTATGTATGGACGCAGTATCTCTTGCATAGTAACTAGGAGGCACATACATGTATTAGCACAGCGCACAACTCGGACACGTAACCCGTCATTTAGACCACGTTATCTGTATTTAGTCTAGAATCCTAGATTTTCAGCTAAACAACACGGTCATAGTGAAAATTGTTACATTAGCTTTCATGTACTACTTTCGTTAACTAGTTAGGCTATTTACAGCATCTTTCAACATGTATCTAAAGTAAAGTGCTTAGTATGGCCCGATTCCGGAAAATTGTAGTTTAAAAACGTGGCATTACTTGCGCTTGAGCAATTGACGTCACATTACGCATTTTCATTAAATACTATTTCCTTTTCCTTGTAGATAAGTCTGTTATCTTCAAATTATGCAACTTTCGTCCTTACGTAAAACAAATATTTAAAGACATTATGCGGTAAAATAACAAGATAAGTGCAAGGTCTTGTTAAATCCTCCACATCGCTCCATCTTATGCAAAAAATATCTAAAAATAGCTCTATCCTTGAACAAAACGGAACTGGTTCATAGACTCATTCATAGCTTTAATTTATCGACCGAAAAATGTTATGCTAATTGTCAGATCCTAGTCTAGTTGGTCTCAGTTGACTTGCGTTGTATGGCCACAGTGCGTAGGGGGGAATGCAATCATGCGCACACGCACGATCTTTTACATACGACTTGTATTCCCCTAACATCTCGTTTCGGTTCAGTAGGCACCACGCGTAGCTACTGTTTCATTGAATTCCTGACTACTGTTACAGAGTCGAAAGTTATGTTTGGCTGCACAGTTGACTGGCTACTGCGGAAATGCGGTACAGATTTTCATGGAATTCAGTAGAGCCGCAGAGGGGTGACTTTAAACCCCTTCAAAGGGTATAAAGAACTTTCTAGATCGTTAACCCCGTCGTTAAAATATCATCTATTTCACTCAACGTCTTTAAATATTTACCAAAAAAACTGAAGGTTGGGTCGAAAATTTTTCGGGGAAACTGTATCAAGGGACGTATTCACGTAAACGAGGCAATAAGGTCAATTTTAAACAACGTCAGTCACTCACAAATTGTTTCACGGAGGTTAATAAACACAGACGTTTAGTCTCGCACAATTTCGCGCCAGTTTCACAGCTAATGGACCTTCGCAATTCGTTTGAATCAACTGAGGGAAACGGCTTATTATGGTGTTATACCTCGTTTAGTTCGTCGTAGGCGTTTATTACTGACCCTATTAACACCGTGGCTTTGGAGATTTATACAACACTAGCTTGTGGCTGTAACTTTGTTCGCGTCGAAGCCTATGGCAAATTGAATGATGTGTTTTGGAGATCACTTCTTACATCAAAACCTACAAACTTGACCTCTTTATAATATTAACCTAGCTGTAGATGTTTCATGCTCCAAACGAGAAAGACTACAAACTTCAGCTCTTAGCCATCTTATCCACAAGAGTCTAATTTTAGGCCCAGTGTCTCTTTTAAAGCAAGCTACCTCGTATACAAAGGCTTGAGATTATTCTTCAAGTTCTATAGCGCATCGCACGTAGATATACGAGTCCAATCTAAAATCTAGATTAATCTCCATACTCAATTTAGGACGGAGCGCTTTTCCAACATAAAACCGATCCATGTCGATATCAGTTCAATTTTTATTTGTTCCACAAAACTAAGACCGTAACGGACCGTAATGGGAGTCTGCACTCCCATTGAAAACCGTTAAAAGCAATCAGTTTAATGGTAACAAAAAAAATGAAACCTTTCTATTAAAGCTTAGTACAATCCACATTGTGTTCTCTTCGATAACATTTACAAAGAGACTGTATTAACAGACAGAGCCTATCTAAAAGAAAGTTATCGCTGTAATCTATTTTTCTCTTTGTCTGTCGGTTTGACCACGTTTTTCTCCTGAACTGCGAAACGGACGTTTTGATACCGTCCTCACCATCATTAAAAGAATTTATTCCAGAAAATAAATCCATATGTCTATTTAAGCCGTAAAACCTGTGCGAAGCAGGGGCAAATCTACGCTAATATTATAAAGAGATATAGTTTGTAAGTTTGGATGTAGGGAGTAAACTCCGAAACTCCTCATCCGATTCAAAAAAATCTTTCATTGATAGAAAGTCGAGGATATGTTTTATGTTGAAACAAGAAACTTCACGCAGTCGAACTCGCGGCAGAAGCTAGTTTTACATAAAAAGCACCTTTCCATCTGAGCTACCTCTCGCGAGATACGATACTCTGGTCGGACAACGGTCGTTGACCCACTGACATTGGCACTGGCCCCTTTTCAGCCACTCGAATCAATCAATCGTTTCAGTTAAATCTGTCGATTTGAACTTGGGTGCTGCAGTTTAAATTGAAATAGCCGTTCTATTTATTTCTGATGTTTAGTCATTCTCAAAGCATGTGTCGTGTGCGTAATTAGATTTGGAGTATGGAGATAAAATTGACTGCCTCGTTGGTCTTGTGGTGCTAGTAAGTTTTCGATCCTCAACTTGGGTAAAGTTTTGTAGGGTGTTCCGTTTGGCTCCTACCTGGAATTTGGAGCTGAGCCCGGTCGATGTCAGTAGGCTCGCTTGCCTGCTAAATGGAATACCTGGCTAAATGTGGGTCTTCGGTACACAGAAGTGGACCGAGCCAATCATTCCAGAAACACTGACGGCTAGACGAGGGACAGTCGCAAAACAAAGCGTTACGTTCTGCAGAGACTCAGCAAAATGGACATTATTTTTTTCAGTAGCTTAAGGGGAAGGGGCAGAGTAGCCCGCGAAATAAAAAAATTCTTATGTTTTATTATCATTGTGAATATATCATGAAAAGGCCATACAATGGGATTAAATTAACTTAGAGGGTTGTATTGATGATTTTAATGATTATAACTCTGTAAAGTCATATTTGCTACGGTCGCGAATCATATTTTAATCAACTTACAACCTGACACTGTCCTCCAAATTGCAAAAAAACGTTAGAAAATTTGAATTTCTTAAGTCAATCCTATTCTATTACTTTTTCACCATCAGAGTCACTGATATAATGCCACCTCTTCTATGCCCTCGGTTGTTATGTATTCCCGCTATTTGATCATTCTCAACGCGCACCAGTGTGCAGTGTTTATTTAGTTCCACATGCAATAATAAGAAACAATATACAGTATTTCATTCTCTTTAGAAGACATAGATGTTTGTATTGATTGTTTATAGGAATAGAGTCAAGGATACTGCACTTGAATGATTATTCATGTTCGATATCCTTGATAAAAGCGTGTATCTGTTCACTGTACTTAGGTATTTTGTTGTGTGTATATTGCATTTATTGCGTAGTTATGTTTTGTGAGGTGGATGGGATATTTTGCATGCCAAACTCGACCTATATCTTCTGTGCTATATCGTAGTATACTGCTGGAAAAGGGAGCTCTAAGGTCCCAAATTGGACACGAGCGGAACTGAGGGAGGTTGAAATCCAATATCGCGTGTCTCATCTCTCCTGTGATTGGACGAATCTTGTACGTCTCGTCAACTCTTTGGTGGAAAACGAGCCTAAAAGAGGGAAAAGCGGTTCCATAGGTATAGCTTTCAAAGATCTTGGGACCTAAAATGGCCGCTTTAGCAGAATCATAATAGGTTAATAATATGAATGGTCACAGACGCAGTAGGATTGTCACTTTGTGACCATTTTACGAATTGTAACGTAATTCATATTAATTATGATCCTACTTAAGGTGGAAGCGCCAGGATAGCCCCCGAAATTCATTTTTTTTTAGGCTTTTGCAATTTGCAAGAATCGACAAAATGACAGATTTCTTTTGTTGATCTGTCATTTTGTCGATTCTTCCGTCGACAAAATCCGTTTCTACGGTGGTCATGCTACGCGGGCAGGATTTGTGTAGAAATGTCGTATTTAACTTATCTACTTTATTTTCTACTCTGTTTTAAAATTAATTATCTGCGACCTTCTTCTAGAATCTAGTGCTTATTTAGCTTAGTTTTAGTTGTAGAGGTGTAGAGGAATATTAGTCATGTGTATTTTAAGTATAGGTACCTACCACATAATTTCGTGATTATTTTTAACGGCCGTAAGTAATTAGCCAAAAACGTGTTTACGTCGACTAACGAGTACCTACTTTATCAAATTATTTGGGTTATTCCCAGTTGTCCCCACTGTCAATGCCACCACTGGTGACAAATGGGATGTCTTTCCATAAAATGTCCCATTTGCCACCAGTGGTGGCGTCACCAGTGGTGGCAATTGGGAATAGCCACTTTTTTTGTTCCCAGTTGCCACCAGTGGTGACAAATGGGAAAAATAAAATGATACGCCTCCATATTAGTACGGTCCACAAAACGAGAGAAATAGAACATTGCACAGACTAATCAAGATTTTATTCACAATAATTTACATATTCTCTACTAAGGATGTCACAAATTTACACTTATGTATACAATTACACAATCATTTACTTCGAATTTTCTAATTTACATCAAATAAATCAGACAAGTCCAAATTTTTTTAATACGTAATCCTGTAATTCCTATGGTTTTATCACAGAGTTACAAGCTTCAATGATCAACTTTCTTATTATTATTTATCACAGATCAGTATATTATTCACAATAATTGACGTTTTATAATATTCTAACTTACCAGCTATTATTTTACTCAGTTGTTTTCCAAGATGGACGATTACGATAAGTTACAAAGAAATATAGGTACTTACTTCCTTTTTATAATATCACACAATAATTGACTTCACATATTTATCTGATTTTGGTATAATACTTTAAAAAATTAGCGTAACTTTCGCACTCCTATCCTGTCGAACAACCCTCTCCACTTGCTGTTCTCAGTTCATAGACCAGTGACGTAAAGGAATTATTAAGATCAAAGTAAGTTTCCTTTTGGTATGATACTTACTTTGATCTTAATAATTCCTTTACAGTTAGTTTTTCGTTTGGTGCATTCCCATACTGTTAACCCACTTTTGTGTTTCCTTTTGGTATGATATTGGAATCCTGCGCGAAGCAGTATAGTTCCGTGACGTCTTTTTATGTAAACTAACGAAACTGCACCAGAACTGAACGACGCACTTGACCCTGAAATTGTTAGAAATATACTGATGAATGTTACGTCACTGGTCTATGAACTGAGAACAGCAAGTGGAGAGGGTTGTTCGACAGGATAGGAGCGCGAAAGTTACGCTAATTTTTTAAAGTATTATACCAAAATCAGACAAATAATTATATGAAGTCAATTATTGTGTGATATTATAAAAAGGAAGTAAGTACCTATATTTCTTTGTAACTTATCGTAATCGTCCATCTTGGAAAACAACTGAGTAAAATAATAGCTGGTAAGTTAGAATATTATAAAACGTCAATTATTGTGAATAATATACTGATCTGTGATAAATAATAATAAGAAAGTTGATCATTGAAGCTTGTAACTCTGTGATAAAACCCTAGGAATTACAGGATTACGTATTAAAAAAATTTGGACTTGTCTGATTTATTTGATGTAAATTAGAAAATTCGAAGTAAATGATTGTGTAATTGTATACATAAGTGTAAATCTGTGACATCCTTAGTAGAGAATATGTAAATTATTGTGAATAAAATCTTGATTAGTCTGTGCAATGTTCTATTTCTCTCGTTTTGTGGACCGTACTAATATGGAGGCGTATCATTTTATTTTTCCCATTTGTCACCACTGGTGGCAACTGGGAACAAAAAAAGTGGCTATTCCCAATTGCCACCACTGGTGACGCCACCACTGGTGGCAAATGGGACATTTTATGGAAAGAAATCCCATTTGTCACCAGTGGTGGCGTTGACAGTGGGGACAACTGGGAATAACCCAATTATTTTTATCAGCTGCTTTGTTCGATTTTCGGGTAACATTTGGTAGTATAAAGTAAGCTTGGTTATTTTACTACACTTGATCAATATTATTTTAAATAAGTACCCTCGCAAAGTACCGAATACAAAATGCATGTAGGTAGCAGTGGCGAAGGTTACATACAACTCGATTCCTACCGGCTTCCCTTTGAAAAATGGCACAGCCTGTATGCTGTACCCGACAGGGTCCATAATTGTGACTAATATATTTGTTTCCATGCCAACTACTTACATTATGGTACGAAATAAAGAATTGAGAATTGAGAATAAAAACAAATAAAACTACACACTAAAGATATGTACTCCGGCTTACCTCTTACAAAATCGACCCTTCGCTACTGGTAGGTAGGTACCTATAACATTAAACACTAACAAAATTTTTACATAAAGTAATTAAACAAAGTAAACAAATTGCATTTTCCTGCAGCCAGCAAAGCCTCCATTTTAGCCTTGCCTAAAAGTTTGCACGGCAAACTAACTAAAATTGATTTTGTTAAAACACTCAACTGAACTGACCCAAATAAGTGGATCAAAAATAAAAGTCGTTTCAGTTCGTAACCTAGTTTCAAAATAGTTGGCCATAAACATAGCCGATACGTTCTTTGACTTCTAAAGCTAAGAATAGAATATGAAAATAGATTAATAGTATTTTGGTCACTTTAGTTATTTATTTTAAGGAAAATATTGCGTAGACAAAACAGCTAATGGTAAATCCATAGTATAGAAAAACTAACCTGGTTTTGATCTAGATAACATAACATCACGCCTGTAATCCCCGAAGGACTAGGCAGAGTGTGTACCTGAAATAGTACATCGACATTTCGCCTGTTATGTCCCATGTAATAGGGGGCGAGCCTATTGCCATAAACCTGGCGGGTTTTGATATATTCTGTTGGTAAATCAATTTCAATATGAAGTATAGGTATTGCAATTCATAGTAATTGTGAATCATCTCAATTTCAACCATTTGCTAGTACCAGTACCATAATAGGGCAGCTCGCGTCATCGTCTAATAGGTACACAAAGAATGCTTTAATGAATTTCAATAAAATATAAACCAATAAACACTATCGCGTGTCCATGCCTTATGCCTTACTTACAGCATGTTTTACTAGCTTTATCATAATCGTTATAATCCTAGAAAGAAAGAAAGAAAAAACATGGCGTGCATCATACAAAATAACAAAAAAAAATACACCTAGTTCCAAAACCTCTTTCTCACTTAATGCAAGTATAGTCGGAAAGCAAACGAAACTTGAAAGAAAATAGGCAAAGCTGACCCCAAGCTACAATATGAAAACTCGGGACGTAACATAACAATAGAATTAGTTGCTTAAAGAGTGGTAACTGTCATAATCGGTTTGTTTAAGGTGAAGCGCCAGGGTAGGCCGCGAAATTCAAATTTTCTTACGTTTTTTGCAATTTGTAGCTCAGTGTCAGGTTGTATGTTGATTAAAATATGATTCGCGCAAGTAACACGTATGTAGTTACAGAATTATAGTCATTAAAATCATCAATACAACTCCCTAAGTTCATATAATCCCATTGAATGGGGTTTGGGGTATTCAATTTCGCGAGCTACCCTGACACTTCCACCTTAACATTTAAAATCATCACAAATTAACCATAATCATAACCATGTAAGTAACAATACTTTTTATTCAATCCAGAACTTTCTAACACTCCTCTAACAAAACCATATTCAGTCGCAGGCCGCAAGCTCACGACAGCTGGTCGACGTGTGCCCAGTGGGGGGGGCGGAGGTCCTCTGATGAAGTCGCAGACCCTGCCCAGGTCCATGGGCAGGTCATCATCACAGCCGAACAGCTCTAATGGAGGCTACAGCAGGTATCCTGTGAAGCCGGCTTCGACACCTCCTGCTGTTAAACGACAGCTCTCGGTGAGTAGAAAGAAAAGTGATGGTTAGGTTTGATTTGGAATTGTTCTTATGATTGCTGATATTGCTTGTGATTTTGGTAAAACGGATAAAAATAACTAATTGCGTTTGGATAAAAAAAAAACAATGTTAGTGAAAATTAAAGAGTAGGTAATCATCAAAATATTAGTATAGTCCCCCTTACTGATGTCGGTAACGGCGACCCTTTAATGCTATTGCCTTGCGTGTGCCCATATATATAACTGGCCAGACAGAATTTGCTCTTAAATACCCGGTCACAAGCACAACTAAAGCAGTAGAGTTGACCGGTAGAGTTACAGGTGTGTAGGAGGGCTTAGGTTTCTCTTTCCGTATTTGGCGCTTTTCGTTCAATGTATCGAGTCGCTGGTTTTCGAAGGTTTTTCACTACAACTCCTGAAAGCCAGAATCAACAGTGGCGAGCACCAGAAAAGCGTCAACACAATGAAGCTCGACGAAGTCCCAGGAAACAATTTAACTGTCTTGGATCCCGCAACGAAATTAAACAGAAAATAATAGCGGAGGAGTAGGAAAAACATAACTTCCCTCCATATCAGCAAAATCCAACATATATTATACCAAACCAAATCTAAAAAATAAAACTCTTCCCATATCTTAGTCGTTTCGCGATGTAAAGCTGACAAGTAACTTTTTAAACGAAGCTCATAAAAAGACGCCAAAGTCGCGCATTGTCCTGTACTTGAATAAAAACTTTGTTGGAGTCATTGTGGCGCGAGAATCGATCATGGTTTGATTAACATGGCTTTGAACAGACGCAAAAACAGCCATTGGTCCCTTATGTAGATAAAAAACTGAGATGGGCCTTGACAAAAAGCTGTGACGTGGACTGACCGCAAAAAGATTCAATAAATATTTACCTATCTACAAATAAACTCACGCCTTGTCCCATATGGGTTCTGCCTACCCCCAGGTAGGCAGAACCCATAGAACGCCTTCTGCTACGATCCCCACATACTTTTTTCGCCTCGTCTAAATAAAGAGAATAACGAATAAAGAGTGTAAAAAGACCCTTAACGAAGCCGAAAGGCACTTGTTCTCCCAATCTGGAACATATCTGGGAACCTTCTAGTTACGGTGATATAAAGTTTTTTAAAGTTTTTTTTTTTAAACCACTTTTTAAGGTTTTAACTTTACTTTAATTAACTCCATGACCCGTTTACTATTCAAAGCATCCATCAGCACTAAGTTTTGAGTGCGTAACATTGAGTTTTACCGTAAAACCTGATTTTTCACCCCAAAAAAAAAAGTCGTTTCCCAGCAATCATTTTTGCGTAGAGTTACTTAGTTTGATGTACAGAATGCTTGGTTGACGGCTTCGTGAAGGGTCTGTTTACACCATGTATACGCCCAAAACATCATCCTTCTTGGGACAGTCAACTAAAAAGACGACATAACCACTTATTATCCTTTAATCAAATAAAAAAGGGGTCGTTCTAGTTCTTGCAGTCACGTGGATATCGATCGAGATACGTTAACCTGCGTCTGCTGCGGTTACTACGTTCAAAAGTATCGCGTTTCGTATCCGCCTTTAAAGAATGTACACCGTTGACACCAAGCAGCTGTTTGTAATCACGTGATAATATAGCTTCTGTCCCACAGATCGGATACCTTTTCCCACACTCTTTCATTAGCTCAAAATTTCTGCTCTCATCACTTCTTCACCCACGGTTGGGTATAGGCCTCTCTTTGCTTGTGCCAAGCTCCACGTCCTTGTGACATTCCCGCGATGGCAGCAATGACGTGTGCCCATCTCGCTGCTGCTGCTCTACTTCTTATCAATTTCAAAGGAAGGCATCCAAGTCGTACCTCATCTCTTTTGTTGACTACCGAGGCCCTGTGTTGGAGGGCCTAGTAGTTTGACCTATGCGCTTACGCTGGCGAAATGTAGTAAAATATATTAATACACAATCAGATCGAGCATGACATACAGATGCAAAAAATCAAAAGAGGTTTTGTCGTGAAGTATCGATTCAATTTTTGTAAGTGTTCCAAAGCTTGTACAAGTTAAAGTTAAGAGCAATTTGCTAAATTGAGTAGGTATTGCAAATATGAATTTCAGACTTGGCTAGATTGAGGCCTCGGAACTTTTTACGGTAAAAAACATCGCCAGACTTGGCATGATATTCAATATGAATATATTTTTGTAGGAATTTGTTACACGAGATTGCACAGAAACAATCCGTTATTATGTTTATACTAAACGAATATTTACTTAGTAGGTAATCAAACAATGAATACTATTTCTGTCAACAGATTTGGTGACAAACTTATATGAAATTACTTCCCACCACACAACATAAAAAAATAAAATAAGCTTTTATTACTGTTTAACAATGTTTACAGTATTTAAAATACACATATTTTTTATTTATCTTAGACAATCGGTTTTAATCAACAGCTTGTACACTCGTCCACTCTGGTCTAGCTACTTTTTTGAGGTCATCTTTCCGGAAACACCAACCAAATAAGAAACAAAAAAACGAAACCACATAGCTTTATCAGTGATCAAAAGATAGTTTCGAATATTTGCTTTTTTATATCTTCTGAAATTTATATTTCAATTGGCTATTAAATTGGTTTCTTTTCGAATAAAACTATCTATGTGACAATCACCAATTGGCACCTTCACTCATTCAAAATTCATTGTTTTACAAAAACAAACTACAAATTATTTTAGTAGTTAAGTGTCTGTGTATAAAGTACATAATAAATTGTACATTGTGTGAAACATAAGTGGCTGTAACTATGTTACTATTGCCTTCACCTACTCAATGAATCAGAATTGATTGCGTAGATGCGCTAAAAACAATTTTGCTATATTTAGTACTACTTTGTTTGACTGAGAGATATCAGAACTCTCCGTTGCACGATGATCTAGAAAGATAATTAAATGACTAAGAATAAGTAGAAAGTAAATATAAATTAAGAAAAAGTAAATACAAATCTTTGTTTCTGACACAGATCGAAGTAGAACACAGGAAGTCTTTGTTTTTATTTTATTGAAAATACTTCCTCATTAAACAAGGTTTATAACCTATAAATAAGTCTATACGAAAGTTAAATTCAGCATAATCTTCTCTCTACTAAACTAACTCCTTTCAATATGTGTGAGACCAGCTCTGTGTACCCCCTCCGGGTGGAACAGGAGTGATATTATATCAACTACACTACTAACTTTGATATCTTTTCTTTCTTCATTAACATTTCCATCCATCTAACCCACAATCATCGTCAATTCGCGTCTCAAATCAGAGCGCATACCAGGTACCTTCCAACGGGTCTCCGGTCCGACGCGTGGTGGGGGGAGGCTCCCAGCGCGGGACCCCCACGAGGAGCAGGACGCCCCAGCCGGCCCTCAGCGTGCGTGGGGTGGACCCCAAACTCGTCCAGCTGATCCTAGACGAGATTGTGGAAGGGGGCCCCAAGGTGCAGTGGGAAGATATTGCGGGACAAGACGTAAGTGAATTATTAATTGTATTATAGTCTTTAAAAATCATGAATGCGCGTCATGTGACTTCTATTTCAATGTCACAAAGCTTAAAATTGCACAGACTCAAAATAAATTGGTATAAATGCAGGGGAGTGATGATGACGACGAATCTTTAAAATTGCCGATGAGATGACGAGTAATAGAGAAGTATGGAAGAAGAAGACATGCTGCGCCGACCCCAAAATTAATTGGGACAAGGACAGGAGAATGAGGATGATGATGTTATTCTAAAACACACAGAGGCGAAGGGTCTATGGGTGGGCTGCGGGACTGTTCGAAAGAGATACCGCGGCCCTGGAACACAAAGGGCAAAGAAGGAACATGGATGGGTTTTAGTCAGTAAAAGTCTGACACTCCCTTCCACTCCGCCTAGAGCGGGAGGGGTCATTTGATGATTTAACGTCCGAAAAAAAAAACTACGCGACTACCTACGCATACTAGAGCGGGGTGGGGGGGTCATTTTCAAAGAAAAAAAAAGGGGTATGGGTGAGACTTTTACATAGCAATCAGACCAAGGGTTAAAAACACTACTTATGGTTAAGCAGTCGGGCGAAATATGACTACAAAGTTCCTGCCAAGTTTGAGTCGTACACAGCGTGTCTCTCAGTTAATGCAACTACATGCGGTCTACCGACTGGCAGTTTACTTCGCAGTTGCAATTTGGCAGTGTCGTTGCATCCAAAGTGTGGCTTTTATTTAGCTATAAGCATATGCCTCATAACGTCGCAATGCTAATACACGAACACCAAAACCGATCACAAGCCTGGCTTGCTGCCAAATTCAACTCTGTAATTAACTATCGCTCAAGAAGCCCAAAACTTCTCGACCTATAAGGAACGTTGGTACAGACGCCAGCACAAGCTATTACAATCTGTTAAAACTTTATCGCTAAAGAGGTTCAAGGTTAATTTGGAAAATTTAACAGTTTCGGGGTTTCGTCATATTCGCCTTACTACGTCAAAAAATTTTAAGTCATGATTTTTTGACAATGATATTTGTACAAAACTATTCTTGCTCTCGCGTTATTCATATTGAAAATCGTATCTATTGTTTCTTGTGGAAAGTCTTCTTTTGTGTATGGCAATTGGCATCTCACAGGTCAACATAGGAGGTTGCCAATATTGTGGTGCTGTTCTACAAACGATGGGGAACTTAGTGTTTGCGTTTTTGTTATTTGTTCACTACAGGAACTGATGGAAGCTACCGAAAGCGCCAAAGAAATTGCTCAGTTCTGGGCTGACACTATTTAGATTGCCATCGACACGCTAAGAAGAACATAGGAGGTTGTCGTCTGCTTAACCGGACTATCCTGTTTATGCCTTGCCTTGTCCGAGTTCTTCTCAGTGTCAACTTTTTCGTTGGGTCTAAGTACGGTGAGGCGGGGCACATCACTGTATTTATCTTGCCTTGCTTGACTTTTTGCGCGTACCGCAAATAGCTTAACAATTGTTTAATTTCAGTGTCAACTAAACTTGAAAAAGCGCTAAATTGACCTCTAAACATTTTTTTTTTAATCTATTCAAATCCTGGCTTCCAACCGATGTTATTTCTACTTAAAGAATTATCAACTTTATGTAATTGTCAATTAAGTTAATTTCAGAATGACTATCACTATTGAAAGCACTTGTAGTGCAAAGTGAATTTTTAGTAAATGATGAAGAACAAAACAAAAACTGTTAATGTGTGTAGGTAAATCAAAGTTATTGTACCAATAGACTCATACAATTTGTTTACCGTACTGTATGGTGTCGGACGTAAAGAATAGCACTATCCCATATCTTCACGTGGGTGTCTTAAGAGGCGACTAAGGGACTTACCAGAGAATGGGCAGCAGCGTTCTCTGTGCCCTGCCGGGGCTGCGGGACTGTTGGAAAGAGATACCGCGGCCCTGGAACACAAAGGGCAAAGAAGGAACATGGATGGGTTTTACTCCGCAAATTCGGACACTCCCTCCCACTCCGCCCAGAGCTCGGGGGTTATTTGATGATTTCCCAACCAAAATAAAAAAAAAAGCGTTCTCTGTGCTTTTTTAACAACCGCACTACGATCGCCAACCCTCCTACCAAGTGTGGCGATTACAGCAAAAAATTCCCTTTGAGCAAGGCCTATGTCCAGACGTGGACGTCTTTCGGCTGAAGTGATGATCATGATTTGTTTACTTGTTCGAATACAAAATTGCGAACGCTGTATATAAAACTCGTGAGGTAACCAAGAGTTTTGTAATGTAAACTTGTTCGTTGACCTTTAAAGTAACGGTGCAAAGCTGACACATCGGGTGACGACGACAAGCATTACATAAAAGCATTTTCTTCGATCACGTCTGCCCCAATATTTGTGAAAGAAATGGATAAACAGTAGGGCCAATATTTGGCTGGTCCATTTTGGATATTTCATTTCACACCAGTGGCGATGGTTCCATACAACTCGATTCCTAACGGTTTCCCTTTGAAAACGGGCACAATAAGTATTCCATAGACAAAAAATAAAATCACATTAAAGATATGTATTCCGGCTTACGTCTTAAAAAAATTAACCCTTCGCTACTGTTTCACACAACAAATGTTTTTTGGTTATTTCAATGTAAATGTTGCAGTAAAACAATAGGCTTGCCCCTTATTACATAAACATAACTGGCGAAATGTAGGTGCTATAGAAACACCTCTGCCTAACACTTCGGAGAAAACAGGAGTGATACCAAATCACAATAGGAATAGTCCAACAATACAAAAAAAATGTTTATATAAACATATAGATAGTACAAGCAACTCTTTCGTGTGATTCGACAGACCAATTGCTTCCCATACAACTGTATACCCGGCCCAATTCCTATTATAAACTGAACTAGACTGGACTGGAGCCAAAGTGTCTCGCAGTTCAGATCTACGCCTTGTAAAGACCGTACCTTTGTTGACCAGTGCAAAGCCGCAAAGCGATCAATAAAAATGTACTAGGCAACCATGATGACAATGGCGTTGACTCTTTACTCGTAGAATTTAATTTACCCAATCCGTTTCATGCAAATTACCCTTGAAATACCCTTTTCCATTAACTGATTAAGGCTCGATTGCACCACGAATCACGAATAGCGTTTAGCGCTAAAGGTATTTAAAACATTGTCCTGACTTTGTTGTCTTCGTGCAATATTGTAAAAGAGCTATTATAATTTTCGTGGACAATAAAGTATATTCTATCTATTTTCAAATGATTGTCAGGAACAGCACGATGTTTTAAATGCCGAAGGGTGAGGCAGAGGTGTAAATAATAAGTCCCATGTAAAAGGAGCTAGCTTATTGCCATCAACCGGGCACAAATCCAGACTCCGTGGCTGCTACTGAGAAATTCCTGATGGAAGACCCCAATAACACTTTGCCAAACCTGCGAATCGAACCCAGGGCCGTATGCTCAGCAGTTGCGCTTGCGACGACTAGACCAACGAGGCAGTGTTTCAAATACGATTAACATAATTATTCAAAACACTGTGTCTATCAACTTCAAAAGATGGCCAGGAACAAAACAATGTTTTAAACACGTTTAACGCTAACCGCATTTAGTGTTTGGTGGTGCAAGCGGGCTGAAGTTCTGAAAGGCGAACAAAACATTTACCCTACAAACAATGCCACAGTGAAAGTTTACTCTATCAATAGAAAAAATGCAAATAAAAGCCAGACACAGACCAATTAGGTGAATGTATAGAAATCAAATCGATTTGACGATAGCTGAAAAAAGTTATTCAAATTCAAACACTTTTTACGTTGTAATCAATCAAACAACTTGCTGACAACATTTTCTAAAATATTCTTAGAAAAGTGTTAACAATTTCAATGCAAATAATATTCCTTAATCATCCTTTTAAGAGTCTATCATGTCGTAAATTATCAATAGAGATTAATCATCGTTCAACTTTCTTCTGCTTATACTCATTCCCACTTAGCTAGGTATTGTGCAGCAATCACCGCAGCTTGGGTTCAAAACTTGGCTGGTACTTGAGGTTTCACAATGTTACAAGTGGCTATCACCGGGTATTTAAAAAACTAGCTCATGCCCGGTTCGGTAATTGTCCCACGGTATCGTACTACCGGGATAAAAAGTATCCTATGTGTTAATCCAGGTTATAAACCATTTGTGTGCCAAATTTCATCCAAATCCGGTCAGCAGTTTTCGCGTGAAAGAGTAACAAACATCCATCCATCCTCACCAACTTTCGCATTTATAATATTAGTAGGATGCAATGTCGATATGAAAAGCAGGTCGTGATTAGTACTTTCCACGTCAATCTAAAACAGATAGACTTATGGCATAGGATTACATCGTGAGCTTGACTTGAATGGTGTGAAATTGTCAACATGCATGTGTGCAAGCACAATGATCAGCAAACGGAATAGGTAGATTATATTTGCATAAACTTCAAGAAGTAAGTCTAAGTAACATGTGGCTAACACCTGCCTATAAACTCCCCGAATGATTTGTAAGCTCCGAAATAACACATTTCATCATAACTGTAATCCACGACGGGTTAGGCAGAGGTGTACCTAATAGAACACCCACATTTCGCCAGTTATGTTTTAAGTCTCATGTAATAGGGGGCGAGTCCTTGCCATCAACCGGGCAAAAATCCAGACTCCGTGGCTGCTACTGAGAAATTCCTGAGGGAAAACCCCAATAACACTTTGCCCGACCCGGAAATCGAAAGACCTAATGTTCAGCAGTTGCGCTTGCGACCACTAGACCAACGAGGCATTACGTTCCGAAATAAATCTGTTAAATTACAGGGAGGTATTATCCATACACATGTTACTTAAATCTTTGAAGTTAAGGCAAATCATCATCTGCCTAGCCTTTTCCCAACTATATTGGGGTCGCCTTCCAGTCTAACCGGATGCAGCTGAATACCAGTATTTTACATGGAGCGACTGCCTATCTGACCTCCACAACCCAGTTAGTATTGGGTAATACGATACCCCTTGGTAAAACTGGTTGTCAGACTTTTTGGGCCACTGACTACCTAACGACTGTCAAAGATCTACATATAAATTACACCCGGGTCTAACGGCTTAACGTGCTTTCCGAGGCACGGAGGAAACTCAGTATGTAATAGGTGGTCACTCATCCACAGACCAACCTAGGAAAGCACGGCTTAACCTAAAGATCGCCCTGACCGGCTGTTATTATTTAGCCACGAGCTCCTCTTTGAAGTTAAGGCAAATAAACTCAACCTATTCCGATTTCTAATAATGATTAATGCTCGTTCTTTCTAAAGAACGACATCAGGGACAAATTGATCGGAAAACGCAGAGTAACTCCGCTGATCTAGGAAACGTCGCAGACCCACTTTTTGTTCACTCCGATAAACCTAGTGGCTTGAAAAACTAGTTCCGGATAAATGTAACGTACTACTGTACGACAGACGTAACAGAAATTTACCGCGTTTTTCCGCTCACATTCTTCGCATTTGTTACAATAGGAGGCAGAGAACACACGGCTCGTTGCTAAATGATGACTGCGTTATGGGACGGTCAATCAGATTAAGCAACCCTTGCCGAGGTCGATACATGGATGGTTGACCAACTTTAGGGTGGTGCTGCGTTATATACCAAAACTTCTCCGTGTCTCGAAAAGTATGTAAAGCCGTTGGTACCAGCTGTCGTTCATCTGTGACACTCGTCAAAAGCCCGAAAATCTGACAACCAGTCTTATCAAACGGTATCGTATGACCCATTAACAGGGTTGTGGATGTCAGTTAGACTGTCGCTCCATGTAAAATACTGGTATTCAGCTGCATCCGGTTAGACTGGAAGCCGACCCCAATATAGTTAGGAAAGGTGATGCAGATGATGGACAGTAGTAGTAGTAGTAGTAAGTCTGCTATTTTTGCAACGCGTGTGTATTATATATCTTTTACTAGCTGTGCCCCGCAAGCTGTTATTTTGGGATTACAAATAGACACTTCAATTTTATTTATTTGCATAGACGTATTAGGTACTATATATCTATCTATTAGAGCGCTTATTATTTATAGCGTAGTTTCGCCATGCTAGATCCAGTCGTGTCGATATAGTTGTTTTGTTACTTCTTACGACATCTCTGAAAAGATATGCGTGACCTACCGAAGTGTATTCAAGCGTCCTTGATTTAACTTCTATTGTTCTGTGACGTCTTAGAGTAATCGATCGTGACTATTTTCGTGATAATACTTTTTTTACTAACCCTAAGAAAAAACGTAAAATAAAATTGAGACACACGTTTTATTGGTTGTGTATATTTTGGCTGTATAGCCATTGTACTTTTGTATTTTATAAATAACCGATGAAGTTTTCAGCGCGGGAGGGTCTTATGTACTTGATCCTTAATAAAAGATTGTGTCGCAAAATACGCGCTTTGTCGTGGAGTTGCGGACACCAGCCCGTTATACAATACAATACAAAAGATTATGTCGCGATATCCCTTAATACAAGATGTATTATAATTTGATTATATTTTAATAATAAAGATAGTTTATTTCTAGAACCCAAGCCATGCACGACTCTGTGTCACTTTTCAAATTTGATTTAGTGTTAACTTCTGTCATAAAAATGTTCCAAGACGAGACAAACCCACTTTTGCACAAGAAATTAGTTTAATTAATGAGAACTATTACTTATTAAAAAATATTAATTAAAATAAGTATAATTATTAATATAAAGAACGCATAAATGAAAGAATAAATGATAGTAATGTATTTTTATGTTAATTACTTTAGTTTTCTCTTAGAAGACTCGCTCATTGGATATTAGTCACAACTCACAAGAGCGTGAGAGTGGTTCGACCCCAGGTTGGCAAAGGTTTTTCTCATAAGAATTTAAGGATTACTCAGGCCGAGAGGCCGTGACTCCTATTTCATGGCAATAGGGTTGCCCTCTATCAAAGGGTCAAACATAATTGGTGAAATATAGGTTGTACTTTTATCACTGCCTACCACTTCAGGGAAACTACAGGCGTGTATCAAATTATGTAATGTTATTTGTTCGTTTGTAGGCGGCCAAGCAGGCGCTACAAGAGATGGTAGTGCTGCCGTCTTTGAGGCCGGAACTCTTCACTGGACTGCGGTCTCCAGCGAGAGGACTGCTCCTCTTTGGACCACCAGGAAACGGTAAATAATCATTTTTATTCGCTCGCTTTCTTTTGATTATGTTTTCATCTATGTATACAAATACCACGTTACATAAGAATGAATTCATTTATTGGTGCTCCTTGTTTTGTTTGTTACGACAGCAATAACAATAGTTTCGTGTCTGCACGAGCTGTACAAAAAAACACGAAGTAATTTTGCTAGTGTCAGTAGGAAGAAAGTCTTCCACGATGTTATGGCTAAGTCCAAAAACACCTAAGGATGCACATCGTAGATTTCCACGTCTCATCACAACGTGACACATTGCGACGTGTCGTGGCCCTTTTTACTCAAGTATCTGGCCCCTTAGCGGTTATTTAAGGCTTTCCAAAGAGCCCCAAAAATAAAAAGCGTCAGGTGGTCCACCTCGTGTTGCCATCTGGCATTATGCTAAGCTGAAGCCCTTTTGGCATTATTAGTTTTGTTTGTTTATTTATTTTTTATAATTTTTAAGGCCTCTTTGTTTTAATGCCAAATAAACTTAAATTTATTTCTTTCTAAAAATTGTATAATATACCTAAACTTGAATCCAAAAGGACTTGAGGAGCTCGTGGCTAAATAATAACAGCCGCTCGGGTCGATCTTTAGGTTAAGCCGTGCTTGCCTAGGTTGGTCTGTGGATGGGTGACCGCACATTAAATACCGAGTTGCCTCCGTACCTCAGAAAGCACGTTAAGCCGTTGGTCCCGACTGTTATTTGTAGATCTTTGACAGTCGTTAGGTTAGTGGTCTAAAAGTCTGACAACCAGTCTTACCAAGGGGTATCGTATTACCCAGTACTAACTGGGTTGTGGAGGTCAGATAGGCAGTCGCACCATGTACAATACTGGTACTCATCTGCATCCGGTTAGACTGGAAGCTGACCTCAATATAGTTGGGAAGAGGCTAGGCAGATGATGATACCTAAACTTGAATTTCTTGATATGCAGGTAAAACGCTACTAGCCCGGTGCGTAGCGGCCGAGTGCTCGGCGACGTTCTTCTCCATATCCGCGGCGACGCTCACCAGCAAGTACGTCGGCGAGGGCGAGAAGATGGTGCGAGCACTCTTCCAGGTCGCCAGAGAACTGCAGGTGAGATATAAAGAAAGGAGAACGGGCCATGAAGGTTTATTCTTCTGTTGCGGAAGCTAGAGATAGCAAAATTTTACTAAAAATATTTTCAGAGCGCATTGAATGCGATCAGTACATTTCACACACGTTCAGGAGCTGTTAGTGCCAATATTCCATATTAAAATGACAGGTTTTAAACGCTGTTTAAATGTTTTGACCACGTTCAGTTAGGTATATTGGTGAAATTCGCCCTCAGTAAGATTAGTCAATCGGCCAGTTCAGGATCGGTAAAGTTGACTAGAATTTGTATGCCTTAACTAGACATACTAAAGAATCGCTATCCGTAGGCTTTTCAGGTGGGCTGATTTCGTAATGAACAAAAGTTAAAATCGATCTCTGTGATCGATTTTTTGTTTCTTTTTTTAATAGCCTTGTACTGTCCCACTGATAGGCAAAGGCCTCCCCAAATTCCGTCCATGTGCTCTTTTCCCAAGCCTCCTCGAACCAGCCCTCGCGATATGCGTCTAGATCGTCTCGCCACCTCTTTCTGAAATTTGAAGCTTGCAAGCAAAATTGTAATAAATACTACAGAGTATCAGTTTGCTGGACCCAGATATCCATTGTCAACTTTTGCAGCAATCAGCGGTCTCATCATCATCATTCACAGCCTGAATTCACCCACTGCAGGGCATAGGCCTCTCTTATCTTCTGCCAATCTCCACGTTCAGGGCCAGTCTCATCCAGGTTTTTCCCCCGATCGTCCACAGACTCACAATAGTTAAAAAACATAACTAAGTACAAAAAAAAATCGTATCTGCCCTCCACAAATTATAGGTTATTCAATTCTACAACTAAACCGCTCTGTCTCATACTCGACTATACAATTAAAACGACCCATGCCTTGCTAATAATTAACATTCCCGCGCCATTTACTCGTTATCTCGCTAACAATATAACTGCAAGTCAATGACCTCCTTTCGAACGCATACTTACTCGTGATAAAAAAACTATCGAACATTTGAATGCACTTTCAAATAGAGGTAATATGTAGGTATTCGGATAATCAAGTCTGGGAGACCTATTGTTGCCTTGCTGCAGTTTTGTATTATAATATTTGAGTTAGAAACTTTTTAGTAATCAAACTCTTTAACACAAGCTGTAATGGGATGTCGTGTCGGCAAAAATGTGGGACTTACATACAAACTTTCGTTATCTATTAACTTTTTTTTTCTTATAAACTACTTGCCAATGTCCACTATGGAGGGCTGGTTGGAGGAGGTGGGAAAAGAGCACATGGAAGGAATTGGGGGAGGCCTTTGCCCAGCAGTGGGAAAAAAAGGCGACTAAAAAAAAAATACGTGCGGGGATGAATTGTTAAAAATCTTTCCCGGTGCATACAGGGTTTAAATGACCATTCACGAAGCCGTCGATCAAGCATTCTGTACATCAAACTAAGTAACACTTCGAAAAATTTATTGCCCGGAAACAACATTTTTTAGGTGTTTAATACAGTTTGATTCGATCGCCAGGTCAGACAGAACGTTATTAAGTTTTTCTATCGGGAAATTCCAAGTATCAACACGGTCCCCTTATGTGCCCTAGTCACGCACACGGGACATTGGCGATATGGTGTTTAATTCACACTCTGCCCTTAGGTGTTTTGTCACGTCATCGATGTTTGTACTATTACTTTTAGCCTGTGCCATCCCACTGCTGCACGCGTAGCATGACCACCGTAGAAACAAAATGACAGATTGTGAAAAGAAATCTGTCATTTTGTCGACACAATCTGTCATTTTGTTGATTCTTCCATCAAAGAAACCCGTTTCTACGGTATTCATGCTACAAATCTTATGATATAGGTAGCGCTAATGTGGAAAACTAATCGTTTTTTTTTTAACAATTACAGTTTTTTTTTTTACTTTTTTGAGCCTCAAAATACTTCACGTTCATGATCAAACTACACAATATTAATAATAATAAGCATATCGCATATTTTAAAACTAGAGTATAAAACGCGAGGTCGAATGCACCACTTATGTGCTCCAATTAAAAAAGAAAGGTCGAAACAATCGGTCAAGTATGAATGAAAGTGATTTCCGGATTATTGGTTTTAACAAATTGTTTTTTCAATGAAACTTGACACGTACTTTTGCAGTATTTTAGAAAGTGAATTTAAAACTGTATCTTGTTTTACTGTATACAATGTGTAAACGGATCCTTCACGAAGCCGTCAACCAAGCTTTCTGTACATCAAATAAGTAACTCTGTGCAAAGATGATTGCGGGAAACGACTTTTTTTTGTAGTGAAATTTTTTACGGTAAGACTCAATGTAACGCACTCAAAACATTGTGCTAATGCATAGTAGGGGGTTCGTGGTAGACTCAATTGTAACGCACTCAAAACATTGTGCTGATGCATGCATTGAATAGTACGGGGGTCGTGGTCGTTATTACGTCTTGTATTTAAAAAAAAACTTGTGAAAAAGTGGGATCTTTGACTCCCAATATCTTCGTAACTAACATAAGGTTCCCAGGTATTGCCTAGAATAAAAAATAATCGCAATGACGAGGAGAAAAAGTGCCTTTCTGTACGCTTATAGAATTTTATTCAAGAAATAAACCTTCAGAAATAAACACAAAGTCTTTGTAGTTCATGTTGTAAGGAAAATCAACAACAACACAAGGAATTCAATAAATAATTTGGTAGGAGACCGTATTCAACGTGGTCTTGCAAAACGTTAAAAGACCGTATATTGTGCTGAATAGAGCTCAACTTAAAGTCCATTTTTCACTGCTTTATTTCGAGACGTGGTGCTGCTACGTTAAATCTTCGATAATTTATATAGCTGGAATATTTATGACTGTGATTTTTATTGACAAATCACAGCCATAAATATCCCAAAATATGTCAATATTTATTTATTTATTTATATATAGGAGTACCAACAGCTATGACAAATGAATAACAATTGTAAAGGCAACACAGAGCCAATTCAGGTTCTCACGAGTAAACACAGAAAAGTTTATAGAAATCGAATAAAAAAACTACAATAAAAAAATAAAAAAATGAATATGTTACAATTCCCTCTTTACTCATATTCGGTCCATCCACAGCCCGCAATAATCTTCGTAGACGAAGTAGACTCGCTGCTATGCGAGCGTTCGTCGGGCGAGCACGAAGCGTCTCGGCGACTGAAGACCGAGTTCCTGGTGGAGTTCGACGGGCTGCCGGCGGCCGGGGCTGATCGGCTCATCGTCATGGCCGCCACGAATCGGCCGCAGGAGTTGGATGAAGCGGCGTTAAGGTGAGGGTGTAGCAAGAAGTCTTGCTTTCTTAAAGTTTTGTCTTCTTTGATTAAAGTTTTTCTAATGTGTTTCTTTGACCGAGTGGTGGCCTAGGCTAGGCCAAAGAAACCAGGGCCGTTCTACAATTCGGGAGCTTGGGTCGACGATATTGTCGCGGGAAATACCTGGATAAGGGACACACAGAACTGGGAAGTGTGGCAGAAAAAAGGGGAGGCCCAACAGTGGGTGATTCCGGGCTGATATGATGATGATGAAATGTGTTTGCCACCCCGTATTTTCCTGATGGAAGAAGTGCACCTCTTACAGTTATATATTCATCAAATTAATTAACAGTCTTCTATAGTCCACTAAACCTTGATATAATTGGGAAAGGATCGCATAAACCCCGTCTTACTGTTTTGCAGTTTGGTAGACTTTTCACATGTTGTTAATACGGATTTTGAATTTTATTTAAAATCGCAAAATGATTGTAGCGTTACTAATAGTAAATGTCATTTTTTTTTTATACAGGATGGCTATGTAGTCACCTGCATTCGTCAAGGAGGTGAATGTACTCATTATCCTAAATAGGTTTTATTATGAAGCTCTTATCCTATTCGTGAAAAAACTTATCAAATTCCTATACAACAGAAAACGGATTATTTTAATGCTTGTATGAAAAGTACTTTCATAGCGAAAGTTTGTTTAGTATGATGAGTAGAATAATCCAGGCTGGATGCAGGTCGCCACCCTGTATAACCCGAGTTCGTTTTCAAAAAGGGACACATATCATCATCTTCCTGCTCTTGTCCCATGTTAATTGGGATCGGCACAACACGTATTTTTCTTCCATTCTCCTCTGTCAATCGTCACGCTACCATTTACTCCTTTTTCTTTCATATCATTCCCCACACAATCCATCCATCTTTTCTTAAGTCCTCATGTCCCTCTAAATCCATCAACATTTATATTCATAAATGGGAAACACACATGTAGTATATAAATAATTATTTTACTTTGACCATTATTTCTCTCCCCAGACGCTTCCCCAAGCGCGTATACGTGTGCCTCCCGGACGTGCGCACACGCATGTCGCTCATCCGGCGCGTGCTGGCGCGCGGGGCGGCTGCCGCGACCATCAACGAGCAGGAGCTGGCCCGCCTGGCCGCGCTGACGGACGGCTACTCCGGCAGCGACCTCACCGCGCTCTGCCGGGACGCCGCCCTCGGGCCTATCAGAGGTGAGGACTAATAGGCCTTTCTTAAGTATACGAAGCTTCTCTGTAAGCAAAAGTAGGCCTCGGCCGAACCGGGTAGACGTGTCGTTGAGTGGGACCAGGAATCACCAAACGTACAGTAGGACGCCTTCTAGCGTGTGACGATCTTCGCAGGGTGCACTAAATGAGAATTGCAGTGAACCACCAGAAAGTTGAATTAACCAAATCGTGCGATTGGAGAAGCCAATGTGAGCTGATCTAGGCTGATGATGATGATAATGAAGATGAGCTGTTCAATTCATTTTTCCAATGGTAACTACAAATAGCAATACTCAAACTATGGTTCTATGGTAATACTGGGATTTTGATTTAAAATAGGAACAACTAAAATTGCAATAGTATGCATACTATTGTAGTTTTCCAGTTAAAGGCATCAACTGCAATATAAATTAAAACCAAGTATCAGAACTTGAATGAAAACTGGGACATGCCCACTAACATGTATGACCAATAATCACATAACGCATGCATCTGGCAACACCAGTTTGACACGCAACGCCTTGACCTGGTTTTACGTGAAATGTCTTTAGGCTGGGTACTCCTAAAAGATATCGGAACACAATAAAACTGACGCCCACGATATATTTTATGCTTGTAGGCGAAATATAAAGCAACTGTCTTAAGTCCGTACTGAGAGACGTCACTTTAATTTCGATTGCGATGTATTGTAACATTGTAGCGGCATATTATTGAATGTCGGACGAGCATGAGGTGCTGGGCTCGATTCCCAGGTCGGGCAAAGTGTTATTGGGTTTTTTCATGAGGAATTTTTCAGTAGCAGCTACGGAGTCTGGATTCGTGCCCGGTTGATGGCAATAGGCTCGCCCCCTATTACGGACTTAAACAAAACTGGCGAAATGTGGGTGTACTAATAGGTATACCTTTTGCCTAATCCTTCGAGGATTACCTACAAGCGTGATGTAATGTTTATTATTATCCTACTGCATGGGGTATATATTTTGTCATACAGAGGAGACTGACGCCTTCTCACACATTTACTCCCATGCTTTTGCGTGCATTTTGTCAATCTTTAACTTTTTCACGCCTTAACAGAAAGCACAGGTGACAGACCATCATCTCGATTTTTATCCCAGTAGTACTTCCGTGGGATAATTATCGACCTCCATGAGGGTGGAGCTGCGGTCATAAGCTAGTTTCCCCATCGTGTAGTCTTAGTCAATGTTGTGATAATACAAGGTGTAAACGGACCCTTCAAGAAGCCGTCAATCAAGCATTCTGTACATCAAACTAAGCCATCTACGCAAAAATTATGGCTAGGAAACTACTTTTTTTTGGGGTGAAAAATCTCGTTTTACTGTAAAACTCAATGTAACGCACACAAAACATTGATGGATGCATTGAATAGTAAACGGGTCATGAAGGTATTTATAGTAAAGTTGTCACCTTAAAAACTAGTTTTTTTTTTTGTTAAGATAAAGCTGTAACTTTGACCCCAAATATCTCTGTAACTAGAAGGTTCCCAGGTATGATATAATGACCCAATGACGGAGAGAGCAAGTGCCTTTCGGCTTCGTTAAGGGTATATTTACATCCTTTCTTTATATGCTCCCTATGATTTTCTGAAAGTCCATGGCCATACGCGGAGTATGTGAGTACTGATGTAAGAATACCTAACGCCTAAACACGAGTAATAGACTAGGACACTAGGTATATAATCATCTCATAACCACCTCTTAGCATAAATCAAACGGTCAGTGAACTCTATGACATGTCGTAGGTGGCGCCGCGCCGGCTGACAACTTTCAGTACTTCTAATTATGTAATGCAGTGATTGATAGTTTTAAAAGCAAGCTATAAAGTGCACCATTAGCTTTGCTTTTAAATAAATATTAATGATTTGTTAACTTGATTAATGCTTCGTGAATATTTGTTATCATTTCATCAAATTAATCCTACTAATATTATAAATGCGCAAGTTTGTGAAGATGTATGAATGTCTGGATGTATGGGTGTTTGTTACTCTTTCACGCGAAAACTACTGAACGGATTTGAATTAAATTTAGCGCACAGATAGTTTATAACCTAGGTTAACACATAGGATACTTTTTATCCCGGTCGTAAGATCTTGTGGGACAATTGTCGAACTCCACGCGGGCGAAGCCACGGGCTTAAGCTAGTAATTAATTATTTTCAAAAAGTGACCTGCTAACCATGATTGTTACGTTAAACGTATATCCCCAATTCAGGAGCCATAAGTATTTACCAGTATTTTCCATAGAGCAACTACCTATCTGACCTCCACAACCCAGTTAGTACTGGGTACTACGATACCCCTTGGTAAGACTGGTTGTCAGACTTTTTTGGGCCACTGACTACCTGAAACGACTGTCAAAGATCTACAAATGATCAAGACCAACGGCTTAAAGGCTTTAGCCATAATTATTGCATAAGGGCGAAAAAGGGATAGCGCTATTCGCCACGAATAACTCCATCACTTTCTACCACTGAAAAAGTAGTGAATTTAATAATTTTCTGCTTCGCTAGCAAACTACTCACAATCGAAAATAGATCACGAAACTTGGCCGACATTGATTTATGTATTTGATCACTAGCTTTTGCCCGTGGCTTCGCTCGCGTTAATTTAGAATTTAACAATCAATTCGGGATGTACTCTGCTTGTAATAATATGATACAATCATGATTCTAAAGACACGTGGCGCCATCTACTATCATAAGAACGTTATTGTTGTTTTCCTCGGGAACAATACTTTTTTTTCGGGATGAAAGGTACCCTATGTCCGTTTCTGTACAACTGACAATGTATACATGTATATATTTGTTTTTATTAGCTGTAAGTCCTCCATGTACTAAAATAAATAAATAAATACGCAAAATTTCAGGATGATCGTTTCAGTGGTTTAGGCGTGAAAAGGTAACAAACGTACTTTCGCATTTATAATATTGATAAGGATTAGGAACATAATCACTTGAATTTAATATACCAACTAACTAAAACCTTTCCATTTCCTCCACAGAACTAGACCCCGAGGAGGTGAAGTGCCTGGACCTGTCACTAGTCCGAAGCATCACGTTCCAAGACTTCATGGATGCCCTCAAGAGGATCCGACCGTCCGTCTCGCCGCACAGTCTGGTCGCGTACGAGAAGTGGTCGGTCCAGTACGGAGACTTGGGGCTATGAAGATCTGGTTATACAGGTACTTTTTGACTGAAAATTTCCATCCTTCTGACTAGCTTTTTTCCCAACTATGTTGGGGTCGGCGTCCAGTCTTACCGGGTGCAGCTGAATGCCCGTATTTTTTTCATGGAGTGACTGCCTACCTAACCTTCACAACCCGGTTAGTACTGGGTTCTTCAAGACTTGGTAAGACCGGTTGTTAGACTTTTGGGCCCTTAATTTTGACTGAAAAACTCATAATGAAATGAATGCCACACACTTTAGAAATTCATCTTCAAAAGCAATTTAAATAGTGCACAAGTCTAGATTCTTGCCTGGTTACATCTGGGTCGAGTAGGTATTGAAATGTTGTACGGAAAAACTGATAATTTTTTCGCGATTTTGATGTTGGTTCCATACAGAAAGTTGTTCAGTTCGATGGTCTTCTCTTTTGCCTTTTGATACGATCGCGTTATACCTTCCAGTCGATTATTTTTAGTTTTGAGGAAAAGTGGGAATCTGTCATCCGTAAAATGATCTTTATTTAAATAAGGAAAACCTCAAACGTATTTTATCAGGAAACTAATGAGACGCGACGCGACCTTCTTCGCTCTAATACCTATTTTCAGTAACAAGTTACCTTAATGAATGCCTAAATACTTGTGCAGTGGTGGACTTTCAACTCTCAACGCTTTGCCTAGTATTCAAAATCGAACAGAACGAAAAAGTTTTAAAAATATATTTCTTTTTCCAGGTATCGGTCATAAACTCAATATAATGGTGAGTCATTAAATTAAGAGAATAGACAATAGAAAGTACGATGTTGATTTACAATTGATAATATTTATCACGCAAATTCATCGCTCAAATTTTTATACATTTATTTTACCCTGTCACGGCTGCATTTACAGCTAAAATAAAAGTAGCCATATTCCTTTTTGGATCTCCTATAAAACACGAACATTCCCGAAGTGCAGCCGAGGCAAACCGAATGAGTTTGTTCACAATTGACATGGTTTTAACTAATTCGTTGTATTTACGAAATTGAATCGCATCTAGTCAACATTATTGACTGTTTTTGCGTGTACGCAGTCCAATAAATTAGTGATGCCCCTATCGATGTTTGCCGTAATCGATTTTACGTGTAATATAAAACTTGCCATGCAATATGTCAATGTTGAAGCTTTTGATATTGAGTAGTTTTAAATTAAAAATAATTGTTTTTAACTTAGTCTAAATTAATATGAAATACGATTTTATTCAACTACGACCTAAGACAACACTCTAACATGGAATAATTTAACAAAAAGGCTAAGATAAAAATAATTATAAACCAAAATGTCCAAACTCCACTAAAATAGTCCTTAACGGGTGACGTCAAATAATATAACCCGAATCATTAAAGAAGCTGCTTTCCATATATCTAGATGTAAAGAGATCGCTTTCGCTCCAAAGACTTCTCAAATGAGTCGGGTTACATTAGCCCTCATAGTACCCGTCCAGTCAAAAGGAACGTTGAAAAGTGGTCTCTATTTAGAGGTCAGAGAGTGTATTTTTATTATCATGTTACCTTTTGGCTTGTTCGGCTTAGTTCCGCTTTTTTCTGAAAGACCAAGGACCGTATATTAAATGTGGAATTTGATGGTAATATTTATTTTCTTGGATGTGGTTTACATCGGACTCTCATAATTGTTATGTTTTGCAATGAGAAAGCTTTAGTTCGTGTATAGAATTGTACTCCACTGCATACATAATCTCCCAGTACATTATTAAAAAAAAAAAAAAATGTACAGTATTACAGGATAAAAATTGGGCATGGGTGATGAAATAAACACAAAATCACACATATATTGGTAATGAAATTGACATTTTCTGTTTGTGATAAAGTCGTAATTGTGAATGCTATTTAGTCAATCGTTTTTGTAATGTCCAATACAATTGTTCCGATGTTTGCCGATGCACAATATTTATTCTGTAACACTGTACTCAATCATTAAAAAATACATAATAATAATTACGTAAAATGAAATTCAAGGTACTCATCAGATTTTGTTACCACTTTTAATAGAATAAAATATTTAATCACAATCTACCAGCTGAACAAAATAATGAAATCTTGTACAAATTGCGTTTACATTATAGTATTACCTCATAATTTTGTATATTTGAATTAATTGCAATTAATGTTATTGTAGCTTAATGAAATTATTATATTTTAATTGTGTTTTTAGTATCGACAACCTTTTTCTGTAGAATTAGTATCTAAGAATGCGTAATTTTACATTGTAAGATGCACTTTTGTGTCAGAATTTATAATATTATTAAATCAGCAACAGAACCCATATTTAGCTAATAGCGCATATTCACGTACACACGGCGACACATCAAGTTATACATTACCAGCATTACATGGCTTCGCTTTGTATAGATTTATTATACAATGAGAGATCCGCGTAAACTGGTTTTGTATAGCTTGATTGTTCGACGTTCGAACTTATTAATTTTAACCACGTATTTAGCAGTGGCGAAGGTTCCATACAACTCGATTCCTACCGGATTCCCTTTGAAAACTGGCAATACAGTCAGTATTCTATAGACAAATAATATAATCACATTAAAGATATGTACTCCGGCTAACTTTTTTCAAAAATTGACCCTTCGCTACTGGTATCTAGTTATTAAATAGTAATCTCACATAAATCAAAATACATAGTTAATATAGACACCATGATAATTATAGGGTTTTTTTGTGAACTGAATGCACCCTGTATATCCAAGAATATCATCTCTAATGGGATACTATAGTTCGAAGAATATCTAAGATAACTTGCCCAAAAATGTTTATATTTAAGATTTAATGTAAAATGTTCTAAAGGTTGTCGATATCTTGTATTAGGTTAGTATTAACACTGCCCAGTGTTGTTAGAATAATCCTTAGTTTTGAAATTATTCTAATATTTTTATTATACAGTATGTCTAGCCCAGTTTTGCAAAATTAAAGATAAATTTTTGCAAAAACTGCGCAAGTCAAGATTTTTTTTTTTTGGAAATTGTTATTAAAAATGTACTTAATTAATATAATTCTGTTGATTTTATTATTTTTATTAAAAGAAAAATTATCTTGCCGCAATCGCGAAAAAATGAAATTATGCTTTGTTAATATAATATGCTGCAAATCTTATGAATGATTACATTACATTTTTAAACGACAGTCAAAAACGGGTAGCACATTTATTTCCTTTAAATTAGCAGAAAGTACTAGGCTGCGATGTATTAAGTGTATTTAGACTTTGCTAAGTCCATACGACAATGAACATTATTTCGAAACTGTTAAAATTTATATTCGTCTGAAACAATAGAATACATTAGCTAATAGGAAACTGAACGTTATTTGCATATAAGTAAGGTTCGCAAAGTCTTTGTACACTTTATAGATTTCTGCCTTAGAATCGTTTGCTCAAAATGTTGTATTGAAAACGATGATTTTGAGCGTGTTGAAATGATAATATATTTTCATAATAGTTTGTTACAAATTGTCTATCTCTTGGATTGAAAGTTATTTAATGGAAATGATCAATTACAGGACCATGGAAGATGTATGTAATTTGTAGAATTGATACAGTGTGCCATTTTGAGATGCGCGAGAGCATCTTGCTAAGAGCTGTTGAGACATGTTTGTATACAGAGTGATTTTTAACTTATTAGCCATCTTTCAGGGGGTAAAAGCACTCATGTTTATGAAAAACTTTCATTATGAGACCTAAGCTGAAATATCCAGAAAAAAATATATAATATGCTGTTTCATACAAAAATATAGACAAATCCTTGTTTAGGTAGCTACTTTACAAATGGTCCCTAAGTGAGAGTAATTTTTTTTTGGTAATAACATTATCACCCTCGAATAGATTGCCAGTGAATTTAAAGTCAGCCTGTATATTTGTTTTTGTATTTCAATGAAAAATAAACAAACAATTTTAATGTGTAGTGTCAATGATGTTTAAAATAAAAGAAATTCTCTAAATGTGATCTGTCTCGATGGTTCTATTTTGCCAGAAAAATAAGTGTCGTACTTCACGTTTATCCAATTGTACAATACGCTTAAATCTAAATAAAATATCAAGTATCTTCCACAAACCAAAGTACGGTATAAAACACTATATTACTGACCAAGTGCAGTCTGGGAGTTACGGTGCGGGGTCTTATGTTTTTCCTTTCACTCCAATAAAGTTTGAGATAATCCCTGTCTTTACTGTGAGTATCTTGCAAAGTTTCTTTTTCAAGCTAACTTTGCCAAAGTGGTTAATAAATAATTGTAAGCCAACTTCATCCCATTGCTTTTGCTATCCCAATCTTTTAAGTAGTTTGGAAAAAAGATATACCGTAACTCCCTCTGAAACCTGTTAAACACCTTCTTATGTATCGTGAAGCTTTCAAATTGCTGGATAGACTACAAAACATCAATGTAGGCTAGATTTATTAAGCCATATTCACACAGATCCGGGTCAGAGTAGGGTCCGTAATATCTGGAGACAAGTCCACAGCGGCTTCCATACAAAATGTAAGCAAGTATTCTTTTTTATATCTCTGATGAAACACTGATCCCAGATGGCCAAGCAAATGTCTTGCCCTGAAATTTGTGAATAAATCCTAACCTACAGGGTGTAAACGAACCCTTCATGAAGCCATCAACCAAGCATTATGTATATCAAACTAAGTCACACTGCGCAAAATTAATTGCTGGGAAATGAGTTTTTTATTGGTGTATTTTTCACACCAATAAAAAACTCATTTCCCACGGTTTACGTTAGCGATCAATGTGAGGCACTTAAAGCATTGTGATTATGGATGCATTGAATAGTACAGGGGTCATGAAGGCATTTGTAGTAAAGTTAAAATAAACCTGTGAAAAAGTTGGACCCTTCAATATCTCCGTAATTAGAAGGTTTCCAGGTATGATCCAGAAAAAAATGTTTGAAATGACGGGAAAAACAAATGCCTCTCGACTTCGTTAGGGCTTTTTTACACTCTTTATTTAAAATTTTACCATGATCCAGTACAATAACATTTCACAATACATTGGAAGTTGTATAACGAGTTTCAGCTCATCTCCGGTCGAAATCGTGTTAGCCAAAAGTTAAAAGTTAATAGATTTTGTAACGATATAGTTAACAGTTTTCCTAAAAAGACAGCGACATAGAGGTTAGTGCAGTTATCGTAGCATTTAACGTAGTTAGTTGTAGTTAATGTAACTTGTAGTCTCTGCCCGATATGTTTACGCTTATATTTGAGTTGTGGCGTGACTCTGAGCTGTCAGATGGTATAGTCGTAGTAGGTGAAGAGGTTACGAGTTTGCAGGCGCGATTACTTTTTATGTCAGTTTTATTGTGGTCCTCTAGTGAACACTTCTGCCTTTCGGGGATGTAAAAAGCCGGCCAAGTGCGAATCGGACTCGCGCGTGAAGGGTTCCATAGCATAGTAATAGGGGCGCCCTCTTTAATAATTCATATTATTATTTATTGTTATAGCGGCAACAGAAATACACATTCTGTGAAAATTTCAACTGTCTACCTATTAAGGATCATGAGATACAGCCCGCTGACAGACAGACGGATGGACCGATGGACAGCGGAGGCTTAGACATAGGGTCCCGTTGGTTACCGTTCGGGTAAGTACCCTAGAAAAGCGAGTTATGTCATGTTCTGGTACTGATTTCTCTCATAAATCACTCAATAGTAGTGTTTTACCAAGTGACGCTTGTCACTCTCGCCTAATGTCATGTCTACGCAATGGGCCCTGGTTTCTGAATGTTTTGAAGATTTTGCAGAGCTCTTTAAAGGTAATAAATAATAATATTATCGTGAAAGGCTTCCACAAACAGTTTTAACTGCTTTATATTTGCAACTCCTTTATTTGCTTCGACGGCTTTAGCATATAAAACACGAGACTTGAAAGGAAGCATATCAAGGAGGATTCGGTGAAAACATATCCGGGAAAAGTACGAAGGAAAACAATTAAGAAGGGTTACGTTCAGAATCACGCCACAACTGGCTGTAGATAAGTCCTTTAAAGATAGAGTTACAACTCCTAGTGCTAAACTGAATGACAAATTAATTTAGCTTTCCTAGGCCAACTGTCCACTGTGATGTGATGAACAAACTTGAGCGTGAAAAAATCGGGTGAATATAAGAGATGTTTTTGCTCATCAATATTTTGAGGGACAGACTTGCCGCTTGACTGAGACGGTGTTTGGGGTAAATACAAGATATGAGAGGAGTTTTGGCGCCCATCAATGGATGAATGACTAAAACTAACCCCTCCCCCTTCCCGCGCAGCTATCACTGACACCGTCGCAGCCCTGTAGCAAGAACGATGTGGTCTGATGGAGAACACCATAGTTAACATAGCAACTAGATCAATTAACAGCAATAATTTAAGTCAGTGTATGCTTCAGTGTTTAGTCTTTTAATATTAAATCTACATTTCAGTGGACAGCAAGGCGTTTAGATAGAATAATTCCCTTAAATCTTAAAACCCGTCATACACTACTTAAGATGCAATGAATTTAGGAATGAGAAGCAGGTTCTAGGAATTATAGTAAAAGGGATATTTTAATATGAAAATGTGTGTGTAATTTGTATGGTTATTGGAAAGTTTAGACGTAAGGTTATATTTAGAATGAGCGACAGCTTAGATCGTTTATTATTGGTTAAAATGGATGATCTTTGTACAGTCAAAATATGGCTTGTAGATGACCCTTTTGATAATGATCTGATTGAGTTTTTCAGAAGTGTTAGCTTCGATTCCAATTTCATGTGGATCTCGTCTTTATTGACTTTATAGAAGTACTGATGGAACGAATGGATTACCAAAAACCCTTTTGGTTTGCACTGTAGTGTATGGCTGAGGTTATGTCGTAAACTTTTTTATTAAAACAAAACTTTTAAAGGCAAGTGTGCAAGCGTAGAGTAAAAAATAACGTTGTGATTTTTGAACAATCGTTTTTAACGTTTCGGTTGTGGTTTTTTTGGAGAAAAGTTTTTCGTTTTAAAACGCGTCGTGTCGTGTTTGTGTGTTCGTAAGTTTTTTACTTCCTAGTTGCGTTACGTTTCGGTTGATAATGTGAAGTTTGAATATTTGAAATATAATTGTTTAGATACCTATCTTGGAAAACTTTATGTTAAAATGATGAACATTACACAGCATGTTCTAATAATCCCATGCGAGAATCATTTACTCACTGCATTTTCGCGGCCTTTCACTGAATTATAAATCCTGGCTAATTTTAGCAGACAAAAGCTTTAATATTTGACGCGCGATACTTTAACCTCAATAGTTTCGGCTTCATAATCTCGCCCTCAAAAAGTAACAGGTGACGTTTCTATTATTCTACCTAAATATAAAGAAAAAACTATACTTTACCACCTTGACGCATATACTGCTGAGTTCACTGAGGGTCTCACTCGGTACATCGAGTACTCAAAACAACTCAATTTTAAGTCGCCCATAACAGGAAGCCACTGGTATCGAAATCGGGTATCGTTTGAGAATTCAATGGATAGAATCTGAAGAAAGTATTGATGTGAAAAGTACCGCGTGTCTTACCTTTTCTACATACATTTTATGCACGCACATATATACACCATGACCATACATTTTGAATGGAATCAAATTCTTATGAATCATACACCTCTTCATTTGAAGAACTCTTAATCATGTAAGAAAGCTAGTTAGGCAACCGCTAGCTGAGTATTGGTTCAAAGTAATTATGTATTTAAAAATAAATATTAACAAGACAATCACTATTTTAAGCTTTTACGGTTTACAACTAAACTTATATGAGTCAACCCGCGATCATGGCGCTTGCAACAGCGTCGAAATATCGGGAGCTCAAAATAATGAACAATCACGGAAGATATCCCGTAAGCGACAGTATAAGTTTAACAAGACAATGTAACTTAATTGCTCTCTTCGTAAAAGGAGAAAGTTTCAGTGTAAAATCTTGTGGGTTTTCATAATTTTAAAAGCGCAATTAGAACACAATCTATTAAACGACAACACCTGGCAACGCTTGCAACTTTTTGTAAGCCAATCAAAATCGCATAATATACAGGGAGTAAGTGACACCGACGCTAAAACGGTTATAACCCTGTATATTTTAAAATCAAGCTGCCTTAGCTTTGCGCCCACCTGATAAAACAGCACGAAAACCAACAAACATCTTAACTAACTAAGCTAACAATGATAAAATAATGTACTTTACACCTTACCAACTTCTTGCAGCTATACAAAAACCCTTGCAAAAAGCAACCTTATTACCTACCCACTAATATTCTTATCATCTCGTGCACTACATCGCTGTGATATGGATAATAAAACCCAATGCCTTATTTATTTCATGCGCACTATTTTTAATCACAATTAATATTGTTACGTCGACTTTCGGTGTCTGTCTGTCATCCTAGCTGAACAATCTTCTTTTTTAAACTCAATTACAACTGATTATTATGTATTACATTTGAAATGAAATAAATACAATTACATATATTATTTATTTGTTGAATTAAAAGTTTGATAATTATGATGTTACAGATTTGACTTGGGAATATTTCGGAGGTTAATAATTTTATTGATCCTTGAATACATACAAAATAAACAATTTCGACTATAGGGCCAAGTCAGAAATAAAAAACTGCATCTTTTGTGTCATGCATTTTCATTTTTGTATTGAACAAAAAATATTTATTTCGATATTTTTGAGTTTGCCTCAAGAAAAAGTTGTTTATATTCGTCAGTACTTACTGTTACTATTAGCCCTTCTTTCTCTCCGCTCCTCCCGCTTCGCCTTCTGGCTGTGTCAGGGCTCCACAACGTGGCTATTTTGGCCCACAGCTCGTCGGGCATACGGCAGACTTGGCCAGCCCAGTCCCACTTCAGCTTAGGGGTTAACTAACATACAACACATATACGCAATACCACCAAAACAAATTACTGACGTTGCTCAAAAAGCCGTAAGTACTTACACTCTCTCAAAATATTGTCAATGATCTCAAAGTCATCTGTTTATGATTTAAGAGCTTGAGCTTGTATGACAGACAGCCATCTTAAAAACTTTATTTCAAACAAAATGAGCTTCGTAACAAATAAGTAACGATACGCGACTGATTGTTACCTTATAAAGATATTTCAACATTATTTCTTAAGTCGTTTTGATGTAATTGTTTTAAAGGATAAGGTTTTAAGTGAAAAAAACGATACGGTTCACGCTTTATTGCTAAATAAATGTATGTAAGAGACATTTATAATAATGCTGAAGTTATTCAGATTATGTACTTGTAATGTTTCAGGCCTATTTATAAAGAAATGATATTTACATGGGGTTTAAGGTTGTTGTATTTTAATGTAAAGGGTGTTTAGAATATGTTATAAGTATGAGCTTTTCTTTTTAAGTACGTACAATTAAATGTAGAATGAATCTCGTAATGAATGTCCTCTCAAAGTTGGTTTAAGGTTTTTGTATTATGTGTTATCTTTCCTATATAAATAGGCCTCAAGTATCCTATTTATTGCGAATGAAAATTCTAAAAACGTGGTTGTAATTGTTTTTACACGTTTGCCTTTACGCTAATTGTTGTTTTTAATTTAAGCGCACGAATTTATCAATTTGACTAAAAAAACTAAAACTTTGTTAAGCCTTGTACACACTTTGGAGTACCTATTTCGAGTTTACAAGCTTTGTTTTATTTTTATTTTTTCGCTGGCGATGATTCGTAGTCTTTTGATATAACAGACTATACGAATAATAACAAATAAATTGTTTAAAAGTACCATAAAGTGTGCACAAGGCTTTAGTTAAGTGTCGTTGAGTGTTACGAGAGTAAAAAATGATAATATTTTTTCATATAAGCACACTTTCGCCTAAACTGTCGTGAATGTTACACTAAGCATATGTGATACCTACACGGTTTATAAATAAATAATAATTTGTGAGTTCTGCGTTTTATTCAGTGTTTACCCGGTTTAAGACCGCGAAGTACGAGTATGAGCAGCGAAGAATCTGAAATGAAAAAAAAAACATTATAACTTGAAATAAAAAGTTTTATATTAACAAAACATGGAAATACATATACGAAAACCAGTAACCATTAATAAGGCCCCATCGTGCGGAGTTGAGTGGAGTTGCAGCATTTAGTCGCTTTAAACCAAATCGGTTTCCCAAAGAAGAGGAGGTTCTATGAATGAACACTGCTAGAATATTTGATATACCATGAGAAAAGTATGGAATAGAATACATATACTTTATTGTACACCAAAATTTAAACACAACTGTTTTACAATGTTGCTAATTGTATGGTTACAATGGCGGTCTTGTCGCTGATAGCGATATCTTCCAGACAACATTTGAATAGACTGTATGAACATAAAATAAAAAGGGAGGGTCAGTGGTGTACTGCTAATATTACAGAAAAGTAAAAAAAACACCAAAAATTATTTTAAATAATAGGTACAAATAACCAGACGAACAAGTAAAACTATTTTCAATACGCTTTCTCGAAAACTAGTCCTTATCGCACTACGACTAGATTCAACAATCAACATGCAATGTGTTTCACACACGTGGATTTTTAATATTTTTCCGCACACGTGTGGAAATTAAAATTTCCAAAGAAACTGTAGTAAGTTATACTAAATCCAAATGGCTTCAATGACTATAGTCGGTGGTGTTTGTTTTATTTGTACTATTTTAAACCCTTTCTTGTTCTTGAAACATTTACAAAAGTAATTAATTTAACTGACCGCAACAAACGTAGGTCGGGACAATGAAATGTAATGCCCAGCTTTGAATATGATTGGTTTCTTCATGCGTTCCATAGCTATGAACAGGGCCCGTTTGAACTTGGTGTCTTGTTGATACCATGGACACTGGTACAACCATTCTCGGAGATTTTCACTCTGAAAGATTATGTGTTACGGTCATTAAAAAACAAAACTTTTTGCTTGATTCAGATAGGCTTTTTGCTTGATTGAAGTTAGGTTAGGACCCAATCAATTTATTGCTGTAATCAATTTACATCAGTGAATATAGTGGTCAAGAGAGGAAGACCAAAGAAACGACGGATGGATTGTGTGAGGAATGAAATGAAAGATAAAGGAGTAAATGATAGCGTGACGGTTGACAGAGGAGAATGGAAGAAAAAAACGTGTTGCACCGACCCCAAGTAACATGGGACAAGGGCAGGAAGATGATGGATATAGTGGTCAAGTGTGAACGTTACAATAAATAAATAAAAAAATTGTAGGCTGAATCTGACTTTCCACAATTTGGCAAAGACAAAAAACTTCTTACATTTTAATTTTCTATTTTGTAACCTACCCTTATAGTAAGCTCATGACCGCACCAGCAGTACAGGAACAGTTGAGAAAGCATGGTCACCATATAGTTTAACATGGAGAAGAATTGCACGCTGTTGTGTTCCACCTGTATTTGAATTGAATTTAGAATCTCAGATAATTTTCAAGGCTTTTTTATTACAAACGGTCGGTCAGTGAAAAAACAAATGCTAAAGTAGGTAGTTGACTTTGAGTTGATACAATAGAATTTAAAAGAATTATGAGTAAAAGCTTACAATAGATATCCTCAATCCAATGTTGCAGATAATTGCAACGGTGCCTGTCAGTTGGAAGAATATGTTTGCGTGATACGTGTCTTCACAAAGTTGGATGAACCTGAAAGTAATATATTTAGAAAAGACATCTTTATTATTTGATTAATACGTGTCTTCACAAAGTTGGATGAACCTGAAAGTAATATATTTAGAAAAGACATCTTTATTATTTGATAGATGAAAAAGAATGTAATCCTAAAAATTGTAAAAGGAATGTACGAAAACCACATTTCATATATTCCTGATCAGCCTTATTCAGCCTCTTTCCTCAAAGGAGTAGCACTGAAGTGCGTTATACATGTTTAAAGGTGTTTCTAATTATAGGTATCATAATTGTATTTTTGTTATCTAATATAAGTTGGAGGTTTCCTCCCATGTGGTAGTAACATCGCATTGGCGTTATAGCTATTAAGGGTGTTATTTACGTAATTTACAATCAATAAATCTTTTAAGGTAAGTTTTCCCGATAATATTTTGCAGTTTCGAAAAAAAAATCCTATTAGGTACTAACCGTTCGACAGTCTGATGCTGTTTGATACATTCAACCAGAAATTCGTTATTAATTTTGATCAACTTTTTACGATTCTCCTCTGACTGCGCTGCATCAAACACATGCTGTATCTGAAAAGCATCAAACGATAGTTGGTTAAGTAAAACTAAATTTAGGAGGGAAAAAAGAAACGGACATACCCACATACATGCATACATACAGGTCAAACACATAACCCTCCTTTTCGGCTTCGCCGCAGTCGGGTAATTATCACAGTGTCCAGGGAAATATAAACGGAGGGAAGTTATCCAGTAGTTGAGGGGGGTGAAGGTTTTTTGTTGGTGAATATTTTTGATCCTATTTTTATTGTAGTCTTCATTTTTTGACCCATTGGAGTCACGATATACCTGCTTACATAACTTTGTGGATTAGGTACATACTCAAAATACTTCTTTTCTTTATTTATTCTGGATTAGAAACTAACATTGTTTGAAAACTGCATCTACCTGTGTACTGGTGGTTTCACACGCCGCTTGGCTCCTAAGGGTTCCTTCCTCAAGAATTGGGACATCAAATACAAACAGATTTTTCCAAATCTGATTGGTAGTTCCAGACATTAGCGCGCTCAAACAAACAAACAAGCTCTTCAGCTTTATTATATTCGTACAGATTGGTTGATGGGATCCTACCTTCCGTACCAAACCGAATTATACAGTACCTACTCCTACCATAACTTATGTCTGGCCAGTATCCTCGTTCCACCCACCTTCTGAATCTTATCCATAATAATCTCCAGCTGTGCACACCCGAACATGATCATTGACACGGCGACACTGTCCACGGATATGAAGAGGAAGGCACTGATGTAGATGCTGATCATCTGGTACAGGTAGCCCAGCTCATAGCCAGGAGACTTCAGCGGAGTTACTGGCATCCTGAACAAAATGGCGTTTCAAAATAGGATCGGAAGGAGAAGAAACGTATTAGATTGAAGATGATGGTCAATTTTATGCAAATAATATCAGATTGGTTTTGAATTTTTATTGGTTATTTACCTAAGCTTTTGCCACGTTTAGCTGGCCTGGCACTCATTTTGGTGCCTAGTTGCTTATAACTAGCTATGATCTCCAGGATGTCCAATTGATAGCACAGGTCCAAGAGAAAAATGTTCATTGTACGTTTTTAACCTAGCCTAAAATGTTGTTGGACTGCGGCACCCAAAGTCCTTATTATTAATTTAAAAAACTTGATCGCTTGCTTACCAGATTCTGAAAGGAAAGGATCGCTTGCTGGCATCATCAAACAGCGGAATCATAGCCCACAGCGTACAGGTAGTTGTGGCGCTCGTCAAGAAGAATAAACAGAGGCGCTTTATCTTGCGAGCTTGAACTGCTAAAATTCTGGCAATGGGTAAGATTTTTAAGCTTTAAAATGTAATGCATGTTCAATTAAGTGTGACAAATATATTATATTAACGGAGATTTAAAACTTTTTGATTAAAAAATCATGATTTATTTTGATTTCGGATAAGAACAGTTTCAAATTACTAGGACGCACTGAGTAAGTAGGAACTTATCAATTCGTAGGAGTCTTCCCTTTTTGTGAATAAATTGGAAGGTCTACTTACTTCTCATGCTCAGCAGACTTCGGCTCAAAAATCTCGCAATCCATGATCCCTAGCAGCTCTAACAGATTCTTCTTATTGACCATGAAGGCAGTACTCTTATAACACAGAGACGCCTGAGTGAACAACAAGTACGAAGCTTCGGACACCGCATCGATGTCGCCCCAAACATCCACGATGTAGATGATCTCGAATAAGAGGAAGGAGTATTGGGTCCACATCACGAAGAGCATGTAAAGTTTCCGTAAAATTATGTAGTTGTTTGGATGTGGCCAGACACCGTGAGCACTTAGGATCTTTTTTGGTCGGCCCAGAAATAGTGTTGTGTTTTTTACTGCCATTTTTTTTTTGTTTTTAGGCGCTCATAGGAATTTTCCTATTGGCCAATGGCTATCATATCTTCTAGAGTTTCTTCTCCGTACTGGCATAACTTCTCTTTCCTGTATAGTATATTTCCAAAGAACCGTTAAATATTTAAAAGTACAAAGTTTAAACGCTTCAGTTTGTAAAGTTTTAATCGTTGTTGATACGTTGATGTGTTATAAATTGTAGGCATTGTGCTAATTGCTTTTGTTTCACAAGGAAACACTGAAGGGTTTCCCTTTAATAGAAACGCAATATGTTTAGTTATTTTTAAACGCTACTGTTAATTTTATGTAGGGTACTTAATTGTTTTTTGGCAGTAAATGTGCAGTAGCTATTGAGTTGACGGGTTGCCTAACCTCTGATTGCTATGCATTGCAATTCCAAGTACCTACCCCGCAGTTCTTATGCTGAATGCATCTCTCTCTCTCTCTTTTCTTACTTTCTCGCCTCGTACACCCATTGGACCAGCTCTGACCTAATTCCCTGGACACTCTTGCCCACTGTTAGAAGTTTTTTGCAATTATAAACTTCCACATCAAAGCAAAGTTTGTTGGACGGAACAATTAAAACACCACACACGTGTTGCAGACATTTTCTGTGATTTGATTCACACAGCTCTGATTACTTAATACCTGAAAGAAGGAAGGTAGGGTTGACCAAAGAATAAAACAAAATTGAAGCTGTTGATGTAGTGATTTATTTGCTGCTTACTACTACTACTACGAGTAATCTAATATTCTACTCTTGCATGGCTTTATTGCTCCTTGATACAAAAGCTTTTCTTTTGCAGAAAACTTTTCGGGCTACGATGTAAATTTTGTCGTCTTATTTTGTTTGATTCAATACCGCAAAGTAGGAGTACGACATTCGAAGGATCTGGAACAAATGCAGCATATCAATGTTTCGCTAAGCACGATCGGAAAATCCAATCTAAAGCGTACTAATTTTGCTCATTTCCCAAGGAATGTGCCCTCTCAGCCGTCGTACAGAGGTCTTTAAAGAGTCATGTGCTGATGGCATACTCCCGGTCTTACCCAAAGGTTGCGCCTTTTGAAGAAATGAAGAAACAAGGTACTCACAGCCACAAAAGTCTGCCGTGACAGAATGATGTAGTGTCCAGCGCGCAACACCAGAGGGCGACTGATGCGCATCATAGCGAAGCACAGCTCGCGCTTGAACTTCACGTCCTGCTCGTACCAGTAACATTTGTACAGCACTGTGTGCAGATCTTCACTCTGAAATATGTCAAGGAAGTAATTACAGGTAACCACTCCTAACATGAAGTATAGAGCAGATTACTTGAAAGTAGAAATAATCAAACAATTCCCGAAGCAATAAGTGTCTTCCTAGTTGGGGTTTATGACAAATCTTAAGGGCTCTTAAGTGGCCACACTTTTTGACACGGAATCGGCATGAGTCGGCCAGAAAGAGTCCACTCAATAATAGTGAATGAGACGCGGTATTTTCTGTCTCTTTCTGATCGGCTCAAGTTGATTCCACGGTGAAAAGTGCGACGATTCCTTAAGAAGGTAAGTAGTGGTGCAAATAGGTACTTACCAAACAAGATTTTTTGGTTTAGGTGATTGTGAATGGATACCAAATGTGTATGTACGTACCAAATCAAAATGTAAGTACTTACGGTAGCAGTGAGCTCATGTCCACACCAGCAGCACACGAACAGTTGACTGATCATCACTGATAAGTAAGTCAGAATTGAGAAGAACTGCATGCTCTGCCAATCGATCTATTAAGATAACTTTCTTTTAGCAAGTATTTAACGATTGAAAAACTTTTTAGCCATTAGATGGATCCGTTAAGTTGGGTAGATAGGAAATAGAAGGTAGTACTCACGACTAAAATCATTAAAGCTGACATGCAGATGATTCCAACGCTGCCAACCAGTTGGAACAGCAGATATGGGTGGTAAGCATTTTCGACAAGCTCTGTGAAACTGAAAAATAAATTAGAAACCTGAAGAAGAGAACTGATTTTAGGAAGGAGTGGTTTGTGCAGCGACGCTACGGTATAACTGCGTAAGCCGGACAAGTGATCCCCAGGGCCTCCAGTTGGTTAAAGACGGCCCTGGATCTATCGTAACCCTCCTCGAATTTTGCTCAGCAGGAGGCGATTTCTCAGCCAGCTACATAGAATTCAGCCATTTCGGATCATTTTGCAAAATCAAACTATCACGCTCACGTTCAATACTACAAATGTAAATAAAGATACTTACTTACTTTCACATACTTACTTAACAATAGCTTGATGATGTTTAATACAATTTACGAGCTTGTTGTAATTGTCAGCTAAAGCGTCATCCACCTCCCTTGTACCACGTTTTCCATTTATTGAAGTAATCTACAAAGATTTTGATTTTTAGAACATTCAGTAACTGAATCTCATTTTTCAGCTTATATTAGTTTCCCTACCTAGATAGTTCTTCTCATACAAGCATACTACTACGGTAAACTCATTGAATAAGACATAACGGAGGTACCTACATTCAAAATCTTTTCCTTGATGATGTCAATCTGGGCGCAACCGAAGATAACGCATGAGAAGGCGACACTGTCCACTCCGAAGTACATGTAGGCGCTGATGCAGATCGTGCCCAGTTGGAAGGCGTAACCAATGTAGTACTGAACAACCTTCTCGGGATTTAGTGGCATCCTGATGAAATAACATTGTTTTGGAAAAGATTTTCGTCAGATGGTAAATGCTAATCCCATTTCCTAAACGGTGCTGAATGATGTTTGTTTTTCCAAAATAATGCGCTTTGGTTGAAAAGCCTTGATGGCTACTGGAACTTCCGACAGGATAAGTACCAACAATGGGGTAGTGCGTTCCACATGGGATTTCGGAGCCCAGCTCCTTGGGCATGCTAATAAAACCTCTTTACGGATTTAGTTTTTAAAAGGGTGCTCTGATAAAAGTCCCTACGTTTATCCAGAGTTCAGAGTATCCGGAATATCCTGCATGATGGTGGATCACTTACCACATATCAAACGGGAACTTCCGATCAGCGTCGTCAAACAAAGGCTTCAGTGCCCACATGCCGCAGGTTATTTGAGAGCTCACCATGAAAGCGAGCAGCAAGCGCTTGATTCGAGCGGCCTGCAATTTTAATATACTAATGGGAAAACCTTCTCCTACCTTCCTTGAGAAAATATCATAAGTATTACCGGAGTACACAAATTGAGGAGCTTATATACCAACAGCAGTTGACTGCTGCCTCGGATCCAGATATGCTCTGAAGTCTAGGTATTAGTCATAGCCCAGTTCAGTTAAAAATCCAAAATGTGTATACTCCGGCAATTCATCTCAGGTAACCTACTTTTCATGTATAACATTTTCTGCCCTGAAAATCTCTGAATCCATAAGCCTCAACAACTCCTTCAACATTACCATATTCATTTGAAACACGGTCACTTTCAAGCAAAGACATGCTTGAGTGAACAGCAAGTAAGACGCTTGCGAAACAGCATCCAAGTCTCCCCACACCTGGATTATGTAAATTGATTGGAAAATCAAGAACAAATACTGCAGGGTCATCATGAAAACCCTGTAGCCAGTATGGAGGACAGATCCATTTTCCACAGGCACCCAAACTCCTAAATACTTCATAACAAACTTTGCTCTGTTCAGAAAAAGGTCTTCAGACGAAGTCATGGTGACGAATCGACAATTGAAATGAGTCAATCGTTTCTGAATTAAATTGCCCTGCATGAAACATAATCTTCTATGTTTGGGCACTTAGTATAACGAGGTAAGTAATTATGGTAAATAACCGGTTAATAGCGACCTAATTTATGTTGTATCAATATGGCTGGACGATAATTGGCACGTTTCGCATGTAGCTTATACAGGCTGATGCCTGGTGACTTGATTGAGAGTGGGTATCGAAAATAAATCCTCTACGATAAAAGAAGTGGTCCCTGAAGAGAAGGCATTTGTTGACTGAGAGATTGAATAACACGAATTCGCGATGAGAGTTTGAGCAGTAAAATATTCATGAGATGTGTCTATTTTTTTATAACAGCCAAGCTCCCCGATACCCACTCTATTCTCACTTACTTTCATTCTACTACGTCAGCCTCTGTAGGCTGTACAGCTGTACGACGACGTTCTTTCCTACTTTTAAAACGATTAAACAAACACAACCTGTAGAATTTTGTTAGTACATTTTCCAATAAGGCTCCATTTATCTAGTTATTGGTAAATGTGCCTAATAAGGACAAAATAATAGTGTAACATCGATGAATTAAATCCTTTGTTTATATTGTGTCTAATGGACCAATTACAATAAATTAAAATAAAGTGTTCACTAACATAAGACTGCGGTTCTACTCGTCCCTAAGAAATTTTAAATACCTCTCATACTATTGAATTTACAGTTAGTGCATGTGTCTGTCCTCATACACAGGTGCACTCCATTTTCCATCACTCGCATAGTCGGTAGTCCGACGGGACGGCGGCATGGCGGCAATCCGACACGACCGTATATAGAGAAGGCACAGTCCAACAGCTTAGTCGTGCTTTTCGAGGCACGGGGTTATCATACTTCCAACTTCAGAAGTCCGGGATGCTACTGAGAAATTCCTATGAAAAATCAATTACACTTTGCCTGACTCGGGATTCAGATCCAGAGCCCCAGGCTCAGTAGTCGTGCGTGTGACCACGAGACCAACGACAACCAGGAACCACTCAAGATACCCAACGCATTAGTAGAGTTATGTCGGCTCCATAAGCTTCGGCAAGCGTAAGGTGGGTCGCCCTTAGGCTCGGTGTAGCGACGATCTTCGCAGGATGGCTGGTAGCAACTGGATTAGCGGCAAATGCCGAGAATCAAGTTTTTTATTATTAACTGGAGTTCGATTGAAGAGGTCCACGTCCAGCAGTGGACTACTGTAGGCTGATGATGACGATGATATTGATAATGCCAAATGCCAGATGCCAAATCTCGAACATTCACAAGTCAAACATGTGGCAAGGCAAGCACTTGCTGTCGGTTCGATCAAATGTCGATTTTAGTGCACAAATCAAAGGAAGAATAAGGCAAGTATGTACTGGCGATATACTTATATCCACACGTTTGTGTGTTTGTAGAGGTTTACGATTTGAGGCAAGTACTAAACGTGTGGAGCCGGCTTTACAGACAATGAATTATCTTTTTATTCTTATTCATTCAATTGTATTTAAATTGTTATCTATTTGACCTTCATTTAGACCTAAAACTCAAAAAAAATCTTTAGAAAAATATTGGTGTGTTTCCGAACCATAAACTTGACGTGTGATGTGTCAGGCTTACGTCAATGAAGTTCTAAGTGTCAAAATGATTGCCGTAGGGACTAGCGATCTAAATAGATAATTTAAACACTTTCCAACAATTCCTTTCAATATGGTGCCTTCATAATACAATGATAGTGACACGTTAGCATGGAAAACAATATAATGGAGTTTACACTGCCGCCGGCCCCACGGGGGCTGTGCTTCGACAGAAATGATTTCGTCAAGGTATTTTCGCCGATTTCCATGTAATTAATCGTGCTAATCGGTTGATTGGGCTTTAAATATTTTCTTAATTTGTTATTGATCATTTCAGACGAATTTCTCCGTCGATAACTTTTTGGCGGAGCATCAAAATGTGGCATCATTGGAGACAATGCGAGATGACCTGGGAGTGTACTTAAAAGTCCTAAGGTTGGCGATGATAGAGCTTATAAACAAGGACTACGCTAACTTCGTCAATCTCTGTGCCACTCTCATCGGGTTTGACAAGGCTATCGTGAAAGTTCAGGTGCCATTAGGACAGTTGAATGATGAAGTTGTTGTAAGTGTATCTTCTTTCTTTAGCCAACTTATTTAGTTATCAATTTTATTTTTTATGACGTCGTACATATAGTGCGTACTTTTCTCAGTATTGATTAGCTTTCTATTCAGTAAGCATTAATTGTGACGTTATTAACATTTTGTACTATGTCTCACAAGTTGATTTCTTTTATTTTGTAGAGTGTTAAACAATGCTTAGAAGATGCAATGAAGGAGTTGTCAATGTGGATGAGTCAGAGACACGGCCTTCAAAAGAAGAAGCAGCTGCTCAAACATTATAGCCAAACAATAAACTGTTTGAAAACACTAGACAATGTTCTAAAACAAATATCTCTTAAGAAGAAACAAGAACAGGTAGCTCTAGCAGATCGTGCAGCAATGCAATACAACCAATTGAAATTCTCCATTTCAAAGTGTGAGGGTATAATAAAGCCGGAGCATAAATTACAATATAATGAAATAGGAGGAAAACTAATACACACTCTCAATGACTTGCTGTTCAAGTTTAGGAATGACAGCAATGAGGAGAACCTCCTTAAAACGCTTACCACACTTGCATCTTTAGACCGAGTCAAAGAATCCGAAATGCTGATCAGAAAGCAAGCTGTAGCTCCTCTATTACAAGACATCATAAATGAACCAGCATTACAAAAAAGCAAAGATGGACTACAAGGAATCTACGAGAGAATCTTGTCCTTACTAGACACAAAACTGAAGTTGCTACTAACTGTAACTCAACATTCCAAACTATCCTTTCTCGTTAAGAAATATAGGTTTTTAATCAACTGCTTTTGGTGTGAAGTTGAAAACAGGTTGGAAGTCAATCTAGCATCTATTTTTGCTCCTGGCAACCCTCAGATATTTTACAGGAGGTACAGTGAGAGCATTCAGTTTATTAGAAAGCTTGAAGGGTATTGCTCAGCTGATGATGTCAAGTTGATGCATGAAACATCTGAGTACAAGAGCTTCCAAAGGAGGTGGAACTTGCCGGTCTATTTCCAGATACGGTTTCAGGAAATTGCAGGTAATTTTAAATTTTTAGTTCAATTCAATCTCCAAAATGTAATTTCGCTAACACTAAGCGAGTCGCATGCCTAAATACACTGTTGAAATTTCAGGTGTATAAATGTGACTGATCTTGACCTTAATTATGCAATGTTATTTAAACTGTCCACAACTTGTATCCATCCATATACTATCTATTCCTCCCACAGTAAGATCACTGGGCCATTGTTTGTGGGTGTCGTAAAATCCGACATGGTCCCATTTACGTTCAATCAAGACGCCCACTTACTAAACGAAATATTTTGCGTCGCCCCAGGCGTGGTTTGTAGTGATTATAACGCTAAGATAACAAATCACCCTATATTGGACAAACGCCAGAATCCGCTATCGAATTCCCAAACCACTGCCCACTCAGACAGTGTTGATAGGAAAGACATAACTTTCTCACCTGATTACATGAAAAATTTCAAGAATGTGTGTGTTTATAAAATGTACAAACAATCACAGGAAGCTTCGAAGCGGCGTTACAAAAGAGCCCTACTGTGGAAAACAATAACGACTTTGTGTTGAGAGAAACACACAAGTGTTGGAATGCTACTCAGGAGTGCTGGTCGGATGGCGTCTACATCGAGGCATTGGCGCACAAGTTCTGGAAGCTAACCCTGCAACTGTTATCTCGTTATGCCACGTGGGCTAATGCGTATTGCACTCAGGTAATAAACATTATGATTGTGTCGGCGATTTGTAACCTCGAGAGTGCTGATAACTCTCTGTATGTACTGATAAGCATTATGAAATATACCTGATTTTATCGTTAAGCTAATGGGTACTTGTAAAGCCCTAAGCTCTTCGATCGTTTAATCTCAAGGCCTAATTTGTGAGTAATCAAATGCAAATTAATTCTAACGACAAAGTAAAGCTGTATAAAGTAGTTTGTAGTTAAAGATAAATAAAAATAAACTAGCGATGATGTCATACTACAGTAGGTTAACATTAAATTAGTTAACACACATTGTGATGCTTTGTTTTACTACAACTAAGTCATGTTCTACTCATAGTAGCTAGTCTGATGACGATTATGAATGATTTATTGATAACTATGTAAAGCAATTTATTTTTCACTGCTTTCAGAGAATACCAACACATAAGTTTGAACCAGCGAATGTAAATAAAAACCTAATTGATAACAGTATTAACATCTATGTGGACATACAGACCTTAATGAGCAGGTTGCCACAATTATTGGAGCTTGTGCAGACCAAAATACCCATTGATAACAAAGATCTACTTGGACAAAGCCTTAGATCTTCTGAGGAGGCACTACAAGGTACAAAGGAGAAGATAAAAGAATGTATAGTCAATGAACTATATGACAATTTCAATGTCCACTTGAAGCAGGTCAGTGACATACCAAGGTTGTACAGGAAGACCAACCGCAGCGTGCCGACCAAGCCATGCACCTACATCGACGTAGTGTCTAATGCCTTGAAAGAATTCAACCAGGAAGTTTCCAAAAAGTTGGATAATGTGTTCACTATGGAGCTATTCGAATCGCTTTTCAATGTTATGACTGTTTCGTAAGTATTCATTTAATTATTTTCCTTAAAATTGACCAACACGTAATACGTCATCAAGTTAAAAAACGCAATCTCCACAAAGTTATCCACATAGGATAAATTCGTATTTAAATGCTGAAAATGATACCTAACTTAATAAAACTTAGCTCCTTATCTACATGAGCGATAAGTAAATCTCTATAAATAGAAACATGTGTTCCAGTTACTACAAATATGTAGAGGATGTTTTGACCTCGGTTCAGAGGACCGAAGAGTCATTGAGAAGACTGAAGCAAATACGAGAGATGAGCTCGCCTCAGAGCAGCGACAGCGCAGGCGTGACGGACGGCGACAAGATCCGCCTGCAGCTGAACGTGGACGTGGTCTCGTACGGCGCCCTCGCACACACACTCCGCCTCAATGTTAAAAGTGTTCACAAGTTCACAGAACTATCCAGTATGGTAACGGAAGCTGTAAAAAATATAGATATTAAATGATATGCCCAGTTGTATACTAAAGTTTTTTTGTTTAACCTGTAGTATCTAATTCCAATGTATTATACTATAACTATTATTTATTCTAGCAATAAAAGATATTTATTTTTTAACATAAACATGTATTTGATCAGCTGAATAAAAATTGTATGATTTGAAAAAATAGAAACCATTCACTTATCACTTAAAATAATTAACAAGATAAAATCTTACTAATACTATTTGTGTGGAACAAAATATTTCATAATTGTGTTCGATTTAGCTTTGTTCGTGGTTCTGGGACTACTCCTCGGCATCTCTGAGCTGGAGGGGTTCTTCCACATGGCCTTCAGTTCCTTCTGCATTTCGTCGGGAAGTGCGCTGAAAACTTCCTTATCGACGTAGCTGGGACAGTCGTCGCAGGGCTGCTCCTCACAGTCCCTCATTGTGTCTGACGTGTCGGACATGTTGTCTTTCGCGGGACTGGCGCGCGGCGTGAGCGATCGGTCGCGGGAATTCAGTCTTAGCTCAGATACCTTCTCCAGCTCTTTCGAATTTAATCTGAGTTCACCAACTTTTAGTTTACTTGGAGATGCAACCTCTTCTTTGGACAAACATCGTCTTTTTGCTATCCATGTAACTTTTTTGGGTTTTTTTGGTGATGGCTCAACTTCGGCGTCGGAGAGATCAGTCGTGGTGCTACTGCTCGGCGACACGGCGGAGTAGTCCATAGGCGAAGAGGAGGTATCACATTCGTTTTGTAAATTAAGCACAGATTGGACGGAAATATCATTCATTAAGTAGTTCACTATAGATCCTCTGCCTGTCATGCGCTCCTGGAACTTAGTGAACGCCAATCCCACTAAAGTTAAATGGAATGGTTTGGTCAAATCAATTAGTTTGTTGAATAATCTCATAATGATGCTCATCAGTTTTTGCTGGCCAGTCTCGGTCACTGTCAGTGCACCACTGCTAAGAGTAAAAATGGAAGGAGAGATCTGACTTTGTCTTGACTCTCTATGACTGCTCAGCCTCTTGGCATCCTTCTTTCGCAGTGTAACTCTCAAAGAGACTGGGATGCGGCCATCTTCTCTCACTAGGACCATCAGCCTCTGCAGCAGAGCAGTGAACTTGTCCTCGACCTCGCTCCTCACACTGACAATCTTGAAGCTATCCTCCAAGCCTATACTCTGAGGCTTGCCAGTCTGTTTTACTGGAGTATTATCTTCACCTAAACTTAATTCTTTCAATCTAACAGCCATATCACTGCTGAAGTGCTTTTTCAGCACATCTAGGGATGCTTCTTGTAGGTCACTCACAGTTATAATATTGTTAGCTATAAGTGCTTCTGTAGTTTTAGAACCAATACTTGGGATGCATCGAACATTAGTTAAAGTAGACATGAAAGTGGTCCCATGTTCAGGGAATATGGTAGTTTGGTCATTAGGCTTATTTTGGGGACACATTAGTTTAGCTAACAACTTGTTGTGTGCTATACCAGCACAAGTTGTGAAACTTAAGTCTTCACATATCTTTTTCCTCATCTCACTGGCTATTTGTGATGTTACCCTCAGTCTGGTGTGGCAGCCACATGGGCAGTCGATGCTAGGCTCACTGTATGCATGACCAGCAAGAGTGACATTACTAATGTTAACAGATTTCATCTTTTCTTGTACTAAGTTTGTGACATCAATAAAATTTTCATCCATACCCAATTTCTCCACTGGACATTTCCAACATTGTAACACTGCAAAAATCTTATTGGAGGCAGTTCTATAGTTGTGCAAATCTTCACCATTGATAAGTTTTAAATTGGGACAAACTTTTAGCGCGTCCGTAACAAGCATGCATTTCTGAACGCCGTACTTCCTGGCCTCGTAGTTGCTAGTTATGACGAAGTTCTTCTGTTGTACGCCGAGCGGAACCGACCGCAGCTCGGGATTCCGTACCATCTCCACTTGAGCATAGAAACAATCTATATCGATGTGAATAATGCACCGCGCGTGTTCGCTATCAACATCGTTGTAATGAGAACAGCCAGATTCCATATTCCTGCAAAATAAACCATAGTTTAGTCATAATTTACTTTGTTCTAACTTAGTTTTACCTGTTGCGATACAATGTTATGAAAAATTTACAAATACCGTACCTATCGTCCATGACCGTACCATTGAAAGATGAAATATATTTAGTAGTATGTAAATATGCTTTTTGGGGTAGAAATTACTGCTTTTCTTTCATAAATTTCCAAAATATTGATATTTTATATTGGACAATCACGACACATCAACAGAGGCAATGTTACCATGCCAAAAAAAGATTTCCCCCGTTTTTTTTCAATACGGTTTTTCATGGGTGACACATTTCAATCATATTGTTTTTTAATAGTTTACTATATTCATTCAAGCTTTTAGATTGCCACCGCAAAAGTGGTTTCAGTATTTTGCTATTTTATTTCGCTCCTAAGGAGTTGGTTATTCCGTTGTTTAAAATCGACTATCCATCCATACAATCGATTTCATTATCAATTTTGACATATGACATTTCAATCCACTATCACAATACGTCATTTTCACGAAAGTGGGTTGAAGTGGGTGTTCATGTTCAATACAACTAACAAATAAACAGCTAAATACCGGAATTTACAGTTATGAGCACCTGAAAACTGACAATGGAGGGGCTGCCTTCGGGTGATATACAGGCGAAGTACCAGAAATTGGCAGCGGAGTATTCAAAAGTGTGTATCTTTGCTAACGTGATGCGGTAAAACGATCGGCAATTTAGTGAATTTGTTGTTTCCGTTGTTGCAGTTGCGGGTGCATGTAAAGGTGCTAAAGAAGGGTGTTCTAGACGAGCAAGCAAAGTCGAATGAGCTGCGAGACACGTTGAAAGATAAAGAGAAATCTCTGAGGAAGGGGGAGTTAGAGATAGATTCGCTGACGTTCAGAAACCAGCAGTTGACGCGGCGCGTGTCCTTCCTTCAGGATGAACTCGACGCGTTACAGGTCAGTTGCACCATGAAACAATATAAAAAATATGCTCAAGAGCTGTGAAGCATTCCTAATCAACATCTGATAATGAACTTATCTCAATTCTGCATGGATTCTGTTATCTTTGTTTTGCATCATTCAGACAATAATATTTTCAGGTAGTTTGGCTGTTACTTCACTTTACCTTGTGCTCAATGATTTGCTCTAATAACTGCACAAGTTTCTATAAGATTTTAACAAAGAAAATATTGCTACAACATTACACTTTAAATGTGCATCATTAAAAACATTCATCTTAAAAATAAATACATAAACAACTACATTATGGGGTGTTTAATTATTTGTTTGTTGTCATCAATGTTTTGGTCCAATGATTGCTCAAGATTTAATAACACTCTCCTTAATAATCATTAAAAATCACTTTTTTGAAATAAATTGTTCTTATTTCTAGTTAAAGTTGACAAAGAAATCAAAGGGTAAAAGTGATGACAAACAGCCAACAGTCAGCAGTGCTGCAGCATTGGACTCGGGACTCCTTCAGGAAGAACTACAAAAGAAAATCATTGAAAATGCACAGTATGCCTCACAGGTATGATTGACAAATAATCTTTTTTTTTGTTCTGGTCAAGGATTCAGCCTTGTTTTAAAGTTACCAAAGCAGTGTTTATTATATGACAGTCTTATTTAATCTGCTTATTAAATTCATAGAATAAAGGTGTGTCCACACCAAAGTTACTTTTTGTTGATCAATGTTTGCAAGTGTTTATAAAGTGGGGGGGACAACTAAAAGTTAAACAAAAGTCACAAAAGTTGTAGAAAGTTACTAAATATTATTATGTTTCTCAAAAAAAAAGTAACTTGAGTGAGCACTATAAGTCCATAACAGGAGAGGAATAAGATTAAATTCTAGGATCACTGATTCTTATAAGAAAAAACTTCAAATGAATTAATTGAATTGGTGTTTTGTAGGTCATGTACCCAGGTTCTACAAATACCTTGAATGAACCGGTTAGAACTGGGTTCATCCAGTTCATACAAGATTTTTTGAACCGGGTGCTAAAAAAAATCTTGTATGAACTAGTGGTTAGTGTTTAATATAACTACACACAATAACAGCCGACAAATACTTATTAGATTCTTACAAGACAAGTATGGTCACTTTTATTGTTTCAAATAGAAAACATCAACATGTTTAATCTAAAAAACAGTATGTTATGAATACATTTAATTGGTGGGTTAATTCACCTACTACTCACCGGTGTTATGTTGTAGCTTTAATTTGTAACTGTAAACTTCGCACTGATGGTAATTGGTGTATGACTAATAACAACACAACAATTGTGTTGTACTCTTAACAGTTAGTAATGAGATGCATACAAATAGGTTCATTTCGGAAATGGATAAATTCACTTGTACTTTTTGTAAGCCACAAAATCAAGATTTTTATTTGATTTAAAAAAAGTTCATGTCTAGCAAAAAAAGCCAATATTTAGACAAGTAATTGTAATTGAGTAAATCAATCTTCACAGTGTAAGGTTCAGTCAATTTTGCTCATTTTTTTTTAATCTCCATTGTTTTGTGAGGAACTCGCAACTGCCGTGTTACTGATTACCATTATTTTTCAAATTATTAAAGTTGATTTTCATGTGTCTTTTCAAACAATTTATTCACCCACTTAAACCCTTGTCTTACAGCTATCAGACAAAGTATTTGAGGTATCTCAGCTAAGATCATCGCTAGAAGACTACCAGAGACACATAAGTGAGAGTGACAGCAAATATAAGTGTGAGATAGCCAAGCTGAAGAACAAGAACCAAGAGTTGCAGTACTCCCTAGAGGAGGCACAGAGGGACAGGATAGGAGGCACTCCCAGTAAGATACACTTGGCTACCAGCAGTCAGGCAGCTAGTTGTAATGGGGACTTCTTATCGGAAGGAGGGAGTTTGGTAAGATTCACAGATATTTAAAGCAGCAATAGACAAATTGTTCACACACAAATGCTGGATTTTATTTATTGTATTTACGACTTTCGGCTCCGCACCGAAAGTAGGAAATCCATCAACATAATTATTCAATGTCTGTTACGTCATTCCAAATATATCAAGATCTTTTCAGAGATTATTTTAAAATTGTGCAATTGTTTGTTTATATTTGGTATTTGCTACTCCGTGAGGGGTATAGTTGTGATCGCATGTTTTTGGCTGTTTTAAAAGCTTAAACTGTACACAAATTCATAAAACAAGCATATTTATTTCTAAGGATAGGATATAATTTTTTTAGTGCATACCTAATATTTTGTTAATTTAAAAAAAAATAGAGAAAATACAATTTCACACACTTCTTCATTTCATGATTCGCATATTTTATTTGCAGGTGGGAAGTGAGGATGCGCTAAGTTCTGTAGATGACTTGAATGTGACCGAGCAACTTAGTATGAAAGCACACTCATTAGAACAGGTAAGCACGCTTTTCTACATTTTTTATTATTGCAATAAATATAAGGTTCCATTAAAATAGATGGACAAATTTTAACACAGCATTCAGTACGCCAAGATATATAAGAATATCCAATCATAAATCCAATCCAAAGATATCCAAGCATAAGAAAAACTGATTAAAGTGATTTTATTTTGACCTAAAATCATTGGGTAACCAACATTTTTAGTGTATTTTCGTTTTTCTTAGTATTTTTTTACCATTGTCTTTATTTTGGTGGTCTGAATGATTTCTAAAAGTTTGTCCATCTATTTTAATGGGTCCTTATATATCGGGGTTAGTTCCGCTAAGGTACAGACTGACATTCAAGTCATAAAAAACTGCATGAGTAAGAAACTGAAAATTATATTCATCATCTGTACTTATGGATGTCATCTGCGGACCATTAGCATCACAAAAAATTTCAACTCATCTTTGATTCATATTTTATCTACTGATACGGATACTGTTAGCCTTTGTCATCCCAGTGCTAGGCAAAGGCCTCTCCCCATGATTTCCTGTTTTTTCGAAAAAGGTCTAGGAGCACTGGTCTTTGGTATAATATTTTATATATTCTAATTTTGTGAAAATTGTCGTACTTACAACCGAGTACTCCCGAGTCCACTGAGGGTCAAGGAGGGCAAGCATATTATAAATTGGGGGATTACATTGATGATAGAAATGCTTGGCTCAATGCTGGTCCTGCTCCACAACCATAGGGGCAAACTAATTGATTAACATGTGAAGTTAATGTTGAAGCTGCAGAAGATTGTAAAAATATCCTTGCATTGTATAGATTCAATCTCTTAGTATTATATAATTGCATAGCACATGTGTGAGTACTATGTACTGTAAAGCTACCATTTACATTTAGTTATCATTCTTTGACTCGAGTTTGCCCTGGCGGTTGAGAGAATGTCATGCTCACTCAAATGTCTCGCTGATGGTGGCGGGTGTGTCGGATCATTTAGTTCCCTTCAAAATGGTTGAGTTGAATGGTGCTGATCCATGCGTCATGTTCGTGAACGGGCGCTGTCAGTTGGGACTGGTCATCTCTTAGCTGCCATGGTTTATTCTAACTTCTTTGTTTTTAAAGTGTTGATCTAATCTTTTACTCTGGACGCTCTTAATGTGCACATCTTTCTACATTGTTCTCACATATATGTATTATCTCACACACATGAATGATGTAACCAAGACCTTGTAAAAATATTTTGATTGAAAAGAGTGTCCATGGAGTTTCTTGCCCATTCTTCTCCATAGAGATCTACGCTTTGGAATGGGCAACTACAGTACTTTCACAAGTTATTATGCCTTGTGTCTGGGACTGTAGCTTCGCCTTCTTTGTTTTTCTGACATTCAAAAGTGCCTGTTATGGTCTAATTGAAATAAATGCTTTGAGTTTGAGTTTGAGTTTGAGGTCGACCACTTTTCAACCTTATAACTTAGGGCATAAGGGTGAAAACTCGCAGACCGTCAGTGGACTCGAGAGTACATCGGCATCTGACTCCTTGTAGTCTTATTAAATAACTGAACCTTCCAGGAAAATCAAAAACTCAGGATGGAGTTCGAAATGCTCCGAATGGAAAACGAGAGCCTTAAATTAGAAATAGCAAAACACGTATCAGCGTCCCAAAGAAGGCGTGGTGATGGCCACGACTCTGGGGACTTCAATACCTTCGGGGAGACTTCCATGGATGCCGAGGGCAGGCTCACAGGGCTCCTGGGTAGCCTGGAAGTACCCTTCCTGCTGAACGAGGAAGTGGAGACGAGGGAAGAAAGGATGAAGACGTACTTTAGAAATAAGATTAGCGAGCTGAAAACTGAGAGAGAAGAGTTGAAGAGTAAGACTGAACATTATGTTAAAGAGGTATGTGCAAGATAATTAATACTCATTTTTATATTTTTGAGTCATGGATACTCAAATCAAATCAAATAATTTATTCGCATAATATGGGTGGATAGGTGGTACATAAATGTTATATTATATAATATAACAGTAAGAATCCTCATATTAACCATTTCTGGTACACGAAACTTAAAATAAAAGCTTATTACAAAGAAACGAAATGGATGCCATAACGAAATGAGTGGTATACATAGGTACTCTTTACATTTTATACTAACTTAACAAATTATTGCACTAGAATAGGAACATAGTGAGGAGTTACAATGATTTTCGATTCTTATAACTAAGGTATTCCTGGGTCGAGTAGAAACATTTATTGCCTAACCAGGCATACATTTTTTTTTTCGGAATAAAGTAATGGGTAGGTAGGTCTTTCAGTTCACTAATTATTTTTTAACCAAAATATATTCTATTCTATACTATTTTTTATCTTTAAATGGTAAATGACAGTACAACTGAAAAATAATCGTTTCCTTGACTCTCTTCTTCCTTAGAAACTCAGTGTAACTCTAGTGTATGCGTGTATCAGTGTGTGTGTATTTTCGTGTGTAACAATTTATGAGTTAATAGCCGTTATTGTGGTATTCATTTAGTATTCAAACTAAACAAACTCCTCAACAATAAATAGACATTTAAGACAGATTCCGACGAGGTAAATATACACATAATTCAAAGGTAACTAAAATAGTAATCAGCGTTCGTAAAGGGAAAGGAAGGTTTAGAGACTTCGCAGTAGCTATCCAGTTTGCCAAAAGCACTCAATAGTTGGCAAAATGTGAGTGAACCACAAACATCTCTCTCTGTTTATGTTTGCACCTTCAGGGAATGCAGGTCTGATCGTAATCTTATGTAAAACTAGCACTTCGTCCGCAAAAATTATGATAGCTCAGCTAATATGCATGATATAAATATAATTTATAGCCTATAGCACCCACGAATAAAGTAGCTTTCTGCCAGTGAAAGAATTTTTAGAATTGGATCATTAGTTCCAGAGATTACCCCCTACATTTAAATTTACAGACAAACTTTATAATATTAGTATAGATGTCTGTTAATATGTCTGCCTACCCTACTAACATGTAACATGTTCACAGTGCGAGTTGCTGCGCCTCCGGTTCGAGGAGATGGAGCGCGACAAACAGACGGACGAGCACACGTTGAGCGAGAAACACAACACTATCAGCAGACTGGTGAGTCACGCACATGTGGTTTATTTTATACTGCCAGGAGGTATACTGGGTGATTCACTGACATTGGTTTTTTCAGGGACCGAAAAGGTTACCCTTATGGGGGTTTTAATCGGGTTATTTTTTTAGGGTTAGGTGAAAAACCCTAGAGTAAAGGATAACCCGTATTACCCGGTTAATCAGCCTATAATAATCGGTTCACGCACAGCGTTCATTTTTGTACATAAAAATATGCAAGAAAGTGGTGGAGTTAGCCCGCGCTTGATGCTTCGTCTCTTTCATTCCCAAAAATATTGGTTCTAGGCCTAACCACTTCCTCTTTTATCCCTTTAGTGCTTATAAGTAGGGACCGACTAATCGAGTTAAAAGGTTTACCGGTTAGACCTGCAAACATATTCTTGATTAACCGTTGTACGGGTTATAGTATACGGGTTAACCATTTAAATATTGCTGATTAACTGGAATGAAAGAGACATAGCACCGAGCGCGGGCTAAATCGCAGGCCGAACCGCCAGCTAGCGAGCGAGACAGGCGGGCGAGGTTATTTCGTTCGGCTCTTTCAGTAGTTCGCGGTGTGAACTAAAGTATGAAAATAGGTGAAACGATACCTCACTCGCTCGCTCGCCAGCTGGCAGTGTGACCTGCGCTTAATTCCGTCACTTTCTTGCATGTTTTTTATGTACAAAAATGAACGCTATGCGTATTATAGAATATTATATGACTAACCCTATAATATGGTTTAACCTTTACTGAAGGGTTTTTCACCTAACCCTAAAAAATAACCCGATTAAAACCCCTACACGGGAAACCTTTTCGGCCCCTGCTTATAAGTGTGTGGCCTTCATTTTGTGATAGTAGATAGTATCACCCATCACAATGAGTCACCCTGCATATTTCAGTGTTTATACTTTTATCACTCCCTCGATATTTTTAAAGTGTTATACAACACTGTTTATACGCACAATTGATAGCGAGCGCCGAATGAGGTTACAGTGTTATTTCATCAATCGATAAGATGCTTTTAATTTTAATAAAATGGCGGAGCTTTGACAATGCCTTTCATTACGAGGTATGTTTGGTTGACCTCCAACCCTAGTTTGTTAGTTTTCTGCTCAGAGGTAGGCATAATATAGAAAATATCTCCAGCAAGCTTTTAAAGAAATTACTAAAAAAGCTAACTAACTAGGTTTAGGTTTAAAAATTCTCAAAAAAGACACAAAGGCACTTATGTTCATAAAAACAGAGAACCGCAAATATTAATAATAAGTTCGTCACTGCATTTGCTTTTTTTTTTGCATTTTTTTTATTTTTTTATAAAACATTGTTTATGATAAACACATCCAGTCAATTCAGCTTTTGGAAAGGGTTAAATATAACCATTGAATGTACCCATAAGCACAATGATTTGCGTGCGATACATTGTGCGCTACTATAATCAGCGTTTTTTCACACTAAAAAAAGTAATTTCCCAGCCTTTTTTGCTCAATATGACTGTTTCCTCCGTGCCTCAGAAAGCACGTTAATCCGTTGGTCCCGGCTGTCATTTGTAGATCTTTGACAGTCGTTACACATAGTTAGGGGTCCGAAAGTCTGACAACCAGTCTTACCAAGGGGTATCGTATTAGCCAATACTAACTGGATTGTGGAGGTCAGATAGGCGGCCGCACTTTATAAAATACTTGTATTCAGCTGCATCCGGTTAGACTGGACGTCGAACCCAAGATAGTTGGAAAAAGGGTAGGCAGATGATGATGAGTATGTGCTGAGTCGTTTTACATTCTCTGTTTGTGTCCTCTCTCTGTTCGAATAAATTACGCTCAAAATATTCTCCAAACTCAAACTCAAAGCATTTATTTCAAATAGACCCGTGACAGGCACTTTTGCATAGTCAAAAAAAGGCTACCTACAGTCCCACCACAGGCATAATAACTGTGAATGGACTGTAGTTGCCCATTCGAAAATAGTAGATCTCATGGAGAAGAATGGGCAAGAAACTCCATGGACACCCTTTTCAAATCAAGTTATATATTACATAGTCCTGGGTACAATATTGTTGCTTCTATATGTGAGCACAGTGTAGAGATAGGAAAATAAAACAAAACTACAGTTAAAACCATAAAGATTAGGATAAGCCCTACTAACCATAATAGAAACTCTACATGGTACTCACACTTACAAAAACTCAAATAATGCTTCTAATTTATATAAAACAATGGTTATCAAAGTAACTAAGTTTCCAAACGAAAACCCCACTTCTTAACACCATATCAAAAACTAAATCATTTACAGGAAGAAGAGCTCCACTCGACGTCGCACAACTACGAAGAACAGATGTCCGTGCTAACGGAACACGTGGCCGGACTCAACGAGCAGCTCACGAGGCAACACGACGAGATACAGCAGCTCAAGCACACGCTACACAATCGGAGGAAATAGCGGGTAGGTAGGCGGGACGAGGGAGGGGGGGGGGGTCGTAGGTATAGGGTCATCTCTTTCTCGTATTAGATAACTTTGACAAGACACGTGTTCGTTTACATCCATTGAGTGTCTAAGCCCATTGTCAGTGTGCCCATTTAACATTTTGTTTTTGGTAGGAGCAGTATGGTTTTTTTCTTCCAAGATTGCCACACTATCGCCAACTTATACTAGACCCGTATAGCTATTCACAAACGCTTCGATTCGATTTCGCTTCGACAAAACGTATGTCTATCTTTTTTTGGCTTTACGAAAGCGAGCGAGATAGACATACGAGTTTGTGAACAGCTTAATCTATGCCTAAATCAGATCGCGCTGTTTTCAAATTTCGGCACTAAGCTGAGCGTTGGGAAAATCTATGGCGGAATCACGTTTTGACAGCTCAGAAAAACTATTTCAGTTGATTGGTAGTAAAAACTACCCTATTGTTCAATTCTATCAAGACACTGCGGTTTGACCAGTGCAGTCGTCAGACAATGCTTTCCTTGATACTCTATCCACCCCCCTACCCAAATACGTCCAAGTAAACGTACATATTGTATACTGTCAATATTCGCTGTAATGTATAAAGGATATAGTTTAAAAGAATGGTCTATTGATGAAAATGTACAGTATGAAGTCTTCATTTTCAAGAAGAGAAGGAATATATTTAAATTAATAAAATTATGCCGAGATTTATAATGAGCGTTTTCGGCTCAGACAGATTCCCGTCTTTGTCTTGCACTTTTAGTTCGACAGTTGTGCGAGAGTGATAGCAATAACGCTTAGCCACTTCGTTCAAAGTAAACTTTTTATAGTTCTCGGACTTGGTGAGCGCAAATAGGTATATTAAGGCGGGAATTCCAAGCGAGGTATCAAGCGCCTAAGTTATTTGATCTCCAGTTGAGTCCGAAACGAGTTCAAATTCACCGAAGAAAACTCAACACTGAGTTATGCGATACAACAAAAAAAGGAAGACGAGGCGTTCGAAATTCATATAAAATTGTATAAAATCGTCAGTAGGTTTGATGTTCCGTTGATACTTGTAAACTCGTAGTTGTTATGTAAGGTAATAACGAGTAAGGAACATCGAGGCACAAACTTTTGCTATGGATTTAGTAGGTACAAGATTCCAGACCCTCAATCGTAATTATCTAGACGCTAACCTATAAGGTTAATATGTATGGAGCAGCAGCTTTTGTTTGATAGCTTGACCTAATATTTCAACGCTGATTGGTCCAAGGGGCCTAAAATTACTGGTTTAGCAGTATGGTCACTTTGTGCCCATTTTAGGCCCCCAGAATGGTGTACCAAATGTATAGTAAAAGTTATTTCAGATGTACCCTTACACCACAGTTGATGTGAATAACATATGCGAAAGGATTTGTTCTTCTCCACCCTAATATTTTCATTCTGTCACCCTTCTTTCTCACACGTTTGACGTTTGAATGTCTATCACAAAGAAATTGTATAAAATGTAAAAATTGTTAAAAAGTCGTTGGAATTAAATAAAATTGTACACACTGCATATTGTATAAATTTTATAAAATATTTACGTGTGTGTTTAGAAAATCATGTCGGATGTAAGAAATGGTTTAATGATTAAGAATATGAAAATTATGATCAATAAAAATATTTCTTCTATAAGCCTGGAATATATCCTATACTAGCTGTTCCCGGCATGCGTTGCAATGCACCTTTTTCCTATCCTACCTACCTATCCTACCTACCCTACCTACCCTACCTACCTACTTACCTACCCTTCTCTACCTACCTACCTACTTACCTACCCTACCTACCCTACCTACCCTACCTACCCTACCTACCCTACCTACCCTACCTACCCTACCTTGGCTGTACCTTGGTTGGCTGTTTTAAGGGTTTTTCCGGCAATTATTCGAATTTTTCTCACCGTAAAAACCATCCTTGAACTCCAACGAACATTTAAAAAAAAATTGGCTAAATTGGTCCAGGCGTTGTTGAGTTATGCGCTTACCAACACATTTTGCGATTCATTTTTATATTATAGATATATCCTGCTATGTCAAATGAAAAGCATTTACAAAAACGATTATATTACCAGCAATTTCAAAGATTTTTTTTAAATAGCATTTGTATTTTGGCCATAAGCCAGATATTTTATGTTCAGCCTTAAAATAATTGCAGTTTGAAGTGAAATTATGGACTACTCAAGTACTCAGGACTACCAATATACTGTCAGAGATTATTGTTGCTTATAAGTTATCTATATTTTACATTGTGGCAATCCAAAATTAAGGGAAATTCGAATATTAAAAAAGAGACATCGACATTTTTAGAGAGGCAACATTTTTGTTGACGCCATATTGAATTAGCACCCCACTCTGGTATGTCATTATTCAGACTGTGTCCCTAGTGGATTATATTACACGTTTCTTTTCAAAACTTGTTCCTTATTCTATGTCAAGTTGTAAGTTAGTCTAGTCTCCAATTCTTTGCATTCCTATCACCATTTTTAAATGAGAAGTATTGTGGCCTATCTGATAGATGTAATCGTATTAAAATTGGCTAGTGATTCGTGCTTTAGTTTAGTCAATTATTGGTAAAGCATTCGGTTAATTTTATACAACTGGAAGTTGTAGGAAGAAAAATAACTATTACTTGGCACAATCTTTATTTATTCTAAATACAAGTGAACGTATGCTTATTTTTTTAAATATGAACTCTGCTTTAAAAAAAAGAAAATTATTCTTCATTTCTTCACCCATTGGTCGGTCTAGGACAATGAAATAAACATGGAATTATTAAGTACTGTATAGATAAGAGATATTAATGGTCGGCCAATGTGTAAAAGAGCTGGTTAAAGATGGGTCATAGAGATTATAACCGACGTCCAGACTGTTACTCTTCAAAGAGTTGTGTTTCTAAGTTAATCTGCTTATCTTAAGTTATAAATATTTAAGCAATACAATACGCGATGAATATGTAATTATGTGTATAAAAAGTGGTGTAGACTTTATGCGAGTATTTTGGTATGTCTGTAAATATTATGCCAAGAATATCATATTATTTCTCTCCTCCGCATTAGCAGTCACATATCTGATAGCTCTGTTTAAGCCATGAACTATGTATTTCCTTTACTTAATCTATTCAATACTTTTTGCATCATCTACAAATATCTGAAACCAATAACCTCCTATTTTTGAAGTCGGTTGATAATTAAGATAAGCAAGGTTAGGTTATGCCTTGGTAGTCTCGAATCCAGACCAATACAAGATGTACCTAACTACTCGCAATCAGTCCTTGCATATAATGTAAAATAAGATATCGTTGTAATACTGACGACAGATCAATAATAAAATGTTTATTAAAAATTGTTGGGTTTTATTGACTACGCATAACATTAAAATTAAATCGAAGGCCCATATTTAGAAAATGGTGCGGCGTTCAGAGTCTAATGGTAAGGGCAAAACGATGCTGCAGTAAAATTAGCAGATTTACACAACATGATTACAAACATAATTTTCGGCAGTTATGTTTAACTTCCTATGTAATAGGGGGCGAGCCTATTGCCATCAACCGGGTACAAATCCAGACTTCGTGGCGTGTTAATGACCAATTCCTGATGGAAAAACCCAATAACCCGGATCGAACCCAGGACCTCATGCTCAGTAGTCGCATTTGAGACAACTAGACCAACGAGGCAGCAGGTAGAGTCACATTAAACTCCAAAAAATAGACAAAGGCCTCTGCCCCTAAAGATACGCAAACTGAAGACTGTCGACATTCAAAAAAAATTTTTTTTTGACTTCACTGGTTTAGGTTTTCAGGAAAGAAATTGCTACTCTAGTCGAAAACCATGAGATTTTTTGACACTCCTTATAGGTAGTCAGTGGCCAGAAAGTTAGACAGCCAGTTTTACCAAGAGGTATCGTATAAATAACCCAGGCCAGTACTAACTGGGTTAGTTAACCTCATAAAATACGGGTATTCAGCTGCATCAGGTAAGACTGGAAGCAGACCCTAAAATAGTTGGGAAAAGGCCAAGGCAGGGAGAGAGACCGACTTACATTCAGTCAAAAAAGTATCGGGAATGGATGATTTGTTTATGGTTCCAAATTCAATTTTTTGTTTTTGTTTTTTGATTGGCACAACTGTTTTTCATTTTGGCGCGGAGTTTGAGTTGCTTCTGTTATTTAGATTAAATACGTTACAGTGCTGTTTTTAGTTAGATCATATCTAGTGTGTATTGCGAATTTCATAATGGACAAAAACATCGAACAAAGTGTTTATCTTAAATTTTGCATCGCCAATGGAATTTCGTGTTGGGAGTCCCTGAAAATGTTACAGAAGGTTTACGGTGAATTGAGTGAACACTTTATCAAAAACACGTGCTTATGAGCGGTACAAAGCGGTCGAGATGTGATGGAAGATTTGCCTCGCTCTGGTAGGCCATCCACGTCTTCAACTGAAGTTTTTTTTTCAAGTTATATTGGCTCAGCTACCTAGGCTGTCAAATGAGGTGTGTATGGTGTCACAGATAATATAATATGGTGTGGACCGTGCTATTGAGGCGTGATTGTCGCTAGGGGTGTATGTGGGCCCCACTATCGTGGCGCGGTCGTCGCTAGTAGTGTATCTAGGACGCTCTATCGTAACGCGGCTGTTGTGTAGGTCGCACTATCGTGGCACGGCCACCACATGAGTGACGGGTGTCTGCGACGCTTTAACGTAGCGTGGTTTTCTACGGGGTGTATGTAGGTGTGTAGGCCGCACTGTCGTAGCGTGGCCATCATAAGATAGTTATGTAACAGCGTTGTATGCTCTATGTTTTGGGATTGTGATAGGTCACTGACACAATAAAAAGGCACGTTATATGCACAACTTTGTATTATAACGATAATCATAAGCACCTTATAATATGTCCTCTGTTACAATATTTGTTTTCAACAGTTACATTATCGTTATAAATATTTATACAAAATTTATCAATTTGTTGAACAGCGTTTTGCAAATAATTCGCTAAAGTGAGGTCATTTGTAGATCATGCGTCACGCGAACAAACAGTCAGACAAACTCAGCAAGTAACTGTCCGGACGTTATATGTATATCAAAACATTGCACTTGGTAGCTTACCAGAAGCATATTGCAAAATATTCCGTAGTTTATTTTATATTCATCATCAGCATTTCAGCCGAAAAACGTCCACTGCTGGACATAGGCCTCCCCCACACACATTGACCGGTCCCGTTCGTCTCGCATCCAGTTATATTTTATATTATTATACCTTATTTTTAAAATCGTTTATATTATAGTCCGGTGCAGTCACTCGCTGTATTGAAGACTGGTGGTAGATAGAATAAGTATCGGATACTATCGACTGGAATTAAGGCCTTGTGGTGGAAAACCCTTGGAAGGAAATAGATTTTTAAACTTGACGTTGATATAACGAGATCAGAGACATGAAACTTAGTTTGGTTTCATAAATGAAGTACAAAATTGTAACAATGAGAGCTCTAAATATTAAATAAATGCTTCATGAGCTATCACAAGCGCATTCGCAACAGTACAATCAAGTTTAAAAATTATTTCCTGCAATGTTACGGACTGGCCTCGTACGATAATAGGGGCACGCGCCCGTAACGTGAAACTGTACATTTAACATTAACGTCATTTTACATATCACTGCAAATAACTATAAATATAAAAGTTACAAAATCTAGCTTCGTAAGTCGATAGTATCGGACACTGCGTTGAAACACTTGGTAATTCCCTTTCAGTCGTCACTCAATAACATGGGTAAGTTAATGTTAAAATAAAAAAATAAATAACTACATACATAGGTGCTCTGCATCTCAAACACTCTCTCATCCCCAAAGCTCATCTAATACATTTTATACATACATTACACATCATATGTTAAGTCGACTGTTTGAAATGGCTTCAAAACAAACTCCTTTGGCACACTATACACACAAAATAATAAAACTTAAATACATCGAAATACATCACCGTTGGTGCCAGAGTTTAAATAAAGATACTTCATAAAGGCAGATAGGCATATATTCTCTATAAATAAACTAACGTTACGTCGAGTGTACATACGGTCACATATTCAGCTTACACTGTGGAACATATTGTGTATTTCTAAGTTACCTATTAACGTCTAGAGCGAATGTGTAGCAAGCGAGTTAGGTATGCAACAAGCGGTTAGCACATAGTCTTCACATTTATCAAATAGTTTATTTACCGTAGGACGGTTGAATTACGATTTATTACGATCCTAAATATTATTAACCGAAACACTTATGTTTCTACTTATTTATTTAGTTAGGTATTAGGTGTAGTGACATAAGCTAAATATGTTTCCGTTTCTAAAGGCGAGAATAATAAACACGGGATTTTAAAATATGTTAAGTAATGATTAAATGAAATGCTATGCAGTTAGTTGTGCAGGTATTCTCTCGCCCGTTTATACAAAGTCGACTAAAATATAAGATATAATTTATCTACCGTTTGACATAAAAATATACTTTACATAATTGTGAAATCCTTAGAGAAAAATATCTATGTCAAACAAATAGATAGTATAAACATGTGTTCAAGTATTTGGTTTCTATAAACAATAAATTAAAGATTTAAATAGAGCCGGGAAGGATCAACTGTGATCAGTAGATATTGATGAAAAGTTTAATTTTCTAACATTTACTGTATATTTTCGATCACAATTAATCTTCTCCCGTATTCTAGAACAGTATGGCTTTTAAATCAACATGATTATAATCTAAATATAGTTTAAATTAATACACGATTTGGGCTAAAATGTCTCAAAACATTTCGTAGGTGGTTCTGGCGTGGAATGGTGTTTAAACCTGTCACATATAAAGTTATCATTATAAAAGAACGAGTAAAACCGAGCCGCTTTGTGATGCGTATTAAATGAAACGTCCTGAATGGACAAAGCCATCAGTACAATTGAAATTTGCGAATTGAACTGTAGGAATACCTACAGACATGATTTTGGACTTGGCATGTAGGCCCCGGACTTCACCAAAGCGCGGGTCGGAGAGGAGAAATGCGAGAATCAACCAATCACAATCCATATCGCATCCCTCGTCTCTCCTGTGATTGGATGAATCTTGCGCCTCTCCGCTCGTCTTCGTGGAGCACGGGCCTTACCGTCGATCGTTGAAAAGCTTTCCAAATCTCCGATTGAAACGAAACTTGTTTACAAAGTTAAGTTGACATGCAGACAAAATTGATGAGACTTTCAAAAACCGGAGGTTAGTATGCCAGATTCCTTTTAGTTCTGTAAGTAAGCAATCAAAATGTATTCGTGAGAACCACAGAAAGAAAACTACATCCCAGTCACTCACAATTTGCATCACATGTCCGTATAATACAGGTCGACAACGCGACGAATGACAGAAACTCCTTTTACATTATAATACAATAACAGCAGTGCTTTGAGTACATTAAGTAGCATTTTTTATAGCGTGATAACCAACCAACGGGAAGGCGCTACGCAAAAGCGAAAGCCTCCCGATTGGTCGGCTATCACGCGATCGTCCGCGATTGTCGACCCAAGTGGATATAAAACATCAACAAAAGGACACTACCGTATTAATATATGTGTACTAACTAATCAATATCGAGCACAATGCGTCACTCGTGTCACTCATATAGCGTCCTCTCGCTCGCACACTCTGTGACCGCGGTGTTGTCAGCGGTCAAATGTCCGGCACTTTAGAAACACGTCTTGGCATAATTTCTTAGTATAATTTTGTCAAATCTGTTTGTTTGGTTGCTCAATATTGTAGAGGCCGTTGACAAATCTGTGTGTATTTCTCTCGTTTTGAGTTTTTATGTGGAATTGATGTTGTGAGCCTGTTAACCATCAATGTTCACTTTCTAGCAATCTAGTTCACGAACATTTCTAGTGACATTGTGGCCATCGAATGTTGAAACCAACTTTTGGAAGGTGTCTTATGGAATTCAATCCACCAACTCATAAGGCATTTGGCATAGGGCTCCTTCATCATCATTTAGCTTCTATCCAGACCGAGACTCCGCCATTTTGACATCAATATCTACAACCGATGATTGTCAAGGCTCGAGTTCTGTGTGCGGGCTTTCTTAGTCTTGCGCTAGCACTGGTTGACGTCTGGCGGCGTGGGCAGGTACGGGTCCGCGCGCTTGTGCTCGATCAACGCCTTGACGGTTGTGGAGTCCGCGGGGAGTTCTGATTTCTTGCGTAGTAAGGGTTTGCTAGCGTTGTAGCCTTGTTTTCGGAGCTGTGGAGGAGATATTTGTATTAATAGAGTTGCAAACTGGTATACATAATACGCGATGAGGTATGATTCCGTTGTTTTTGGTCAAGGTATACACACAGAGACAGACGCCTGTATCAAATACTTGGCTCATGAGGCTGATTAGAGACCGCGTACCAGAATGCACCGGTTGCAACCCGCATGGTCAACACCTAACCAAGGTAGCAGAAGAGTTTGCGGGGGGGGGGGGGGGGGGGGGGGCAAGATCGGGAAAGATGGCGTGCTATGTAGGAAACCTATACTTTGGAACTGGTTGAAAAAGAGAGGGTGAACCCCGTTCGGTATATAGAAGTATTCGTTCATACCTCGTGCGCTTCCTGTTCTATGCGCTGGTACGTGAGGCCGCACAGATCGTCCTTGGGGTCGCCAGAGGCCACGCGCGCCTTCGCTTCTAATGCCTGCCATACTTCCTCACGTTGAATAAGGCGCTCACGTTCCCTGCAGGAAAGAAAAAAAGTAAGTGATTATAGCAACATTTATAAGAGCAATGATAAGAGTGAAATTACATTTGGCGGGCCTCTACGATTGTCTCTTTGTGACTTTCGCTATCGGCTTTTGATGCCCGCCGCATAAGCAGAGGATCACTATTGCCTGTTTCGGTTCGCAATTCTTAATAAAAGCATAAATCAAATCATCTGCACAACACACGCACACCCACACTCATACACACCATAACACGAGCCCAACAAATGCAAATGTTTTATTTGATTACTTTGTGTTCAGACCACATTACAGAAGCTCTCTAACGTGTCAATGATTATTATAATATTTTAATGTCTTAAATTCAATGTAACTAATTTAAATTTGTAAACTTCGCACTCCGGAGCCACAAGATACAAGCGATGCTTAGTTTGTGGCTCACCGATTATTTATTTATTTATTTATCTCAATCAACTAAGGATCACAGGTACAATTAAACACAATTCAAAATAATAAAATTAAAATCACAACTCAACACACAACACAACGACACAACACAAGACACAACATACAACACAACGACACAACACACAACGACACACACGACACAACTGTTTTATTTCTAATGATTTATAAACTGATTTTGATTTTAGATCAAAGATCAAGTATCACTTACTCCTGATTCATCTCCATGAACAATTTCAGCGCTTTGTAGACCAGTCCATGATATGGTCTTATTCCAATGGCTCTTGGTATCCCAGTACCTTCTACTATGGATATCAAATACATCAAGAATCACTTACTTCTGTTTCTCCTGTTTATACTGCTGCGTGCACTCGTCAAACAGCTTCTGGTTCATCTCCATGAACAGCTTCAGCGCGTTGTAGACGAGCCCGTGGATGGTCTTGTTCCAATGGCTCTTGGTGTTCCGGTACAGCGACGGGAACATTATGGGCAGGATGTGCGTCGCGTTGTCCGAGATCAGGGACATGATGTACTCGTTGTTCCAGTAGTATAGCGCGCGTTCGGCTACCTGGAAAGTGGTTTGTTGTTATTTATTTATCTTTTTCTTGTGTTTAGTGCCTAACCTGGTCATCATCATCTGCCTAGTCTTTTTTTTCTTTTAGCCTTTGCCTAGCTTTTTTTTTTGGGTCGGCTTCCAGTCTAACCGGTTGCAGCTGAATACCAGTATTTTACATGGAGCGACTGACTATGTGACCTCCACAACCCAGTTTGTACTAGGTAATACGAATGACAGCCGGGACCCAACGGCTTAACGTGCTTTCCTAGGCATGGAGTAAACTCGGTATGTGATGGGTGGTCACAGTCCAACCTAGGCAAGCAGGGCTTAACCTAAAGATCGATCCGAACAGCTGTTATTATTTAGCCACGAGCTCTTCACGAGTGCCTAACCTGGTGTCAGAGTTTAATGCCATCCATGGGCCTCGGACTTGGCTTTACATTACGTCGAGAAATATCTCCAAGGCATGATTTGGTTTGGTCCACGCAGGCTAGCTAAGATGGCAGTAAATGGTCACCTTTATAATTAATTAATTATACAATTAATTCTCCTCACACATTATGACACAACATTTAAATGAATACTCTTTGAGAAATATAGTGTAAAATGGATAGTCCATCATTGAAAAATAGACTATGAAAAGTGTTGAAGTTATCATGACAACTAAGAAAAGAACTGTTTGAGATCCTTTTTAATTTGATAATATTATCCGACTTATGAATATGATGTTTATTTAGGCACCCGATCTATCCGAAATACCTTTTCTAAGAAGTTCTCCCAATCTTATAAACCCTGATGATTCGCAAATGGTCATCTAGATAAATAATATATATGGAGTGTCTCAACATACCTGGAAGTGCGGACTGGAGACGCACTTGGCGAGCTGCTTGAACAGCGGGTCCATGATCTTCTGGAACTCGGCCGGCTCGATCACGTCCAGAATCTCCTCCATTTCATTGAGGAACATCACCTCTTTGGGTGAGTGCGTCTTCGGCCAGTATTTTAATAACGCCCTGGAAATTGGAAATCAAATAAGTATTCAGTGTTGACCAAGTAAAAAATGAATGCCCAGAGGTCGTCTTTTATCACCGACCGTTTTAAAAGGTTTTATAGACTGTATAGGATCACTTCCACATTTCATAAACGAGCATTGAGATTGTAATTTGTAAGTGAGTGAGTCACACAGATGAGCAACTGTAGTGAGGTATCTGAATATTGGAAGTAGTAGCTCATATTTCGTTGTGAAGGTTTGAGTGTGTCTTCTAAGCTTCAGTTATTTATATCGTTAATAATCCTAGGTTCCTTAAATACTACGTATTATCAAACTAAGTAACCCCACGCAAAAATTATTGCTGGGAAACGACTTTTCTTTTGTATAATCACGTTTTACGGTATAAGTAACTCAATGTAAAGCACTCGAAACTATGTGCTGATGGATGCTCGTTTGTAAACGGGTTATGGAGGTATTTAAAGTACAGTTATAACCTTGAAAACTAGTATTTAAAACAAAACTTGTGAAAAAATCTGTGTTCTCCAATATCTCCGTAACTGGAAAGTTGCCAGGTATGGCCCAGAACAAAAAAAAATAGCGCAGTGACGGGTTCGGCTTCGCTAGGGGTCTTTTTACCAGACTGCCAAGGAAGGGTTACGCTTTTCACCCATCATATCCTTTTAAAATTTTGACAAATATGCCAAGTGAAGACCCAGCATTAAATTAATGACTGATTTTTGAATCGCCAGATAACTTTTACCTCCCAAATGATTGAAATATCAACCCTAATTCTGCTATCAAATCAAATCTCATGATTAGTGTGGTAGTTGCTCTTTTCGCCAACGAATCCGAACATCACACACGAGTTTCAGAAACAGTCGGAAGTCACCATTACATTTGGATGTAAGTTTAGTTGTTCATAACTACATACCTAACAACAGGCTGCGTGAGCGAGGGGTCCTTTTCTAAGAACTGCACCACGCAGTACGCGAGCTGCGGGTGATACACTGACAGAGACTTCGCCTTGTGCAGCGGTAGTAATACCTGAAATTAATAACATAATAATATAATTAGAAAATAAACAACGCTTTTGAGTCGATCTTTAGGATAAGCCGTGCTTGCCTAGGTTGGTCCTGGGATGGGTGACCTCCCATTACATATATACTGAGTTTCTTTACTTCCTTACGTACTGAGTGTCATTTGTCACGAAAGTCTGACAACCAGTCTAATAATGGGTATCGTATTACCCAGTACTAAGTGAGTTGTGGTGGTCAGATAGGCAATCGCTCCATGTAAAAGACTGTCTCTCTGTGAGAGGGAGTGGGCCCAGTGCGGGTTGGTAAATGTGAAAATGTGCTCACCCTCAATAAGAACATTTTGTGTTCCTCCTTGAGCGGCAACGCGAACCCGTTGATGATGGAGCCAAGGATCTCCAGCAGCTCCGCGATGCCGTTGTGATGCTCCGTCTCGTAGATAAACCTGGATAAACAAAAAACATAAATAAATACATCATCATCATTCTCCTGCCCTAATCTCAATTTATTTTGGGGTCGGCGCCGCATGTCTTCTTCTTCCATACTTCTCTATTACTCGTCATCTCAGCAGTCACCTCCTTTCCGGCAATATCATACTTCACACAGTCCATCCATGTTCATCCAAGTCTATTGACATCATCCTGGTACAAATTTAGGCTCTGGACTGCCTCAAGTAATTTTAGATGAAAAATCTCATATCACTGCTTAACCTGGGAATTAAACCCATCCCAACTATTGCATAGCAAGTTTGCTATGTACACAAAATACAGAGAAAACTTAGTTAAATTATAACAGTTGTGTGTCTCACGGTTGTTCTAAACAGGGACAATATTAGGTACATTATGAAAAATTGAGATAAGGGCTGGAGACTGATGCTGATGAAAAACATTGGAATTTTATCATCAAAGAGTCGTCAACCACATTTTTACGGCGGATAAGGTCGATTCTTTACAATAATTCAAAAACATAAATTTATGTGGATATGACACTTCCGATCTGTGCGAAGGAAACGAATTTGAAATCTTCTAAGCATTTTCAGTCCGCGCCCGTACGTTATAGCATCGGAAATAACTCGTGAAGTAAGGACGTACATTTACATAGAAAGCGATTTCCACGTATACAATGCTGGATGTCGATGTTTCTAGTTAAGCAACTCGCTTTTAAATTGAACTGTTCAATTCACGCGTTGATCTATGTTTTTGTTGTTACAATGTTTGTAAGGGAATTGCTTCGTTTGTAGTTGCAAGAGGATACAATAAAAACAAGAATCAAGGCCTAAAAAGGAAATTGGTAGTAGCGAGTTATCAATATTGATCATATCACTTTGAAAGATAATTATGTCGTTACGAATGATATATTAGATGTCAGATGACGAAGCTGCACTATTATTGTACTAAAGGAGAATATATATAAGAGATATATTGAAAATCTTCTTTCTCAATTCTTTGAGGAATAAACTATCAAGATATAAATTCTCAACAAAATAATGTCGCCGCACACCTCTTCAAAATTTAACTTTATTAAATCTACACTAATATTATAAAAACGTAAAATTAATTCGTAAGTTTGTTTAAAGGAGGTAATCTCCGGAACTAATGATCCAGTTCTAAAAAAATTTTCACTGATGGAAAGATACATTATTCGTGGGTGCTATCCTTACTAATATTATAAATGCGAAAGTAAGTTTGTTTCGTTACCTTTTCACGCCTAAACCACTGAACCGATCATCCTGAAATTTTGCATATATACGTTGTCAGGTGTACAGAAACCGACATAGGGTACCTTTCGTCCCGAAAAAAAGAACTGTTCCCGAGGAAAACAACAATAACGTTCTAAGATAATAGATGGCGCCACGTGTCTTTCTAATCATGATTGAATTATATTATTACAAGCAGAGTACAACCCGAATTGATTGTCAAATTCTAAATTAACGCGAGTGAAGCCGCGGGCAAAAACTAGTAAGCTATAAATTGTTATTATATCATGCGTACGAGCCGAGCGAGCTGTCACAATTTTTGCGGACGAAGTCGCGGGTGAAGTGCTCGTATTACATAGAGCCATTTAAACATGTAAATAATGTATTTTAAACTACACCTTTAGCTTCATAATGAAGTGTGGACATTGAGTTACATGTTTAATTTTATCACGTGAATGAACAACGAGATGTAATTAGTTATTATTGTTCGTCACGTTTCCTCATACATAAATAGACCGCGGATCATTTGTCTTTTATGGACATTGGACTGTAGTTAAATCAAAACTATTCAAATGTATGTTATTGTGGTATAACGGATTATGGGTAGGAAATTATGGCTGAAAATTATAAATTTCATTGCTAATTTTATATGCGTATCCCTCGATATGTAAATAAAATGTACTATCACGGAAAATACCTATAAATTATCCTATAAACTCAAATAATTATTAGTTAGCCATGGAGCCTGGATTTGTGCTCGGTTGATGGCAATAGGCTCGCCCCAATTACATGGGATTTAAATATAACTGGCGAAATGTGGGTGTACTAATGGGTACACCTGGGTGTACAATAGGGACACCTCTGCCTAACCCTTCGTGGATTACAGGCGTGCTGTTCTGTTACGTTATTAGTTTTTCTCTATCTCCCTGACTTGTCCCTTATTTATGACATACATTTGTGAACAATCAGCTACACAGTAATTCGTTTCGTACATATAGGCACACATTAGGTAAATTTATTCTAAATAAATATATTTGTTCAAAGTACATGACAACAGTGATCCTGACGCACATCGATTCAGGATTGATGGTCCTGTATCGGTTTAGAAATCTACAGGGTGTAAGGGGGCAGCCCTCCGCAAACTGACAGGGTGCATTCAGCTCCTTATTTTGAATCATAATCCAAGGGAATTTTTCTCAGGAATTTTTTTTCATCGTTTTCAGTTTTACTCCTTAATTTCAATGAAAAATTACATTCTCTGTACACAGCGATTCAATTTTGCAAATAATACGGCTAAATCAAAAAACCAACAATGGATGTTGAAATACTCTAACGAACGAATGTATCGAAATCTGTCAAATGCAAGGGCTCACAGTACTAAAAAACTGTTCTCAGCATCAATTATTATGGGTTTGGTTTCCTGTGACCCGATGCTGCACATCGATAATACATGTTTTATTATAGTCGTAAAACAAACAATTGATACACGCCTTCTAGCACTTGAAGGAACTTCCGTGTTGAATGCAATCGTTATCAAAGAATCAGCCCTAATCGATCTATTGTCTTGCTATCTTTAGTCTTTGAATGAGGGTTTTGAAATTCATAAAAAAATGTGCTGTAATTCTTTTGGATTACATCTACAATTTATGTTCAAGATGCCAAATGAATACTGTTCGTTTCAAATTGCAGGAAAAACCTTATGAAAATACATAATACGTGTCATGTCATGATTAGCTAATTTATCATCCGTAAATATTGTTTAATGTTCGCTGTAATTAATTTATAGATAAATTCTACAACAATTATCTACCAATCTTTGTAGCTTGTTATGGATTTCATTAGATGATAAACACAAAAGCAGTTTAATGAAAACATATACAGCGTGGTACATAGCATCAGACTAAACAACTTTCTGTATGGGCCCAAAATCGTAATCGCGAAATATAATCAACTGTCCCTTACCAAATGTATTACACATCATTGTTGAACACATCTTTCTGATACACGCTTGTATAATACAGTCAACAGCAAACAGCCCTCTCAATTTTTTGTTAAAATTAAATTCATGCAAGAAATTCATCGTTCACTTTCGAAGTTGACCGTACGTGTTTAAATACCGCAGCGCCATCACATGCACATCGCCAAGACTTACCTATAGAACACATTATTGATTTGTTTCCGTATGTAGGCTCGGAGTACTAAGAACTTTCCGTATATCCTGTGTAGCGTCGTCTTTAGGAAGTCTCGTTCCCGAGGGTCTTCTGAATCGAACAGTTCTAGTAGCTGTGGACAACGAGAAGGTTTTTGTTAATACAAGTTAAACATATAAGACTAGTACCTGGGCGACCGAGCACTTCTCGGGTGAAAATAGAGAAAACGAATTTTCCAGATCAAATATGAGACTCAGCTGAACTGAACGTTATATAAAAAGAGTTTTATACAAATTGAAAATTATTAAATAAATATAGGTTCACCAACAGCTTGTGTGTACAACAATATATGAAATGAACGTTATACTAAATGTTATTAGAGCAAAAGAAGGTTATATGAAATAACATTAGATCACAAGAAATTAGGTTATTTGTTTATTAATAGCATATGAAAATTATATCTTGTGAACGTTATTTCAAGTAATATTATACTATCTGTTATTATGCAATATGTTACACACCCGTTTTCGAGAACGTTATTACAAATAAATACATACACAAATATTGCTCATTTAATAGTATAGGATAGGATAAGCATCTCAATAGTTATGTCATGTTCCAAGTCTACACTGGTTTTAAATATATTTGTCTATTTAATTGCTTTTATGCGGTGTACACACAGTGTACATTGTGTATAAAAAATTGCCTTTAAATATGAAAAAAATCACATTTTTTTCACGAGTTGTAAAAGGCGATCTAACCTCAAGTTTCTGGAAGCCTAATTTCCTGTTAAAGTTGATTGGTTTTTGTTATTTTAGTAATTCAATCACAGCACCTGCTAACACGCGATTTGATGTTCAGAGGCTCGACCACCACGCTTTCCAAACGAGGGAGCATGTCAAAAGTAGCAGCAGTAACGTTTTGGCTTGCTAGCTTGTAAATACCTAGCAAGAATTTTATGACTTTACCATGATCATTAGAAGGATCATGATTTATGATGTCAAAATCGTTCATTGAACTATAATGGGTGTAAAAGTATCCTTAACGAAGCCGAAATGCACTTGTTCTCCCCGTCCTTGCGATTATTTTTTTGTTCTAAACCATACCTGGGAACCTTCTAGTTACGGAGATATTGGTGGTCAAAGTTTCAAATTTTTCAAAAGTAAAAAAAAATTACAAGTTTTTAATGTTATATTAATTTTAAAACCTATGCGACCTCCATACTATTCAATGCAGCCATCAGCACGATGTTTTGAGTGCGTTACATTGAGTCCTACCGTGAAACTATACAAACAAAATTTCACCCCAAAAAAAAGTCGTTTCCCAGCAATCATTTTTGTTACTCAGTTTGATGTATAGAATGCTTTGTTGACGGCTTCGTGAAGGGTCCGTTTCCGTTTTTACCATATTCCACCGTATTCCTGGCTTCTTATTATTACAGTGTTTCTAAAATAATTACTGTAACCCAGTTTTTAAAATTCTTTCTTTGAAATAAGAAATTGTTTGTTTACAAAATAATGTAGACATTTGATCCCCTAACACAAAAAAGGCTCAGATAGTACAAAGGTGACCTTGTTAGTGCGTTACTTTTTTCCACTATTAACATTCAACACCTTTCACCACAAAAAGGAGGTTTCGTAAACAAGACTAAATGAATAGATCAAAGGGAAAAGGAGTTTGTATTCACATGATACACGTCGTAAACAAATTGAGTATTGCGATGAAAGATTCATTGAAATCGATCATGTAAGGCTGTGTCCTCAAAGAACGCAAATAGCGGGAGCGCGAGTGGCGAGCGTTTATTGAAGCTGACTTTAATTAGAACTAATAGTGGCATATAAAAGAATAGCAGTTAAAAGTAAATAAAGTCGGAGGAAAAGCCGGCAGGGTTAGACGTTTTAGAAGTTTTTGGAAGGTGTAGCATATCATTTAAAAGCTTGAGTACGTTGGAAATATTTAATCTGTATTTTTTTTTAAGTGCGCAGCTTTTCCTACTTCCACATCCAAAAAACGCTTGCGCAAAAAAAATCATCAACGCATTTGTATAGAATCAAGTCCTACTTACATAACGAACAGATATGATGCTGGGGAGTTTATTCCAAGCCCCGCGTGCGAGGCATCTCATAAATATTGACGTTCAAAAAGTGCTGATTGTCAGCCCAACTTGAATAAATGACACTTGATTTGATTTGTCAAGAGCTGTCCGCTACCGCTCTGCTACCCGCTGTCGTTGTCGACATGACCTTATAGCTCCCATGAGTGGGGTAGGCACTTATACACATGTTGAAGTTGATGTCTGCATGAGGAGGTTTATTGCATGCGACGTTTGTTATTGATTTTTCGTATCTATTTACGACTTCTGTTGACTTGATACAGCTACATACTGAATTACTGCACGCTATGTGATACGTACAACTAAGTACGATGGGTCTTATGGAGTATCATATTAGTTTAATGAAATTTATGAGGTAAAACTCAAGTTAACGATATTGTTACTACAGATTGTTTCAGAGTTTCTTCAATTAAGAGATTGCCACCGTTAAAGGGTTTCACTTATACACATTGCTGTTTGTGTAATTAACCGAAACATTAAAGAGGCGAGAAGTTTATTTGAGGAGGTCCCGGGTTCGATTCCTGGGTCAGGCAAATTGTTATTGGGTTTTTCCATCAGGAATTTCTCAGTAACAGCCACGGAGTCTGGATTTGTGCCCGGTTGATGGCAATAGGTTCGCCCCCTATTACATGGGACTTAAACATAACTGAAATGTGGGTGTACTGTTAGGTACACCTCTGCCTAACCCTTCGTGGATTACAGGCGTGATGTTAAGTTATGTTGATACGGTTAAAAGTTCTCAATAGTGAACATGTAGCTGTAAATATGCAGGAAATTGTGAGTTTTACAGTATTTGCTAACGTACTCATATAAAAAAACGGAACGTAATCTACAATCTAAGAAAATTATACAATGAATTTACATTCCACATTTTCTACGGTGGAATTATGTTTTATCATTGTAAATCAATTTAGAGGCGGAAAAATTGTGTTGCACATTCTTAGAATTTCACACCTTGTTGAGCGGAAAACTATTGTTTCTACCCACTGTAAAGTGGAACTGCAAATTATTCAAGGAATTTATTTAAAAGAGACCGATTTCAATTTTAAAAGAGACCGATACCTTCAATTTCTTTTTTGAACTATGGCCAACAGTGGGACAATACCAAAAGGTTGATTAAAACTTTTTTTAACTTTCGTTATTTTTTCCAAAATATTGATAAAACAATATGGGATGTGCTAGAGAGAGCGACAGAGAGATTGAGAGACAGGAACGGAGAAGGTTGGAGGCCTTTGCGACTGGCAAACGAATATAGAAGATATTAACAAACGTCAAATACGAGACTGAAGACTATCTTATACGCATTTTGAGGAGTGCTCTCTAGCCACTCCTCAAAATGTGTATCGCATCTCTTGGCGCCACAGAGCCCTCACTTTCCACCTGACGTAGGTCCTCAACGGACACGGTTGTTCCGGGAGGTTCCTGAACCGAATCGGGCGGGAAGAATCGCCCGGGTGTTACCATCGTCCGGAGGACACGGTGGAGCACACCGTGGAGGTCTGCACCGCTTGGGCGGAGCACCGCCGTGTCCTCATAGCGGCGCTTGGCGGCAGCGACCTCTCGCATCCGGCCCTTGTCCAATCCATGGTCCGGAGCGAGAGGGTATGGGAAGCCATTACCTCTACAATATTTCCTTGACTTGACCATTATTTCCAGTTCCTTCCGCAATTCACGGGGGTATGACCTAATTTGCTTCAAATATAAGCTACATTAAATTCATAAGTCATGTAGTCAAAAATCCCGTAACAGTACGCATGAGGTCTCTCTCAGCCAATCAGGCCAGGACGACTGGCAGCCATTGATAAATCAAAAAGGCATATAAATCACTCAGCAAGCGTGGATTGCTCCCAATAACGCGATCAAGGGCGACGGATGAATGTAGGCAGAATTGCTTCTTACATTATATTCAGTGGAACGTGTTTATTATATGTAGTCGGATACGAACGCATAAAAGAAAAACTTAACTGAAAGAATCTAACGAGTGTAGGTTACATTACATTGCAGTAATAGTTATAAAGGGTGTAACAAGACCCTTAACGAAGCCGAAAGGCACTTATTCTCCCCGTCATTGCGATCATTTTTTTGATCTAGACCATACCAGGGAAACTTCTAGTTGCGGAGATATTGGGGGTCAAAGTGCCAACTTTTTCACATTTTTTTAATGTAAGATTTTTACTTTAATTAAACACCTCCCGTACTATTCAATCTATTCATCTCCAAATGAATGATGTAACCAAGATTTTGATTGAAAAGAGTGTCCATGGAGTTTCTTGCCCATTCTTCTCCAAAGAGATCTACGCCTTGGAATGGGCAACTACAGTACTTTCACAAGTTATTATGCCTTGTGTCTGTGACTGTAGCTTCGCTTTCTTTGTTTTTTGTGACATTCAAAAGTGCCTGTAATGGTCTAATTGAAATAAATGCTTTGAGTTTTTACCTCCGTACTATTCAATCCATCCATCCGCACAATGTTTTGAGTGCGTTACATTGAATCCTATCATAAAACGTGATTTCATTTCATAAACGTGATCTTGCTAGGTGTCCTACCGAAGTCCTTTTGAGTTTCATAACGCGATTGTCAATATCGAACACCTTGTACGTCTCCGAATTTCGACGATTGGAACTCGTGGAAAAATTGTTCAGTTTCATGATCTGAGAGACCCAACGAGAGGTTATGCGTTTATTCTGTTACCCACTGTATACATAAGCTATATAATACAGAGTTCAATTTGTCAAAGCAATTACCGTGGTATAAAGTTGATGGAGCGAGAAGCGTAATTTCCAATGGAGCTATTGTAGTAACACAATGTAATTTATTAATTGGCCGAGTCACTGGTCTACGTGCGACAGTTGTTTCCCAGCTTATCATATTTATAGTGTTGCAGGGTTTTTTCTGCAAGGAAATTCGTAGTACAATGAAGTTTTTCTACTGTTAATGCTTTTGTTTTTCAGGACAGAGAAGATAAAATTGAACTTTGAGAAATGTCATTTTGGAGTTTGGCGCGAGCAATACGACGAATCGCAGTCAGGGTATCGTATTACCCAGTAACTGGGTTGTGGAGGTCTGCTAGGCAGTCGCTCCATGTAAAGTACTGGTATTCAGCTGCATCCGGTTAGACCTGTGGCAGATCCCAAATACTTGAGAAAAAGCTTAAACAGATGATGACGTTGGGATCAGCTTCCAGTCTAACCGGATGCAGCTGAATACCGGTATTTTACATGGAGCGACCTCCACAACTCAGTTAGTATTGGGTAATACGATACTCCTTGGAAAGACTGATTGTAACACTTTCGGGATAATGTTTACCTGTAACGACTGTCAAATATCTACAAATGACAGCAGGGACCAACGGCTTAACATGCTTTACGAGGCACAGAGGAAACTAGGTATGTGACGAGTGGTCACGCATTCACGGACCAACATAGACAAGCGCGACTTAACCTAAAGATCAAAGAGTGGCTGTTGTAAACTAGTCAGGAGCTCCTCTCTGCTGAACCCAACGAAGTTTGTGAATAAGCCTAGGCAGATGAAGTCCTTTGGTAGACTTCTATAGCATAACCAATCAGCCTGTAATGTTCCCACTGCTGGGACAGGCCTCCTCTCTATGTCAGGGAGTGGGTTGTAATCCACTACGCGGGCCCAGTACGTGTTGGTAGGTATCCCTTCAAATTTTTGGTTCTAAGACATGCCAATCTCACGATGTTTCCTTCACCGTTTCGAGAGCAGTGGTGATGGAACTAATTACACAAAGTAATGCGCCTGCTTGGATTCGAACCCACTCGTGAGTAAAGCCGTTACGACTGGGCCACCACTGCTCTTTCGTTTGGTTGCTGGTGATTGTGAACTCCAAAAACTAGTTCAATGCTTCACACAGTCAATCCATTGTTTCTTTGGCCTTCCTTTACTCTTATAACCATCCACATTCATACTCAACATTTTCCTCGTTCCTCCGCATCACATGTCCATACCACGATAACCGATTACCACACAACTTTTCAGTCAGGTTAGGCACCAACCACAAGAAAAAGTAGGAAAGAAGTAATAACATCGGCGAAAAATGCTCCATTTACATTGTAGAAGTTTCTACCACACCTATGTTTTGAAGCAGCAGTTACTATAAATCAATCGCTAAGCGGAATTGCTTCCAATAACAGACTATCAAGGGCGAGACGAACGATGGCGAAATATACACTCACGACCAATGAAATGTATACACTATGCAAAATTCAAGTGATTTTCTTGTCAAATATCGTGAGATAATACTTATTTCGTAATAGTATGGTTTCCAAAAAAAGTTTGTGGTAATCGGTTGTCGTGGTACGGGCATTGGCCATGTGATGCGGCGGAATGAGGAAAATGTCGTGAGGAAGACCAAAAAAACGATGGATGGACTGTGTGAAGGATGATTTGGCACGAAAGGTGTCTGATGAGATGAGTAATAGAGAACTATGGAGTAAGACATGCTGCGCCGATCCCAAATGAGTTGGGATAAAGGCATGAGAATGAGTATGGCTTCCAAAATGCCATGTTCTAGAAAACGTAAAACGTTAATCAATACAGTACGAGAAAAGTCACTTTTAAAAGTTGCTTCGTGTATACATATAAGTGCTCGAGACTGTATACATATAATGTACATATCTATGAATATCAGTCGTTATAGAAAATAAGTCTGTTGTTCATGTCAGGCCAATACAGTACGAGAAAAATAACTTTTAAAAGTTACTTCGTGTATACATATAAGTGCTCGAGACTGTATACATATCTATGAATATCAGTCGTTATAGAAAATAACTCTGTTGTTCATGTCAGGCCATTTGACAAAGCAATTACCGAGATATCTAGTTGTTCCAGCGAACTATGTCATTTTCTCTGTTGTTATTGAAAGTAGGTATTTGTTTTATGTTTTCTTTGTTATTGTGATACTTCTTCATGCCCTTTCAGTTTGACTAATAAACATAAAATTTTGCAGGTCTTCTGGCAGAAATTTCTTAAGAAATAAGCAGTACCTATGTACTCATATATTATAATGTTGTTTTCCTGTGTTGTCTACTGTGTGTACATACATAAATAGTAAAATAAATAAATAAATAAAATCGCTTTTCCGTAAGTACGTCCTAGTCTAACTAAGGCAAGGCCAGGCACTTATCAACGCTTATTTTTTGAAGTTCCAAGTCGTTTCTTGACGGTTTTGAGGTGAACGCCTATCTGCATCATATAGACTCGACGATACTCCTTCGCTTTGTAATTCCCAGTATAATTAATTTTCATTATTAACAACATACACCAATACAGACTCCGTGGCTGTTACTGAGAAATTCCTCATTGCAAAAACCCAATAACACGTTGCCCAATCAGGGAATCGATCCCAGGACCCCATGCTCAGCAGTCACACTTGTGACCACTACACCAACGAACGAACGAGGCAGTCTTTTGTTATCAAATAACGCATAGTTGTCCCACTTTCTCTATTGATCTTTAAAAAGGCATCCGTAATCATCACTGATAATCTATTGTGTTCTCCACTATCTCTATTGATAACACTTGTAAACAATCAATATTGACGTCATTACCATAGATAAATAAAGAAACCTAAAAGTGTAGTGAAATAAAAGCGTCTAATTTCATCATTATCATTACAGCTGGACATAGATGTGTACAAGGTACATTTACAATTGTACACCAACACGCGTAGCATGTCCACCGTAGAAACGGTTCAACAAAAGAAATCTGTCATTTTGTCGATTCTTCCGTCGACAAAACCCGTTTCTAGTTCAAGTGTCCCACATCCACCGGTCCTGATGCGGATTCATGCGTCTTTGACCTTATAATCTGTATTTATAAAAATCAATGTCTGTCCGTTCGTTCGTACCCTGTAGACTCCTAAACTACTGAACCGATTTACATAAACCAAGGGAAGGTTTCTGAAAAAAAGTCATTGCTCTCATGGCAGAACTAGCTACTAATAAAAAAATGTTTCGTAATAAGATTGAAAAGGTGATAATTTTAGTTGGTCGAAAAGGTGAGTTGAGGTAAGGCTCTACCCATGAGGATTCTGAAGGTCATGCAGCGGCACTGACCTAACTATTTTATAACTATTTCCGGTAGAAAACTGCCTCTGTAGATCAGGGGTCGTCCATTAATCACGCATTTTTTAGCAACTTTTTAACCCACCATGGTGATACGTGGTGAGGTTTTAGCCTAACCTTCCCCACTACCCAAAATCGCGTGTAATTTTTCGGTACAAAGTATATATAAGTTGTAAAAAATTCAGAATACTATCTTTAAATACAGGTAAATAGGTATAATCTAATTTAATTCTGGAAAATTAAGCACGGTGATAAAAATGTCAAGGTCACGCACCGCTTTTCGGTTTAGAAATCAGGCGTTCAAAGAAAAAACAAATACAGGTGATATCTGACTACAAAGTGTGATATATCGAGATTTTTTCAGAACCCCCTCCCCCCTTTTCGAGTCTCACGTGATTAATGGACGACCCCTAACATCCAACAAGACAAGATAACAAGAATCCGTTCGGGTGCTTTGACTTTGAAGGGTACCAAACTGACATAGACTAGCTACTTCAATTTACAAATTCACTAGCAAAACTTCTCAGACGCGTTGGACGAAGTTTACTGACATGCACTTCACACACTACACCTCGACCGAACGAAAATAAACTTTATTTCAAACACTGTAACTACTAACCTGTAATACAAACTTCTGGTCGATATATTTCTTGGCGATGTTGGGCTGGAAGTCTGGCGACTCCAGCAGCCGTAGGAACAGTTCGTAGACCAGCTGGAGATGTGGCCAGGCCGCCTCCAGCGTGGGCTCGTCTTCCTCAGGGTCAAACTCCGCACCATTCGGGTTTGAGGAGGGCGGTAATGTCCGGAATAGGTTTATCGCGAACTGTGGGCAATGGAGAAAGGATTCATTAATTTTTGCCGTAACTGTTATTATATGTATAAAAGAATTAGGCTTCTGCCGATAAAAAGTAGCATTTTGAATGCAACAGTTTCACATCTTTTGTTAATGTTTGTAAGTAAGTAAAAGTTAGTCGGGGAGCCATTACCACTGGTCCACTTATGCTCGAAAAAAATACATTTAAAATAAGCTAGTCCTTTGGATATCAATAAAAAAATATAGTGAACCCACAAATAAATTGTCCATAATTATGTTTTTTTTTTTAATACTATATAGGCTTGCGTTTGGCCGCAAGTCGCCTCATTTGAAGCGATGATGCGGCCTAGGGTGGAGCTTGCCTAGAAGAAAATAATTCACTCGAACTTTAAATTCATCAATATGTCAAAATTGTAATATTTGTAGAGTAAACTAACTATCAAAATTAACTTTTACTAAATCTCCACTCACATATAGCATCCTCACTATTCTCTCTAGACATGTTCATTGTCAATTCATAGACAATTTGTCAAGAGCCAATCAAAACCTGTAAATAATTCATTCGGAGCAGTTTTGCCAATTTATCCAGTATTTTAACTTATTTTCCAAAGACAAATATGAATAAAAATACATTGTACACGATATATTAAATATTAACCATATAACCTATATAAATAAATATTTCCGGTAGACACCTGAAGACAATCGGAAGTGGGGTTTCATAAATAATTCCCTGAACAAGACCTTGACCTTACGAGTGTTCGGAGGCCTTTACTAATAATAAATGATAGTGACTTTTGTGTTGCTGTCCTTGATCTATTAAGGACCGTCGCCCACGCCATAGATAAGCATTTTCTTGGATCATTTTCCCTCTCTGGCACTTAGAATTGCAGCTCACTAACTTGAGAAGTCCAATCGCTCGTTAAAGTGCTTCCGATGCGAATTAATGCGGATTCTTGTAATCTTCTCGCTCCACCAAATGACGCCTCTACGTGACAGAATGAGATAGAGATACTCGAAAACGCTGACCTGTGCATGCAAATGTGAATTTACCCTTAATAAAAACGCTTCTTCACCGCTGCTATCGCGCGATAAGTCACATTTGCAACGCGCGGCAGGCTATGCAACGTGCGTCGTTGCTACTGCGTCGATAAATTCGCGCTTCAGCTTCGCTACTGTATCGATGTACGTGCGCGACTGTTTCTGACATATCGGGGTAACGAGGAATTGAGAACGGTGCAAGGGTCCCGCGCGTTTCTATCGCGAATGAACCGTGACAGTATCGCGATAGTAGCGAGCGATATAGAATATTATAATACTAGCTTATGCCCGCGGCTTCGCCCGCGTGGAGTTCGGGAATTGATCACGGGATCTTACTTCTGGGATAATAAGTAATCTATGTATATATAGTAGATACATGGTTTTATATACTTGCTTATAACTTGCAAATATTAGTTCATAGTAGGTAATATCAATTAGGTACTTTTTTTTTTTTTTTTTTACGGATGGGAAATCATCAAATGACTTCTCCCGCTCTGGGTGGAGTGGGAGGGAGTGTCAGACTCTTACTGACTAAAACCCATCCATGTTCCTTCATTGCCCTTTGTGTTCCAGGGCCACGGTATCTCTTTCGAACAGTCCCGCAGCCCCGGCAGGATCAATTAGGTACTTTACATATTATTATGTGAAAAATTGATACCTTGGTTTGAGATTGGACACCGGTGACGAAAATCAAATGATTAATTAGGCATCTATTTATAGACATAACACTTTTACATAATATTTAAAATCAATGTCGCGTATCACGAACCAACGCGAAAATCGGTGGAATAAACCATAATATAAATTACAGACGGTCGTCTACCTCAGAAAAATCCTACCTACTTACTTAATAGGTAAATACTCCCGCGCCCCGTACGCCCCGCGCAACACTGCGCGCCATGCGCCCGTCTAGGTGAGCTTCGAAGCCCTATTTGACTCTGTTGGGGGATGATTTTGATTTTGGAAAAAACTGTGATACACGTATCTCATAATTTTAATTGAAAACCATGTATACAAATTTCCAAGGCAATCGACTCAGAGAATAAAAAGTTTCACAGAATATTAAACACCCCATTTCACCCTCCAAGGGGTGGAATTAAAAAAAACTGTTTCTTAGCGGATACTTACTTTTCACAAAGAACGCACCCTCCAAATTGTATGTCTCTAGAACCAGCCGATTGGGCTATGCATTGATGTATCAGTCAGCCAGTCGATATTGAATTCTTAAATTGGGGGATGATTTTGGAAAAACTGCGATACGTGTATCTCATAATTTTATTTGAAGAGTATGAACACAAATTGTCAAGTCAATCGACTGCGAGAATAAAAAATTTCATAGAAAATTCAACACCCCATTTCACCCTCTTAGGGGCGGAATTTTGAAAAACCCTTTCTTAGTGAATACCTACTCTTTACAAAGAATACACGCTCCAAATTTCATGTCTGTAGAACCAGCGGATTGGGCTGTGCGTTGATATATCAGTCAGCCAATCAAGACATTAATTTTTTAAATTGGGGGATGATTTTGGAAAAACTGTGATACACGTATCTCATAATTTTATCTGAAAAGTATGTACACAAATTGTCAAGTCAATCGACTGCGAGAATAAAAAATTTCGTAGAAAATTCAACACCCCATTTCACCCTCTTAGGGGTGGAATTTCGAAAAACCCTTTCTTAGTGAATACCTACTCTTTACAAAGAATACACGCTCCAAATTTCATGTCTCTAGAACCAGCGGATTGGGCTGTGCCTTGATATATCAGTCAGCCAATCAAGACATTAAAGTTTTAAATTGGGGGATGATTTTGGAAAAACTGTGATACACGTATCTCATAATTTTATCTGAAGAGTATGTACACAAATTGTCAAGTCAATCGACTGCGAGAATAAAAAGTTTCATAGAAAATTCAACACCCCATTTCACCCTCTTAGGGGAGGAATTTCGAAAAAGCCTTTCTTAGTGGATACCTGCCCTTCACAAAGAATACACCCTCCAAATTTCATGTCTCTAGGACCAGCGGTTTGGGCTGTGCGTTGATATCTCAGTCAGTCAGTCAGTCAGGACTTTGAATTTTATATGTATAGATTACTATAATAATATTAGAATATTTAAGTATGTAAATCATATGTATTTTAATGCATAAATGAAATATAATATACGAGCTTATTGTTAGGAGGTTCCTCTCTCAAGAGCCCTGACCACCGGTAGCTCGGACTCTGTTCCCTACTATTTTTTATATTATCCAGGGTGGAAGGGACAAAAACCAGCTGTATCCTACAAAACTGCAATACCTACACGGTCAAAATGTATGAAACAGCTGACTTTTTTTAATTAGGTACCGACGAAAAATTGATATGTGGTTAAAATTTTCAAACAAAATGTAAAAGTTTAAAAAGAAAAGTTTTTTGCAATTTCTGACTTTTTTAGTACGCCAACGAGGGTGGGTCCCATAAAAGTTTTTAATCAGTATTAGAAACAGGATCGATTGGCATCAAAAAATATTGTAAATAATGGCCATTTTCTTAATAACTGTACATTTTTATGAAAATCTGTGAATGGGGAACAAAATTTTACGAAAAATAATGGATAGTCTCCTAAGACCATTTTCGTGTAGCTGCAACAATTAAGGAAGTTCCCTTTACTGCCGTTGTCGTTTCCGTCCTGTATGTAGTTCATAGATCTGAACGTTAAAAGACACAGTAGCCTCCGGGTTTGTTTTGGTGTTTCTTCTCAGATCTCTCAGTAGTCGGATAGGGAACACCGACTCCATAAATGTAGTTTTAAAATATAAGTAAGTAAGTGTTTTTACAAACAATCTACAACATGAATATCAATTATCTATTGAAAATATTTTAATCGATAATTTAACAAGCAAACCAGCGACCAAAACAAGATCAGATCGGCACACTAACACACATTTTCTGCGACAGACAAATAAAACAAAAACGAAAATCCGACATTCGGTTCTTTGTTTTACTTAGAAAGCCCGGACGGAACCCTAAAAAGTTCCGTAAACAATTTTCCTTTGTTCAGTGCATTTAAGCGTGAGAAGCCTCGGATGCTTTACAAAGAAAAATGTAGGGTAGTTAAAGAAAAGTTGAAAGTAAATGAATGTAGCTATTTTGAGGGCGGCCGGGACATTCTTGGTCTTTGAAAACAATTCGTGTTTCGTGAAGCGAGAGCGCAAGGGACTCACAGTGTTCGTTGTTGCGTGATTGACTCGAAATTAAGGAGATTCTACTGAACATTCTAACAATGATATTTATGTTATAATTATGCTCAGATTGACACTGACAAAGAGAGGCCTCTGCCCAGCAGTGGGTGAAGACGGGCTATGGCTGATGAGGAATTAGGCTCGAAAGACCATTACTTCAGAGTCACGATATATCAATATTTGTTTAGCAACGCTTATTTCTAGATTCTGCCACAAGGTTGAAATTAAATTAAATTCAAAAGTCTATATTATAATTAGACTTTTGATATATTTTTTAAAAATTTAATAAATTCCGCGAATTAAAAAAAAAACAACCGATTTCCAAAAACACAAAAGTAATAACAACATATGAATGTAAATAAGTTTCGGAAGTCAATCAAAATCAAACAAACGTTAAGTACCCACATATTTCAAATAGTTAACAGCGGGGGGGGCAGAAATATCACCCTCCTTTATATGGCATCGCACGAGCTTCTACCAAATGAGAAGAAAATCACGACGAAGTCTGAGTTTATTGTAAAGGATGCGGCGACTATCTTTATCTAAAAATATCATCCAGAGAATCAACCCTCACAGCATAGCGAGAAGCGAGCCATAGATTAAAAATATTTCTTGCAAGGAACCCCTTACAACGTCTGAAGCGTCTTATCTATGTCACTACGGGGCCAATCTGGAATCTTGCCGTGCAAGCTAAAGAGCTGTCGCCAGGCTTATCAGTTACAAAGGCGTTAGTTTAGTTATAGGCGCTGTAGAAAGTAGCTAGGTACTGACTGACGTTCAAGAGCTGATTGAATCTTCACAGGACGTGCTTCATTAAGTCTAGTCTATCACAGTAGGTACATTTTTAGGTAGTGATGTCTATGGGGAAAGTCTACACCCAATGCTGCTTTTACCAAGAACTTAAATTACAAGACTTGTGTTTAATATGTTAATAACAAACACTTAGCGGTTAATATGTTCGACAAATCCTTACTTTGTTACTTTTGCAATTATTTTCCACATATTAACAGTTGTTGGCAATGAGTTCTCCTATCTTAATGATATCTAAATGTGTGTAACGTTATTTCATTAAACGTCAATGAAAAAAAGAGGGGTTTTGGTTTAACGTGGGTATCTGTGTGTCTGTCTGTGGCATCTTAGCTCCCAAACGGGTGAACTTATCTTGATTCAGTTTTTTTGTTTATTTAAAAGATGACTTGATTCAATAGGACCTGGCATCTTAGCTCCCAAACGGATGACTTATCTTGATTCAGTATTTTTTGTTTAAAAGGTGATTTGATTCATATAGTACCTACTTATTACTTGCATAATAAACAATTTTCTTGTTAAACTTACCATATTAACCGCCTCCGGGTATATAGGCTCAGTGATGACGCCCCTCTGTGAGGTGACGTACTCCACCATCTCGAGGAGGGCTGCCCGCTTGACCTCCTTCCACTTGAGGTCTGACAGGGGCTCGTCGGCGAAGTCGAACAGCAGGCAGCATTGCTGCAGCTTCTGTACGAAGAGCTGTTCGCGCTCCGCCGCTGGTGCATCTGGGGGAAGAAAGCTTTGGGTTATTTTTTGTATGTGGTATCCTTGGTTTCAAAGGACACGTCACTGATAGCACTGATACTCTTTTTGTTGTTAAAAGGTTAGTTTGGTGGTTTGTCAGTAGTTTTCATTTTAATAGAGAAAATAGTTCCTACTTAAGTAAATGAAACATTAGTACAACACTTGAAAATTGCTCTGTGTAGATAAATAATTTAGAATGATTGAGATTTAGCAATTGTGAGAAATTTATAGTATCATGAAGCATAAATTAACATTCCTGTGTATCTAACTTTAAGGTCTAAAGTATCTGCATTTAAACAAACTCGATTTGGTTACATAGGAAGCTCTGAAAACCTCTGCACCTGGACAGCAAAACTAAGTTTATTCGAAACGAAGTTCCCCGTACCTATCTAACATAATGTTACTACAGGAACAGCTTTTATCATGCCATTCAAGAGAAATAGTTGCGTTGAGCTTTGAGTCTGTCCCAACTGAAAGTTCTTCGTGTTTCAAATTCACAACACATTACTCGCTTGGAGTGAAACTTTGAAGCGTGGAATAATTTGCTGTCAAACTAGTTCCCAAGCTGAACCACTAAATTAATATTGAATTAGGAGTTCACCAAGGCGATCTAAGGTTACCTACGGAGATTCGTTTTCTATAACACAAGTTCAACCTCAATTGAACCTGTTAACAAATCAAGCTATACAAAACCAGTTTATGCGGATCTGATTTGTACGGAAATCTATGCTAACCGAGGCCATGTTATAGTGGAAATGTACAGCTTGATGTGTTGCCGTGTGTACATAACACAACGACACGCCGCGCCACATAACATAATCTCCATATCATAATCCCTGAAGGGTTAGGCATTAGTGTACCTTAAAGTACACCTTTACTTCGCCAGTTATGTTTAAGCCCTATGTAATAGGAGGCGACCTGCGAGCCCATTTCCATCACCCGGGCCTAATTATACAGATTCCGGGCGGCTACTTAGAAATTGCTCCTTTTTGCTAATTAATTTCAATGTTGACTTATCAGTTTTCTGCTTACTTATCTGTATAACAACAGACACTTGAGAATCTTGTGTTAATGTGGTATGTCATGAAGGAATTCGAGAAATTTATTCCGGATTTAAAAACTGAAACTTCCAGTGCGTTCAAAGCCAAAAGCACCCGGAAAAACTCAAAAAATGCGAGGATAAATACAAAACGAAGGCGCCCTTTACTTGCGGGTTGGCTAAAGTATTCAAAGATTTACGACTCAATATTCAAGCAAAAAGGACAATAGTTTACGCAAAGAGACAGTTCTGCCGACAATTCAGTGCTTCGTTTCGTAATAAATTTGTCACCAGTACCAGACACCCCTCCAAGGGGGCCGGTGAGTTATATCCTAAATGCGTGCCCCGCAGAAACAAAAGGGGACTTTTTAAACTTGGTGCGTAAGTACAGGGTTCAAGAAAAATGGTAGTAAAAACCTCGATTTTTTCGTCCGTCGTCGCCCAATTTCGTGGGAGTGTGAAAGCCGCAAATTAGTGGCGGCGTCCTCGAAATAGCTTTGCGTTTTTCGCGTAATCTGTGAGTAGTATCAAATGAGGGGTGTGAAGAAGTTTATTGGTAGTGATCTGAGAATTCTACGGATTCTAGAACTCTAGCAGTAGATTTCAAAATTCATATGAATATCTTGTGAAATTTTCTTCGGTTAGTAAAATATTTTCCCCCGATGAAACTCTGGTTTACGGGGCTAAAAACATAAACGTGGTTGCTTTAGTAGAAGTAATGTTTATCTTTAGTTCAATTGTAATGTCGGTTTATCTTAGTTTTTTCAGGGTAAAACGATATCAGCATGAGGTCACGAATGTCAACAGACTTATGCTGGGCTTAGATAAATATTTAAATTTAGTTAGCAGTTCATCCTCATATTAATGTAAAACTTGTACTTTAACAATGGAACAACCCAGCCATTATCCTTTGTTTATGTGATTATGTTGAAGAAATTTTACAACCACGAGTTGTAAAACACTGTTAAATGCCGCACCTAAGCTTGCATATAAACAAACACGTTTCCAAATGACAAAAACATTAGTAATATCAAAGTCTTGAAGACAGACTATAAACATAGTGTTTATGATGATCTTGATGAGTTTAAACAGACTGCAGAAATAGGCAAATGACCTCGTGCCGCTAATTTCGCTCATTAACGTCTATAACAAAAAGGCCGCTTGGTAGCAATTAGGCAGCTCCCTATTATCGTGCTGCATGATTTGTTGCTTGTTGCGGTGCAGCGCAAGGACGTCGCAACGTTTCCCATAGCACACGTACAGCACAGGGCCGACCGCTGGCCGCCGATGGGTCGATATATTTCTGCGGCGTTTTCGCCATTTCCCCCACGTCTATACTACATGTACGCATAAGATAGTCAATCACTAGTTTCAGTGCTTCAGCCGCATTGTTTCGGTCGGCGAGGCTGATTAGACTCTTCAAGGCTGACAGTGACGAAGTGTGGGCGACTACTATGTAGTAATCGCTACTACAACGTAGTTTATCTGCGTCGTACATGATAGTGTATTGAAAATGTCTTCTTCGGCGCAGTTCGATATGTTTCCTTCTTCCTTCAGTAACTAGGTATAAACCACAAATAGACGCGGCCATTTCACACGCGGATGCCATAAATTAGCCAAACATTGGAGGTGGTTTGTAAACAGAGATTAGGAGTTGCCTTCTGGGGTCGCCGCATTTGATGTCCATTATCTGCAAAGCTAACACGGGTGCATTGTTGATATTACCGACGAACCTTTCAGCGGGGGGAGCTGCACCATCAAACTTTCCTTATCGGCATTTGGTATCGTGGGGCGCTCGGGCGAGACGGCGGCCGCGGCGGGGGGCGGCGGGCTGCGCGCGTCCGACGGCGACGGCGCCTTCTGCGGCGGGCCCTGGCCCTCCATGCCGGAGCCGGCGAACAGCGCGAACCGGAAAGCGCGCGCGACGTCCGACACGCTCTCGGAGCGCTTGGTGGCCGCTTGGCTGGCGACGAGATCGAGGCCCGAGTGGAACGACGGAGACTTTGGGATTCCGAGCGGCGAGACGGCGCGGCGCGGTTTACTTTCAGCGGCAGCAAACATCGCGCGAGAGGGCGCGCGCGCGGCCGGCCCGGCGTGGACCATCGCTTGCGGCGGCCGGCAGCGGCATCCGAGCGGAGGCCCGGCAGCGCCGGGACCGGTGCGAGCTGCGGGGGCGGCCGGACTGCCACGCGCCGGTCTCAGCCGCGACTCGCCACTGGCGGCGCCGCGAATGCGCGCGCAAGCCCGCCGCACCCCGCTCGCGCCCCAGCCGCTCTATACAACCTCGGCTAGGGTTGCCACGTCACAACATATACCATTAACATAATGTCTACATGGATTGTTACTGCAATACAATAACGCCTCCTACACACGAGAGTGCGTCTCAATAGCTGATTGCGACTGTGACGGGAGCACTCTCGTAATAGAGTAACGGCAGTCGCCGGAAGCGACACGGAGAGCTTGGCGTAATGACGCAGATACGTATTTCATTGTAGCAGCCCTGTAGATATTACGACGATTTCACAAGTCGAGGAGGTTGGGGGTCGCAATCGCGTCACCCTATGAGGAACAGTAAACAAATGGACTGTATAGCGATAACCAAATGCTTTATATTATAAACCTGTACCGACCAATACAATATAAACATTAATCAGCTGTGAGGCCGCTATCTCGAATGATAAGCGTTTGAACGTTTGGCTAATTAGAAAAAAAAAATACTTGAACAGATAGGCGCCATAAACATTTTGCGTCAACGAGCAATTCGCAGCCAATAACCAAGCGGCGATAAATTATAAATTGCGGGTAACGACCGAATGTAGACGGCGACGGTTTTCGGGGAAAGTAGAAGAATAACAAGGGGTACACAAGAGTAAGTTTGTTTGGGTGAACCGCGGTGGGGTCCTGGCATGCCCTGGCATGCGGGGTAGAGGGGGTGTATCCCTGTGCCAGACTGGTGCGCTCTCCCCTGCACCATCGATCGTTTAATTGACTTTAATTCGTCTGACTCACTTCCTGGATTCATGTGAGAAAGTGCTTTGGTTAAATTAGAAACAAGATTCAATTCAATTGCTTTCGAGATAAAATCGGCGGCCGAATTGGCCTAAATACATTTGAAGGGTCCGATAACTATCATTGGCGTCGTTCAATTAAACTATTAATCACCTGACCCTTTCAACCAATCATTATTATAATCACCTAGTAATTCATCGACACCGAACAACAATATAAAGTGTCGATCGAGATCTCTGGAACGTAACTGGGATAGTTCCGAGATTGCAGAGAAAATTTATGTTTCCATTGGGTGCAATTTTCGAGCAATATCGCCAACGTCGAAAGCGTCCGGAATCGGTATATAACATTAAAAGCTTTAGAGCTATTATAGACTAAAGGTTTCGGTATGGACGGCTTATTACCTTGGTTGAAAAATTTTATATCCTTATTTTAAAAAAATTGGAGATGCCTTGATATTCCGGCAGTTGACAACTAAAGTCTAAGCTTTCGATACGAATACTTGCTAAACAAGACACGAAATTAGCTAACTTAAATAAAATGCAGGCCAACCCTTGACAACCCTACCTGCATCACAGCCTTCACATTTTCTCGAGTTCCGTGGAAATGATGCAAAATCTAAATTCACTTTTCTGTGCCATCTATTTCCCGTCACACTCTTTGCTAAATTAGGAAAGAAGTTCCGCTATATGATACGTAGGGATAGGGATATAAGCCATGGCGTTTATGCACCATCACACCGTATCCCCATGTGGGGTGGGGAATACAAAGGGCTATCATTATCAGGCTATGCTAAACAAATTGTTTAGGATCGAAGATGTTTATATGCGGTTACCGGATGTTGGTCTATTGTTTGCTTTTATTATAGGAAGCCGTATTAGTAGCTCCTTTCTGGTTAGCAATGAAGTACTACTTACTCTACTTTCATCTAACTATCCTTTTCCGGAACTATGTTGGGTTTCTGTAGGAACATCACGTCTAATTCAAGACCAGTTATGGTGAAGTCTCATGTAAAAGGGGGTGACTTTATGGCGCAAATCCAGTCTCTCGATTTTCTTTGAGGTACATCTTAGTAGCTGCCCGAAATCTGATGGGTTGTCGTATGAACCTATCTCTTATATATTGGTAATAAGTGCTACGGGAAATGGAGAACCCGCGGTAGAAGATTCCCCCAGTTCAAAACAGCCCCTTACTCACCATGGTAGCTAAAGTGCTGATTTAGCGAGGCAACCAAGCGGAAGGGTCGCAGGAAGCCGAAAATTTGCTTTCATAAGCGGTGCCGCTAGATAATTTATATTGACAGGAGGCTCGATATAGGCAACCTTTTTCTTTGATACAAAAGGAAATGACTTTTACACCATTGGTGTGAGAAAACGAAACTGAAATACTGGCCAGATAGACACCATACTTAACCATAGAGATTCCGTTTTGACCTATGAGGATTTACTGAGCACTAAATAATGAAAGACCAAGCTTTATCTACAGGGTGTAAACGGACCCTTCACGAAGCCGTCAACTAAGTATTCTGTACATAAAACTAAGTAACTCTACGCAAAAATTATTGCTGGGAAACGACTTTTTTTTTGGAGTGAAAAATCACGTTTTACGGTCACACTCAAAGTTACGCACTCAAAACTTAGTGCTGATGGGTGCATTGAATAGTAAACGCGTCATGGAGTACATTAAAGTAAAGTTAAAACCATAAAAGTGATTTAAAAAAAAAAATCTTGTGAAAAAATTGGATCTTTGACCTCCAGAACAAAAAAATGATCGCAATGACAGGGAGAACAAGTGCCCTTCGGCTTCGTTAAGGGTCTTTTTACACCCTTTATAACCAAAAAACGATAACACTCGTGAATAGTATTGTATCTTGAAAGATACCCGTAAAACCATATGATAAAGGAACAGCGCCACATTTTCGCCAACATTTATGATATCTTACGCCATTTTTTTTTCGTTTCAATATGGCGGGTAGCTTTTTATTGTTATCCGTTAGTCCTAAACGAAGTACATAAAACATAAATAAAGGCTATATTTAGAGCAGTGATGTGATTAAGAAGTGGGTCAAGGCTTTTGCTATATCAGACAGTTTATTTGATAGTGAGAAAGCTGACAAACATCCAGACTCGGAACAAATATCTGAAGGTCAGCCTTTTGTCCCAACTTTGGGTGCGGAAACAGAATAATAGCGGAAAAGTAAAAAATGGAGAATTCTCGAAAAGAGTCAGGGACTTTTTTTCATTCTCACCTCACTGTAAAACCATTCCAATTTAAATTTTCGCAGATGTAATTAATTTTCTGAGAAAGACTTTACTAGTTTTGAAGTTTTTACTGAAGCCATGTCATGGTTTCACCGTTACTACTTATCCGTCTACTCCACCAAGGTCTCCTAAAGTCCCATCATCTGCCTCACCTTTTCCCAACTACATTGGGGTCGGCTTCCAGTCTAACCCGATGCAGCTGAATACCAGTATTTTACATGGAGCGACTGCCTATCTGACCTCCACAACCCAGTTAGCACTGGGTAATAAGATACCCCTTGGTAAGACTGGTTGTCAGTGTTTTTGGGCTACTGACTACCTAACGACTGCCAAAGATCTACAAATGACACCCGGGAACCAACGGCTTAACGTGCTTTCCAAGGCACGGAGGAAACTCTGTATGTAACGGGTGGTCACCCATCCTCAGAACAACCTAGGCAAGCACGGCTTAATCTTAAGATCGACCAGAGCGGCTGTTATTATTTAGCCACGAGCTCCTCCTAAAGTCCCATTTTAGCCAAAACATTAAATCCTTCGACTTCCGCATTAAATTTACCGCAGCGACTACCCTCGGGATTCCACCTCCGTCTTAATAGCAAAGCAACGGAAGATATACGTATAGCAAACTACACTCTATGTATAACTAGACATGGTTGTAAATCTATTCCAGTTTGGAGGAGTCAAGAACACCGTAAAAAGGCTACAATTTAAATGCACACCAAAATACTTTTTAGACCCTAAGAATAAGTACCAAGTAAAATATGTAAACTTTATATAAATCAAACCCACTCTTTAGGCACCCGTTATGTTCCAAAATAAATATACATTTATCAGATTAATTGTACGTTTTGTATTTATAAATTTTTGCTTACCAAAATGGATAAATGATTGTTGATTTTCTTCATCTATGTAATTTTATATCTCTTTACTTTGTATATTTTGTTCGTATGTAGGTATGTATACTTATTATTATTATTATTTTTTTGCGGAAATTTTCTGTACTATTGCACCTACTGTTTTGTCTCTGCATCACCCTAAGGTAGACTGGTAGAAAATGCCCAAGGCATTAAGTCCGCCTTTGTACATTATGTGCATAAAGTTTTAATAAATAAATGCTCACCAAATATTGGTTTCCTGAAACAGTAACATCAATACCAAAATAACAGTTCTAAATAGCCAGTCAAACTAAGATTACAGTCGACTTGAGAAGAAGACTTGACAAATACTCCAAGGTCATCCTAATTAAGATAAGAGCGGAGATTAGGCCTTCACTGATGAAATTAGCAAGATTAGCTGCTGAATGGCGTTGACCTGTGCCCTAATTAATGCTCTTAATTGGCCATCGCTGTCCTTTAAAGGATGGGCGCACTTCAAAGTGATAGCACACATGAGAGATGTATAAGAATAGGTTGTATAAATCGAAGCCAGAGACCGTCACGGAAGATATGCTTAAAATTATACGTGGAGTACTCAAGTGTCACTTGCCAGTTTTGTCTTGCTTTCCAACCAGGAAAAATCTTTAATAAAGTGAATCATACTGATATGCCACTTTAAAAGAGAGAAGGAAAACGATTAACACCCGTTTTTAGGATTAACACTATGGAGATGGTGACACTTAGATGAGTGCCGAAGCGCACGGTTGGATTTTCAACGTTTCGATCTGGCGGGGAGAGTTGAAAATCCAACATTCTTAATATTTGTAATAAGAGGCATACAACACCACTTGAGTAACAAATATCTTCTGTTGCAGGAAAACTTGACTGCTTGTATTGTTTTACGCACCTAGCACGCTTTGGGAAGTCACATTATCACTCCATTTTCCTACATACTCCATGTCAAAACCCGATCATACAGCTGTAAGCACGTATACCTAACATGTCGTATCATCGGCACCATGTACAGTCGTGTCGGGTGACATATGAGCATTTATGTGCTATTGCAAAGCACTCAAGTTTAATTAGTACTGGAAACGTTTGATAGAATTAATTACGAGTAGAATTGATTTCAGGGACGCTGTGTCCTTTGATACGCAATTATGTGGTATCTTTGAATGAAGTGGTAATAGATGAAACAATAAGGCATCATTATTTGCAAATAACGAGAATAATGATTTGTGGCCAGTTTTGAATATGAACGTGGGTTGCTATCAGTAGCGAAGGGCTAATTTTTGTAAGAGGTAAGCTTGAGTACATATCTTTAACGTGATTATATGATTTGTCTATAGAATACTGACGGTGCTATTTTTCAAAGGGAAGCCGGTAGGAATCATGTTCTATGGAACCTTCGCCACTGGTGGCTACAGTATAGAAGACCAAAGAAACGATAGATGGACTGTGATATGGCTAGAAATGGGTGAGATGATGACTAATAGAAGAGTGTGGAAGAAGACACGCTGAGCCGACCCCAAATAAATTGGGTTAAGGGCAGAAGAATGACGACAGAGAGCATGTTTTTTCTTGAATTTGGGTCTAATATTATAAAACAGTTGAACTGACACGCCCAGAAGCTATAAAATGCGGTTTTATAGTATCGAACAGGCAAATAAGCTAAGATTTCCGGGTCACACGAGTTCGCCGATTCAAGCGGTGCACGGCGACCTAGTTTCTCGATGATGTCTCAGGATATGGCATTTACGGTGCGTACTATGCGGTAAGAGGCGACTTTTGTTGCAAAGTGCACTTTGGAGATACAACTTGGATAGTGATGACAATATGCTTAAGAAAATTTATTGATGAAAGGTTTAATTAACATTTTCTATTTTAATTTTTATGTTACTTATAACAAATCATAGCGAGAAACTGTATTACTTATAAGATCCTTAATGTTAATACCTATGTTTAACAAATAAATTACTCTGATTCTATTCGGGCATGTCACCCTATTCCCAAAGGTAATTTTGTCACCGAAGATGAAAATCATTATCGATCGATGATTTGTGTCTATGAACAGTACCTACATCTTCATCCCCCTTAGGAATTACTGAAGTGATCGTCATTACCAAGTTCCTGACTAAATTCAATTTAGAAGTTTAGAAGACATGTTTTGGTTAAAACATTCATGGTAGTGAACCCCTTAGATGCAGGGATTATTCTAATTCAATGGGGACCTTACCCTATAATACAGATGTAGGTAAAGATTGTATATTTAAAGTAAACGATAATGGACAAATAATGACCGCAATACAAGGTCACCTCAAGTCAGATTGGTATCCAAAGGTTATAAAAATTACGACCAATAAATACCTTTTTACAAAAGATTACCAAGGACATTGGATTTTAACTAACACAGTAAGTTAAGAGGCAAATAGATTAAACCGCACAATCAGACTAATTTGTCTTAGTAAATTAACCAAAACCGCTTACTTAAACAACAAAAAAACAAAAGCCAAAAACAAAGAAGCGGCAAAAACAAACCCGCCTAATAGGTCCCCTGGTCGGTATTAGGTCATTTTCGTCGCATAACACGTCACAAATGACACACAAAGCGGTCGTTGGCGAGAATTAGGACGATGTCTCTGAAGTAGCATTCACCGTAGAGGCTCGCTTGCAGCGGTGAAAAGCGAACGGAAGCGGAACACGGGCACAAAGGGATGCCGAGCAAAAAGCATAGGACACATGCCACTTTATACGGCGTTTAGCGTGAAAAGCGCTTAAGGCGCTTAGGGATTCTTTCAGTGCAGCTGGAAAACGAGCGGCTTATTATTGCATGTTTAACTTTGCACGACTGGAAACTACTAATGCTGGTTGCGGGACTGTTCGAAAGAGATACCGCGGCCCTGGAACACAAAGGGCAAAAAAGGAACATGGATGGGTTTTTAGTCAGTACGAGTCTGACACTCCCTTCCACTCCGCCCAGAGCGGGAGCGGTCATTTGATGATATCACGGCCGAAAAAAAAAAATGCTACTACCGCTGTTAACAGAGAAAGATTTGGAATCGGAAAAGCTACAAATGGCAGTCATGGACAAGGCTATTTTTTTTTTAAGGGTGGGAAATCATCAAATAACTCCTCTCGCTCTGGGTGGAGTGGGAGACTTTTACTGACTAAAACCCATCCATGTTCCTTCTTTGCCCTTTGTGTTCCAGGGCCGCGGTATCTATGGGCAAGGCTGCAAACATTTTGGATGTATTTATCTTGTTTTTCATCCACGGATGCTTGTCAACTCTATCTGAATGTTATTTACAGAACACAACATCAAACCTAGATGATAGATTAAATGATTGATTAATATACCTGCGCAAAGACTAATTGAAGCCACTGGCACAATGCGGGTTGAGTATAAAAGACTCATCGATCAATTAGCGTTAGTACTGTAATTGCGAACTTTAACAATCACCTATTGTGTTGTTTTAACAACGGCCAATGTACAGTTACGTGTAAACAGATGTATGCGTTTATCAAAACACTTAAGAGTATTCTACGGTAGTCCATTGAAATTGTGAATGATGCACACATCATTCTCCCTTATTGCAAATCATTTGGGGTCGGCTAAGCCTGATCTCTCTTCTTTTGCCATTCCTACTTTTCGATTAATCGTCTCGTCGTCTTAGTAATCACCCTCTTTCTAAACATATCATCATTCTACGTACTACATCCATCGTTTCTTTGGTCTTCCCGTACTCCTATAGACATCCAAAAACTTTCTTCACGACATTTTCCTCATTTCTCCGCAGCACACGCCTAGCATTTCCGAAAGTATGTTGGTTTCACCTGTTCACTTTTGGAACGTTATTTTTTAAGTGTTAGAACATATTTTTACAAGTGACTGTACATATTTGTAACTGCGTCTCTTATTTCATATTATGGCGTCTCGTTGACAGTATAACGAAACTTTTATATCCTGTTAGCACAGACTATAGGAACTTACATCGTAATGTCAACGCCCAACCACGCAGAAAAATATTTTTTGAATAATCTGAAAATATGCTCCTTTGAGGTGCGAAATGGAAGAATAGATTTTTGCAAACTTAACTCCCTTTGGTTCAACAAGTGGGTTTAAAGCCAAAATATACCGGGACACAAACACAACGCAGTAATCCAGGAGATGTCTCGGTGTACCGGGACAGTAGCCCTTTTTTATTTCAACGAATGTAAGTGATTCATTCCTGTACGTCTCCTTTGCGCTTTGCTGGTCTCCGTTTTAGCGGAGTCCGGACCTTAAAGTTCATCATGTGCCTAGCCTTTTCCCAACAATATTGGGGTCGGCTTTCAGTCTTACCGGATGCAGCTGAATACCAGTATTTTACATGCAGCGACTGCCTATCTGAGCTCCACAACCCAGTTAGCACTGGGTTATACGATACCCCTTGATAAGACTGGTTGTCAGACTTTTTGGGCCTCTGACTACCTAACGACTGTCAAAGTTCTACAAATGACAGCCGGGACCAACGGCTTAAAGTGCTTTCCGAGGCACGGTGGAAACTCGGTATGTAATGGGTGGTCACCCATCCAACCTAGGCAAGCACAGCTTAACCTAAAGATCGACCAGAACCGCTGTTATTATTTAGGCAAATAAACTTCACTGGTCTTAAGTTCAACAAAGAGGTTAAAAGTCAAAGTAATACTTTGCCCTGCAACACCTATGCGGTAAGACATTTAAAATGACATCGGTCTCTCCAACCTTGAGCATATCAAAGATGGTTGTTTCCACAGCGTCAATTATTTTGCTATCTGCGTTGTACTGCAAACCGATGGCGAGTCAGAACGATTATTGTCATTTGCCTTGGAAAAAATAAACAATGATACCATCGAGAAACAAGAATCAAGATGTTGTTCAACTAAATTGCTTTGTATAGTATCTGAACGTGAGACGGTTCTGCGTTTTTTGTTCGATGCGATTCAAGATGAGATAATTTAAGGTGTGATTAACTAATAATTATGGATATTTATCTACTGAGTGCGTCAAATGACGAGAGTTGCACCATTTCCACGTAAATCCATTTATATCTACTGTCAGATGTCCAAATTTTTGACAGTATGCGTTGTCAGAAACTTAAAAGTCTGACCATCAGTCTTACCAACGGGTATGGTGTTCAGTGAATGGATTGTAGAGATCCGATAGGCAGTATCTTCATGTAAAATACTGGTATTAAGCTGTAACCGGTTAAGCTGGAAGCCGAACCTAATATAGTTAGGAGATACTCCAGCATTTACTTCAGAGTGGCGTTTTGGGGCAAAACTTTATTTTGTTGATGTCCGAATTGTGTCAGTCTTATTTAGAATGTTTAAAATTAAATAAACTTCAATTTGATCTTATTATGGAATCCAATTAAGCCCTACAGACTTGAACTTCAATATTACTGGCAAAATGTGGGTGTACTATTAGGTACACCTCTGCCTAACCCTTCCGGGATTGCAGGCGTGATGTTATGTTTCAAGCCCTACAGGCAACAAATATTTTCGCTGCAGGTACTCCATTGTGTTTTTCTTCACAAGCTTATGACGTCACATGTTTACCGTACAAAAGATTTAACGTTCAGGTGACGCATGAGCCCTACCCACCCAGCTCAATTACTAAGGACACCTTACTGAATCATTAGGTAACGGTACCTAAGTGTAATACACGTACTACCGAAGACACTGCAGTCGATCAGTTTTCAACCTTATTTTCAGGATATAAGAGTGAAAAGCGGGCACCATCAGTATCTTCGGTTGTACACATTAAGCTACGTACGTACACTTGACACCCACGACATCGTACGTATTTCGCATACAAACGTAAACCCTCTGTAGATTCCCTCACCCCCGCATTTTGACTTATCATTACGCCTGCAATCCCCGAAAGGATATTGGGCAGAGCCTAATTGTACCTAATAAACAGATTGTGCCAATCGTCGCCAGTTAAGCCCCGATGTAACAGAATGCGAGCCTGGGGAACCTATTGCCAACCGGACACAAATCCAGAGTCCGTGGCTGCTACTGACAAATTCCTGGTGAAAGACCCACTAACACTGCCCGACCTGGGGTTAGAACCCAGGACCTTATGCTCTGCATGACCAACGGGGCGATCTTATAAAATACATACAATCATGTAGTACAGGTACATAAGTTACCTACGTATACTTGACACCCACGACACCGTTCGTTACTCGCATACAAAGTTAACCCTCTGATAAATTCGTTCACCCTCGAATTTTGAAACGATACTTACCTTTGCTTAATACTTAGTATAAGTATTTCTGTCGATTTACACACTACATTTAGGCCTACGCCATACTTGACGGAAATTCCGACGCCGAACTTCCGTTGCGGCAAATCTGGAACCTTCAGAGAGAGAGGGTTCGCCAGTTATGTTTAATTCCCATCTAATAAGGGGCGAGCTTATTGCCATCAACTGGACACAAATCCAGACTCCGTGGCTTCTGCTGAGATTTTTTTTAATGTAAGAACCCATCAACAATTTGTCCGACCCGGGAATCGAACCCAGAACGTCATGCTCAGCAGTCGACTTTTGACCACTCGACCAACAAAGCAATCCGATCGAAATTCGATTTTCGACAGACATTTTCATTTTCAACCGTTTTCCGCTGATAAAGTCCATTTACGTATATAATAGACTAATAACTATTTAAAGTATATATTTTTCAACATAAACCTCTATGTTAGTTAATGAGGATGTACTTTGTCCGTCTGTCAGTTCCGGAAGAGGTCTATTACACTATGCACAGTGACGAACTGCACGCAACAAGGAAAACACCACAAATAAATATTAAATCATAAAAACAATAACTATTTTTAGAACTGGCAGCACTAACAACATTTTCTTCTCGTTTCGTGTCGACGACGAGTGTCCAGCATAATTATTTTCTTGTGATGGAGAAAATGTGCTACGGAGACGGAAAAAAAGTCACTACAGTCCGTGACAAATCATAATCTTGTTGTGGTACTGTAATGACTTGTTTCTCTCAATTAAAACATCACTTTACAGAGTAATTTTACTTAATACGTACTATAAAAGTATATCTGTCGCTTTACACACATTACATTTACACTACATACTAGGAGCTCGTGGCTAAATAATAAAAGCCGATCGGGTCGATCTTTAGGTTAAGCCGTGCTTGCCTAGGTTGGTCTGTGGATGTCTGACTGAGGTCTGCTCGGGTGAAAATAGAGAAAACGAATTTACCCAAATATGAGACGTAACAAGATCGATTTTAAACGAGTTTCTTTTGTAAACAAACACGTTTTAAAAATCATGATTTTCCGCATCAATCTCTTACTGTATGGATTACATCTAAGTCTGCTTCAACTCTATATAACATTATAACATCACGCATGTACTCCCCGAAGGGTTAGGCAGAGGTGTACCTCGTAGCCACATTTCGCCAGTTATGTTTAAGTCCCGTGTAATTGGAAGCGAGTCTATTGCCATCAACCGGGCGCAAATCCAGACTCCGTGGCTGCTACTGAGAAATTCCTGATGAAAAAACCCCAGTAACACTTTGCCCGACCTGGGAATCGAACCCAGGACCTCATGCTACGCATTCGCGCTTGCGACCTCTAGACCAACGACTGCTTCACTATATTTGTTCAAAATGCCAAATTGGATCATATTTTATACCAATACCTGGTAACTGAATGCAAAATCGTAGAAATTGATAAAACGAAGTAATCTTGTCTACATAATATTTATATTGGCTTCAAACTCAGTACTTAAGTACTAAATTTTATGATAAGCATAAAAGTGCTTATTTACTTTTGACTTACTTCAAGTAATCATTAGAAGTGATTTTAATACCCAACCGTTTTTATGAAATGAAGCAATCACACGCTAGCATTCGAAAAAAGCAACTTTTTATATATTCAACGCATAAATCCGATATCCAATACACTAAAATATGAGGGAACTAACATTTTGTGGTTTACGGATCCCATGGCGTCGTGAAATCCCATTCTTTTCTATTTCCCCTTGGAAAATGGGATCCCTTGGCGAACATGAAAAATGACATCCGACAGGACCCTTCCTTGGGAAAATAAGCGCTTGACACGAAAACGAAAAAGTGCTTCGACTAAGGGTTGCCAGGATAAAATATTAAAAAAAAATATTTTGCAAAAAAAGTCTGACACTTCCTCCAACTTCACCCAGAGCGGGAGGAGTTATTTGATGATTTCACATCCTTAAAAAAAAGGGCACCAGGATAAATTATTAAAAAAAATATTTTGCAAAAAAAGATAACACGAACGAAATGTTTTATACGTAACCACGTCCTCTACCAAATGCAAAAGAATCACGTAAATCGGACCAGTAATCACGGAGCGATGTGTTGTGATGGCCGAGAGGTTAAGGCCTCGCCTCTCATGTATGAGGTTGTGGATTCAAATCCGGGCAAGTACCAATGTGACTTTTTCAATTCATATGTACTTTCTAAGTTTATCTTGGACATCACAGACATCGGTGAAGGAAAACATCGTGAGGAAACCTGGACTTATAATTAATATAAGTCTGAAATCGCCAACCCGTCTTGAGCAAGCGTGGTGATCAATGCTCGTGCCTTCTCTGTATGAGAAGAGGCCTTTGCCCAGCAGTGGGACAGTATTAGGCTGGTATTATAATCACGGAACTATGATAAAAAATACAGCCGAATTGAGAACCTCCTTTCTAAAAGTCGGTTAAAAATCGTGATGTTAGCTCACATCACAGGCATAGTTGCCAGTTGATATTAATTTTAACTATTCTCATTATTGCGATGTTTAAAGATATTAAAAATACGCGAAATGTTTCTAGACGTTAAACATAAGAATTTTCAGGATGATAAGCATAAAAGATCGCCGACATAGTTGTATTTCACGTCGTGGTACAGAGCATTAATCACAAAGTTCCGACTTGCACTCCCCAGGGGTTCTTAACCTTGAGGCAATTTCGTACGTTCTCCACACATAATTATGTTAAAGATTAGAAATGACTGACGTATATTGAGGTAGTTAACATTTTTCTAAGTCGTAAATGTATGAAATGCTTGGTTCAAGAATTTATTTCTCCACAGACGTAAAAGCAAGTAATTTGAAGAAGAAATAAAACCATCCAAACCGTAAAATCGTTAACCGACTGCCTCGTTGGTCTAGTGGTCCTCATGCTCAGCAATCGCGACTGCTGAGCATGAGGTGGGTTCGATTCCCAGGTTGGGCAAAGTGTTATTGGGTTTTTCTATCAGGAATTTCTCAGTAGCAGCCACGGAGTCTGGATCTGTGCCCGGTCGATGGAAATAGGCTCGCCCCCTATGACATGGGACTTAAACATAACTAGCGAAATGTGAGTGTAGTGGTGTACTATTAGGTACACCTCTGCCTAACCCTTCGGGGATTACAGGCGTGATGGTATGTTATCGAGTACTAACTGGGTTGTGGAGGTCAGATAGACAGTCGCTCCATGTAAAATACTGGTATTCAGCTGCAGCCGGTTAGACTGGAAGCCGACCCCAACGTAGTTCGGAAAAGTCAGACAGTGGAAAATTCAACCTTGTCGCTACTAATGGATAATTTCACTTAAATACTAATTTTATTAAAAACACCGGACCGACGATATCTACCTCCAGAGAGCGTAAATTTATTTCAACTTGTCAACACGTGAGTATCGGAGAATGTCTGTTATATTCTCCGCTGCTCACGTGGTAACAAGTTATAGTAAGTATTTAAAAAAGTTATCGAGCGTTTTTCTGCGAGTTATTGAGCATAATATTGATGGAAAAACGGGATCATTTGGACTTTTTCTCAAAGGATTGGCTTGGAGGGAAGGGAGGCCTTTGCCCTGCAGTGGGACAAAATAGGCTTATGATAATAATCATTATATGGATGTATAAGATTGTCGTAACGGCCAATGGCCGAGGAGGCTCGCTCTCCTGAGGTGTTTAGACCAGGGTTGTTGCTGATGCATATTTTTTTCACATCAGCGGATGCTGATGCTGATGCTGATCTTTTATCATTGACATCAGCGGATGCTGATGCTGATGCTGATTTTAATTATTTTCATTAAAAACAGGGAAAAAGTAAAATCAGTCCGTATTAGTACGCTCTTTAAGTGAATAATCCTTGTTACATAAGATGCAGTTTGCAGTTTCTTGATTCCTTAATTTAAAATACGTTCATATTCCACTTTTCAACGGATAACACTCGATAGTTTACGGGAAAAAAAAAACAAAAACTTTCACGCGTAATGACGAATTAATGTAATGAATGAGACAAGTTTGTGTTTGTTAGCAATCACAATTCCCGCAGACGATCTTTTAATTGGTCAAAGTCGCAGGCAAAAACTACACGTGATTATAATCCTCTCTGCGGTCATGTCACGACTCGAACTTCAGCATTAATAATCAGCATCGATCAATGCGGATGCTGATGCTGATGTTGAAAATGATGCTGAAGATCAGCGGATGCTGATGCTGATGTTCGCAACAACCCTGGTTTAGACCAAGGGCCTGATTCAGACGGCAGTACCTACTCCTCGATACGGCCCGCATTGTGAGGAGGTTCCTGCCTCTGGAGCCCTAACCACCGGTAGCTTCGACCCTGCTTCCGACACTGGTAGACCACTATTTTTTATATTTTTAAATGATTTTTTATAAAGTTTTATTAAATATTTAAAAATGTTTACAAGAGATAAATAAAGGAAATAATAATATTGATGAATATTAACATTTCGACTTTACGACCATCTACCGGGTGTAAACAGACCCTTCATGAAGCCGTCAACCAAGCCCTATGTACATCAAAAACTAAGTAACTTTACGCAAAAATGTTTGCTGGGAAACGACTTTTTTTTTGGGGTGAAAAATTACGTTTTATGGTAGGACTCAATGTAACGCACTCAAAACATTGTGCTGATGGATGGATTGGATAGTTCGGGGATCGTGGAGCTGTTTGAAGTAAAAATCTTCCATTAAAAACATGTCTTTAAAAAAAAACTTGTGAAAAGTCGGAACTTTGACCCCCAATATCTCCGTAACTAGAAGGTTCCCAGGTATGGTCTAGAACAAAAAAATGATCGCAATGACGGGGAGAACAAGTGCCTTTCGGCTTCGTTAAGGGTCTATTTACACCCTTTATACAAATACTATAAAGCTGAAGAGTTTGTTTGGTAATCTCAGGAACTGCTGGTTCGAATTGAAAAAATCTTTTAGTGTTGGATAGCCCATTCATCGCGGAAGGCTATATGTATATCACGCTACGATCAAAAGGAGCGAAGCATCAAGGAAAAATGTGGCAGAAACAGGGAAAACAGCATATTTATACTAATTTCACAATAGCTAGTGTTAAATAAAACCGTATACTAAGTCAGTAGCCCATAGAGTCATAAAATACGTGTTCCAAGGTGAAGTCGGAAGAAAGTTAAAGAGGTGTGTCAAATTCAAATTTTACGATGGACTCAAGATTAATTGGCACTAGTTGGCCGGACCAAGCTTTGCCAGTTCAAAGTTTAATTTACATATAAATGAACACTCGTCCACTGTAGGTCACTGGTACTCGTGAAGTAGCTCAGCTGTGTTTTATTGGTTTACATACGATTGAATCCTTACTAATATTAGAAACTAGCTGTTGCCCGCGACTTCGTCCGTGATAACTACTTCCCTGCCAAATTTCAAGTTTTTAGCACAAAAAATGAAGGACTTTCATATAAACTTGCGAGAGCCCTTAGACCTTCTTAATCCCGCCCTGTCGCAAAATCCGTTCTTAGCGGACGTCTACTAACTATAGACTACCTCCCTGCCAAATTTCATCTTTAAACGTCAAGCGGTTTTCGATATTCCGTGATGAGTGAGTGAGTGACCTTTCGCTTTTATATATTTAGATGAGAAAGTAAGTTTGTTTGTTTGTAACCTTTTAACGCCTAAATCAGTGAACTGATCATACTGAAATTTTGCATATACATTGACAAGTGTACAGAAACGGACATAGGGTACCTTTCATCCCGAAAAAAAGTACTGTTCCCGAGGAAAACAACAAAAACGTTCTTAAAGATAATAGATGGCGTCAAGTGTCTTTCGAATCCTGATTGAATTATATTATTACAAGCCGAGTACCGAATTGATTGTTAAATTCTAAATTAACGCTAGCGAAGCCGCGGGCAAAAGCTAGTTCTAGCATAAATGTTGTATCAGACAGAATATAAGCTCTCGAAGATATTCTTCCACGTTTTCGTTCGTATTCAAATTTCATCCCCCCATTTGATTCGTTCGGGGGTTGAGTTTAGAAAATCGATTTTAAAGGCTGTACCGTAAAGATGGTGCACCTCGACGGTACACCCCATAAATAAGAAGAGCTCAATTTCAGATCTCTTCTCTAGTGATTTACCCCTGCGGCCCTGGTTTCTGAAAAAGCCAGTGAAAACAGGTCAAAGGACTGGATTGGCTGTTGTTATTTCAGGCATCCAAATGTCATTTGTTGCTCTTTCACGCAAAAACTATTGAACCGATTTGGATTAAATTTGGCGCACAGAAAATTTATAACCCGGATTAACACAAAGGAAATTTTTTATTTCGGTAGTACGATCCTGTGGGACAATTAGTGAACCCCACGCGGGCGGAGCCGCGGGCATAAGTTACTATAGCCTAATTTCGCGGATAAAACTTGCTTGCGTAATTTTGATGACTTCAAATATGATACGTAGTTAGATGTCGTAACGTAGATGGCGCCACAAGCCTATCCGAAAGCAGTCAGGCTACGCGTTCTCAGTACATCCCGGAACTGTTTTATAAATACAGAATTATTGATCTTTGTATGCTTTATAGCTAATAATGTAGCCGTCAGTCAGCTTAGCGGCAAGGTTACGTGTGTAAACGAAGACATACGCAATGCTTTGTAAGTCGTTAAGCAGATTAGTGTCAGTACATATCTCGACGTCTGCCTTAACTTTAACTTCGTGCTAATAATCGCACTAGGTCTGAAAAACCGTTTAAAAAAAAAAATGCATGGATTCTGCATTTGGAAATGTTCTTCTTCTTCTTTAGGTGTTGATGAACTCGGATAAGATATCAAGGATAAGAGGTGGAGCATATCCTGCAGTGTGGCTCTACACTGGCAATCTGTTTGGGATTAATCGAGGATACCCCATTTTGCCAGATTATATCTACAGCGGCCAACCTGGGCTCTCAATCGGTTAAGGGATTTCCAGATTGGCCACTGCAGTTCGTATCCGGCGGCAGGTGTTCTTCCGGGTTGATGATTGACTTGGAAATGTTAATAACCGTTTTGAAGTAGGTAAATAACAGCGGCTCTATCAAAAAAGTTGTTTGCACTATCAAGTCTGTATAAAACTCAATTTTCTGATCCACCTATCCCTTTCTCGAGTAGTTTTGGTCCGGGTTTCCAATTTTACCAAATGCGAGTTGAATACCAATATTCAATTTTTCACGAGTTATGCCATTGTATTTGACCTCCGCACCCAATATAGTAGTACTGGGCAATAGGTGCATATTGTTATTGTACCTAGATATTGGCTATCTATCAGACGTTCAGTATTCTACTTTAGCGTTGAAAAGTTTAGATGGGGGAAGGGCCTACGTGCGGGTCCACTACTGGGCATTTTGGTGAACTGGGCCTATGTGGTGCAGCCGTGAGGCACATAGTGTCACATTATTTTATTTTTTGTTTAGATTTAACTTTTTTTTTGGTATTTTTTAAATTTATTTTATACTGTGTGCACTTATGGCGTGTTCCAAATAAATGTATTTTCTTTCTTTTAGAAAAAGTCTCGTGAGCGAGTAAGACTTAAATCTAAATCGATAGATAGATTTGTTTTTTTTAGAAGATTTTATCGCGTTTATATTTTGATACACGTCACGTCAGTGTAGTTTCGCTAGCTTATTTTTTTGACCCTGTATTGTTGGATTTTTAACAAATTAACAACAGTGCAATAAAACGTAGGCATTCTCGTAGCTGGCGGTGTGGCCTGCGCTTTATATGGGACATCTGCTTCTTTTTCCGAGATTATGATGTTGGTCCCATGCATAAAATTCTTCAGTTAGATGGTCTGAATCACACCCTTAAATATGACCACCTTTCTGATACACCCTGTAGATCCTAAAATTAGAATATTTCTACGAAAATACACGACTCCTCTTAACTCATGTTATTTCAGCTCTTGTATTTATGAATTCTGAAGGAACAATCGAGCGACAAAACTGAATGGTTTAACATTATACTGTGTCATCAAACATTTCATTTAAACCGTAATTTAAACATAACAGTCCCATTCAATACTGTTTTCCTTGGGAAAATTACATTCAATTTAAGATCTCGGTAGAATTTTCCACATTTGTTTACATTCTTTGCTTAAGAATTCTGTACGTTGTATGAAAATACTTTGAGTCTCAATATAGAGCAGACAAAATATTCAAAACATTCATAAATCACTTTTTCATTCACCTTTAACAAAATATTAAAGCGCGCAATATTATAAACCTCATCGTCTTCTGAACTCAACATATTCTGAAAATGTCAACAAAAACCACATAAAGGGTGTAAACGGACCCTTCACGAAGCCGTCAACCAAGCATTACGTACATCAAACTAAATCACTCTACGCAAAAGTTATTGCTGGGAAACGACTTTCTTTTTTGGGGTGAAAAATCACGTTTTACGGTAAAACTCAATGTAACGCTCTCAAAACTTGGTGCTGATGGATGCTTTGAATAGTAAAAGGGTCATGGAGGTAATTAAAGTACAGTTAAAACCTTAAAACGTAGTTTTTAAAAAAAAGCTTGTGAAAAAATTGGAACTTTCAAGTATCTCCGTTACTAGAAGGTTCCCAGGTATGGTCCAGAACAAAAAAAAATGGTCGCGATGACGGGGAGAACAAGTGCCTTTTGGCTTCGTTAAGGGTCTTTTTACACCCTTTATAAGTTATTAAACTTTCATGGTCACTAACAAGAAAGAGGGTAGACCGTTTTGTCTGCTCTTACACATCCACACGCAATAACTTCAGTTTATCCGTGATCATGGTGCTTGCAGCAGCGCCGAAATATCGGGAACTTAAAACAAACAGTAAACATGGTAAATCTCCCGTTTCTAGTGTTAATGTTAAAAACCACATATCTTCTATTGGCATGAGTTTAAGTCAGTCAAGACAGAAGTTTAGGAATATGAAGATAGGGTGTAAAGTACCTCATCCCTTGTTGAAGGGGAGGATCCACAGACCAGACGGGTGTTGTGTCTGGTGGGCTGCTGCCCGACAGCTGTCGTCGGGTTTTTCTATATGTTTTAATCTCGCGCAGTACTCTTAGCGCGATGCTTTTGTTTTTAGTTCTTCAATTGCGCCATAGATGGCGCTACAGTACTTTTTGTATGTTCTATACAGGGTGTAAACGGAACCTTCACGAAGCCGTCAAACAAGCATCCTGTACATCAAAGTAAGTAACTTCACGCAAAACTTTTTGTTGGGAAACGGACTTTTTTTTTCTGGGGTGAAAAATCACGTTTTACGGTTGGACTCAATGTTAAGGGTCTTGTTACACTCTTTATATCTGCCGCTACAAAAAAAAAACCGGTTTTGCGATAGCCTAATCGTGTGACGTTGAGCGTGTACGGTTTACTTCCTATTATGATAAGACCTGCGTACAGCATTTCTGTTTGTATTTGTAAGGAAAGAGACATTCTTGACCGACGAGTAAGGCACCAACTGTCCTACCACCAATGAGGAAGCATCTAGTAGGCTATTTTCTCGTTTATTAAACGTACAGTAGATGTAGGTTCCGTCAGATAAAAAAGTTACGGATATTAGGGATCAGACGGGTGTTGTGTCTGGTAGGCTACTGTCCCACAGTTGTCGGGTTTTTCTATGTTGTTACCGCGCGGTGAACTCTAATTATTGCGAAGCTATATTTTGATTTTAGTTCTTCATTTGCGTCATAGATGTCGCTAGTGTTCTTTTTCAACTTGATTATGTCCGCTACACAAATCTTCAAAGTTAATAGCTGCTTGTTCAAACCACTCGAGTTACTAGATCTACTCGCAAATCTTCGCTGGTTGGTGACATGCCTATTGATCCTCTCAGAATGGCTTACGAACGGCTTCAGGAATCTGCTTCCTACTGCCCGCTAATGACAACGACATCTGAGCATCAATTATGAGCTCAACTTCAAGTATTTGCTGATATGATTATGCCGTATCATTTCACTGCTCAAGTCTGCAACTTTATACTAGATGAACTTACCTTTAATAGGTGGTAGTTTCACCAGCTCCTGGTTGTGACTGTGAACGTTGAATCTGCTGGAGCCGTGTCTTCGGGGCTGGCCGTTCCAGCCGGGAGGTCGGGGTCCATCAGCGGAGCGGGGGACGATCGGCGCGGGAGGGGGCGGGCCCGACGCTAGGGTCGAATGCTGCTTCTCTGGACGAGTCTGGAGATGTGAGAAAGGTGGAGATGAGGATTTATTTTTGGAGGAGATAAAGTAAGAATATACTGTGTACGTCGAAGCTTGCCAAAATCAACGTATGGAGACGTACACACGGCGGCACATGAAGCTGTACATTTCCAGTATTACTTGGACTCGCTTTGTATAGATTTCCTATACAATGAGAGATCCGCATTAACTGGTATAATATAGCTTGGTATTTATAGGATAGAAATACGAACAAAACCTGCTTATCGATCTGCTGCTTCCGCATCAGAGCGTACTCTGAAGGTAGCAGCAAGTCCTTTCTTTTCATCTGATAATTTCATTGAGATATCACATAGATAGGGTGCCGTCAACATGCCAAAAGTCGTTCCTAAATATTTACTTGTACCGGCCTTATCTTAGTGTCAAGGATATTTATCTCTCCAAACATCTCATTAGTTACTCATTCTTCACTTAAATTAAGGATATCGCGTGCCTAAATTAATATTCTGAAAGGAACATTTTAATTAACAATGCTGAAATAATTTACAGCTTTCAGCGAATTAATTGCTTAAATATTTAAATAGTTCTATATCACATAATAAAACTTAGTAGCAAATTAACAATTAATTAATTAAAATTAATATTCTACTGATAAAATCTGTAGCTTTTAAAAGCGAAACTGAAATAAAGCAGAACATGACATCAGTTAGTTTAACGACTTCGTGTGTAATTCTACATACGTGCACTTTATGTTATGTGCCCCTGGATATAAATGATGTTATTATAGCAAATACATTGGCTTGAATATTTGACCGTAATTATTGTTGGCATCTTCGTGGCTGACGAGAGATTTTATGGAGAACTTTAATAGTCTATGGAAAGAACAACTTCTTGACTGAATTATAACTACGCTAATAGAAGAAGTTTTATTTGATTTGCAAAGGACATAATTAATTTCGGACCCAAAAATATAAATAAATATGTTATTTTCTTCTTCTCTCAAACTTACTCACTAGCTAGAGGTCTACCTAATTAGAACAGCAACATTTGGCGAGTTTGTTTAAGTCCCTAGCCTAGGTATGTTTAAGGGGGCGAGCCTATTGCCATCAACAGGGCACACATCCAGAGTCCGTGCTACTGAGAAATTTCTGATGAAAAAATCCAATAATACTTTGCCCGACCCGGGAATCGAGCCCAGGACCTCTTGCTCAGCAGCCGCGCTTGCGACCATTAGTTAAAGAGTTGGAAAGAACAAAATCATCAAAATAAATAAGTTCTTACTACTCTCAAGAGCAGTTTACCTATCAGTATACAAGAATTTTCGTACAATTTTCACTAGTTTTCTTTACGGTTTTATTCTAGAACGGTACGGTATGCGATATTGTCGGTTCGTGCGTTATTAGAGTCCTTGGACCAGTCAAGGTTTCTTCGAATGGAAAGAAAATCGAAGATCGAAGCACTAGCATCGCTCGTACATATTTAATGTAGATCGCCTTGGCGATTGTACGACATGACTACTAGAGTATTTGTTTGAAAAATTGATGTTTAAATGAATTTAGTAATGGACTATTTAGACGACGAATATCGCGATTATGGCCTGCACGCGAAGCACGGACACCGTGGAAACAAAGGTTTTGTCGACAGAAGAATCGACAAAACCCGTTTCTACTGTAGTCGTGCTACGCGTGCTGGTTGAGACTCGCGCAGACCAGAGAAGCATTCCACACAGGAGGAAGCCTATACTCAGCATTATATGGAACAAGGCTGCCGATGATGATGATCGTGATGAAAAGTATCCTGCATCTCACGCTAATGTTTGGATTGACAATGAACTCCCCACCAAGGACAAGCATCCGTGCCTCGGAAAGCACGTTAAGCCGTTGGTCGCGGCTGTCATTTGTAGATCTTTGACAGTTGTAGGTAGTCAGTGGCCCGAAAGTCTGACAACCAGTCTTACCAAGGGGTACCATATTACCTAGTATTAACTGGGTTGTGGCGGTCAGATAGGCAGTCGCTCCGTGTGATATACTGATATTCAGCTGTATTCGGTGGGACTGGAAGCCGACCCCGATAAAGTTGTAAAAAGGCTAGGATGTATAAACTCCCCCACCAACTCGAACAAAATGAGAACCATAACAAAAACTAAGCAATTTTTTTTTTATAACGATATAGGCGTCCTCTTGACCTCGACCACGCCTGATGGAAAGCTATAGATGAGGTCTATGATGGAACCAGCGTGCCCAGAAGATGCCTGTTCACTCTTGCTTTGAAGGCAGCAAGCAAATGTGGCGTTGTTACCTTTACAGAAGTTTCCACAGCACAACCATCCTATGATTTAACCATAAACCTAATAATAACATATCAATTTTCAATTTCCAACAAATACTCATAAATAAACTTCATAGAATTCTATATGCAGCACATTTTCGTGTGGAATATTTCGCACATTCTAGTCTAAAACATTAAAGCTAGTTATGTACGTTAAACTAGGATGTTAAAACGAGCTGTACTAGGAGACGAGGAGCACCAAGAGAATGGTCGGGAAACGAGAGGGACTCAACGTCGATGCTATTGTGGCACTTGAGAGGGAAGCTCTAGAGTGCAAAGCTGTGTACCGCAAACACCTATAGGACACACAGACATTGAATTTTATTGTTTGACTTGCTTTTATGCGGGATTTCTGTTGTCACATCTATCGGGAAGATTTTACAGGGATTTTAATATCTAACGTGGTAGACTGGGTGTACACCTGTATGACAAAATTCATCGATTTCACCAGTTTTGGCGTGTTAATGAAACAAACATAAAAGCAAGCATGTCGCTTGCAAGCATATTAAATTGGAAACCGACTCCAACATAGCTGAAGATTAGGCAAAGGCAAGATAGTTGATGATGATGATGAAAATATTCATCTTAGTTCCTCATCTTTTCTTTATAAGGAAAAATATAATGCAATCCACCACCGTATGTTTCCTCAAGAATACAAAGTTTAATTTACGTAACAATTAAGTAACATGTGTTTTACTATAAAATGGTAAAAATAATTTACATACTTACTTCGTGTGTAGTCAGGAATTATAAATAAACGTGTTGTTCTACAAGAATACAAAGTCTGACACGAGGAAATGAGGACAAAGACTTCACAAGTCACAAGAGGTGTGTAAAGAAGCGGCATATCAATATCATCATCTACCTAGCCTTTTCCCAACTATATTGGGGTCGGCTTCCAGTCTAACCGGATGCAGCTGAATACCAGTATTTTACATGGAGAGACTGCCTATCTGACCTCCACAACCCAGTTAGTACCGGGTAATACAATATCCCTTGGTAAGACCGGTTGTGAGACTTTGGGCCACTGACTACCTAACGACTGTCAAGGTCTACAAATGACACCCGGGATCAACGGCTTAACGTGCTTTCCGAGGCACGGAGGAAACTCGGTATCTAAAGGGTGGTCAACCATCCACAGACCAACCTAGGCAAGCACGGCTTAACCTAAAGATCGAACCGAGCGGCTGTTATTATTTAGCCACGAGCTCCTCGAGTGAAGAAGCGGCATAAAGAAAATTATTTTGGCAGAAGGAGATCCTTCTCTCCACTGCACTGGGCAATGTTAGAAAAAAGATAAATATATATTGGTTTGTTTAAAAACAAACCAAGATAATTTATAATAGAACAGCCAAGATTTGTAGATGCAACGCTGTGGGCGGGGACCGATACTGTAAAGATTTGCGCTTTCTGGAAAGCAGTACCTCCACAAATGTCAATGTATTTCTAGCGTGGAATTATTTACGGGATGCTCCATACCAAGGTTAATTGACAATGATCGATGCAGCGACTAATATGTATTCCGATCAAATATGAACGGAACACGTCATCGATCACACAATGACAACTAGCGTACTCTACGTGCATTCCATCAATTCTAAATTCTTTTTTTTTTATTATTTACTGTTCACAAACATACATTTTTTTTTAATCTACAATATACTCGCCAAACTTTTTAGTTTGATGGTGAGAAGCGCTTGTTTTTACATACAAATAATTTAGTAAACTGACCTTAAAACTACTACAAATCTTTAATACTATAAGATGTGAATTTATTTCTCGGTAACGGCTGTATCCTTGTTACCGAGAAATAAACTCCTTAATCTTGATTTTAACATACCTTTACTTAATTTAGGGTTGTGTCTTAGCATATCTATTTGATTAAATACTTGTGGCACTAAATATCTTGAAATTCTTTCCCCATAATAATTTGTTACTTTCGGTTGAACGAGTCTTTTCTCTCTTACACTTCTTGTATTATATTTATTTTCAATAGGAACTTTATACTCATCATTAACATATCTATACTAATATTATAAAGCTGCAGTGTTTGTTTGTTTGTTTGAACGCGCTAATCTCTGGAACTACTGGTCCGATTTGAATGATTCTTTCAGTGTTGGGTAGTCCATTTATCGAGAAAGGCTATAGGCTATATATCATCACGCTACGACCAATAGGAGCGTAGCAGCAATGAAAAATGTTGCAAAAACGTGGAAAATTGTATTTTTAATAACTTGACGCGGACGAAGGTCGCGGGGAACAGCTAGTCTAATATATATCTGCAGCAGGTGATTCCCCAGATGAAAAAAGCGACTGGTTTTTCTGAACAAACACATAATTCCATAGAGAAACTCCAAAGGTCAATAGCACTTAATGAAATCACATCCGAAAAAAGCAAACAAATAAACAAAACAAACGAAGTAACTTCCAGTACTTCAAATAGTCCCAAATCAAAATCGATTTTCCTAAATCAATTATGAAAAGCTACGTGGGAGGGTACTGTAACAATCTATACGGCCAATCAGATATACAATGTCAAGGTTACTGAGAAAAGTACGCAATCAATACAAGTCAACTTCGATAATTTTGTTAGTAGGAATAAAGGTACGGATCCATTTACTGCGTTTCAAGACCGCGTGCGGCGATAAAATGTTCGCGTAATGTGTGTATCATGTTGCATCCCACGTATAGATTTAGCTAAGAAACTACACAATTTGTCTTCATTTTAATGTTGAAAGCTTCTAAACATTATCTAGTGTCATGATTTTTATTGGAGATGCTCTGTACGATGGTTCCTGTCAATTTATTCTTGGCTTTAACTTGCCAGTCAGAACGCGAGTTTACGATTATAGCTTCATACATAGGGATACTACATTACTAGTGAGTGTTGGCGTATGAAGTGGCCTGGATAGTATCATACATAATCATAACAACCAGGAGCATCGAACAGAAAACGATGCTCTTCGATTTAAACATCGTTAATCTGTACTAATATTATAAAGAGTAAAATTTGTTTGTAAGTTTATATATAGGTGGTAATCTTCGGAACTACTGATCCGATTCCCTAAATTCTTTCACTAACGGAAAGCTAGATTATAGGAGCTAATGACTAAATAAAAACAGCCGCTCGGGTCGATCTTTAGATTAAGCCGTGCTTGCCTAGGTTGGTCTGTGGATGGGACCCATTACATACCTCCGTGCCTCGGAAATCACGTTAAGCCGTTGGTCCCGGCTGTCATTTGTAGACCTTTGACAGTCGTTAGGTAGTCAGTGGCCCAAAAAGTCTGACAACCAGTCTTACCAAGGGGCATCGTATTACCCAGTATTAACTGGGTTGTGGAGGTCTGATAGGCAGTCGCTCCATGTAAAATACTGGTTTTCAGCTGCATCCGGTTAGCCTGGAAGCCGACCCAAATATAGTTGGGAAAAGGCTAGGCAGATGATGATGGGAAGCTACATTATCCCCGAATGTCATAGGCTACATTTAAAGCGTTCCCGTGGGTTAATTTCTGTACATAACGGAGTTTTTGGTAAAATCCGCTTTGCTGGTGTTTTTGGTGAAGTATTTTAGTAGGTAGACTTAGAACAATATGTGTTTTTTCTTACAAAATTATCTTGCATCTCTCGCGCCTTTCAAGATACAGAAATTGAATGAGGAATGGAATTGGGTACCTGCCACATTTTTGTAAAGAAGAAACAAATGACGTGGAGGCAATTAACAACTACAACAAACAAGCGACCCGCCCCTGCTTCACACGGCGCCAATTATCGGGTTCAAATTCTCCTATTTCTTAAATTTGCACTCACACATTTTCACAAGATTTCATTGAAATCGGTTGGCTGGTTTCGGAGATTAGAGTGTACGAACGTATTGACACGTGATTTTTATACATATTATAATAGTTCAAGTATACTTATTTCATATTTATCCACGTAAGTAATGCCACCGACTCACCGTACCACTTTCTCGTGTGCGATTTGAACGCGTAAATGAAACGTCACCTCAAACCTGTAACATTCAACTTTACGTAATACCTCCTTGAGTCCATACAAGTGCCGCACTAGGCGAATTATCATAGCAAGACAATGTTATCTCAGGTACAACGAATGAATTTGCATTCTTTTGTAGATAGTTATGTTCCTTTAGTTCACCTTCATACACATTTTAAAATATTTCTTAAAAAAAAAAAAGTGGCGATATGTGGGTTTCCTATTAGATACACTTCTGCTTTACCCTTCGGGAATTACAGGCGTGATGTTATGTTATGTTATGGTCTTAAAAAAACATCATCAGTCATCATCACTGCTCTCAAAAAGGAGGAAAACATCGTGTGAAAACCGGCATGACCTAGAACCATAAAATTCAAAGGCCATCTACGAAGCCTTACTGATCCTGCTTGGTGAATTACAGCCCACTACTTCTCATAGAGAGAATGAAAGAAAACATCTTTATTTGGCACACGCCACAAAAACACAATAATATGCAATAAAATAAATAAAAAGATAAATAAAAAAACTAAAATCTAAACATCATTTTTTTTTAAATTAGATAATATTGTGTGTCTCACGGCTGCGCCAAATAGGCCCAGTTCAGAAAACTCCGGGCAACTAGTGCCCGACGTTGGTTTTGGTCTGGAGAGGCCTGTGTCCCAACACTATAGGCTGATTATGATTATAGGTATACCTTTGTTTACGGTTGAAAATAAGCCCAAGGACGCTGAGATAAACGTTAGAATCGCACAGATGAATTGATCTCGCGTGTGCCCTTGCACTTGACGCATCAATGACGTTTGACAATCAAGTCCGCTATCTCGAACTGTCAATGATCACGATCAAACGTGATATAACGAATACGGAAGTGAATATCAACTGTTATTTAAAAAAAAAAACATTGCGGAAAAAGAAACAGATGATAGATCATCTTCTCTTCCAGTCTATCCGGATGCAGCTAGATATCATAAACACCCAAAATTAACAAGTTTTAATCCTAATCCTGATCCCGTCTTTGCAGCTGTGACTCGGCTATCGATTTGTTTTTGGCAAGCTCCATTAAAAAAAAAATGTAAAATGACGTGATCTAAGATCCAAGACGAAGGAAAGCTTTTTATGATTAATTTCGGTTGTAAGACTAACTTTAAAACAAATCATCTACCATTAGGATTAAGTTTCACCAGTTTCACTTTAAATAATAACTGACTGTTTTACGATCAATCTGCTAAAAAACGTAACTCCGAGCAGAATGTTCCGTTGGGTATGTAAAGCGAATGGTATCACGGCAGTCGCCGAGTCTGGCCGTGACGTAGAAAAACCACCGTTACTCATAGACTGATATTAAAGTATATTAGGAATTCCAGATGCTGCCTACTTTTTGATTAGTCAAAACGTCGCAAATTCGTGTCAACTTCTTTAGTATAGTGAATTTATGATCATAATTTGTGGGCCATGCCAATTCATGAATACGTTTTTGGAACAAAGATGCGAGATTTAAATGCACCGTCCATTGTTGTTTGTCTGAACTTGATTTTGGTAACGCTTGTTATGTTAATTATGCTATTGACTATTCATAAGAAGCGTAGAAGGTGCGAAACTCAGCTTATATATACATTTTCGCATCTCTGTATATTTTTAGACATCAAAGCTTACCGTGACGGGTGAACGGTTTCGGCGCCTCCGAAACATCGAGGAAAGAGAGTGGCTGGTCAGGTTCGCCGATGCGGCTGACACCAACATTTTACACTTTATCCAACACTATCACACACACTGAAACCGGCTCATACCCGTTATCACTGCGCACTGAACTGTAGCTATCGGTTACAACTACATGTAAAAGATAAAACTGAAAAATTAATTTTCTAGTTACACGGAGCTGGACAAACAAGAAAGCATACAGACGAGCTAAAGCACAATGAAACCGCTTTGTGATTCCAAGAACAATAAACTTTTACTATCATGCCACATAAAAAAGTTTCACTGCAGTGCGCAGTAGCTCGTATTTCGCGAGAACCGGCAAACCTATCACTTTTCTTGGTTTGGTCAAAACACGGCAAACTTTCTCTGCAAGTTTACCATTATGTGAGTCATATCAGCGCCGATATGTCAACGCACGAGGAAGCGAACGAAAACGAATTAAATATGGAAAGTATTGCCCGGCATAAGTTTGGAAAGGACCATTTACGGACGGCGGAGGATCGAGACCCGTATCAACTTCTTTGTAAATTCACTCCGAAATTGGAATCAATATCAAAGAGCAGTAGATTGAAAAGTTTGCAAAGTGAGGCAGAGTATTCTGGGAAAGCGTCAGGGCTGCAAACCTCGTTAGTGAGACGAGCCGGCGACGGAGACAGTAACTCGATCCAGAGCGCGCAATCTACTGCATAAATTAACTTGTAACCCACTTCGCTTAAATTCTTTAAACATTTTACTGTCCTTATCAGTTGTTAGTAAATTTTGTGACATCACTGCAGCGGTGCTAAAATTGAGGTATTAAGGTGCAATTAAAATATCGTCAGTATATTTAGTTTAAGACCTCGGGATGCTGCGCGGTATTACGTACAAGATAAGATATACGGTAGCACTTTTAGAAACACTGGTGGATCGTAAATTTAATGTACGCGTGTACACAGTGGCGGCCACGTCGCTAAACTAATCGCACAGGAATCGGATTTCTAAATCGTATTGTGTATTGTCGAATTACAGTCGGTTTCCTACAATTAAACAGCAAATTGCCGCAACTAATGTTACGTTATCGTTAACCGATGACCTGGTTGCATTCATTGGCGAATCGTTATTAACTAATAAATAACACGTACCAATTTAAGGATGCTAAAGTAAATGTGTCGCCCATTCTTTGGTGGCTCTCATTCAAAACAAGATAAAAAATTGGAATGGAAGCATCATTATCTTGGCTCTTGAGAACTGGATACTTAGAAAAAATAGATACAAGAAAGAAGTACGTAACAAGATTTTTTCTATGTCAGAAAACCTCACATTCTCAAATATTGGCAACTGTTTGTCATGTCTGTAGACTTTTGGATCAGCAAACATTTAGCTGAAATCATCCTAAAGAATATTCCTTTGCAACATAATGTCGAGTAAACCCATATTATCCAATACTGAAGACTTCCTGAACGAGAAAAACCAAATTATTATAATTTGGAGGAATTCGTGAGTAAGCAGTAGCAGCAGTTTGACTGAATTAGAATTGTAAATGGGACCGAATGACAGTATAATATTAAAACGATCAGGGAAGGCTGTTCTTCGTCGAACGTACAGCGATTAAAATGACTGTTCCTGAAGATTCTCTCCGACCAAGCCAAATCAATTTGGATAACTATTCAAAAGTATTAAGTGCATTTGAAACAAATCAGCGGGTAGACCTTATCGAACTTCAGAAATGTGTAATTCTATAAATATCTCAGAACGTCTTTGATCTTGACACGTAATTGCCAAGTGCAAAACAGATTTAAGACATCAGCCGCTGCAATAAAACTAGTGCCTACAGTAAACGCAACAAAAACAGAATAAAACTTCTTGACATGAGAAACTTCAAAACGTAAATTCCCTCGAAAATTTCTTCCACAATGATTTATTCTAATTTCTAACATCCGTAAAACGAAATGAGCTAAAAATCTTGAACTTTAAATAAACCAGATGAGCAGCGCAAACGCAATGAACGTCAGTGGAACGCCCACATGAAATAGAGAAAGCAAACAATGATGCGCTGCCCCTATTTATAGTCAATCTTGAAGATTTTCACGTAAATGAAGGAAAAGAGAACAGCCAGAAATGTAATTAATTGGAATTTCATAGCAGCATTCCGTTTGGCAAGGGCAGTGAATATGACTATGGCAAATTTTGGACTATGACTGTTGCGGTGTATTAGAAAGACCTGTTCAACCCTAGATATTATGTGTTCATGCCGTTTACACTCGACAAGCTTATAACAATCATGATATGTTCCTACTGTTGGGACTCTGAGCTTCTGTATGCAAGCGGGAGTGGGCTTTCATTAACCAGTCAGGCCCAGTAATGATATAATTTAGCGACAAATACAATACAATCGCAAATGATGTTGATAACCATTTAATTATCGCATGCGCAATGGCCGTCATTAATTGAACTATTAAACTCCGATTTTTCATGTAAATAGCTTCATTATTCAAATATATGAATGCAAATCCGCAAAGATAAGACCCGTGCATTTTCCTATCAAGATATTATGTTATTGTTACAACAAGCGACGCTCATATTGTTTACATTCGCGATAAAATGAACAAAACAATGTGTAAAGCATTGAAGGTGGAGATTATTTATACTTTATATCGTATGATGACAGCTGAAAATAGACGTTGTTTTGGAGGCTCTATTTGAACAATTGATGAATTGGTACGCGGCTTATGTCTCATGCTGTTGGTATTTTCAGGGCGTATTGGCCACCGTGACGTATGAAGGCCGGCCCACAGCATGACGCCCTGTTAACAGTAAATGGACAATTCATTAGCTCGATTCTCAACGCGTGGACCGCTGCATAAATATGTTTGCTCCACAAGAGAGACATTAATCAAAGAATCTCGCAGAAACTGTAAGATGTTCATTGTGTAATTTGTTTCAGTCCTCGCCAATGTTGGTTTTATAAGCTTTTAACCCAGTTTTCCGTCAATAAATAATGTTCAATTTACTATATTTTAATACAAGTGGAGCATACGTAATATTTTGAGCAGTTACGTGAATTAACGAGGAGACAAAATTAGACGAGTGCAAAACGATCGACGGATATGCGTAATACGGTATGAACAAGACATGGGTTTTGGACAGCTCAGATATATTATGCGAGGCGTTTCAAATAGTTTCATTCTTGGACACGTGCCTGTGTTTTGTTTACATGTCGAGCAAAACTATTTCTGCAGATGATTGAAATATTAGGGGGCTCGGCAGAAGTCACTTTCTGTATCTAAGGACGTCACTCTACGAAGAACCACGGCCAGAAGATCAAAACTGGACGATTTTACTGAGGAACCTTGGATCAACTAGGTCGAAAATCCTATTTAGGTAGCATACGGATTTTAGGGCGAAAACTTTGAAAAGCAGCCAACTGGAACATGATATCCAGAATAACAACCCCAAATGTATAACGTATTAATGAACGCGCTAAACAAGTCAAGTTTTTGAGGTTACTGACGCAAGCACTGGCGAAGGTCGGGACGATACTTAATTGTGTTAATATAAAACAGATCTATCTGCAATTATAGCGCACACATGCGATAGTGAAAGTTGCGAAGCGATAACAGAGTTACTCTCGCGTTCTACACAGAGAAATGTATTAGTTATTCGTAGAGATTAACATAATGAGCGCAACAAAGTATTTGAGGACATCCAAGTGGCACACATTATGTGGAAAAATGTGTAGCAGTTTCTCAAGTCTGTCGACAGTAGAGGGATGGAGGAAATCAGCAGATGCGATCCCGGAGAGTAGGGTCGACTTGGATTGATTGGATTCCGACGTACGGTGGACGGGAGGTGTCGCCTGAAGGATTCATATTCAAGAGCTACGTAATTTGATTTGGATCATGTTATATTGGTTGGGTTTCTGTGTAGTGCGTTGAAAATAGAACCATTTTGCTGAGAGCACACCATGTCATGCGCATGTTGCATTTTTCTTCAAATTACTGACGCTTCGTTCCTGAATTTAAATTGGATCCAAAAATTGTGTTTGAAGACTTTGGGCTCTTCAGAGAGGATCTTTGGGGCAAGAAGAGAATTTAGAAAAAATGAGTATCAAGGTATGTTAGAATTTAGGTTAATAGCAGTTATAGAAGGCAGCTACCATTAACCACTTTTAGTCAAATCCAAGAACCGCATCAATGAAAACAGCGACGCAGACATACATACAAAAGCGACGGAATTCCACAGATCTGCCAACGTAAACATTGCAAGCCAACACGGAAAATCACAATACAGTACAGGCGCGAAAATTTCAAATCACAACGGAATAATGAGAATATTTAAGGGAGGGTAACCGGACGCGCGCTTGCGCTCCCTCGATCGCGTCACACTCACTGGGCGGGATAACCAACTCATGCGAGATGCCAAATCCTCACAACATCTACCTACATACAAAGACGAGCTATTTACATATCAATGATAAATATCCAATGCGCTATCTCCACGCAATAAGACTCAAAATGCAACTGCAGAATTTTCACTTTTTGCGCGAGAACCCATTTAAATGTTTGTACGTTTTTTGCAAGTTTAATGATGAAGATTGATGTGAAGTCGATTTTCTTTCTTATTTTGATTTTATATTTTTGTAAATATTTGTATTTTGAATTTGGTGGCCTGCTTTATATTTTGACTAAATACATACCTACTCTATGAATGCATATTTTTACATCATCAATGGCATCATTACATAATGTAAACATTGTCTATACAAATAAATACAATAGAAGTGTCATGTTCGTAATTTCAAAATAACAGCTTTTTACTGAATGCATTTGAAAGTAATATACGGTAAAAGTCATAGTTTTTATTCTTTACGGGACTTTTACTGGCAGATAGCTGATGTTATAAGGAGTAACTTAGGCTTCTTTTATTTGACAAAAAAGATTAGGGTTCTGTTGAACAAATGGGGTAAGGTTTAGAATCGCGTCCTCCGAATTGGGAAGTGTGGGAGGTGGGAGGGGGAGGGGGGGGAGTTGTAGTGTCACCCCCCACTTCCCCCCCCTGCCGGAGGCGAATAGTTTTTTTTTTAATGAATTTTTAAAAACTGAATTTGGTGTTATGTTTGCTTAATTTTTTAATTAAATTTTTGACATTATAAACCTGATTTACAGGGGAGAGAGTTGAGTTAGTTGTTGCCAGTCAACGTGGCGAAGTCGAGAGAAGCCCGGTTTAATTTAAAATTTAAATTTAAATTAAAATTTAATAATAATTTAATTTATAAACATAATTTAATTTATAAACATAATTTATAGCTTCCACTATTTAAAAAAAAGTGTATTTTCGATATTTCATTCAAAATCATATTATATTTATTCATAATAATATTTATTACGCATTTTGAGATGATTTTGACAGATGTAACGTCAAAAACTAAACGACTTTAGTTAAATATTCATTCTGTTTCACGTTTAGTTAGTGATTTACCAATATTTTTAGAAAATAATTTTAAATATTTCCGGCAGCTAAAATCGCATGGGGGCGCTTCAGATAAACCCCCTTGACCCCCCCACAGTGACAGAATCCTCGAATTCAGAGGACGCGATTCTAAACCCAACCCAACAAATGAAAACCCTTAAAATTGTTAACAAAATCCGATTCAACTAGGGAAGTAATATTTTTATAATAATTTCACGCGAACGGAGGTCGTGGGCAACAGCGAGTTTTGTAATAAATTAGTATGTGTAGAAGAGGTATTGACAGTTATTTCCTTATCCTTGTTTCATTTAAATTGTGGTTAATTCAATGCTAATTAGAGAAAACGTTTGTCATTCAAGTGCCTAGCCAAGTTTGTGTACTATATCTAAAATTGTACAGCCTTCTAAGTAATTACTTTGAACTGTGGACTTTAGAATTGCCTACCATGTAGAATAAAACTACTCTGCAAATTTTTATAGATATAGACTTTGGTATTAAAAATCTGAATCATCTGCCTAGCCTTTTCCCAACTATGTTGGGCCGGCTTCCAGTCTAACCGGATGCAACTGAATACCAGTATTTACATGGAATCTATCTGACCACCACAACCCAGTTAGTACTGGGTAATACAATACCCCTTGGTAAGACTGGTTGTCAGACTTTTTGGGCCATTGACTACCTAGCGACTGCCAAAGATGTACAAATCACAGCCAGGACCAACCGTTTTACGTGCTTTCCGAGGAACGGAGGAAACTCGGTAAGTAATGGGTGGTCACCCATCCACAGACCAACCTAGGCAAGCACGGCTTAACCTAAAGATCGACCCGAGCGGCTGTTGTTATTTAGCCACAAGCTCCTCAAATCTGAATACCATCTGAATATCTGAATGCTATAACATTGGCTTATTAATCCACAAGATAAGCTAATTATTATACTATGTACTATGAAGAACTGTGTCCGGTTCATGCCTATAGCCTTGTCTCCTATTAAATTGACTTAAACATAATTGGCTTGTTGCATGAGGTCCTGGGTTCGATTCTCATGTCGGGCAAAGTTTTACTGGGTTTTGTCTAGGCATTTCTCAGTAGCAGCCACGGAGTTTGGATTTGTGCCTTGTTGATGGCAATAGACTCGCCCACTATTACATGGGACAAAAATAACTGGCGAAATATGGATGTGCCATTAGGCCTCTGCCTAACCCTTCAGGGAATATAAGCGAGATATTGTAATTTCTGTTGACACAAGTAATAACCTTGTTAAAATACATTATTATTTATAACTTATGATGATGCAATGTAAACTACCTCTATTTATAACATTTTATTTTTATGATAAAAACTTTCTCACAATGTAAATGTTTTAATTGCTTCAATATAAACAAGCCAGTAACTATATCTCTTCCATTGTTGTATGATGTACTCAATGTCAGATTATTTAGCAAAAAATGTCAACAATACCTCTATGAAAAGACATTATCTACACTAATATTATAAAGAGGAAAGATTTGTATTTTTGTGTGTGTGTGTATGTTTGTAATGAATAATCTCAAAAACTACTGTACCAATTTAAAAAATTCTTTCACCACTAAAATGCTACATTATCCCTGAGTAACATGGGCTATATTTATTACAAGAAAAAATAGGGGGCGGGGGGAAAATGGGGGAAAATAAATGTCCTCTCGTGCGAAGCCGGGACAGGCCACTAGTTATAAATAATCTTGTTTTTATTTTTTTTAAAGTACTTACTTACTCGTAGTTTTTACTTAAAAAAAAATAAAAACAAGATTTTTTTAATATGAAAAGAATGTTTATCTATCAAAGAACGCTCTTCTTCTTCTTTCCCTTGAAGAGTTCTCTCGTGAGAAGATGAGTCATGTCTGTCATAAAAATGTATTGACACCAGAGGAAATTTCAGCTCAATCGGATACCAACAAGAGGTTAAAAAATTATTTGCAAATTGCCACCAACCCAACCCACTCCAGGCCCAGTTGTGGATTATGGGCTGCTCAAACCCAGCCTGCCCAAATGTCCTTCCTTTGGTATTGTTTGTAGCATTGTTGAGCTCCTTGAGTTAAGCCCAGCCCAGCTATATGATACACTGACTAGACAGGTCCACTCAAATCTTTGTGGTTCTTTCTTCAATAGCAAAATACCATCTCAGACACTAATTTGTATGGTTCTTATGTGATTTGACCAATGTCTGGACTTTAAAAGAGACAGTCACCTCTGATTTTGTTTCTTCTCAGAGCGGTCAGGTACGAAACACCGGCCGCATCTAGTTTTAAAACAAGACATGATGTGACCTGTGAAAATGTTTTTAAAACCAATTTACTGAAATAAATATGATTTATTGTTACGCTTCCTCGCACAAAGAGGAGCCCAATGGGAACTGATGCCAGCTGATTATAGATTAGAAATACAAAAAAAAAAATCTTGTCTGAATGTTGCAATTGCAGTATGATTTGTCTGTCCATCAAACTCTATACAGAAATAACTGTCCAATTTCCATATGAATAGCTGTTCAAGAAAACTATTGTTATTCAGTTAACATAAAAGGAGTACTTCACACTTGTTACAAGCTTGTAAATATAATGGAATGGCATTGGAAATGTGAAAAGGTTTTTGTAGTATAGTAATATCATATTTACATCCCCTTTATTCAATGGTTTACATTATAAAAAGTAAAAACCATTTAAAAATAAAAATCCTAGCCCACCAGTATCAAGACAAGATCTAAGCTCAAAAAACCTCCTTTCCAGATGAGCCGTATCCTGCTTTCTAAGTAAAGCCCTTGATCCAGCTAACTAATGAGAGCCTCATCAGGTTTTGGCTAGTGAGCAGTGGCTGTCTGTTCTGCTCTTTGTGCAACTCTACGGGCACTTTGAGGGACCTGCTACTAATGCCATCATTGTGGCAAAGTTCTGATTGACACTAACTTGACTCAAATATTTATGGGAATAAGGACATAACAAAAAAGAAGAACAGAACAATTTGTAAACCACATAATTATCGTAAGGTAGGTATCAAGCCCTATCCATTGAGTATGGGTATAATACAGCTAATTTTAGAGCAAATAGCCTTGAGGAAGCCCCTAATTTTTGCTTATAAGACTTCACAATTAATTAGTGCATTACTGGGCGGAGAGTTTTTAGTGTGTGATATTCAGAGCATCATATAAATGAATTACGGATCACTATATTAACAGATCCTTATAAAACTAAATATTAAAGAAGAGGTCAATTATGGAATTGGTTTTAAAATTTTTGTATACAACTATTTAGGCAGCTAACTAGATAAGTTACATTTCTAAATTTAAATGAACCATCAGAAAATGAGTTAATTGGCATACCTTTTAGGTTTAAATACCCTGTATATTTTTTTCTTCCTATTTGGCAACTGAGCCGAAGTCGACTATTCCGCCAGCGTCATGTGGTGAACCCTGTATGTTGTCAGCAAGGTTAAGGCCTTTCATTTAACATAGTTATATAAGACTTTTATATGGTGAAATGGCAACGCACTTACTTTAATCTTATATCATTCTTCTTATTTAATATAACAAGTTTTAAGAAACAGTGTGAACAGTTTTGTGGCATTTGATACATAATATTTTCAAGAATTAACAGGCTAGTGTCAAAAATAGGACATAATGATGACCATTTGGAGAAGTTAGCAAGTAGGTACTTATTAATCAAGTGATGACAGTTTATATTTTAGTTCCTGATACCTACAGCAAAAGAGGTTAGGTGAAAAATAAGTTTGATTCTTATCAGATTAACTACAGAAGATTAAACAATGATGGAAATATACTGACCATTGCACTACAATACACACGGCGTTTTCCTTCATTAGAACGAAGACTTGACCCATCAATTTATTGACTGACGACACCTAGTCTAAATTAACCAATAAGAATTGAATACTACTACGAACATGGTTTTTTCTTCTACTTAATATTTATAAAAACATATCCTGTTGACTTCTAACAGCAGTAATCAAACCCGTTTTTTTCGACTGCAGTGCAAATAATGGACCCCAGTACGGCAATTGTAGGTTTTATACGAGTTCTATAAGCAGGTTTTGTTCGTTTCTGGCGTTTTAAAACAGAAAACATTGGGCCAAGCAAGTCGGCCAACGGGAAGATAATGCGATCTTGCAAATTACATTAAAAACAACTCACCTCGGCCTCACTGTCGCCGTTCTTGTTTTTATCAACTTTGGTCTTCATCGCCTCCTGCGAACAACAGCTTCCACTGAAACCCTCACAACACACGCTAATCTGCTTCAAATCACCAATAAGCGGAGACTTTACACACGTAAATTATGCAGCACCGCATACCATAAACGAACTGAACTGACATGGCATAGTAGGTATTACGACGATGGAAGCGTAAAATGCCGACAACGTAAATAACCGTTTTTTTACAACGGTAAGAAAATTATATATTTTTAGGGCGTTATAAATTCTCTTTTATTCTTAAACTCACCTTTTCTTTTTTCGGCATATTAAATTAATAATTAAAGCTTTCAATACAAGTTTTTGATAACATTCGCGTGGAGAGTTTACATTTTAGTTGTCAAATACAGCGTTCTGATTGGTTGAGAATGGTCACGTGACTTCGTTGACGTTGCATATAGTGATGTGAGCAATATAAAGTATCGATTTATTATGATTATTAATTACCTAAAATTAGTTGTCTTGTTTGTTTCTAAAGTTTCTGGGATGAAATGGCAAAGTGAAACTAAAGATATAATGAAGATGTAAATAAAAATGGACACCTTTTTATACCTGAAAAAAAAATCCGAAATCGCAATTGAACACAATCTTTTGTCTTGTAAAGTATATACCTACTGGCCTTATTTTAATGTAATAATTGCCTCTGAATTTGCTTAACAGTTCACAAACCCAAAATACCACAGTTTTAATTCTTATTGCAATAAAGTTCCTGGTTTGTTGCTGTTAAAGCTACAACTGTGAAATGCTTCGTTAAAGTTTGTTTCTCTTTATGTAAACGAATATCCTCCTAACAGATACAACCACAGGCGAACTGGCGAGCAACGGGCAGCAAGTGTGTAGTTCTATTTATTTTGTCGCTGGGCCATGAGCGAATGCGCGACGGCGACGAGCGATAACTCGCCGGTATGAGTATGTACCAAGTGAGAGTCTGTAAGAGAGTATTCTGCTCGCCAAGTGAGCATCTGAAGGAGTACTTTGTTCGATAGCTCCTGTGACCATTACTGAATGGTGATGTCAACAATCAGCGATCAACCGCAATATCACACGGATCCTACCATAGCTAGTTGCTTGATCATTCCATCACTGGCGATGGAAGAGGTGCCTAGAGCTTCCTATAGATTGGGTATTAAAAAATTATAACATCAACAGGTCTGTAAAGATCGGAGGGTACACTTGAACGTGTTGGCGGGGTTTATTCCTCGCAAAACGGCCGGCCCATGCGGTCAAAAGATACGATCGATTGCTTAATTAAAAGCACAACGTGAGAACCCCGTAAACAAATAACCAGGAATCCGGGGAATCCAGTCACGAATCTGAACTTTAGGTTCAGGAAGTATACGGCCATATGCTCAATTTACGTTGGCTAAGGATAGTCTGGACAGGTGCGAGTAGCGACTCAATTGGCTCGCTATTGTCCGATCGGTTTACACCACAGCCCTTACTAGTTGTACTTGTCCACTTCACTTAACACTTGACTAATGTTATTATTCGGGCTTTATTCATACAAGCAGGTGGCTCTTGTGCTTTTATCTGCTACCCCTATGTATTGGTTTAGAACACCTTTCCAAATCAGAAACCAATTTAAAACAAGGTAAAATTAGTTTATTAAATAAATAAATTAACAATATATCATAGAACATAACTTTACTTCTTCTTTTTCTTATCCTTTTTGCCTTTCTTGGGTTTATACGGTCCAAGTTGAAGGCGTACTTGAAGGCCACGCCACCAAGCCTGCACAATAATAGCGGAAGTCAGCATCTTCTCGTGGTATTGTCGTGCTTTCTCGCGTTCATCCTTGAAATAAATCCATTCCTTCATTTGTGTTTCATGCTTCTCGAACTGAAAATATTGAAGACTTTCAATTAGAGGTAAAGAAAAGACTTTCCCGCTTGTCATGCTGCAGGTCAGACATTTGATAATCATTGATGTTATTAAACTAAATGAAAACCGTTCACCACTATAATAGGGTAGGTACATAAGAAATATTTAAGATTGTCCATAAAGATTCTTAACCATTCTTCTCCGAAGAGATCTACGCTTTAGAAATGGATAACTAATCTTCTTTTACAGTTATTATGCCCTAGGACTTGACTGTAGCTTCGTTTTTTGGTTTTTGACACTTTAAAAGTGCCTGGTCTATTTGAAAAAAATGCTTTGAATTTGAGTTTGAACTGTATCACAATGGTCGTTCTCCTGAAGTTTAATTTAACACCTTAACATTAGACCAGCACAGTTTCAACCGCCTAGTAAGTAGTAGCTTTATGAACCCAACCGAGATTCGTGTTAAATGGTTTACGATTAAGAGACTTATGTCGTGCAGTGAATTTGTATAGGATAATGTCCGCAACCACAGTCTGTATATCTCCAGGGTATCTGTCATGTTGATCTGTTCACAACAGTCATGAATTTACTGGGTACCCCCGTACCTGACCTATTCGCAACTGCAGTCATGGTAATGGTAATTAAGAATATTTCTGAGAAATCAGGTCAACGATTAGAGGAATAAAGAACAGGAGTTGTTGCAAAGACAGAATAAATTAAGAAGGTAACCGTTTCTTCGTATTTTACTCTTTTGTCACGCATGTCTACGTAGTTATTTTTCTTAATTTGTATTTTGAGATCAACTTTTTCCATATCCGAGTCAAATTTTTCCATCCACTCTTCAATTTTTTGTAATGTTTCCTTTAAAAGATATATTAGCAAGTTAGTACATAGAAAAGAACCAGAAAGACATATAAAGGGTGTAAAAAGACCCTTAACGAAGCCGAAAGGCACTTGTTCTCCTCGTCATTGTGATAATTTTTTTGTTCTGGACCATACCTGGGAACCTTCTAGTTACGGAGATATTGGGGGTCAAAGTTCCAATTTTTTCACAAGTTTTTTTTTAAATACTACTTTTTAAGGTTCTAACTTTACTCCAATTACCTCCATGGTCCGTTTACTATTCAAAGCATCCATCAGCAATAAGTTTTGAGCGCATTATATTGAGTTTTACCGTAAAATGTAATTTTTGACCCCAAAAAAAAATTTCGTTTCCCAGCAAAAATTTTTGCGTAAAGTTACTAAGTTTGATGTACAGAATGCTTGGTTGACGGCTTGGTGAAGGGTCTGTTTACACCCCGTATATTCATTGATAAAAAGGAAACCCTACTAATTACGCTAATTATAATGTACTAACGTTAATTGTAATGGTAACCAATGTTTCCACTTCATTATGTACTCTTAATTCATGATCAATTCTCTGTTTATAATATTCAATCGTCGATGAAGGAACATATTCGATATTATGAATTGTTTGATTATTTTGTTCTGTCCTTGCTTTTTGCCAATTATCCATGTAGCGGCTGCGGACTTCAGCGTACAAGACTGAATCCTAAAGAACATAAATGATAATAAAATTCTACTAGTATATTCAATGTTAATCCATTGTAAGTTATCCAGGACGCCTAGAAGTAACTTCTTTTTTAACAAATGTTCAGCATATAATTATTATGTTATTCAATAAAAAGTAAAAGTAACCCAGTGTTATTGGGCATTCCCATCAGGAATTTCTCAGCTCACGCACGGGACTTGAGCCCATTTTATGGCAATAGGTTCTCTCTATCAGATGGGGCTTGAATAAGATAGGTGAAATGTAAGTGTACTATAGGTACACCTGTGCCTAAAGGGGTTAAAAGATTTTTCTATGAAGCGTGCCTGCCTATTGCCATTTTATTTTAATTTCGAAAAACGGTCACGCATAAACATTATTTAAAACCTGTATCAATCAATAGCTGGCATCAATACAAACAAGTATTGTCTTAGACAAAATCTTCTAAAGCATCACATTTCCGAAATATAAGTTATGAAAGTTGTGTTGATGGTGAACATCGTAATTTTGAAAATTTGGCGCTTTAGAAGATGCATACAAAACTCTCATACAAAACTTGTTTATATTGATGTTAAATGCTATTGATTAATACAGGTTTAATGCGTGGCCGCTATTTTGAAAATTAATTAAAATAGCGGAAGTTAGGCAGGCCAGTGAATTTGAAGCCTTTTCAGGCATTGCAGTTGTGATGATGAGTCAATGAAAAGTTTAAGCAGGCTTACTTCAACATCTGTCCTTAATTTAGTAATGATGACTTCGGTGTCGTACAATATGCTTTTGATATGGTTACGTTGGTGTCTAACTCGTCTAGACATCTCTTTACAAAGTCTATGCAAAGTAAATGATTAGGTAATCAATTCAATATTCCATAACAATATCTAGGCAAACAAATCATTAATAAAAAATCTTACATTTTATTTGTATTTTCTTCTTCCGCCATACGTAAGTTGTACCGTTCACGGTTTTCGAATGCACTGATATAACTTATCAGAGGATCAAAGTTAAAGGAGTGTGCTAGACCCCAATATGTTGCAGTCATCACTGCATTCAGATATTTCCTAGAACAAAGCATAATCGATAAAAATAATAAAAACAAAGCATAATAATAAAAGACAAGAAGAAAATGTTGAGTACCTGTCTGCGTCAAGCTTCTTAATTTTGTATATCGTACAGTTAAGATTCTTAGTGTCTATTCCATCAAGCTCATCTTTGACATCATTGATACTATACACGCCATATTTTATAGCTTTCAAATAATCAATATCTGACATAGTCCTTATGAGAGCTAGACCGTTGTTGCATCTTTCTGAAGATATTTATGAAACCATTATATTTGTTTGAATCATCGGATATTAAAATCATCGGAAAATAGACGGACATTTAATGCATTAGCAGTTTGATAATTTTACTATCCATCTACCTACCCGGTAACGGTAGACATAAATTTAGCTTGGACACCATTAATATTTACCAAGAATCCACAGTTGTGTCATCACATCTTCCAGAATAGATGTAAATAAAGATGTCACAAGAATCTTGGTGGATCTGTTGAATTAAAAAAAACTAAAGCAATCACTATTTTTCCAGTAACTTATATGTCAATTAGAAACAAAGAAAATATTACCCTCCAGGGATTACAGGTTTAGAAACGTTTGATTCATTCAGTCCTGATGCTGATGCCAGATGCATATTCATGACCTTAAAAATAATCATTAGATATCTACTTGTAATTAAAACCAAGTAGTCATTTCCATTTTTAAGTAACTTTTTAGAAAAGATATTCTCATCTCATCGATATCGATACTTATGACACATCACATCACTATAGCTGTACCTACTGAAATTTCGGTACAGTTTTCAGATATTTCAGCAGAAATACCAACCTTCCTTTCAGAATGTACCTACGGTAAGCAACGACAGTCTTATTATAACACGCACACTTCACTTTTTTGTTTAAATTATAAAAAATAAAATAGCGTAAGTTACCTACTCTTTGTACCTACTTATTAAGTAGGTACTTATCTACTGAAAAACAGTGCAGTGCAGCGTGTACATTCCCGTCAATTTAGTTAGATGATTATTAGGTTTTATGTTAACCGAATTAATAGCAAATGTAAATTTCTGTAAAGCATTACTCCGACAGACTTTTTCCTACCGACGACGGCGACGATAGGTACAAAAGCGACAGTAGGTGGTATCGCCAGCACATCAAGTTACTACATTCTGTCAATTTTCTTTAATAGATTTTCAACTTTATCGCTGAAAGATTAGGTTCAAGGTTGATTGGGAAAATTTGTCAGTTTCGGGTGGCTTGATGACGTCTGTGCAAGTGTACCTACATATGGTTGTTTTGTAATTTTGTTTGCAAAGTTGTAATATAGCAGTGGTGGGACTGTGAATGTCTGACTGTGTTATAGGAAGTACACTAGATCCTGGTTTACGGTAAGAAGGTCGTAGTGGCGGGAGTTTCACCCAAGCCTACAAACTCGACGTGCCCATATAACCTATTATATACCTACTCTTCATGATCTAAGGGTTTCTATCTTCATATTGCGTCGATATTCTTTAACCATTTCTTTTTACAAAATGTCTTTAGTCTGTTACTAAAACTTTATGTAGAAAAAGAAAGATTTTATTTATTTGATTCGGTAATATTCACAAAAATATTTTTCTTTCTTGAGTGGAATGAGGGACCACAGTTTAGTCGTCATATATTTTTTATCTTTGAAGCTTTGTGGTCCGTTATTTAGTAACTATCTTTACAAATTCTTTACTAAATATCTGTAGTCAGAATAGCTTAATTTTCCAGATACTTTCAGAGATCCCCTTCTTCCTCGTCGTGCCACCAACTTGTTCCACCAGTGGCACGAGAAGGAATTGTCATTCCTCGTCGTACCACTGAATGCAGATACGATATTCGGACATGCAGTGAAGGTAGCTCTACTTAATTTCCCTTTAGATAATGTAATTATCACATGTCTAACAGTCTATGGGGGAAGTCAAAATCTCCGGGGCTAAAACAAAAAATTGGAAAACGAGTCGTAGGCTCTTGTAGTGCCTTGCTTTTTTTTATATATTAAGGAAAACAACAATTCCAACCATCCGTAATCATCTCTCGCGGCAATCGTTAACCATTTATAGTGTGTAATTGTTTGTTTTCCTTAATAAATAAAAAAATAGAGGCAAGGCACTACAAGGGCCTACGACTCGTTTTCCAATTTTTCGTTTTAGCCCCAGAGATTTTGACTTCCTCCATAGACTGTTAGACATGTGATAATTATATTATCTAAAGGGAAATTAAGTAGAGCTACCTTCTCTGCATGTATCTGCATTCAGTGGTACGACGAGGAATGACAATTCCTTCTCGTGCCACCTGGTGGAACAAGTTGGTGGCACGACGAGGAAGAAGGGCAGAGATCTGGCTGATGGTCTGTGAGGACTGAGGGACCGCACTTTAAGGGCTGTAGTTTTTAATATATTTGTTTACAAATTCCCAGATTTGTTCTACAATTGTTTTAAGACTACTACTAAATCCTACGATTTCTATTTTGCGAAATATCAGTGTGCTCCCTCAGTTCACACGCACATCAATTTTTACCAATAAAAATTTCGAGATTGCTTCGCTCGTTCGCGAAAATGCATGTTTTAAGTCATACATTTTCCTAAACTTTCCGGACTGCATACGTTGTGATACGTTGTCTGTACGCATGAATGGTAAAAAATAAAGTAGGTACCTAAATTTCGCGAGACGGATAATTTAGGTACTTTATTTTTTGGCGAATGCTATCAATAAATTAAAACAAAACAAAAAATCTTAGTTACGATTAAAACCTCGTCCAAGCCAACTCTGGTGTAGCAAATTGCCGTCAACCGCGCATCCTCGATCTTATTTTGGAGTCAAGTCCTCACTATCACTATTGGTAGTTCGCTTCGCGATATTTTTCATTTCTATTGTAAGTATTTAATTTTCTGGGTGTTTGTCCGGTATTTTCAATATAGGTGATAGCAACCCTATCTACTACTACAGTGGGTACCAAAGACATTCAAATATAACTAGCTATAGACGGGACAAGACCAAGAAACTGACAATTCCAAAACCTGTTACAAATTAGTAACAAGTCGATCAGTCCAGTGCGATACGTCGCCTTGTCAGGTCGCATTCATATGACACAAAGACACTCAAATATTTCCGAGCTATAGACGGGTCATGACGAAGAAAATCGTAATCCAAAACTTGTTACTACTTAGTAGTACTTAGTAACAATTCGTTCTGTCTAGTGTCATCTGTGTCATACGCCCGCTTGTCAGGTAGCATTCGTGTCGTGTCAAAATCGAAAATATTCAGGATGAAAATTATTGTATGACAATATTCCCTCTCTGCTCTTAATGTGCACATCTTTGTACATCGTTCTCACATATATGTATTATCTCAACATGAATGATGTAACCAAGATCTTGTAAAAATATTTTGATTGAAAAGAGTGTCCATGGAGTTTCTTGCCCATTCTTCTCCATAGAGATCTACGCTTTGGAATGGGCAACTACAGTACTTTCACAAGTTATTATGCCTTGTGTCTGGGACTGTAGCTTCGCCTTCTTTGTTTTTCTGACATTCAAAAGTGCCTGTTATGGTCTAATTGAAATAAATGCTTTGAGTTTGAGTTTGAGTCCCAATGTCCTCTCTATATGTGTTTTAAATCTCTTTGGTGGGTACCAAAGCAGCACTTCCACTAGCCGTGTCCTGTGCGGGTAAAAATATAAAAGAGGAAAATAATTTACTGACATTTTGAACAGCATTCTGCCCTGAGTCTCCAGGATCAATACATACTAATGGTTCAACAGTAGCCGACGGCTGGCCGGGTACTTTAGGCATTACTAACAATGAAATAAATTAATCACTAAAAAATACTTTCAACAAGTTGTCATAAGTTTTTACTCAAAACCTCGAACTGTCTTTTGTTAAATACGTTGACAATAAGTTAATGACATGACAAGGGATAAAAAATTGACAGTTAAAAAAAAAATTAGAACTATAAAAACTTTTTTGGCCAGTACTGGCCAGTACATCGAGGAAGGACGACTCAATATCGTATGATATACGATTTCAGATTAGCGTAGGTATTTTTGGCGCGTGTAAGCTCGTTTATTGAAGCGCGTATACCTACGGCTTCTTTCGCGAGTGACTTGTACGAGCGTTGACGCGCTTATAAGTTCGTATAAAGGCCAGCGCACACCAGCACGGCAGGGGATTTTGCCACAGCACGCCGGCCACTACCGAGACATCCCGCGGCGTGCTGCGGCATCCGCTGCCAACTACCCAAATGTTCGTCTCGGTGCAGCGATCTTTCGTCAGACACAAGTTCGTACTCCGTAGTGTCGTTTTTATAAAATATGGATTGTTTAAAAGTAACAAAAACATAGGTATCACTTTTCCTCGTTACTATCGAATGTTGTATTAAATATTTAAAAATAAAAATAATATAGGCTTGTAACTTGTTCAAATTCATCTTAACATAATCTCACGAACATGTCCAAAGGTCCTACCTAGGATACCTACTATTCCTAAGATGCACGCAAACCGCGCTATTCGTGCAAGTGCGGAGGTGTGGACGCGCCTTAACGACAGATTTAACGTTTTAGTTTGACTCGCGCTGTTATGATGTACACTTCAACCAACTTACCTGTGCAGGCGGGAAAACAAAAAACTAAAATAAATATACCAAGTTTGACATAACAATGCATTTTTTCTTGACAAGCAGCGCCATCTTCAGCTGCAAACTTAAAAGTGGTAATACTGTAGCAGTTTAATTAGCCTCTTTTTTTTTTCGGGTGGGAAATCATCTTATGACCCTCCCCCCGCTCTGGACGGAGTGGAAGGGAGTGTCAGACTTTTACTGACTAAAACCCATCCATGTTCCTTCTTTGCCCTTTGTGTTCCAGGGCTGCGGTATCTCTTTCGAACAGTCCCGCAGGGCCGGAGTTTAATTAGCCTGAAGTGCGGTTGAACGCCTGTTTTACAACACGCAAACATAGGATATAAATACATAGAATGATTGAAAAAAAAAACAAATATATTTTTAAAACTTTCATGTAAACTATTAAATAAATATAGCAAACTAAACAATTATATCAAACAAGTAAGAATTAATCATTACAACAAAAAAATATTAAAAATAAATTAACCGTTACGCGAAACGTTGCCCTTCCCTACTCCTTGAACAGTTCAACACTGTCCGTTTTGGTACTCAACAGTGATAGTTCAAACATCATGTTCCAACCAAGAGGTGATTAAGATTAACACTATAGCAAGTATTAAATTGAAATGAGAAAAATATAGGACGATAGTAGTTTTGTTTAGTTCTTCTTTTTCTTATCCTTATCCTTCCCAGCTGGACCTTTCTTGGGTTTCTTCGTGGGTTTGTAGGGGCCCATTTGTAACCGTACCAGCAGACCACGCCACCACGATTGCACTATAATGGCGGAGTTTGTCATATTGTTCCAATACTCGGCGGCCTTCTGGCGATCATCCTTGAATTGGATCCAGTTCTTCATCAACGTTTCGTGTTTAGCATACTGGTGATAAATATAAAGTACTTAATGAATGTTTGCTGCCCACTAAACTACTAAAGTTATTGTAGCGACATACCCAAAATTAGAAACAAGATCAGGAGCGACATTATATAATTCATTTGTCATAGCTGTTGGTTCTCCTATCTATAAATAAATAAATAAATAAATATAATGCCAACAAAGAATCACGCAATCATAATTACCCGTGAGTGAAGCACAAGACAAAAACAAGAATCCGACAACAACTGTCGGGTACCAACCAGACACATCACCAGCGAGGGTCCTCCCTTTTCAATGGCGGATGAGGGTTACATCCTGTTCCTCATACCCTCTAAATTATGTTATTTTGATCAAATCCTTTCCTGTTTTTGGTGGAGTAGGTAATTTGGAACAGTACGACGAGGCGACGCAGCCCAAAAGTTTAACTAATGACGTCACCATCATCTGCCTAGCCTTTTCCCAACTATGTTGGGGTCGGCTTCCAGTCTAACCGGATGCAGCTGAATACCAGTATTTTACATGGAGCGGCTGCCTACCTGATCTCCACAACCCAGTTAGTACTGGGTAATACGATACCCCTTGGTAAGACTGGTTGTCAGACATTTTGAGGACTACGTAACGACTGTCAAAGATCTACTAATGACATCTATTCTCTATCTATCACCAGTTAATAATAATTAACGATTGCTATCAAAGAAGAATGATTACCGTTTCTTCCAAATGTATTCTCTTGTCCAGTGCATCTTTATATTTATTCTTTATTTTCGCGATCTTGAGGTCTTGCGCTTCCATGTCTTTGTCGAATTTATTCATCCATTGTTCCACTTTCATTAGTGTGTCCTACAGAAAAAGTTATATTTAATTGTTATTTTCAGATATAACACAGGTGCTCTGAGGGACGGAGTTGTACTTGTAAACTCTCATTTCGTCAGGTATTAAAAAGTCTGTTGCTATTTATCGATTAAAAGACTAGATTCCGGGCTGCTTCTAAAGAATCTCGGATGAAAAAATAACACTTAATCGACCTGGACTTCGAATCTAGGACTTAACGTAACATGAGCTATACTCAATTTATACTGTCACTTACGGGATATCTTCCGTGATTGTTCATTATTTTGAGCTCCCGATATTTCGACGCTGTTGCAAGCGCCTTAATCGGGGGTTAATATCGGGAGCTCAAAATAATAAACAATCACGGAAGATATCCCGTAAGTGACAGTATAAGTTTAATTGTAAACCGTGAAAGCTTAAAACAGTGTATGAGCTATTCTCATTTAGTTAGTTATAACTGTGCAACCTATACGGCCGGATTTGCAAGCTGGAAACTAAGCCCTGCTACCAACCGCCGAAGAAAAAGAAATCCTCTTACATTGATAGAAATGTTGACAAGCAGTTCAACTTCAGAGTGGACCCTCTGCTCCTGCTCAGTTCTTGTCTGGTAGTAATTGATGTTATCGGACGGACCTGTCTCCGTGAGCAAGATCTTGTGATCGTGCTGCTCCGTGCGCGCTACCTGCCAGTTTTCTATGTATCTGCTCCTTATTTCGGAGTTTATTTCTGTGTCCTAAACATTGAATAGAACGAAATGGAGTAACTGGTCACGATTAATACCTACCAAAGCGGAGATAAGCGCAGCAGAAAGGAGAAATGCAAGATTCGACCAATCATAGCATAGACAAGAAATGCCATACGGACGGTCTTCAACCTATCTGTGATTTATGGTCGATTCCCGCAAGTATTCTGCTCCGCTCGTCTTCGCTTTGGCAGAAGTGGGGGTTTCAGTTTTTCACGGATGACTACAGCTGAAGCTTGATTTAATCAGGAAAACTGGTCTTGTGAAAACGATTGAATACAGTTTTCCTAAGCGTTGAATTTATTTCCTCCTCCTCCTGAGTTTAGAAGTTTTTCACTCAATGATGATTGTATTAATTGTATCTACTTACTTCGACCTTACACTTGAGATGCTCCACTGTCAGATTGGTGTCGTAGAGGACCGCCTTGATGTAGTTCCGTTGCTGTCTCAGTTGCCGAGACAGCTCACGACGAGCGCTAACACATTCAAAAGTTTTAAACATAACATTTGTACAAAAATACGTCACCGCGTCTACCGCGTACTGATTGTAATTTCTTTAAAAAATAGAATGACTTCGCAATCGCACACCACAATAGAATCTACTTACAACAAAATCGATCAGTGCAGTCCCACTGTTACTGAGAAATTTCCTCAAACAGTAGACACCAGGTCTACTGTTCGAGGGAAAATAAAGCATGGTCAAAATAATACGAACATTTTATTCCTGGCTTCTTCTTCGGCAAGATTGGCTCGGTACAAACCTATGCCCACAATTTCCATGTTGGTGGCTATGAGACTGGTAAAGCAACGACGTTCGATCATATCTACACAGGTTTTGAGCAGCACATCCGCCAAGAACTTTCTGCAAGAAAAAATACATTCCCAGGTGTAACCACAATATAATGACATTCGAACTATTTGACGTACCGTAAACGAATGATTTTATTTTTCCTGTAGGTAGTGTAGGTATCTGTGTGTTGTGGTGGTCCAGAGGCACAGATCCCAGAGGTAATGGCACCGACTTACGAGTTGCAGCTCGAGGGCTCGAATTTGACCAGATAGGCATGTTACTTTGTGTAGTTATTTCATCACCACTGCTCTCAAAACGGTGAAAGAGAACATTGTGAGGAAACCGCTATGTCTTAGAGCCAAAAAATCGAAGTCATGTGATGTGACAATCTACCAATCTGCACTGGGCCCGCGTGGTGGATTATGGTTGCCTCCCGTGCATAGAGAGAAGAGCTGTGTGCCAGCAGTGGATACGTTATAGCTGATTATATAAGTAGTACCTGTCAGCAAAGAGTTTGTCTAGCTTGTACTGATCAGATCCCATCTCCCGGGGGTTGATATTGTCTGTAGGGTCCGCTTCCTCATGCTCCACTTGGAACTTCACGGCGAGATGGTGGCCCATGTCCGCCATTGTCTTCATGATCCGCAGGTTATTGTTGCATTCAGCTGAATATGGGTGCGGAAGTGCATTAGGGTGGGTTTACACTGAAGAGGTACCGAGCAGGAATCGACCAAACAAGCAGGGATGGACTTCAACCAATTGTTTTATCGATTCCTGCATGTGTCCGCTTCAGTGAAAACGAATCCTTCTATAATTTTGAATTCTCATTTCATTTTCTGCATTTTCTATTATAGGTATCATATACAAGGAGGATGGGACACCGACGCCAAAACGGTTACCTCTTACTCAGTACATCATTCTGAACCATAGATGTTTTTCAGATAGAGATTTTTTATCGGTAATTTAAAAAAAAAAAACAGCTATTCCATACGTTTTGGCCGTGTAGATATTGCAGTTTTGTAGGAAACAGCTGTTTTTTTTTTAATAACTTACGAACTGACTAACTCTGTTACTTAGGATGTTTTGATGGCCCAGAGGTTAAGGCCTCGCCTCTCATGCATGAGGTTGTGGGTTCAAATCCGGGCAAGTACCAATGTGACTTTTTCAATTCATATGTACTTTCTAAGTTTATCTTGAAAATCACAGACATCGGTGAAGGAAAACATCGTGAGGAAACCTGGACTTATAATTAATATAAGTCTGAAATCGCCAACCCGTCTTGAGCAAGCGTGGTGATCAATGCTCGTGCCTTCTCTGTATGAGAAGAGGCCTTTGCCCAGCAGTGGGACAGTAACAGGCTGGTATTATTATTACGAAAAAATTTTATGTGGGGTGTTCAGAATGATGTACTGAATACGTGCGTTTGCGTGCGTACGTTTAAGCGTCGGTGTCCCATCCACCTTGTACAATATGTTACTTACATAATATATTTAGCTGTGTTAGAGCGGTATACAACGTAGAAGCGAAGAGTTGACAGTGTACATAAGGAAGACTGCAAAAAAAAAAAATATGCTTCTAATATAAACATTGTTCTTAAACAATACTGGGCCGGAAGGGCCCGGGTGGCTTCCCACAAGTCCGGGGCCCGAGACTGGATAATGGTAGATAGGATAAAGTCGGAAAATAATGAAATTTACAAACTATTAATTATCAACGATATAAAGGGTGTAAAAAGACCCTTAACGAAGCCGAAAGGCACTTGTTCTCCCCATCATTGCGATCATTTTTTTGTTCTAGACCATACCTGGGAACAGTGGGAACCTTCTAGTTACGGAGATATTGGAGGTCAAAGTTCCAATTTTTTCCCAAATGTTTTTTTAAACACCTCTTTTAAAGATTTTAATTTTACTTTAATTAACTTGATGACCCGTTTACTATTCAAAGCATCCATCAGCACTAAGTTTTGAGTGCGTTACATTGAGTTTTATCGTAAAAGGTGATTTTTCACCCCAAAAAAAAAGTCGTTTCCCAGCAATCATTTTTGCGTATAGTTACTTAGTTTGATGTACTGAATGCTTGGTTAACGGCTTCGTGAAGGGTCTGTTTACACCCCGTATAATACTAGCTTATGCCCGCGGCTTCGCCCGCGTGGAGTTCGGGAATTGCCCACGTGATCTTACTTCTGGGATAAGTATTCTATGTGGTATATCAGACTATATTCTCTCTCTGTACCAAGTTTCATCCCCAGGGGGGGAATTTCTAAAATACCCTTCTTAGTAGACATTCATTGGCTTTTTTGCTTTACGCTTTAAAATGTACCCTATTTAGTTGTAATGGGTATACCACACAAATTCATGTCATGTCATCAACATAGAGGGGGAAGAAAAAATACTTGTTATAGAAAATAACTCATAAAATACCCGGGTAAAGTTATTAAATTAATATGGGACCACCACGCAAAATTTCTCTACCAAATGAAAAAAGAATCACGAAAAATCGGACCACTTATCACAGAAAAATCGGTGTGGGTCAAAGACATTCAAATATTTACGAGCAATAGTCGGGAAAACACGAAGAAAATCGTAATCCAATACTTGTTACTACTTAGTAACAAATCGTTCTGTCTAGTGTCATGGTAGGTAGCGTATTCGTGTCAAAAACGAAATTGTTCGGGATCAAAATTTTTGTATGAAAATATTCCCAATGTCCGCTCTATAAGTCTTTTGAATCTCTTTGGTGTGGGTACAGACGCCAGCACATCAAGCTACCCGAAACTGACAAATTTCCTCAATCAACCTTGAATTCGATGAGCAGATTTTTTTTATTCTGTCTGTCTGAACATGAAAAAAAAGATACTGGTGGAATACATCACGTCCTCCTTTTTTAGACATCAGGTAATAATGCCGACTCTAGCACGCAGTCTAGTAGCAGGCCGCCGAGGTGTCTCCGTGCTCTGTGGACTGTGGTAATAATCTTGTGGAAAGCTTACCACCGTTGCTCAAACCCCATTCCGTGCTTCTCACAGGATTTTATCACTATAAGTAGGTCGGTGTTCTGAAAAACAACCGGTAACTTTAACTTCTATGCAGTGATGTTAGAGGATTTGGTTGTACAGGCCGGTAAAGGTATCTACCTATGCAGGATAGACTTGCGCTTCATCGAAAAATAAACCTTGATCTTATTAATTTTATGTGCGTATTCCTAGAAGCGACTGTCATCAAGCATATTAGGTACCTATACGAATATGAACATTAAAATCATAGCAATTAAGGTTTTTTTTGTATGAAACGCTACTGTACATGGTTTGAGTTACGACTAAGTTCGTTTTATAGATCATAGCCTCAATGTTCCATTACACATCCCTTCTTTCCCTCATCTTCTTTCTAGGAAGGGCCAAGTAATGCAGGGCACTGAGTGTAAGGATAGCCCCTCATCTAGTAGCACGGAATCGCATTTTTCCATGCTGAGGCGCAACCCTAATACTGAAAATTGGGTCTTATGTGCGGCGGATTTGAGACACTTCCACGTACGCCTAGAACAAGTCCCAAGATGGCGAAGATGTTATATAAAACATACGATCAGTTTCTTGAACGCTTCTTTAGGAAAAGGTGTAAAGTTCTTCATCCCCCATAGAATAGGAAGGATCCTCCTACAAGACGGGTTTTATGTCTGGTCGGCTACCGCCCGGTGGGTTCTTCTATCTATATAGTCTTAATCTTAAGTCCCGGATAATTTTAACTGCGCGAAGTAGGATTTCGATTTTTAGTTTATCATCTGTGTCATAGATGGCGCTGTAGTACTTTTTGTTCTATGTTGCTGTAGTACTTTTTGTAGTGGCGCTACAAATATGTGGCCGCGGAATAGGAAGAAGATACTTACGAATCTTTTTTTGGCTGTTTTGTCTCAGTCCTGGGCAGAGGCCTCCCTCGACGTCTTGCGTCTTTCGCGAGGCCGCGCGTCCTCTTTTCAGTTTGGACGGAACCTCATTTCTCATCCATCCTCATCATCTCATCATTCCTCAATTCATGTGGCATCTGCCTGTAATCGCAACTGGTTTGCTGGTAGAAGTTTTGTGTGATAAATATCCAGATAAGAAATCAGTTTTCTTCAAAAAAGACATTGTAATAGTTGATGTTGCCGTGCCAAAAATGCTAGCCGCTCAGAAAGATGGTAGCAGTGCGGGCCCAGGACTCATCAGCTTAATCATTTGACAGACATAGCCATATGTAGCGTCATCTATGACACAAGTGAAGAATCATCGCGCAATCAAATTTTTCCGCTAGATAAAATTAATACAACCCCGACAAAAACTGTCGGGAAGTAGCCCACTAGACACAACACCCGTCTAGTCCGAGGATCCTCTCTTTTCTACGTGGGGTAAAGAAACTTTACACTCTGTTCCTCAAACCCCAAACAGCATCGCGCTGCGTCCTCAGGCACCGTCCCAGTTATACGGGAAGAGTACCTACAGTTGTTTTAATGATAGTACAAGGATAATACATACACTGCGGAGTTTTTTTCTAGAGCTAGATCTTCCTAAAGTTGTACTCATTTTGAGTTGCGAAAAAATATCTTCTCAAAATATTTAATTATATAGACAGGATCTAGAAAATATACATTTTCGAAAAGGTCATCAACTTTATAAAAATTAACATTCATAAATTAAATTAAAATCATTAGAAATGTATATGTCACAAAATAATGTCGGTAAGTTGTCAATCAGTTGTACCCAAAGAGTAGATTTGTACCTAATTTATATATAGTAGTCTATGACAATATATTGTACAGTAGTCTGTGGTAGAATAGTGATACCCATAGATCTAAAATATATCTCTAATATATTTTCTAATATATCTATAAGTTCTATAGCGAAGGTTTGTTAGTGACCTCTTGACCTGACCGCGGCACGACACCGTGCCGTGCTGACGTGTCCAGGCCCTAAGGGACTTGGTGCACTACGCGGCCACTACCACCATTTTAGGCCGCAGAAGCGACTTTTGGTCGAAACTAGGGACAGTTTGGTCGCACGACCTGGTGTCCGACTAGTTTTGTTCAGCCGGTCAAGCGAAAACTCGTAGTCGTGGCCGCGTAGAGCGTCGGCTCCTTAAATAACGCTTCCTAAACTAAAGCACGGTATTATATAGCTTACTCTATGTCAGTCCCAGTCCCAGTAACTGTCACCTAACAGCAAAGTCTTGGCTTTCGATAAAGTTACAATTTAAAATCCATGATGCTGATGCATAGCCGACCCGATTACGAGAAAAATATAACTTTCATCTACCTAGTCTCGGTCGGCTTCTAGTCTTAACCGGATGCAGCGGAATAGCAGCATTTTACATGGAGCTATCTGACCTCTACTCCCGATACCCCTTGGTAAAACTGGTTGTCAGACTTTCGGACCACCAACTTCCTGTAACAGTAAACACTGTCAAAGATCTACAAATGACATCCGGGATCATCGGCTTTAATGTGCTTTCCGAGGCAGGGAGGAAACTCTGTATGAAATCGGTGGTCACCCATCTACAGACCGACCCCGGCAAGCGCGGCTTAACCTTGAAGGAGAAAAATGAAAGAATATATTCCAATGTAAAATTTAATACCAGGCTCTGTCCACAAAATAATTTATGACTTCAACACAAGTCAATTTGGTTTAATTATAACAAACATTTGTTGGACAACAATGTCATAATCAATACAGCATATACAAAATCATAATCGGCTAAAATTAAATCACACAGCTTAAACTTACTGATTATTATATAACAAAACTTAAAACGTAAAGTTACAAAGGGGAAGAACAAGCTTATATTATTTAAACACTAATTTCTGTATAAAATTCAATACTATACACACAACATTTATAAAATAAAGTTAAGTATGTATATTTTTCGTTTTAATATTTTTTTTTATTTACACCGATTTCTTATAAAAGTGTTGTTAAGAGGTATTTTTTACATTTTCGTCATAATTTTAATGTTTTGTTGCAAAATAGACTATTTTAATTTTATAACTCGAAGGAAATTAATGTGTCAAGTACACTTTAGTACTACAGGGTGGTATGATCGTATGACAAAGTAACAGATATTCCAAGCGAGTTTGCACAGAGTAAATACATAGAACAGACTACCAGGTATAGAGTAGAAAAACAGTATAAATACAACTGAGTAGAGAATAATTCAACCAGTTTTTCGGTATAAATATTTACAAGATTTTAAGACGGTAAATAAACAAATATGTAATTAATGTAAAACAAATAAATAAAATGTACATGTTGAAATCTCATAAAAACGTGTCGAATTGATATTCAGTCTTAGCCATTCTCACTGTTCACTGATGTCAAGTCTTAAAAGTACTACTGAGTACTACCGAGTCCACTGAGGGCCGTGCACTTTCCATCCTTATGACCTTAAGTTATAAGGTTGAAAACTGGTCGACCTTTAGTGAATTCGGCTGTATATTTTAGATAGAAATACAAAGATTTCAGGGAAGTTAAATTATTTGAAGTAAACATTAACGTCCAATGGACGCACATTATTGTTTGTCATGTGTCAAAAAGAGGAAATAAAAATAATTTACTTTTAAGTTTTAACATCAGCGAACTAGCATCAAAGATTGAATAATTCTGCATAATCGTGCATTAACTAAATATAAACATGATGTATATAACGCTTTTAATATTATACTAAGTTAGCTCTTTTTAGTTAAATTAGAGCGAGTTCTAATTTCTGTCATTATTTTATCTTAGAGTATATCCACTCATAGTTGTGTTAGGTCCGTATGTGCCCTGCTCTGCGTGAACTACGCGCGGATCGCCCGGAACGCGGATGATCCGGATAGAGGAAGGCCAAAACGCGGATGGTCCGTACACCGGTAGGCCCGGATCCAAATTTGAGTGGATAACGCTATAGAGCTCATATTAGCACAATATAAAAAAGCGCTTCATAGCAGATTCGCTTCAATAAAATACACTTCAACAAAATTAATACTTCAGGGGCATGGAAAACAATAACCATACATTAATAAAATATCAAATTTATCTAGAACTATCTATTTATATATTCTATCTAATATTTATGACTCTGTTGTCTGTTGACAATGAAATTAAAATAAAATAATATTTCTTAGTATGTGTTTGACTGCAAGGATTAGGTTAAGATGCACTCTTCACACAATTTTAGAAATAAATCGTTCATTTGATCTATATTAGCCTAGATGAGGCAGTCATATGGTGCTGTTTTTGACAAAGTATCTATTGTCAGATATTATTTGATTGAATTGCATATTTTAAAAAGTGTTATAAAAGAAGTGCTAATCTACCTATAAGTAGACACAAAAATTTGAAAAATCAGCCTTGTGCTGTCTGCTTTTATGGGCTAATGTTTTAATATATTTTACAGTGGAGACATATGGGTCACACAGTAATAGACGCGATACTAAAGTCTTCTTCAGACCATAAGCACACGTCACGTGACTCTTATACCCATTGACATTAGGTTTAAATTGTCGTGCTTTAAAAACTAATATCTGACACGATACCCTGACAAAAACAGTACGTTTATTGAATATGGGGTCAAGTTTGATTAGCTAGTAAAACTCCGCAGTTTTGATGGGTATGGATATTTAAACACTATAGAATAAAAACGAATTGATGATCTTTTTGGCGTCAATGAAAGCAAGTAGTGTAGTGTCGTCTGTTTTTTTGTCACTTCTGTGGAGTGTAGCTAGCTAGGTAAACTTGACCTTGTATAATATATTCCTATGATATAATTTAGAATAGCAGTGTTACGGGCTACGCAGTCTGGCACTTGGTGCGCGCGCGACTCCGTCTGTGGCTTGCGGGGAGCGAGACACCCACACCCCACAGGTACCAACATCACTTACTTGATGATGGCTCGCCGCGTTCTTCTGGAAAGAAGGGACAACGTTGTTAATAATAAAATTGATATACCATCTTAACTTGGCTCGCGAGGTTGTCGACATGTGGGATGTGGACTCAGCTATCATTGTAGCTATAGTCGTGTCAGCGAATGGTTTAATTGCCAAGAGCCTCGACCAACACCTGAAGAGGCTCTCGTTAGGCAGCTGCATCAAGAGCCCTTGATTCAGAAAGCGGTACTTCTTGACAGGGTGAGCATTGTTAAAAGGTTCCTCTCTCTGGAGCCCTGACCGCCGGTAGCTTAGACCCTGTTCCCGATACCGCTGGGCTACAATTTGGATTCGAGTGTGAAACTGCAGCTTCGACGCGTTTTCATAAAATATTCATATACAGAATGATTTTTAATTCACTGTTAACCATTCAGGAGGTGAAAGTAGAGAAAAAAGAAAAAAAGGACTAAAGCTTCATCCATTGTAACTTGTGCCCGCGGTCCTTACTGTATAATCTACCGGAAATATGGCATATATATCTAACCAACATAAGTACCCGAAAATATATACAGAAACATCTCTGACAGAAACAATAAATTATCCTTTTTACTGTCTCACTAAACAGCTTCACTTCCTCCTGCGCTCGCGCATATAAATAAATCAATGTTTACATTACTGCTTTACTAAATAAACAGAGCTATACAAAACAACTACAAAGTGCACAAATTAACGATCTATGAGTAACAGGATAATGTCAAGTGTGTGCTGTTAAACATTGCTGCAATTGACTAGATACACAAGTGAAGTATTTTCCTGCTTTCGAGCGCGCGGGTATTTCCCTTGTAAATGCAACGCAGTAGATGTTGCAAGTTGAAGAATTTTTATGATGGTTATTTATTTTATCCTATCTCGGACTTTTTAAAAAGATTATTGTTTCGAGACGTATTCTGTTGAAAATTATGAGAAATTGATGCCAGATTTACATAATTCTTACATCAAAAAAATAAGAAATTAACTTATCCAATTAATAAATAATTGAAGTAATTTTGATTGATACATATCATAACATTAGTGAACGTATGCAGTGTAAGTACAAAAGTTTTTCTTATTTTTTTCTAACATTTTTTTTTAATGTGAATTAGTTTCAGCCCAATGGGTTGATTTTTGAGCACATAATCCTTTATTCTAAGACTATCTAATACAAAAGAAAATTATTTCATTTCAAAATGGTCACTCAATTAGCTAAGATCATTTCAATTAGGATGTAATAAAAGGAACCAATTTTTGCATATTTGCCAAAGTCTACAGAAAAATGTGAATTTGCGTGTTGTTAAAAACCTTATCAGATTTACAAGTATGCAAACAAAGCTATAATATTGAAATGTTATTGCTTGTAAAACATAACCATTGCATATTTTGTGTGAAACTATATTTCGAACTAAAAATATTGATAACCTAATCATTTCAAAGGAACGGGCCGATATTTTATGCGTACTAACACCAAGTACCTTTAAATTTGTTAATGGAAGGTATATGGCCCAAAATAAATGGGGATATGGGTAGAAGAGTGCTCTCCATGTTTAGCTCAGTTCGTTAGTGATTGCTTCGTTGGTCGAGTGGCCTTGAGTGCAACTGCTGAGCAAGAGGTCCTGGGTTCGATTATCGGGTCGGGCAAAGTAATTTTGGGCTTGTTGGGTTTTCTCATCAAGAATTTCTCAGTAGCAGCCACGGAGTCTGGATTTGTGCCCGGTTGATGGCAATAGGCTCGCCTGTTACATGGGGTTTAAACATAACTGGCGAAATGTGGGTGAACTATTAGGTACACCTCTGCGTATCCCATCGGGGATTACATGCGTGATATTATGTTATGTTAGTTTGCGCCTCAGATCTTGATAACAATATATCTAAAGTTTCTACGATCAAAGATGAAAGATATAATCAAAGATACTCACTGTAGTTTCGGAGGGCTACCTCTCTTTCGTGAGCGTCAAAGTACCACAGCGTGATGGCATACCTGGAAAATACAAGCAAATGTGGTCAATTTAACATTATCGACACAACGGTATTGTTGCGAGACCCCCGGAGGTCTTTGTCGCTTTGAGCACTAAGGTGTTACCACACCAATCTATCCATCGCCGATCACCAATCGATCGATGGTAGAATTGACGACGGTCGATCAATTGGTGTAGTAGAAACTGTCGATCGACGTCGACTTATGCATTCTACCATCAATCGATGGTCTCGATCGACGATGGATTGAGCATGGGCTCCGGACAGGTCTTTTAAGAGGAAACGATGCCTCCTCTCGTGTGCGGATGGTGACCACCGGGGTGGTTTAGTGCGGTAAAAGTCCCACTCTCCGGTCTTATCCCCAAAGACCGGTCGCCTTTTGAAGGTTTCCCACCGATAACAAAAAAGGAAAAGAAAAAAAAAGTCTATTGCACAGGCGTGATGTCACGTCATGTAAGAGTACTAGTATAAGTTCAGTTCTCAATGCTTACATCTTCTAGTTATAAAACTAACAGGCGCGACACACAGATGTCGCTACTGGTTCTAATACTAGATCTAAACAGATAGTAGATAAAATTATCATAGTAAGCGAAGCTAAATAATAACAGTCGCTCGAATATATCTTTAGGTTACGCCGTGCTTTCCTAGGATGGTCTGTGGATGGGTGACCACCCGTTACATACCGAGTCTTCTCGGTGCCTCGGAAAGCACGTTAAGCCTTTGGTCCCGGCTGTCATTTGTAGATCTTTGACAGTCGTTACGGTAGTCAGTGGCCCAAAAAGTCTGACAACCAGTCTTACCAAGGGGTATCATATTACCCAGGACCAATTGGGTTGTGGAGGTTAGATAGGCAGTCGGTCCATGTAAAATACTGGTATTCAGCTGCATCTGGTTAGACTGGAAGCCGATCCTAACATAGTTGGGAAAAGGCTAGGCAGATGATGAGTAAAAGAACATTTAATTATTTTGCTAACCTGGTGCTATAGGCAGGTTGAACCTCGTGCGGATTCCTCCGGTCTGACCAAAAGAACAGCATCCTGTCGAAGATAGGCGCTATGTCTGCCACTTGATTCGTACCTTCAGGGAACACTCTGTGGACATTATAGACACAATTTAGTCATGCAAGAAAATGTTTCAGGCCAAGTTTAAGAAAAAAAATGGTAATCCAAAAAAGTTTTATGAGTCAACAAGAAATTACAAAACTAATAAAGATAAAGATATATTTATTTGTAATGGCAACATAATCCTTCTTATTCGCTATGGCAACGCAACTCCTTAATTTATTACTGCATGGCATCAAGCCAATCTGTTTTTATTAGTTTTTATTACGGTTATCGTTCAATTAATTAGATTTAATAAGTCGTGTAAGATCAAAACTTAAGTGGAAAAGAGAAGTGGTACCCTCATCCCTCCCCCACACTTTCGAATGGTGTAATTATAGTGTTTTTTTTTTAACAAAATCAACGTGTTAGATTCCTGGCTCGGAATATTGATTTTTCAAAAATCGAATTATGCAGTTTTCGTTTTCATTAAAATCTGGCTCGAGACTCCTTTGTGTATTTTTCGCTATTCCTCATACTTTCGGATTTGGCAATCCACGCTCTCTTGATAAATTCACGCTGTATTTTAGTAAATAAATAAATGTTATTTACCTAAGCAATCCCCCGCATCGTTTGACGTCCCAGTCGAGATTCAGATAGTATATGGCGGTGATGCAGCGGCCATCTTTGTTAGGGTTGTCCACGTGCTTCACGTAGTGACTGCCCGAACCTGGGTAGCACGCCACCATCGCCTAAGGGACAAAATAAACGAAAATTAGAAATTATAGATGGTGTTGGAAAATGGCTACGAAATTTTGTAGTCAATGATGTTTTATTGCATATGCTCTGGGAATGTGTTTGAGCTAGGAAATATGTTATAATTATGGAGCATCAAACTTCCCCGCTCTGTTTAAAAGAATCCATCAAAATAAATAATCATTCGAAATTTATTCATAAATTGTAATATACTCATTCAAAAGTAGCCTCAACCGCGCAAAATTAATGCTGTTTCGAGAAAATTGAAGTTTTGTAAATAAAGGGTGTAAAAAGACCCTTAACGAAAACGAAAACCACATATTCTGCCCATCATTGGGATCATTTTTTTGTTCTGGACCATACCTGGGAACCTTCTAGTTACGGAGATATTGGGGGTCAAAGTTCCAATTTTTTCACAAGTTTTTTTTTAAATACTACTTTTTAAGGTTCTAACTTTACTCCAATTACCTCCATGGTCCGTTTACTATTCAAAGCATCCATCAGCAATATGTTTTTAGCGCATTATATTGAGTTTTACCGTAAAATGTGATTTTTGACCCCAAAAAAAAATTTCATTTCCCAGCAAAAATTTTTGCGTAAAGTTACTTAGTTTGATGTACAGAATGCTTGGTTGACGGCTTGGTGAAGGGTCTGTTTACACCCCGTATAGTTTGGTTTACACATTAGGTACGGATTGATTTTTGATGCTTATTATATACGCATATTATACGATTTTTTTATTTTTTTAAAAAGATACTGCTATTTAGCTGAGTTCTTGCATATTTATTTAAGCTATCCGATGCCATTAAAATCAACTTTACTTTTCTTTTCTTTTTTGTTAGTTACATCACGCGGGTCTACCTATGAAACTGGCTTCTGCTTAACCGGACTATAACCACTTTAATTTTTTTTCAAGATACCGCTTTTTAGCTTAGCACGGCAGCACAGATGTTTTTCAAAAATACGGGGTGTAAACAGACCCTTCACGAAGCCGTCAACTAAGCATTCTGTACATCAAACTAAGTAACTCTACGCAAAAATTATTGCTGGGAAACGACTTTTTTTTTTTGGTGTGAAAAATCACGTTTCGAGGTAAAACTCAATGTTACGCACTCAAAACTTAGTGCTGATGGATGCTTTGAATAGTTAATGGGTCATGGAGTTATTTAAAGTAAAGTTAAAATCTTAAAAAGTGGTTTTAAAAAAAAAAACTTGTGAAAAAATTGGAACTTTGACCTTCAATATCTCTAGAACCTGTGGTTTCCCAGGTATTGTCTAGAAGAAAAAAATGATCCCAATGATGGGCAGAATACGTGGTTTTCGTTTTCGTTAAGGGTCTTTTTACACCCTTTATACTGTGCTCAATGTCCTGTCGATATGAAGAATGTACTTAATCACATTGAAGTCATATTCAAGTCACATTGAAGTCATTGAAGTCTTTTATATTGATGTCATTTTCCTCGTTTACGGTACCCACATTACCACCCCCAGTATTTGACAGGGCCTCGCTAATAAAGGAGGAAACAGATTACGCCATTACAGAGAGTAGTAAAATTAGTCCTATCGTGCATTTGCCCACAGAATAGTATCTACAGAAGGTCAGGTCCAATACAACAAGGGAAAACAGGCGCACGTAGTACCGAGTTCACTGATGGTCGACCTCTTTTCAACCTTATTTCTTAGGGCATAAAGGGGGTAGTGGCAGACCGTAGGTAGTACACAGAAGAGTAGGTACGGCGATCTTAAACAAATGCCAGTCGCGAGTGCACTCGCTGTACAGTCATGAGCACCAATATTTAAACACTTAACAACTTTTAAAAGTGTTTTTCTCGTACTGTTCCATGTTCTGATTAAAATTTCATGTTGTTACGAAGTTTCATGTTGTCTGGAAGTCATATTTTTAAGAAAAAGATTCTGTTTGCAAGTTACAATCGTTTTTTTCGAGAAAATTGCTTTTAATTTTAGGAAAGTGTTTACATATTGGTGCTCGTGACTGTACTTGAAGTCTGTTTTCCGTAATGAAATGATGTTATTTTCACAACTATAACGACTTTATGCTACCGTTAAGTTGCTTTCGCCACGGCATGGCTGGCCATGACGAAAATGTTTCAAGTTGAAGCGCAAATCGAACTTCAATTTTAACATAACTTATTGATGTTAATTTTCCAAAAATAAATACAAGTATTGGAAATTACATTGAAAATGGCCGTTTTTTGCTTTGTATGAAACAAACTTTCTGTACTGTTCTGTGATATTACTAAACTACCGCGATGCCACCTACGCATTCCTTATGCTGACTCATATTATATGATTGTAAACATATGCATGGCGCGTGTATGATATACTTTCTATGGTACTTGCAAAAGTAGAATTTATAATACTCCATGAAGTATTGAATTTCATAGTGACAAAAAATAGTTTTACGGATGCACATTGGACAATAGGATCAATTATGTACAATATTTTTAATTGATGCACAGTAGGATTTATTAGATTCATGGTAGATTTAATAGATGCATCGTAAATTAAATTATTCACAGCAGATTTCATTTAAGCAACATACATAGGTAAAATAACAAAACCACGAACAATAGGTACTGACAAAAACGCATTTTACAAAAACAATTATACTTAGGTAATCGAATACCCACATTGCAAACATAACAAAAAGTAAATACTCTAAGCGAGCAACCATTACCTTGAGCAATTAAAAGATTTAAGTGCCTATTAGAATATCCATGGCGACGAAGCCGGCATTATTATTTACTCTCAATTAATGAATCATAAAATTGAGGTAAAATATTTAATCAAAAACAAGCCGGATCTAGCCGTCGGAGCACACAGCCAAAACTCCAATAACATTCTGGCTTGACGATTAAAAGTGGCTTGATCGGTGGAGATTCATAGATATCTCTGCTCTGGAATGTATAAATGCGGTGTTGTTTCCACAAACAATGGGGCACTTAGGGGTTTATGCAGTCGTCAACGCTGCTTTAAGTTGATTAATGATTCGCGAATACATTTTTTGACCTTTAAGTGTCTCGTCATTTCTATCTAGTGTTTATGAAAAACCTCACAATAGTGATGTTAGTCACATTTGAACAGTTCAAAGAATTTTTAACAAATCCGGCTCGAAGGACCATGAGTAACCTTCGACTTCGCGGGCGTTAGGGGTTGAGATACTTGACAAGAGGAGGATACGCACAATAACGATGTAATTCATATTATTATAATCCTATTAAGATTCTGCTAAAGCGGCTATTTTAGACCCCCCTGCTGTCTGCATGTTATAGGAGCTGATGGACGCTACTGAAGGTGCTAAACTCGTCACCAAATTCTGGGCCAATTTAATTTAGATTGCCATCGACACGCTAAGAAGTGTTTTTTTTTTATGGGAAATTTGACAGGTGTGTGTGATTGGTAGCATAATCACGTGCGAAATATTAACATTGCTACGCGCCTAGAAGACATTAAAGAATTGAATAGATAGCGCGATGGGTGGTCCTATTCAGTATGGGCTACTTATAGAACTAAGCTCTTTAATAGTCGATTGAGGTAGGCCTATTTATGTTATTGCCAAGCTAGGGCTATGTTTTGACAACTTGAATACTTATATGGACGGTATGTTGGTTATCTGTTGGGTTAATTTAATATAAGATGCACATTACCCGCTGACAGAGCGTTGAGGAGGAGTGTTTGTAAATATTTTATATTTTTAAATTTAAATAATGTAAAAAGTTCGTTTATTAAATTGGAAAATAAATGGAAGATCCCTTTAAAAATATACAGGATGTTTATTTATATTTTGACAGGATATTTATTTATTTATAACCAACTTATACTGACAGTTTACACCACACATATAAGTTAAATAGAATGGTTTTACATTGTTTTTGAATACATATAATTATACTAACATCAATAAACGCCTTTTTCTCGTTGGAGAAAGCAGAAACTACAAAATTATAAAGATTTTTTTTAAAGTTCATTAGATTTCAAAGAAAAAGACAATGTAAATGGCTGGTTTACCAAAAAACCCATGTTTATCATCATGTTTATCAAAGAGATTACCTATAGATGTTTTTGTTTTCTACTAGAATGTTTATAAAATGGTATTTCCGTAAACACCAATACGCCATACCAAAGCGTGCCAAATTATCAAGACCAATGTTATCAGATTACTACTTTGCATTGTATCTTTTTTAGTTCTAGAAAGTTCAGTAGATTGTAAGGAAGTAAATTCATACAATGTTTGTAATTTCAGAATCTAAACATTGCTCTTTCTCCACAGAATGTTTTAAAACTTAGTAATATTTTAATATAATATTAAAAAAAGAATAGACAATCCCCATTATACAGGGTGTTTTTTTAAATGATGTAGAATTCAGTCAATTAATCATAGTTAGATGCTTGAACCTCTTCCTTTTTTCGAATTCTGGACAAATGGCAATGGGTGTTGTCTTCACACAGCCGTTCTCCTTAATCTATCTTCAAGTTCACAATCAACATGGCCGCTTATTCATCTCGTCGGTAGTCAGATGAGACAGTAAAATCATCTGTTTCTCACAATAGATCTCTACTGTTACAATAGATAACGGGGATGTCTGTTATTTATTATGCTTTGGCAGAGTGCGCTACTGTTGGTTGATTTATGTGGTACTCGTGTGGTTTTGTCGTCATGGAGGAGTTTTCATTGTTCAGCTTACTTTGTGGTATTTGGGATATACATGGAGACAGTTCTATTTTTTTCCAGGAAAATTCTGTTTCATTGTCCTAAAAACGTTCAATCAGCTCTTTTGGACGCGTTAGTCAGTTTGCAGTGCATCATGACTTGAACGCACCACCTGCTAGTTGGGGTGCCGACTCTTAAAAGTTGGTTGCGGGCGAAGGAATGGATGTAGCACGTGTCCGAAAGTTTTGGCGCCAATTGGGATGAGGCTCATTTCCAGCACTAGAATGTAATGAGATAAAAATGCACCTTGATGCTTCATGCATGTGCCAGGTAACTGACCTACGAAACGCTAATAAATGAAATGCGAATTCTCCAGTTCGGAGCCGCAACACCTAGCCTGCCGATATTATTATCAGACGGTACTAAAACGCTGCTCACGTACATGTTACTTGACCAGCATAACTTGGGACATTAGCGTGGCGCTGCTAGCTAAGTAAAATATCATCCACCTGTCAGATTCAGTACATTTCAAACGTAGTTCCAAATTCCACCACGTCTTAAGATATGTTGGTCTATTAATTCAACTTTTATTTGAGACTATCAAGTGGGTCAGATAAGAACGTGTCGAGTTTACTACGGTTGTTATTATATTTATGGATTTGGCGAACGGTTTGAATGGAGTTCAGAGTTTAGGTCACAACTTCAAAGAGTGTTAAATTGAGATGGTCTAAGGAAGATTTGTTTTTATGGACAGTTTTGATTTCAAGACCGGGGGCCTAAAATGCCACTCTGTATAATGACATTAACAGTTTTCAATCAATGACGATGGTTAGAACTAGCTATGCTAGCGCCATTTGTTTAACAGTTAATAGTCATTCAACATTTATGAAAAGACCATATTAAACCTTTTTGTTTCTACTTCAGTTACTAAGCAACGTAGGCAAAACAAAAGGCTATTTATTGATACACAAAAACATTTTGTTTTCGCGGCAAGTTTTCTTGTCCTTATTTCAAGGGGCCAAGTGCCTACCTAACTAAAGAATATAAAGGGTCATTTTTCCAATTGGTGTTATATCCACTTAAACGAATATTTTCTTTATACCGTTGTAGATTAAGATAATTTTAGAATGATAAAAAATGGCTGAAGCTTTAGCACAAACTGAATTTTATCTACAGGTTTTAAAGTTGTTTTTCCTAAAAAAAATCAGAGTTGTTTGTTTATATGTTTGGAAAGTAAACGGCGAACGCAGTTAACGTTTATGCCTACCCAAAAGAAGTACCTACAATAATACTACGATTGGGTATTTCCCGCGAGCGACAACTGGTTTTGTTATGGCTTTCGATACTATAAATATTAATTCAATAGATACCACATTATGTTTGTTATGGGGCCGCTTCGGACATAGCTGTACTTTAGTACCTATTTGAAACCACCAGTTCCTTAGAAAAAAAAAAGAAACTTCCCATACAAAATATCGCATCGGTTGACGCAATTAGTATGAAAAGTACAATTGATGGTCTGAATCCGGAAGGGTTCCGCAAGGGCCGATGCCGAGGGGCTGCGGGACTGTTCAAAAGACATACTGCGGCCCTGGAACACAAAGGGCAAAGAAGGAACATGGATGGGTTTTAGTCAGTAAAAGTCTGACACTCCCTTCTACTCCGCCCAGAGCGGGGGGGGGGGGTCATTTGATGATTTCCCATCGGAAAAAAATTAAAAATGGTCTGAATCACCACCTAAAAGGTGCTACACCCTGTATATGAATTGGATTAAAATATGATTCGCGCCCGTAGCAAATATGGCTTTACTGATTATAATCATTCAATTCATCATCCGTTTGTCATTTAATCCCATTGAATTTCGTAGGCTATCCTGGCGCTATCACCTTAAGTAAATAAGAATATAACTGAAACTTGCGTATTATAAGTTCAATGTTTCAGCTATAATTATAACTTTTATTTGTAAACACTGGAGATTATAATTGTATTATTTATACAAATAACTATTTATAATTACACAAAGGTTAAACCGCTAATCCTCTTTGAGATAACCAAAGAGATTTAAAAGACATATAGAGAGGACATTGGGAATATTGTCATACAATAATTTTCATCCTGAATATTTTCGATTTTGACACACGAATGCTACCTGACAAGCGGGCGTATGACACAGATGACACTAGACAGAACGAATTGTTACTAAGTAGTAACAAGTTTTGGATTACGATTTTCTTCGTCATGACCCCTCTATAGCTAGGAAATATTTAAATGTCTTTGTGTCATATGAATGCGACCTGACAAGGCGACGTATCGCACTGGACTGATCGACTTGTTACTAACGTGTAACAGGTTTTGGAATTGTCAGTTTCTTGGTCTTGTCCCGTCTATAGCTAGTTATATTTGAATGTCTTTGGAGATAACAAACGGTAAGGCAAGCTGGGTCGAGGTCTGATACCCAATCAACGTCGTTCATTTCCTGATCTGGACACACGTGCGCACTTTTTGAATGTGGAACGTTGGCTCCTGCTTAAAAAAAGAATAAACAGACGCTTTTTTGCTGACGACGGCAAGGAGGTTTTATGCCGCCATCTGGGGAATATGGGGATGAATGGGAACTGTGAAACTAATGGCGCTAGTATAGCTTGTTCCAAGCATCGTCATTGGTTGAAAATCTGTTAATGTCATTTTATATTTGAAAATAGCTTGACCTCATTGGTCAGATTGGGACTTGGCTAAGGACACGCCATCTATTATGAGCTTTAGGAGACCATGCATACAATTTCTAAATTTTATAGATTGTAGAATACCTATCTGTTAACTTTTTTTATTGTTTTAATTACATAAGTAAGTCGTACATTATGTTACATTTTAGAATTTTTTGTACATTATATTTTAGAAATGTTCTATCCTGAATTTAAGAGCACTGGAAATTTGAAGTATAAGTAATCTAGTAGTTATTCGAAAATGAAACCATTTACAATTTTCACGCATAATAAAATTTAAATTTTACAGCACGCTTTCTCTCTCCATTTGAACGTACTCAAAACAATGGTGGTTCTCTTCAAACATTTGTAAGTATTGATAAACATTATGATGTAATGTTCAGTAAACTACGTGACCGAATTTGTTTGATTACACGAGTAATTAATGAATCAACTGAGGTAAAGGTAACTGGTCAAGGGTTTTGATCCCTGCTTCTAACAAAGGAGGTAAGATTGTGAACTTGGCCTACATTTGTGACATTGAAACTTTGATTGGGTAACTTTTGAGGATCTTTTACTGATATTTTTGTTATATTATTGAGTTCTTAGAAGTTAACACAAAATCACCTTTGCCCAACATTGGGACAGTGCTAAAAATCATAGTTGAAGATATGCAAACGGAGTTTTTGCTTACTTACAAAACAACCAAGACGGATGAGAAAATACAAAACAAAATATTTAAATTACAAAATATTCTGGTTTTCTAAAAAGCTTTCTGTTGTCAAATCATCAACATTCCGACTTCCGACAGCCGAACAAAAAAATCGCAAATAGTTTCTGTGCAAATTCAACGCTTTCAGAGTTGATGTCAACATTGCTGGCCAGGATACCAAGAGCTATGTTACTTCTCAAACGGAAGAAGACGTGTATCTAATTAAATTGGTCGTGTTAATCGAACAATAGTAGTATGTAAACAGGGATGGCGGCGTGGGATTCGCTTACGATTCTTACTAATGTTTACAGTGCCCCCCTCCCCGCAACACGCGCGGCGTCTCCGCCGCCATGCTACAAGTCACGTACGCAACGCCCCCACCGCGCATGCGCGGCGCGCGTTATTTTGGTTTTTATCGCGCAAACTAGCGATCCCATTGAGCGATATTACTTTTGCGAAATGATAACGATAACGTTGGCGCGGAATAGATATCTAGGTGGCTCTGCTTGTGGAGTTTGCTAAGGTACTAACTTATTATTTTTAGTTGGGCTTTATTTTGCATGTTGCTTCTGCTAGCAATAGGAAAAATTATAGCAAACTTAAGTTAAGCAAAATTAACTAATAGTAATCTAACCACAGCGTGCGGTTAACCTATTTTTCACAGGATTTCAGTTAATTGCATTTTTAGGTACCTACAGGCTAGATTCTAGACCATTATTTTGCAATTTGCATGCTTATTTTACCAAGTTTTAAAGTGAAAAAATATTCAGAACAGGTGAGCAATTTACCGAAACGGCGCCTAACATATACCTAACATAATACCTACGCGTGAAAAGTGACCCATTTTATGATCACCCAAGCTCGGGAGCACCGGACCACTGGGACAGAGACCCTGATACCAAACGCCTGGTTTTCTGAGTAAATCTATTTATTAAGGGCTATTTTAGGATAATAACACTTTGCCCGACTTCGGGAGTTGAAACCAGGACCTCATGCGTAGCAGTGACATTTCAACAAGACAGAAGAATTTTTATGGTGTCACCACACTTGGCTTGGCAGATCTGGGCAAGTATTCGCTATCTACCATTAAGACAAAGTGAACTTTATCGCAATTCAAATAAAGATCCAATATCGCGAAAATTTTGACAAATTCGCCATTTGACGTATTAGAAATTAATAAGTAATACAGGAAATCCTTTGCAGATATGAACGAAAATTGGCATCATGAAGATAAGTGTTGCCGGCTGTTCAGACTTCAGATTAGATCTACGCCACGGGCGCCCCAACCATAACTAAATTAAACAACCATAAATAAAAGTCCGTAAAACGTCCGGAAACGAATAAACTTGCATCGTATGAATGGAATGAAAATCATCGAGATAACGCTGTTATCGGCAGCTGATAAATTAAATAATAAATCAATTATATTATTGTGTATACAGATGTGATCTGATGATCTCACTGAGCAACTGAGGTCGGTTCACTGTGAACTTTATGAGGGCAGACTGGTAGGCGACGAGAATAATTTAATTTTTGTGAGAGAAACTGTGTGAACTACAACCCAGTACTTACTAACTGGGTTGTGTAGGTCAGATAGGCAGTCGCTCATCAAAGTAAAATACTGGTATTCAGCTGCATCTGGTTAGATTGGAAGCCGACCCCAATATAGTTGGGAAAAGGCTAGGCAGATGTGAGGTATACTAGGGAGATTTGTGGGAATCCACTGGATGCGCAACACAGGTTCGGTAAGGTGAGAAGGAGATATAAACGTGGCGAGGACGCTTGGGGGGACGTCCCATGACCAGCAGTGGACACACTTCGGTTTATATGAAGATGATAGAAATTATTTGAAATAATATACGGTGATTTTGTAGGAGATTGGATAGAGAATACATAAAATAATTTTTATAGTGAGAAAAGGTTATAGAAGATGCAACGGGTGCTCAAATTACGGTGGTGCTCTAGGCTTAGTTGATAGTACTGGAACTAGCCATGGGGGGCTTGAGGGATTTAAAAATAAAGATGGTACATTAAAACTAAAATAAGGTAATCCAGGTATTCTCAGCGAGATCTTCAGCCACACTAGGAGCTGCAGGCCTTTCTCGGGGGGTTGGAGTTGGTGGATCGAATAATTTTCCCACCCGTACGCAAAATACGCGCTTTGGACGTGGAGTTGCGGACACCAGCCTGTTATACAATACAAGGTAACCGAAAACTCAATGAACCCAAGTTCATAATGAATTGCAGGAAATAGCAAACGTTCGAAAATAATAGGTAAGCTAGCCGCTAGAGTAATGAATTGCCTAGTAGCGGGTTATATTGGGTTTATAAATTGGGACAATCTGGTGCAATAGAAAACCCATAATTTCCATTAAAATTTGCCATGGACAAGGCTGAATTAGAAGGCTATTTAAGTTTACAAAAAAAGAAACAGATGGACGATTAGAATTGTTTTTTTTTTGCTGGTCATTTCTTTAACAATAGCCGACAAGATTTGGTGGTTGATCCGTCCGATAGTGGAACGTTGTGCCAAGGTTAACGACAGCTGTTTCAAATAGATGAATGAAGATTCTATTGGGCGTGTGAAGTCAATAGAACGAAATAACATGATCTTTAACTTATTTATCTTTACCCCATGCCTTGCAACAATACTGCAACAAAGAGAATTAATGTAGGTAAGGAATTAAGGAGTACCCAGAAGTGAGAGAGATCAGACTAACAAGAACAGATGCATAGGCTATTTTTTTTTCGGTTGGGAAATCATCAAATGACCCCTCCCGCTCTGGGCAGAGTGGAAGGGAGTGTCAGACTCGTACTGACTAAAACCCATCCATGTTCCTTCTTTGCCCTTTGTGTTCCAGGGCCGCGGTATCTCTTTCGAATAGTCTCGCAGCCCCGGCTGATGCACCCCCTACATCAAGAAGTGATACTCAAGAACCCTGGGCAGTTAGCTTATAGCCCTTATACCTTGCTGACTTGCTATCAGGCCAGCAATTTCACCGCGTCATAATCGTCTCAGTGGAGATGGAACTTGAACAGTTCCTTTTAAACTTAATTCTTCCATTTCCACTAAACAATTTTGTGTTTGTGTTCCTAAGACCGGTTTTCCGTTAGTACACTACACAGTCATTTATATTTAAATTAGTACTATCTACAATATTATTTGAATTGTTTATGTAAATATTTAACTGGCGCGTGCCCACGGAAAGGATTACAATTATCATAACGGCACAATGCCGTTGAAATCCGGCTTGATTAAGACGTGGTTGAAAAAAATGCCTATTGATACATGTTCTAGGTTCTAGTGCTCGCAACCGGGGCAGCCGAGGTCTTGGCTTCGAGGGCCAAATCTGGCAGAGTTATTGGGTTATTCCAGTTGGAGTTTCTCAGTAGCAGCCTGGCTTTGTTCCCATAATTATGATGACAGTAGACTGCTTCGTTGGTCTAGTGGTCGCAACCGTAACTGCTGAGCATGAGGTCATGGGTTCGATTTCCAGGTCGGGCAAAGTGTTGTTAGGTTTTTCTATCAGGAATTTCTCTGTAGCAACCACGAAGTCTGGACTTGTACCCGGTTCATGCCAATAGGCTTGGCCCTTATTACATGGGACTTTAACATAACTGGCGAAATGTGGGTGTTCTATTAGGTACACATCTGCCTAATCCTTTGGGGTAAAAAGGCTTGTTGTTTTATACATTAACTATACTGACAATTATTTTTACTTCATTAACAGGCTTAGGCAACACTGGCTTGACGAATTGTACTCTTTCTCGACTGCTCGGCAGAAAAAGAAAACATTAGGGAGACCAGAGAGAAAAGCGGAAAACTAAGGAGGGCTGTCTGCAGCAGTGAGACCGGTTTCTTCTTTTTCTGGTGCCTCTCTACTTACTGAAGAGTGGTCTATGTTCAGGGTTACTAAAACTACATAGAAAAACTTAATAAAAATATTTAGAAACCGAATCCGTATTGACTGAATGATGGATCATTATTATTATTCTTTATTGCACACAAAATAAAAAAATATACATACAAGTATAATATAATAAATATAATATATAATAATATATTTCTATCTGGGTGAAGAAATGTCTTATATTACTAAATATTATCTTTATTAAATAAAAGGATTATTATATTTAAAGTCACCATTGATAAAACAAGTTGAAGAATGTTTGATAATTCATCAGGTGACACTCGTAATCTTATTATCAAAACAGACTAAGTACAATGGCATTTACAGCTTTACATTGTATAATGGGCGTTAAAATACTTTTAACGAAGCTGAAAGGCACTCCTCCTACCCATCATAGCGATATTTTTTTGTTCTAGACCAAACCTGGGAACCTTCTAGTTACGGAGATATTGGGTGGCAAAGTACCAACTTAGTTTTTTTTTTAAATCCAAGTGTTATTTTTATATACAAGTTTTTATTTAAGTATAACAATTAATGTTATACCTTTACTTTGAGTAAACGTAATTTTTCATCCCAAAAAAAGTCATAATTTGATGTACAGAATTGTTGGTAGACGGCTTCGTGAAGGATTCGTTTACATTACACCTTGTATATATGTATTATGACGACAATGTTGCACAGACATCATATATGAGGGGGTTCCCTATTCTTACAAGGAATGGTAAAGAATATCTTACGTCTGCTACCATTAACACATCTGAATAAAACCGCGATGTTTAATTTTCAATCTTCATCGTTGAGCAAAGCATTCAAAATCCAACAACTGAACATGGGTAATATAATCAATTGCAACAGTCACCCATTGTATTATAGGGTCATCTGTTTCTGTGAGTCAAAAGGCAATACAAACATGGCATGTCAGATTTTCTTCAAATACAATATTAACACCTAGTAAAGGATGGTCAAACCATTTGCAATCACCAGAGCTACTTAAAATTAGGTAAGAGAGTTTCAATACTTTTTGTTTTTTTTTTGGATGGGAAATCATCAAATAAACCCCCCCCCCCTCTAGGCGGAGTGGGAGGGAGTCTCAGACTTTTACTGACTAAAACCCATACATGTTCCTTCTATGCCCTGTGTGTTACAGGGCCGCGGTATCTCTTTAAAACAATCCCGCAGCCAGAGTATTAATACTTGCCATGAGACGTGGATATTTTTATATTATAACTTATAAGTATGTGTTTTTTTAGAAGATATTACGTTTACTTTAAAAAGAAATCTCTATTGAAGTTAGGCGGTCCCTCCCACTCCACCCAGAGCGGGAGAAGTCATTTGATGATTTCCAATCCGTAAAAAAAAAAAAAAAGTTAGAGGGTACTGGAAAATAATATATTCTCGAGCTGAGGTGGGTGTAGTTTCTATAAACATCTAAAGGTATTTATTATACCTTATAATATACCAGTATCGAAGCAAAACTTAGCAGGAAAACTACTGAGGTTATGTCTAGCATAGCCCTCGTTTGGTAAAATATTCACTAGTAGCGCTATTTCAGTAGTAGAAAATCGATATGCTTTCGATATGTTCTGTCTAATTTTGGATAAGTAGCAACATTAGATTTGATAGGGGCGTTATGGACTTGAGTGGTAAACAAGTTTGTAGTAGAATAGACGAAAAAATTAAAATATTAGAAGCCCTAATTTTTATATCTAGAACCTGATCAAATGATAAAGTCACTATCATGGAACATTGTTTAGATTTTCTGTTATGGGTTCAAGCCCGCTACACTATTCCCAAACCACTGCCAATCCTGAAAGCTAGAATCATCAGCGGCAGCCACCAGGAAAGCGCCGAGACAATGAAGCCTAACGAAGTCCAAGAGAAACAATTTTACTGTCTTGGATCCCGCAACGAAATTAATCAGAAAAGAATAGCGGAGGAGTAGGAAAACATAAATTCAGTAGTAGTAGTAGTAGTCATAATACTGGTACATCCGTTTGAGAACTACTTATCTCTCAGAGCCTAAGACAAACCAACCGAGGAAGACTTAAAACTTAGGACACCCCTTACATCCACGATCGATCGAATCGCAGAAATAAAAACACGACTGTTACTGAAGAATCTCATTCAAACTCAACATTCCTCACAAAATATAAGTAATCCAAAAAGGATTACGACGAACATATTGCCAAAACTTATCCGTTACACCCGAGGAGGTCAACTTACGTCAGGCCTCATATAAACGAGCGTGCAGTTTCGTAAGAGACCATTATGCAACCGAAGAGAGGAACGCTTAGAATTGTTAGTCATCGTATGTGGTTACGTTGCGGTTTATTTGGGTGGTATGAACAGCTGGGGACCAAAACACGTGCTAAACTTGGACCACAGGTTTCGCTTGGAAAATAAATTAGGCTTCTGTATTCCGTCACGGAATTTCGGATATAATTGTATAAAATCTGGTTCTTCTAACTTCTAATTCTAATATTTTTGTATCTATTAGGTTACGTCTAGCAATAAATTCATTCGCATCTGAAATGTCTTACACACCACCCACCATAGGGACTCCTACTTCAAAACTATCAGACAGATGTATTGCTGGAGAGTTTGTTCCGCCATTTCATCTTCTAAGCTTAAAACTTAGGAAGCAGCGAACCGCGGTCGTTGTGTATTTTTTTTTGTCAGCCAGATTTGTACCACTCCTGGGCAAAGGCCTCCCCCATTCCTTCCAATTTTCTCGATGTTGCGCCTCTTCTCGCCAATTGTGTAATTGTCGTTCAAAAAGTGCTGATCTTCAGCCTACTTTGAATAAATTACTTGATTTTGAAAGCTGCCTAGCCTTTTTTTTAACTAACTATTCTGGGGTTGGTTTTCACAGTCCGGATAAGGGGCTATATTCGTATCTATGTTTTGTTCACGGAGTTCTTGTGATTTGTGCAACCCTACTTCTAAGTAAATATGATATTCTGAGGATGCACTTACTAACTGGTTATCAGATTTTCTTGTTTCTGACTACCTGCATCACCTATCGCAGGGATTACTGTGTCCTACCATGATTTAATTGAAGCAAATGTTAGAGCTGTGCAGGTGGCTACATACTGGTCTAACACAATTTGAGTTCATCGACAAGTAAAGAAGAAGAAGACTGTGTCGATTGGGACAGACAACGTTTCAAAGTTCTCAATAGGCAAAACAAAGAACTCTTCCGCCATTCTGCACAAGCCTTCAAACAAAACTTCAGTAACGCTTTCGATTTCCGCATAGCATGTTTTCGGCATATTCTCTTGTTAAGCGAAAAGGGACTGTGAAAGCGTGATTGATTAGGCAAGATTCTACTTTGGCAGGCAGATGTCGCATCTTGAAGTAACATGTTCATGCTTAATTAGAGGCGAAGTAATAAAATGGTTAAATTGATTGGTTTTCCTTGTAAATTCGTAAGAGTTGATCATCCAATCGAAGTAAGACTTTCCTTAAAGTTACGGATGACAAATGACTGCTAAGGACCTCATTCGCCAAATCCGTGTGGCAGTCGATGATGATAGAGAGCAATAAAAATCAATCTACCACTACTAAGTACTAAGTTTCTAGTTAAACTAGAATATTGATATAACAGTTAATGAGAACGCAAACATTGCATAGAATTCTAATGCGAGAATTATTAATATCGCCATATTAGTGCTAGGTTCAACAAGTTTCCACTTTTTTAGACAGGCATAAGGAAAATTGCTTCGCTCTGCTGCGGTGACTGCGACATTATACGAAGATTCCTGACGGGTCTAGAAGCTTAAGACATACACATTTGAAATATGTCGTATATTATATCTGTAATTTTATCATCATCGGTAATTCGGCACCCATGCTCTTCAAACAGGAACACAGCAATGATACTTGATGTCAGAATTGAGTAAAGTATTGCCCCGGTCCATCTATTTCTCAAGGAGCCACTACTACTGTCTTTATAATGATGATTTATACTTATATCTATAGTAATGTTATGTACCTTTGTCCTTCCATTGATGACGTAGTCGCCCATCTTCGCATTGTTGGCCATCTTATTCGCTCTCAGTATGATATTGTCGACCTGGAATACAAAAGGCATTAATTGCGTTTTGATTGCATTTTCACGAAGGTACGTAATGAGATCGTTTGTTATTAGTGGAAAATTTCAATGTGGAGCCAAATTGATTTAGATTAGGTAATGATTCGAGATTAACTTGGTTCGGACGCTGCCGTATTTCGGAAATAGAATCTTTAAAAGGATTTCATAAGATCTCTTTTCAATTGGCAAAATTCATTATACAAAGGTACATTAGTTTGAAGTAATATAGTAGAAATTAGATCCGGAAACCTAACTAAATAAAACACAATCGAATTGTTTGCTGTTTCTAATATCAATAAGAGTCAGGTAAGCATATAATTCTCTGTTATCAGATTAAACATACGTGCGCTGTAGCATCTGTGATGATAATGATAACATTGACAGGAATGTTATTCGTATTTTTTCATCTCAAATCAATGTAAGATAAACCAGAGAATTTTTGTTTGAAATTAGGCCAACAGTTGTTGACAGTGTCCTAATCAAAATTGGCAAACAAAGGAATGTCTGCGTAACGCAATCTTTGGCGCCGCCCGCTGTATCAATCGAAAGGATATCAGTAATCAGTCGATAACACTATAAGCCCTCGAGTTATTACTATTTATTTATTTGTGGTTCGATGTTTTATTTACCTATGTATTTTTTATGGCTCTAAGTTGGAACTTTAAACATGGTAAGAACCAAGGAGGTCTATTTGATTTTTTTTACATATTTTTAAGATCAGTTCGAGGTGTGATGGTAATACCACTTGAAATACAAAGTCTACCGATGAAAGAGTGCAACAAACTCGAGAGATTCCTGGCTTATCTTAAGACCCTCAAGTGTACTCGACTGCTGGTATTTCCAAGCGTTTCGATAATAGATAATTTCCAGACGCCCTTATGCGCAAACATGGCACTCAACCGTAAAATATGGACTCTTCAGAGGCATTCGACAAACATCACCACTTCACTACAAGACCTAATTCTACGAAAATGTAAATTGTAAATATGTAGCAAATTAGCTATACATCCCAGATCCATTCAAACATGAATGTTTTCTATAGATACTAAAACCATTTGAAAGAAATTCTCAGAACTTAATAATAGAAAAAACCGCATCAGAATTTATCTGATAGTTTAGAAGTATTCAGCGCATACACACACAAATGACTTTGTTTTATGTTATAGAGATTTTGTGTTTATTTTTAGCAGTAATTAGTATTGCTATGAAGACGAGGTCAAAGAGAGCGTGTAATTAAAGTAATGAATGGCGCAATTTTGATAATTATGGAACATTTATCAGGAGGACCACGATATGATGGTCATAAAACGCCACGATATGACGTAGGCATGATACCAGCTTCATGTGTATCGATTTGTGTTCGTCATTTTATTTTTATTTACAAGCTTACATTGTAGGCTGGTGATGTCCCAGAAGATAACTATTAACATATAAGTTTAAAGAACATAACAGAGGTACTGGAAGGTTTAGGAGAACAGGGGTAACACCGTTTCTGAAGATGTGAGAAACGGTGGTATGCTATGCAAAAAATGGTTCGGCATAAAAGAAAAAATACGTCTGTATTTGATAGTCGACTTCCTCAGTCGCGTACGAAATGTTCAACCAAACCATTGGCACCAATAATGACTGGTTCAAAATGTTCATACAGTCAGAAACTTCACCGGTTTTGAGCATGTTTAGTCTGGGAAATCAAACATTTTTATTTAAAAAATGGCGACTAGTTTCTGCATACGTTTACAAGTCTGTCTGTGTCAACATCACGTTACGTGCTTGCTGTGATTAACTCGACCCGCTGTTGTCAAACAAGCGGACGATTTGTGGCAAATGTAGCTCTTTCTTCGCAAATATTGCTAAACCGTTTGGCAAACATACAATGGAAGATGATAATATTATTTCGTGTGTCGGTCGTTGATACCAGATTTGGAAAGCAAGACTGGGTTCTTGTGAATGGATTTTGATGTCAATCAGAAGGCTTCTACTGACATAAACTTTACAATAGAATTTCTCTGCGCGTAGAGGTGGAATCGGGGATCCCCCAGGTGGTTAGCGATGTCCCAGGTTTTATATCTTCATCTAGGAGAAGTGTGAATAGAGAATCCACTAAAGTATTTTCAGAATTCTGGACAAGATTTGAGCTGATGTTTTTATTTACATCCTGTCTTTCATAATTACGGGTTTTCCATTCGTTATCAAACAACAATACAGCGTATGTCCTACCATCAGCAAATGTTGTCCGTTCCTTAAGATTTTTCGTATGTACTTTATTGGTTAGGCACGAAGAAATGTTTATCAGTCAATTACAGAGCCTCACTAAGTACTTTTGACCACACTGGCGTAATAAATATTTATGCCAGCATTTAGATTTATTGCATTGATTTTATTGTTGGTACTTTCGAGTGTAGTCTGATATCCTTTGAGTAATACAGTAGCTAAAATAATCTAAGGCGGTGCTACACTCTAGTTCGGATTGGCCCATACGATTCGACAGTACCTATTTGTTGAATAGAGCAGTCCCGAAGCAATTGCATCGACCGATTCGATCGGTAAACTCCGTTAAGTATCTACCCTCTCCGAGTTAGCTAGGCACAATTCGAGCTTAGTCCACCGAACTGTGTGTCGAGTAAGTATGTAGGTAACAATTGAAATCTGGACAGTTACACTGTACTACTTAAAATGACAAGCACCTATGATAAACTATTTAACTGTTTTCCTGTCTTTTGTCAACAAACTGACATGACTTAAATCACGTAGTCAGAAAGGGATAATAATGATTATCCTTAGCAACTGTAAAGGGCCATTCAGTTTTGTTTTGATGTACGTTTTCCTTTGTTAAGTCCGGTTTACACCATAGAGGAGAGCGCTATTCGTAGCAAGAACGGTGCTTTTAAACCAAGCTTTATGAATACAGCTTTAGGGGCGTACGATACGCCCAGTATTGTTTTAGGAAGTGACTATACTTTTCGTCGCGGAATTGGGTTGAGTTGATCAGAAAAAGCTTTAATTCTATGCAGTAAAAGCGAAAATAATAACAGCCGCTCGGGTCGATCTTAAGGTTAAGCCGAGATTGCCTAGGTTGGTCCGTGGAAGAGTGACCAGTGACCACCCATTATATACCGAGTTTCCTCCGTGCCTCGAAAAGCACGTAAAGCCGACAGACAGTTTGACAGTCGTTACAGGTAGTCAGTGGCCTGAAAGTCTGACAGTCTTACCAGGGGGTATCGTATTACCCAGTACTAACTGGGTTATGGAGGTCAGATTGAGCCCTGTTATTCGTGGTCGGCGCAACACGTTTTTTTCTTCCATTCTCCCTTGTCAACCGTCACGTAATCATTTACTACTTTTTCTTTCATATCATTCCTCACACATTCCATCCATTTATGTTGTGTTATGTATTTTATATAATGTAAATAAATGGCAAATACTTACTTGACTAATTAACTGCCTGATGTATTGGCAGTTGGACTCCTTGCCGTCGATCCAGTGTATGAGGTCGCTCCTGATGGTCTGCGCTTCTGTGCTCGCGGGATTCGACACCAATTGACCAGCCTGAATTATACAGAAATGTATTGTTAATTTTCTTACAGTTAGAAGTGATGCGAAAATAAATAGGCATGCTTATTCACTACATGGCGTAAGCAGCGTTTTAGGGATTACACTAAGCGTTTTAGCCAAAGCTCACTAAAAATAAATAAAAAAAAGATCATGTGTTATTGAGTTTTTCCAACAAAGATTTCTCAGTAGTGGCCACGGAGTTTAGATTTGTGCCTAGTTGATGGCAATAGGCTCGCCCTCTCTTACATGGGACTTAAACATAACTGGCGAAATGTGGGTGTACTATTAGGTACACCTCTGCCTAATCCTTCGCGAATTACAGGTGTGATATTTTGTACAACAAAAAAAATATCACATAAGAATCTTGACTATTTAAAATAAATTTATTTTTTTGAAAAATTGTCACTGCAATTTGCAATCAACACTTACGATTCAACTTAGAATTTTAACTGTTCTGGTGGTAAATTCAAAGGCAAAATTACCATCAACTATGGTTTGTTTACAATCTGTAAAAGGTTGCAGTGTAACAGACAATTACATCATTTTAGTAGCATTACTCATTGTAATTACATTGCTATTTTGTAATTGAACTTACTGAGTGATTAACACAATTATGACCTAACAACTATCCAACAAGATTTCTGTCGAGTATTTTTTTTTTTACTTATATATTTTAAAAGCTCAAAGATGTTTAATTTACCTTACCAAATAAATATTATTTAGGCACTTATAACTGATCTCAATATAAAATAAAAATGTTATAATTGAGTAAATTAATAATAATAGTTTTTTTTTTAAATAGTTAATTGATTTTTTAATTTATTTGTATTTAAAAATTAGATTTACAGGGTCCATAATTATACCACAGCTTTAAGCCCATTGTAAAATCTTATACATTAAATTATGGAACTCAAATAAAGATATGAATATGGTCATTGTAAATGAAAATAAAAAAACATACATGCCTTTTTACACTAATCCTAAATGACACCTTAATAACATATTAATAGTTCAATGTGCAATTGACCTGCCTTCAAGAATAGATATGTAATAAATAGTACAGTCACAAGCACCAATATGTATACACTTTCCTAAATTTAAAAGCAATTTTCGGGAGAAATAACGATTGTAACTTGGACTTTTTCATAAAATATGAGTTCCAGAATACTATATTCGTTACAACATGAAATTTTAATCGGAACAGTAGGTTAAAACTCTTTGAAAAGTTGTAAAGTGTTTACATATTGGTGCTCGAGACTGTACAGTCACTTTTTCCTTTTACCCACAACACTGTAAAAATTGTGTGTACCTACGTTCTTCATAAGTAATTCTTATTTTAAGTTTTAAGATTACCCTGTATTTCTCATATTAAGTGAATTGTATTCATTTTGAGAAATAAATATCTTAAACTGTAAATGAATGCTGAAATAAGTGTTGTCTTGGCTTTTCAGTACCATACAATAATATTTAGACATTTATTAAGGTGTTGTGTATTGTTAATAAAATAAAAATCTATTGCCACATGTATGATGGACTATCGCTTGGCTTGGATATGTCTGTTTTTTGTTGTTGTTGAAAGAAAACTGTTTTTTCTTTTTTCCTTACTGATCATCTCATTTTCTGCATTAGAAAATTGCACCTGAAAGAAGCCAGGGCGGGTCACTGGTTGTTAATAAATATGTATTTGATTTGTTCATTACCCTGTCAAATGTTTGTAAGATCTCCATAGTTTTAACAGTTATATTTATTGTCGTTTCAAGTGCATTTTTCTTATTTACTATTCAGGACATAATATGACAGTTAAGTTACGCATGTACTCCTTCCAGATCTCAAGGAAATCAGAAAGAAAAAAAAGAAAGGGAGTAAAGAAATCAGTACCATACATTATGCTCTAAGAAACATGTACCCTCTATTGTACTACTACATGAAGTATATAAAAAACTAAGAAAATCTTTATTTTTTATTTTTTTATTAGCCTATTCTGTCCCACTGCAGGCCCAAGAAACGCTTGCCTGACGATTTGGACTTGTTCCTGACTGATTGGCCAGAGGAGGCAAAAAACCGGGAGAGTTGGGAAGAAAATCTTAAAAAAATAAATGTAATAAAACTGCCTATACAAGAGTCTATTTCTGTTTAAATAAATTATTAGTTTATTTGTATCAAAACCTGGGAGGAATAACAAGATAAAAAGTTTGATAACACTGTTAAATTTATGATGATGAAAATGGCACTTGTAAAATGCTTTAAATGTTAGAGCTGTGGCTTAACATAAATGTGGGTAGAAAAATATTTTTTCAAAAAAAGTATTAACTGCCGAAATTCCCTTTATGCCTGCTTATACCAAAAATCAGTAACGCGGGAATAAGTATTGTCATGCTATTCACAAAAACAAATGTTAATTTATCAGTGTAAATGCACACCTTAGTAATTATTAAGTACCTTCTACTCAAAGTAAAATTGGATAATTTAACGCAATTTTTTAGGCACTGCTGAGATGACAAGTAACAAAGAAGTATGGAAGAAGAAGAGATGCTGCTCTAAACCCAAATTAATTGGGATAAGGGCAGGAGAATGATGATGATGTTTCTTTATTTCATTCAGTAAATGGTTAATCAGAATCTAGTAAACTTAAGTTGTTTGTTAAAAAGTATTTTTACTAGACCTGTATTTTGATAATATCTTCCACTTTCATTAACTCTAGAGATGGGATATTTACCATGTTTACTGTTTGCTTTGAGTTCCCGATATTTCGGCGCTGTTGCAAGTGCCATCACAGATAAACTGAAGTTATAGCGGGTGGGTGTTTATAAGCAGACAAATCGGTCTACTCTCTTTCTTGTTCATTTGTTATATCCCGTCTCTATAGTTAATGATAATGTTAGTGACCAAGACAGTTTAAAAACTTATATTTGCCATTAATAACAAGTTCTTATAATATTCAAAATATTTCATACTTATGCATCACCTAACACCTTATAAGGAAACGTTTTATTTATGTAGGTTATTCGTTTTAATAAACATTGCTCATAACCTGGTTTGCATCTTGTTTACATAATAAACATACTGAGCAATGTTGTCTTTCTGACTCTTGATTGTTTTTGCAGATCTTGTTGCAAACATAATTTTATTTTTTGCATAAGAAATCATTGTGAAATATTGTATTAAAGCAGATAGACATTTAAATATAGAAAAATGAGGTCATTTACTTGAGCCTAACAGTAAACATCAACATTCTTCAAGATATCTTAAGAAATAACACACACACACACACACAACTGTTTATACTTATTTTCCATTTTTTTTTTCTTTTTCTTTCTTCTTGTCTATTTATTAATGTGTAAATAAAAGGTTAAATAAATAAAGAAGCCAGCAAACTTACTGTAAATATTCCTGATCTATACATTTCTAACACTTCATTCAACACCATCAGCCCTCGATCTTTACCGAGGAAATTGTTTAGCACACAAACACCATATTGAGTCATATCTCTGATCACTCTATGACATATCTCATAGCAAGAGTCACTCGGATCCATGTAGTAACTATTGGGCATGTGGTGGAATGGTGCCCCGCTGCCCTTCAACGAGGCCTCAGGGTACTCCTTCACCCTCGTACCCTGCTCCGACGCGAAGCTAGGCAGTACAGGCATCTTGGCTGTGTCAGTCCTGTTCACCGTCCGCAACACATTAGAGGTACTAGGCGTAGGGAAGTCCACTGTGCTCAACAGCTGCGCCGACTCGCGCAACACCTCCTGCTCAGAGGAGCCTTCGTAAGTTATGGCACTACTAGTCGTTAGGTCGCGGTTTGTATACACTACACTAGATATCACACTGTTGTCATTGTGTCCCGATGCGCCTTCCTCACTTTGTTTAACGTTTTCAGTCGATATTTGCGAGTTATGTTTACTAACACTGTCCGGGCTACCCTCCTTACCACGATTTTTCACGTTTTTCGTTTTCTTTTTTTTTGAACGTCTTTTACCACTACCCTCCTTCGGGATATCCTTCTGCCTTTCTTCTTTGACGTCGGAAGTTCCGTCTTTCACTTTCTTCGTGGCTTCTTCACCAACTATCGAATGTTCACCTGATTTATCGCTTTTGGAGGGTTCCTTCAGTAACTTGGGTAGACAATCACTTTTGTGTCTCTTCCAGTCTTCACGTTGGTGTTCTATATTACAATAATATACCAACAGACAGCGACCGCACCTCTGAGTTGTTTTTTCGTTGCAAACAGCGCAACAAGCAAGGCCGCCTCCTTGATTCATTCTAAATAATTTCTCCCAAGGGCCGGCCCCTACGACTTGTCAACTGAAAGAAATGTCATCGACGACGTGACAGTTTTGCGGATATCAAAATGGAGACTAATAATTTACATTAAATACTATTATTATGATTTCATCGCTAATTTAATGTTATTCTATTGTAAATATCTATTTTATTTACAGTTTAAAATAAAATATTTTATTCATATATATCTTAAATAATAAACCAATGTAATGACTAGTGAACTAAATATTATGCCGCTCCTACACATTGGGATTAGTAATATTACAAAAACTTTTGTCAATAGCAGTGTTGCCATTTTTAGAGGAGCGGGTTCCCACAACCCAACGTTTTGCCCAGAAAAAACTGATCGGAGAACAGAAACGCCGGCAGTGAAATCTACAGACTGGTGATTGACAGAATTTTTCAAATGGGAGCGATAATGGGCCCGCATCGCTACAGTTAAAGTACTCAGAACTAGCCTAGATGACTAATAAGACTGAAGAGTTACTTTAATGTTCTAAGTAGTGAACATTATGTAGAGGCTAATAATAGATGTAATGAAAATGTGCCATTTTTTGTCGTATATAATTATGGTTAATTGTTTTATTTTCTGCTTTGAAATACCGACTATTCAGCTGATGCTACTGAGCAGAAAGCCACAGATTAAAAAATAACATCTATCTGAAAACCGAAAAGAACCCATCATTCGTCGATCGTGCTTTAACTTAGGGGTCGTCCTTTAATCACGTCAGGGTCGAAAAGCGGGATGAGGGGGAGGGGGTCAGAAAAAACCGGCCAAGTGCGAGTCGGACTCGCACACATAGGGTTACGTAGCACCAAACAGTATAATAACAATTTTCTTTTACGCTCATTTATATGTAAAACATTCAGCGGCAAAACTAAATTTGTTTTTAATAGTATGTTAATGAAAACAATGTTATTGCTGTCGTTTGACGAAAAAGTCCCTTATTTCAATAACTAAACATAAAATCTTATTCAAACCAGTTTTCGTTGAATTTTTTTTTACTTCCTAAAAACCTACATTTTTTTCAGAATTTCCTCCTCTTACTTTAAAAATTAGAAGGGGGAGGGCATGGCTTTAGAAGCAAAATTTATCTTATCAACCATTGATTTACGAAAAAAAGTGTCTTAGGAACTTCGATATCATTTTTAAGAGCGTCGATATATTGATAAATTGATTTTTTTTTCAACCCTTAGTTACATATGGAGGGCCACCCCTTTTTATATTCGTAATTTCACTTTACTTTTGTGTAGCGGTTTATAGAAGACACCTACTCTCCAAATTTCAACTATGTTTTGCCAACAGTCTCGGAGTAAAATTACTGTGACATACGGACGGACCAATCTGTAAGTTTCCCGTTTTTTGCCATTTGGCAACGGAACCCTATAAACATTCCCATACATTTCGTAGGAAATGAAACTTACCGATAAACCCTTACTGTCATCTCAGAATTCCATCATGTATAGTTTTTAAAACAGAAGCAGGAATAAAAAAAAACATGATTTTATAAAATTAATTATTTAATGAAATAATGTAATACATAATATGAATAAATTCTTTATTTGTTACGAGACTTTGTGTAATGGGTGCTGGGATATGGGTTTTAACTTAAAAGTAACGCCTATGAAATTGAAAATATCTGGCAAATAATTATGCTTATTTTTGGTTGATAAAAGAGTACAAGGAAACTTAAATAAATATTACACTTATTTACAAATAAAAAAGGGTATAAAATGATTTGTGATGGATGAATAAGGGATCATGAATAAAAAACAGACTAGATTAGTTCTACGTCGAGCCACGTTCTTGATTCGTGAATATAATTTTTCCGAGGTTTTATAGTTTAAAGCAGTAGTGTGTTGGACTATAAGTTTCTTATTAAAAGTGATGGAGAGCGAGACTCAACGAGAGGAACTAAAGAGTGCGTAAAGGCGCGCGTAGTATTAATTTACGCGCACCTCTGCGCTTACTTAATAATAGTTTCTTATACTAATATAAAACATAACAAGATACTTGTGTTCTGATTCATAGAAATTATGACATTACATATTTTTTGTCTTTTCACATCTCTAGCATGTAAATGTCATAGTTTCCTAGAATCGGAAATTACGATTCCTACTACTTCGCGAAAGTTACAATTTCCTTCATGTTTCAATGTCATACAAGCATGACCGCATGAATCTGGTTCACATTGCAACTACCGCATAGTTTAAAGGAGATTTCAGAGATTCTTTCAGGAGAATACGACCATCACCTATCAGTCTCTATCATACTTACACTCACTCACTCACTCGACATCTGATCGATGTCTTAATGTACCTTAACTCTGTACTTCCAATTCCATTTTTACTAATTTAGATCTTTAACAATGATTCTGTGGTCTTGCGTTTCGTAACTGGCAATTGGCCCATACTGCGAACACATAATTTGGTTCCGTATTAAGTTTATACTAAATTATAAATACAGAGGTAAGACATTAATTTAATATAATTATCTACGTTACTCAAAATTCTAGCCAATATTATTTTGGACCCTATAATTACTTTAGTACCTGTACTATCATTACAATAGCTTTTTTTATCGAGTAACGTAGGTAAACCATTCGCTTTACAGTGTTCAAGTAATACTATGTGTAAATTACCACGTCTACACAGATATGACATAACATACAAAAAAAACGTAATTTCTCTGAACTTTTCAAAGGCTCAAAACTAAGGCGTTTGATATAACATAGGTAAGGGATCTATTTTAGTCAATAATCCTAGATATTATTTAGGAATTGTGTAAATTGGGTAAGTTTATCATGTAAATAGAATTATAATATTTTTAATTCAATAACTAGCAGATAAATTCGTGTGTGCTATAAAAGTCTGATCCCGGCATTATAATTTTATTGTCACGTCAAATCCAAGCTATTTCAAAGACAAAATTATTTTTGTCTATGAAAGAATTTTTTTACACTTGGAAACACATTCAGTGACAGTATTTTTAGCGGGAAATTTGAGTTGTCATATCCATGTTCTACAGTAAAGTTTTAAAGCATTTCTCCGTCTTAAGGATTGGTTATACTCTTGTTTGGTCATCATTTAGTGGTGGGACAGGGGGAGGAGGGGCGTGTAATACTCTCGCTAGTTCTGCTTTCTCATCTGCGGAGAGGACATAGACGGGAGGGGCGGCTGGGAGGAATCGTTCAGCTTTCTGCGGCTCCCGTTGTAATCTCGCGCGGTACAGCATCACGAGGACGCATAGCACGCTGATGATGAAGGCTGAAGTAGCTGCTAAGACTATAAGTGCAGTGTGGTAGGAAGTCGTTGCGGATACCTGGTAAGAAAACAAAAATATGAGGTAATTATAGCCTGCTTGTTATATTTCGCAATGAATGAAAGGTCACCGTGGAAGGGGAATGTATAGCTTAAAGCACAACAATGGGCCCCTTAATATAGCTCAGTGATATTAAGTAAAGCATAACTATTAATTGGTACCTACCCATTTTCCAGATGCATGGGTATTGTCTGCCTGAACTTATCAATTAACTAACAGAGATTGTATAAACTTACAGTAGACTCGCTAAGTATTTCCCGCTGCTGCATCGCGGCACGGTTGGGTGAAGCCAGTCGGTACTCGCTACGGATGACGTCAGCTCCCAACACGACCTCATCGCCCGACTTCTTACCCGCTAGTTTCTCTTGTTTCACCTGTAGATGGCAATATACGGGTTAGAGCCTTTTGCATAGAAGTTTGGGAAAATGCAGTTTAATTGTAATATGAACTTTCTGGCGGGAATTACATAACATAACATCACGCTTGTAATACCCGCAGGGTTAGGCAGAGGTGTACCTAATAGTATACCCACATTTGACCAGTTACGTTTAAGTCATGTAATAAGAGGCGAGCTTATTGCTACCAACCGGGCACAAATCCAGACTCCGTGGCTGCTACTGAGAAATCGAACCCAGGACCTCATGCTCAGCAGTCGCGATTGCGACCGCTAGAACAACGAGGCAGTCTGTTAGTTGTTGTCAGTTCTGGCGGGAATTGTAGTTTACAAAAGCCAAAAAAAAGTGCTCCTCAGGTGCTGAATTTAATAAAGTACTGTTGCCACTTATAAGGAAAATAAGATGGGCGCTTAGTTTTTCAGTTTGCTAGAAAGCTACGACAGCAGATTTCAGCCAGCTGCGCCATTAAAGATCAGAACCGTTTTAGAAGATGAAAAGAGTTGTTCCTTTCCTTCTGGCCACGGTCAAGTTCGTGACGTCACATAACTATGGATGTTAAAACCTGTGTTGAGGTTTTCATTCACTTACCAAGTTCTCAATATGGTAGACATAGTCAACCGCCCTGGAGCCAGTTAGCACGGCTCTCAGTTTGACAACGTTCCTGTCCCTAGACATAGCGACAGGAACCCTTGCTCCTAATGCTGCTAGTCTCGCCGCCAAGCCAGCTCGCGCCCGCTCCGCACCAGAATGTTCTACGTTTAGGAGTTCCAGCTCCAGGATAGCTGTTTCTATTTGTGTTAGTTCTGTAACAAAATGGTAATGGTTAAGTTTGAATTATCTTATTTTCAGTTTCATGGGTATCTTTTTGGGAGTCATTTTAGGCGAGTGGAGCGGTGGAGTTGTGCAAGATTCAACCAATCACAGGAGAGATGAGACTCTCGATGTATATTTCAACGAATGTGTATTCCCGCACGTCTTCTCTCCGCTCCGCTAGTCTCTGCTTTGGTGGAGTCCAGGCCTCAGATTGCGGTTATCAGTAGACAGATAAGCTAATGGACTCTACTCCAAAAACACCAAACCCTTAAGCATCACAGCCGTCAAAGCTGCCGGGGATGTCGGCAACAAAAGTCTAAAGTTGTACTAATCAAAGTAACTTACCACAAGAATCTTGGGCAGGCGCATCGGCGATGGTTCCCGCATGACTTCTCCTCTGTCCAGCGGCATCCACGCACCAGCATCGCCCGCGAGAGCATTGTCGTGGAGAGAATTCGCCGTCTTCCAAGCAACGTGGTCGGAGACCTTCACCACCTATGGGAAAAAAGGACTTTTATGGACGAATTTTTTGTAGACTTTTACGTACAAATCTGTGGTGGTAATATATATTAGTTTTTGTATGTGGGTTACTTAACATAATTAACGATATGCCTTCGAAATATATGGAACTTCTTAAGTCATCCTTCAACGAAGAGAAGCCTTATTTTTAGTCTACATTTGTCCTTGGTATGATCTTGCTAAAACCTTTCATAATAACCTCAATGATTTTATAGGGTTGTTTTTCCAACTTACCATTCTCAATTTCCTCCTGCATCATCTGACACTTGGTTCTAAACACGATCTTATCAACATTAATTTCTAGATGCTTCTCCAGTCTTCTGGTAGTGTCTGCAGCTTTGGGCTCCACGATCTCGGACACAATCACGGGTCCGTCGCTATCTGTCGTCTGCTCAAGTATTTTGTCTAAAGATTCATCTTCCCGAACTTCGGCCTCAAGATCGAGATCATCATCAATGTCGTCGTCGTCATTAAATTCGTCTCCTCCGTATGCAGTCATTTGTCTGATTAGTTCTTCCAGTACTGGAAAAGAAGTATGAGGTGCATTTATAGAAAAAAATCCAATATGAAAAATTATCCCAAATCCCTAAATGTAGGAGATCTATGAACTTACAATTTCAATGTTTTAGGAGGCATCTACACTTGAACAAAAAAAAAATCTCCAGCTTGGATTATTTCACTCTGACCCACCAAGTTTTCCGTCAAGTAGAAAAAAAAAAATTACTTTGTCCCACAAATCGATTTATGTCATCAGAGACGGTAGTGGAATCCTCCAGCTTATTGCTAGTCCATATAGCCCTAAATTCTTACCTTCGTCGGCTCTAGCTCGTTCATCGAGCGCGTCCCGCTGCACCCACTTGCGCGCTTGTCTGAAGTTGCACGAAGGTTTAGCGCCGCGCACTAAGGAACCCTTCAGAGGTTCACCGCGGGCGCTTACACACCAACATACATCTGTGAATACATTGATTTTTCTCTGATAAGATCAAGCAAAATTTTAGGAGGGATAAAGTCAAGTTGTAATCTTCAAGAAGAGGATATAAAATGTTGGATTTGATCATAATATTAATTATGGATAGAGTTTATGTTTTTTTTTATTGAGTATCCCGTTTTGTCCCTAAAAGCAGAGCAAAGGCCTCCCTATGGCTTCCCTACAGAGCAAGTCTTACCCACTGCGAAATTTTCTTCGACAGGCATTGGATTCTCGTCGATAAACAACCTGTCTTGCGTAAGTTCAAAGAAAGAATGAAAAATCAAGTATATACGAGTGTGTTCACTTACCAATATGTGACATACACTGCACTGGTTCCCAAGCTCCACTGGCGTCGCACTTGGGTATAAAGGTTCCTTTTCCGTATTTCAGCGCTGCTGCTTCATTCTTCTCTTGTAGCCTCTCGCATGGGCTCAATACTGTATCAGGGGAAAATAATGTTAGTTGTGGATGTTATTGGTTGTTATTGACCCCAAAACATAAAATACGTAGTTAGGTGTCCTTTGCATTTTAAAATAAACAAGCCAATTAATCATTATGGTGTTTTGACTATTCGGCAGCTATAAACGGTCTTCACGTCGTCGTTCTAGACTAGATACATATACTACTTATACAGTTTCTATTCTACTGGTTCAAATTCAACTTTTGGCAACTGATTCTAATTAAAATTTTATGCAAAATATTTAGTTTTCATTAGCCCCTTCACTGGGCAACCTTAGGACTCTTGAATTACAAAATGTTCGCCCGGAGCCGTCAACAAATCAACATTTCTACCGATGGTGTCCTTTAGAAGGGCAAAACTGTGTTACATGTTATATTGGTCGCACCTTCCACATGTGCATATTTTTGCATGGGGAGCGGTGTTGCATTGGGGACCCCGCCTGGATCTAGTTTTTTGCAGAATTAAAACTAAATATTTTGCATAATATTTTAATGTCATGGATTTCCGCAGAGCAACGCCTAATTCCATAATTATGATACATGCATTCAACCCCAGATTGCCAATTAAGCCAACATGCTATTAGAATGATAGTGCATTACAATTTTGTGGAGTTAACACTGGTATGTGATATAACATTTATATACAAAAGAAATAACGACGTGCCTTCCTCTTTCAATATGTGGCTTGCCTTCCTTTTTTTAGTGTTCATTTTCGCAGGTTCTCCAGCCACTGTTTTGAAACACAAAAACTTCTTAGTTGTAGCATTTAAAGAAGTCTTGGAAACTGTGCCGTGGAATACTTATTTTATGTACAAGGATTCTTGCAAAAATTTCGGTTTGAATAGCTTCATCTGTAAACCTAGGTGTTTTCAGAAAGTCGATGGACAATCATCAATTGGTTTGGAATAAGCTTCACAAAAATTGAGAGAATAATATTTACAAATCAGATAAACGTGAAGGGATTATATAAAAAGGAGGTAAATATTACAATTTAGTAGCCAAACACCATAAAAAGAGACAAGTAAACTCACCAGGGCACACAATATTGCACTCCTCCTTAGTCCTGAAGTTGTTATGGTTTCCGGAGCAGCCGTGGTACTTGAACCGTTCACATCGGTTGCGCGCGTGGTTGAAGTGCCATCTCGTCGTGTTCAGAACTTCACCCTCTGTGCAACTACCCTCGTCTTTGTTCTCGAAACAAACGGTGCCTGAAAGGAGGAGACAAGCACATTGTATTTCAAGAACACAGATCTACACTAGGCGTTCCTGATCGCAATTGTGACAGATCTTTATTTGAAACTTGTAAATTCAGACATAATCCACCAAAGCCAGTAATTCTTGGTACTGTACTGGCCGATATTTTTATGAACCTACTCAATAATCATAAAGTTTCTGCCAAAATGGGAGCGGAAGATGAATGCTCAAACTCTGCTCATTTATTTATTTTCCTATTTAAAAATTTTTTCACACAAAAAGGAACTGACGACCAGCCAACCAAGGGTAGTGAGCTTGTCTTGAGCGAGATTTATCAATCATTCGTGCAACCATCAAATTATACTCACGTGGCTTTGGACAGCAAACAGACGGTGTAGAATCATGAGGAGCAAATCGACAGGCGTGTGTGGAAGGGCAGGCGGCCGCGCTGGGCCCGCACACCAGGGGCCCCGACTCGTCCGGCGCACTCAGCGGGGCCAGCCCGGCCGGGCACTGCGGGGCGGGGGAGCAGCGAGCCAGCGGCGGGCACGAGTTACCCTGGGAAGTGAAGATGTGGTTAGTCTTGAGATAGTAAAGAAGCTATGAGTACTGTAACAGACAAAGAGTTAAGAGTGTTTGAACCTAGATGTGGATTTTGTCACCTAGGTAAGTTTATTTCAAAACTATTTTAGTCTGAGAACATAATTAGAGCGTGTCTTCACTATCTTCGGATAAGTACTGGTTTTTCTATCTGGCAGATCATTTAAATTCGTTCATTTTTTACCAAGTCGTTTTTAGACAATTAGACATTACCTTTTGCAATTAAACTGAGAAAACATTTTAATCCTTACCTCACACTCCAAAGGTACAAGTTCGCAGGTCTCGTCGGGTCTGCACTTGGCGTCGATACAGGGATCCTTGCAGGTACAAGTAGGACATCCCTTGTCGTTCAGCTCCCATCCGTGGGAGCACACCAAGTCTTCTGCACAGGTTGGTTTGGTACAGTTGATGGGAGCCTCGCAGTTCGGTGTGGAGTTCGTTACTCGGGTGCCGAGAATCTACAATGAAAGTAGAATATTAGGATTAAAAAAAAAACAAAAAAGGAGGATATAGAGATGAAAAAAAAAAACAAAAAAAAAGTTGAATATTAGGATTAAAAAAAATAATAATAAAAAAGTAGAATACTGGGATGAAAATACGGGGTGTAAACAGACCCTTCACGAAGCCGTCAACCAAGCATTCTGTACATCAAACTAAGTAACTTTATGCAAAAATTTTGCTGGGAAACGAAATTTTTTTTTGGGGTCAAAAATCACATTTTACGGTAAAACTCAATATAATGCGCTCAAAACTTATTGCTGATGGATGCTTTGAATAGTAAACGGACCAAGGAGGTAATTGGAGTAAAGTTAGAACCTTAAAAAGTAGTATTTAAAAAAAAACTTGGTAAAAAAATTGGAACTTTGACCCCCAATATCTCCGTAAATAGAAGGTTCCCAGGTATGGTCCAGAACAAAAAAATTATCACAATGACGAGGAGAACAAGTGCCTTTCGGCTTCGTTAAGGGTCTTTTTACACCCTTTATAATATAATAGATTGTTTTTTGTTTTTTGGGCTACATCCCGTCTGGTAGCTTTCCCAATTCGCCAACTAAACAAAAGACATGTGACGTGTAGTTACGAAACGACACTTTTTGTGTGATGGTATTTTGTTTAGTTGGCGAAACGGGAAATTACCAAACGGGATGTAGCCGTGTTTTGGAGTTACCCTGTGTAAAAATAAATGAAATGGGCAGTAAAAGCTACAGCCGCTACAGCATAGTTGTGTTCTTCTGATTTTGAGGATATGAGTAGGGACCAAAGAAATTACAAGCACATGAGTTATTTGAACTCTGTCTCTGCTGATGGCAAGGCAGAGGCTCTGCGCTGCCTCTGGAATTTCAGAAGTCTGCAGGCGGCGGTAGTGACCACCTACCATCAAATGGGTCACTAGTTTGTTTGCAATCTGATTACAAAATAAATCATCACCAAGATAACACTGACCTCATTCCCAGCGGTGTCGACACACCAGCAGGCCTTGTCCGAGCCCCTGCACTGCACGCTCTCGTAGGCGCCGTCCTCTCTGCACTTGGGGACCCACGTCCAGGCGGGCGGGCTGCCGCTCTCTGCCGCTGTGTGGAGAGCTAATGACCTGCAGAAATAGAATTATTTATGAAATAGGTGAAGTTACCACATCACAATTTAATTTTAATATTCCGTTTAGCTAGAGACGTGTGGACAATATACAGGATCCCAAAATTTCAACTTTAATTGATCTGAACTAGGCATCGAAGCTATAACGAGACATTAGACCATTCTGCACTCAAGAACGTGGGTTCCGATATTAATGATAATTTTTGTATCAAGATAGGTCCTGCCCACACAACCGTCCGGCCCTAGAACATAAAGGGCAAAGAAGGAACATGGATGGGTTTTAGTCAGTACAAGTCTAACACTCCCTTCCACTCCGCCCAGAACGGGGCAGGGGGGGGGGGGTCATTTGATGAATTCCCATCCGTAAAAAAAGATAGCTCTACTACCGATATTTTTTTGCCGCATGATGGATTACCATCTCTTTTGGATCAATTTGAGACTTCTAGCTCTCGTAAAAGAGTTGATGATCTTACCTTCTCTGTTGACAAGCAGTCTGATGCACTGCCTTAGTGCAAGCCGTACCGCACCCGGTGGCACAGCATCGCTCGGCCGGCCCGCACTCCGCGTCCGTGCGGCACGACCACTCGCACGCTCCGTTTGAAGGCACTAGGTAAGGACACTGTCCTGGTTTCTTTGGAAGACCTGGAAAAATATTGATGTTGGGTATAAGTGAAAAAAGTGAGTGTTGTATGGTTGACGGGTTTGGTATGATTTGCAGCATTTTTTTAATGATCGCAAATCTATAGAATTTGCGATCATTAATTTCATACCGAGAGCGCTGCGTGCTCAGAAGTATGTTAAGCCGTCTAACGTTTGTCATTCGTTGATTTTTGGCATTCGTTACGTGTCTATGATAAAGATTTTTTTTCAAATCTGATAGTTTGGCAGTCACTCCTATCAAGGATTATCGAGGTTTCTGAGCATCTAACTGAGCCCAGCTCATCATCAACCGTCATTGTCAGCTTATAACAGTTCGCTACTGTAGATAGGCCTCTCCAATCACACGTCATCGATCTCTTATCTAACTGCTACCAGCCTCTAAGAAGATCCGCGCTGTAGCTTCCTATATCAGTAAGTATACTCACAGGCCGGCACAGGCGGACAGTAGTCAGCGTCGCAGGCTACGTCGACAGTGGCGCAGGCGCGGCCGGCGGGGCAGGTGAGGCCGGCGCAGGGCTCGCGGCAGCGGCACGTGGGGCAGCGGCCGGCGCCCAGCTCGAACCCGTAGTCGCAGCCCATGCGGCACGTCAGCTCCAGGCACGTGAGGTTGGCTCGGACCCTGGGAAGGATTAAAGTAAGGAATTAATTATTTACTTTGAAATTATTTTAGAAAGTTCTCGATAGGCACTGTCTACGAATTAAGAGAATTTGCATGAAATTTTCCGCCATTAGACCTGATACACCGATACATAATCTATATATATAAAAGGAGAACTGACTGACTGACATATCAACGTACAGCCGAAACTACTGGGGCTAGGAATGTGAAATTTTATACACGGCTTCCTATTATAATGTAGGGGAGCACTAAGAAGGGGTTTTTGGAAATTTAACCTTTAAGGGGGTGAAAAGGGGGAATTTTGTTTGTATAGAAAATCTTATTACTTCTATTATTAAATATTAACCCACGCGGACGAAGTCGCGGGCAAAGTGCTAGTGAATTATAAAATATTAAACTGGTTATTTACATAATACCGCGTTATAAAGATATACAAGGATTTTATACAAGTATTTTTTCAATCGTCATTCGGAATATTCAAAAAAGAGTTACCTACGATTAATTTGGCCAGAAGTTTTATCTTTGTGCTTGAATTTGTAAACCAAACTTATACTTTTGAATTTTTGATCAAGACCACAATATGGTATCTTCAGAGTTCAATTTTCAACCGCTAAACTCACTGTATTTGTTTACAGAAATCGAAAACATACAAGATACAGTTGGATAATAAAAATAATAACTTACATATCACAATCCACAGCCGAAGCATTCTTAGTGCTCGTATCAGGTATCTCCGTTCCGAAGGAGTCGACGCACCAGCACCGTCCATTGGCACACTGCTGCGATGTAAAGGATCCGTCAGACTTGCACGTGGGCGCAGGGAGAGCCAGCTTCATGCCGTCCACTGTGCCTTCCATCTTCTCGTCGAAGTCTCGAAGGTATTCGCACACTATACAAAGTTACAAAATTAGAGCTAAAATGTAGTAGTACAACCTAGAAGTATTATGAAGACTTCTAACTAGATAATACTGTGCCTTTCGGTATGCTGTCACTTGTCGAGCACTTTCAGGCCAAACATAAAACTGCTTCTAAGATGGTTATCGCAGTAATTGTACCCAGTAAGGCATTTCTCACAAGACACCGCTCGTTTGCGCAGTCGGACGGTAAAGCGGATCTCTCATCGCTTTGGTTTGTATGAAATCAGTTGACGCCTAACACACGTACACAGACCCACCGCGCGGACGAGCGGCGTCGTGTGAGAATTGCCTTACTAGTTACAATTTTTAAATTGCTAAGCTGCTAAAGATGTGTACATAATATTCTTACTTGTAGGAGTATCATCAACTCTATCAGTCTGTAGCTTCATCTTAGCGGGGTCCACACAAACGGGTCCACAGTTGGCAGTAGAACAGCAGATCAGGTCGTTGTCGCAGTCGCCTTCAGGACATGCCATTGTGGAATTGAGTCCACATACTGCTTCAGCCTCAGTGCCGCAGGATTCGAAGGTTATCTGGAGTGATTTTGGAGGTGAAAAAATTGGGTTTCCGGGAAATTGATTTTACTATTGCGGTTGAGAAGTCTTCCTCTTCGCCCCATTGTGAGATTTTGTCAGGTGACTGATTGCTAAGACATAGCTAGAGGTGTCAACCAACCATGGTTAAATAAAGACTATGACTTTCTTTAGAATGAAAATGACACAAACAGGAATACCCACAGCAATTTTGCCTTTATTTATGCGTATGTGCATATGCTGCACGGTTACCGCGGCGGTTAAGCGATGGTTTTAGGTTATAACGCAGCAGAAATACTCATGGCCATACTCATATTCATACTTCCCGAATTTGTTTGTAATCACACCAACATATGAGAAATTCCTAGGATAATGCAACTTTGAAGGACCTCGAAACTTACCTCCATAGCATCAGTGTCAGTAGTGTTGTCAACATAGTGCGGGTCGGGACAGCAGACAGCCGTGCCACTTCTGCTAGAGCGGGTACACGCGTGGTTGTCGGGACAGTCCGCGTCGGCGCCGCAGGTCTCTGGGGCTCCGTCTGCGTCGGAAGCTGGGACTCCGGTCTCGCAGGGATTTTCGTAGGATACTTTTGGACGACCTGGAGAAGATTAACAAATAAATGAGGTTTTTAGTTAGGAAAATTATGAAGATAAACCATACTGAATCTTCGCGTGTTAAAAAAACAAGTACGTTTACTTTCATTCTAACTACAATTGCAGACTATAATTTCAACAAGTATACGCCCAATTTGCTTATAAGGAAAGTATGTATGATTTTGAGCTTTTCAACAAGACAATAATAAAGACTACTCACAAACTGGATATCCAGTGCACAGATCCCCAGAGCACTGAGCTTCCCTAACCCTGATACACTCTTCGCCATCAGGACAAGGGAACCCAGCACAAGGGTCATCACATTCACAGGTAGGACATCCGTCTGCACCGGTCTTATATCCATATTCACAGACGGCTGCACACAGGGCTCTTGCACAGGAGCCTAGGCTTCTAGCACCACTGCGAGCTGGTAGTGGGGTTAAAGAGCATTGGACTGATGATGAGGGACCCATTGATCCTCGGAGTTTGTTGCCTTCGGAGTCGACGCACCTGGGGAAATAAAGATAAGAAAATTGGAATAGTGCAATATTTTGAAAGATCCATTTATTGTAAGGCACTGGGTTGATAAAGTAATATGCGTATTATCGCCACGAACCAAGAAGGATTTTCAACATTTTGGCAGCAGCTGAATCAGATAGGAGTGATGCATCGACAAAGAAAAGAAATACAAGGTAAACCCTGACTAATTTTGCAAGCTTCATCAAAGTTTTTGTTTTAAATTTTCTATGGAAATAATACAGGGTGTAAACAGACCCTTCACGAAGCCATCAACCAAGCATTCTGTACATCAAACTAAGTAACTTTACGCAAAAATTATTGCTGGGAAACGACTTTTTTTTTTGGGGTGAAAAATCACGTTTTACAGTAAAACTCAAAGTTACGCACTCAAAACATTGTGCTTGTGGATGCATTGAATAGTAAACGGGTCATGGAGTTATTTAAAATAAAGTTATAACCTTAAAAATATGTAGGTATTAAAAAAAAACTTGTAAAAAAGTTGGAACTTTGACCCCCTATAACTCCGTAACGAGAAGGTTCCCAGGTATGCTCTAGAACAAAAAAATGATCGCAATAACGGGGAGAACAAGTGCCTTTCGGCTTCGTTAAGGGTCTATTTACACCCTTTATAGGATTACTTACCAGCAAACCAATCCATTTCTAGAGCACTGCCTCGAAATAAAGGACCCATCTGAACCGCACTGTGGCACATATCCCCGTCCCTCCTTTTCGCTGACAACCAACAGCTCTGCCAACATCTTCTGTTGTGTACACATCGTCACATTGTGTGGTAGAATACAGTGTTTTCCGCACTCCCCGCCATCGCAGCACTTCTGCATTGAAGGACATTCCAGGTCGTGGGCACAGGGGGTTCCGCATTCCTCGGTCGTAGCAGGACATGTTCCGGCTTTTTGGAGTTCTAGCGATGCTGGGCAACATACGCCGTAGTCGTTTCCTGTAAAGATTTGCAATTTCAATGTTATTGGGTAGCTAGGAGCAAGTGTTTCACTTGATGGATTGAATCAGCGCCTCCTATATTTATCTATACTACAGTCTATGCGTTTCCATATCAGAGACGAAGTTGAAATGTTTCAAGCTCCTGTAATTTTACTGGTACTAAAATCAGAATATATCAATGCTGCTTAGCGTAAGAAATTGGTAAAATGTATGTGGAGGTTGGAGGGACTGGGTAGGGGTGGAGAGATTCACAGAAAACTATTCAAAGGTCAAAATAGGCTGCCAGGATCTATAAAGTTTTACGAACCTGATTCAACAAGGCACCTATACAGAGGTGGGCAGTTCGGCTTCCCAGGGTCAGTACCACACAGGAATGGCCTGCTGGTCTCAGATATCAACAGCGGCTCTCCTACGGGGCAGATGTTCATAAGACTGCGTCCACGTTTGCCTGAAAACATGAAGGTAACGTAAAGCTTTGACATAACATAGCACTACTTCTGTATTCCCTGGGTTCGACTGTGATGTACGCATAGTTCCCCAACATTTCATCAGTTCCTATTGCCATCATCTGGGCTCACTTTCAAACCCCTGGTTGACACTGAAATTCATGACCGAAAAACCCGATAACCCCTTGCTTAGCAACAACGCTTGCGACTAATAAACCCATGACAGTCAATTCTTCTAACCGGATGCAGCTGACCTGTACAACCCAGTAATTGGGTAATACGATACCCTTTACTAGTTGTCAGGCATTATCCCTGCCAAACCATTCACGAAATAAATGCGGGATGTTATATGTTATCAAGGTTAAGCTACTCAGTCGTAATAGAGACTAGTACTCGTCGAATATTTGCATAGGTAATTATCTGCTGTAATACGTGCAATATGATGTATGTTATGTTTCATCGACTATTCTGCATATAATTGTTTGATTAACAATCATCCTTGTTATGTGAATATGTAATGCAGCCATTATATCCGGCTGTGTTTTTTTGCAGTTACGATTTAGTTGGAACAGTTCTTGAATAGAATAGAAGCTTTAACAGGACGTAAAATACGCCTTGAAACTGTGGGCTGCCTCATGGCTATACATATTTTGGGCACGAACGGAGCTGGTGTTTAGCTTCGATTCAAAGTATTATTTTAACTTTGTTGGTTCTTAACGAAACTCTTAAAACTGCACACACATCAGCTACTTCTCCGTGTCGTACAATCTGGTGGTCCAAAACACGGTGTCATTGATGGCAGCGCAGATGACACTTTTAGCTGCTTGTTTTGGAGCAAGAAGGCAAAGATGGGAGCTACTTACAAGTAGGCACAGGTGGACAAGGCGGCTTCAGACACGGTGCCTCCTCCAGCTGACAGGACAGCTGTCCGGGACAGGTGACGGAGGAGCAGGGGTCTCTGCACTTGCAGAGAGGACACCCTTTCTGGTCCAGCTCGAAACCTAGTGGACATAACATCCTGCATGTGTGTGCGGCGCATGGATCCACTCGAGAGCAGTTGACTAGGGCTGCGGCTGGCGCCCTGGTTCCTGGTAACTGTGAATTGAACAAAGTAATATTGTAAAGATTTTTAAGCTTGACCATTATTAGTATTTTGTGGTTTGTCTTATTTGGCAGAGGGACTTCGAAAAATATGAACTACATTCGCATTGTGTTAGTAGACTGAAGAGTTTGCATTTGCAACCGGCAAAATTACTGAGTAGCTAAAATAGTGCTTCTAAGAACTCAGTTTCAATGAGTTCACTGGCACTATTTACGCTAGTTTAGACTTTTCTTTTCTATCAACTATTACAAAAAAACTATAAACGATCCTTTGTTCTCACCTCAAATCCAGCAGCATCAACACACCAGCAGGTGCTAACGATCTCGTTGTCACACTGGATCTCCTCGAACTCTCCATCAGTGAACTTGCACCGAGGGGTCCTCATCGCATGTAGCTTGCCTCGCCCACCACGGCTGTTGTCCGCGGCTAAGGCGCGAGATATCCTCTCTGATGAGAGCTTCACGTTCTCACAACCTGATGGAGGAATTCAGGCAAGGTTAGAAGTAGAAGAGGTAACTAGATACGATACAAGGTGGAACAACGGCATGGTTAAAATCTCGAAAACTTTCTCGGAAAACCGTTTGATACGAGAAGTAAAGAACCAGTCTCTAAGTTGGGGCCTATATGGCCGGTATTAAATCTTTTTCGGCTTAATCATTTATGGGCATGACTATAAGAATAATGGGACGCCTATGAAACGATGGGCGGATTATGTGAAAGATGATAAAGAATAGAGTTAGAGTAAAAACAAGAACTCTAAAATGGAAATGGACGGATCATATGATGAGAGCAAAAGCGGAAAAATGGACCAACAGGTCACAGGTACCTGAGAAATGGAAAAAGGCGTAGAGGAAGACAAGTGAAAAGGTGGGAGGATGTCACAAGGTTGGCGAAGAACTGCTTTGGACAGAAATAATTGGAGGGGAACAATGTCACGAGACAGCCTGACCTGATAGCTGATTAATGTTAATGAAGGGTTAACCTCAACAATCATTACAAAATGTTATTAGTTTTAGTTTAACCACTCGTATGCCGCCTATACAGACACAATTAAAAAGTGATTGTGTCTCGTGTAGATCTACGTTCCGGCACACGAAAGGTTAATGTTACTACTTGTTTATCTATTGAGAAGGTCAGAGTAAATAAAGGCTATTTTTTATTTTATTTATTTTAATAGAGAATAGAAGGGGGTGAAAACTCAGAAGACTGGTGGAAGTATCTTTGGTTAAAAGACATGTTGAAGACGAGAAGAGATCTTGCATCGACCCCAAATAAATTAACATAACGTTGATATTAATACGTAAGTTGTTTAAGGAACTTGTAGTTTCCGATGTTGGTACTCGTAGTTTCTGAACTTATGACCCTTTGCTAAACTTCGCATGTAAACAGAGAAACTTCGCATCCCACAAGGGGTCCTATTAATTGGTAACTGTGTAACCGCTACTTGGAATATTGCTTTATTTGCAAGTTGCATGTCGTTGTTACTTTGTTTTATTTTTGAATCGCCTGAATTAGTTGACAATATTTCATGTACCTATTCTTAAGTAAAATAGTTGGTAGTGAATAGTGTCCCCAATGCCTCGAAACGAATGTATCAGAACTGTATGTACGCAAGACATTCAATCAATTTCGCTACTCAGAATTTTGATGTTAGTTCTTCATTTGCGTCATAGATGGCGCTGTAGTCCTTTTAGTAATATGCTGCTACAAAAATATTTGGTGAATTACCTGTAAAAAGCGGGTCAACACAAGCTCTTCCACACGTCGTGGAGCAGCATATCTTCTCCCCGCACTCATCGTCCGTCGTGCACGGAGTCGCACGCGCAGGACACGCACTTTCTCCCGCTGGACACCTTCCTCGGAGCTCCGCGTTTGCTGTAAATGTAGAGGAACTATTGTTTATGGTTGCTCTTGCTATGGAAAGGTCCTAATGTTTCTTGTGGAAGCTACGTGATTATTGAATATCTAAATAATTATAGCTACAAGATTTGAAGTTGTACTAAGTTGGTTATTATCGCTGAACTGAAGGGAGAATAAATAAGCGATGACATGATAATATTGTAATACCAAACGATTTGGAAAGAGTAACCATGTAGTTTCTTGCCGGTTCTTCTCCATAGGAAACGACCAATCCGAACCGTGCACCTTTTTGTCTACGATTTATAAGTGATCATCTAGGCCCATGTGAAATAAAATATTTTGATTTTGATTTTGATGGAACTAAGCACTAATCAAGTTTATTACGAAAAAGATGGTGTAAATCTTAAAGGTTTGGGACCTTAATCATTTACTTTATATTTCTATAATATCTCATTCTATTTTGGGTTCTAAAAGCCTTGTACGACTCCACAAAGTCAGTCAAGTCAAAGTAATTTCTAAATAGACTTTCAGATGATTAGACAGATATCTTTTGTGTAAAAAAATTTCGATCTGTAACAGTTTTTGGAAGTTAAATAAAAAACATTTATTCACAAGAAAGAGGGTAGTCTTAAAAGTTTGGTTAAATTCGCCCTTAATGGATGTTTCTATGCAGGTACAGCCCGTATCGTATTTGATTTCAGTAATCTGGGGCAAAATATTGGCGCAACTAAAGCGATAAGGATCGATTGCTATTACGGCTCAGAGAGGTAAGCAAGTGTGAAAAAAATGCTTGATAGGCACCTGATAGCTTTAATTAACGCAGCCAATTAATTAGTGCAGTAACTGGTTTTTTATAGACGCTTACATTATGATGATCTTTACTGCTATTCAACTTTTTTTTTATGACAGTAAGCATGAGGATTTTAATCATCAGTTTCAGTCAGCAAGTTTGATTAGTCAGTAACAAAGAGATTTAAAAGACTCATAGAGCGGACATTGGGAATATTTTCACACAAAAATTTTGATCCCGAACATTTTCGATTTTGACACACGAATGCTACCTGACAAGCGGGCGTGTGACACTAGACAGAACGATTTGTTACTAAGTAGTAACAAGTATTGGATTACGATTTTCGTCGTCTTGTCCCGTCTATTGCTCGTAAATATTTGAATGTCTTTGGTCAGTAAGCTTGGCTATATCTTCAGCGACCAGTCTTATCGGCAAAGCAGGAGGATTCATCTTTGCAAAAAAAAACTTCTAAAAATAATGGGTATTACCGTGCTGCAGCAGCAGTGCGCAGGCGCAGAGCAACGCCGCCCTCACCGCCACCGACATCGCTGCATCACACACGCGAACGCTGTAAAGAAAACAAAAAAATCTTAGTACATTGGGACTCAAGAACACTGGCTTTAGCCATAGACTTGCGTATTCTTGTGACTGAATAGCCAAACTTAAAGGCAAGCCCTTAAAGTTGGAGCGAAGATCTTCGCAGGATGGCAGCAGTTGAATAAAAGTAGCCAAAGACAAAAGAGGTCTTTGTCCATTGTGTTAGTCCGTAACTAATAATGGATGCAATAAGCTGATGATTATAAACGCAGACGGACGCGCAGTCGACACGACTATAACAAGATACTTATAAATAATATTGCGACGTGATGAATCAAAATTAATGGTTTATTGTGACTTCATGACTGTTTTTCCCCATGGTCGAACGTACGACAACGGACAACCTATCAGCAGTGTACTCAAATGAAAACAATATATCAAGAAGATTTCTTTATCTGATCACTAATATGTATGCAAGGGAGGTCTTCTTATTTAGTTACTCTTACATCTGAGTCATACAAATTGTTCGTGGGCTACAAACATGGGTGTCGGCCTTGCAGCTGATTGTATTCGGTAGATACCATTGTTAAATGTTAATGAGATATTTTAAAGTCTGTTACACATCGCATGTAGATATTCAATGTTATGTTGAATGACAATTGACGAACAAGTTTGATGGGGAATTCGAAGAAGTGTTGCCTTTGTGTCGTATGAAGTTTGAAGAAGATTGGCAAATTCTTAGAGCTAGCAAAGTTGGGTTCATCCCACTTGCACCAGAAATCACTTAAGGGTAAAGCGCCAGGGTAGCCCCCGAAATTCAAATTTTCTTACGTTTTTTTGCAATTTCATGTCAGCGTCAGTGTGATACGCGCAAGTAATATGTATGTAGTTACAGAATTATAATCATTAACATCATTAATACAACTCTCTAAGTTCATTTCACCCAATTGATTGACTTTTTTTCATGAAAAAGTTATTTAATGGGGTTCATTTCCTGGCTACCCTGGTGGTTCCACCTTAACATACCACTGTATTTCTGACAATCGTTTGAAGTTTTCGTGTCGTTAACGTTATGTACATACCTATTAAACGTTATATACGTTTAACGTTAAACGCATTCACCAGTTGCGGTGCAAGCGGGCCTAAATGTTACAACCAAGAAGTATAATATTTTTCGGACTAAATACACATCTTTGTGACTTTATATACCACACGGGATATTTGGAAACACAAACAACTGATGACGCGGTTATAAAGATTGCAACCTATAATGATTTTAATGTAGGTATCTCAATCTTGCAATTAAGTGTGAAACTATGACTTGTAACTACTAAGTAAACAGCGTTTATGTAAATGAACCATTATTGTTTTAAACTTAAGAAACGGTTAACAGATAATTAACAATCAACTTTTTCTAGTAGGTAGGTACAACAAAGGTTAACAACCAGGAAACAAGGCATGAAAATGTCTGCATTGTTTGCCTTTCCCTACCAATACTTAGTTGCTTAGTTTTTCGCGAAACCACTCGCCAAGATAAATGATTCAAGTTTGGAACTGGCAGGAAAAAAAAAATTGTACTTGGCCAAGCCTAAAAGAGACAAGTAAAGTTATAGTACATCATGGATCCTTTGGCGTTTAAATGACATTGCCAGGAGGGTGCTGTTGGTAAACTTTTGTAAAATTGTCTGTGGAAACGGTATCTGAAAAAACAAGATGGCGGCCTTAGTTCCCACTATGGCCACGCGCCAAAAGAACAATGTTGCACTATACGTCGGTCGAACGCACAACGACTCAACCAGTCAATCACGTCTCCGTGACGTGTGAGCATGCAGTCTACGGTTTGAATTCCGAACGCGAGCGTATGCGTCCTCGCGCCACTTAGCGGTTACATACACCGGGCTTTCCCGCGCAGGCCGATGCACACAGAATTTATTTTTATTGTTCTTTAATTACTTGGCTGCCTCACTGGTCTAGTGGTTGCAAGCGCTAGTGCTGAGCCAACGATACCCAGGAGTCTGGATTGGAGCCCGGTTGATGGCAATAGGTTCGCTCCCTATTACATGAGACTTAAACATAATTGGCTAAATATGGGTGGATTTATGTTCTTTAATTAAAAAAAAAGCAATTTGTTGAACTTACTTCTTCCATTTCCTCGGTTCTATTGTAGTTAGTTTCTCTATTTGTTGTACGGAAGTTATGTAACTGCCGAGCCCATCGGCTGCATGCTAATTAGCGATTACTTTCTCCGATTTTAGTTGAGTCGGTCACTGAACTTAGTTCTTTGACATTGCATCTTGAAAATATTAGACGGATATGGCGCTAGTATTATAGTCAACCTATTTGTAGTTATGGTATACGCTTGGGTTATTTTTAAAAGGAAAATGTTCAGATTTTAGTAGAAAATGTTTTACAAAATCAAACACCCCGTCATTTGAATAGAAAGAGAATAACATAGAAGGTGACGTTGCAACGGAAAATCGTCATTTGTATGTACGGTCTAGCTACCGAAATAGGTACTGTTGATTTTTATAAGTAGAACATTCTAGAATATTTTCAAATCCAGTTTGAAGAACACACAATTCAATCACACAGAGCAAGCCAAGGAGACAGTTCTCATACATAAACCATCCACAGCTTCGATATGATTCGGCTTGAACATCCAAAGGATTAGTTTCATAGAAGTTCTGAAACCGAATATCCAAACTTCGTCAAAGCGTTAGCTACGTTTCTGGAACTTGAACAAGGCTCCGATCACAAACTTACTTAAACTAAATAACTAAGTTTCTTTAGACGATAATCACATCTAGGTAATTTTGATATTTCTAAATGATCAACGGGTTTTTAAGGCATTCATTAAAATGGATTTGGTGGATCTCTTCAAGCTCTAAGATGGCACCTAATTAGCAGCAGCGAAGGGTAAATTTTTGTAAGAGGTAAGCCGAGAATACTGACATTTTTCAAAAGGAATCCGGTAGGAATCGAGTTGTATGGAACCTTCGCCACTGCTACTTAGTCTAAACCATTTCAAAGAGACGGTTTTCTTTACCTTCTTAATGTCCATTTTCACAAACGCTAAACGAAACCGCAATAATTGAAAACGTGCTATCGAAAACGAAGAGCTACACGATCACTGACAAAATGCTTGCACTGGCTGGACAGGACCACTCAAATCTGTGTTGCTCTTTCTTCAAAAGACCATCTCAGACACTAATCTGCATGGTGCGCCTCATATGACTTGACCAATGTCTAGACTTTAAAAGAGACAGTGACCTCTGAGTATTATGAGGCTGTTTCTTCTCAGAGTAGTCGAAAGACAGAAGGTACGAAACAAGTGACGTGTAAAAGTGTTTAAAAAAAATCAATTTACAGAAATAAATATGATTTATGATTTAACAGTTATAAGCCTATACCGAAACTCCATTTAAAAATGAAAGACATAAAACTCGATCCAAGAGATTGCTATAAAGTTAACAGCTTATCGACTCCATTGTAGTAACAAACTAACTTGACACTCAAGCCACGAAGTTTCCACTAGCTCTGAGACTCGACTGGGAAACGAATCTTTAAAATAAAGATCTATCGAAGTATTAAGCTGGGGTCACAGTTCTGTTATTGTGACCCGAGCAAATCGGAGCAAAACACTGCATCCCAGTAGGTAATCTCACAAATGCCGGAAACATAATAATTCTTAGGAAGTTGAACTTTTTAGCGTAGCCTTTTCAGTGCCCAGCACCCAGCATATGAGTCCAATGCCCATATTACGCTGGGTGCTGGGCACCGAAAGGGTTAAAGTAGTGATCGAAGGCCCAGTGGCAACAGCCACGATTTGTTGGTCTTATAGTTTCGAACCTAGAAAGGCATTTTACTTTGTGTAAATTATTCATCACCACTGCTTCCAAAAAGGTGAACCTACATCGTGAGAAAACCGGCTGTCTTAGAACTGAAAATTAGAAGACATGTGTCATCTACCAACTGGGCCCGCTCCATGAATTACTGAGCACTCGAGGATGAGGCCTTTGTCCCAGTAGTACTGAGAATATATAGGCTGATTATGCGTTTAGCGAGTAAAACGCACGAATCTTCGGCTAACATTGCATCATGACGACAGACGCAAGTGCGGCCCCAACATCACCCATTATCACAGTCTCGAGATCTTTCGCCATATTCCCCCATTTCTCGTTGAATCGTGGTCACGTCGTCAAGCCAAGCCATGTCGTAAGTTAGGAGTGAGTGAACTCAGCTGATGACGTGTATGGCCGTCGTGACGCAACGCGCGGTGAAAGGCGACCAGACGATAGTTTTAATGCATTGTGGTGCATCTAGCTTCTTTTTTATGTTTTATTTGGGCATTTGGAGTGAAATTTTGCGGTGGAGTTAGACATATGTATTTTTGGAAGTTTTTCTCTTATATAATGGAGTTGTATCTACCTATTAAAGGCGTGTCGGCGTTCCTGTTGGCTTTTAGAAAAAAAAAATAAACGACGAGATGAAAAGGTTTTACAAAAAGACGGGGACAGAAATTGTCATGGTTTCTAGAATAACGTAATTAAGTATCATATCCAATAACTTCGCTTGTTGTTTTAACTCTTCAATTCCCAGTGTCACTTGTAGGTTGCAGAAGTTTAAAGATTGTTTTTCTACCACAAGACAATTAAAAAAAAAGAAATAGTAATTAATTTCTACCTAAAGAATAATAAAAATTACATAGGACATATTTTTATTATTCTTTGGCTACCTAATTAAAATGAAATTGGCTTATGGTAGAAAAAAATCATGAAACTTCTGCAAACTACAAGTGACACTGGGAATTGAAGAGTTAATAAAAGAAGAAAAAGTCTTCGCCATTCTACTTTATTATCTTATCTGCATTACAAAGGACAATGGAATTATAGCGAGTGTCATTAAAAAAGATATTATTGAGAGGAGACCAGAGGTCGGAACGGAACGAAATCGCATCAAACGCGAATATACAAGGAAAACTGTGTGAAAACTCGTATAAAACTTAACAAATAAAGATGAAATTCCTTTGTACGGAGTTGGAGAGAGAAATAGTAAAAGTTTAAAGTCAATGCGCTCGTAAAAATCGACAAGTCCTCGATTGAGAAAGTAAGTTCGCAAAGGGTTAGACTGAGTTTGTAACAAAATTTGATAGCTCGCTGTGGATCGTTGATTCGATTCGTTCACACTGCTTTGTTTTGTAAAACTTTAGAATAAAATTTAAGCTTGCCCTTTTTATGTTCTTGTTTTTCTCTCAAATGGTGGTTATGAAACATTGGCATTTCCATCTTGGAAAAGAAAACGGTTTTTTTTATACATATTCAGGACAAGACACACACAGTTTTTATATAACTGTGTGTACATCAATCATCGTAAAAAATGACAGCTGATTGGCAAATGCAACTGACATAACAAACCGGTCAACCATCCATGTATCACTACATGACATAATCCATTCAGTAAGATTGAGTAAATCCATTGTTTTTATTTCGACGCCTCGCCTCGGTGATTGTTGTGTAAACAATTTTGATAACCACCGGCTATTAAGACAACAACGCATGATATCGATAATCTATGTATAATTAAAACAATTAGTAGATGTGTGTTAAGGATCGTTTGCGAAACCGTCAAGGATTAAATATCAGGGGCTGTAATGTACCTACCGCCTTCTCTTATAGCCTTATAATACTTCAATCTTACTTTATTATGTGAAAGAGATGGACCTAGGTCGTCTAACTGCATTTCTTTCGCATATTGAAGTGAAATTAAAATAAAACTGCTTTAAGAGGACGTAGTAACGAGGTGGACGTGGACGTGATCCCGGGGAAGAAAACTTTACTGATTATGTCTGCTCAAAACAATCTTAGTGGTCAGCACAATAAAGAATTTCTAGGAGCCCTAAGTCATCAATCAACAATATGGGACGACACATTAACTAATATGGGAGCAACCATCTACATTGGCCCATGAGCTAAGCTTGGAAAGGAGGGATTTCAAAAAAACCGTGTAACACCAGGGTTTGTGGAATGATTGGAATGTTTTTTTGGATGGCTTATCCAAAAAAACATAACGCCACACTATGCTTAAACGACTGTAACTCCTGAATACTAGAATTAACAGTGGCGACCGCCAGAAAAGCGCCGAGACAATGAAGCTCGACGAAGTCCCGGAGAAACAACGTGTCGTGGATCCCGCATCGAAATTAATCAGAAAAGAACATCCGAGGAGTACGAAAGAACATGATTCCCACTTCCTTTCATATCAAGCAGGAGACACAACAGAGCAAGGCCAATAGGCCCAAAGGGACGTTTGCAACTGGGATAAGACCACAGACCACCACGGATTCAAATTAATATGAATAGCTCCTGGTGATGTTATGTTTTGTCCGACACACCGAGTACATAAACCGAAACACGCACGAATTTCATTTACCCAATTCTATTATTCCATTTATTTTACAGCCCGTTATTTATTCCTAACATCAAAAGCACCTGCAGGAAATTCGTAACAATAAAAGCTTGGAAGTGGACAATAAAATTAATTCAAACAAAAACGTGTCGCATTCAAATTGAATACAAAACGTTTTAAAAACGTGTTATAGAAAGTGAATTTGACTTATTCAAATGGTGACAGATCGGCGTGATGAATTTCATTTCACTTTTACATTTATTTGCATTTTTATTCATAAAAATGTTATAAAGCTTTTTAAAATTGGAACCAATAGAATCGATATGAGAAACTATTGGTTCCGTGTGTTTTTATAATTCGAAGAAACGGTAGGGTGCGTCTAGTTCCACGTAGACTACTTTCATAGGTAGTCCTTTGTTCTTTTATTTTATTTTTTTAATTCGAAAGTCGATCTGATTGATCTGATTTGTCCTAACGGTTGAGCGGATTTGTATGCAGACGTAATAGACAACCTGGATTAGGACATAGGAACTTTTAATTTCTGTATTTTTATAATTTCCACGAGGGCGAAGCTACGGGACAAAACTAGTGATAGATAATTTACATTATTTAATTCGTAAGTGTTAACATTGTAAGTTGTGAATATCTGACTCAGATGTCATACCTATATTCAGATAGATAGATAGCAATCATTGATCGTGCCTGACGTAGGTAGGTAGGTATGTCGTAGGAGGAAGCTTCCTGGGATTAGTAACGTCTTTGTTAATCTTAGAGTGGTAGTTAATAGATTGTGATCTAAGCCGCTTAAGGCTCAAGTATCTGCCCCAACAGAGGAAGCCGCACCTGTGTTTTCCTTGGAACAATCTGTTGAGCAATTAATATTCTAACATTTGAGTACGGTTTACGGGTCGTGCCTTAACTGGCACGTTGTATGGGTAAATTAATATTCCCCTTTAACCCATTCGAGTCCACCCCCGTTTCATAGAACTCAAGTGCCATCCCACCATACATATTGCAAGTGGACCCTCCAGGTGGGTCACTGGCATTACGTTTGCGCAAAAGTGAACCCACCTGGAGGGTTCTCGGCATTAGGCTTGGAACTAAGGTTTAAAATCCTAAAATAAGTGGTAAAATAGAGTTTTCTGGGGCTATTGTCGCTATATTTACTATCTGTGGGGGTATTTTCATGCCTTAGTGGGGTGGGAGATGTGCAATAATCGAAAAATAAAAAATAAATGAAAAAGTAAAATCGCCCGCTCTGATCCCGTGACAGGGGTGTTCAACTTTTTTGAGATTTTCATGCATTTTTTATTTATTAGTTTAAGTTACGTAATCGCAAATATTGTTTCTTTTCCAATTTAATAAATAACGTTTTAAAAGTTTTGCATGATTACAAACGTTGCATTGCATTTTTGGGTTTATCATTTGACAGTTAGTGTGAACCACCCAGTAACTATTAATTACATATTATTTCACTCTATTCCTTCACTTGTTATACTGGGTTAAATTAAATTAGCTAGCGATACCCCGCAGACGTGATGGATCAAACGAAAATGGATTTGACAACGTTTTGTTGGTAGTAGTGCATTTATTTCAAAGATAACATAGATTTAAATCATAAATGTTCTCTCGGCGTATTTCGCGCGAAAAAGTGTTCACACTGAGATGGGCTCGCCCTTTTAAACTTTAAGGCCGATAGGTTTATAAACACGATATACAATTAAAAATGTTCCATAAAAACCGACTTCCAAAAAAAAACGCATCAAAGCGAATATTACTTTCGGAAGTCGCTGACTTTTGCTTGTTTCATTGATTTTTTGCCACCGACTTCCGAAATAAAAGCAATTTTCCACTCTTTTTTGAGCAACATTTGATTTTTATTTTAAGATTTTTAGTTTTCATCACTTATAAATTCTTGTCGAGTATTCATTTTCCATTGTAACTAGAAGTTATTAGCAGATCATCCATTAAAAAAGAAAAGATGACGCCGAATACATAACCTCCTCCTTGTAAGAAGTCGGTTAAACAAAAACTAATTTTCTCATCTCATACTTCATATGACTACACTATTAGTATTAGTTGACCCTAAAAAATAACATCGTTTTTTAGTTTCAAGCCTTTTAAGTTTCTCTAGGCAATTTAATGTAACCTTAAAAAATGCTAAGCATTATTTATTCCAAATATTAAGTCTGTAGTCTTAGAAGTTTCTGCAATATGTAGCTGTGACAGATAAACGGGCAGGCAGATTAAGTTGCACCATAATAAGTATTAGTTTTTAACTATTTTGATACCGTACCTACCCGAAAAGCTTCGAATTCGAACTCATTCTCATATCCTAAAATGTAACAATAATTATTTTTAGAAATATTTAAAATCATGCAAATGGTTTTCCACCCCTGAAATAGGACCCACCAGGTGGGTTCTCGGCACCTAGGAAGAGGTCAAAAATTTATTTAAAATAAAAATGCTTGTAATTTGAAACCACGCCGTATTCTTATTAATGTTGTTAAAATACACAACGGATTTTAATTTTACATTATTTGATGCTATATTCGCTAAGAAAAACCTACATATAAAATGAGCCCACCAGGTGGGTTCCCGGCATCGCAAGTGCGACTTGAGTGAACCCACCAGGTGGGTTCCCGGCACTGAATGTGTTAATGACTTAATACCAACTATTTACTGAGGTATTTGTGGTTACATCCCTACGTTTAACTACGTTATTGATTGAATCGAGTTAAACGCCAATGAAATGTGGGTGTGCTATTAGGTACACCTCTGCTTAGCCCTTCGGGGATATCATCATGTTATGTTATGTTCATCATCTGCCTAGCATTTTCCCAACTATAATGGAGTCGGCTTCCAGTCTAACTGGATGCAGCTGAATACCAGTATTTCACATGGAGCGACTGCTTATCAGACCTCCACAACCCAGTTAGTACTGGGTAATACCCCTTGGTAAGACTGGTTGTCAGACTTTTTGGGCCACTGACTACCTAACGACTGTCAAAGATCTACAAATGACGGCTTAACGTGCTTTCCGAGGCACGGAGGAAACTCGGTATGTAATGGGTGGTCACCATCCTCAGACCAACCTAGGCAAGCACGGCTTAACCTAAAGATCGACCCCGAGCGACTGTTATTATTTAGCCACGAGCTCCTCAGGTTATGTTATATAAGACTAATTCTTCAATTGGCCTATTTAAAAAACCATCGTTCTTTAGCCAACTGCGGCGGATCCCGAAAGGAGGGTAATGTTATTCGGTTAATACTTTATCTGGTTCTTACAAACATACCTACTAATACGAGCCAAAAAGCGTGTACAGTAAATGAACTCTGTAAATACAGAACAGAAGAAAAATACTTTTTATATTCGTCTAATAACGTAAAAGCTGGAAAAACATACATTGATGGCGGCAGTTTTATGTTTGATGAAACGTATAAAACTGTTTTGTTTCTGCCTAGGTAAGTATGTATTAGTAAGGTTGGAAATAAGACTATGTTGTTCTTTGTACTTAGTCCCGTCGTAAAATACCTTAATATTCTAAAGTCATTACCTATATGGTGCCTGGGAGCATGTCCCAAAAGGAGAGGTCAATAACCGCAGCAGTCGTCGAAGGCGGGTAAAAGGCTATGGTCTACAGAAAAATAAAGCTTTAAAAATAGTTGTACTAGCAAGTTCATAGTATCTGATATCTATGAAGAACAGAGCAAAGTGTAAAAGTAAGACACGCTTCTAATTGACACTTTGTTAAAATACAAAAAAAACTAACCCTCTGGTCGACACTTCGCGTGACTGAGGGCTGGCTCTTTCTTTGGCCAAAGAATTAGCATTGCCATTCAACGTGGCAATGCTGCCAGTCTTCTGGGCACGCTTCCAGATGACTGCGATGCGGAGGAGTCCTATAGTCGTCATTGTATGTATACATATAGGTAAGTATTTACTTTTAGTCTTCTTTTTATCATTATTTTAGTTCTATTTGTAGTCTATATATAATGTACATAATAACCTAAATATATAATAAAAATTACTAACGTGGGTAAGTAAATAAAATTATTAAATAAAGTGAAATATTACGAAAGCCTTTATATAAATAGACAGTATAAAAAATACGTAGACGTTAATTTCATAAGTAAAGCAATCACTATGTATGTAGAAAGTAAAATTTGAATATGTCACTCACGATTTTGGCACACATTGTGTTTCGTTTATCGTAACAATGTTCTCTCAATGAGCACCTCATTTAAATTCTTACGACAACCAGATTAGAGATTTAGTTCATCCATTTAATTTAAACTTTTGTAATGCTAATCATGGACTGATCCAAATTGCTAATCTTACATTGACAAAAGACTACTAGATAAGATAAATCTAAACAGACTTTTACTTTACGATACCGAGTTCTTTTTTCAAATAGCGCGCCCATTTCTTTATTCTGTCAATGATTTGACGTTGACAGAAGGCTTTTTTTTATTTGTGTTCAGGATTTTTCTTGACGGACAGTTTTGTTAAGGTCGCTGTCGTTTCTAACTTGGCTGAATGGAATCAATTCGGTATCTGTCTGTCAATCATGTCTTGTCGCATTTCTTTCTCTTATGGGCTTTTAGTAACATTGAAGCGAAATTGGCAACGGTGTCTGTCATAATAAATTTTCTTACGTACAAATTGTCTTCATTTCACTCTGTAAACCCCAAATGTCTGAACGCTGATGTAACAATGCTTACGACAAAAATTGGATAGGTACCTTCGGATTTATTACAAGTGAGTGTTGTAAGACTATTACTTATCGCATAATATTCTACGAAAACGTGACAGATCGATTCAAATTCTAAACTTCATTCTACAAAAGCTTTTATCACGACAATTTTACATCATAATAAAATTCAAAGCATTGATATTTCATAGAGCGATCAAGGGCTATGTTCGCACGAACGGGAAAGCAGCGCGTGACAGACAAACAAACAAGCCTGAGGTCATTGATGCCCCGCGCTTTCTCGATTTCACTGAGCAGTGACTTCATTGCGATGGAGCTGTCAGTAATGTCATAATTAATGGCTTTATTTGTGTTGATGAGTTGCTGGCTTTATTGTTATTGATGATAAAATCAAAAGATAAATCATCATTATTGTCTATTAATGACGATGGATTAATATGGATCTATCAGTGGCGTTAGTGTTGATCAATCGATAGTAATAACGGCAGATCCATAACAAGACTTAATTTACACTAAGGATTAGTTATTGCTTTTCGTTGGTGATACTTAGCCAACCAATGCCCTTTTGACACATTATCATAAGAAGTGCTTATAAAATAATGTTCCTAAGTGCCATTCCAGTTCATAAAAGCATCAAGTAATCTTTGAAAATGAATGAAATCCCTCTTAATGTCAGTAGGCTTTCGCCAAGTAATATATTCAGTTTAATGTGCTGACTTTAGGCTTTTAGCGATATTCACGGCAATTGATACGCAAGTTTCAAGCAATCTATCAATTTAAATGCTCACTAAACTTTGGAACGCGGTGAACTATAAAAAACTTCTGAATGTCGCCCCAAAGTACTTTAGAAATGTCGTGGAAATTTCTTAGAAGAAATTATTTTCAGGGATTTGTTCAGTGACAGCGTTGAGATTTAAGATCTTACTTAATCTTTTTTGTTTAAAGAGGCGTGAATTTCACGTGTTTTATGACTTGCAAAAAAGTGAGTAAGTAAATTAAGAAAATAGTGACTTAGTTCTAAAAAGTAAAGGAGAGCTTAAGAAAATATTAAAGATTTTCTCTAAACGTGTAAAATTTTCACACAATAAGGACAGATTATAATTTCAATTGTTAATCAAGATCATAAGCGACAAGACTATTATACTTCACTATAGTCGTCGATAGTATTGCCATCATAACTTTTTGCACACAACAAATCAATCATAGACTATCATAATAAACCATAGACAAAAAAGGAAACTTTCTCCACCCAGAGCCATCGCTTCCCATAAGTTATGAAACTAATAAATTTGTTAATATAAACGACAAACAACTAAAAACACGCCGAAAGGAAATGCGTGGTTCCTACATGTTACATCCCAATGTGTCTCACGTCACGGAAGTTGGTACAGTTTCAAACTAACTTCTACTGTCTATGATTAATGAACAATGTTATTACGAAAAGCTATGAGTATCTTTAGGTAGTTTGAAGGATACTCTACAGGGCATCGACCTTACCAACTGGAAGCTTCTTCGGATTATTTCCAGGCATACATTCAACCTTAAGTCCGTATATGGTTCATAGACAACGTTACAGGCTCGCTGCAAGCTTCTTATTTTATAGAAGAGTTGTGGACCTATAGAAAGGACGGGCTTTTATTTTTTTTTTTTTCGGATTGGAAATTCTGGCACTAGCAATTAATAGAATTGTGGGGAAAAGGGAGAGTTCTCTATCCACCAGTGGACAGTACGGGCTAATTGTTCGTTAGAGGAGGACGAAGAGCTATTTATCTCTTGAGGTTATTTACATGAATCATCATCATCATCTGCCTAGCCTTTTCCCAATATGTTGGGGTCGGCTTCCAGTCTAACCGGATGCAGCTGAATACCAGTATTTTACATGGAGCGACTGCCTATCTGACCTCTACAACCCAGTTAGTACTGGGTAATACGATACCCCATGGTAAGACAGGTTGTCGGACTTTCGGGCCACTGAATACCTGTAATGACTCTCAAAGATCTACAAGGGAACTACCCTAGGACCCTAGCGGCTGTTATTAATAAAAGGGTGGAAATAGACCCTTAACGAAGCCGAAAGGCACTTGTTCCCCCGCTAGTGCAATTTTTTTTTTGTTCTAGACCATACCTGGGAACCTTCTAGTTTCGTAGTTATTGAAGGTCAAAGTTCAAACTTTTTCACAAGTTTATTTTTAATTACAATTTGTTTATGTTATAACTTTACTTTAAATCCCTCCATGACCCGTTTACTATTGAATGCATCCATAAGCACAATGTTTTGAATGCGTTTCATTGAGTTTTACCGTAAAAGGTTATTTTTCACCCCAAAAAAAAAAAGTCGTTACCCAGCAATAATTTTTGTGTAGGGCTAGTTAGTTTGATGTGTACAGATGAAGGGTCTGTTTACACCCTGTATATTTAGACACGAGGATTGAAAAATGTTTAATTAATCTAATTATCATACCAAATACCTCATAAAAATTAAAGGGCAAATCCACAGATTAATCAAGCTGTGATCAAATCCGTTTCCATTTTGATTATTTATGGAACGGGAAGTGATGCCGTAAACATGGCTGAATGCGGAAGTTCATTAACATGCTAATGTAGAAATTAAGGGTTTTGGAGCACGATAGATTTTAGATACCTACGTAAAACAAACATTACTACTGTAATTAATTTGGTACTTAGATGAAATACGATAAAAATTGGCCATACATGATTGTACCAGCTATGTTAGATCATGAAATTGAAATAGGCATATTTAATACTAGCGGCCCGTCCCGGCTTACGGTGGACATTTATTTTTTAAACATTTTGGGATAAAATATAGCCTATGTTACTCAGGGATAATGTAGCTTTGTAATGGTGAAAACATTTTTGAAATCGGCACAGTAGTTTTTGAGTTTTTTCATTACAAACACACACACACAAACAAAAATACAAATCTTTCCTCTTTATAATATTAGTAAGATTAGTAGGATAACCAATGATATATGATTGTGTGAAGATGAAATAGATAGCATTTGAATATTTTATAACCGCTTAAAACTATTCAATAAGTATAGTTAACATGGTCTTGGATAGAATTTAAATTCAATTGTCCAAGAAATGAGATGAATCCAAATAGTTTTTAAGCTACTGCTTCAAAAATCTACGAAAGTGGGAAGATTTTTTTTTTAATAGATTTCACATGAACATCAAATCCTTAACTTGCACGACGAGATGTCACTAACGGTCCAATCCACTCTCTACACGTTAATAATTCCAGAATCTACCTCAACGTTCTCCTGCCAGTATTCCGAGATCTCTAACAACCGATGCGCTTTACATAACAGTTGCGATTTGCCATCCATTACATGAAGAAGAGCCTCATTTACATTAACAGCGGAATCGAAGAATCCTTTCCCTGAACGATCGGATTTGAAGTTTCGAGAAAGCGCGGCTAAGTATTTCGCGAGCCTGGAAAGAGGAGCTGCATTGAATAAACCACGTTTCGGGGACCGTCCTTATCTTTCAAGTTTTGTAGTTGTTTGTGATGTTTTTACAATTTCATAGCCGATTTTATTTACATTTTTCAGCAACTAGACTATTATGAAAAGGACACTATCATCATCATCATCATCAATCAGCCCAGAATCACCCACTGCTGGGAATAGGCCTCCCCTTTTTTCTGCCACACTTCCCAGTTCTGTGCGTCCCTTATCCAGGTGTTTCCCACGACTTTGACGATATCGTCAACCCAAAGAGCTTTAGGACGGCCCTGATTCCAAGGACAAAGGACACTATACTACAGAACAATTAAGGTAATCAGAAAAAACTAACCCACCAGAATGCTGGATCAGACTATATCCAGTTCCGAAGGTAGCAAAATTGCCCCATTACGGCCGCAGTAGTACATTCCAATCGAATCTAAACCAATTGTATTGAACTAGATTGGAAATGACTAACTTCTGTACAGCTTTATTAGGTTGGTACAACAATTGTAGACTATTCCTGTGGATAGTCTACAATCTGTTATACATATAAGGTCCCATTAAAATAGATGGACAAACTTTTAGAAATCATTCAGACCACCAAAATAAGGACAACTGTAAAAAAATAAATAAGAAAAACGCATTAGATACAGGAAAAAAAATTAGCTAACGAAAATACACAAAAAAAATTTAGTCCGCTGAAAGTTACTACGGTTAAATACAGAATTATATTAACAGAACTGACTGGGTACCTACCCAAGAGAACGCGCGCGGCGGGGCGCGAGACCCCATAATGGATATGTTTATTCTAGAGTACCGGCAATTTATTAATTTTTGGTCAAAATAAAATCACTTTAATCAGTGTTTTTTTTTGCTTGGATATATTTGGTTAAACGTACTGAACGCTGTGTTATTTGTCCATGTATTTTAATGGGACCTTATATATTGCCATTGGCAATATAAAGGGTGTAAAAAGACCCTTAACGAAGCCGAAAGGCACTTGTTCTCCTCGTCATTGTGATCATTTTTTTGTTCTGGACCATACCTGGGAACCTTCTAGTTACGGAGATATTGGGGGTCAAAGTTCCAATTTTTTCACAAGTTTTTTTGAAATACTACTTTTTAAGGTTCTAACTTTACTCCAATTACCTCCATGGTCCGTTTACTGTTCAAAGCATCCATCAGCAATAAGTTTTGAGCGCATTATATTGAGTTTTACCGTAAAATGTGATTTTTGACCCCAAAAAAAAATTTCGTTTCCCAGCAAAAATTTTTGCGTAAAGTTACTTAGTTTGATGTACAAAATGCTTGGTTGATGGCTTGGTGAAGGGTCTGTTTACACCCCGTAGATACAGATTTACACTTCTATACCTATAAAAAAAGTAGTTTAAATTAAAGTCAGTTTTTCTTTTCGCGTCTCATTGTGTATGATCGCGTTGTTTTACTAAACTAAACTACGCAACGAATTTTTCTTCATAATTTTTTCAAGGTAATAGAGTTATTTTCTCAACGATAACCTGACAGTTTGGCAGCCCTACCAAAATGATCATGATTCACGATACGAAAGTGTTTCATATTTCACCCCTGCCATATTTTGGCACCGTACCTTGCGCTACCATGGGGCCCGACCCAAAGTAAGTGACTGTTGTAGACTGCAGTAAAGTTAAAGTAACTTTGCGTAGTACTAATGCGGCTTATTTTCACGGTCTCGAAGTATTAACAACTAGCGACCCGCCCCGGCTTCGCACGGGTGGGCATTTATTTTTTAAGCTCTCTGAAAAAAAAAAATTGTTTTGTATGTATGTTTTTATAGGTTTTTTATTCGTGTTACATTTCTTTGTTTCGTAAATTACAATTTTAATTTCGTAATATCTTTTGAATGGATTGTCCGATTGGAATAAAATAAAAAGTAATTTATAGCTATTGAAACAATCTTGCTCAATAAATAGTTTATTTGGATAAGGATTAGCATTTGACGATAATATGATCAATAAACATAGGCTAATAATTTTAATTACTTTTATTCTATGGAAAAGTGGTTATAATGGCTAAAATATAAATGTTTGGTTTATACTATCGCGGACTTTTTTGTAGGCATTATTGAGTTCTACAACTTTTTTATAGAAGTCAACCATACATCTCTAACCATTTAGGCAGCGTTCGCGAGAATCGTTAACGTACGGCAGTTTTTTCGACGCCTTACTCCACAATTTTCACTACCACGAAAAATTCTATCTATTTTCCGGGATAAAATATAGCCTATACGGATTCGGAAGAATCCCTCTAAGTAATGGTAAAAGAAATTTTGAAATCGGTCCAGTAGTTTTTGAGCCTATTCAATACAAACATACAAAAATACAAAAATACAAAGGTTTCCTCTTTATAATATTAGTATAGATGTAAATTACTTATCAACTTGATACTGCTAAAGTTACTTATACTGGGTGATTTTTTTAAGTGGGCGTGAAATCCGAAAAAATTTATTTATTTATTTAACAATTTATGTACACACTAAATACAGAAAAGAAGAAAGGAACAGAAAATAGTACAAAAGGTGATGCTTATTTCTAAATAAATCTCTTCCAGCAAACCTGCGAAAGGAAATAATAAAAAAAGAGATGCAGACATAGTGTGTCAAAGAAGAAGAGAAAATTGAATACATAAAACCATGTAAAATAGCGAAAAAATTCAACGTTTTCCTTATTTGCCGCATGTCATACTTCCCAGAATTTGATCCCTATTAGCGACACTAACGAATGGTGTAATAATACAGTGTGTCTTGGTCCGATTCCTAGCTAGGAATATTGATCTTCCAAAAATCTAATGATGTAGTTTTAGTTTTCATCAAAATCGGGCTCCAGACAACTTTGAGTATTCTTCGCTATTCCTCTTAGTTTTGGATTTGGCCATCCACGCCCACTTCAAAAATGCACCCTGTATATTATCTACTTGTACTTTCTAAACGGGGTAGAGAAATTTAGGATTTACAAATCTCCGTTACGGTACTCTGTGTCACCAATTCATCATCATCTTGTGTCTTCCTTTTCGATACACCTTCAGCCAGTACACCTCAGAACGTATTCACCCCACGTCCAGCCATTGAAGTTATCCATTCATCGTTTCCTTGAATGGTGTTCCTTTATTCATATGACTAAATACATGTCACTGCTCAAAACTTTTCTCTCGACAAATTCTACTTGTATGTTGACTTTATTATTTGTTTAGTTCTTCACTCCGAAGTAAAATATTATATTAATGTGCTCATTATGCACTGTTTAGAAATGAGAGACGCACGGAAATAACTCATCTCTCTCTCTCTTTATCTTGATGACATCATTATTTTTTTATTTTTTTTGTCGTAACTCTTAATGAGTAAGTATTACTTAATTAATGTTATATAATGATAGAGAAAAGGATAAGTGTAAGGAGGATTGTTATTAATTTCATAAGTACTTTCAAAATTACTTTTTTGTATAGCTTAGGTACTTGCAACGCCAGATTGTGTACTGACATCTTTATTCAGAAACCTCACTTTTTGTGAAATTCTTAAATCCTTTGACATCATTCCACGTCACTGGTTTAACGGCCAACATTTTAGTCTTGAGTATATAAACGATACCAATCACAACTCCACATCTTATCGCTTCTTCAGTCAAGTCGAGTCACCCACAATTACCTCGACAAAAGCCAGGAAGCTTCTTCAACCACCTATCAGCGCTCTGATATTAATTAACGATGATAAATGACATGTAATCCATACTAATTGTCATGTCCGAGCGTCACTTTCACTTTGACTCATACCGCATGCGACATGCGCCGGAGTGAAACCGCGGCTCTGTTAGAGAGAGTTCGCAATTACTGGCGACTGCGCAGCCAGCAGTGGCTAGTCTTGTAGTAAGTGGTAACGTTTTTTAGAAGAAATTGTACGATGACCAATGAGGAATTTGGGCCAAACGTGTAATTTGAAATTATGACGTCACTTTGAATGTTACTCTTCTAATTCAAACAGAATTTGGCTTAAAATAAAGATGTTTAAGTAAAGATTTTTTGTATTTTTTTTTTAAGTTTAATAAGTTTAAACACTGCTTGGTAAAAGCAGTTTTACTGTTTAAAACGAAACTTATACTGTCATCGCTTTGAAATATCGGGAGCTCAAAATAATTGATAATCACGGAAGATATCCCGTAAGTGACAGTAAAAGTTTTGCATAAGTTATGTTAGCCAGGATCATCATCATCTGCCTAGCCTTTTCCCTTTTCGAAGTTGGGTTCGACCTTCAGTCTAACCGGATGCAGTTGAATACTAATATTTTACATTAAGCGACTGTCTATTTGACTTTCAAAACCCAGTTACCCAGGACAACAAGACTAAATAAAACAGAACTATCTGAAATTGATCTCCCTAGAAGAGTTCGTTTTTGGGCTGAAAGATTTGGAACCAGTCGAAATTTTTCATCCAAGCTTAAATATGATTTGAATTTGGAGCCTTCAAAAGTCAACTCTTACCTTGACCAAATGTTTTAATGTATGTATATGACGGATCTCTACTCCGTGACATCTTAGAAGAGTGTATTTTTTCAAGTTTATTAAAGTTAAAGAGATAAAAAGACTTATCGAGCGGACATTGGGAATATTTTCATACAACAATTTTGATCCCGAACATTTTCGACTTTGACACACGAATGCTACCTGACAAGCGGGCGAATGACACTAGACAGAACGATTTGTTACTAAATAGTAACAAGTATTGGATAACGATTTTTTTCGTCTTGTCCCGTCTATCGCTCGTAAATATTTGAATGTCTTTGATTAAAGTACTTTTCAGTGAAAACAGCTATTTTTATATAAAATTACAGGAAAGTAATTAAGTAATTACCGTTTTTTTTCGTATAAAAGACTTCAAAAGTCCGGCTTTTCAAAAGGAAGCAACATTAAGGAGAGGCGAGTCTTAATTTTCTGCAGCTTTCACCCTCGTATTGTATAGTTCAGCTAATTATAATTAATGTTAGCAGCCACACCTTTCTAAAGACCTAAATAGCTTAAGGTTTATTAAGTTCGTGTTACTTTACACTTGTGCTACAATGTTAGAGGTTTAGATTGTGTGTTATTGAGAACAACGTGATTGTAATGCTCGTTTTCACTAACTTTAAGCGTTAGGTAGGTAAATTAATGCTCTGTTGGAATATCAATTTTAGGCGCTGAACCTAACGTTCAAAATTCAACATAGGGCTTTTAATTTAAGGGTCGCTTAATACGTAGGAACGAGTTTAAGTATTTGAAATAAACTAAAGTACGTAATGAAAATGTATGTAGTAAAACGCGCTTTATGTATATGTTATTCGTTTATGTTATGATTGCTTATTTCAAAATAAACACAGTTTGTATAATGGTTCATTAACAGACGTCATTGAACTCGAAAGTTAATGTTGAAAACAAGTAGGTACATACCTCCGACAATAAGTATGTACAAAATTATCATCATTATAATTTTTACTTAATCCATAATACCTAAAGAATTTTGTAGGTATCTACCATGTTATTCGGTTGCCTATATTAACAAAAACATTGATTAAACCATTTGTAAAATGTCACTGAACTTAAAAAATAAATATTTACATAGCGAATTATCAACGGCTTAATCCCCTTATATACAAGTGACACGTAATTAATCATACAGGCAAATATTTATTGAACAAACAACGTACAAAGCTTCAATTTTGAACAAAAAAGTTTGTCATCATTTTTTGTGTGGTAGCTTACCGAATTTGAGTAAATAAACCGTCTGACGTCATCAGGCTATTGACAACTTAATCACAGTACCTAAAGTGATGTCATTGGTACTTAGTCACTGTGATAAATATGGCGTGGCAGGGACAGAGACGCGAAAACGGCTAGCACGTATTCAGTACATCATTCTGAGGGGTCTAGTTCATAATATCGAAAGTCACTACATCGATGGATTAATGTATCGACAGCACCCCAAATCGATGGTACGCTACATCGACAGTACACCAAATCGATAGTACGCTACGACACAGTACACTGAATCGACGGTACGCTACATCGACTGTACACCAAATCGATAGTACGCTGTATCGACAGTATACCATAACGATAACACGTTGTATCGACAGTGCACCATATCGATAGTACGCTGTATCGACAGTATACCATAACGATAACACGTTGTATCGACAGTGCACCATATCGATAGTACGCTGTATCGACAGTATACCATAATGATAACACGTTGTATCGACAGTGCACCATATCGATAGTACGCTGTATCGACAGTATACCATAATGATAACACGTTGTATCGACAGTGCACCATATCGATAGTACGCTGTATCGACAGTATACCATAATGATAACACGTTGTATCGACAGTGCACCATATCGATAGTACGCTGTATCGACAGTATACCATAATGATAACACGTTGTATCGACAGTGCACCATATCGATAGTACGCTGTATCGACGGTATACCATAACGATAACACGTTGTATCGACAGTGCACCATATCGATGGTACGCTGCATCGACTGCCCGACCCGAGCCAGATTTAGAATTTCGAGAAATTATTTCTTAATGTTTTAAGCTTTCAAAGTTTATAACTAAACTTACATTGTCACCTACGGAAAGTGGGTAGACATATTTGTCTGCACCCAATAATTTATTTACCATCCACCCGCATTCTCCAGTCATCCCGCGATCATGGCGCGTGCAACAGCGTCGAAATATCGGGAGCTCACAATTGTTGAAAATCATGAAATACAAACCGTAAGTGACAGTGTAAGTTTATTTATACTTCTTCTTCTTCATCGTGTCGATGATTTCCCCTTTTAAAAAAAAAATATTTGTTTTATCCAGAACTCTGCCACCTCGACGGCGTTGGTGGTGGCCTCGGACATGTCCCTCAAAGTGCACGTGGAACCACACATAGTGCAGGATAGGAGGTGAGCCCATAGTTTGTTTTGAGGCACCGCAGTCACACATGGCACACTAAGATATTATAGCGCGAAAACAAAACTAAAACAGCCATCTTGTTATTTTCAACAAATTAGTACACAAAATTTTACCAATAGCGCCCCTCTATCAACTTCATTCAAGCGCCAGATCCTTGTAGCTGAGTAAGTGATTAGGATTACCTGTAACAAGATACAAAAAGAAAATAAGTAAAGGTCCCTGTTTTGACTTTTCGATCATAAGGATATTGGACTAAAGAATATTTTCCACATGATGAAGAAGCTACTTGCTACGGATCAGGTTAATACCTAACAAACGCCATTCTTGCTGATGAACGTTATCGAACAGTTTGATTTTTTTATTAATTAACCTTTTTTAAATATACCTAAGAACTGCATTACGACTTTATCACTAGATCAGGTAATAATGTTTTGATATCAAAATTTTAAACAACTCAATCGGACTACGGGATAATTCAGTCACACGGGCCGAATTTTTAGTATTAGAAGTCTCTTTGTAAGGTTCAACAAACGCGTGCAGTTATGCTCTGGCGTTCAAAAGGTTGGAAGTGTTAGGTGTCGATGTCTTTCACACGAATCACCAGTCCATGACTGATGGTAGAGGAGAAACACTATAGTATTGAATTGATACATTAAGGATAACACGAGGTGAATCAATACATAGGCATACTATAGGTAGATACACGTCGTACATTGTGCAAGAATAGGTAACTGAACGCCCATATAGGATATCCGTTTTCCGTCTGACGTCAAACACGGAAAGTGGCACAAGTATGAAACTACACGTTTTCATTCCGACATTTATTTTATGAAACTGAATGACGTGTTGGTTTTGTATAAATAAATATTATTGTGTTACTGAACGTTTTGTCTTTTGGCTTTATTTAAATGGGAAAATATATTTGAATTTAGATTGCGAGAGAAAATGACTAGATATTAACCCATTCGCTGCGGCGGACGCCTATCGGCGTTTTTTGATTTAATATTCAGGTGCGAAAAAGGCCCATCGGCGTTTTTTTAAAATTGCTTATATCTTGGCAAAAACAAGTCACAAAACATTATACTTGCAATAGATGCACATTAAAAAAAAAAAAAATTTTTTTTTTAATTTATTTATTTCTTTAAACAGTGCTGAAAACGCCGATCGGCGTTTTATATTATCCTAAAGAGGTGCGGAGGACGCCCATCGGCGTTTGCGACGAAAACCGTCCCGCACTTGGCTAATAAGCATAATTTTTATCGCCGCAGCGAATCGGTTGTTTGTTTTAGTAGCCATGAATGTCTCACTGCTGGGCAAAGATTGATAAATTGAGATCTAATATTTTCTTTCGTTTTCTTTACGGAGACAATACTTTAATAATTTATTTTCAACGGTAACTATATACATAAATAATAATCATATATTCATAGGCTGGTGTGATGATCCTATAATAAGCTTAATGAGGAACGTGGAATTATACCAATATTTTCTGATAGTAATTGTACATAGATTTAAACGTCTAACTTAAAAAAGGGCGACCTTTTTTCATTTACTTGGCTCAGTCAGCCTTAGGCATCAATTGAAAAAAAAAGAAAATGGAAGAGCTTTCTTTTTATATTAACACTGAAGATCCGTTTTATAATTATTATTATGTATCCAATATCGTTAGTCCTAGCACCTCCGACTAATAAACATGAAGCACCGGTGTTGCCAGTAGTCACGTACGAAAATACCGCGTTGGCTTCAAATGGCGCATTACTGCATAAATAGAGACAGTGTTGCCAGTTTATTGTGTTCAACAAACAATTTAGTAAACTGTTACGTTTAATTGGTTCGTGAGTGTTTTGTTTTTCTGTTCTAGTTTATCGTGAGATTTAGAACATGGTATACCTATCGCGGAAATCACAAGGTAAAGCACGACTATGTTAACATTCACCACGCAAGAGATCTATACAAATAAATAAAATTGAATTGTCTGTTTGTAATTTCAAAATCACCGCTTTTTACTGAATACATATGAAAGTTTATACGGTACTTTTAACAAAAATCTTAATTTTAGATTTTTGTCTGTCTGTTCCGACTAATCTCCGAAACGGCTGAACCGATTTTGACAGGACATTTATTGGCAGATAGCTGATGTTATACTTATAGTAATTTAGGTTACTTCTATTTTAAAGAAAAAAATTAGGGTTCGTGCGAAAAAAATTAAAAGCCTTGAAATTAAAAAAACGTTAACAAAATCAGATTCAAATAGTCAAGTCATATTTTTAAAATAATTGCACACGAACGAAGATCGTGGGCATCAGCTAGTTTAAATAAAAAAAAAAAACATTCGACTTCACACTGTTGCCCATAGATATGCATCATATGCATGTAGTGAGTAAGAATTGAGAGAAACAGGTAACCGAAACCTTGGAAGTAGGTAGGTACAACCTGGAACTTTTCTAATATTCAACCGACGAAAGTTCGTAGCTGTCACTCCAGGATTTGGCCTAGATTCTACATTTAAGGCACTAGTCACAGATTAGTATCATTTAATAAATCTGTTTACAAATTCTTTGAGAAGTACCTGTGTACAAACATACTAACATATCCGGAGAACTTCGTAGATATCCGACCGTGTGACGTGTGTCGTAAACACAACATCATGCCTGTAATCCCCAAAGGTTTATGCAGAGGTTCTAATAGTACACCAACATTTAGCCAGTTATGTTTTTATCCTATGTCTTCTTCTCCGTGTCTCTGGCACGACAATTTTTATGTTTTGTTAGCCCAGAACTTCGCCACTTCCACCGCGTCGTCGGTGGCAGAGCAGTCACTTCGGCTGCATGTTTTTTGGAAGGATAGGAATTGGAGCATAGTTTGTGACACAGCTCCATAACCGCACCTCGCTGCTTTCCTATGCAATAGAAGGCCTAGTGCCATCAAACAGGCACAAATCCAAACCCAGTGGCTGCTATTGAGAAAAACCTAATAACCAAAACCCAATAACAGTTAGCCCGAACTGAGAATCAAACCCAAAACTGCATTTTCAGCAGTATAACCAACCAACATGCGAGCATATGCGGAGTATTTTGTAGAGAAGACACCGTGTGTCGTTTGTATGTGTGTCGTCATAAACACAAGCTCGCCGGTATTCATGACAGGACTCAGCTCCAGGGATTTTATGAACGCACATAACTTCCTCGTCACTTTATGTAGTTGGCCGTTACGGACTTTTGGAATTACGTGCCATTTTTTATGAATAAAAAATGTTAGGTGATCCGGATTAGGGAATTTGGGGATCAAAGGCTTTGAAAGTTGATCCTTTATATTTGAAATTCCAACTAAGTACTACTCTCTGCATCATCCAAAGGTTGGTTGGTAAAGAATGTCTATAGCATTAACCTGCCTCTGATATATGAGTGTGTTTGAATTGATGTTCATAATCGATTGAAATAAAATTCGGGATTGATTTAAGAATTTCTTGAAATTTTTAACGAAATTATTGCTCATCAATCATTTTTGACTCTAGATACCTCAGATTACGAATATTTGGTCGATTATTAAAAAAATCTAAATATTATGTAAGCACTGATTTGTTTTTTATTTCTGTGCTAGTGGGTCTAGCTAGAATCATGTTTTATTTGTTGAAATTATGTTCCATTAAGATAAACTTTCCTGACTTTGTTTAAACCAAGAATTAATCGGGCTCAAATGATTTTAGGCATCAAGAATTCAAAATCCACAAACTAACCGTGACCCAAAAGTACAGTAAACCACAAAATCCTGTCCACACAATGTAACACCACAAAGTACATGAAAACGAGACCAATACCGCGATACAGATTAAGTTTTATTGAGCAAGTTCGTTCGCCATTTGCCCTTAGCCGGCTCAGTGCAATTGCACCGAAGTGCGGTTAGCGTGGATCCGTTACTGCGATGCGTTCACTGACCTACAGGCGGATCTATTTGATGGGAAATTCGCTTGTTAATCGCGACGCAAAAACTGATTTCACCTCGTGGGCTCATGTTTTCTATGGAAGTCGAACAGTTGTGCGTGCTGACGAATTGTGTTGCGATTTGCGATTTTGTGGGGCTGTGAGTGACAGATAAAATCCCGTTTGATTTGTTTGTATGAGTTAAGTACTAGTTACTTAACTCATACAATGGACTGTATGAAAGATGGTATCGATAGGAAGGGAGTGAGTCAAGAGATGACGACTAATAGAAAAGTATGTATGAGGAAGCCATGTTGTGCCGACTCCAAATAAATTGGGATAAGGGCAGAATAATGAATGAGTTAAGTAACGGTCGTCTGTCTTAAAATTGGTTGATGATGGTAATGAGAGCTGAATTGTGAACAGTTAGTTAAATTTTGTAATTATAACAGCATGCAGGTTCTAATTCGGGCTTAACAATGTTTTACTAAATACAAAATTAACTCGGAACAGCTGCTTCATAAATCCTATCCTAAAATCTTTACTGTTGCATTGTATTTGTATCCAAATCTTGTAGCATTTGCTCATTTATTCTCGGAAACCTCAAACCCGAAAAGGATTGCAATCAGACCAAAGACTCGCTGCCCAAAACAGAAAGGACTACAAAATGTGAAACTTGATGACATCATAACCTACTATAGAAAGGCAGAAACAAATGAAAACCGCGTTTTAATGCTCTCAGATTGGTACTAAAGGATTGCGCAAATGAGAAACTTTTGTCGGTCTTGTGTTGGTGGGCAGAACCAGCCACCAGTGGTCCACATTAGCCCTGGATTGGAACCCTAGAAAGTCACGTATGCATTTTGCAGATGCTAATTGCTAAAGTAACATCAAATAACATCACCACTGTATTACCCGCAGGGTTTGGCAGAGGTATGTCTAAAGTACACCAAAAATTTCACCAGGCATGTTTTTTTTTTTTTCCTATGGGTGGGTAATCATCAAATGACCCCCCACCTCTGGGCGGAGTGGAAGGGAGTGTCAGACTCGTACTGACTAAAACCCATCCATGTTCCTTCTTTGCCCTTTGTGTTCCAGGGCCGCGGTATCTCTTTCGAACAGTTCCGCAGCCCACCAGTAATGTTTCAGTGATTTTTAGTTTTCCGCTGACAAAATTTTCTCGTTTTGTGCAGGCCTTAAATCGGTTTTAGTACATTTGCGGGACTCAAAGCGGATTTAGCAACCTACTTTCAACGCTTGCAAACCATTGTTTCATTATATTACAGGTACCTGTCACTGGTTTTAACATTGCAGTATAATAGACTTGATTACAGTAATTAATCATTGTGCTTTTAGCTAATAGCGCGGTATTTCCGTTTTTGTTTTGTAACGTTTTTGTAATTATTGTAATAGAATAACGGTTTTTGTAACTTTTGTTAAGGGAAATTATGTTTTTGTAACTTTTGTGAAGGGATACGTTATCTAGCTGTTTTGTTAATTGTGGGTTTTAATGTCAGTAATTAGCAAGTGAAGTTGTGAATGAGCGATATGAATCTGGCTTTATTATAAAACGGTTGTAATGTGTTAATTGGCTACTTTTTCCTGTGCGTATAGAATTTTATATTGAATTTGTAATCAGATTGCGGGAAGTAATGTTCTGTAAACTAGTTAGAAAATTGTTTTTTTCCGCAAACAAACGGTGTTTTTTGTATTGTTGCTGTATGGGGCCTATTTACATTGTATATCAAGTTAGGTGCAGAATTTAACTAGTGTGGGAAAGTCAGATTTATTTTATAGGTTATGAAACAGTAAACAATGAAAACTGTAACAAGCCAACAAACATTGTATCTTAATAGTCAAGTCAAAACTAACGGACACGGAGATAGGTAACTAATCACAAAGCTTATTACTCATCATCTGCCTTGCCTTTTCCCAACTATATTGGGGTCGGCTTCCAGTCTAACCGGATGCAGCTAAATACCAGTATTTTAAACGGAGCGACTGCTTATCTGACTTCCACAACCCAGTTAGTACTGGGTAATACGATATCCCTTGGTGAGACTGGGTGTCAGACTATTTGGGCCACTGACTACTAACGACTGTCAAAGATCTATAAATGACACCCGGGACCAACGGCTTAACGTGCTTCCGAGGCACGGAGGAAACTCGTTATGTAAGGGGTGGTCACCGATCCACAGACCAACTTAGGCAAGATCGACCCGAGCGGCTGTTATTATTAATCCACGAACTCCTCACAGAGTTTATTACTAAGTACAGCAAATCCTTCACAAATCACTACAGGTTTATAGACAAACAACGGGTTTCGATGTAAATGCATTGACTGCTGTTTGCTTCGCGAATCGTCCGCACATCGCTAGCACTATTTCGTGTGGTTATTGCCAACTGCATCGAGACATCCCGTTATCGGTTGGCGCGAGTTTTAAACCTTCAGCGTTTATTGGTTTTGATTAAAAAAAAAAGATTTTTACGACGAACATCAAGATTATTATAAGTAAGATCAATATTAATGTATTATGCTTCAATATGATCTAGGACTTTATTTATGTACAGTGAGTGATAGCAATTAGCTGAATTCTTTTAGTTTGCTCAAATAAATAAAATACAAAAGAATTACTTATAAAATCCTACGGATTCGTTTTCTAAAAAATCTCAACCATTTATGCTAAGGTGGGTCAGCTAATTGCTATCACTCACTGAACCTTATTTACAAACTATAACTAGGCTTAAAATAATAATAAAATTATGTACCTATAAGTATCTAAAAGGGAAAAGAAGTAAAGGGTTGTAAACAGAAAAAGTACTCTTGCCTGCCACGTTGAATGGCAATGCTGATTGGTCAAAAAAAAGCCTAGCCCTTCAATTAAATCTTCCGATATAAATTCTCTAAATATTGGTGAAAACTGCATCAAAATCCGTTGCGTGTATGGTTTAGAAAAACGACGCGGTCAAACCGACAGACATGAAAGCTGACTGTAATATACTGGTATAATTACTTGTATCGCTGTAGAAGATTATTTCTAGAACTAGCCAATAATATAAACCCCAAGGGAACTATAAAATAACTGGCAATAATCGTAGCTGTAATTTAATATCTGTTGTTTACACTCTGTCACGATTATTAACAATACTTCCTTTAGTTAATGACTTATTTAATTATTTACATACCTACTAGATAAAAAAATAAGGTTATCAGACGTGGGCTATAATAACAAATAGTATTTTTTTCCTTAACTTATCGATATAATTAAAATACTTACCTGTTACGTATAACAATATATAATTGCATTTCATGGTGCAATTTTCTAAATAGTTTTGCAATAAAAACATTCAGAGCGATAAAACAATTAATATTAAAATATACACTACGCTCTCTTTTTACCAACATAATATGTAAGATACCATAATTTTTGAGGACCGAAACCCCCAGGATATTAGAAGATTGACACAGAACTATAAAAACAAATGAAAAGCAAAATATGCTCTTGTACTTTTTTGTTTGGACCACAATGTTTGAGGAGTGGTACAGTGGTCCGCCCCGTTACCACGGTGCCTTGGTACAGTCGGAACTGGTGAGTAACAGGGTTAACTTAACGCCTCGTCGAGCGCACGCGATTCGCTAAACTAATTTTGAAAATTTGCAATTTTTGACTTATACCGTTTCGTCACGCGGATGCGGCATTTGCCGAGGAGATAAGGCTCTAATTTGTTTTTATTTTTATTAGGTATATTTTATGGAAAGATGTAACACACAAAATTGGCAATTTCTTGGTTGCGTATCGCGTTCATTGGAAAACAATTCGGAGAAATCAGAAAATTGGAAAAAAAACGTCTATTTTAGATTCAGAAAGGTTGAATATGATCTTTTATTTTTACCAACCAGCAACATCTTTTCAAACGAATTCCGGAAAGTAAAATAAATTCTTGTTACAATATTTTAAATTCTGTCAAGAATTTTCTAAGTTCCGAGAAACGACCACAAAGGAATTTTCTCGGGGTCCTACGGTATTTAACTGTTCTCAAAGACGAGGTATTTTGTATCGTACATAACCTATTACAATAATGTTGTTGTTTTATATATAGGTATCTTTATGTCATATTATGTTTTGATACTGTAACGGTATAGCGTTTGTTTGGTATCATGTATTTGGTAAATATCTTAATGTTATGTCTCGATGTAGATAATAAATAACTTAATGTCTGACTCTGAATGCCAAGAATTGGCTCTGAATCATCTTTATACAGGGTAGAAGGGACACTGACACGAAAACGGTTACCAGGTATTCAGTACATCACTCTGAACCCCCTCACATAGAAATTTTTCATCGGTTATAAAAAAATCAGCTGTTCCATACATTTCGACCGTGTAGGTTTTGCACTTTTCTAGGAAACAGCTTTTTTTTTGTAATCGTTTTCATATCAGTATTCCATCCCGTATATAAAATCAGTAAGTCGATACTTAGGTACATCATATCCACATATTATTTCTAAGTAACTATAAAACAGATATAAGCGAAGATTCACTGTTTCCATCGAGGACTACAATAGGCCATTTACCTACAATAAGAGCAGAAAAATTCTCCTCGTATAATTTTACGAACACCATTAGACTACTTAATTATTTGCACAACAATAGAGAAAGATCAGTTTGTTTTTATTAACCTTTTTGCCAAGAAACGATTCTGCTTGTTCCCATCTCCCCCGGGGGTATTCCGCATCTAAGGAGATTATTTTTGAAATCTTTTGTTGAAAATATGAAATTGTTATTAAAAATCAGTTTAAAAGCTGCCTCCCTTCGCGGGTATTAAATAAAAGCCGCTTATGTCCCGCCTCTGACACGGTAGGTACAGACAGAGACCACAAGCATAATTTGCTTTATTTTTGCGTTTCAGTTTTACGTTTAGTTTCAAACTTACAGAAAAAGTTACTGGAACTGTTTGGATAAAAACTTTTATGCTGCTACGTCGATTTATATAACATTCAAATAATTATCAATCTCAAATAGTAAATTTTGTTACATAAGCGAGGGCTAAATGTGCACGCGTATGTAACGATGTTTTTCAACACTCTTGCAATTAGTAGTAAAACAGACTTATTATTTTGTAATAAATATTTGGGCTTATGACAGCTGTCAGATGTGCTCGCGAATTATATTATTCCAAATCTAATTTAAACTTAACATGGAAACAAATAAATATTATTTCTGGCATGCAGCCCAATAAAAGTTAAAAACTAAATGGTTATTTACCAAATACAGCCGCCAAAGTTCGTAAAACTAAAACGCGGACACCTTATAAAACTGGGTGTGAAATAATACTGCATTGCAGTTATTTGAATGATTTATTATTTCCTGCTTTCTGCACAGCGTAGATTGTTACGATCATTGTTAAAATTTCACGCCAATCCGACTGGCGAAAATGAAATCAAATAGGTACATTCCAATCCACTGGGAAAAGTAACACACAGTATACGAATCCATTGACTTTTACTATGGCACCTTTATTATTTATAAGACATCCATTTGCATAAGCTCTAATATAAAATTTAAATAAGAACTTACTACTGCCTAAGTACCTACTAACTTTAGATTGCTGTGGCAAAGCATTACAATCAAAATGCGACATAACTGAAATTAGACATTAGTTTGACAGATAAAACGTCAAACACGACATAAGCAAAACGTCACTCAATCAATCACATTTCTTTTTTATCCTGTTCTGTTCCATTCTCTCAGAAACAGAAACAAAGCAAATAGGCAGACTCAGGTAAGCCTACATACAATGTAGCTCTCTTGATTCGTTCATTTGTTTTATTTTCTGACATCCATGGAGCCTTTTATTGAACTACACTCTGATTGGTTGGGAAGGTCTTAATTAAAGCTATTCAAATTGGACGCTTTTATATTGCACGGGAGAAAATTAAATTGCATCTAAGTAAGAATAGAGGTTAACTGCACCACTACGGACTATTTCAAACGAATTAACTACATTAATGATGAATATCTACCTATATTAGTTTCAGTAAACTTCTGGGACACAAAATGCAGAATAAATATCGTGTCTATGATTGTTATCGTCAACAAATTGCAAGAATTGGCTGGGGGAAACTTGTGCAATATTGACTCCCAGCTCGCTTCGTGAAACGATAATGTTAAAATGTAGTAGAAGCAACATTACAGAGTATATTGCAAGAAAACAGTTTACAAAGAAAGAAAAGCATCCTAACTTCAGTAGCTTCATCTTTACCGTTCAATTTTCTTCTTATTTCAAATGCAACAGCTTTATTAAAATTAAGACTAGAATCTGAATTTATGGCAACATTGTCTGGAGTTTTCTTCATATAGAGCTGGGAAGATGAGTGCACTTGAGAACGCTTGAAGCTAGAATAATGTAGACGTGTTCGCTGAAGGCGGGCTGTAAAAGTCTTCACTATTAATATTCAGATGTCTTCAGTCTTCACGCCACCGTGTGGAGTTTTATACGATGAAGGTTTTTGTTTAGTGAGCTTAAATAAAGGGTGGATAAAAAATCGTGGATCAAACGAAACAGAGCGATAGTTGGGGTTATTTGCAGTAAAATATCTCTGTGGTAGAGTCCTAACTTAATCTCTTCAAAAGTTATGACTACTTGAGTGTTTTTTAAAAAGATATGGGCAATTAGTGATGTTTAATTGCTTCTAGGAAAATTATTTATGAGTATTAGCACTTTATTTAATATCTTTTAAGTCTCACGAAAAATTATTTGTAACTTCAGAACCTCACTGAAAAAAAAATACTACTAAAAAATGACCCCGATAACACCAACTATCGCCTGTTGATCCACGATTTTTTACCCACCCCGTCTAGTAGTTTCTATATCAACTTCGTTTCTTACAGTATATTCATCATCAGCATCTACAGCTTTGTTTAAACATCCCCGAATAAAGTAAAAGAGGAATCTCTTTTACTTTATTCGTCGATATTTTGACATGACGATCTATAAATCTTGCCATTGTTCTTTTACGCTCTTTTTCTAACTAGCCCACTCTCCACCACCATTTCACCAATCTTTTTCCAAACTATGTTGGGTGCTGCTTCCAATCTCACCAGATGCAGCTGAATACTAGTATTTTACATGGAGCGACTGCCTATTTGACCTTAAGCAATCTCTTAGTAAAACTTACTGTTAATTATACGGTGATATGAGTCTTCAAGCTTGAGTCATGCATCTTTGTTGCTCCAAAGGTCGTTGGTCTCAAGGACATCTTTGCTTCAACGGCCATTAGTGATCCTTTGACAAATGAATGTGTATGCATAAGCAGTAACTGCATAACTACTTAGTTTCTAACTCTATGGTATGTTGCCATCCGTCTTTTAGAGCGCAAAATAGGCTTTTAGCTTACCATTTCGTTGGGATGAACTATTTATTCACGTAATAAGCGTAAGCCGATTTCCTTTCATCCCTTAATTGAAAGAGGATGTACCCGACGCGTCGGGAAGTTTTAGTCGAAAATGTGTGATTAGCATAATGTCAAAGTTTTAAATATTGTTAGTCTGTCTGTCGATCTGTTTGCTACTTTTTCACTTTTAATAGATGTACAGATTTCTTCGAAGTTAGGCATACAAGTAGGACCTGGGTTAAGACTTAGGATAATTTTAATCCCAGTAGTACCTTCATTCTCGCGGGTGAACCGTCAGGCAGAAGCTAGTAGCGTAATATTTATGCGATGTTAGTGGGATGCAATGTGCGTCCGACACGAAAACGTGAAAACAGCACTAAAAATATAAAATATGCAGCACACGCGGGGTGAGCAGATAAAAGACTGCTCCGGAGCTTTTTAACAATCGGGTCGAGGGATAAATTTTTACTATGTCAACGCTCCCGGGGAAATGCGCTGCATTTTTAACCCACGGGCAAAAAGTGATATGATTTTCAGCAGTGTTTTTTCCTGAAAACCATATCACTTTCGCTTCCAACGCAGTTTTTGTGCTCTCAGTTTGATTAAAAAACACCAGTGAAAAGGGATCAATTATTCGTTTGAAGGATCAGACTGGAGCCTTGAATTTTTAAGAGATATTTTTGGAACAAATTAATGTATTTTTAAACATTTTGTATTCTATATTTGACGAATCTCTCGCCTGGCGCTTTTGGTGAAATAAAAGAATAAATAAATAATCCCAAGCCGGATTGATCACGTGTTTGGTATCAAATTGTTGTTAAAATAAAACATTTTCGCGTAGTCAACCTCGGAATAAAGGATGACCGTAATATTTCATTGTGTATTTCGACTGACTACACATTCTACTTTTGTTTATTTTGCACAATTTGCTTGCTAATACTTGGTTACAACGTTGGCTGGTTGGTAGTCATGTTTTTTTTATTTTTATTCTTCTGATCATATTAGAGCTGGCCGGTTTAGCGAACGCGTTTAAATTAAATTTTATAATCTATGGTTTAGACTTTTAGAGACTGGCAACCTAAGCTTTTACGACCTAATGCGTCGTGTTTTACTTTTTATGAGGCATAATAATTTAATGTTTAATAAAGAAAAATGAAGAACAGGTTTGATGACTGTATTAACGTCAAAAGAAGATATAGGGGCTTGAAAATATAGCAATAAAATCAAAAATCTCGGAAATATAGCGGGCAAGAAACTAGGTGTGATAATTAGAATATATCTATAATATAGGATGCTGAGATAGGGGCCTTTTGGCCTCGTACAGGACCAATTTAGTTTAACGTGTTATATTATTATCTTCTTTATTCATTTTCTACACATTTTAAATAGGTACTTATTTCTTTAAAAAAAACCTTATAAAAACATTTAAAAATATAAAAAATTGTGGTCCGCCTGTGTCGGGAGCAGGGTCCAAGATACCGGTGGTTAGGGCTCCAGAGACAGGAACCTCCTCACAGTGCGAGCCTTATCGAAGACTACTACTGAATTCTGAATCAAGCCCTTGATACAACCGCCTAAGGAGAGCCCCGAAAGATGGTATATTCATATTTTTTTTTTCTCTTTTTGTTTTATTGTTTTGTCCTGCGCGAGTCTAATAAATACTTTAGCTTGCTTTCTTTTTTCTAAAAGAAACCCGTAGCGTATTCTCATATTTATAGATGTAGACTACTTTACGATACGTAAGCCGACCTACGTTAAAAGTCTCTGAAGGTTGCGGTGTTTAAATCTACTGCATGATTTATAAGCTTTAAATAAACATTGGAAGAAAATATCGTTCTTTGGCTCACGCCACAAAGATGCCATTTACAGCCGTATTTTGGAAGCTAGCCCTGCGAAACGTGAAACATATGTACTTACATACACATATGGAAGGACAATGGCTTGGAACGCTTTGGATGACCGCCAATGAATACATTATCGATATACAAACCTAACTTTCCATTGAAATATTCGCATTCAACGATATCTTTTTCTCCGTCTCTTTTTTCCGTCGGAAAGGAAAGTCTTCGGGGAAATCTTTTGCACAAATTGAGAATAATACAATCCATACTAGAATTGGATTGTAACGTTTTTTTTTTGTGATGGTACCAAATTAGCATATAAGTGGGTTCGTCTGGTGGCATGTGTTTGCGAAAGAAGGCTTATTCATAATAGATAGCACTTCCCCCGACTTCGTCCGCAAAAAATGTGTTAGCTCGGCTATATGCATGATATAATTAATATATAGTATTTTTTTAATTAGATTATTAGTTTGGGAGATTTCCCCTCAAACCTCTTTATAATATTAGTAAAGATTTCTACTGTCTGTCTTCCTAGATACAACTTTTGTTATAATATACAAGTAAAAATGACAAAAAAAAACAACAACGCATAACAAATATTTATAAATACAACAGTAGTACTGTTATAAATTATTATTTTGACTGCATAAGGAATTTTATTCTTTTATTTATTCAAAAAAAAAGAAAAAAATAAGTATTGTGGTCCAGGGTTGATTTAGTTTTTTTTTTCCTTTATTGGTCAACCAATAATTGTTTACACTGTAAATATTAAAGTAATTCTCCAATAATCTATGGTTAGCACTACAGGTTAGTACCGCATACATCATAAACATATTAAATATGCCACAAGCACTATAAAACTAACGCCTAATCAACTAAAACTAACAAAATTGATTTGATTTCCCATAAAATTAACCAAAAACCCGTAATTTACTGCAAATTATCAACAGACCGTGAACAGATTTCACATAATCTCTACCAGGCACAGAGCGGGCTAATCCAGTGAGCTAAGTGCGTTTAAAACAGGTAGGAGATAATTTAATAACCGGCCACGGTCAGTAGGGCAGGCGGAAGCAAGAACCAGTTACTGAATATCACTCGAATACTGGTTGGTTGCACGTTTATATTTATATGGGAAAACGAGATTTTAATACCAATGAACTGTCTCTCTGCAGTTAATGGGCTGTGACTCATCAACATTAACATTTTTTTATTTATTTTTGTCCGAAAAAGATGGAAATCGTGATATGAAAAATGTCTTGACTAATATAAAACATAATTTGTAGTTGATGACAGTAGTAACAAAAATACTGATTTATTCGAATGAATAATTATAATATATTTGGGACACATCGTCCAATATTTCATTCAGTCTGTCACAGTACGGAACTGAACTCACGTGTATCACTTAAAGGCTGCATTGTTTACTTCCTTTGACTAATAACTTTTGCTAAAAAATAATGTTCTGCTAATGTGTGGCTAATGTCGTCGCATGGAACCAACACAGGAAATTCACACGCGAATTTCTGCTATGTCTTTTGGTTACACTCTCGAGATGCTCCACTTATGCCTGTATACACTTACAATAAGATACAGCCACGTCGCTGTTTTAAATGGGTGAATATCACGGCAGCAAATTTTACGTGTCCACGTTGAGAATCGAGGTGTAAAATGATAGGACGTTTCTTATTTTTTTTTATAGTAAACTACGTTACTTGGTCCAATTAGGGCCACATATTTTTTTTTTGTAAGTGTATATAAATAATCAGGATAAATAAAATCGCCTGAAAATTCAAGTTTGGTGGCTTGTCCCAGTTCTATTTTTTGATATAATTGCATTCACCAAAGTAACAATTTGGGGTAAAATAGCAAATAAACGATTTTCTTAGTATATGCATAAGACACACTCTCTAAAAACAATTAAACCATATTAGATAATCTAATTTAAAAGCACAGGACACTCGATCAAAGTTTGTCCAAGCAAAAATCAAAAGGACATGTCCGGAAATGGTTTTTTATTATTTAATAATTCTAACCAGGATAGGTTAAATATATTTGAAAAGACATCTCAAAACCTAGTGCTTCTAACTATATCATACATTTTTAAAGCCCTCCAATTTTTTGAAAAATCGTTTTTTATTTTAGTGAGAATTTACTTGTAAAACGAACAAACCTTTCTAATTTTCTAGGTTAATAAAGTGAACACACCCAAAAAAAAACTTAACTTGTCAAAATTGACACATGGGAACTGTCATTACTGTCAGTGTCAATCAATATTTGATTTAGTATGTCATCAATGTAAATAAAACAATAATACAATCGCTATTACATTATTTTTAGTCAAAAATGTGTAGCATTATCCATCAAGATCTGAGACCACACTGTATAATTATGGTGACTCCACTGAATGTTCACGTGTAAATTACAATATTTAACTAAGAAGCCGGTTAACAAGAAGTGCATGTTTCAGCATATTACACAAGAGCTTGTCATCAGCAGAAGATAATGAATAATAATGTTAGATCTACTGATTGAAACCATTGTTCAAATACCTAGGAGAAATTCTTTTATTTGACTGGAAATCGAGATCGGTGTGGATGAAAAGCCCTTCGAAAATTATGCTATTTAAAAATTGATTACTACCAAGCTATAATTGAACGTAAATGTACGGTTTTTTTATGAGTAAAACTCAAGTTTTTAAATAGTTTAGTGTGCGTGTATGTAATGTCTTTAGGTATGTGTGTACGGAGAGAAATAATACTCGGCGGAACTTGGATATAACTCGTGAACAGATTTACAAATATTACAATGGAGTAGTTACTTAAGTTATTAGTTTATTTATTTATTGATATTCTTCATTTTCAATGTCTTCTCTTATTAAAATATTGTCGAGAAACTGAGCAGGTGGAGATATATTAGTCTGTTGGATGCCGCGCCCATCCAAATTACCAGACAATTGTCATCACATGAGCACAGCTTCCAACAGTCCTTTTCCCAATGCAAAGCAGAAGAATCCGTTGTGAAAAGGCCAAGTCAGTAAATCGGAAAAATCAGCAAAGCACAAAGATAACAATAACGCACGAGAGAACGAACGATGTTTTGACGATCTGCGTCTGACAGATCAGACGAATCACGCATTGAGCCGATAGGGGTGCGATCTAAAATCAATTAATCGTAGAATCGATTTTTCGGGCCAAAAAAAACAATTAATCCTAGAAACTAGAGAACTTTATGTTATACTTTGCTTTTTTTTGCTTTTCTTTTATACCTGATATTTTGATATGATAATAAAATAATTGCATTATTAATTGTATTAGTACTATATTATCGAACTTCTGAATCACATGAATTTCAATTTGAGTTAACTTGAAGCGTGTCTTAACCTAAGTTGGCACATCTCTAACGCCAGTGTCAGATGAATAATCATCTGTCAAAAATGACATTGTCATAGAGTGGCGGAGCTTTTTAAGGGTTGCCAACAACTAATAAAATAGTAATAACATCAATTATTATTTTATGATTTTTCGCTTAAATGGAGGGGTTTAAAAATATTATTTCAGTAGTTCTAAGTTCCTTATTTTTGTCGTATTAATTTGAGTGGACTTTGATGCTGGTTAGATTTTTCTCGGAATAAAAAACCAACCTCCATACAAAAAGCGGACATCTCCTTTGTTGGCACTTTTTCAATTTACTATAACACGAAGCTTCGGGCGTGTGTGATCAATAGTGTTTTATTATTTCGCAACTCTAAGTCTTGGGCCAGCACTTGCTCGTAACAGGTATGTGATTAGTGCTGTGATCACCCGCCAAAAAGGTAAGTACTCACCTTGAGTGGCACGGGGGACAAGAATTGTTCAATTTTTGGTGGATCGATTTGCTGTCGATTTTAAAGTGTTTTAATAGTAAGCTACACGTTATAGCTAGTGATTAGGGTTTCGTATAAATCAGTAACATCAATTTAATTGGAACTTAAAACCCCTATTTTTAAAGATTTTTTTTATGCCTGGTCCCAATTTCGGTGGCTCAAGTTTGGTGGCTTTGGTGGCGTTTTCCCGCCACCAAAATTGAAAACGAGCCACCAGATTTTAAGTATGTACTGTATATGTATGGTGGGTGGTGATTTGTACCTATATAGCCAGTTTTGACGTTGCAGGCCAGTTTGATTAGCAAACAAATAAATGTTATGTACTTGGCAGTAAGTAAGACCAATTATTATAAGGGTGGCATACAAATGATCAAGTTTCTTATTTATATATTTTATTTTGTTGCTTTTAAGAATTCCAAAACAGACCAGCGAAGAGAGGCTGGTTAAAAAGAGAATGGCAGAAAGAAGAAGAAAACCAAAAATAAAGAACTATTCCAAACAGCTGAAACACTTCGAAAAAAGAGTTATGAGGAAAAAAGAAAACGAGTGTTTTCTTGTTTTTAAGTTTGTTTTAGTAAAGATGAGAGAAGATTTATATTTGAAAACTACAAATTCCTTTCTTAGATTGAAAGACTGATTGTAGAAACCATTGATCTAGTCTGATGATTAACATCCAAATATTGAGTTAAGGTTTTTTAACTGAAAAGGCTTTAGTTTAACTGAAATCTGCAGAGCGTAGTCACTAGAGGGTTGGTGAAATGGTAATGATCTGTTTGCTGGTTCACTGTATCTCTCCTTGGATATAATATTTTTTATTTTGTTTGGAACAACAAAAAATTACATAATAAAGCATTGAGTCCAAGCATAGCCCTTTCCATAGCTCGCTGAGCGACCTCGAATTTATGGACCAGCCGTACCGAGAGTGTCCACGTTTCAGCCCTGTAAGTCATAACAGGCAGGACGTACTGGTTGAAGACCTTAGTCTTTAGGCTCTGTGAAATACGCGACGAGAAGACCCGACGAAGTTTCCCAAAAGTTGCCCAGCCCAGCTGAATTCTTCTGTCAGTCTCCCTCTTAAAGTTGTTTGCTTACCAAACTGCAGAGTTTGCCCTAGATAAACATATTTTCGAACAACCTCCAGAGGACCGCCATTGACAGCAATAAATAGGTCCTGGTTCCGGGTGACGTGTTCGTTGAACATAACCTGGGTTTTGTCCAAGTTCACCCTGAGATCAATGCGTATTGATGAATCAACTAGGCCATCCAGCATCTGCTGCAAAGTCGTGCATCGCTTCAGCCAATATGACGATTTCATTTCAAGTGTGAGATGTGACTCGCCGTTGATGTTCATGCCAGGTGCGTTGGTGACCCCTCACCAACGCACCTGGCATGAACATCAACGGCGAGTCTCTGCGGGACTGTTCGAAAGAGATACCGCGGCCCTGGAACACAAAGGGCTAACTAAGAAGGAACATGGACACAAGTCTGACACTCCCTTCCACTCCACCCAGAGAACCATTTCGGCTAAATTACGTCCCCTTGGCTCTCCCCATGACGCAATGGGATATGCTCTGTTTGTCGGATGGTTATTGTGGTGTTTTCATAAAGAGTTCTCAGCACTTGGATGTATCGCCAGTCGACTTGGCATCGCTGCAGAGACTCCAGAACTGACCAGGTCTCCTCAGAGTCTCTTAGTTCGCGAATGTAAGACACAGCGGCCGATTATACTCTTCGAACTTCTGTATGATCTGCTGCACTGTGTAGATGTGGTCTATGGTGCTGAATCCTCCTCAAAACCGGGCCTGCTCCGGTGGCTGGAAGTCGTCGAGTCTTCGCGCTAGACGATTCGTGATGACTTTTGAAAACAGCTAATACACGTGGCTAAGGAGCAAAATGGGTCAGTAATTCTTGAATAGGGTCTTGTACCCCTTTTTAAAGAAAAGAACGACCACGCTCCTTCACCACGCTTCTGGAGTTCTCCCAGAGAACAGGACCGAGTTGAAAAGCTTCCGTAGCTCTCTTAATACAGGACTTTCTCCCGCTTTTAGGAGCTCAGTCGTTATCCTATCCTCACCAGGCGCTTTTCCATTTTTAAGCTGTCTAAGTGACGCCCCGATTTTGTTTTGGCTGAATTCTGGTAGGTCTTCTGTGAAATGGCGGGTTAAGGTGACTCTGGAATCCTTATTTTCAGAATCAGGTCGAGATGCATGCGATGCGTACAACTGGCCGTAGAAGTTTTCGACTTCCGACAGAATCTCCGGCTTCGAAACGACCTTACCTCCACTAGATTTGGTCTTTATTACCACTTTGTCTTTTATTATTAGCCGCTGAAGTTATTGATGAGAATGAGAATTGGTGACATTGAGCTTTATTAGTGAGATTGAGGTTTGTGAGGGAGAAATTAAATTTTGGTGCCACTGATTTTCAATTTTGGTGGGCACTTTCGATTTTGGTGGGCGATTTTCAATTTTGGTGGCCACACTAGACTTTGAACTAAAATATCTCAAAAAGTTATCAAGATTTTCTCAGCCCTCTTGAAGATCCTTCCAGCTTGGAGTTTCTATTCTTATACCAGCCTCTTATTTTTCACGAATAATGAAGGAAAAATTTCGCCACCAAAATTGAATAAAAATGCATGTTGTTGATATTCACCCAAATACGAAAGTGGAAAAAAAACTGACAAAATCTATGGAACAGCATTTTTTTTTACATTTTGCGTAAGTCACAGTTGGAGTATCTTATACCCTGTAATTAGACATCCATTTACATGATGCTTAATGTTAGTGAAAACTAACATAAGCTCAGTTGCCGCACTAGCTTATCATAAAACAATATCTCAATTGTTTTACCCACAACACTTGTCAATAAATGCTTTCGATTCACTTCACTCATTGTTTGCGGCCGGCGGGGGCGTGACATTTTTATTGAAACTTCATTTCAGTGTACATAAAGAGTTTATTTACTTTCTATTATGTGGTATACATACACAACTCAGTTTGTGTTTTAGTAAGCGTGGATGTGAGTGGGTATTATTTTAATTTGAGATAGTTTTGTGCAAAGTAAGTACCGTAAAACGGGATGAATAAAGACGCAGTTTGGATGAATAGAGACAACACTTTGAATGGGATTTTAACCTGGAATTAATTTTATGTTACCAACAAGTACTCCATTTTATTTACTTAATTATATTTTATTATTACATAGAGGAGCTCGTCGGCTAAATAATAACAGCCGCTTGGGTCGATCTTTAGGTTAAGCTGCGCTTGCCTAGGTTAGTCTGTGCATGGGTGATGGCCCGTTACATACCGAGTTTCCTCAGTGCCTCGGAAAGCACGTTAAGCCGTTGGTCCCGGGTGTCATCTGTAGATCTTTGACAGTCGTTAGGTAGTCAGTGGCCCAAAAAGTCTGACAACCAGTCTTTCCAAGGGGTATCGTATTACCCAGTACTAACTGGGTTGTGGAGGTCAAATAGGCAGTCGCTCCGTGTAAAACACTGGTATTCAGCTGCATCAGGTTAGACTGGAAGCCGACCCCAACATAGTTGGGAAAAGGCTATGCAGATGATGAGGCTATTACATATCTTTAAGAGTTAAAGTGCCTTGCTTTCCCATACGATGGTAATTATCGTGTTTAAAAGTCAGTAAAAAAACACAGTCCCAATCTAAAAAGGTTGAGACCAAACAGAATCATCTCAATTGTCGCGACCTTTTTTACATAACCTCCTAAACAAACAAGCCTTTTTTTAATAAAACCTTTCACTTTTTTCTGGGACTTTTTCACTTACAGGATTGTTTTTTCGACACTTAAAGCCATGGTTTTTAAAAGGAAAACTGGCCTTCAGAATAAAATCCTCACGTAGCAAGAAGGTAAATATATACTCTAAGTCTATACTAATATTATAAATATGTTTGTAGGGGGCATTAGCGAAGAGTAAATTTTTGTAAGAGGTAAGCCGGAGTACATATCTTTAATTTGATTATATTATTTGTCAATAGAATACTGACTGTGTCATTTTTCAAAGGGAAGCCAGAAGGAATCGAGTTGTATGGAATCTTCGCCACTGGTAGGAGATAATCTCCGGAACTAATAATCTAATTCTAAAAATTCTTTCACTGGCAGAAAACTACATTATTCGTGGGTGCTATAGGCTATAAATTATATTTATATCATACATATTAGCCGAGCTATCGCAAGTTTTGCGGATGAAGTCGCGGGAGCAGTGCGAGATTAGAAATACAAATACCGCAAAACAAAAAAGAAGCAGAAAATATTCCGTTTTCTCTTTAATGTCGAGCTATGAAGTTTCCTTTATTTAATTACGGGTCTGAAGCTAAAATAAACTTTATACTGCATTTTCAAAGTTAATTAATTGTCTACATACTTAAAAAAACCTTATTTGGATCGTTGCTCTATTAGGCGTCGTAAGGACACTGTCATATTGCTAAGCTTTCATTTGCAGGTCGGGCATTGTGTTTTTGGTTTTTCCTACTGGAATATCTCAGTAGAAGCGGGGTTACTGGATAAGTGCCCGGTTGATGGCAATACGTCCCATTGAAAAGCGAGACCTTATAAGTGAGACTTAAACATAACATCATAACATCGCGCCTGTAATCCGTGTACTATTACACCCACATTTCGCTAGTTAGGTTAACATTACTAAAAAACACTGGCGAAATATGGGGAATTTTACTTACGAGTACATCTCTACTGAAATTCATCGAGTCGAGTGGATCTCTTTTTGAAAATGACATAGACAAACCTAAGGAAAGATTCAAAAGCCAGGCACGCCAAAACTTGATATGCTAACTAAACCTATACTTGCAGTAAATCTATCAAAATCATCAAGAAAAAAAACAATAAAACCCGGTACACACACAGGTAACACATAACACATAGTTATATTCCAACTAACCCACATTATTCTAAACAAGCTTAAATACGTGAAGGCAGTGGGGCGCAAATCTGACCCGTTTACACTCTGCTGACGACGTAACAATACCGCTACTGGTTTGATTAGCGAGTGTGCCTGCATCTTAATGAGTATGTGGATTTATTGTTTACGTGTTTTTAGAATATAAATTGGAGTATATTACTTTTTTTTAATAACGTTGCCCCGCTCTAGGAATTTCTACTGTATCGTGTGTGCGTTTCATCATCATGATCATCATTTCAGCCGAAAGCTGGACATAGGCCTCCCTCAAGTGTTGCTGCATTGACCGGTCCCGTGCGTCTCGCATCCAGCGGATGTCCGCAACCTTCACTAATAGGTGCGTTTACACTCACATACACAAACGGCCAGACCCGGAACAACTATCTGTTGGTCATACAAATATTTGTTCCGTGCGGGGATCGCAGCGCAGCACCAAATATGGCCGGCTGTGTGGCCAGCATTATTGTATGATGCTGGTCAATGGGGATGGCAACTGTGAAACTAATGGCGCTAGCATAGCTGGTTCCAAGCATCGTCATTGGTTGAGAATCTGCTAATGTCATTTTATATTTCAAAATAGCTTGTCCTCATTGGTCAGATTAAGACCTAGCTATAGTGGCGCCATCTACAATTGCTTTTAACGGTCTTCCCCTTTAGGTGAAAGAAGGTGACTGCTGTGATGACGAGTAATACGACGAGTGACGAGTGTTTCTCGTATTTTGGACTATTTGTATGTATTATAATATATATTAGTTTATTTCATTTTATTTGTATATATGTGTATTAGTATGTACCTATTTATGTTAACAAAATGGTATTTTTCTTATAAATGTTTTGTACTCTATCACTATGCTGTCCTATTTGACCCTAAGGTTGACTGGTAGAGAATACCTTGTGGCATTAAGTCCGCCAATGTACCACTTTTGTACATTAAATAAATAATAAAAAAGTATGGAAGAGAAAGACATGCTGCACCAACGCCTATAAACCTCACACAGCCTTAGTCAGTTATTATCCTGTTGCCATGATAACTTTCTCAGAACACCACAACACATGACAGCTAAATTACTTATCTCAAATGCAAATAGGATTCTGTGAATCGGGACTAACTTATGCTGCCTGGCCATTTTAGAGGGGCCGAGAAGTGAAGACTTCCACGAAACACATGTGACGTGGATTCTGCCAGAATTCTATTAAACTGCATTTCTAAAATCCATAACAATTCGACTGTTTTACTCAAAGGGTTAGGCAGAGGTGTACCTAATAGAACACCATCAGTTATCTGTGAGTCCCATATAATAAGAGGCGAGCCTATTGCCATCAACCGGGCACAAATCCAGTTTCCGTGGCATGGAATCACATAGCTGAAATAGCTCAAGCTGTGAAAAAGAAGCGGTATTATTGGTTAGTTTCACACACATCCCGCGCTACGCATCCGCTCTCATCTCTGGTGGAAACGCAGCCTTAGCGTAGGTGCCTCTTCCACCCTGTAGGTATAGTGCAAACTATGCATATAATGTATAATATACTTATTAATGTACAGGTGAACACACAATAGAATTCTTTTTTTTTTCCTATTTAAAATGCTCTCGGAATTAGATCCGTGATTACTTGGTAAGTAATATGTAACTGCTAGTCACAGATCTAAATTAAGTAAAAATGTTTTATTAGTCTACATAACTATTTCCGCATACAATCGTAATTGTTTTACTAAGTTTATGTTACTTCTAGATACGGTATAACTTCGCGGAAGTAGATAATTTTTCACAACACGCATATAATAAGTACCTAGATTACCTATATTATATTGTAGGCTACTTTCTTTTTTAACATTCTCCATCATGTAAATAGAAGTGAGAACCATAATTACAATGATAGATAAAAAGATAAAACAAAAAAAATAGATTTAAACTGGTCGCACAGCTCGTTTAGTAAGATTGTTTGTTTCCACTGTTGAAAGCAAACTTTTCTTATTTCGACACCTAATTTTATTATAGAGAATATATTAAATAGTTATACCTTTATCCGTCCCTACTGAGGGACATGAGGACCCGGGTTCGATTACCAGGTCGGACAAAGTGTTAATTGGTTTTTCCATCAGGAAATTCTCAGTAGCAGTCAAGAAGTCTGGATTTGTTCCCGGTTGATGGCAATAGGCTTGCCCCCTGTTGCATGGGACTTAAACATAACTGGCGAACTGTGGGTGTACTAATATCTACGCTTCTGCTTCACCCTTTGAGGATAATGGCAGGGGTGATGTTTACGTTATTTCCATCCTATCTAAAAAATAATGTCTATACTCATTTTGTTTTGCAAAGGAGTTAACGAGCGTAACTTTACCTATTATATTTGTAAAATAAAAAGGTTAACGAAGTGTAACTCAATTTATGAGTCCTTCTTTATGTAACGATTATGTAACCTTCTTGAAGGTTAAAGTGACATTTTATCAGTGATAACGATGAACGTTGGAAAAATAAAAATAAATTAAACTTTTGTTATATAAAGAAGCTTTTATTCTTATGAAAATTAGGTTTATCTATCAAACTTGAATGCGTATACAAAGTTTCGTGTCCGTGCTATTAACTGTTAAGGAGTTCTCCGAGAGGAGACGATCCTAGCTGCCGGATCAAGTCATAAATATGTATTGTCACCAGAAACAAAGGCGTGTGCAAAATTTCAGCTCAATCAGTTGGGGGGAACTGGTTTGAAATTCAGTTGCAAGATTTGACCAATATGTACTTACAAACTTACTAACAAGGCAAGTTAAATAAGAGCTTTTAAAAAAGGAATATATTGACATAAACTACCGAAAACTTCTGTCAGTACTGTTGAAAGATGTTGAAGAAATACGAAACGCGAAAAAAATAAAAAAGATCTTGAGTTTTTGACACTTTTGACAGTTGAAATGTCAAACCGCACTTCATTTTCCCCCCATAATGATTCCAGACATACTTACCTAGTAAGGTATTTAGCAACGTAAAGTTAACAGCCGAAATACTCGTGTTAAATTAGGGTACTCTTATATGTACGTTTTTTTTCCGGAGAGAATAAATTCCGGATATTAGAAGAAAATTCAGGACTTTTTTCTTTTACATTGTGCAGTATAAATGACTTTATTAATTTTGTTTTATTAAAAATACTTTCATTTTAGTATTAGCTATTTGTTAATTTCTCTTAGTTGCAAAATTCCGGACCTTTTAGAATTCTCCCACATTCCGGACAAGGAGCTAAAATTCTGGACATGTCAGGAAAATTCCGGACGTATGGCAACATTGGCAACCCTATGTTAAATGGACCAACAAGTTCCGAATAATTCGGGAACTAGCACTTCGCTCCGAATTCACCCGGGACCCATTTAACGCGTTCCATGATTCGCGAACATGCGTTTCTGATTACACAACCGTACGAGTTACAGAGTAACAACAGTTTTCAGCGGCATGCGTAGGGTTTTCAACAAACTGTCGTAAAAGTTTGTATGTTTTGAAAAATTAGGCTTGGGAATCCCAGTGGCTGGGCGAGTTTTTGTTTCTGTTCATTATTTTACCTGGAGTTGGCACAAGGGTATACAGTAAATAATTAGGAGAGAAAATATGTGAGTAAAAAGCTCCGCACTGTCGTTATTTATAAGTTGAATTTAGTATAAAAGTCTGTCTCAATAAACTGATGCGAATGTCGTAAATTTTTATTCAGTGCCGTTCGTATGTTCTGCGACAATGCGTTCCAGTTGCAATAAAATTGAATTCACATTTTATTGATTTCCTCTACGAGTATTTTATTAAAAACCTAGGTAGAAATGTCAGGATGACGTTCCTTAGTCTATCTCTTGTTATTAAATAAATTTATCATAGGTACCTACAATATTAAGTCAAGTGCGCCTACTTATGATAAAGTATAAGTATCTACATAGACATCCGAGATATAGTTTTTGTACTGTCAAACTTAAATTCCTACAAACAAGAAACTCGTTAGCAATACTTGAACTTTGAGGCCTGGTTTTGCCTCAAAAATTCTTAAAAGACGGATAAATGCAAACATTTTTCCCAACTTAACTACTTTTTTCCAGTCCAGAAATTGGAATACCCTGCGAATGTCATTCTACCATTGAGAGTTAGGTATATATACATAAAGTATTTCGTTTCGTAATTCCGAGAAAAGACTCGTAGGAAAGTTAATTACTTTATTTCGGAATTATTACTTTTGGGAATGACACGTACACACTGCTGTCGTATCTAAAGTTGTTACACAAGACGAAGGTGGTATTTTAAGAGAAAAGGTTCTGACAAAACAGATTATGAGCTGAAGAACATTTTCTCAAGTTGTGAGGAGAATTCTTGTAAAAATATTTCCGCCGTTTTTCTTGGAACAGAATTTTATGTCAAATATTCTGAATATTTCTAATACTGTCGGATATTGGGGATTTTGTCAACAATAACATCCAAAGATTAGGTAGGTATAAGCCGGTTTGTGTTTAGACGAAGTATCCTAGTCAATTTCCGTTGCCAAACATTTACTTCAATCAAAGAAAAGGTGGAAATTCTTATGATATTTTCAAGATCTAACTACTTATGTCGATTGGTCTGATCATTCTCCTTCTGTTATCACTTTCTATAAACGGTGTAACAAGACCCTTAACGAAGCTGAAAGGCACTTGTTCTCCCCGTCATTGCGATAATTTTTTTGTTTTAGACCATACCTTCTAGTTGCGGAGATATTGGGGGGACTTTTTCACAAGTTTTTTTTTAAATACATGTTTTTGATATAAGATTTTTACTTTAAACATCTCCACGACCCCCGTACTATCCAATCCGTCTATCAGCACAATGTTTTGAGTGCGGTAGATTACGTCCTACCGTAAAACGTGATTTTTCACCCAAAAAAAAGTTTCCCAGCAATAATTTTTGCGTTAAGTTTGATGTTCATGATGCTTGGTTGACGGCTTCGTGAAGGGTCTTGTTACACCCTGTATTTAATACTAGCGTTTACTCGCGGCTTCGCTCCCGTTATGTATGGAAATTGACCCACGGGAACATTTTAAATGACGCTTTTGACGCTCGGGGACAATGTAGCTTCCCGTTAGTGAAAGAATTTTCAGAATCGTTGTGTACCCACATTTCGCCAGTTATGTTTAAGAGGAAATGCAGACGGAGAAACTTTTGTAAATGAGATATTTGAAGAAACTATCGCTGTCGCTCTGCGAGCCCGATTTCGACATTGGTGCGATAAGGACAACTGCAGATCCGACTGAATAGCCTAAGTAAAAAGTCATAATTGGAGATTTGGCTCTCGACTATTTGCTCCTCCAATATTCAACCAATTTAAAAGGTATTTCATAAACTGAAAAAGGAGGATATATACTGTGTCTCTATGTTTTTTTTTTCGTTAATAGTTTTCAATTTTGTACTCTAGGCCACTGTTGACAGAACTCTAAATAAGTAATTTTGAGCATTTTGTAATGGTTCTAGTGCTTATAAAGATTATGTATCAGCAAAAAGAAAAACATAGGGACATAGGAGAGGTCGATATTTATTTTACTGTAAAAAATCATTGCTTTAAAGTAATAACCCAGAAAGAAAACAGGCGAGAGCGTTTGTATGGAGAAAAGACCAACCGCATTTCCTCTTAAGTCCCTTACTCAGTCTTAGAGAATTTATAGCCTGGGCCATCGTTAATTTCAACCATTCAGTTACTAAACCGGTTTTAGTGACGACCTAGGATCCCGTTTAGTGATTCTCCTAATGCGGAAGGGCCGCGAATAGTCCCTCTCTCTACATTTAGAACATTCGTTACTAATTAATGGTATTCATTAAAAGTTATTTTATGTGTACATTTCGTATTCCGTCTCGTCTAATGAGATTTCCATTTCAAAGTGGTTTTAAAGTCGAGTCTATTTCAGATCCAGCTTCCGTTTATTTTCACAAAAATGGAATATTTTTTTTTACTTTTACAGAATTTCTTTGGTAACGGATATTTAAAATTTAATTTAGCAATGTTCAAATCATGATAAACTTATTTGAGTTAAATGTCTTAGTTTTTCAAAAAATCTGAATCATATTTTTATTTTTTTCACGGTTGACCACTGAAAACCAGCGCTGTGCTGTGGGTCCCCCATAGCACAGCATCGTGCTGAGTGGTAACCTGCTTGTCGCAGTCACGACGTGCAAGCTGTTAACTATTTTTTTTCTTTGTTTCTATCCTGTTGTATTAATTTATAATATTTGCTGTGCTTATGATTTTGTTTGTATGCACGTCATGTCATTGTCCCTGCGACAAATAAGTATTTTTTCTTTCTTTTTTTTACATATACAATATTCACAAACAATGCCCATGAAAGACAGCCAATCCATATACGTTTGCGATACAAAGATACAAAGCCGTTTGCAGTCCGCTTAATGTAGTGTAAAGCGATACACAGACTAACTATTGTGAGTACACCAACACACGAGTCTATATAGTCTGTGGCAATTAATAATCTTCTAGCAACTATTGTCTATTCCCCCACGCTGCATTATGTTGCTTCCAAGGTAATGTAACGCTTTTCTGTCTATAGAAACATACGTTAGTAAGCATTAAATTAAACGTAGAAATCAAAAACCCTACTCAATTTAACGGAATAGTACTCTCAAAACGGGAATAAATGATATGCTAAGTAATTTGCGACTGAGTATGATTGCTCGGAAATGTTTTCGTATTTTCATTTTGAAATTCTCTGTAGGCTTTTACTGATTGAAAAGCCCGTAGGTAGCATTTAAGTAGAAATTGAAATTTATCTTATAAATCGTATGATATTTTGAACTGAATATTACATTCGATTAAATATCACTACCCATTTCTACATGAGCGAACAGTTTCATGGCTATTTGAGCATATGCTGGAAATAGATTCCCATCTGGGGTTTGAGTTTAAGCCTCATTGAGTCCTTTCATTTCCATCTTTTTGGAAATATCGTCCCCTATCCCTTCTTACAGTTCGACAGTCCGCATTTCAAAGTTACTGCGTAAGGTCTCTTCCTGCCGCAGTAACTTTGAAATGGGGACTGTTGTTTGTATTAACTTCACAAACTCTGTTAGAAAATAAATTGATTATAACAAGCAATAACAAAAACATGATCGGATGCTTTTTTATTCGTTCTACTTTAAAATTAAGCGACAAAGTAGGAGCAAGTAAGTTTCCACAAGTAACGGTACCCGATGGGGTGACTTACAATGAGCAGTCACGCGATGAAGTCTCCGAAGTACACGTTATATTAAGTGTGCGAGAAAATGCAGCACAAAGAGAGAAAAAGGGAAAAACTCCGTAGTCAAAGGTGGCTTCCCAACACGGAAGATAATTGCGGAGATTAAAGCTGTGCGGTGACACAGTTACACGCCAGACTTATGTTGGAAACATGTGAAAGTAAATCCAAAGGAAGGTGTGTCGTGTGTATAAAACTAACTACATTTATATGAAAAGGGATAAAACTAGTTTTGCCGAGCTCAAAGTGAAATTCAGCGATAACTATGAAAGAAGAGCCAATGATGATGATGATGATGATGATGCCATCTAGGAGGTTTCGGACACAGCGACTGCATTAGATGGCTTTCTAGGGAGGTTGTCGAAAGGTTTGATGTAAGAAGAGCCAAAGACAGGTACCGAAATGATTCTGTCAATTTGATTGATTTCCGTTGACAGTCGTTGTAGGAGTACAAAGCGCTTTGAAATCAATGGCAAATTCCTACAGATTCAAAATATCAAGACAAAGAACCAACCTAAAGTAATGAGATTGCCGTAAAATTTCAATTACGGATATAAAGTTCAACAAAGTAACTATTTAACTATAAAGCTCGCCAGCAAACTTGTAATAAAGTGTGATACGTGCGAAAGTGCTACATTTAAAGGTCATGGCCAGACATCCATCCATCCATACACAATCATACAGGAACTTGGCCAATTTACTGTGACAACAGAGACTCAGACAAATAACATTCTGTCAGGTGACCTGCGAACGCCATTAGGTCACCAATTTCTTAGGCAAAAATACCTTTTATTTTTTCAAAGATACGATTGTTTTTTCTATGTTCTTTATTGTGGCCATGAAAACTAATGTATCTACTTCAGCGATTTCGTGTTGGTAAAACTTGGCATTTTAGGGTTACGCACATTTTCATAACAATGGGTGAACATTAACTTTGAACTTTGTTTAACGCCTTCGCCTGCACGAACACACATTTCGAAGTCAGTTATCCTTACTAATATTATAAATGCGAAAGTAAGTTTGTTTGTTATCTTTTCACGCCTAAACCACTGAACCAATCACCCTGAAACGCTTTCAGTTGTACAGAAACGGATATACCTTTCATCCCGAAAAAAAGTAATGTTACCGAGGAAGACAACAATAACGTTTTTATGATAATAGATGGCGCCACGTGTGTTTCGAATCATGATTTAATTATATTATTATAACCCGAATTAAGGCGAGCGAAGCCGCGGGCAAAATCTAGTTCTCTATAAAAACACCTTATTTTATAGAGAATCGTGTTTCCTTTATTCTTAACACGTCTCTATCTAGTAAGAACGGATACAATAACAAATATCATTTCAATTCCCTCTCTGTAACTATCAAGTATGCGGAGGAGAAAAGTAGCATTTCATTCCGCGCGTTCGTTCATTCGGCTCCACTTTCATCGTATTAACCAATCGCTTTTTATTTTTTACATCCTTTTGTTAGAACTTCACGCTTTACCTTAACCATCGTAACAGCTTGAGAAATCTTCGTCAATCGCTGTAAATCACGGACATCAATCCATTGCAGCGTCAAAGCGGCTTGATGTTCCTGTGACACGCGAATTTCGACTTTTCACCTGTATCGACCGTCTTTAATGAATGTTATACTAACGGTCAAGTGTTAAGTAATTTTAAGTTTTTCACAGTTGATGTAAAAGCTTCGTGTTTTGTTGCAGTTGTATTTATGAGTTTTAGATTGAGTGTTGACCTTCAAATGTTGTTATTAAGTCACGCTACAGTATTGTTTGTGTTCTCGGTAACTTTCTTAGATAACATCAGTCTGTATTTGTCCTACTGCTGAGACTTGAACAGAGGATAAGAATCAACATTCATCATTCATCATTTTTTTTTTCATCATCGTTTCATTGATTTTTTTTTGTGAATTCAGCCCTATTTTTTTTTGTTTCGTCCTGTGTGAGTCTAATAAATACTTTTCTTTCTTTCTTTTCCACTATTGCCATTTTGTTCTATCTTTTCGTTCAATATTCTTTACAGCCAATCAATGGGATCTTTCGAGTCACTCTTTGTTTATTTTTGATAAATAGGTACACTGCTCCTTCAACTATGTATAATTTATATATGATTCTCATCGTCATCATCCTCTCCTTGCCTATGTCCTGTTATTTTCGGCCAGTGCACCACGTTTTTTCCTTCAATTCTTCCCCTGTCAGCCGTCTCGCTGTCATTTACTCCTTTTTCTTTCATAAAGGGTGTAAAAAGACCCTTAACGAAGCCGAAAGGCATTTGTTCTCCCCGTCATTGCGATCATTTTTTTGTTCTAGACCATACCTGGGAACCTTCTAGTTACGGAGATATTGGAGGTCAAAGTTCCAACTTTTTCACAAGTTTTTTTTAAATACAAATTTTTAAGGTTATAACTTTACTTTAAAGACCTCCATGACCATGGAATCAAAGCATCCATCAGCTACAAGTTTTGAGTGCGTTGAGTTTTACCGTAAAACGTGATTTTTTACCCCAAAAAAAAAAGTCGTTTCCCCAGCAATAATTTTGCGTAGGGTGACTTAGTTCGATGTACATAATGCTTGGTTGACGGCTTCGTGAATGGTCTGTTTACACCCTGTAATTCCTCACAGAATTCATAAATCACTTTACTAATGCCAATACCACCGAGTCTTTTCTTATGAGACTCTGACAGATTTCCTAAATGTGTTGTACAGATTGTACTCACACAGAATTGTATTATTTCTTCTCAGTAAGCTGACACACATTGCAGAATACAGAACATGTCAGAATTGTAATTCCGATATGGTATTGTACGAAATATTTCTGGTATTTCCATTTCCGATTGTAATAAAGTAGTGTAGCTTAACGTTGTGTGTGGAGTCGCTTGTAATAGTATGCGTCCATACAATGTTATCCATATACATGCAATCACGTCGTTTTCTTTTGGGGGAAACTTATACATATATATTACGTAAGGATCCTAGCACGTGATGTTTTTCTTCACCTTCATAGATCCAGCCTCAAGCAGGTTGCTAAAAGCCTTTTTTTCTAATAATGCAGATTTATTTCGAAGTTAACAACAACAACATTCATTCATTTTATCTTTTTTTTTTTCATAATTAAAAAAAAAAAATTTTTACTTTTTTTTTCACAATTTTTTTTTAAATATTTTTTTCTTTTTAAAAATTTAAATAAAGAAGAATTAAGTGTACATTTCCTTTAGTGTAATATAGTCTACATAAATTCCATAAATCTAAACCAAGTAAAATTGTTTATAATTTTACAATTAGCTCTCCCAAAGCGACGCCGAGGCATAATTGTTTAACTTCGACTTTGAAAGCAACTTCCAGTTATGGGTAATACTAAACTCAAACAATTTGTGTTCAATTCAATTATAATTAAGTACGTGAACATTCAGAACTGAACTTTGAAGTGTTGGTGATAAAGATTAAAACATCAAGTCGACTGAAACTTGGCGAGAATTTTCAATCAAAGCAGACATTTTATAAAATACTATCTGTTTCCGTGGCATTGGAATTCCAGGGGAACAATTCCATTTGTCCGATTAAAATAAGACCATCTCAGAGGCAGTTTTAAGCTCTGAGTCCTTTGAAATCTTTTCAGTACTTAATTGAAATTTGAAGAATAAGTTCGCGTGAAATTATTATAAAAAATATTACCTACTCCCCTTTTTGAATCGGATTTTGTTACCAATTCCAAGAGTTTAATTTTTTTTGCACAGAACCCTAATTCTTATTCTAAAATAAAAGTAGTAGTAGTTACTCCATAAAACATCAGCTATCTGCCAGTAAAAGTTCTTCGTCGGTCCAGCCGTTTCGGAGATTAGCCGGAACAAACAGACAGACAGACCGACAAACAGACAAAAACTAAAAAAATGTGTTTTTTCTTATAAGTACCGTTATACTTTCAAACGCATTCAGTAAAAAGCTATTATTTTGGAATTACAAACAGACTTAATTTTCTTTATATGTATACATAAACACAAGCTTCAACGTATACAAAACAGGTTTTACCAGATTATCAGAGTGGGATCTTAAAGGCCCCTTGTCGGCGTATAAAAAGAGATTAGCCCCAAGACAATGTCCCCAACAGAGGACATTACGGCCCTAAGGTTGTGCCCTCGTGACCAAGCGAGCTTTAGTCAGCGAATTCCTTAAAAGCTTACGAGCCTTTGTCCAGAGACGAGTCGTAATTCTTAAACCCTCGTAATTTTGGAGCTACGTTTAACTTGAACATAAACATCACGCCTGTAATCCTAGAAGGATAAGGCAGAGGTATACCTCATAGAACACCCACATTTCGCCAGTTTTGTTTAAGTCCTATGTAATAGGGTGTGAGACTATTGCCATCAACCGTGCACACATCCAGACTCCGTCGCTGCTACTGAGGAATTCCTGATGGAAAAACTCAGTAACACTTTGCCCGACCTGGGAATCGAACCTAGGGCCTTATGCTCAACAGTCGCGCTTGCGACCACTAGACCAACGAGGCAGTCACCATATGCACATTACGCAACTTGAACATAAGATACAAAACAAAATGATGTGCTAAGTACCTACTTACTTTGGACCGTTTGATTTTATCGTATACCAGAAGGTATAAAAAGCAAACTGGGATAAAAAGTATTGTTGTTCTCCTGGATTAAATCTATCTCATTACCAAACATCGCAATCCGTTTAGCGGTTTAGGTATGTGTAAAACGTAACAGTGATATTAGTATCAAAGTATGTGTGACCCGCGTTTAAGTGCCGCGTCAAAACTTTTTGGAGTGGGTCCTAATTTATTAGGCTAGGTATAAGTACCAAGGACGTATGATAAACGTGTTTTTGTTTGCTACCGAAGAACATGATTTATTTGACACCGAACAACCTTAGCAGTATTTCATTTGTGATTAAGAGGCGTTTTAAAAGGCGAAGAGAACAAACCGAGGGGAAACAACTGAGGAACAAATCTGCGAGCACTGTATCCGACAGGTTCATAGCATTTTTTAGACAACGCGGAATCGTCACCCTCAAGAATACAATCTTAGGACAATGGGTCATCTGTACCAATATTTCGAAGATAGTCGCAAGGACAATCCCGATTAGATCAATCTACAATCATTACTAGTGAGAGCTGTACTTAAGACAGTGACAGCCGATGGGCAGTCAAAATCTGAAGCCATAAAGTATCACAACACGTATTATCAGCTGAATACCAGTATTTTACATGGAGCGACTGCCTATCTGACCTCCATAACCCAGTTAGTGCTGGGTAATACGATACCCCTAATAATGAATTATAGCTCCAACCATAATGATGATTATTATACCAGCTTCATTACACAGCACGTTTTTTGGGTTGTGGTTATCGATGTTCTATCAACAGCCGTCCACAATAAACAGTCGTGTTTGAATTAATTAATAAGTTTAGAATAGAATTAATTACAAATGGAGTATTCATAATTATTATTCGCCCATTCGTAACAGCCATGAAATCTATACACAGATACTAAAAATGAAAGCCTATTTTTCGCGTTTGTCTGTGCGACCGCGTTGGTTACAGAAACTTCGTCTCCAGCGCGGTTTTCATAATCTTATAGACAGAAAATTTTGTATTTCATCATCATTCGCTTGCCCTTACCCCAATTCATTTGGGGTCGGCGCAGCGTGTCTTATTCTTCCATACTTCTCTTTTACTCGTCATCTCATCTGACACCTCTTTTCTTGCCATATCATCCTTCACACAGTTCATCCTTCGTTTCTTTGGTCTTCCTCTCCCGTTTTCCTCACGATGTTTTTGTATTTATTATTCCGTTTATTCATCTTTATTTATGGAAACAGGGTCCGAGCTACCGGTGGTTAAGGCTCCAGAGACAGGAAATTAAAGGGTGAAACAAGACCCTTAACGAAGCCGAAAGGCACTTGTTCTCCCCGTCATTGCGATAATTTTTTTGTTCTAGACCGTACCTGGAACCTTCTAGTTAAGGAGATATTGGGGGTTAAACTATTTCATAAGTTTTTTTAAATACATGTTTTAATGTAATATTTTACTTTAAATACCTCCACGATACTATTTAATCCATCTATCAGCACAATATGTTTTGAGTGCGCAACATTGAGTCCTACCGTAAAACGTGACTTTTTACCCCAAAAAAAACTCGTCTCCAAGCAATAATGTTTGCGTTAAGTTACTTAGTTTGATCTACATAATGCTTGGTGGACGGCTTCGTGAAAGGTCCATTTACACCCTGTATAGAAAAAATATCTTGATGTTTTATCAAGTCGTAAAAACTGCGTGAAACAGGGGTAGGTTATTTTAGTCTAAAATCTAGGTCTCTCTCAGAAATAGTAATCGATTTATAGACCTATCAATTAAGCTGGAACGTTTCAGAATATTAAATTAAAGGATTCGAGATAGTCAATCGAGTTGAAATCTTGCCAAGGGCGACTGTGACCTGCGATCGATACTACTGAGATGTATTTGATAGAAATTCCTAATCTAAAATTGCCTTTTTTTTCAAGAAATCCCTATGTGTTTAGTTAGTAAACCTCCGTCCGGTCTAGAAAAGAATCCTGAATAAAGTCATTTTGTGAACCCATCTAATGAATGTCTTTTTACAAATCCCAGGAATGTCGTATTCTATCAGGAGTCAAGACTCATTGTCTGTTGGTTCCCAAGATTGGTTCTGATTAGCTCTGATCTAGCGATGTGTTCTGATATTCTCCCTGATGAAGTTGTATATTTACGTTAGTTTGCCGATAATATATCAGTAGTAATATCTCTGTTTTCCCTTCATTAGAAGAAAAAATTAAAACAGTTCAATTGTAATAAGCAAGCCCCAGATAGTAGGAGGTAAGTCGAACTATTCATCATCTTCCTGCCCTTTTCCTATTTGACTTGTGGTCGGCGCACCACGATTTCGTCTTCCATTGTCAGTCGTCACGGCAACATTTACTTCTTACTCTTTCATATCAATCCTCACATGAACCATCCATCTTTTCTATTCATGGTGTAAAAATAGGACTACCTTTCTACCTACAGTAGCTCTTACCTCTACACTGGATCCCGGCAGAGTTCCTGAACATGCCTTATCTACTTTCAAGAAAAGAGATCTATATTTAAGACACCCTGTGTTAGGTACAGGCGTGATATTCTGACGCCATTCTACAAAATTCGTTCAAGATAATAATTGGCACGTACTCAAAAACTGCATTTATACATACTTAATGCAACTGCAAAGCTTTCTCTGCGTATTGCAATCGAGGCACAGTATCGAGGCTTTGGTATTATAAGTAGGTAGGTACAAGACTTTCCCCTCGACAATATATACGAATGACTCAATGTGGTTTGGGTGTATATATTTTGCATTTATTTTAGTTTTATTTGTATTTAAGATATTTTTTAATTTCAAATTCCCTCAGATAATAAAAGTTGTTAATCTTTAACCCTTTTTAAGGTAGAGGCAGTATATGTGCCACCAACAAAATTATTTTTTATACAGAAATATCACCACTTTAGTATGGACAGTGGCACAGATACTGTTATCATATTTTCCACCTATTTTCCGGCAGTTTAAAAAAAACAAAAAAAAATTGAAGTAGGTACTTGTTTAATATTTTTAGAAAAAAAAAATACTTAAAAATCATATAAAAATATCCTTATTAACATACATCAATTTCGTTTTCCTACCACTTCCGGTTTTCTCTGCCTTATAAAGGGTTAAATGATGAAATTTTTAATCTCCCTTAAAAGGGGCCCATATTAGGAGTCTTGTTTATTAGCTCTTTTTTAACAGAAGAAAATTACTTTCCAATCCTACAAATATTTATTTAACAGAAAGCTACCGAAAATACTTTATTATTACAGAAATATTGAACTTATATTTGCGAACTTTCCGTCCTTTGGTTGAATAAAGGTGAATTTTGTTTTAAGAATCTTTATTACCCATTCTGGATACAGTTAATTCCTTTGAGAACTAATTATTTATTAATACTCAAAGGTCCTTTCACTCAATTTAGTGGAATGTAATAAAAACTGATATTTGAACATAACTTTACGAGACGTTTATTACAACGATTATTACAACGTATAAAAATATATTAAAACCTTTAACTTTAATTTGTTTCATAGCCTGTCAAACTGACAGCTAGAATTTATAGAATTTGTAATAAACTTCAAAATTTTAATGCTCATCTGTAACATATTACATAATGAAAGCAGATAAAGAACCATATCTTTAAAAACTATCTCAAATAAAAAAAACTTTTTTTCACATAAGTACTTTTACCACAGTAGGAACAGAATAAGAAATACATATACACAGTTTATTATGCTGTAGTATTTAGTTACTTGGTGTGAATGTCCGTAGAATCTACTTTTTTCTTCTCTGTATTTTATAAGTGGTGACCTGTAATTGGCTTTCAAACTATTTTACTGTCCTTGATCTGTTTGTTTTAGCTGTAAGTCTCCCATGTTTTTTAAATAAATCAATATGTTTTTCAAAACTATACAAACAAAAAAAAACAATAAAAAGATCCTACATTTCATCATAGTTTTCCACGCCTTCAGAGGACAGGGTAAAGTGGCACGGTATGACACCTGCAAAGGCTTCACACTGGCGGGAAACAATCTTGTGTGTCCTCTGTCAGTCTGACAACTCAGGCGAGCTTTTGTACGTCAAGAGGTGCAGGTACTTCCAGGGAAGAAAAGAGTCCTACGTAAAAGTCATAGACCAAACTTGGAAGAAAAAAAAAAACAATTCTTCTTAATTTAGCAATTGGCTGACAATAAACGACGAGTTCAGTCGCGAAATGTTAAATTGAATTTGCCACTAAAATAGTGACCGTAAGTAAGTCTTTTTCGAATTGGAAGTTTTTTCTTTGTTTCTATCCTGTTGTATTTATAATATTTGTTGTGCTTATGATTTTGTTGACTTATTTTGTTTGTATGCACGTCATGTCTCTGCGACAAATAAATATTTTTTCTTTTCTTTCTTTACTTTTAATGTCGTTTATTAGTCCACTGCTAAATGAACAAGCATATTTAAATAAATAAAGAGAAGATTCTGTAAGATTAAATCTGCTGGAAGTACTTCGAGAAAATGTTTCACATATTTTAGTGTATATGCCACAGATTACCTATTTAAAAAATATTTTTAATACTTCTATCAAAAACAGTCGGATTAAATTCCAAATATTTCAATTGCGAAGTAAAATTAGTTGTAACCATGATTTTTTTCTCAGCTCATCAAATTTATTGTTTTGCTTACACCACAAGAGTAAGCATATTAATCATTGATAAAAACAATCATCGTATAGATTCTGGCAGGGCTTCAAAATGGCGGCCGTCTCACGCGACCAAATTGGGACGACAATGGGGCTAGTGATGCACGGCCCGATCCGATAATTTACAGTATCGATATTCCGATGTTTTGGATTGATACAAAAGTATCGGAATGAGTGGATATATTATTGTGCAAGATTGCTTTAAATTGCCATGATCAGTCAATTCAGCAGAATACACAAGTATTACAAAATAATTCCTGGAATTTTGCCAAGACCCTTAGGGCATGTTTCATCACCTACGATTAAGTTCCTGTTTACTTACTTGGCAGATAATTTCATACACATTCTATTCCAATCTTGAATTTACAAAAAATGGAACAGAATGGTACCGGTATGATTTATTTGGTAAGTGACTATTCGGACATTCGGACGTGAAAAAGGCCCTGAGAGGGATTAATGAGTACGATACGATGTGCATCCCAGAGCACGATACGATACAATTCGATATTTGGAGAATCAGATCGAAGCCATTCGATGCGATTCCTGAATCGTATTGCAAAGTTCAATCCAAAGTATCGATAAAAATGCAAGTATCGTGCATCCCTAAATGGGGCTCATCATTGTTATGCTGATCGGCTGTTTTAACTATGGTTTAATAAGTAACCACGCACGGAGATAAGTAGGTGCAGTTGCTTTTGTTTCGAATTAGTATCGTCTTGACTGTGTTTTATTTAAAACAAATCATGTTTTAGATATTGTTAAAGAGTCTATCTCGTAAATTGTAATGTTCCATGGCCTAAATCAAGGTTTAAGGTTTCAATTATTCTTAGGTACTTCGCCCGTGATTCATCACTCAGTCTTGCGATTCACGAGCCTTGTGTCCGATACGGTTTCCAATCAGCAAAAATTACGAACTTTCATACATAACATAACATCACGCCAGTAATCCCCGAAGGCTTAGGCATTGGTGTACCGAAAGTACAACCACATTTCGCCTGTCATGTTTAGGTCCCATGTAATAGGCGGCGAGCCTATTGAAAATTACCGGGCACTAATCCAGACTACGTGGCTGCTACGGAAAAATTCCTGATGAAAAAACCCAATAGCACTTTTCATACCCTATTAGTAACTATCCTATCAAATATCCTCCTTAGAGCTCATCTTCGTTATTTATGCATTGTCTGTGCGTGAGTTTAAGGTTTTTATTATGGAGGAGATCTTATAATGCTATAAAGGGTGTAAAAAGACCCTTAACGAAGCCGAAAGGCACTTCTTCTCCCCGTCATTGCGATCATTTTTTTGTTCTAGACCATACCTGGGAACCTTTTAGTTATGGAGATATTAGGGGTCAAAGTTCCAACTTTTTCACAAGTTTTTTTGTAAATACATGTTTCTAATGTAAGATTTTTACTTTAAACACCTCCATCACCCCCGTACTATTCAATCCATCCATCAGCACAATGTTCTGAGTGCGTAACATTGAGTTTTACCGTATCACGTGATTTTTCACCCCCAAAAAAAAAAATCGTTTCCCAGCAAAAATGTTTGCGTAAAGTTACTTAGTTTGATGTACAGAATACTTGGTTGACGGCTTCGTGAAGGGTCCGTTTACACCCTGTATTTACTTACCGGTTCTTGATTCCCAGAAATCTGTTACTTTTAGTGCTACGAATTGTTTCTTTTTAAATGAAGAAGAGATTCTATTTGCTGCACTCACTGTATCACCGTCAGTATCGTCTACTGCATAATTATTGAAACTTACAAATTATCAGAAACTGATACTAAAATACGCACACAATGGTATTCAATACACGTACTGGTTGTTATTATTATTCAATCCCGAAGTCGAAGCCAAATTCCGGCCGAATGTTTCCAATTAATATGATCGCAATACTTCAAATAAACATAATATTTGTATTCAGTAAATAACAGTTTAATGAACGATGTTTACATTGTTTGATTACAAACAATACGGTGTGCTCGAAATATTTGCTTGCTTTTTTTTCATTAACAAAAGAGGTCGCTTTACTTTTGTGAAAAAAGCGTGAAATAGGAAAATTGTGTTTAAAAATGTAAAATTAATTAACTGACGTTTGAATTGCAGTGTTTTAGTTGGAGCGGAAATGTTTGTTTATTAATTTTAATTGGTATTGTATTTTATAGAAACTCTGCTAAAGATAAATCGAATGGACTCGACGCTCATTGAGCATTACTTTCTAAACTGCATCTGCAGTTGAACCCATAAAGCCAATTTCGCATTTATATTTGCTAGCCAACATTAGGTATGACCCACTGCTGACCAAAGGCTTCCCCTTACTTCTTCGGAAACCTCTCTGTTTCGTATCAAAGAAAATACCGGAGACAACCCTCCATACATACGACACAATATATCTTACAGAAAAAGGTTCATGTTACATATCAGGGACGCTATTCCTGCCTTCCACAATGGGCATACCTCAGAGCCCTGACGAAGCACTTTTCACCCCATTCTGAACATACACTCATTTGTGAACAGCCCTTGTTCAGATTATTCGGATTGTACGATATTTTGTGTTGCGATTATCTCTTTGCACATAACAGATATTTAATATTGGAAATAAACGTAGCTGTCTCGAATAAATGGTTTGAAATGTTTCGAACTTTTGTTTGATTGACTTTCGGAATTATTCGAAAATGTATTCTGTCGAAAAGGATGGTAAAATATATACTATTGTTGAATACTTTATAATATGATTAACAAGTTAAGGGTGGGCTACAAAACCAAAAATGCTAATCATAATCTTTGTTTTTATACACATTTATAACTCATTTATACTCTCAACAATTTTTTATCAGAGTAGACAAAGAATGCCACTAACAAGGACGCCTTAAAACAGCAGAAGAAGAAAAAACAATCTTACAATTTCCAAGTCAAGAACTGTGAGCTAAAAAAAGGGAGCCATGTGAGCTCACGGCAGCATTGTTACACCCTTTCAACTTTTCACACAGATGAAAGAAAAACACAGATTCAGACGAAAAACAAAGTCAACAATGCCTTTGTTAGGGAACCCCAGCGTAACTTGACCCATGGCGAAAAATGGAACTATATTTAAATGTATAGAATTTGACAAACAGTTGACGTTTACCTTTGCAAGCAGCGTCACTACAACATTTCAAGTTATATTGGTAACGTGTCATATTTATCCGCCAGAGATACGGATCTCTATTTTAAAAATGTTTTGTTAGATGCTGGCATTCGCTCGCAAAAAATTGCTATTACAATAAAACAGGATATAAACAAGAGGGTACAGACGGACAGATAAAGTCCAAATAATAATACTATCAGTGCAAATAGAAGAGATAATGATAAATCATTAAGCTATTATGAAGCTATGGAGAAAGTCTACACGGCGTGGTGTTGTAAAAGAGAAATTGCCAGGAAAGAAAACTGTTGGCTTGGTAATTGATGAGCTGTTAATCGTTTCCTTTGCTATTTTATTATCACTAGAGCTGGAACTTTAAGTTCGACACGTTCAGGATGTGTTGTGTGTGTGTGTTGTTGGGATCTTGGGATTTGCTGTTTTTACATGATATGATATCATAAATTCAAGGTCGCTCAGCGAGCTATGGAACGCGCTATGCTTGGAGTCTCTCTGAGGGATCGCATCCGAAACGAGGTGATCCGGCAGAGAACCAGAGTTGTGGACATAGCTCACAGAATCAGCAAGCTGAAGTGGCAATGGGCCGGTCACATTAGCCGTAGAACCGATGACCGTTGGGGTAAACGTGTTCTTGAGTGGAGACCGCGAATCGGCAAACGTAAGGTGGGACGCCCTCAGGCTCGGTGGAGTGACGATCTTCGCAGGGTGGCTGGTAGCAACTGGATGAGAGTTGCTGAGAATCGAGTTGAGTGGCGTGCGATTGAGGAGGCCTATGTCCAGCAGCGGACTGCTATGGGCTGATGATGATGATGACATGATATGATACTGGTTTCATCTTCGGAATCTTTCTTTAGTTCGTTTCCCAAGTACGCTTTAGTCTCATCTTGGTTATTTTGGGAAAAAATCAGGGGTTGAAAGAACATAAATAATAATTCTTGGCTACAAGGAGATGAAACCTTTAGAATCAGACACTATTGATCTAAACTTTCATCTAAACTTCTATATATTTTATCTAATATCAATGATTCTAAGGGATGCCATTTATTTCCTCGAGTTTCTAATTCAATAGACAGAAGCACTCTCACACGGGTGGTTTTATAGTATCTTTAATATCAACAAGAGGCCTTTTATCTTACTTTTTTAAAATTAAATAGATAACTATTACATTTCAAAGTAAAAGATAGACTGGGAACAAGAGACGACAAGAGAATTGTTTAATTTTAACAAGTCTTCAAATTGCACGGCAGCTATTTATTTTTATAATAAGTCGAACATTGTTAAGTCTTTAAAATAATACGATTCAGCATTACTTTTATCATCCTAGGGATTAACAATCACATTAGCATAACTAGTGTTGTTTGCCAACTGTCACAGTTAATTTCGCGTTATTAGGGCAAATTGTACGAATTTCACAGGGCACGCACATGGGGTCACAGTGTACGACAACACGCTTTGTTTGTCTCGTTATATAGGTTAGTTACAACCTTAGCCTGGTTTCCTGGTTTCGATTTCACCTTAAGATGGTATTTCCATTGCTTGTATGGATTCTTAGCCTTATGAGTAATGTTTTACAACTGCAGTCTATCAAAATAAACCTTTTTCAGATTTAAATAGTTACAGCACCATGTGACCATGACCTACCTATACATGACCATTCGAGTGTATTCTTCATTTTTATTATTTTTATAAGCCTCTATTGTCCCACTGCAGGGCAAACGCCTCCCTTCCCTCCTTCCACATTTCGCGATCTAGTCCAATTGTAGGCCAATCCTTTGCGAAAGAGTCTAGCTCAATCCGCCATCTCCTTCTGGGCAAGCCGCGTATTCTTCATGGTATTTAAAATTGCTTCAACAAGTATTAGGTGTAGCAAATGTATTTAATATTAATAGACTTATCTTCTTGTGTCCCCAATCACAGAAAAGCCAGAGGTATCAATTAAAAGTATAACTTGACCTGTTTTCAAAATCTACAAAAGAACGTCTTCAGAAAGTAAATTGGTTTCTTTAATTAAATTCGGCAATACCACAGCTACCAGGCCATTCACTGACACTTAAACTCAGATTGTCGATGTAAAAAGAATGAGATAGCCGTTTTCAGTACGAATTCTCCGCCAAAATGGCTTCTGCCAATTAGGGCTAGGCAATTAGCGGTGGTTGGCCGTGTTTACAATATTCTCGTACCGGTGTAGTGTTCGACATACAGTAATTAGCTATTGCGATAATTTGAGCGGCTGCTATTGGACTCCAGTCTACCTACACTTCTAACTTTGTTGAATTGTTCTCTAAAATGTTTGAAATGTTCAATTCAGGCAAGTGTAGTTTGCAAAATAAATTGGATTTTCTTGTAATTGTTAATTCACTGCCTTCGGCATGGCTAGATGGTTTTCTTCATCTGATGTAGGTACTTAATTATTTATACAGCTATTTTTATTTTATTTTATAATGTTTATAAGTTGTCCTGAATTCAGCGTACGTAGAACCGGTCAAAGTGGTGATTCTTGAGGAAGCCTATGTCTAACAGTGAACGAATGTGATGATGAATTGATGATGAAGCTGTTGTTAATAATGGTAATGATAATTGAGAAGACGTGCAATCCATAACTCATAGTATCAACTCATAGAGTTCTATGACATCAAAGGAAATACGTAATTACACCATAAACTTTATCGGCCAATCAAAAGCTTTTGACAAAATGCAATTACGTAAACTCTATTAGCCAGGCCTATATTGTTTGTCCCACATATTGTGTAATGTAATGACAAACATATATTATTCGTGCGTAGACTGCGCCAAAACAAAAGGGATTCATAATTTGATTTCTTCTTATACAATTATGTCTGATACTTTCTCGTCTGTTGCTATTATATTACAGATTCATTTACGTTTTGGTATTATTTATTAGGTAAACGTACTGTATATTGATCTATCAAGTCTGTTTTAGTTGTTAAAATAATAATTATGCTGTTGTTTAAAATTGGAGGTCATTACATTCACGTGTGTCTGAATTCTACATTCATTCATTCCGAGCTATGCGTCATGCATCGGTCTGAAAAATATCAGTAGATAGGCAAGTAATATTTGTGTTTAAAAATAAACGTTTGTGAAAATTCTGGCTATTTTTAGATACGTTAGTGTTTTGTACTCGTTTTAGTTTATAGAATGGCCGCAAACTAGATATTATGAAAGCTTATCTGTGGAATTAAATGAAAATATGTTTATTTCTCACGATATTTTTCTTCACCGTTTTTGAGACAGCGTGTCCCGCACTGGGCCCGCGTGGTGGATTATAGCCCATTCTGCCTCATACAGAGGAGGCCGTGTGTCCCAAAAGTGGGAACATTATAGGCTGATTATGCTTATGCTTATGTTTATTTCTGTAAGTAGATCTTCTTCCAAGTCACTTTTACACTTCAATTTTAGACGATACCCGGCATTTCCTATCTGACTAATCTCTTAAAAGAAATGCCGAAGGAAACTAAAAGGTCATGGACTCTTTTTCGATGGTTTATTTATTGTAACCAGATATTTCATAACTGGAAATGTGAACGAATCTTATTAAGGTTCAAACGATTATTTCTCCGAAGGAGCGTAAGAACCTTCCGTGGCTTCTTTATCAATTTCCTTTCGATTGTCATTTTTCTTCTCAAAGATTTTTTTTTCTCTTTGTGGGATTTTATCAATACAACCTTACCATTGGGTTGGTATACTATTTCGTATTGAAAAGGCAAGACTATTTAGGTGTAAGTAATAGTTTGTACTGCTGTTGGTGTACCAAATAAATAAATAATTATGTTTGTTCATCATAATCTACCTAGTCTATGTTAGCGTCCGCTTCCAGTCTTTTTGGATGCAGATGAATACCTACCCATGAATACATTTAACTTGGAGCGACTGCCTATCTGACCGTCAGAAACCAGTACCTGGAGTACCGTAGTACCTGGGTAATACGATACCCTATGTCTTTGCCTGTTAAGAGTTATAAAAGTTTCAGTTACGGGATATTTTGGGATGTCAAACTATTTTAAATGTAGGTACGTGTAGGCTATAGGTATGTCCTGCCGGTTACGCAGCATTAGCACCTATTGTGTGGAACAATTAAGCTTCTTTTCCGTTGCGGCTATTAATTAGAGGATATTATACCTATCTGTCTTTACTACCATAGACTTTTGAGGCTCTTAATTCAAAGTAGCGTATTTTTTGAATCTCAATTCCCATGTGCAATCTTCTTTAGCGAGTTCGGAAGATCGATCTATCTCTAAGACGGTAAGACTGGTTTAATCGCACCTACTTAATTAAGTCTCTAATATTCATAACAGCTGAGAATTTCCCCTTCGGAGGTCTATCGTGTTCATGAATTTTCATGAATGATTAATGTTATGAATAATTCAAGTTAATATCTTTATCAAGCCAAGGTATTTGACTTTGCATGAAAATTCGGCATTAAACTAATATAAAGCTGGAACGCGAACAAAAGAAAACTATTAATTAAATCTTTATTGCCTACACTGACTATTTACAGCAAAAACGAAAATTAGAAAAGTTGAAAATTAATTTTCATTTTAAGTTATTTGTTGTACGAAACAATAAATAAGCGAGCCGCAGACAACCGTGACAACATCACGATAAAGACGCACACTATCTTACGCGGCTGCAGCCACACGTCAAATTACTTTCACATTTTTTGCGATGCGCGTGAGCTAATATCGTAACCAAGAAATGGCCACAGAACGAGAAACCCTGTGGAGTCATAAAATATCGTCCAATAACTCAATGGACGCGACGCTCATTCACAAAACAAACATAAACAATCGGATCGCGCGTACGAAACTAATAAACAGTAAAACTGAATGAAACACACCTCCTCAAGTTAACGTATCGCTCCAGATTTGCTCGTGGGTATCCTCCGAATGGAAAAATCACTGCGTTCACTTAGTTTGGTCACTTGTAGCACTGTGTGACACTCGCGCCGATCGCTCTCGTCGAACTAAGTTTCGCGCGACGCGGTGACTGTGTTCGAACGCTCGACAAAGACTGATCGCGTGCAGGCGGCGCGAAGCGGCACCGCCGCTCGCCTTCTCGAATCAAGGCCATGCAAAACGCTGCTCCCATTTCCCCCCAGTGGAAAGTGTTCGTATCCGTGATCCGTGCCCCTTTCGGGCAGGTGTGGGAGAAAGCACCCAAAAAATTGATCGTTCTGACTCATTCGTTGAGATGATTCGCTTGTCTGCATCGCTCGATGGACATGCTGCCATGGAAAGTGAAACAACCGGTTTTGGAGGCGCCAAATCTGTTATTGAAAAAGAAAAAGTTCAAAGCAGCGCGCCTCGATGACGAGGTTGAAGCAACTTTGGAATCCGTGCGATTATATATGGAAGGGTAAATAAAAAGATACTGAGAAAACATTGTTTAAAAGTCTTCAAAGGGCTGGTAATGTTAAAACTTACTTGATATCTCTAAGTTTATTGCGGATTCCAATTCATCTTTCATAAAACATTTATTATTTAAGTTACTGGAACAAGAAGAAAAAACGCAGCGTGCCAACGGAGTGCTTCATAAATTATACAAAGCTGTAAATTAAAAGTTGGCAGCCACTCATAAACATGGCCACTGCACCGGAATAGTTTTGACAAGTTCGTTCTATCTTGCTCATGTTACCCAAGTTATATAAGTTAATTAATTCAATTCACGAAACACAAGATGGGGTAGCTACATTAGATAAATGAACGTTGGTAAAATAAACAAAGACAGTTACTGGAATGGAAACGGGAGTAGGTATGTCCAATCAAAATTGATTCTAGAGTAGCATCACTAAAAGAGAACAGTTTCGCATTCGAATGCATGAGAAGAATATGATCACAATGAAAGCGAGTTCTCGGATTTGCTGGCGCACTATCAATGAATATTATATCGGATGGAGAATCTTGCTTTTTAAGATAAGTGAGAATTTTGCCTACGGCCGTGACTTGGGTTTCACTTAGGCAAGCAAGTGGAATTTTGTTAATGCTTAAATTAAGACTGACAAACTAAACTTGAATTATACTTTAACCAACTTCTACGAAGAAGGAGTTTGAAATTATGTCATTCAGTGCTGAATGAGTTTGATGTTAAGTTTTTTATGCGATGAGGAGGGACGAATCGCGTGTGACTAAAAGAGTGATGAATATAAATGTTGATGAACGGAGAGAAAGAGGAAGACCAAGGAAGCGATGGATGATTTTTGTGAGGAATGATATGACAGAGGAGAATGGAAGAAACAGACGAGTAAAATGGGACAAGGGCAGAAAGATGAGGACTGCTGAATGAGTTTCTATCACAATAATAATAATATTCTGCTAAGCTAAGTGATATTCACAAACGGTTAGGTAAGTAGGGACCGGACGTTTTCATGCCACTTAAGCCGAGTTGCAAGAAGTGTATTTTCTCTCAAAGTTTTTAAACCAGTACGATGAAATGAAGTTCTCTTGAAATTCTCTGCAATGTGGGGTTAGTGATTCAAAATTCCTTTTAAAACTCGGGATTTAGGAAGAATGTATTTCTGGAATATAAACTGACTTGCTTCAGTAGTAATTGTCAAAAAATTAAACACCCGTATCTATAGTCAAGTCAAAGTAATTACTTGAGTAATGAGTTTAAGTAATTCCTTATGCCAACATTTTAATATAGAAGACAAGAATTGAACGAAGTAAAAACCGTCAAAGATAGCGAAGCTGAGAATTCTAACTTTTGACAGTTCTAACTTCCGGCAATTACTCAACTACAGAATAAAATCGTATCATAAATAATGACTTTTACTCAAATTATCACTTTGACTTGTTGTAATTAGTGACCGATACTTAAACACGTGATTGTTCTCATGATAACAAACAACTTTCCCAAACAAACATTTTTTTTTGTACTCATTCAATGTTATCACAATAACACAATAACAAATTCGCGCGCGTGCGCCTGTGGCCTCCTACCAGCTCTTATCCGCTCCTGCCGCTCTTATTCATACGGCTGTTGTGTTATTGTGTGTAAAAACAAGTGCCTTTCGGCTTCATTGGATCTATTTACACCCTTTATTATCCTAGAAGACTATTTTAGTACAAAGTGCCTGCTGCATAGTCAAAGTGCCTGCATTTTGAATAAACACAATACCGCCATTTCATTATATTTTGAAGGTAAACAGCGAACGTTTTCTCGACTAATTAACTGTGCATTAATAAAATGTTTAGAGAACAAATTATAACAAAACATGGTTCTGCCGCGTTCAGTTGTTTTGGAAGATGCTGATTCAATTGTTAAACAGTGGTTCCTTTATATATTAATATTGGCAGAAGTATACAATTAGGTATATTTTTATGCAACCTATGAAATTTAATGCAAATCATATCGCCTGAAGTTATTCCCCGTTTTGTATGAATCCCTTATTTCCATAAGGGATTCATACAAAACGGGGAACTAAATTTTGCCCGCGGCTGGCTACACCCGCGTGGAAGTCGAAAATTATCCCATGAGAGAGTAGTACCGAAATAAAAAGTATCCTAAGTGTTAATCCAGGTTATAAACTACTATCTGTGTGCCTTTCATCCAAATCCGTACAGCCGTTTTTGCGTGAAAGAGTAACAACCATCCATCCATCCGCACAAACTTTTGCATTTATAATATAACTAGCTGACCCGCGCAACTTCGTCTGCGTCACTTAGGGGTATGAAAAATAGATAGTAGCCGATTCTCAGACCTACTAAATATGCATATAAAATTTCATAAAAATCGATCAAGCCGTTTCGGAGGATTATGGTAACTAACATTGTGACACGAGAATTTTATATATAAGATAAGTAGAATCAGTAGGAAAGTACCTAACCTATGGAAGTCCTCCTAAGTAAAGCAATATACACAAAACTATCTACGGCTTTATTGCTGTCAACTTTTGTAATTTAAAACTGGTAAGTATTCTTGGTTTAATAGGACTTCCACAGTAATGACTGTTTGAAAGACAAACAGACCCGCAGTCCTTACTTGTTTCTCTTTAACTTGAAGGCTATACTTAATCCTAACTTACAGTATCTTCCTATTAATAAAGATGATGCATAGTGAGCTCGTCCAGAGCAGTACTACCAACCAGGTGAGGACGTAGCCAATAAAAGTGAAGGAGGGATTGTCAACCCAAGATCTGGAGGGGTTTACTTAGCTCAAGTATTGTACTGTTTCCGAGCAAGTAAATCATATAAACTGCAGTTAACTTTGATGATTATGGAGAGGATACTATTATCACCAACCATATTCCAACAAGGTTGGTCTAGTGGACTCAACCGCGTCTGCTGAGCGTGAGGTCCTGGGTTCGATTCCCAGGTCGGGCAAAAAGTTATTGGGTCTTTCCATCAGGAATTTTTCAGTGGCCGGAGTTTGGATCTGTTCCCTATTGATGGCAATAGGTTCACCCCTATTACATCGAACTTAAACATAACTGGCCAAAAGTGGGTACACTTCTGACTAGCTCTTCAGGGATTAAAGGCGTAATCTTATGTTTTGTTATTCCAACAACCAACCATTTCCGTTTTCGCAATTGCAAATTGCCTTCGGGAAATATAAACATTTCTGTTATTATTATGGGAGACTAGAAGTTTGCATCTCCGAGTCGTTTAGAAAACTAGCAATTGTTTGCCACATCGAGCGCGACAAAAACTATTATAGAACGGTCTCTAATCCCATTATGGCACAAGCGTTCTGCCTCATTTCTTAGAAAACATATTAATCAACTGTTATCTGCAGTTACCCCATTTATATTCACACTTCAATACACTTCTATTAAAAAATACAATCGCACTAATTCCGTGTCATTATGACAAGTGATGTCTATCATTTGACATTTGAAAGCATTTGCTAATGTCATTTGAACGTCAAAGCGTACTACTGGTATTGCGATTATAGTGCCTTATATGGAATGCTTAATAACTGCGTAATATGCCAGTTTTCTGCTTGCTATTGTAAAAAATCATAATACATAAACGAATTATGAATTTGTGTCAGCTTCTCTAGTCAAACAATCCTGAGAAATAAATAATATACCTACAGTAGATTTGGATCTCCTGTCGAAGGTCCTGTGAAAGTCGGAGAAAATGTGTGAGGTTTTCCATCATGCATTTCTCAGCCGAAGCCCGAAGTCAGGATATTTGACCTGCTGAGGGTTCGCTCCATCCCTTAACAGTTAAGTAGTCAGTGGCCCGAAAGTCTGACAATCAGTCTTACCAAAGGGCATCGTATTTCTCAGTCATAACTGGGTTGTGAAGGTCATATAGGCATTCGCTCCATGTAAAATACTGGTATTCAGCTGCATCCGGTTAGACTGGAAGCCGACCCCAATATAGTTGGAAAAAGGCTAGGCAGATGATGAGGGCTCACTCCCTATTACACAAGACTTAAACATAACTGGCGAAATGTGATGAGATGTCCTCTTCTGCTAAAGCCATCGAGGATTACGGCCCTGTTATGTTATGATCATAAATCAAATTTATTTCTGTAAATTGGGTTTACAAAACCCTTTTAATTGCACGTTGAATCATGCTACGTTTTAAAACAAGATGGGCCAGTGTTTCGTACCTGACTACTCTGAGAAGAACCAGCCGAAACAAACTCGTAGGTCACTGTCTCTTTTAAAGTCCAGACATTGTTCTAGTCTTATGTGGACCATGCCGATTAGTGTCTGAGATATGAAATGTTATCACCTGTTAAATATGAGATCAGTAGGTCCTGTGATTGGATTGCACGAATAACAAAAACCGTAATTAATACGCTGACGTAAGCTCTTGAATTACATGTCAGAAACCAGGGATATATCGGTGATTCATGAATCCTCTTTTCCCCAATACCTTGCCAAATTCAGTGCCCTGATTAATTTTCAAGGCATGTGATGTCTTTTGTTCTGTTTGCCTTTTGTCTATCGTTTGATTTATTGGCTGAATATTGGCCTGCAATTTATTTAATACTAACTTTGAGTTTACCTCAGGTTCACTCGCGTTGAGGTCGCAAATTATCCCACTGGGTGCATGGAAACGTATCTTCTGAAGGGCTAAAAAGTATCCTATGTTCAAACCCAAGTCATATTCTTCTAGAATCTTAGTCCTGACTAGGCTGGCTATTGTTTTCGACCTTCGTTCGTGTGAAGTTATTATAAAAGTACTAGGTTTTGCCCGCGATTTTGCTCGCGTTAATTTAGAATTTGCCAATCAATTCGAATTGTGAGTACTATACTTATAATATTATAGTCAGGAGGATGAAAAACTGGTCTATCGACACTCTAACTATAGGTACTTACAAAATGTATTAAATATTTGAATAAAAAAAAACTTTTAACACATTAAGTTTCTAAAATAATATAATTCAATCATGATTTGAAAAACACGTGGCGCCATTTTATTATAAGAACGTTATTGTTGTTTTCCTCGGGAACAGTACTTTTATTCGGGATGAAAGGTAGGTATCCTATTTCCGTTTCTGTACACCTGACAACGAATATGCAAAACAGGATGATCGGTTCAGTGGTTTAGGCGTGAAAAGGTAACAAAACATTTTCACTTTTTTTTCTTTTTTTTTCAGCGTTATTTTTCCCTTAGAATCGGATTTTACTCGTTCCCCTAATCTTTCTTCTTAAATAAAAGTTCTTGGGAAAGTACTTGGGAAAAGGCTAGGCTGACAGTTTCTAGTAAAGACTAGTAACAAACTGATCCGATTGATTACATACCGCCATATACAAAGGTTCTACCTAACACAAATAACAATATAATTAATTGCATCCCAGAACAGGTGATATCCAATCTCCTTTGTCCGGCCATTAGGCATTATTAGGCATCCGAGTCTCAAAGCCCTTTGAGCGTAATTTCCTTTGTGGGTCATTACTAAAGGTATTAATAGATGCTCGGTAGTAATGGCGTCTACAATGTCTGTAACTGTCGCGGGAAAGCGACACGTTGGGCCGTGTTGGCTGCCAACAGGCCATCAGGGGTCGTGGAGCAGCCAAATAGCTATAGCTATAGCTTGTTGAATGGGATAGGTGAAGCCAAAATAAGGTTAAAATGTTACCAAATTGGGAAGACTGCCTCGTTGGTCTAGTTTTCGGGCGCAAGCGCGACTGCTGAGCAAGAGGGGAATCGAACCTAGGACCTCGTGATCCTCAGTCGCACTTGCGACTACTAGACCAACGAGGCAGTCTACTGAAATAAACCATCAACAAAACAGCCTTTGTTTTTACTAATCACACTTGCACTTCCTTTTTTCTCTCCGTTAAAACAAACACCCTTTTACAAATACAAATAAGAAAGATGAAATACGAGAATTGAGTTGCCACAATGCGAGCATATAGAACACGCTTTATTTAGTCGCTTATGTTCTAAACTTCACAGCTTACGGTTTCCATACTGACAGGACAATAGTTGTGCTTAGGACATTGACCCTTTTCCAACGAGACTCGATGAGAGGGACGAGGGATCCTCAACCACCGAGTGGACAAAACCATTTGGTCAATTTTAATTCGATCCCTCCGAATTGGATATTACTTATTTGTTATCAAGTTATCATGTGAACAGAAAATTGTAATTGTTTGAATTATCTGTCAGAGAATGAACGAAATGAATGGATATTGTGGTTACAATGATTGGTTGTTCCTAATTAGTGTCATGTCCTTTTGCACTTATATCAATGACATTCTAACCAAAATTATGTGATTCCCAAACACAATGCAAAAATTGTTAACAAAAAAGTAATATGCTGGTGGAAAACATTAGCTCCTCCTTTTTTAGAAGTCGGTTAAAAAGTGTCCAAAAGTGTGAAACAGACGATTCTGCCCATCATTGGGCAGTTACTCCATTTAAAGTATTAAATTCAGGTTCAAGGTAGAAAGCTGACACCAATCTAATTAGGGAAAGGCAGATGAAAGAGAGCATAGATTTAATGTCATTAATGGGGTAGCGGAGGAAATCGCCGTCGAGGTAAACCGCGGCGAAGGTGGTGTGACGATCTGATCTTGTTTGCGGGTCGAACATCACTAGATATTGCACAGGATAGAAGGCTTTGGAAGGAGAAAGGGGAGGCCTTTGCCCAGCAGTGGGACATTCAAAAGGCTAACAGGTTTCTAAATATTTTATATAAGAACTTCATGTACCTACCATATTTGATGCAATAAATGAATTGAATTGAATTGAATTGTACAAAATGAGGTAGCTGGGGTCTAACTTGCCCAACTTCTTGATAAACAAACACGAAGACATTGTAAGGTCATCTTTACAGTGACTCTTTTGACTCAAAACATTCAACACAAAAAATGGGAACGACCCGGTCCGGAAACAACATCCGTTCCGTAAATTACCAACAATGTGTAATTATGTTAATCGTGAGAACTAAAAACACATAATTGACATATATTACAAATTCTTGCACATAACATAATAATATCTTCTATACACATTATTTCAAATGCTCCTCCCGGATCCCGTATCCGGGAGGAGCATTTGATTTTTAAGTTTTTATTTTCAAATGTTGAATTTCTTACCGGGATTAATAGAAGGTTTATGACCTTTTCCAAGTTACTTGTCTCTACAATACATATTTGCAAGGTGTAACATAATAAACACACAACCTCTCGTGTGGTGTCTTGGACCATGAAACTGAACAATTTTTCTCTAAGTAGAATTAGTCTTATTTTTTGGTTTTGTTATTGTGTTTTTCCATCAGGAATTTCTCAGTAGCGGCCACGAACGCTGGTTTTGTGCCCGGTTGATGGCAATAGGCTGGCCTCCTATTACATGGGACTTAAACATAACTGGCGAAATTCCGGTGTAGTAGTACACCCACATTTCGCCAGTAGGTACATGCCTGCCCTTCGGGGATTACAGGCGTGAGGTTATGTTTCTTGAGATGCTTGAGGAAAGCTTTAACATCCCACTACGACCCTTAGGAGCTGAGCAAAAAGAGAAATAGCGACTGAACGCCCCGGGGGCACATCTAATCATTTAAATACATATTACATAAAGGGTTTAACAGGATCCTTCTTGCTGGAAACGACTTTGTAGTACAGACGCCAGCACTTTAAGCTATCCGAAACTGCCAAATTTTCCCAATCAACCTTGAGCCTAATGCTTTAGCGATAAAGTTGAAAATCTATTAAAGAAATTTGCAGATTGTAGTAGCTTGGTGTGACAGACGCCAGCTGTACAACTACACGACAGTATGAAGCCTAACCCTGACCCTGCTGCACTAATTGACGTCCAAGCACAGCACAGGCATGTTTACTATAGACGAACACCTTCCATTACGAGTAACGAGCAACACATATGCATCGATATAGCAGCCTGTATGTAGTTGATAGGCCCCATTACCAGCAAAAGATGGTTCTATACTAATGTATATTGATAATGATTACCTGTCTCGTTGCTCTGGAGGTTCCAAGTGCTACTGCTCAGCATGAGATCCTGGGATCGATTCCCAGGTCGGGCACAGTGTAATTGGGTTTCCCATGAGGAATTTCTCAGTTGTAGCCGGTTGATGGCAATAGGGCCGTCCATTACACTGGAATTAAAAATAATTGGCAAAATCTGTAAGTACACCTCTGCCTAACCCTTCGCAGATTACACGAGTGATGTTAAGTTAATTATCATATTTAAATCCTGGTTTCAGACAAGTTTCCCTAAGTCCAATCTTATAAGTACTGCTATTTACGTTAACACCGAAGAAAGTTAACTTTTGTTTCTTATTTGAAACTTTTTGAGTGGAGGTTCTCGTGCAGTAAATACTATAGTCGCATTAGCTGCACACGCGAGAATGTTTCAACCATTACGTGATATTTAAGGTGGGTACTAACTGTAAGCATTCGTTTGTGTAACAAGGGTTTAGACTTGCTGCGGGACTGTTCGAAAGAGATACCGCGGCCCTGGAACACAAAGGGCAAAGAAGGAACATGGATGGGTTTTAGTCAGTAAAAGTCTGACACTCCCTCCCACTCCACCCAGAGCGGGGGGGGGGGGGGCTGTTATTTGATGATTTCCCATCCAAAAAAAAAGGTTTAGACTACGAGCAGTGTATTACAAGAGAAGGTTTGAGATTGAACATAACATCACGCCTGTGCCCCAAGGGGTTAGAGATGGAGGTGTGGTTAAAGATTCACCCACATTTCATCAGTAAATTTAAGTGCCAGTAATAGGGGGCAAGCCTATTGCCATCAATCGGGCACAAATCCAAACTCAAAACATATTGAAGGTTAGGTTCAAAATCGATGAGAAAATTTGACAGTTTGTAGTAAATTGATGTGCTTGCAACTGCACATAAACGGACTTCTGGTGAGTTGGTGACTGAATTGTGTGTAGCCGGAACTAAATTAAACAAATGCAGTTCCTTTTCCGTGCTGACCAAGATCCAATTCGACGCGCATGATTACATCAAGCGTGTCATAATGCCACCTTTTACGTCGTGCATGCCGGTCGGGTAATTATTGCCAATCTACGTTTTTGCGACACACACTCTGACGTAGTGGCCAAGTTCGAGTCATCACCCATTTCATAATTATTTTATTTTGACTCCGGACCTTGTCTTTTTCTTCCGTACATCTACGTATATTTCAGTAACGTCATCTCAATATTCATCTTCTTTTCTATCCATAGAACCTTGAGGTTCTTTCTTAGTCTAACTAATTCAAAATCCGTCCTCAATTTTTTCGCTCTTCTTAACTCATACTCTTACTCTATTACCTCTCTCACCTTACCTCTATCTCTTCCTCTACTTGTATGTGGTGAGGAAAGTTTAGAGTATAAATGTGGATGGCTATAAGAGTAGAGGAAGACCAAAGAACCGTTAGATAGACTGTGTGAAGGATGATATGGCTAGAAAGAGCGCTGACTGCTGAGTTGATGAGCAATGTATGTCTGGAAGATGAAGACATGATGCGTCAACCCCAGATAAATTGGGAAAAAGACAGGAGAATGACGCTGAATGATATCGTACCTCCGCTCCAAGTCAGTGGTCACCTTTATAAAACCGACGCATTTAAATGGCGCGTGTCAAGATGTATGCATATGAAGAACCGTACCAACGTTATCTGCCCAAGATCTACGATGATCGTGAATAATTGTATAAGATGGATCATTATGCATACTAAAATAGGCGTAGGTGTTCTTCGTGCGATGTGATCGCTATTTATACATTATTTATGATTCAGCCATTACTTAAGAGTCTAGTTATGATTCTGGTACTTGTGTTTTTTTCTGTTTGAATATCTATATTTCTTGTAAAATTGCGCTTCTCTTTCTTGCCTCGTATCCCGGTGAGCCATACCATAATATCAAATATGCTCCTGATTCAGAAATCACAAAGTCGCAGAACCAATGTCTTTTCGTGCTTTCCTAGGCATGGGAGGAGAGGGGTGCTATGCTAATGCCATCAATTTTCAACTCCTATCATGTCCACAGTGACATCAGTTCCATAGTTAGCTGAAACTTTACAGAAAAATCAAAATGGCGATGAGGTGACTATGCAAATAAGGTACAAAACCCCTTTTCGTGTTCTGAAGCCTGGTTTTTCTTTCGACTCGGTATTCTATTACATAACAAAATTGTTGTTCTTCAAAATGTACTCACTTGAGTATTTCATAATCACCCGTAAGTAATACCTAAATCATACTTCACGACAATGAAGTATTTATCATTGTTACAAATTGGCGTTGATTTACTGATTTAATAATTCTGAACATTCCTGTACCGCTGACCGAAAACTTGTTCTTTCTGTAAAATTTAGTTGTAGGAGGTAGGTACTAGAAAACAAAGGTTACGATTTAAGAATTGAATATTATTTGCATGCCTATGCGACGTTAGAATATGGAGGACTATTATATATTATACAGTATATATATAAGACAACATCTATTTACGAATTACCCATGTTTGCAAAGAAATAAATGATTTGATTTGATTAGGAGTACCTATGTCTAGCGCACTCTGGCAAATCTTTGTACCGCAAGTTGATGACAATGCAAGAGATGAAAAGCGTTAATGATTAAAATATTGGCCTATCATTGCCCACTGCTGGGCAAATGCCTATTTTCATACAGTGAAGGCACGAGCATTGATCTCCACGCTTGCTCGAGACGGGTTGGAGACTTCAGACTAGACTTATATAAACTAGTCCGAGTTTCCACACGTTGTTTTCTTTCATCAACGTCGTGATGTCCAAGTTACTTAGAAACTACATACGGGGTGTAAATAGACCCTTCACGAAGCCGTCAACCAAGCATTCTGTACATCAAACTAAGTAACTTTACGCAAAACATTTTGCTGGGAAACGATTTTTTTTTTGGTTGAAAAATTACGTTTTACGGTAAAACTCAATTTAACGCACTTAAAACATTGTGCTGATGGATGGATTGAATAGTACGGGGTTCGTGAAGGTGTATAAAGTAAAAAAAATACATTAGAAACATGTATTTAAAAAAAAACTTGTGAAAAAGTTGGAACTTTGACCCCCAATATCTCCGTAACTAGAAGGTATGGTCTAGAACAAAAAAAATATTGCATTGACGGGGAGAGCAAATACCTTTCGGCTTCGTTACGGGTCTTTTTACACCCTTTATGAATTGAAAGTCACTTTGGAACTTGCTCGGATTTGAACCCAGAACCACGTGCATGAGAGACGTTGTCTTAACCTCTCAGGGCCACAACAAGAAATGAGTCACTGCGTTCTAAATTGACTATTCTTTAGTTTCCCAAAGAGAACTTTCGGTGGCTGATAACTTTAAAAGTTTTATACAAGAAATACCCTGGTTTAGCAGACAGTCTAGGTTTGAGGAAGTCGGATGACAGTTCACCAAAGGTGTTGAAATCAGGAACTGGATAAACCAGATCCCGTCATAGTTATGGAAATGTTAGTAGATAGTTGGTGCAGGACCGTTTACACAAGATATATCGCAGTTTTTGACGTCATTTAGAAACTGAATGAGTAATGATACAGCAGTGCGTATGACAATGTTTATTAGTGAAAATGCGGAGGTCAGAGTGCTTGAGAGAATGTTTAAAATCCGGTTGTGAATTTTTGTTTTGTTGTGTCCGGCGCGGAATGAGGTCAGTGTCGAGAGCGGTGCGAGGTGGGAGATGTCGCGATCTGAATGTATAGTGTAGCAGATTACCACACAAGATAATCTAGAGATTTCGTCGAAACTGTCAGGGTCCTGACGAAATTCGTGGCACGCATTTTGTGACGTTTGTTCAAGTGAGGACACCCCGTCAAGTCACGACTCGTCACGCGACGGTCTATTTGTATATATTGCAAGAACTTTTTTGAAGTGCTTTCTGATCCGTTAAAGTCAATTCTGCGTCGATAAGTACATCATAATATACAGTATTATAAGTATGACATCGTCAGGGCCCATTCAATGCCACGGTTGTTGCGACGTTAGGTTCCTTTACGACTGAATTTGCTTAATAAAGACCAGCAAAAAAGCGCTTTAACTTGCTTAGACAGCTTCAAACTAAAAACACCAGTAGATATTATTATTTAAGAATCGCGTTCGCTTATAAATCAGCCCATCGCACTCGTATCAAATATAAGCTGAGGGGGGTGCTCGTGAGAAACCGCACAGCAATAAAACATCGTCGATAACAATGCTTATCGTTTAGCACTTGCCTTAGAACAGAAACAATTGCATCCGTCTGACTAGCACTAAATAGCTTTGGAATACAAACAGTTGTACTAATAACTACACTAGTTTGTAATGAGTGGCTTTTTGTAGCACAAAAGCTAGTCTTTACAAATAAATAAAATTAAAGTGTCTGTTTGTAATTTCAAAATAACAGCTTTTTACACATGTAGGTAGTATATTCCACTTTTGTATTTTTTTTTTTAAATGCGGACTGTACTAACCAGTACAGTCCGCATTTTATATATCGTACAGCTCATCTCAATACTCCTAAATCGTTACTTACACTGATGTATGATATCCTTAGAGAATATCTCAAGTCAAAAGAGCTGAAATCCTTTGATAAATCAAGACTAAAAAAAAACCAAATCCCGAAAAGCGAGCAGTACGGAATTTCTTCAAATCTCTAAACAGACTGTCTAAGTAAGATTGTCGACAGATTCCACCAAGTAGACCCCCAAAGGTTGTAATAAAACACAATTTAAGTAACATAAGAGTGCCCAAGGAGATCCCTCTGAAATCCTATCGGAACTCATTTATCTTGCTCAGATATAGAGGTAACAAGATTGGTATACTACAACTAAACTACAACCTTATTTTTCCCCAACCTCATTGCTTTTTCTCGTTCGAAATTCGAAAGTAAATCGCTTTTTTCTTTAGAATTTTGAGGTACAGAAAGTAACAGCATTTAAATTGTACACGAGTGAAAAATAAATACGAAATTAGAGGACAAACTTGCTGGACAAAAACACCTTCATTTTCAGAATGTTTTTTTGGAAATACTGTCTAGTTTATGATCATCATCATTCACCATCATTGGCAGGCTTGTTTCAGCTACCATGTCCTCCACATCCATGTACGCAGCTCCCTCTTTGCATACCCAACCTCATCGATATGTGCCCACAAACGTTGAATCTGCTAAACGCCCTGATTGCTCAGGAACCGGTTCTTGATATGTTTATGAGTAGCAGTAAAGCTACGTGTAATTATTGCATGTTGTTGGCTTGCTGCACGCCTTGCTGCAAACTGTAAGTGCAGCAAGTAACTGTTATACAGGGTGGTAGGGACACTGATGCACAAACGGTTACCACGTATTCAGTACATCATTCTGAACTTTTTGTAAATTTTTCATCAGTATTTTCTTTTAAATCAGCTGTTTCACACATTGTGACCGTGTAGGTACTGCACTTTTGTAGAAAACAGCAGTTTTTTTTGTATTACCGAGTAAAATATTCTATGTGTCGGATCCGGTCGTTAGTACGGAGGCGCCAGTAGGTACTGGTGACATGACGCGACCTACTTACCAGTCTACCCACACCACAGCGTGTTTCTACAGAGCCCTGATGTTCAGCTCGAAGCGCGGGCGAGATACAATGTCTGATCGCGGCGGAGTTAAGACGTCTTGGAACTGTACTCGATTCATTGTGTCCCGTGTTATTGTGTTAAGTTGTAATCTGAAGTAATTCGTTAGTTTTGCTAGAAACAGTGAATCGCACAAAGTGTGTTTTCATAGCACGAAACCCATCGTCTGCCCACATGATATACAAGCCTAACGGAGTAAATCCTGACATCTCCGACATAGTATTGTGTAGGCCTCCTCTTGTGACATGCTTTCCTAGTCTGTGTGTGTCTCATAGCTCCCGATCTTCCTCGTAAATTCTCTGAAGGTGGTCGATAATTCAGTATACCATAATTTCTGTAATAAAACAATCATCGTCGACTTCTTATCATATAGGCATGTGCCCTACGTGTTTTATGCAAATGGCGTCTCTTTTTATCTAACGCGTTTATCTACCAGCGGAATATTTGAATAATTATGTCGAACATTACGTGCTTTACCTTAGTTGATATGCTTTATTAATCTGATACATCTACACCAATTAACCACAGTTATTCGTAACGGCTCTACATCTTCGTAGAAAATCAGTGTCAGAGAGAAATCAATTTTAATTATCAATTTTTAATTCTTCTTTTGCAGTTCTTAGATATTTTTTTCATTTCTTCGCGTTCTTGATTGCCAGACCTTGATTTGTTTCTTTAGTAGTTCTGGAAGTCGAAAATTATCCCACGGGATATTTACCGAGATAAAAAATATCCTAACCTTGGTCTCGGTCTAATCCGTTCAGCCGTTTTGGCGTGAAAAGGTACTTAACAGATATAGAGACAGAGTTACTTTCGCATTTATTGTATTAGTTTACCGGCTTCTCTGTTTCCCGATCATTATAGAATAGAATAGAATAGATTTTTTTTATTTCAGACCGGCGTCCATAGGGTTACTAACAATTTTACTTAACTTCTAGTGTTAGTAGGTTTCAGACACAGATGAAAATATATAATTAAAAATCAGCGTGGAGCCGCATCCACCTCCGCAGCATCAGGGAATCCCATCGATCTGCAAATACACTGAGAATACTGTTGGTGCTGCCGCGAACACGAGTCATCAGGGATGCACACCTACTCCTAATAATGGCGTCAAAACCCTTAATATTATTATCTGCAAACGTCCCCGACGCACTACAACGCCACGGCAGCCTTAGCAGTATTATAATAAAGATGTCTTCAAAGTTCAAATGAATCGCTTTCTTCTAGACAAGCGTGCTCCATCCTAGGCCGCGTCATCGCTTAGCTTCTGGCGAGTTGCGGCCAAACGGAGGCCTAATTAATATTAAAACAAAGTATGGAAGTAGGTAGGTATAATATAGTTTGCATCCGCCATTGGAAAACCCCAGCTGTTGCAAAATACATTATGTGCTAACTAATATAAGGTTGTATTTATTATTTTAACCTCAACCCAGTTGTATGGCATAAGTAGTCATGTCATTATTACAAACAAATGTTTAACATTCTTTTAAATATGTATTTAAGTTGTGGGTATTTTTTATCATAGACTTGAATATGAGGAATAAGTAACTCAAGGTTTTGTGAGAAGATATTGGGAAATGTTGTAGTTACAGTCAGCCCTAACGTCAGATTTGCTTGTTGCATCATCATCATCAACACCATTGAGGAGCTCGCGGCTTAATAATAATAGCCGCTCAGGTCGATCTTTAGGTTAAGTCGTGCTTGCCTAGGTTGGTCTGTGGATGGTTGACCACCCATTACATATCGAGTTTCCTCCGTGCCTCGGAAAGCACGTTAAGCCGTTGGTCCCGGCTGTCATTTGTAGATCTTTGACAGTCGTTACAGGTAGTCTGCAGTGGCCCAAAAAGTCTGACAACCAGTCTTACCAAGGGGTATGGTATTACGTAGGACTAACTGGGTTGTGGAGGTCAGATAGGCAGTCGATCCATGTAAAATACTGGTATTCAGCAGCATCCGGTTAGACTGGAAGCCGACCCCAATAAATTTGGGAAAAGGCTAGGCAGGTGATGATATTATTATCATCTTCCCCAAAGCCAGAATTCTTCCATAGAATGCTGGTCTCTATGGTGTTATAAGCCAATAATATTCCCACTGTTGGGACAAAGGCCTCTTCTTTTCTATGCCGTGTCTTAGGTTTTGCGAATGTCCACGCTCCCGTGCCAGCCTCATCCGGATTCTAATCGCGAATGCAACAATGCTTGCATGAAAAACAAAAATGAAGCTGCCGTCGAGTTCGAAATTAAAATCACAGCGACACTGTCGCTTGCGGTTATTGTCAACCGCAATGCCGTTTTCGTCTGCAGTTCAAAGCTCAGGCCGTGGTATAAATATAAAACAGTCTGCTACGTGTTGTTCGCCCATTTCATCTAGGTTTCACAACTGGGGGTCCAAAAATGGCCTTCCAAGAATGGCGATAAACGCCTTTTTCCTTAACAACCTTTTAATTTACATAATCCAAGAAAGAGAGGAAATGGAAATTAAAATAAAATAATTGTTTAAATGATTGGCAAGATAATGAAGCCATTAAAGGTGTTAAGTCGTAAAATTAACATAAATAATAAACAATAATCAATGTTGATTTTGATGAACTCATCGATCTATTCTGAGATTATTAGAAACCATTATTTATTATTTTTACCGCTAGACAGGATTACGAAATTCAATAAATCAAGGGTCATCATCCTACCAGGAAGGGGCCCGCAAGGGCCGATGCCTGCCGGGGCTGCGGGACTGTTCGAAAGAGATACCGTGGCCCTGGAACACAAAGGGCAATGAAGGAACATGGATGGGTTTTAGTCAGTAAGAGTCTGACACTCCCTCCCACTCCACCCAGAGCGGGAGAAGTCATTTGATGATTTCCCATCCGTAAAAAAAAAAAAAAAAAAAGGGTCATCATCCTTTTGATGGATTTGAAGTGAAATTTCAAATATTTCCTGTTATTTTCATTTCTTTAATTATTGTTCTTAGGTGGACATTAATTCGTATCATCGACATTAATTTATTGGTGCCTAAAATACAGGCTTGGCCTAGTTTGGAGCCAATGAACCTTTTTGTCTAATTGTGTAAAAGTTTTTGTTTTGTTGTTTGTTTGTATCATCTTTTATTCACCTTCCTGTTCTGATATTATGTCAATTGTGTCCTTCTGCTGTTTTTCATCCGGACACGCTAATCTTTAGAATCTTGACCCCTGCATATCATGTTAAAGTGATGTGCCCAGTGTAAAGTGTAATGCAGGATATGCACGAAGAAGTTGCTCAGGTTAGTTGTGTGATTCATTTGATTACCAGCCACACATAACCGCGTAGCTTGACCGTAGGTTGCTGCCCTGCTGTGGAGGAGCTGGCCTGCTACACCCTCACACAGAGCGAAGCCAAGTTAACGTGACCCAAGCAATGATAGCCTGTTGATGTGACTGCCAAATCATAGTTCTCAAGCTCGAACCCAAGACTTCTTATTTTTCGGATTCATGTGCGTCACTTGCTTCGGTGAAGGAAAACATCGTGAGACAACCAGCATGCCTGCGAGATGTTTCTCGACGGCATATAAAGCCAAGTCAGAGGCCCATTGGCCGCATAAAAACTCTGACATTAGGTTAGGCACTAATCACACGATATAGAAAGAAGTAAACGTGCATAGCTTAGCCTTAGACTGCAGCAGTGCCTTAATTGAACCATCCATTTTCATAGTTTTCTTCCCAACCAATTTTCTGAAGTAAGTCTTTGAACAAACGATAGTACTTACTTATCGAGTTTCCCTCGTAGTAAATCCTCATTGTAATCGATTACTCGTCTCCAGGCGGGAGATTGATGGAGGACGCGAGTAATCGTGTAGCGTCGCGGAGGACCTCGCGATCACTCAACGTCGTCCGCGCCCTCTGTCGGGGTATCTCCTAACCATTGTGGTGACAACTTTTTTGTGAACGCTTGTTAGATGGGGCCCTAGTGTATGTTGGGTTTGAAAAAATTGCTTTACTGGCCTGGGTAAAGGAAAAATGGTGAAATCTGTTATTTATATCGAGTAACTTATTTCGTAGTAGCTTATGCCCGCGGCTTCGCCCGCCAGGAGTTCGATAATTGTCCCACAGGATCGTAATACCGGGATAAAACCAGTTTCCTACTATTTTGGCCCACAGTTTGTCACTTACACGCACGCACGGCATCGCATACTTCTTGCTTTGACAAAGATATTCATTCAGTCAAAGTCAAAGTTAAAGTATTTTATTTGTTGAACATTATGGTACTTGGTATAAAATTTGTGTTGTATCACTATGTTTTGCCTTGCAAGGCGTACAAATTAGGCGTAAAAAACTACAAACTAAATAAAACAGTTTCAAACAAGTAAGGTCGTAAACAAGATAGAATAACAAGTGGATCGGACATTTTTTATTTTATGCTTCTATCTTCTAAAAACTCATTGATAGAGTAGTAAGCCTTTTCAATCAAGAATTTACAGTGGTTATACTGTTGTTGGTCTACTTTTCAGTCAATTTATCACGAAATTCTTTACGGAATGGTATTCAAGTTTAATGTGAAACCTAACACAGGCTTTAGTTTTTGTCCAGTTTCCTTCAGTTCGCGAACTTAACCACTAACCGGGGATTTACGGATTGTAGCGAACTGTCCTACTGTAAAGTGTACCTAGTTTATTTTTTGCAGTCAGAATTTCGAGTTTCTCTGTGAAAAATATAAGCTTACAAATATGTATTTCAGTCTTCACTGCATTTTGTTCATCCTACTTAGCCTTATTTATTCTGAAAGCCAAATACATAGATAAATATCCTTTATTATGTACCTACACCATACAAATTAATTATAGGTGTCCAAGCAAAATACTGGTATAGTCGCTCCATTAAAAATACTGGTATTGAGCTGCATCTGGTAAGACTGGAAGTCCACCCCAACATAGCTGGGAAAAGGCTAGGCAGATGATGATGAATTGCATCGGTCGAAAAGAGCGAAAGAGTTGTCATATTTTGCCGTTTTAATGCAATTCTTCCTATGAACCGTAGGGCCTAAAGTGATCGTGCCAAAATTGTCAAGCATGAACACCAAAAGTGTTGAATGAAAGTTTTGCTTATCTATTAATTTAATGAGCATGAGGTCCCAGGTTTGATCCCCGGGTCGGGCAAATTGTCATTGGGTTTTTCCATCAGGAATTTATCAGTAGCAGCCACGTAGTCTGGAGGTGCGCCCTATTGATGGCAATAGGCTCGCCCCCTTTTACATGAGACTTAAACATAACTGGCTAAATGTGGTTATACAATTAGGTACACCTCTTCCTAACCCTTCGGGGATTACAGGCGTGATTTTATGTTACTACTGTAATGACGTCATTATAGTTTTCCGAAAATAGCAGGGCTACTTGGCCCCCTGAACTCAACACAATGAAAACAGAAGATAGTGTAACTAAGTGCCACGATGAACTGAAGGCCGTGGAACTAGTAAGTGTATCGGAAGTAGTTCAATCTTATCTTGGATCGGAGTGTCAGGCCTACGAGCGTGATGGAGCGGCTGACCGGCCTTCGCGGGGAACCAAAATACCTAAATTGGAAACTAACTTTTTTGTATTCTCAGGTTTTGTAGTATTTTTTTAGAGGAGCTCGTTGCTAAGTAATAACAGCCGCTCGGGTCGATCTTTTGGTTAAGCCGTGCTTGCCTAGGTTGGTCTGTGTATGGGTGACCACCCATTACATACCGAGTTTCCTCCGTGCCTCGGAAAGCACGTTAAGCCATTGGTCCCGGGTGTCTTTTGCAGATCTTTGACAGTCGTTAGGTAGTCAGTGGCCCAAAAAGTCTGACAACCAGTCTTACCAACGGGTATCGTATTACTCAGTACTAACTGGGTTGTGGAGGTCAGATAGGCAGTCCCTCTTTGTAAAATACAGGTATTCAGCTGGTCCGGTTGGTGATCCGGTTTCCGGTTAGACTGGAAGCCGACCCCAATATAGTTGGGAAAAGGCTAGGCAGATGATGTAGTAGTTTTTTTAGAACTGCTTAGTTTCTCTCAAGATTCAACATTTTATGTTAGGCAAGGAGACTGTTTATTGAAGCAGGTATCAGGCGCGTCACTTTTTAACCGACTTCCAAAAGGAGGAGGTTATCAATTCGTCAGTTTTTTTGTGTATATTCAGCGTTATCTTCGGTAATTGTGAACCGATTTTGATGATTCTTTTTTTGTTTGGAAGAATATTATTCCCCTATTGTGGTCTCGCTAAATTTGGTGAAGATCTGATGCTGATCTTCGGAAATATACAATGGAACTCTTCAATAATAGAAATAGAAAATCTGTCGTGATTGCTGCAATCGCCTGGATGTTTATTGTTTACACAATATCATATCATAACATAACGCCTGTGTGCTCAGAGGGGTTACGTGACAATATAGCCAGATTTCGACAGTTAGGTATCTTTAATTCCATTTTATATGGGGATAATCCTATTACCATGAAATGTATTGTTAACAATGTAAAATAAATTCATAGCAAATATTTGTATAGGCTATTACAACTAAAAAATGAAAAATAAAAAATTGCAAAACTAAAACCGATTTCAAAAACACAAAAAAGTGAAAAATAACTATAACTTCCGAAGTCGGTGGCAAAAAAACTGAAGCAAACAAATTAAACTCACAAATGCATCAATCAATAATCAATAGATTGTAAGTACCTAATTAAAAGTTGAAATGCGCCACTAGAAGAAGTTCATAATATTTGTTGATCCGAAATCCGTGGCGCACTGTTTGTATTATAAGATTATATTTACATCCTAAATATTAATTCTTACCGTAATTCGAGCACACATTGAGAGTAGGTAACATAATAAATCTTACCACCATCCGTTGAAGTAGTACCTAGGATAGGTACAGTCGCCAGCACATCAAATTACCACAATCTGACTTTCTCCAAATAATTTTAAACCATAACATGTTGAAGGTTATGTTCAAAATCGAATGAGATTGAATTTAATGGCCGACCTAACTTCCGCCATTTAATTTTTTTTTCAATTGCGGCTGTACATAAAACTTATATTAATTGATAGCTGGTATCAATACAAACCAGTTTTGTATGAGACAAAATGGTATAAAGTGTCTCGTTTCCGAGATATGAGTTATCAAAGTTAAGCTCCATTCTCTGAAGGCACCTTCAGCACAACTGTGATTTCATCAGTCACGCATAAAACCTGTATCGATCGATAGCTGGCATCAATACAAACAAGGTTTGTATGAAACAAAATCTTCTAAAGTATCACGTTTCCGACATATAGCTATCAAAGTTAAAGTCTATTTACTGATGGCATCTTCAGCACAACTCAGTAGGAACTTATGTATTTTGTTTGTTGTATTGTGATACGAACATAGTATTTTGAGTCCTTAATATAAAGAAACAGATCTTATCACAAATTAAATTGTAAACGTTATGCCACGAGAAAATCACTTTAGAACGTGTAGGTAGTAAGTGGGTACATAATTATTTGGTAATACTATATTGTCAGACTTTCGGGCCACAGATTACCTGTACTGAAACCAAGGAGTATCGTATTACCCAGTATTAACTGGGATGTGGAGGTCAGAGAGGCAGTCGCTTCGTGTAAAATACTTGTATTCCGCTGCATTAGGTTAGACTGGATGCCGACCCCAACATATATAGCTGGAAAAATGTTAAGCAGGTGATGTGTAGGTACTTACATATTTGTGCTTCTGACCGTACTTCCTCTTAACACCTAACTGTTTCATAGTTTAACAAACATGTGCCGTAACATGTTTAATATTTCAGCAGTATAAAGTAGGGTGTGTTAATATAGTATGGTGACGTGTGGCGCATGGCCGTAATCATAAGAGTTAAGGATGGCGCCCAGCGTGGGCCACTTTGGGCGTCATATAAAGTTAGGTCTAATTCGAGCTTTCCTTCAATTTGCTGTAAATAGCATCAATCCTATCTATTAGAGCTAAGAGATGACAGAGTAAAAGGATTACTTAATTAAGGAATAATGCTGTACTAAATGTAATAAAGAAATAAACACATTTCGCCCGTTACGCAATTGCAATTGTATAGATTATATCCTATATTGCAAAGTTTAAATACTTTTTACTGCAGATCTTTGTAATGGTTTTAACTGGCCTGTTATCCATTTGTTTTGAAATAAACTATTATACACTCAATTCTATTTCAAGGAAGATTTGAATGGGTATTTTTTGTCTTCTGGCAGGTAATAATCGTGTAAATGGACCCTTCCCGAAGCCGCCAACCAAGTATTCTGTACATCAAATTAAGTAGGTACTTCTACGCAAAAAATATTGCTGGGTAACTTTTCTATTGGAGTGAGTAATCACATTTTAAAACTTTTGAAAAAGTTCTCAAAAAGTCAAAGTCAAAGTCTCTGTAACTACAAGGTCCCCAGGTATTACATTTTTATTTTATTTATTTATTCTTTATTTTCCAGAACAAAAATTTTTTTTCGCAATGATGAGGAGAACAAAAGGCCTTTTGGCTTATTTTTACACCCATTATAAACTGATGGTAGAGCCACAGATTAATAGAGCTAGCAAAAGATATGACCTCTGTGTTTTATCGCTGATATGAAAATGAAGATCTTTCATACTTACTAATGAGCACAGTACTTAGTGTACTTACACACTGTTCTTTGGAAAACATAATTGTTTTACTACTCAACAACTGCATCCAATTTCCTTGTCATATCGTTATATTTCATCCCGTCCCTGCCAGCCCTAAATAAACCATGTTTGCGTAAGGTCAGACTCACGACTCAACCCCTTAGTGTCGACTCATCCCCTATTGAGCGTACAGGTAATTACCTAACCCATTTACCTATTTATAGTCCCCGGAGTTGCGTAACTACTTAGTTGAACCGTGGTAGGGTACCTTTATAATCAGGATTTAGGAGGAACTGGATTTAAGCCTTAACTACGTACGTGTTGGATTGGACTTCATAGATCTTAGGATGTTGATTACTTTTTTGATTTTACCAGGTTAGTGCTGCTTTTGTTCTCGCTATATTGGTGTTGGTACTTATTGAATAATCATAAATCTTCATTAATCGCGACATCAATCATCATCATAATCAGGTGCTCGTGGCCAAATAATAACAGCCGCTCAGTTCGATCTTTAGGTTAAGACACGCTTGCCTAGGTTGGTCCGTGGATGGGTAACCACCCATTACATACCCATAACATTCCTGAAATAATTTCTTGTACCGGTCATCTTAGTATGATATAGTGAATTCACCCTATCAGTTTGTGGAGGGCTGTCCCTCCCTTACAACCTGTATTTTACTTTACTAAGGTAGGATTTTTGGAATGCATGTCTTCTTCTAGAGGGTATAAAAAGAAGTTGATATTTTGTATGGAAGTTCTTATGAAAATTTCGCAATCGAAATTTGGTTTGCTGTAAGAAAACCCAATTCTGGGTTAAGCTCGCCATTGTACATAAGCTATGTTATTGCAATTTGTATGTATATTTTTTTTTTGTTTTTTGTGTGCAATAAAGAATAAAGAAGTTCGTAATTTTTAAGCGATTTTAAGAACATGACGTTTTGTGCTACGATAATCAACATTAGCAACATAAAACTAGGCATAGACGTCTACTGCTGAACACAGGCGACACTCTATGACGTTATTTTTAATTGAAGTAAGGAAACCTGAACTTTCTTGGGTGATCCTAGTACCACTTTGTATTAGTGCCATTGGAATTCTTACTAGACTATCTTTTGCTCGTGGCTTCGCTCCTGTTATGTACGGAAAATAACCCACTGGGATGCTTCAATATTGCCACATGACACTCTGGGGATAATATAGCTTTCCGTTAGTGAAAGAATTTTTGGAATCGGATCAGTAATTCCGAAGATTTCCCTATACATACAAACTTACAAAAAACAAATCCTCTTTATAATAATAGCAAAGATTTCAGCACCATCTACCGAAACTCCGAAACAGTAGGCACATACAAATCTGTTCAATTAACGATAAAAACCACGACATCACTAACACCACATTTTCTCATTTTCCCTTTCAGTGACCAAACAAGAGAAGCGAACAATACAGCGATTTATAAAGGTCCACAAGACCGTTTGAACACCAAACCACAGACAATAAAATACAATGACGCCCGTCCTTTACAAAAACAACTGTTTAAACGGCCTTTACCGATTAATAGGTAAATATAATAAAGCATACAAACCTTCTTCAGACCCGTATCAGGGTCGATCTCCAGAGGCATTTTTTTGCGTGTCGGACGGGATAAACCCATTTTAAAATCGAAAAACGTTTTCAAAATATTTTTTTATAGACAGTTCGGTGTCTAATCTTCGTGGTACAAGGCTAATATTATGAATAAGTTTATTATAAATATTTATAAAAAAATCTTAAACCCCAAAATCCTGATCGCTCTGGGTTGACCCAACTCCCGATTGAATGAAAAAAATATTCTTTAACTTTTTAATGAGAAGGATCTTATGAAACAACTTATTTAGATTACATAACAAATAGTTAATCTTCATAGTAATATTTTTTTTTTTGTTATATTAACAATAATTTTGCCACAATTTGAATTTAAAATCGTGACCGGGCATTTTATCTCATCGCTCTGCGCTGAGGTAAAACATCGCCCTCATCCATAGTTACGCATTATAGACACTCTATTCCCCTCCCGCGGGGCAGCGTCGGTAGTGGTCTAACCGCTGAGGACGATACCTGTGTGCCACGTTCCCGCATTCCGACATTACGAAGGTAAGTTTATGATTGCGCTGGATTTGGTTCTCGAATTTTATGATTGCTATGGCACGTTATTTAAATTCAATAGTAAGCTTGCGAATGTGTTTGTTATGTGAATTAAGTGATCGTTATGATGTTGTTTATGAGACGTAATCACAACTTTCTACTGCTTTTAAATTTGGCTATATTTATGATTTTGTGACTTTTTCTGATCGCTATGGCTCTGATTGCTCTGTCCAAAAAGACCAGAGCGATGATATTTTGCATTAATTGTACGTTATAAAACTATTTTAAGTAGTAGTACCGGACTGTAATAATGACAAACGATGAACTATGCATTTTTTTTTTCAATCACCTTGAATGTCCCACTGCTGGGCAAAGGCCTCCCCCATATCCTTCCAGGTACTCTTCTCCTGCGCCACCTCAAACCAGCCTTCGTAATGCGCGTCTAGATCATCTCGCCACCTCTTTCTAGGCCGGCCTTGGCAGCGCCGTCCATCGTCAGGCATCCATCGTGTTAAAACCATTGCCCAGCGATCGTTATGCATGCGGCTCACGTGACCCGCCCAATCCCATTTGGCCTGGCAGCCTTTTTGCCTACGTCTGCAATTCCGGTTTTTGAGCGCAGCGTAGTGTTTCGTATTTTATCTGCTCTCTGTACACCCAGAATGCTGCGCTCCATTGCTCTTTGGCAGACTCAAAGGCGAGACTTTTGCGATTCGGTGAGTGACCAGGTCTGAGCACCGTAGGTTAGGACGGGCAGGATACACATATCGATGAGTTTGCACTTCAGGGACATCGGCAAATCTCCCTTCATTAGCGTCTTCATAGACCAGTAGCTTTTCCAGGCGATGTCGATTCGGCGATCGATTTCCTTTTCCTGCCTGTTTTCGAAAGAAACTAACTGGCCCAAGTAGATGTACTCATCGACATAGTGAACTATGCATATAACGTTTAATTTATAACCTTTCCTGGGTTTCTTCGGATAACCTAAACCCATAAACAGATTTTGACGTATTTTCGCCTTGATGATACCTTGCATTTAGCTACCACAACTGTAACCGTCCCCTTCTCTAAAATTTAATCGCAACTATTGTTGCAGATTGAAATCATGCCTCGAAATAAATTATCTATTGAAGAAAAACGTCTTAGGAAAAAATAGGCTGAGCGTCGTAGAATGGCCAAGATAAAAATAATCCAGATCTATACGCACAATGGCTTGTAAAGTCAATAATACATTTCTCTAACATATAATCTTGTACACGTACACTGAATATGACAGAAAACGGCTAAATAAATAATTTTTTATCAATATTTATTTTTTTGTTTCACTGATTTCACCATTTATGATCACTCTGGCACCAATTATGATTGCTCTGGTCGCGAAATTTTTTGAACTTAAATATTTCCATAACTGTTTGTGTAAATTGAAGGCCACTAGTAAAAATATACCATTTGAATATCATTATTTTTAATGAGATACGTAATTACCATTAAATATCAATATCTGAAAAGCACCAGAGCGATCACACGAATACGCCCGTTTTGGAGATTGACCCATCATCGGTATTGAGCAGCTGAACACACTGATTATGTTGTTTAAATAGGTACCTGCATGGGCATGGGCGATTGTGTGAACAAGTGGGCCATGGTGGGCCATAGATTATGCATAAACATAATTTATTACTTGTGAACGTTGAAAAACTATTTTGTATTCATAATTACAATCATGCTGTGTCATGTCATGAAACATTTATCACACACTGTTTTAAGCTTTCACGGTTTACAACTAAACTTATACTGTCACTTACGGGATAATATCTTCCAACAGCGTCGAAATATGAGGAGCTCAAAATAATGAACAAGCACGGAAGATATCCCGTAAGTGACAGTATAAGTTCACATTAATCACGGTTATTTAACTGAAACTCAAAGTCTGATAACCAGTCTTACCAAGGTGTATAGTAACTCAGTAATAACAGGGTTGTGGAGGTCTAATGGGCAGTCGTTCGATGTATAATACTGGTATCCAGCTGCATCCGGTTAGACTGAAAGCAGACTCCAACATAGTTGGGAAAAGATTGTAGGCAGATGATGATTTAACTGAAACTCATTTTTAAATCATGCATTTAGCGTTAAACGTTCTTTTCCAATGCTGTTAACCTGAAAAGGGTGTTTCTGATGCACTATAAGTTTAGATTTCATGGTTTTTCTTTCATTTAAGTTATCAAGTCTGCTACAGAGATTTGATTCTTATTATTGACCCTATCGATTGATGCCATAAAAGTACAGAATGTTATTTTTTTGGATTTTAGCCGGTTCGATTTCCGAGTGTGGCAAGCGAATTCTCAAAAATCTTTTAATGCAGATTTGTTTCTTTACAAATAAAGGAATGTTTCCTTTGAGTAAAATTAGCTATTTCCAGTATTTAGAGTACTTTCCCTCCAGGTGAAGTTGAAATATGTATACCAACCTGTATACTCGTATGTTCCTATCATCTCGTTTTTTCTAGGTCGACAGTGACAAGAACCAGAAATGTTAACAATGGAAGAGATTGAATCTCCCAAACTACTGTTATTCACCAGCAGGATTAGCCCAAAAGTCTTACAACAAGAACATAAGTCGTCTATATCTACAAGAATACCAAACATAACAACATTCACTTTCAAACAATTAAAGATCACTGAACAAAAGCATCTTGAGCAACATCGGGCAACCATGGCGGACACCAATCGGTGTCACGACTTACTATGCAAGCCTTGTGCCGAATGATGGCTGGGCATTCCCAAGCACCTGGTGATTCAATGGAAGTGTTGGGAATGTATCCGTCTGGCGACCTTCGGGGATCGGCAATTTGACGTCTGGATTGCCTAATGTTGGATTGATAGAAGATACTGTGATTTCCTTATCTATAGCTATATACAGATAAATAAAATGGAAGTGTCTGTTTGTAATTCCAAAAAAACAGCTTTTTACTGAATACATTTTAAATATTTTTGTCTGTTTGTTCCGGCTAATCTCCGAAACGGCTGCACCGATTTTGACGGCACTTTTACTGGCAGATAGGTTATGTTATAAGGGGTAAATTAATTAATTAGTTTTTATTTTAGAAAAAAAGGATTAGGGTTCCGTGTAAAAAAATTAATACCCTTGAAATTGTTAGCAAAATCCGAATAGGGAAGTAAATAAAGAAAAAAGAAAGAAAGAAAGAAAAAAAAAAATTGTCGCAGGGACATGACGTGCATCATACTAAATAACAAAAAAATACATTAAACATAGGTTGGTACAACGCATCACAAATATTTATAATTTCAACAGGACGGGACAAAAATAATGAAAAAAATACGTTAATTAATATCTTGCACGTCGTGACTGCGACAAGCAGGTTACCACTCACCAAGTAATATTTTTATAATCAATATTGTTGTTATCAATTAATATGAGCACAACTTATACCACATTTGTGTGGATGTAGTTATTTTGGTGCTCTTTTTACTACAATTTGTGTAAAAAGACATTTTACGAAACCGAAGGTCACTTGTACGATGTAGTGATGGTGTCTCAGGCATTCCTAAGCCCCTGGTGATTCAAAGGAAGTGTCATGGTAGGAATGTATCCGTTTGGCAACCTTCGGGGTGCTACTGTGACGTCTGGATTGCCTAATGTTCGATTGCTAGAAGTATTTTCCTTGTTGCTTAATTTGTGCATGACCAACATTACTTTGGTGGTGTACTATATTGGGTTTCTTTAAAAATTCGGTTTGGGTTACGGCTGAGATCGGCATTGCTTTCCCAGAAGTCTGCAAAAGGATCCAAGAGACAGGAGAAGAATCAACACATTACTTAACATCACGCCTGTAATCCCCGAAGGGTTAGGCAGAGGTGTACCTAATGGAATCTCCACATTTCGCCAATTATCTTTTAAGTCCCATGTAAAAGGGGGCGAACCTATTGCCATCAACCGGGCACAGATCCAGACTCCGTGGCTGCTACTGAGAAATTCGTAATGGAAAAACCCAATAACACTGCCCGACCCGGGCGTACCTAAGATCTTTCCTTGCAAAGGAAAAGGTTTTTAGAGTTCTGTTACCCAACGGAACTAAGTATCTGAGTGATTCTCGCAATAAATTCAAATTCGCCATACTACCATTTCCCTGAACATTGACAAATAAATACGACGAAACATCCTGCAACAGACCAACGTATCGAAAGCACAATAACTCGTACAAACAGTAATGTCAATACATTTCATAACCGTACGACGACTTAGGAATAATTCCCAAAGGCGGACACCGGATATGGAGTACCCAAGCGTACACAATAATAGTATCTATTGCAATAGTTGTAGTTTTACCAAAAACACACAACAATTTAGACTTAACTACCAAGTACTAAAGTTGCAAATACGAGTTCTGGAACGCACAAAATAAGTTTGCAAAAGTACCTACGTTTCTTACATTGCATAAACATTTATATTGACTCACGGTACCGAAGTTCTTGCAACATAAAACTCTTCTTATGTAATACAGAACTTACTACATGTTTTTAGTTTCAGTCTGTGTGATAGCGTAGTTCTATAATTTAGTTAGAGAAGGTTCATGTGTATAATGTGATGGAGAAGAATAAATAAATACATAAATAATTGAGGAGGCTCTCGTTAGGCAGCTGGATCAAGGGCTTGATTCAGAAAGCGATACTCCTGGACACGGCTCTTATTGTTAGGAGGTTCCTCTCTCTGGAGCCCTGACTGCCGGTAGCTTGGACCGATGGCGTTCCCGATACCGGTGGGCTACATTTTTTTTATATTTTAAATATTTTTATATTGTTTTATCTTAATAATATTTAAAAATGTAATTGATTTGTTTAGATATAAATAAAAGAAGAATAATGGGTGTAAAAACACTCTTAACGAAGCCGAAAGGCACATGTTCTCCTCATAATTGCGATCATTTTATTGTTCTAGACCATACCTGGGAACCTTCTGGTTACGGAGATATTGGGGGTTAAAATTCCAACTATGACACTTTTTTTTACAAGTTTTCAATTTTATAACTCACTTTTAAATGCCTTCATGACTCCTGCTGTACTATTCAATGCATCTATCAGCACAATGGTGCATCCCATTGAGTCCTATCACGAGTAAACGATATATTACACTCCAAAAAAAATTGTTGTTTTCCAGCAATAATTTTTGCGTAGAGTTACTTACCTTGATGTACAGAATGCTTGGTTGACGGCTTCGTGAAGGGTCCATTTACACTTACCTAGATGTTTTATCAACTTGAAAACCCGTGCAAAGCAGCGCAGGTCACTAGTCATACATAAGTACGTCATAGTTGGGTAAGCATACTTGATGGCATTTTCAATATTCTTATGAATCTAATTAGAACAAGTATTTGTTCCGGACTGTAGGCTTGCGTAAATCCGTAAATAACGGGTATTAGGTAAGACAGACTTTGATAATTTGGGAAATCGTCATGTTATTGTGATCAAGAATAGAAGCTATATCAGTCTGAGCACACAAATATGACTAAAAATACGCGTCCTTACTTCTTATGCTACTTTTATTGCTTACCAACTCGTTTCCCAAGTTTAAATAAAAATAGATAACAATACAACCTAATATCACACCTGTAAGCCCGAAGCACCTCTTAGTACTCCCACATTTTGCCAGTTATATTTAAGTCCTATGTAATAGGGGGCGAGCCTATTGCCATCAACCGGGCACAAGGTCAGACTCCGTGGCTGCTACCGAGAAATTCCTGATGAAAAATTCCCAATAACTCTTTGCCCGACCCGAAAATCAAACCAAAGACTATAACGGTCTATAATGCAAACACATAACCTTGTCGCTCATAAAACCAGATGTACCTAACGCATGAGTTTGAGTCATCGTGGTGATCTTCCTCCTGGACAGGAACTGCAGTGGCCAATCTGGAAATCATTTAACCGTTTGCGGGCCCAGGTTGGCCGCTGTAGAAATAATCTGGCCAAATAGGATATCGACTCGTCCCAATCACAATATCAGTGGGGAGCCCCTCTGCAGGATATCCTCCACCTCCTTTCTTGCCCATCCTGCACAGCCACCTGCACCTTCCAAGATTTAAACGAAGCAAACGACATAGCTGTGAAGGTGGCAATTTACTGGTCGGGTATTATTTGAATCTATCGACACGCAAAGAAGAATAAGAAAATGCATCCACGCGCGTTCATTCAGATAATAAAAGGCGCGTTGACACGCAACATGCAGCGAGATGCGTGGCAGTGTGATAATCGCCTTTTAAATGGAATCATCGAAGCCGAAAATTAAGAGCATAATTTTTTTCTTGTTTTTATAATTTAATTCTACCATCACAAATTACAACAAATCAATTAGATGGCGGCATTAGAGTTTTATCAGTGCCCAACGGGCCGTGTGCCAACATTCCGCCGTTAAAATGAAAACGCCTGGCCGGCGCCGAAGATTTTATTCGACGATTTATGCGTTGCCAATGTCTTTTGAGTAGGCGCTTTGAATTTCAGTCGACTTATTGAAATATTTCCCGAAATATTTAAGCCTTTAATATTCTGTTTTTAGCTGATTGAAGAGATGTCGAGAAATAAGTAAATAATGTTTTTGCGCAACGCAGAAAATGCTTACTTTAAAATGTTAAATGAAATGTAAGATAATATTACAACACTCATTGTCGGCAAAGCTAGGGAAGAAGTCTTGTATAATTTCCAACTCTAGTAAAATTATTTACTTAGTAGACTCCTTCAGGACTGAAGCTAAATCGTAAAAGTTACTGTTACTACCGAACCTTCTCGAAACAGAGCGTCCCAAAAACATCAAGTTCTAGGTACAAAGGTAAGGTACTATAATTTAACTTTGACATTTACAAAGTATTTCGTTTTATATTGTTCGCGTAACTTTTAATGGCAGCTGTAAAGCCTTTACTGGAAACTGGAAACAATTTTATTTTGTCAACTGACTTTACGTTCCATTTTTTGCTCGAGTTTGAATCCATTTTGTTAAATAGTTTATTTTGAAAAGTGAAATCTTTTGTTTTATACTGTTCATTCTTAGGACATTTTCAAAACAGTGCAAGAAAATATCGTGAGGAAACCGGTATGTCCTAGAATCAGAAATTCGAAGACTGTGTCATCTACCAACCCACACTGCACAAGCGTGTGGGATTATATGAAGCCCATTCCCTGACATAAGAGAGGAGGCCTGTATGCGAGCAGTGGGGGCATTAGAGGCTGGTTATGCTTAGGACATTTGCTTACAAATATTCTGTGTCATTGGCAAAGTCCTACTTACTGCGCTGCGACATTATGTACATAATCTTCAAAAGTATTTCGTTTGGAGCTTATACTTTGGAACAGGGTAGCTTAACTGGTCCAGCTAGTGAAGATTGTAGCGGTACTGATACCCGAGGGAATGCCTGCATTTCATATCCTCACTCAAAATTTAACCCGTCAATCATTCAATTGAAGGTTAACAATTCAACCAACAATTACCGAAAAACAAAACGAGATTGGTAGAGATAAATAAAATCATCCATTTGTAATTTCTTATATTTTTATTTCTATATTTAGAGCATTTTTATTACCGTACAGTCATGGTTTCTCTTGCAGCAAAATTACGTATTTGAGACATTTTTTTAGTTAAAACTAACTAAGTTTTTACTTAGTTCCATTTTTTATTTTAATGAATTAATCTCACCTTGAACTTTCTTATTTTAACATTAATATTATTAGATAACTCTATAAAATATTTATCCGCTAAACAGCTTGGTGAACTCGTCTGACACCTTAGTAGCATATCTGTATCCGTTGAGAACGATTCGATCCAGAGCTGGCGCTGGCTTGATGGAATCACCATTCCTAGAAATTATAACATTAACATATCATTTCGGATGAGATCTGTGACAGTTATTACAGGTAGTCAGTGGCCCTAAAGTCTGACAACCAGCCTTACCAAGGACTATCGTATTACCTAGTACTAACTAGGTTGTGGAGATTAGATAGGCATTCGCTCTATGTAAAATACTGGTATTCAGCTGCATTCGGTTAGACTGAAAGCCGACCCCAACATTGTTTTCAAAAGGCTAGGCAGATCATGATGATATCATTACGAATGAATTCGAAGGGATGGGCATTTGTCAGAAACAAGTAAGTCCACTTATATTTCGTTAGTTGTTATTATTAAACACTTATGAGTCCCACAAAATAGGCACTAATGTGCTAATAGCCAGGCACAAATTCGAACTTCTGCTAATGAGAATACCTTAAAGGAAAACCTCTTAACACTGCCTCTTCCAGGGATCGAACTCCGGACCCCTAAGACCACAAGTCGGTAGACGCTATTGGGACCAGGGGACCAACAATACAGTAGCTTAATAGTACATCAAAATCTGCCATAAGACCAGTATTAGGCAACGACATCTGAGATAGTAACATGACTGTGACTTGATAAATATTATAGGGCTCGAAATATAAGGTAATTTTCTTTTTCGTCTGTTTATTAACTTACTTGCACTGAATGTTCCAAGGTTCATTGACGAAGTAGATGTGCATGGATATAATCCCATACTTCTCAGCCCATTCTCCCAGACAATCCGGAGCAAACGGCACCGCCACCTGAAATAAAGCATATTGTTTTGTAAGGAGTTTTAATATGCTGCGGGACTGTTCGAAAGAGATACCGTGGCCCTGGAACACAAAGGGCAATGAAGGAACATGGATGGGTTTTAGTCAGTAAAAGTCTGACACTCCCTCCCACTCCAGAGCGGGAGAAGTCATTTGATGATTTCCCATCCGTAAAAAAAAAAAAAAAAAAAAAAAAAAAAAAAAAAAAAAAAAAGGAGTTTTAATATGGGATGATTCGAACATACTGTTAGATTACGTCCACCACACCTCGTCTTAAGACTTATGTAAGTAATACGAATTTATTCGTTTCCATGGAAACAAAGAGCGCAGGAACAGTCTTCGTGATGTCAGTGAATGCCTTTTTGGTTGAATGATGAGGATGACAATGATTATTGAACTCCACAAATGAGTCCAACATTCGTAAAAGGTTAACAACTTATGCTGTACTTACTCTTATATTATGCAGTTGCACATCATCCTTATTTCTGCTGATGAATGAGATTTTCACTTAAGCAAGAGGCGTTTGAAAGTTTCTACCGTAAACAATACTAGAGAGTTTGTTGAGAAACTTCTGGTTCCTAGCTTTAGTCTTCAGAAGTGTTGAAGAGTATTCGTTTTGCAGGCCGTCTTTCGTATGTTTTTCCAACAAAAAGTGCGGAATCAGCACTTTTTGTTGGAATTGATCAACTTTGTGTTTCTCACCTGTATGCCTTGCTTGGGGTTGGGTATAGCTTCGAACCATTCCCTAGTCTTCTGTTTGGGCAGCCTGCCGATCACCTGGAAGCCGGTGCCGACCAAGTCACCTCCTGTGACCATCGCGAACCACGGCAGCAACTCCTCACAATTCAGGTCCTTGGTCATATTGTAGTAATAGTGAGTACCTGGAAACATTTGCATGGAATAGTTTGACTAAATGGAAAATGGATCTCAGGGAATTTTCCTTTCGTCTTAGGATTTTTAGAACTTACTTACTTAACTAAGGCGTTTGGAACTATCTCTATCCTAAGGTTTATTTTTAGACGACTTTGAACATAATAATGTCACATTAAATACTGAAGCGCTTAGTAATTCAAACTCATGTCATTATGCACGCCAGTAGAACACTCATTGGTGAGACCATGCGAGCAGTCTATTACGTAAAAAGGAGTGCCTCAAGGCACCATTTTGCGCCCAACCCTTTTATAATTATCTTAAACGGCACTTCATTAAAAGAAAATAACACGCATTTATTTACAGATATTTAACTGCAAATATAGACTTTGTATTGCATCTTTTCAGTTAAGTCCTTACCCATATTCGGAATACAGTTCTGTTTCTTGAAGGCAGTGCTGTTGAGCTCAGCTTCGGTGCTAGGTATGCGCATCAGTCGTTTGTCGTGTCCAGCCACCCACACGCCGCCATCTTGTAATGTGGCGCCGTTCTCCACTTGTGGGCCTGCGCCTGCCTTTAGGGACTCTATAAAACACAAAATATTTATGAATCTTGGAGTTCTAGCTTTATCATGAAAATAATATTGAAGTGTATTATTTAATAGTGAACTTTTTATACCAAGAAAAAAATACCCAATTAATAATCACACCAAACAGTTTCTCTAAGCGGGTACTTGGAAAGTGGTACATTTTTTAATCAGAAGCTTACAGCAAACACCGTTAGGAGTTGTTTTTGCTTTTGAAAGCAGAACCCTACAAAACGAATTAAATTAAACAAGGGTTTTTTTTTTAAACTCCCTGAACCATTTTCTTAGCAACACAACATAACAACACAACACAACTTTAACATTTATTATCATGTAACAGTTTTTTTTCTCAACCCGTTCACCGAAAACGATTCTTTACATACATTTATGTATTTCAGTCTGCGAATGTCCATCACAACTATAAGCAATTGAACTCGTCAATCGGATGGATATACATTTTTCTCAGTAAACTTCAATAAGTACTGTGTGTATGATTCGCTGTCTTTAATACAACATTAGGATCTTGCTCCAAAGCTTCACAGAATTCGACTCACGTACTCAATCCAATATGCAGTTCAGAGAATTATTCAGTAAGAGAAATAATCTGTACTACATACTACCAGCTAACAAAGGATGTGTGACATGCGGATTATTCCCTGGTTATGTAGAATAAATTATATTTCTTTTAAAAGATAATACAGCGAGTTATTGGCGATGTTCTTCAATAAGGCTATGAATTATCGAAACAAAGAGAATATGGGACAGTAGAACACCGCATTCTATGTATTAAATAAGTGACATGAATTGGTCAGTTGTTTTGTTCAAAAATTAAAATGTCTTGCCTACTCAAATATGTAGTATATTGTTTGGCTTTACTTCACTCTAAATAGTCCATAATTTAGTACACTGGGATTCACGGTCAAATCGTTCTGAACTATCGACCTATTACTATTATTTTTATTATCAGCTGTTAGTGTCCCACTGCAGGGCAAAGGCCTCTCCTCTCGCCTTCCTACTTACTTGTCCTATCTACAGCTGTTATTCGTCAATCTTTGAGAAAAGAGTCGAGTTTGTCCCTCGGTTCCGCTATCTGCGTCTGAGCCTGCCGCATTGCCGTTTAGTGCTGTTTGGGATCCACTGTGTGGTTATTTTAGCTCTTCCGGCATTCAGTTCGATTTAAGCTTGGCAGCCATGTGACCTACATCAGTGATTTGAGTTTTGGAAGTCAGTATCAAGCTCCTGCGATCAGCGAGTTTAACTCCTAATATTCTGCGCTCAATTGCTCGCTGGCAGTTCCCGAGTACGGACTTTTGACTTTTGGTTCGTGTCGGCCTTAAAAGTATGTATTTTTAAACTGTCCTATAACATGCTTTAAACTCCCTTTTACTGCTCAAAGTGTAATGGCTCTCGCTCACAATGTCCGCATATCGGTTACATTTCAGCGACCACTATACACGAGGCCTCGACGAGTACATAACACATACCTATACGTATCGTGAATATGATGGAACATTTTGGTTTGGTGACTAAAAGGGTTCGCGATTGAAACTTCTGATCTAAGTACAGACTATAGATTAGATTACAGACAGAATATGGACAAAAGCTGAACGTCAGTGATAATCAGAGATTGGAATAGTGGAGTTTATCTGCCTAATTGTAATTTTAATACCCGTTATCCCAATAGCTTTCCCTTGCCAAACATAAAAACTGATCTGTATAGAAGAAACTGTTACCCCATGTCAATTAAATTATTTAACAAATTACCTAGTGAACTGAAAGACCTACCTATTACTTTATTCCGAAAAAAATTGTATGCCTGGTTAGTCAATAAATGTTTCTACACGACCCAGGAATACCTTAGTTATAAGAATGGAAAATTATTGTAACACCTCATTATGTTCCTATTCTAGTGCAATAAATTTTGTTAAGTTAGTACCTATGAAAAAGAGTACAGATATGTCACCCATTCGTTTCTTTGTTATAAGCTTTTATTTTATATTTCGTATACCAGAAATGGTCAATATTCCTCATATTGACCATTTCTTACTGTTATATTATGTAATGTAACATTTATAAATACCACCTACTAACCCATATTTTACGAATAAATTATTTGATTTGATTTGATTTGATAAACTTAAAGGAAGTAAGTAACAAGTGAATACTACCTCCCTATAAAATCAAAGAATGATATGTCAGCTGAATATCTACCTGCAGACACGAAGTACTGAGTAGCAGTCCAGTAGTCCCTCGCAACCTCACCCACCGCCGCCGGCGCCGACCATTTGATGAATTTTTTCTCAGGCTTGCCCAATGGGAAGTGGAACTCTTCCACTGGAAGCTAAAAACAGAAGCCCTTTAGTTTTTTTTTAATATAAAAGGTGTAAACGTACCTTTCACGAAATCGTCAACCAAGCATTCTGTTCATTAAATTGTTACTCTAAGCCAAAATTGTTGATGGGAAACGACTTTTTGGGGTGAAAAATCACGTTTTGCGGTAGGAGTGAATGTATCGAACTCAGAACATTGTGCTGATGGATGCGTTGAAAAGTATGGGAATCGTGGAGGTATTTAAAGTAAAGCTAAACATTAAAAACTTTGACCCACAATATCTCCGTAACTAGATGGATCTCAGGTATGGTCTAGATCAAAAAAATATCGCAATAGCGGGGAAAGCAAGTCCCTTTCGGCTTCCTTAAGGGTACTTTTACACCCATTATAATATTCAAAAACTGAAGCTGTGGCGACATCTATACGACCACGAGAGAACTATGTACGTCTGACGTCACAGAAATCCTGCATCGCGTAAGCAAAAGTTTTCCGGGAGATTCAAATTTATGACAACAACCCCAAAACAGCCACAGGGCAGAAGCCCATTTGATCCTCATTTTTCTGCAAAGGATAAAAAACTTTTTGCCCTAACCCTCATACTTGTAGCGAAACTACAAAAAGTACTACAGCGCCATCTATGACACAGATGATGAACTAACATCGTAAGATCCTACATCGCGCAGTTAAAGTTATCCGCGACTACACCAAACATAAAATTCGTCTGGTCAGAGGATCCTTCCTTTTCTATGGGGGATGAAGAACTTTACACACTGTTCTTCATCCTAACTTTAAAAAAACTTATAAACTAGGAATTTCTGATTAACAGCCCGGACGAAGTCTGGATATATTATGTGTCCATTTAATTCCAAAATGCACGGCTCTTTTAATCTTCCTAGAGGGAGACTAAAGACGTGTACAGTCACGAGTACCAATATGTAAACACTTAACAACTTTTAAAAGAGTTTTCCTCCCGCTGTCCTGATTAAAATTTCTTGTTGTTACGAACATAGTATTCTGGAACTCATATTTTATGAAAAAGATCCTATTTCCAAGTTGCAATCGTTATTTCTCGCGAAAATTGCTAAAAGCAATTTTCAAATTTAGGAAATTGTACACATATTGGTGCTCGTGACTGTATCTGTACCTGCCTCTTCGGAGAATATGGCATATAGTAATAATTACAGTTAATTCATAAGATTATTCTCCATCAAGCAGCCGCCTTTGTGTCCCTCGCCAATTAAAGTCACAAAACATCGTCTCATGTCGGACACATCCGCATTTCGTACTTGGATCCCCATTAAGCCTGATTATAGGAAGCTTTTAAGCCCTTTGTGTCTCATTTAGGGCCCCGTCTCCTTGTGGAATGTTCATATGACCCCTTATGTAATACTGCAAACAAGTCTTTCAACCATATTTGTTTCATAACAATATAGTACTTAACTAAATATACATAGTAACAATATAATTAATTTCCCAAAGAAACATATTCATTTATTACAATAAAACTTCCGGAGCGGGCTTGCGAGCCGCGCGTGTGCTCTACCTACCTACTGTTGCACGGTACGATAGTAATGAGACAGAACGGCGTCACGCGGCTAACAGCTGATACGTCAAAGGCGCGCGCGCGCGAATTTCATACGGCTGTTGTGTTATTGTGATAAAAGTGATTGAGTCTTCAAAGTCTTCTCGACAAAAAATCTTTGGGAAAGTTGTTTGTTATAATGAGTACAATCAGGTGTTTAAGTATCGGTCACTAATTACCAGCCACCCTATATACCTTTCCTTTCAAATATGCACCAATTTCAAGCTTCCAGAACTTTACATGCATTAAGTTCCATTATAGCTACATGCGTAGGTCGTAACCCTCCACGATTGATCTTGTTCATTCAAATAAATTAGATAAACGCCGCAAATGACACGTCACTCGAACCATCACACTGAATTGACTGCGCATTGTCAGAGCAATCAGGAAGATATTTGCGGGATCATGCACCAGTAGCTACTGTGTGTGTTTTGGTTGGATAGAATGTGTTTTTTTCGAATCGCGAACACAAATCGCATGTGACTAAAAGAGTGATGAATATAAATGTTGATGGATGGAGAGGGAGAGGAAGAACAAGGAAACCATGGATGGATTGTATGAGGAATGATACGAAGGAAAAAGGTGTAAATGATTGCGTGACGGTTGAGAATGGAAGAAACAAACGTGTTGCGCCAAACCCAAGTAACATGGGACAAGGGCAAGAAGTTGACGATCAGAATGTTTTTTTTTTTTATGATGGTTGTCGTTTCTGACAACGTGCAACGTTAAAATGCTCTTCAATTGGTTGCGGTCAGAGGTTTTAGCAAAAACGGGCGACGATAACGTAATGTTAACGGTATTTGAATGGAAAATCCTATATCATCTTGGTGTTCTTTTTTTTTGCGACTACAACCTGTGAAATTTCTTTAAAAGATTTTCAACTTTATCGCTAAAGCATTAGGTTCAAGGGTGATTAGGAAAGTTTGACAGTTTCGGGTAGCTTGATGTGCTCCAGTCTGTACTAACTTGAATTTGCTACTAAATAAGCAATTTTAAAATGTGGTAAGAGTATTTTCTATTTAAACTTGTTCTAATTTACGTTTAAGTTTACTCCGGGTGTTCGTGCAAGCCAATTGATCGATTGATCTGCGCATTGATTCGTCAAGTTCGTTCTAAGTCATTTCTAACTAGGTACTGGCTTGCGCTTTTGAGGTCTTCTGTAAACTTCATATACCTACTAGTTCCCTTAAGTCTTAACTAATGTGAGTAACCTATGTGAGTGACAGACTCACAGGAGGTCATACCATGATAAGAGCTATCTTAGCTCCTGTCTTTATATTTTAGGTAGCAGAAAGCTGTTATTAGCTGCAGGTTATGCCTTGCATTTTAGCAACACCTAGCATAATGTCTGTAATCCCCGACAGCGTTATTAACATTGTCGGACCGACGAATTAGTCAAAACATTTCAAGCAGTAAATTAGGAATTTCATTACAAATCCTTTGCATTGTGTTGTGCCGGCTGAGGATGCATTCCACTACAATCTATTGTCATCATGTCTAATGTCATATTGGATGGCTTATTTCCAGCATTATAGATTGTACATTTAGAACCTATTCATACACATATTAACACAAAGTACAAATTGTTGTGTGTGTACGTCCGTCTCGTCACTACCTTTTTTATTTTTGGGATTTGAAATCATCAAATAACCCCCAAGCTCTGGGTGGAGTGGGAGGGAGTGTCAGACTCTTACTGACTAAAGCCCATCCATGTTTCTTCTTTGCTCTTTGTGTTCCAGGGCCGCGGTATCTCTTTCGAACAGTCCCGTAGCCCCGGCAGGGTCTCGTCACTACCTCAGGTCCAGTTGAAAACCAGCGTCGGGCACTAATTGCCCGGCAGTTTGCTGAATTGGGCCTATTTGCCGCAGCCATGAGGCATACAATAAATAATAATAATATTATGAGTTTATTTTTTTATTTCTTTTATTGCATATTGTGCTATTGTGTTTTTGTGGCATGTGCAAATAAACATGTTTTCTTCTTTCTTTCATTTACATTTAGTTTTCGATCAACAAAACAGAAATTGCAAACAACAGTGCTGATTTGAAGACTAAAACGACATTTCTAATGTGGATAGATACAACTTTTTTTGAAGAACGTATCATCACGTCATCGCTTCTAATACCCGAAAGCTTTGGCCGACATGTACTTGTGTATTTTTTAAGTGCCATGTTACAAGAGGCGAGTCCATTGCCATCGACTTTGACGAACACACTCCGGGCTACTACAGAGATATTCTTGAATTTAAAAAAATCCACTAACTAGTACCTTGTGATTGTTGATTTATGGAGCCTCATGCTCCATAAATCAAATCAAAACGGGTTGGTACTAGTTAGTGGATTTTTTAAAATTCAAGAATATCTCTGTAGTAGCCCGTCTTGAGTTGGGTATCAAACCCAACCGCATGATAAGCCGTACCTTTTGACCAGTCTTGAAGAGCTAGAGGTTATTTCTAAATGAGCAACCTCACAGCACACTCATTCTAATCTAAAACATATACTTACAGAAACCATAAGTCCTGCCACGAATCCAGCAGTATCGTACAGAGGGCAGACGATCCTCCCTGGAGGACAGTACATCCTCAGCTCCGGCAGAGGACCTGGAGGCCTCTCCGTCCGCCGCCAGCCTTCGTTCTCCACGTCGCTGATGGTGCGAGGAATCGAGTAAAAGTACTCCATGTCAGCCAGGGCATCCGACCAGCCGAATTTTACTGAAGATGAAATATAACATAGAGTTAATATAAAATGCTTGTACTTCAAATCACTAAATGGGTTTAATGTTCGACAAAGGTATTATTGAATAGTAGATTATGCAGTGATAACCGATAAAGCAGTGTTTATGTTACGGCCGCTTTTTTGAATCCAAGCTTATCATCATCTGCCTAGCCTTTTCCCAACTACATATATTGGGGTCGGCTTCCAGTCTAACCGGATGCAGCTGAAAACCAGTATTTTACATGGAGCGACTGCCTATCTGACCTCCACAACCCAGTTAGTACTGGGTAATACGATACCCCTTGGTGAGACTGTTTGTCAGACTTTTTGGGCCACTGACTACCTCACGACTGTCAAAGATCTACAAATGACACCCGGGACCAACGGCTTAACGTGCTTTCCAACTGAAACTCGGTATGTAATGGGTGGTCACGGCTTAACCTAAAGATTGACCCGAGCGGCTGTTACTATTAAGCCGCGAGCTCCTCTACCAAGCTTATCCTAGCTCGGAATTAACTCCTGAGCAAAAGCGAGGTAGTTAAGACTAGAATCCTGAATCTAGCGAGGGATTTAAAATAACAAGTTTTTTCTAATACAATATTGAACATACCTCTGAGCCCGTCATATTGGATACCTGAAACGTAAAATTATTCTTTTTAATTTGGAACATAATGAAATTACATAAAGTAGCATCATGCCTGTAGTCGCCGAAGGGTTTGGCAGAGAGAGACCCATGTCATAACGGGCAATTCATTGCCATGCCGAGCCTAAACTAGACTTCGCACACTTGTACAATAGCTCTACCTGGGAATCGGGGATCGAACCACGTATAACTTAGGTACATTCCACCAGTCCTCTTAAGTGTCATGTCATGGGGATCGACTATCCAGCTATAGTTTGACCACTTTAAGTGTGCAGTTCGAGGTTGTATTGCTTGTCAAGAAAATTTGCATCTATATGACAAACTTGTACATTTTCGGAATAGAAATCTATTCGGGTTTTCACTCTAATATAAAGAGAATTTAAGAGAGGTAATGATTTGGAATTCATCATCATCTGCCTAGCCTTTTCCCAACTATGTTGGGGTCGGCTTCCAGTCCAACCGGATGCAGCTGAATACCAGTATTTTACATGGAGCGACTGCCTATCTGACCTCCAGAAACCAGTTAATAATGGGTAATACAATACGCCTTTACAAAACTGGCTGTGTCTTTATGTCTTGGAATTATTGGATAATAATGTCAACTACCCACCCAATTTCCAAAAACGGGAAAGAGTCAATGCTACCCAACACTGCGGGGTAATTGAGTACCACAGTTAAAAACGCAATGCCTTTTATATTGACACTACAAGAACATTCATTGCGTTTTTCACGTTGTCGAGCGGCTGAATTTTTCAAACACATGGAGCAATGGAATAGGAATGTCCCTCAAAATCTTTCTGATTGTGATTGAAAGCGTGTTTAGCAAATTAATACGGGGCTAGTATCAACAATCTCCTATTACTAACATAAATGTGGAACTTTGTGAGGATGAATAGATGTTTCTTACTGTTTCACGCAAAAACTAGTGAACGTATTTGGATGAAATTTGCCACACAGATAGTTTATAACCTGGATTAACACATAGGATATTACTTTTATCCCGGTAGTACAATCCCGTGGGATAACCACCGAACTCAAGGCGGGTGAAGCTGCGGGCTTAAGCTAGTAATAAATGTATTTTTCACAATATACTTACAAGAAACAGCTGCAAAAACTGACAGAATCACAATAATTTTTTCCATTCTCTAACGTTTGCAAAAGTAATACCAGACGAATTTACGAGCGTTCCGTCTGAACGCGAGCGCATACGATATGTTACTGATACGTCGCTGGATTCAATGGGATGTGTTATAAAAGATTAGTACACAAAAAAACCCGTAACCAGTAGGTCAACACGACATAACGTTAGATCTAATACAGGTTTTATAAGGAAAAAAATTAAGAAAAGCATCTTGTCCTGTGCTGTGACCGTTTTGTTGGTCTATAGTTGCTGCCAGTTAAGATGGCAATGGCGGTCATTGACCCACCTACATTAAATTTATTAAAGTTCTTAACTTTGAAATCCACAAATAAGCCTGTTCATGTCTTGAATCGTCATCTATCGTGATCTTCGACATCTTTTCTAATGAAAAGCGATAAGGAAAGAGCAATGACCGCTATTGCCATCTTAACTGGCAGCAACTATAGTTAACTCTAGTTTATTTATACATTTTCAACCGCGGTATTATGTTTACTATAACTTGTGCTCATCCACTATTACATGGGACTTAAACATAACTGGCGAAATATGGGTGTACTATTAGGTACAACTCTGCCTTACCCTTCGGGGACTACAGGCGTGATATTATGTATGTTACTTCTACCAATCTGGATCAACAGTTTGGTGGGTCTAGTGGTCCCAAACGCGACCGCTGAGTATGTGGTCCTGGGTTCGATTCTCAGGTCAGGCAAAGTGCGGTTTGGTTTTTCCATTTGGAATTTCAGTAGCAGCCACGACTCTGGATTTGTGCCTGGTTGATGGCAATAGGTTCGCTCCTATTACATAAGACTTAAATGTAACTGGTGAAATATGGTTGTACATCTCTGTATCAGCCTTCGGAGATTACAGACGTGATGTTGTATCATGTTGAATCAGTCTTAACATAATATACTTCAAATGAAAATCATCAAAACCTACAGGTACGTTCCCAATTCCCATATTCGGTTGTTCCAATTTGTATGGAATGCACAATGCACATTTGCGCCCCTCGTCCTGCTCGGGGTTCGCTTTGGTTTGGTCAAATCTTGAAGCAAATACTCCGGCAGACTGCTTAGGTACTTGAAAAGTTTGAAAATATATGAAAGAAAAGAGAGAAAGAAAAATAAGAAGAAAAAATTTTTATTTGTCGCAAGGACATGACGTGCATCATACAAAATGACAAAAAAATACAATAAACATACAACGCATAACAAATATTTATAATTTCAACAGGACGGGACAAAAAAATGAAAAAAATACGTTAACATCTTGCACGTCGTGACTGCGACAAGCAGGTTACCACTCAGCATGCTGCTGTGCTGTGCTGTGTGTGCTGTGTGTGTGTGAAACATTAAGTATTTTCAACTTAGGACAAGTTTAATAACAAATGACATTCGACTGTCCTTTTGTAAGCAAGGTTAATTCCATAAACGCATAATTATGCAATACTTCGGTATTACCAGCTAAAAAAAATATTATATACATAGTGGAAGGCACACCGACGCACAAACGGCTACCATATTCAGTACATCAGCCTGACACCCTCAAATATTTTTTTTGCAATAACCACGGTCAAATGTACGAAACAGCAGATTTTCTTAAAATAGCCGATAAAAAATTGCGATGTGGGTGTGTTCAAAATGACGTACCTACTGAATACGTGGCACGCTGTATATACGTATTATTTTCTAATGCAGTTTGCTTAGAAAATAAATAGAATCTAGAAGTTTATCCTCTATCTAGGGTTACACGGATACTTACCATAAAAACATGTCACGAACTTGAATAACATTTGGTGACACCTAAATTGATGCCTTATATAAGTACATGTGTTTCCTAGTTTTTGCAGTTTTGTTATCCTTACTAATATTAAAAATGAAAAAGTAGGTTTGTTTGTTTTTTTGTTACCTTTTCACGTCTTAACTACTGTACCGATCATCCTGAAATTTTGCATATACGTTGTCAGGTGTACAAAAACGGACATAGGATACCTTTCATCCCGAAAAAAAGTACTGTTCCCGAGGAAAACAACAATAACGTTATTATGCTCATAGATGGCGCCGTGTCTTTCGAATCATAATTGAATTACAAGCAGAGTATAACCCAAATTGATTGTCAAATTCTAAATTACGGCGATCGAAGCCGCTTCAAAAGCTAGTTATAAAATAAACTTGAATTTTCTATCTTCCCGAATTCAAAAGTCGTTTGCAGTTGACTCTCTGTGTAGTCTGAATTGGCTCCAGAATGATTACCGGCGACTTCCGTCGCTTTAAAACACAATGTTTAAACTACACAACAAGATGAAGTACAATCCTTTGACAATTGTCCTTAATCTGATAAAAACATTCTAGATCAGTTAATGTTAGTTGGTTTTTTAAATGAGGAGTTTTTCCAGGGTGTAGGCAGAAACCATAGTACGCTACCTGATATCCTCATGCTTCTTTTGGTTCGTCACGTTCACAGGTTCAAAGAAAGAATAATAACAAAAAAAAAATTAAAAAAAATTGCCGCAGCGCCAGGACGTACAAAATGACAAAAAAAAAACAATAAACATACAACGCATAACATATATTTATAAATATAACAGGACGGAACAAAAAAAAAGTTGACAGCTTACACGTCCTCACTGCGACATGCAGGTTATAGCATGATGCAGCTGTGCTATGCTATGGTCACTTGTAAAAAAACGTACGGAAGCCAAGACGGCATAATTTTTTTTTTTACATGTATAATAAAATAAGATAAACAGTACTTGGATTATAATAATAAAACAACTATAAGAAATATAATAAACTCCACAAAAAATATAAAAGTATGTGTACAGACTAAACAAAATATATAAATACAACACACAAGCCCGCGCCGGCGCCGGCGCCGGTTGCGATAACTACGCACCTGACCTTTCTGAAGACATCACATCACCGGTAAGGCCAGGTGTCAGTGTATGTCCTTCTAGAGGTAGGTAGATGTCCTCCTCCAGGAAGAATTTCTTGCGCCAGTAATGACATCTAAGAGATCTACGATGAAGCTAATGTTTTAAGGACCATAAAAAATGAACGTCTTCGATGCAGGACATGGCGCATAAGTTTTTTTGACATGGAACTTTAGGGGTATGAAAAAACAGGGTGTACAGTTCTTGATCCCCCATAGAAAGGGGAAGATCCTCTGACCAAACGGGTGTTGTTTCTGGTGGGCTTCTACCCGCCAGTTGTCGGGTTTTTCTATGTATTCTTAAGCCGCGGATAACTTGAACTGCGCGATGTAGGAATTTGATGTTAGTTCTTCATTTATGTCCTAGATGGCGGTGTATTACATTTTGTTCTATGTTGCTGTAGTACTTTTTGTAGTGCCGCTACATAACTCTTACACACCTAATTGTGAAAGAGTGTACTAAAGTGTGTATACCTGTACCTCTGCCTCGTCATCTGCCTAGCTTTTTCCCAACTATCTTGGGGTCGGCTTCCAGTCTAACTGGATGCAGCTGAATCTTATCTGAATACCAGTATTTTACATGGAGCGACTGCCTATCTGACCTCCACAACCCAGTTACTACTGGGTAATTCGATACCCCTTGGTAAGACTGGTTGTCAGACTTTTTGGGCCACTGACTGTAACGACTGTCAAAGATCTACAAATGACAGCTGGGACCAACGGCTTTAACGTTCTTTCCGAGGCACGGAGGAAACTCGGTAAACCGCACCACTGCCTATCTTAAGATATTTTAATCGCAATAATACGTTAACGTGGGATACTTTCCGACCTAGTCGCAGGCGAAACCGAGGGTACAAGCTAGTTTGAGAGTAAATCAAAATCTTGGACCTACGTCAAAACCATTGCTCATAGTTCAATGTTTTAAACTTGGTGAAGGTTACAGTTCTTATCGCAAACTCGTTCGAAGTCGACAGTTACAACCTAAATCGCGTGTAACTTGTTTGTAACTACACAAAAACTAAAACGGAATCTTTGTAAGGATAATATGTGCACCTTAAATTTCTTAGCAGCATGCAAGTACATTAAAAAAACTGAGCGGTTGCGATTCTGGCCGCCACAATTATCAGATCATAAACGTATGTTTTTGATACCCTTCTCTGTAAATTTTGGTATAAAATTGCACAAACAGCTGGCCATTTCAAAGGATCCTCGTTTTGCAATCGTCTCATCCCACATACAAGGTGTAAAGGACCCTTCAAGAAGCGGTCATCCAAGCATTCTGTACATCAAACTAAGTAACTCTACGCAAAAAAATATTGATGGGAAACGATTTTTTTTTGGGTGGAAGATGACGTTTTGATTGGACTCAACGTAACACACTCCAAACATTGTGATTATGGATGGATTGAATAGTACAGGGGTCATAGAAAAGGGTTCACTAAAGTTACAACTTTAAAAATTCGTATTAAAAAAAAAACTTGTAAAAGGTTGTAAATTTGACTCCCAATATCTCCGTAACCAGAAAATTCTCAGGTATGGTCTAGAGAACATAACAACGATCGTAATGACGGGGAGAACAAATTCCTTTAGGTTTCGTTAAGGGTATTTATACACCCATTATAGCATAGTCCTTTTTTGTGTCCCATGTCAAATATTGTGAAATTAAATAATGATAACTTGCGCTTATAGTAAAAAGAACTAGTTTCAGCGTGAGGGGTTGAAATAAAAATGTTGCGGCTGAAATTTCACAGGATCACATATACCTTTAATAACAATCCCTAGATAAAATAAAGAATTTTGAGTTCAAAATGATGTTAAAAAAAATGAATTTCGCAAAAAATGCAGTTTTCTTTTTGTTCTTTGCTGCCGTTGATCAACGTTTCGATCTCGCAATCATTTTGGTGATATAGTCGGTCTGAGCTGCAGCAGTCCCTATCGCACACTACGGGGGCAAGCTTTTTTTTTTTGGGATATCATCAAATAACTCCTTCCGCTCTGGGTGGAGTGGGAGGGAGTGTCTGACTTTTACTGACTAAAACCCATCCATGTTCCTTCTTTGCCCTTTGTGTTCCAGACTGCGGGACTGTTCGAAAGACTGTGGTGGGACCGGGTGCAAGCTTGACGCACAGCGCTACGGCAATTGTTTATTTCTAATTCCTCGCAGGCCCTGTTCCATCTTAAGTTATTACTTTCAATCAAGTAATAACTTTGACTTGTTTGTATATATGGCTGTGAGAATTCTAAATTTTGACAGATCTAACTTCATGCAACTACAGAATAAAAATATTGTATGTTAAGTTATTACTTTTACTCAAGTAATCACTTTGAATTAATTATAGGTACGGGTGTTACAATCGCTGGACCAACGAGGCAGTCGGACTGAAGCACAAGAACGACGTTTGATTCTTACAATTATAACTAAGAAGTTCCTTTTATTTACGGGCCAGCACAGTAATTATTTAAAGTGTAAAATTGAACAGCTGTTTTAAAACTTAATTGTCACCTACTTAAACATTAAATAAAGTTAGGTACTGCGTATTTATGTTTATAACGAATACTTTCTGCGTAATTGCAATAAGTTCCGCTTAATTATGGTAAGTATATCTCTGACGCTTTTCCAGACTACCTAGTAGTGTCACCAATATCATACGTATAAATAATACGTGACACGTGACATCAAATACAAACAAAATCGAGTTTAAATAAACTCGATTTGGTATGTATTTGATGTCACGTGCCGATTATCAAAAATTTTGCAATAATCGAGTCCAGTATTTATTGTTTTTTCGTTAACCTATTTTGTCTACCACACCATTTATAAAACTACGCATAGGGGTTATGCACTTAGGGCTGATTTCCATCAAAATGGAGAGTTTTTTTTTTAAACGTTGCCCCACTCTAGGAATTTCTCCTGTATCGTGGGTGCCTTTACAAACATTTAAAACTCACATATACAAATAGCCAGACCCGGAACAATTACGTGTAGATCATACTAATATTTGTTCCGTGCAGGGATCGCACCCGCAACACGCAGCGCAGCAGCCAATCGCTCAGCCACTGCGCCAACCATGCCGTCAATAAAGAGATGTTTTATAATAAAATAAAATAATACCAGCCTGTTACTGTCCCACTTCTGGGCAAAGGCCTCTTCTCATACAGAGAAGGCACGAGCATTGATCACCACACTTGCTCAAGACGGGTTGGCTATTTCAGACTTACATTAATTATAAGTCCAGGTTTCCTCACGAACCACGTTGGTTTTATAAATAACCAATTAAATACTATTATTTCCACATCGCTTCTCCCCTTAACGTTGACCATTTATGCGGAGAGGAGAGGTCTTATTTTATTTAGTCGGGGAGGAGATATAAGCGGTGTGCGGCGAGAAGCGGTAATGCAAGATGTGAGCGGGGGAGCCCGCGCTTCCCTCCCCGTGCCCTGCCTTGCGCTCCTAAACTGTCCTCTTGCCTCAACACTCGAGGATAGCACTGCTCCGCTCTCAATAGCTCAAATGTCTGCTCCGCATTAGTGGAAACACTCTGCCCGCTATGCCGCTCATATCTCTTAACGCTTTGGTAGATACCGGCCCTTATGAAGGCGCACCGTTGATACAAGTGAAAGTGGGCAATGTTGCAATTTATACTTTTTTATAACTGTTAAGGTATGACAGTCCTACACGTTACGTTAAGCGTGTCAATTTTAAATGTGAATGCAAAACCGAGTTCCATTCGAAGGATAATTGTAAAGTATTCTGCTACACACGTTCATGTACGCCTGTACAGTTTGACTGTACAGACAAAACTGCACATGCGTAACCTATCGTCTATGGCCGACTTTATACCACATAATTTAATGATAGTATTGTCATTCAAGAAGATTTTTTAACACAGCTGGGCATTAGCCTCCCCCATAGCCTTCCATTCTTCTCTCTGTGCGTTTTTCAATATAATTAATTCAGCAAAATATTTGACAGCTATTTGCGATATTGCCATCCTTTAAAGGATGGCGCTGGGTGGCACATAATGCCTATTTATTTTAAATATTTTTTTATTCAAGTTAATGCTAGATTAATTATAACTTTTCTTTTAAATGTTGCAGCAGAGATTACTATACTTGTTTTATCTTTTTCTTATGTTTACTTTTTTATATAATTTTTGTTTTATTGTGAATTCAACCATTTTTTTTTTGGTTTGTTCAGTGTGAGTCTAATAAATACTTTTTCTTTTCTAACTAATGGAACACTTTTTGAAAAACTTTAAAAAAATATTTACCAGTTGCGTGGCGATGATAAATTGAAAATGCTGATATTAAGTTTCTTTGTTCTTTTATTTCAATGCCACGCATACATTTTTCAGACCATTCCATTTTGGGTGGATATGCGACTTTATTAAAAGGTCTTTTTTTATATCACATCACTCTATATGGTTATAAAAGATGTAATAAGACTCTAAGCCGAAAGGCACTTGTTTTCCCCGTCATTGCGATATTTTTTTGTTCTAGTTAGACCATACCTGGAACCTTCTGGTTACTGAGATATTGGGGGCCAAAGTTCCAACTTTTTTTTAAATACATATCATTAGCAACAATCATTGCGTAAAGTTACTTAGTTTGATGTACATAATGCTTGGTTGACGGTTTCGTGAAGGGTCCGTTTACACCCTGTATTCTTTAAGTAATATATGCAAGATAAAATAATACAAAAATATGTGGTCCAAAAATGCATAGTTTCGAAGACATCATCAATCATAATTAATTTCATTCAAACCAGTCATTTATATTTAAAGCTAAGAAAATGCGATGTTGTCATATTTCACGAAAGGGTGTTTTACATTTTAATAATCGTGACTTTGTCGAATCATTTTGTAAGAAAAATTTAAATTAAATACAGGGTGTAAACAGACCCTTCACGAAGCCGTCAACCAAGCATTCTGTACAACAAACTAAGTCCCCCTACGCAAAAATTATTGCTGGGAAACGACTTTTTTTTTGGGGTGAAAAATCACGTTTTACGGTAAAACTCAATGTAACGCACTCAAACTTGGTGCTGATGGATGCTTTGAATATTAAACGGGTCCTAGAGGTAATTAAAGTAAAGTTAAAACGTAAAAAGGTCGTATTTAAAAAAAAACTTGTGAAAAAATCGGAACTTTGACCTCCAATATCTCCGTAACTAGAAGGTTCCCAGGTATGGTCTAGAACAAAAAAATGATCGCAATGACGGGGAGAATAAATGCCTTTCGGCTTCGTTAAGGGTCTTTTTACACCCTTTGTAATGGAAAAAAATAATTCATATTATGCCAGTTGATTCTTTGAAATGGTCTCATTCATACCCTAGAGTTATGGGATGTATATTTTTTTTAAAATAATTTATTAGAAGCAAAAAGAAAAAAAGTGACACCTCTACCAACACGCATAATTTAAGGCGAGTAGTGCAACTGCAGAAAGATGCCATGAGCCCACCACGCCGTGAGATTCAAAATGGCGGGTGTACCATAGCGAATAAAATGATAACACGCCAGTAGGCACAGTACCTCCCTGTGAAGCAGAGGAGTTAAATCACCCAAACCTTTTAGACTAATTGACTACCTTACTCACGATATAATACAAGAAAGATAGGTCCTTACATCTCAACAAAAAATAAAACTGTTAATTTATGTAGGTATAATATTTACTCAAGTGTTCTACCGTCTCTTATCGAAGGCAATAATTTACAAAATAGATGACGTTCGGAAAACGTAGATGATGAAATAATATTTGCTGTTGGGATGGTATTATTAATTAATTTAATTTTTCAAAAGTACTTACCTACCTACTTACTTGGCCATGGAGTTATGTGGAGGCAGATAAGCTTCTTGCGGTTTAAAATAATTGCCGGCTTTTTGCCACTTCACTTGTTCATTCTGTAATCTATGCTGACAACTTTGGTTCCGCTATTTATTCTGTGGTTCTGAGCCTATCAACATTTCGCACGTCCTCAAAAAAAACGGGCCAAGTGCGAGTCGGACTCGCGCATGAAGGGTTCCGTACCATCGTAGTAGAGGAGCCTCCTTTAATTTTTTTTTTTACTATTTTCTTTTGTAATAGAAATACATATTTTGTGAAAATTTCAACTGTCTACCTATTACGGATCATTTGATACAGCCCGCTGACAGACAGACGGACGGACGCGGTCGGACAGCGGAGGCTTAGTAATAGGGTCCCGTTGGTTACCCTTCGACACAGCCTTCGGGTACCGAATCCTAGAATCTGTCGTAACACAAACAAGAACTAGTAGTTTTAAGAAATACGCATTTTATTTTTTTGTATGCTTACCATTGCTTTCCGTAAAAAAAGTGTCGCTTGTGCCATTCGGTGACATATTTTCGCAATACAACACATAAGGTAGTTTTTTTTTCAACCATAGAGCAAGGATAATTATAATTGAAGTTTAGTGGAGTATTATCTAAACCAAATACGTTTGTTATTATGACAGTTTTTTATTTTTGAACTGTGTATGATCTTTTTACTCTGGACGCTCTTAGCTTACACTTCTTTATACATCGTTCTCACATAAATGTATAGTCTCCACATGAATGATGTAACCAAGATTTTGTAACAATATTTTGACTAAAAACAGTGTCCATGGAGTTTCTTGCCCATACTTCCACATAGAGATCTACGCTTTGGAATGGGCAACTACAGTACTTTCACAAGTTATTATGCCTTGTGTCTGTGACTTTAGCTTCGCTCTTTGTTATTTTTGTGACTTTCAAAAGTGCCTGTAATGGTCTAATTGAAATAAATGCTTTGAGTTGAGTTTGAGGTTGACATGCTATTTAATTAATTTACAAAATAAAAGTTTTGAAGAACCCATTAAAATTAAAAATTAAAGAATTAATTGAAGACGAAACATAGTGTGTTTCGTCTTATTTACTTGAGATCCACAGCACATTTTGCACAGGTGCTTATAAATACGGTTGGTGGTGTAGTCTTTGTTCAGTGCATAGCTGCATCTCACCACCGCCATGTTCCTTATACTTGCTATACTGTGCCTCGTCGCTCCGGCCTTCGGGTCAAGTCTTAATGGTGAGTATACTGAGTGTAAAAAGACCCTCAACGAAGCCAAAAGGCACTTGTTCTTCCCGTCATTGTGTTTTTTTTTGTTCTGGACCATTCCTGGGAATCTCCTAGTTACGCACCGCGTTACTTATCGCGCAGTTAGTTAGTTGATTTTGAAGATCATTGCAACTTTTTCACGCGTTTTTTTTTATAATATTCACGTTTTTAATGTTATTACTTTACTTTATGTACCTTCATGATCCCTGTTCTATTCAATGAATCACACTTTAAGCTTGTGACCGTAATTTTGGTGACCTCAAAAAAAATCGTTTAAATTGATGTACAGGATGCTTGGTTGACGGCTTCGTGAAGGGTCCATTTACACCTTGTAGATATCTTATTGATACTTACAAGAATACTCTTTATTTTTTACACCATACAAAATTCCAAGTGCATTACAATGTAGAACTTATAAATAGGATGACGCAATCATCATCTGCCTAGCCTTTTCCCAACTACGTTGGGTTCGGCTTCCAGTCTAACCGGATGCAGCTGCATACCAGTATATTTCAAGGACCGAGTGCTTATCTGACCTCCACAACCCAGTTAGTATTGAGTGATACGATACTCCGTGGCAAGACTGGTTGTCGGACTTTCGGGCCACTGACTACCTTTAACGACTGCCAAAGATCTATAAATGACAGCCGGGACCAAAGGCTTAAAGTGCTTTCTTAAGGCACGGAGGAAACTCGGTATGTAATGGGTGAACCAAACTAGTCAAGCGCGGCTGAACTTGAAGATTTGATCTGAGCGGCTGTTATTATTAAGCCACGAGGATAAAAGGGGAGGATAATAATCTATCTCTACACTGTGCTCACATATAGAAGCAACAATATTGTACCCAGGACTATGTTATATACAACTTGATTTGAAAAGAGTGTCCATGGAGTTTCTTGCCCATTCTTCTCCATGAGATCTACTATTTTTGAATGGGCAACTACAGTCCATTCACAGTTATTATGCCTGTGGCGGGATTGTAGGTAGCTTATTTTTGACTATGCAAAAGTGCCTGTCATGGGTCTATTTGAAATAAATGCTTTGAGTTTTGAGGGATAGGATAGATATAGGATGACACAAAGTAACTTGGTTATGAGACGCCTGTAACCTGGTAAGCCTTGACGGCACACCGTGAATTCAGCTCGGTTATAGGATGCTTTTTATCCAGGTAGTGATACGTGCTTGAGAATAATTTTCAATCGTAACTCCCCCCGGGAGACCAGTGTCGATCGATAGTAGAATGAGTCTTTCATACATCTTGTGATGTTTTTGCGGGGCCAGTGGAAACTCGTTGTCACATTGTTCACGGTGAGGCGGAACTGTCCGTGGCGGTGCTGAGAACCCCAGTGAGTCGGGGCCGGCGCTGCGTTTGCTCTGGTGCGTCGGTTGTGGTACAACGCGACTGCTGGCGTCGACCGGGAGATCGAGCTCTCAACCGGCCGAAAGTGCAGTGTGCTGTGCTAAGGTTGCATGATGAGGCTGAGGGTGCTGACCAGGAAAGTGCTTCCGCTGCATTCTGGTGGTCAGGATTACCCATTTGAAGCTGGCTGGCTATATGACTCGTTGCTCGAAAGCTTGAGGAAATGTTCTTGATGACGTCACGTTGCTTGAAGGCTGCGCTGACGTCCATTTTGGGGTCACCAGTTTGGGGGAATGGAGAACAGGGTGTAAAGTTCTTCATCCCTCATAGGAAAGGGAGGATCCTCCGACCAGACGGTGTTATGTCTGATGGGCTACTGCCCGATAGTTGTTGTCTTCTATAAATAGTCTTAAGTCGCGGATAACTTTACTTGCGCGATGTAGAATTTAAATTTATTTCGATGTTAAGTTTATTTATTTATTTAAAATAGGTAGGCCAACAATACATACATTTTACATTTAACAAAAAAGTTTACAGGTTAGGGTTCTTATGTAGGTACCAATTACAGGTGTACACAACATTCTCTTAAGTACAATATAGCTATATCATCGTAAAGTTATAGAAATAAAATGTAACATAAAATAGAAAACAAGACATCTTTGACTTAAACTAAAGATGATATCAAAAAAAATACTTACACTTATAACAATAGTAGTTTATACAAAATAACAAAATATCCAAATAAAAAACTTATAAAAAACGAATCTGTTCAAATGAGACCGCAACAGACTTTTGAACTTCGGTAGGGAACCAAAGAAAACATCCAAGTCAGGCAATTTAGAATTGAGTTCGTTGTATTGAATGCACATTCTTGATACTGGTGAGTGTCTCCCGATGTTACTTCTACTGGCTGGCGGTTGAAAAAGTCTAGAAATTGGCTGTCTAGTACGATTATACGGGGTGTAAACAGACCCTTCACGAAGCCGTTAACCAAGCATTCTGTACATCAAACTAAGTAACCCTACACAAAAATTATTGCTGGGAAACGACTTCTTTTTTTGGGGTGAAAAATATTTTTTTACGGTAAAACTCAATATAACGCATTCAAAACACTGTGCTTATGAATGCATCATTGCATAGTAAACGCGTCATGGAGGTATTTAAAGTAAAGCTATAACAATAAAAAATTGTATTTAAAAAAAAACTTGTGAAAAAATGTTGGAACTTTGACCCCCAATAACTCCGTAACTATAAGGTTCCCAGGTATGGTCTAAAACAAAAAAATGATCGCAATAGCGGGGAGAACAAGTGCCTTTCGGCTTCGTTAAGGGTCTATTAACACCCTTTATGGGACTGATTCTGCGTCTATGTCATAGATGGCGCTGAAGAATTTTTTATTCTATGTTGGTGTAACGAGTACTTCTTTGTAGTGCCACTACAAAGGTAGGGTAGGGAGGGGGTCGAGTAGTTAAAATGCAAGGAGGTAGTAGGTAGGAACAAGTGCATTGCAAAGTATGCTTGGTACAGCTAGTACTTGATAAAATAAACTGTATCTAGTTATGGAAATGTACTGAAGATTACAGGAAGCGTAATTTAGACTAGGACGGTCATATTAAATTGTACTCTCCTTATTACTTGCTGACATGTTGCAAATATTATTTGAAAACAATTTTTTATAATTTTTCAATGTTTTGGTTTCAGGACCATTGGTGCCCGGTCTGAAATGTAAGTACTTCTCATCTCAAAAACTATACATTCAACATCTTTCACTCGATGTGAAAAGTCTCGATACGTAACCACCAACCACGTTAGACTGGTTGTCAGACTTTAGGGCCACTGACTACCTGTAACGACTGTGCTAAAGCCTCGGTCACACACAGCGATTAATCGCTGCGAATGCCTACTCGCCGCGAGTATTCGCAGTATGTGACAGGCTGCTCGCTGCGAATAGATTCAGTCGCCGCGAGCTGAATTCGCCGCGATTTGAATTGAGCATGTTCAATTTTACTCTCGGCGAGTATTCGCTGTGTGTAACATAACAGCCATTCCGCTCAGCGCGCCGCTCTAGACTAGACACGTCTGTGCTACAGGTCGTTTCGTCGCTGCAAAGATACGAGTATATAAAGATGAGTCAACCAAAAAAAGCTTCTCTAAGTGAGGAAATAACGATATAATTCGTTTCTTGGGTGTGTATAGAAAATACGAGGAGCTGTGGGACACAAATAACAGCATTTTTTTTAAAGAAAAACGCAAAGGAAGACGCCTTCATAAAATTGTCTAAAAATTGTTGTCTCGAAATTCTCGTATAGAACTCGCTGTGTTACAGGCAGGCAGCGAATTATCGCTGCGATCATTATTTGCAGCGAATGCACCGCAGCGAGTATTCGCTGTGTGTGACCGAGGCTTAAGATCTACAAATGACAGCCGGGACTAACAGCTTAACGTGCTTTGCAAGGCACGGTGGAAACTGAACACAAAATGAACTGCTCCAATTCTTTTTTTTTTTTTTATAATCTATTCAGTTTTTTTTTTCAACTTACATATGAGATAAATATTTGATTAGTATTGTATTTACTGTGAATATGTAGACTATAAGGTATCAGGACACTTTCGCGAACCCACTTGCGCGAAAAGTCATATGCGCGAATGGACTTTTGCGCGATTGGACTTTTGCGCACATGGACACATTCGCGAACGGAGTTTTGCACAAACGGACATTTGCGCGCATTGACACTTGCGCGAGTGGACTTTTGAGCGACTTAACGTCATGTGTCGTTTTCGTGGTTTTCGGGGTCGCTGATAACGAAAATTAGATCAAAATTCAAGATGGCGCCGAGGATTTTTTTTGTTTTTCCTTCATGGGTGTCGTTTTTAGGGCTCCGTAACCGAATGGCAAAAAACGGAACCCTTATAGATTCATCATGTCTGTCTGTCGGTCGGTATGTCACAACCACTTTATTCCGAAACTATTGGGACTATACAGTTGAAACTCGGTAGGTAGATGTGTTCTATGAACCGCTTTACGATTTTTATACATAAATAAAAAATATTAAAGGGAAATTATTTTAGTATCGGAACGGAAAGAACGGAAATTAAAAAGATTTTTTTCATCAAACCTAAACGTGCGGGTTGTCTGTAGATAGGTCTTTAAACATGACATTCCTAAAACCATTTTTTCTCAAACTCAATCGTTTAAAAGATAGACACTTCCAAAGTGGTAAGTCTGAAAAATTTTGGATTGTAGAACGTAAAAAAACTATTAACGAAAATTGGTTTGAATAAGATTTGATGTTTAGTTTTTGAGTTTGGTCCCATATTTTTTAATTTTTTCATCAAACTGCAGCAGTAACTTTGTTTTTCATTAACATACTACGAAAAACAAATTAAGTTTTACTGTTGAATGTAAATACACCGTTATGAATGAGCCTTCAAATATTTTTAGTATATTGATTGGTGCTACGGAACCCTGTGTACGTGTGAGTACGACTCACACTTGGCCGGTTTGTTTTCGTTACTCATGATGTAAAAACCGAAATTTGCCTCGGCGCCATCATGGATTTTCATTTTAACCTCATTTTCGTTATCAGCGACCCCACGAAAACGACACCCATGATGTTAAGACGCGCAAAAGTCCATGCGCGCATTTATATCTTTTCGCGCAAGTGGGTTTGCGCAAGTGTCGTTCGCGCAAACCTCTTTCGCGCAAATGTCCCAGATCCCGACTATAGTTATGGGTTTTATTCTTTTCTTTTTTCTTGGCCAAGATGAAACCCTACGTCGTCAAAAAAACTGTCATACATAACACAGAAATAACAGTTTTGGGATATAAGTATTTAAAATTTATTTATTTACCGATGCTTTCTGCAAAAACCTGTCGCTAGTGCCATTCGGTGACTCATAGAGCATATTATCTAAAAACCTGATATTTTACAAGCTTTTATTTAACTTGCCTTGTTACTTGGTTAGTTTCTACTATGTACATTACATACAGACTACAAATAGAACTAAAATAATGATAAGTAAGTACCTGGTTTTTTGTAAATTTCGATCAAATCGAGAAATTAAATAAGGAATTTAAGAAATAGATAAATGGAAATTAAAATCTTGTTTTAAGCGTAAAATACAATAAGTTTTTTAAACTTTATAATGGTAATTTTAATAGTTTACCAAAAACTATTAAAATTATTATTATAATTATTTGTTGTGCAGGTTTTAGTACAACAAACAGCAGAGACTGATCGACGGCTAAATTCGCACCACTTTTTTTTCATATCAAAATTTAAATTCTGAATGCATTCGCTGTTCAAATTAATATTGTATTTTATTAGATAATTTATTGTAATTTTTAGACCAGTTTCCCACCGCCCGACTGACCTGAAATTTTTCATTCATCTTTGGTTCTGCACAAACCTTTTTATGATAGACATGACTTGATGCTGCAGCCAGGATCGTCTCCTCACGACAGAACTCCTTAACGGTTAATAGCACTCTGTATTCGCGTTTAATTTTGATACATAAACATGTTTTTTTTTTCTTTTCATTTCAATAGAAGCCGGTATTTTTTTTTATGTTTAATAAAATGTATTTATGTTATGGTAGTTTTTTAGGAAGATATGCGATATGTCTGGACTATAAAAGAGAATGCGACCACAGAGTTAGTTTCGGATGTCCGTTTTTACAGTAGTTTGATAAGAAACAACGACCCCATCTCGTTTTAAATATAAGTTGTTTGTGACGTGTAAAAGGGTTTTCTACTCATACAACCTATTTTCAAAAATAAATACATTAATCTACATTGTCATTGCTCATTTTGCAGATATGTTAGGTGTGCCCGGATCGAAGAGCGTTCTCAACCTGCCGTTGTCCAATATATCCGCCTCGGTTAGGGGCTACGACCTGATGAACAGACCTCGTCTACCGGGTGGCTACTGCTCTATGCAACTATGGTGTCGCAAAGACGAGCACTGCAGAGTCTGCCCAATGACCGACGAAACTGGAGATGTAGCTGGCGTGCAAATCAATGTAAGTAGACATCATCATAATCACTGGCCGCCATTTTCACCTACTTGTGAGTATAGGCTTCCTCCCTGTTGTGCCATGGTTCCCTGGTCACAACCAGATCTTACTCGCGTTCGTCTGAATGTCATGAATCCATCTGGCTGTTGATCTGCCAATACTTTTTCTACCTCCTCTAACAGAATAGGCAGCGATTCGGTGAGAACTCCACCTGCCATCACCATGTCTTGCCAACCGTATCAGGCGGGAAAGTTATCCAATATTGAACAGTTTCCGTGAAAATGAAGTAGAAGGCCTTCTATGTGATACTATCATAATGTGCATAATATCTTGCGTGGTTTCTTGTTATTGTACATTCAGCAGCTTGTTTTTACTGAGCCTTCTTATAAGAACATCTTATAAAGAAAGGCTAAGTCAGGTAACGCAGGGCCCTGACTGAACAGTCCCACATTTTTTTAAAATAATCCTTACTGAGTTTAACTCTCTGTTGCAGATACCTTGCAGTGACTTTAAACCAAGATTCGACATGAGAGAACAAGGCTTCACGATCTGGACTACCAGCATTGACAATCAAATTGTTAGATTTTTTTCCTATTTTATTCTCTTTGTGCCACGTGGTAAGTTTTTTTTAACTTAAGTAAGAACAGCTTGATTGTTAACGATGAACACCTCATGAAACTTTTTTTTGAAGATTCTCAAAAACGCATCGAGTCTAAAAATGTCACGGTTGTCCTGCGAGATGAAAACCTGTATTACAGTGGCTTCGGGGGGTATCTGGACAGCGTGACCACCGACCCGAGCCAGCTGGACAGCACAAGTTACGTCAAACAGGAATGCGTAACATACCAGGGTGAGTAAAACATATTTCTTTTAGGTTTCCCTTCCCCACTATTACAGTCGAGCTAATGGCTTAAACCTAGCACAAGGTTATTGGTCTAGTGGTCACAAGCACTACTGCAGAGCATAAGGTCCTGGGTTCGGTTTCCAGGTCGGGCAGTCTCATTGGGTTTTCCTATCAAGAATTTCTCAATAGCCGCCGGGAATCTGGGTTTGTGTGTGTGTTTGGCACTGGGCTCTCTCCTCATTAAAAGAGGCTTAAACATAACTGGCGAAATGTCCAATATAGTACACTTTTGCCCTTCGAGGAGACAGACATGATGTTATGTTTGTATGTATGTTGGAGTGGTTTGCAGGATAACCGATATAGCCAGTTATGAAGCTCATAACTTCTTAAAATATGGTCTAGCTCAGGGCTTCCCAAACTTTTCCAGTTCGCGGCGCACAAAACCTACAGATTTAGATTTTTTTTCTCGGCGTCTTTACTAGTCGAAATAGCTTACAATGATAGTAGGTGGATAGGCACAACAATTTAAAACATCCAAGGTACGAAACTGAGTTTTTGTAATTGACACAAGAATAGATTTATTATTTGAGAAAAATACAATGGCAACTTTGGTGATGTCCATTAAATTTTTGCATAGCGTGGGAAAAGGCATAACTGACACCGCTACAGATACAAATACAGCTACCGCCAAAAATCCGGGTTCACACAAATAAGATATCGCAAAGGGGATAGAAATTCTTAGAGCTTTTGAATTCGGATATTCGTTTTAGACTGATATCCATAACCAATTCGGAGCACTTGAATCTTGTGTTAAGACTGCTGTCGCAGAAGAGTTCGATGAGACTGTCTTCATCTTGCGATGTGAATTCTGGTGGAACTTGTGCATTGAAAGGATCTTGGATCTACGCAAATTTTTCGATATCGTCTTCGGCAAAATCTTTCGAAAACCATTCAGGAAAAAGGATATTAAGATTTGTGAGACAATGGCCTCATTAGATTTGTAGCCGCGAATAATTATGTTTAGTTTTCGGAAAAAGATAGAGAGCCTCACGGCGCCCCTGTTTACACACACACACACACACACACACACTTTGGGAACCCCTGGTCTAGCTCTAGGGTCAAACGTAAGTCCATACAAAAAATTTGTAGAAGCGATTTTAGTGGCTGCCGGCAGTCACTAAAATCACCATTTAACCCTTTATAAGGCAGAGAAAACCGGAAGTGGTAGGATAACGAAATTGATGTATGTTAATAAGGATATTTTTATATGATTTTTCAGTTTTTTTTTTTCTAAAATTTTTTTTTTTTTTTAATTGTCCCAAAATATGAAAATGTGTGGAAAATTTGATAACAGTATCTGTGCCACTATCCATACTGATACGTGATATTTCTGTATAAAAAATATTTTTGTTGGTGGCACATATACCTACAGCCTCTACCTTAAAAAGGTTTAACCTGTTTGTCCGCGCCTTGACGAACCTCGTCCTCAGAAACCTTAACAACATCTTGCTTACAGGTTTCGGTTACTACAAAAATATGACTGAGGACCTGGAATGCAGTGCCTCTACACTGTCGCCGTTCTCCCTGAGTGTCTATAGGGACACACTGGTCGCGGCCAAGCTCACTGTTTTCGGCCATTTTAAGAAAAACAGCAAGTACTTCAAACTTTTTGAAGATATGAACGCCGTTGCTGCCAAGGTAATAAATTATACATCTAAAATTATTAGGTCTTGTGATCTCGTAAGGTGTCGGAACTGACATTTTACAAAGAACTTATACAAAAGCTGCATCCGGTTAGACTGGTAGCCTACCCCAACTTTGTTGGGAGTGCACTACAGACAACGTATGGTCTACTTTCAGAATTTACGCAACACTTCGCATGTCCTCCAAAAAACTGTCATTACACAAAAATATTAGGTTTTTAGATAATAACTTAGGCATCAATTATTATCCTTGCTCTATTATTGAAAAAAAAAACAGCCAAGATACACGAACACGAGATAATAATTTAAAAAATAACATGTCTTATCAAGTCTTTTTTATCTTTATAAATGACAAATGAAAACAAAATGAAAACCCGTATTCATAAAATAAATTGATTGCTTCTTCGTTTGGCCTAACTTTTATGCACGCCAGTTAAGTTTTTGTAATTTCCTGTGGCAACCAGAATATAAAAATACTCAACTACTCAGTCAACATCTTATTTATTTATTTATTTATTTTACTATTTATGTACACACAGTAGACAACACAGGAAAATAACATTATAATACATGAGTACATAGGTACTGCTTATTTCATACGAAATTCTGCCAGCAGACCTGCAAAAGGAGAAATGAAAAAGAAATGTAGACAATAGTGTGTGAGAAAAGGACATCTACATCTTAATTCGGCTTCAACTACGAAGTTCACAAAAGAAAATTACAGCTTTAACTGTCTGTTAGGATTGGTTATTAAAATACACCAGACAGAGACAGATTTTATCTGATCTGGTCAACCAGGACCCGGTGCATAACGTTAAACAGCTAAAATGATATAGTGGCAACAAGAAAATCTGCAATAAGAAAGACATGCATCAAAAAACTGTACCACCCAGTTTTATCATAATCTACATTGCCGGGATCAAACCTTGTTTTCTGGTCATACTGTTGCTTAAGAGGGCACTGTTGCACCTGTGTAGAAAGGTAGGTACTCTCTCTTCTTCTCCTAAAATTGTTTGTCCGAAAATCATTATCCATAACACGTTTGCTATAAACTTCAGTAACCATAATGTTCAAAAAATCGAAATTTTGTTTTACATAATTATCTTTACTTCTAAAACTATTCTGCCATATCGAGTACTATAATATTGAATCTCCTAATTTTGCATGAAATAAAGTCATATGTCCTAAGTATTGTATTATATAATGTTTATTATTCCGAATGTTCATTTATAATAAAATTGTTAGTCCTAAAATATTTGTTAAAAATTAGGTTTTAGTGACAGAAACGAATGTAAATCCGACTCCAAGCAGTCTTGTCTGCATAGCCCTAGAGTGTAATTTAGAATCGCGTAGGCGTGGAGGGGCCAGGCGGCCCGCGAGTTGAGCTTGTAACGCTCGCCGCGCCGCGGCTGTGGCTGGCTGGTGAAGCCGGCCGTAACCATAACAGAAACTAAGCCTGCTGCATGTTGCGTGCTTGCTTGCATGCTACATGCTTGCCGCATGCAAGCTTTAATGCAAATTTGTTTCAAAAATATTATTAGGATAAATAAACATTAAGTAATTTGAAATCCCAAAAAAAAAACAAGACTAAAAACTTTTATTGCAAATTGTTTTAAGTCTTTTGTATATTATTGTTTGTAATATTAATGACAAAATTATTTAGGGTATATTGTATTTAGGGATTTCAATTTTATGGCATGTGATATTATTTGATATTAAGTTTAGGTTCAGTTTTCATTCGGACAGATGATGATTAGGACAAAAAAAATATGGCACTTTAGATTATGGATAAAAAAGTTAGGGAACACAATAGAGAACATTTAAAATAAATAATCAGTACATTACGATATTAATATCAGCATTAGTGAGCCGTTTTCTTAAATTACCTATCTACCTCTTTTTACCTATAAATATCATCGCTAAAAACAATTTTTTGTTGCAGCACGACGTGCCCACGGGACCAGATTGTATGTTCACTCATATATCCCAATATGGCGCGATCTCCATGACGATTTTCTTTACCAGCACACCATATAACATAAGATGCTTGAAACATCAACATAAAACAACAACACTAAATTCAACATCATCAAATTCAGTATGACCAACACAAGAATATCAACAAAACATAGCATCACATTCATATTTCAGGCTACAACGGCCCATAGACTATATAAACTAATATATATAAAGTAATAGAAACTTTAAGTTAATTTATAAGACTATGTTAGCAATTCACTTGTTCACAGTGTCTTCACAGTGGAATTTGTCTGAAAAAATGTTTTGTATAACATGTTTTAATAAATATTTCTTTGCATTTTATTTTGGCATCACGTAGTACGATTGTTTTCTGTAAAGTCCCTTAAAATTCCTTTAAACCTTTATTTTTCAAAGGCTCTTTAGTAACATACGGAAACGAGAATCTGTCTTTGGGGCTGAAGAGGTAAAATAAATGCTAGACAATAATACAGGGTGAAGGGACACCGACCACCGACATATGGCCGCGGTCGTGTTCCACGCGCGCCTCAAAGAGATGTCAGCGACCAGGAAGGGGTCCGCAAGGGCCGATGCCTGCCGGGGTTGCGGGATTGTTGGAAAGAGATACCGCGGCCCTGGAACACAAAGGGCAAAAAATGAACATGGATGGGTTTTAGTCAATACGAGTCTGACACTCCGCCCAGAGCGGGAGGGGTCATTTGATGATTTCCTATCCGAAAAAAAAGTTTACCAAGTATACCAAAAAAAAAATCTGCCGATCCATACATTTTGACCGTGTATAGCTCTTTAGTAGGAAACAGCTGTTTTTTTAAACCAATGAAAAATTTCTGTCGGGGGAGGCTCAGAATGATGTACTGAATACGTGGTAACCATTTTATAGCGTCGGTGTCATTTCCAATCCGTATACATAACAGATACCTATGTACAGTATCTAAGAATCTAGTATTTCTCTGTCCACTATGTTATTAATCCCCTTCCACACACTGCCTCGTTGGTCCCGTGTTGACAGCGCGACTGGAGAGCGTGGGGTTCTGGTTTCGATACCCGGTTCGGACAAAGTGTTATTCGGTTTTCCGATTATGAATTTCTCAATAGCAGCCTGGAGTTCCTAAGTTAGCGGTATGATACCCCCTTGTCACGAATAGTAGGTTTAGCCGTTGCTCCTAAGCCTGGTCTCTCTCCGTTCCTGTCGGATTGCCGTCCCATCGGACTATGAGGATGAGGGATGAGACGATATACCATTGAAATACCGTTATTATTGTACCTATGTTAAACAAATGATTTATGAGGGTGTACCTGTGTCTGCGCACACACTTGTGCACTATAATATCTCTCGCGCCAATGGATATTCTCCGCTTTGATTGACCGCCATAATCGAAGGTCAGGACGACCCATCCCGTACTTTAGGCAGGAGCTGCTAGTTCGTCTAAGACACGACAGGTCAACTGATAGTAGTCACCAACGCCTGTGGAAATCTGCAATAAAATCAACATGGCGGCGACAGTTCCGACTATGGCCACGCATCATAAGGACCATGCACCACTATTCCTAGTTCTAGACCAATACAGACCCACTAGCTGACTGCAATTAGCATTCTTTTAGCTGAGCAAAGTTTACAGTGGTCAAATTTTCATGGGACGTTTTTTTATTGAGTTCTAAGGCTCACAAAGAAAAATAATAAAACAAAAAAAAAACTATTTATTCCAGAAATCCCCACCGACAAATCCCCACCAGTGGGGATTATTTTATTTTTTTCCACAAATCCCCACTAGTTTAATAAACTCAGCCTAGTGGGGATTTTTGGAAAAATAAGTAACAATCCCTACCTGGTGTTGTTGTTATATATACACTACTAAAAAGAAGGAGAATAGATTTTAATGCATAGTTTTACTGGTAATTTTATATTGCTGGTTTAACAGTCGCGTGTAGAGCAGTTAGACAAAATATTAGTTACTTCAGGGTGTTTAAACAAAATATTTTATGTAGGTACCGTCTTTTACTTGTCTCATATGTGAGAAATCAGTTATTACGTTATATTCCTTTCGGCACGGTAATATATATTTATACTGTGCTTTCGGTGTAGGAAAGTGCAGGTGACATTAGTTGTACCGCTCCTGTTCAATCTTGAACGTTACATTTATCAGTCCATCTATAATTAAAAAAAAAAAACAAGCTTACTGAAGCTCCTACATTTTTTGAATGAAGACGCTTTGTTTTATCAAAGAAGTGCTAACGAAAGTCACCGTCGGAACCAGCGATCACAAAGAAGCAAAGAAAAAGACCAGTTCATCTTAGATGCTCAACTAGAGTCAATGCATGGCAGCATTACAGTGCCACTTTTTTGGAAAGAATGAGATAAAGGAGAATGGGCAAAAATGTATGGGAGCTGGTCTACCTACTCAACACTAACGCCATCTATGGGTATTAGTAGTTAATAAGTAGTTGATCAAATTACGGATAACTTTTATGCCGAAATCTATGGGAGATTTACAAAAATAAATAACAAAGATATTTATACAAAACCTATTTATTTACTATTCTTTATATTTATAGAAGACTGTCGTCTAGTATGACCTGAGTGAGATGGGCCGCAGGCGGTGTAAAACCATCTTGATGCCGGGCCCAACACAAAAAAAAAAAAACGCACTCAAAACGTGGTCCTGATGGATGCTTTGAATAGTAAACGGGTCATAGAGGTAATTAAAGTAAAGTTATAACCTTAAAAAATAGTATATAAAAAAAACTTGTGAAAAAATTGGAACTTTGACCTCCAATATCTCCGTAACTAGAAGGTTCCCAGGTATCGTCCAGAACAAAAAAATGATCGCAGTGACGGGGAGAACAAGTGCCTTTCGGCTTCGTTAAGGGTGTTTTTACACCCTTTATATATAGATTATTTAAATCTCATAAATACCTATTTTTTTAAATTAGTGTTTAGTAGTCATTGTATACATGAAGTGGGCTGCCGTTGTAAGACGACTAAAAAATCACGGTTTATATTTTTTATTTATTATTATAATAAAAAATTGCACTAATTAATAATGCTCCGTCAGTATGACACGGTCGCTGGTCACTTATGTAGCTATAGTTAATAAAGAATTGCATTATTGTTCTATTCGGCGTAATTATTTTGCTTTACCTTGTTTTTGGCAAATATCTCTGGAACCCCACTACCTACACCTTAACGGCCATATAACAAAATGAAGTACACACAATAACCTTTTCAACGACGTATGTTACATTACTGTTGAGTAGGTAGACCAGGATGCCCATTCTCCTTTACAATCGCGATTTACGTGATCCTATAATGTTTTTTATAATGAAAGTTGATTATAATATTGACATAATTACTTACTTATCGAATTAAACGTATTGATTAACGCGTTTTTTGTTAAATCATTTATAAACAGCAACACCTGGTGGGGATTGTTACTTATTTTTCCAACAATCCCCACTAGGCTGAGTTTATTTAACTAGTGGGGATTTGTGGAAAAAAAATCAATCCCCACCGGTGTGGATTTGTTAGGGATTTCTGGAATAAACCAAAAAAACGTTGATTTCCTGATATTTGCGAATAATTTTTTTGTCATTTTACGCATAATGTGATTTTCTTTAACATTTTATGAAAAAATATCAGTTAAGAATGACAAAAGAAACTCGGTATTTTAGAAATAATTGAAAAAAAAAAAAAAACAAAAAAAAAATGAAATATGCAAAAATATAAAAATAAACAGACCAAATTGGTATTTAATGGATGCACACGGATAAGGCGAAAGGCAATTTGAAAGACATAAGTAATTAATATAATTAAATAACTTACAAACGTAGCTAGTCAGTGCACAAACAAATGGACGAGAGAACGCCTATATAAAATACACAGCAGACATGCGTATCACATATTGCTATTTGATTTCACGCAGGCGTCCATACTCTCAACACACAGGTCACCTTATTACGCCACAATATTTTGTCGAATTCAAGTTATTCATTCACAATGGTTCTTATTATGTTGTCCGAAATAAATAATTAAATAATTTATATAAAAACGAAAAAAAAAAACTCCAAAGGTAATCAAAAACAAGGCGCGAGCGGAGAAGTTTTTTTTTAACTTTCATCTGCACAACTCTAGGAACTCAATAAAAAAGTTCCATGAGAACATCTGACCACTATATACTTCCTGCCACCTTTTTGTCCAATGGCACTCGACTACACTATATGTCACCTGACCCTGTGACGGCACTATCACTTTTATGGATTTCGCGCACTATGCGGCCGCAGAAGAAACTACCAGAAACAAAGATTGGTGGCACAACCGGGCACTTTAATCACAATAAAACAATAGCCGTATGAAATTCGCGGCCGCACGCCTGTGACCTATCAGCTGTTATTAAAGATGGGTAGTGGGTTAAAACCCATTCTTCCCATTTGGGTTAAAACTAGGTGATTTGGGTTTTAACCTGGTTTTAACCCATTTCACCCATTTTACTGGGTGAAAATGAATATTGTTAATTATTAAATAGTGGGAAGTACAGTTCACTACAAGCTTATCTATCTATACATATAATAAAATCGTAAAAATCCAATTTTATGTTCCGACTTGGCTCAAAAACTACTGCATAGATCCTGTTCAAATTTTGCACAAATATTCCTTACAGGCTTCTTCACATGTTAGGCTATATATTATCACGCTACTCGCTTAAGGGGGTGAGCAATATTGCATTATGTCAGTATCCTTCATTTGTTTGACGTTTCAGTCATGACAAGCACCAGAATGGCTATTTAAAGCTTATGTCAACAGAGAAAACAGCCTAGCGGGTTCTTGAACGTTCTGTAAGCTACGGGTCGCAAGTTCAAACCCCACTATTACTTTCACTTTTTTGTAATTTGTTTGAATATTTTTTTGATGCTTTTAGATTTCCTTTTTTTTTGTATTGACATCGTTTGCATTTCCGTTTTTCTCCTTTTTTCTTCAAACGTTTCTCCAAAAAGTAATAGAGAAGTATGGAAGAAGATGACATGCTGCGCCGACCCCGAAAAAATTGGGATAACGGCAGGAGAATGATGATGATGATTTCTACAAAAAGTTCTTGCTTTACTAGAAGTCTGTTTCCTTCTCGATTTGCAAAATATCAATAATCAATAGCAGTTTGGAATTTTATTTTGGAATTTTATTGTTCTTTTATAGATTGGTATAGTGTTCAGAAGCGAGCATGAGGTCCTGGGTTAGATTCCCGGTCGGGCAATGTATTTTAAATTTTTCCCCCAGCAAATTCTCAGTAGCAACTACGAAGTCTGGTTTTGTGCCCGGTTGATGGTGTATCGGCACTATAAAAAGTACTACAGCAACATATAACAAAAAGTACTACAGCGCCATCTATGACGCAGGTGATGAACTAAACATCGAAATACGTCTAAATTCTGCCTGGGTCAAATAAATCGCCCAAATAAAGTTATCCGCGACTTAAGACTATATAGAAGTACCCGACAACAACTGTTGGGCAGTTATAGCCCACCAGACATTACACCCGTCTGGTCGGACTATCCTCCCTTTTCTATGGGGGGTGAAGAACCTTACAACCTGTTCTTTATACAAAATGGCAATAGGGTCGCTAAATATTTCATGGGAGTTAAACATAACTGACAAATTGTCGGTGTACTACTAGGTACTATATACACTCATCTGTTTTCTCATTAAAATATGTATTAAAAAACAGATAGGTAATTTTATAACAAACACGATGGTATAACGTTTTGTTTTTTTAATTAGCCTATTCTGTCCCACTGCTGGACAAAGGCTTTCCCCATTTCCTTTCCAACTCTCCCGGTGTTTTGCCTTCTCTGGCCAATCAGTCAGGAACGAGTCCAAATCGTCACACCAGCGTTTGTTGGGTCTGCCTCGGTGACGATGACAGTCTTCAGGTACCTACTGTATGACCATTCTGGCCCATCTGTCCTGACCCATTCTGGAAATGTGACCCGCTCAGTCCCATTTGAACCTCTTACACTTATCGCCAACATCGGCGATGCCTGTCTTGGAGCGCATTGTGGTGTTGCGTATTCAATCGGTGATTTTGATGTTTAAAATCCATCGCTCTTTGGGAAACCTTGAGTTTGGACTTTTCAGTATCCGTCAAAGATCATGTCTAGGTACCATAGTTTAGGATAGGCAGGATACACAGGTCGACAAGTTTACGCTTAAATGTGATTGGAAAGTATAACGTTGTCTAAGTAAAAGCGGTCAAGCCTAGCGTCTGTCGCAGTTTTAAATATTCTTGACTTAATGGTTAGGCAACCCATTCGTTATAATTTTTATGTAATCTTTTTTTTTTGCCTTTATTGTCCCACTGCTGGGCAAAAACCTCCCCCATTGCCTTCCATTCTTCTCTGCGTGCGGTTTTCTTCGTCCAATCTGTCACAAACGCTTCTAAGTCGTCACACCAGCGTTTTCTAGACCTCCCTCGGCGACGACGCCCGTCTTCTGGCACCCACTGCGTGACGACTCTGGCCCACCGGTCCTGATGCATTCTACAGACGTGGCCCGCCCAATCCCACTCCAAACTAGCAATCTTATCGCCCACATCAGCGATTCCAGTTTTTGAGCGTATTGTGGTATTGCGAATTCTGTCGCTGAGCTTAATACCCAATACGCTACGTTCCATCGCCCTTTGGCCAACCTTGAGTTTGGACTTTTGCGACTCGGTCAGGGACCAAGTTTGAGCACCGTAATGCTCAAACTTGGTCCCTGACCGGTTAGGATGGGCAGAATGCACATGTCGATGAGATTGTGCTTCAGGGATAAAGTTAGGTCACCCTTCATCAGCGACTTCATGGACCAGTAGCTCTTCCAGGTGTTCTCGACTCGGCAACTCTCAAACTCAAATGTACTCATCGACGTTATAGTGAATTTCTTGCCCATCTACCTCAACCCTACTTTTTTAAAGCAGGCTTTATTTACAATTGTGGAGTGAAGAGAAATAACGAAAATAACTTATAACTGAGATTATAACTGTTTCACTCGCAGCACGTCTTTAAAGTTTAGATGTGGCTGCACTCAGCGACTGATCAGGAGTTCTGACCGCCCTAGGCTAATTATGAGGACGCGCCCTCGCCAGGTGTATTACGGACGGCCTAAAAAGTAGTGAGTAGAGTAGCAGTGTGAAAATTTTAACATGGTTCATAATACCTACAAAAGTTTTCAGATCGATTTGCAAGCGAAATAAAGTTGTCCTTTAATCTGCATGACATTCAACCTTAGGGTGGCAAATCATTTTTTTTTATGCTGACCGTACATAAAGGCAGCCTGCTGGGGTCGCGGGATTGTCTAAACAGGATACCGTGGCCCCAGAACGTAAAGGGCATCCGAAGGAACACGGGTGGATTTTAGTCAGTAAAAGACTGACAGTCCCTTCTGCCCCACCCAGGGCGGGAGGACTCATTTGATGATTTTACAATCCCAAAAAAAAAAAACCGTACATAAAGGCAAAGTAGGTACCTCACGCATTATAAGACCAAAATCATGACAAGTGACTGCAGGCTACCAAGTAGAAAACCAAATCCATGTTGTGTTTGGCACGATAACTTGTATTGGCTTAGTTTCTATAGACAACTTAGTTGCCATTGCCATTGACCATGAGCGTGGTCATCTAGTCTGTGCAGTTGCTTCGACTTGAGTATTTTTTAAATACGTATTTACACTTCTGTTATTGTTAAAAAAAGAGGACAGGCATCATACAAGTGAAACATGTTTGCAACTAATTAATGATTTATTTGAAAATTATAGTAATTAAGTAATTATTATTAGATTATACAAAAGTCCTTTTTCGTGCTTTAGCGTTTGCAAATCTTTCCACAATTTTTTCAAATTTAATAGTTTGTAAAAAATCACTTTCTATGTACATTAGCGAGAGCGCTGCAAGTTTTTGCTGGCGGAGTGTGGAGCGCAAGTAATTTTTTACTCTTTTAAGTGCTGAAAAAGACCTTTCGCCGCTGCAGTTGGTAACACCCATTGTCAAAAAAATTCTTAATATTATCTCCACATTCGGGAACACGCATGAAATATTAAAACTTTTTATTAACTGCAACAAACCCTTTGGGGTTCTGGTAGAAATAGAATGCTCGGCCTCGGTGTCAGATTTTAAAAACTGCGCCAAGTGGACGCATTCTTCTGCAAAGGTTTCTTTTAAATCAGTGGCATATAGTTGTTTTAACTCCTTTGCTTTGCTTCTAATAAATTCACTGTCATCTAGTTCATGCAGTTTCCATAAGAAACCAAACTTTGTGTTTACTGTATTATAAATAATTTGCCGGGTTTTTAAATGCCAGCTCACCCACTCGCTCGACCACCTACCGATTCGAGTAACAAGTAAGTGAATGATTCACGCGCGCTTTTTAAAATTTCAAAATTTATTGTTAAAATCCGGGACTCTCAAGCTCTTTTAGTTTGTGTTTTGTCTCGGTCTAGTTGAAATATATAAGGTAGATGCAATGATGGACTAGATTAGTGCATGCGAAGACACGATTTCAGCGCGCCCCCCCGATCCTCGCGCCCTAGGCTGCAGCCTAATTAGCCTAAGGGTTAATCAGGCCCTGGCTGCACTAGCATTTTAACTTCAGAGCAAAATATTAAAAAAATAAAAGCAAAAATATATAAAAGCGAAAGGTCACTCACTCATCACGAAATATCGAAACCGCTTGACGTAAAAAGATGAAATTAGGCAGGGAGGTAGTTTATAGTTAGTAGACGTCCGCTAAGAACGGATTTTGCGACAGGGCTGGATTAAGGAGGTCTAAGGGCTCTCGCAATTTTGTATGAAAGTCTTTCATTTTTGTGCTACAAACTTGACATTTGGCAGGGAGGCAGAAAATAGTCAGTAAAAGTCTGCTAAGAACGGATTTTGCGGCAGGGCAGGATTAAGGAGGTCTAAGGGCTCTCGCAAAAAGTCTCTTAATGTTGTAAATTAAAAGCAAAATCTCACGACATCTCACCAAGGGGAGAGGGGGGTGTTGAAAAATCGCCAAAATTGCCTCACTTAATTAATGGACGCCCCCTAACCCAAGCATCTCCTTGCTTAAATCGTGATCTCCAAATCATGTGTGTCATAACTTTATGTATCTAACTGAAATAAACATTCTTTTTTTTTAACACTGTGCCCGACCCGGGAATCGATCCCAGGACCTCATACTTAGTAGTCACGCTTGCGACCACTCGAGGCAGTCTTACACATACATACTAAAATTTCCACGCGAACGAAGTCGCGGGCAACAGCTAGTATCAAATAAAATTATAGATTCAGTAGTTATATCTTGTAAATATTAGAGATTTTGTAATTATATCATATATTACTTACCCTTCTCAATGACCATGTCTCCGCTCCATAGAGAAAGATCGGGAAAACCAGGGCATTCATAAGGCGTATTTTTAGTTATTCGGCGGTGTCACCAGATTTTGTCCAACCTTTGTGTAGCCGATCGAGTTATGGCGCTACGTCGAATCTCGGTGTCACAGCCCCCACAATTGATGACAGTAGAGCCCAGATACGACGATTGTCGACTTCACAGTTGGCAACTGGTGTCATATCTGGGTTGTTTTCGTGAGCTCTATCCACTATCATCATCTTGGATTTTTCGAGGTTCAGGGCGAGTCCAAACTTTAGACTTGTGGTTTCGAGTATCTGCAACAAATAACTGATATCCTACTTAGATTATGCCAGGAGGGTTTTATCATGAGTATACCTCAGGTTGGATATCATCCTGCCTCCGATCGACACACCCTTATCCCAGTTACCCAAAACAATCCGTATGTATTCGGTGTATATGTTGAACAGCAAGGGTGATAGTATAAATCCTTGTTTGACACCAGCTTGTGTTTTGAAGGATTCAGAATCGACACCATCCAACGCATACCTGATGTTCCGCCTTCGTAAAGTTTTCTGATATTTCACGCCCATCTTCAGCAGTATTTCCCACAATTTGGACCAGATGACAGTGTCAAATGCTTTATTAAAGTCAATGAAACAGATAAACATTCAGTGAAAAAAGTATCGGGAATGGATGATTTGTTTAATGTTTATGGTTCCAAATTCAATTTTTGTTTTTTGTTGTTGTTAGATTGGCACAACTGTTTTCCATTTTGGCGCGGAGTTTGAGTTGCTTCTGTTATTTAGATTAAATACAGTGTTGTTTTTAGTTAGATCATATCTAGTGTGTATTGCGAATTTCATCATGGACAAAAACATCAACAACAAACAAAGAACAAAGATTTTGTCATAAATTTTGCATCGCCAATGGAATTTCGTGATCGGAGTCCCTGAACATGTTATAGCACGCTTACGGTGAATCGGCTTTATCAAAAACACGTTCTTATGAGTAGAACAAAGCGTTCAAAAGCGGCCGAGATGTGATGGAAGATTTGCTTCGCTCTGGTAGGCCATCAACGTGAAGGAAGCAAAAGTGAAGGAAATAGTGACTGAAAATCCTCATTCAAGTTTGAGAGAGACAGCCGTTGAACTTTCTGTGTCTCACGAGTCGATCCGTACGATTTTAAATAATCACTTGGGTATGAAACATTTTGCCGCTCGGTTAGTCCCAAAAGACCTGAATTTTCTCCAAAAACTCAATCGCAAAAGAGTCGCTGAGGACATGCTAGAACGAGTCAATTCCGACCCAACATTCGTGAAACGAGATGATGACGAGACGTGGGTTTACGAGTTTGACATGCAAACTAGTCAACAAGCTTCGGAGTGGCGCCTTCCAAATGAACCGAAACCGAGAACACACCAGATATGGCTCCAGCCGACTTCTTTTACCACTTCGTGGTACCCATTTTCATTCGGTAGAAGACATAAAGGAAAGTTCGCGGCGACAACTGAACTCAATTCCGGAAAAAGCGTTCAAAAAATGTTTTTATAATTGGAATATTCGTTGGCGTAGGTGTATCGTTTCTGAAGGCGCATACTTTGAAGGCGATAAAATAACTTTGGATGAATAACTGGCGATGATCGCTAATAGAATGGATTGCCCTTATATCCGGCAATGCTGTAGCAGACGTATTGTTACCTTGTGAGTGTTCGTTTTTGTCTGTGCTTGTTATCCTGTCTGTATCTGTTTGTGTATGAGTCTTGAATTAAACTAATTTTATTACTAGGATTAAACTAATTTTATTTATTTATTTAACTAACATTTTGTGTATTTTGATCGTTTCCCAGTACTTTCTTGACAGAGTAGTACAGCGGACTATTGGACTCTCTGGCTTTCTCAACGATTTGTCTGAGGATAAGTATTTGCTCACGAGTGTCGCGATCCTTAACAAAACCCGCCTGTTCCGGACTTCAAATTCAAATTCATTTATTTTGTGAACATAAGTAAACTTACTTCCCTATTTAAGTAAGCTTGAAGCCTGGTGTTAAGTATATTATATGCAGTAGAATTTTGCTGCTGTGTGATATTAGGTAAATAAGACGATAGTTACTGCATTTCTTTGTGGATCCCTTTTTTTGAAGAGGTACCAACAGCGATCTAGCCCATTCCGTCGGCCATTCTCCAGTATCCAGACCTTGGAGCCATTCTGCTACGGAACCACAATTTATTCGTTTTTGAATAACTTCCTAGTGGACGAATTTATATTGTGATGCAAATTTGCGACCTGTGGGTTACCATTCACCGTCAAATGGTCGCTTATTTCCAGACATTGCGAATGAATTTTTGATCACTACATTCATCAATTTGGTTTTTTAAAATATTAGCTACCGTTCATTCGTATTAGAAACCAGTATGCCTGAGTGATATTTCTCGACGGCATGTAAAGCCAAGACAGCACGATTGGCGCAGTGGCTGAGCGATTGACTGCTGCGTTGCGTGTCGCGGGTTCAATCCCCGCACGGAAAAAATATTTGTATGGCCTACAGATAGTTTTTCCGGGTCTGGCTGTTTGTGTATGCGAGTTTAAATGTTTGTAAACGCACCCACGATACAAGAGAAATTCATAGTGTGGGGCAACGTTTTAAAAAAAAGGTCAGAGGCCCATCATCATCATCATCATCAGCCCGGAATCACCCACTGCTGGGTATAGGCCTCCCCTTTTTTCTGCCACACTTCTCGGTTCTGTGCGTCCCGTATCCAGGTGTTTCCCACGACTTTGACGATATCGTCAACCCAACGAGCTTTAGGACGGCCCTGATTTCTTTGGCCAAACCTTGGCCACCACTCGGTCAAAGCTTTGCTCCATCGGCCATCTCCGCGTCTAGCCAGGTGTCCTGCCCAGGTCCACTTGAGGCGCACCGCCCGATCCCCGACATCGTAAACTTTCGTCCGACGGCGGATTTCAGAGGCCCATGGGCGGCATAAAAACGCTGACACCAGGTTAGGCACTAACCACACGTTAAAGAAAGAAGTCGGTAGTGTTGAACCTATCTAAAACTTCTTTAGCAGTATTCCTACGCAGTGATACCTTCGAAATTAAAAATACTATAAAAGAGTTTGACTAGTTCTCAACTTCAAATTCTTAATTCAGCATCGGAGTCTATGAAAAGAAGAAGTCTAAAGGTTTCTTTACAAAAATAACTTTTTATTAGAAAGGTTATGAAATACAGCATTATGAGAACTTTTTCAGTGCCTAAACCATATCGAATTAAGTTACACTTTTACTTTGCAAAAATTAACACTATAATGGCAAAATGATGTCACCACCAGCAGACAGCAAACAGTCATAAATTAAACAGAGGTAGAATTTGTACAGTACCAAATTCAATATGTATGTTACTTTATTTCAATGCCACGTGATGTTTCATTTTTAATTAAATTAGGATGGGTACCCAATTATGTTATAAAATAAAAAAATAATCGCAATGACGGGGAGAACAAATGCCTTTCGGCTTCGTTAAGGGTCTTTTTAGACCCTTTATGTGTTTGTATTGTTGAGTTCCGGACGCGGAGGATGATCACTCAATAGCTTTGAACTGAGGTGTAAATTAAAACAACTTATACTGATCTATTTGGACTATATATATATTTGAACTTCTTTTGAACTTAAAACTGACCCTTGTCGACATGAGCCTAACTAAACGGCGGAGAATCTTAACACCGACTTCTAATTTGACGTCAACGCCATCTAGTTATGCAATGTACAACCTTGACAATTTTTGAACTAAGATCTTGCGGATTTCGAACAAGCATGGTTCTTAACATACCGCCCACCAAGGACATTATTGAAGGAATGTCCTTCGTGGTCTACATCCTGGATCTGACATAAATTTGGTCTCAGGTTTGACTTAAAATCTTAAATTAACAAGTTATACTTTGAATCTTAACATTTTTGAAAATCTTAACTACTTATTTGGCTAAACTTAAATATAAAGGATTCTAAAGTTGAACTTAAAAATAAACCACATAAATTCAATGATCTCCAACTGGTAAAATACAAAGTTTGGACGTTGGCCTCTTAATAATCGAGGATTTGGTGCGTAATGTGACTACACGGGTGATATTATCAGCACCGGGATGCTTCTCGACTACGCGACCCAACAACCAACGACTTGGCGGCAAATCGTCTTCCTTAACAAGAACAATGTCACCGATTTTTGGCTCAGGAGTTTTAGAAGACCATTTGTACCGATTCATCAAATTGGACAAATATTCTTGAGACCAACGCTTCCAAAATGATTGGACTATTCTTTGAATGAATTGCCACCGTGACAAATTACTAACGTTTGTACTTTCATATATCTTGTTGTCTGGTACATTTATTATTGGCTCTCCAATTAAGAAATGTCCAGGAGTTAAAGGTATCAGTTCACCAGGATCAGTAACATTAATGACGCTCATTGGACGCGAATTTAAACAGGCTTCTACTTGATTGAGGAGTGTGCTCATTTCCTCATACGTCAAAGTAGCATCACCAATGACCCGTTTGAGGTGAAACTTTGTGGACTTCACACCTGCCTCCCAAAGTCCACCGAAATTAGGGCTATGGGGGGGAATGAAATGCCACTCAGTACCGTTGGCCTCGAGTTGTTCTGCAATTGTTGCCTGAATGGATGCCAAATGTTGCAACTCTCGGGAGGCACCTACAAACGTCGTGCCGTTATCGCTCCATATTTTGGAACAATGACCTCGCCTAGACACAAAACGTCTGAAGGCGGCTAAAAATGCTTGTGTACTCATGTCACTGACGACTTCTAAATGTATAGCACGGGTGGACATACATACAAACAAGCATATGTAGCCCTTGTACGATCGGTGCCCACGCCCTTTCGTTGTCCTAATATTAATAGGGCCAGCATAATCGACACCGCTATGTAAAAACGGTCGCGCTGGAGAACACCTAACTGTTGGAAGCGAACCCATCATTTGGTTCTTGATGCTAGCGCGATGTTTAGCGCATGTTACACATTTGCGCACATGGTGTTTGACTAGGTTCCTTACGCCTATGACCCAGTAGGCTGTCCTCAAGTAGTTTAACATTAGCTGCGGCCCACCGTGTAAAGTTTTTAAGTGTGCATCTGCCACTATAAGGTTTGTCAAGTGACAAGAGTTTGGTAGTACTATCGGGTGTTTTGTGTCTTCACTCAATGGAGCTTTCTCGAGTCTACCTCGAACTCTGATAAGGCCTCTGTCATCCAGATATGGACAGAGTGAGTTGAGCTTACTAGATTTTAATTGTAAATAACCTTTGTCCTGTAATTGTAAATACTCTGCTGTAAATTTATCTTTTTGTATTTGTCTTATGCAACATTCTAACGCTGCTTCTAGCTCTAACTTATGTAAATAACTATGTTTAAAAGTATTATTCCTTAAAAAACGTCTGCAATATGCGACTACCCTAACTAATTTTTGTAATGACGAATACCGTTCGAACATTGAAAACTCTGGCACTACAGCAATGTGTGTTTTTGTTGTTTCCTCTAAGTCGATATTCAAATCATTTGGCCTCTTATAAACTATTGTCCTCTGAGTTAGAAATGGTGGTCCAGAAAACCATAAACTATTGTTTATCAATGCACTAGGTAAAATACCTCGTGAAGCGCAGTCTGCTGGGTTGTCCTTGGTTTTCACATGAAACCATTGAGATGCCTTCATCGTGGTTAATATTTCCGAGGTGCGATTCGCCACAAACGTCTTCCATCTGCTTGGATGGCTGTTAAGCCAAGCCAACACGACAGTGGAATCTGTCCAAGCCTGGATTTTATCCCTGGAAATATTCAGGACATCTGCTGTTTCTATTATAAGATTTGACAGCAGAACTGCTCCACACAACTCTAAACGAGGTATACTAATTTGCTTGATGGGGGCTACTCTGGTTTTTGCAACCAACAACGAAATATGAACATTGCCTACAATATCTACTATCCGTAAGTAAATCACGGCTGAATATGCGGTTTTGGAGGCGTCACTAAAGCCATGCAGCTCAAGATCGTCGTGCAACTTAGTTCCAAGCCAACGCGGTATCCGAACCTTGCTAAGTAGTGACAACTCTTCATGGTAAGTTCTCCATTCCTTTATTAATTCAGTGTTTAATTCTTCATCCCAACTAACCCCTGCAAGCCATAATTTTTGAATGAATATTTTTGCTAAAAGCACACTAGGGGCTAACCAACCTAGTGGGTCGAACAATCGAGCTATGTCCGATAAAATTGTCCTTTTAGTTACAGGTGCAGTCGTCAGCGGTGGAAGATTCACGGAGTACTGAAAGGTATCTTCGTTGCGGTTCCAGGTAAGTCCCAAAATTTTTATTGTACTATCTAATTTTATTTCTAACCCTTTCTCTTCATTGTGCTCTATTTTTTCTAATTCCATGTTCTGTCTAATATCTATTTGTCCCACTGTTTTGTCCTTATTCTTATTTGTTCTTGTTTGATCTTGTTCTTCTTTAACTACATTATTTTCAATTGTTTCTATTCTCTTAAGTATTTCTTTACTATTACTGTTCCATTTTTGTAATATAAATCCACCCTTTCCTAATAATGCTATCATTTGCGTATATATTTCAATGCCTTCTTCTACACTGCTGCATCCTGTCATAAGATCGTCCATGTAAAAGCAATTTAAAACCTTATCTGCAGCTAGTGGGTAGTTTTCACCTTCATCAACAGCGATTTGACGTAAAGTTTTGACTGCTTGGTACGGTGCGGAAGCAATTCCAAAGGTCACAGTCGTAAGCTCGTAATCTTGTATCTCTTTGTCTGGACTGTTACGCCACAGTATTCTTTGGAACATTGCATCTTCTTCAGCTATCTTCACTTGACGATACATTTTTATTATGTCCGCTACAAGTCCTATAGCATGTACTCTCCATTTTAAAACCGTGTGACGTAAATCAGCCTGCAGTGTTGGACCAACCATGAGCGTATCATTTAGTGACACTCCTTTGTTGTTCTTTTCAGAGGCGTTGAAAACAACACGAACTTTAGTTGTGGTCTTGTCATCCCTAATGACTGCGTGATGTGGTAGATACACTGCTTCTTCCCTTTTGCTATCATCTTTCTTCACGTGCCTCATATGACCTAACTGTAAATATTCGTTTATTACCTCAGTGTATTTTTCTTTTAACTCGTTGTTTTTTGCTAATCTTCTCTCTAATGCTTGAAATCTCGATTTAGCTATGCCACGTGAATTTCCCGACTTGCAAGGAGGATCTTCGTTTCGGAAAGGTAATCTAACTATATATCTACCATCGTTATCTCTCTTAGTAGTCTCACTGTAGAACTCTTCGCATTTCTTCTCCTCTGGTGTAAATATCCTTTTAGAACTAATTTGCTCTTCAATTTCCCAGAATTTCTTTAAAATATCATCTACTTGCACCTTGCAATGCATTACATTAATTTTATTTGAACTATTAATTTCAGGACCCACTGTACCTGACAGAACCCAACCTAATCTAGTGCTCTGTGCTACAAGACTACCAGAAGGACTCTTAACTAAACCTTCCTTAAGAATGCAGCTATAAACATCAGCACCCAACAGAATATCGATTTTGTTGGGTGTGTTGAAATCTGGATCTGCTAAACACAGATTGTTAACCTCTAACCAGTCGAAAGCATCCGTGCTGAAGCTTCGCTCTGGTAAATAAGAGGTGATCTTGCTTAAAACGTAAGCATTAAACGTAAACTTAAAACTAAAATCGACGCGAGACTTTATCGTTATCTGTACCATGTACTTTGTCATGGTTGACCTATTATCTCCTAATCCTAAAACAAACCCTTGAATAGAAATCTTTTTCAAGTTAAGAAATTGAACTGCTGCTTCTGTAATGAAGCAAGCCTGCGAGCCTTGGTCGAGTAAGGCTCGGATTGTTTGGTATCCACCCGTCTTTGACTCAGCTTTTAGTAGCGCAGTGGCTAATAAAACTTGTCTGGGTTTGGGTACCTTCCCTGTTGACAAGCAAGCAACAATCTGATTAGCACTAGTCGAAGGACTAGCACTATCAGCGGTTGACTTTGCTTCAGGGTCTTCATTTGCCGACTCACTATTCATATGTAACAACGAATGGTGGCGCTTTTGACAAACTCTACACTTAGTGTCCTTTTTGCAGTCTTTAACTGTGTGGTTACTTCCTAAACAGTTAAAGCAGATTCTATTTTTACGTACAAACTCACGTCGAGCGTCAAGTGATTGTTTTGCAAACTTTTTACAAAAACAGAGTTTGTGAGCTTCAGAACAGCATTCGCATTTCATGTGTGATGATGCGTTCGTGGCAAGCAACGTCTTAGGCGTATGATAGTTTGCACTGTTATTGACCTGGTGACCTGAACTCCTTTTTGGTTCTATGCACTCAAATGCGCGGAAACGTTGCTCCAAAAATAATTTGAATTGCTCAATGGTAGGAAAATCATTGGAAATGCTACTGCTGACGCTTATTTCCCATTGTTTACGCGTTTCTACATCTAATTTAAACGTCACGATGTGTATAATGATAACGTCCCATGTACTCACATTTATTCCTAAATTTGACAACGCACTTAAACAATCACTGGTGGTATCTAAAAGTTCTTTTAATGAAGTCGCCGACTCCATTTGCACACGTTTTATTCCAAATAACCTTTTTAATATGCAATTGGCGAGATATCTTTTGTTGCTATACCTCTTGTCTAATAAATCCCAACATTGACTATAATTTGCATCAGTTATCGGTGTGTTCCGTATCAACTGATCAGCTTCACCCGTCAGATGACTTTTTAAATAATGTAGCTTTTGTACATTATCGAGAGCTTCATTTTTGTGGACTAATGAAACGAACAGATCGCGGAATGTTGTCCATTCACCGTATTTTCCAGAGAATGTTGGAATGGCGATCTTTGGTAATTTAACAAATGCACTTGCAGACTTAAATGAACTATTAGAAGAACCACCACTGAGTTGTACTGATTCCTTTGGACTAATTTTATTAAGTGTTGTTTTTAATAAACTCTTATACATTATATATGTGTCTTCGGTTGTATCATAAATTTCAACTACCCTTTGATCTATATCATCTAATTTACAGTTTTGGTAAATTTTAGTGTTCGTTTCTTTAAACGAATCCCAATCATTTTCTAACAATTCTTGTCTAGTTTCGATGTATTCGATCGTTAATCTTTCTTTAGGACTCTTTTTGAAATTTGTTAATCCCTTAACAATGACATTTTGAAAACCCTTAAGTACATTAATTAATCCATCCATCTTGAGATAATAAATCCACTTTAAATTAATGTAAACAAACCAACAAAGTGTTTAAAAACAATGTTTGTTTTGTACTGTGGAAAATCTAACTTAAAATAAAATACAAGTCTAGTATTGACAAAAATATTCTAAGTACTAAAAGAGTTGCTCAAAATTTTGCAAGTGTTTTAAATATAACTAAAATCTGGCGGAAATCGAGCATAGGTTCCCCGTTCCGTCGTTTTTAAAGAAACTATTCTAAGTCCTTAACTAACACAATACACATTACACAAGTTATTAAAATCTAAGCGGAAATATTCTAAGTCTTAAAATTCTACAAGTCCAAAATTCTTCACAAAATTTCTAAGTTAAACTCTTGGAAGAAATAAAGTTCAAAATTGCTTGTCATTAACTTCTTTTGTTTATAGGATAAAATGTGGCGCGCCCTGGTGGCGGCACGTTGAACTCTTGGATGTGACGTCAGGCTTCTGATGTCACGTTGAACTGTGGTGTGTCGTCCTTCTTGTGACGTTGAACTGCGGGGGTGACGTATTACGATCACCTCCCGTTTGATCTGGATGCACGAGGCGCCCTCTGGTGGTCACCACTTCCCTGCCGCTGCTGCCGAGCTCATCCACAACACTGGACGGAGCTGTCGCTGCCGATGCGGGGGACCGAGTACTCTTTTGCTGCAGCGATCCACTGCGAGTACACGGGCAAAACGGACCGGGCCGCATGCGAACTCAAAAAAACGGTTATATATCCGTCTCGTAGGACCAATGTTGAGTTCCGGACGCGGAGGATGATCACTCAATAGCTTTGAACTGAGGTGTAAATTAAAACAACTTATACTGATCTATTTGGACTATATATATATTTGAACTTCTTTTGAACTTAAAACTGACCCTTGTCGACATGAGCCTAACTAAACGGCGGAGAATCTTAACACCGACTTCTAATTTGACGTCAACGCCATCTAGTTATGCAATGTACAACCTTGACAATTTTTGAACTAAGATCTTGCGGATTTCGAACAAGCATGGTTCTTAACATGTATATTTTATGAATATATGTATATGCACATAGCGAATATATATGATAATAAGCCTATAATCTTACCTACAAATATAGGACGGAAGGAGGGAAGTATGGACTGCCTAGCCCATGGGCGTACCCACGGTGGGGCAAGGTGGGGCTCTTGCCCCACCCTGCTCTTTGACCCGAAGCTTAGAAATTTTAGGCAAAGTTAATATAATGACAAAATTAAATATTCATTTGGGTACTTTAACATCTTTCACATTAAAATAAAAACTTGGTTAAGGTCAACAATGACAGAAAACTGTCTAGTCGGCCTGTTTATGATGAGTGTGCATAGAAAGTAGTTTCTGGAAGCACAACATACATTTGAAAACGAAATTTTAGCTAGATTTAGCCAGAATCCTCGCAGTTTATTATTGAAATGGTGTAGTGCAGTCAATAAAACGTATCAGTTTGTAAATAAAAAGTATTTTTAATTTCCTACTACTTAGTTTATTTACTTCTGCCCCACCCTTTAGAAAATGCTGGGTACGCCCGTGGCCTAGCCTACTTACTTAGCTACCTAAAATATTTTTTCTGTTTCCGTATAGTTTAACTTCAATAACCATTTGATAATTTTAGTTTCACATTCAACTTTACTACAATTTGCTATATTTATAATTTTATTTAGATTGTTATACAATTCACCTCCACAGAAAGGGAAGAACTTTTGCGCGAAGGAAGTTCCAACCGCAGTCGTTCTACTATTGCGAAGTTTCTTCGGGTAGGTTTGAATGTCGGAAAACTGCAGTAAGGAATATGTACAGCTGGCATACAGTTAGCACCTGTGCTTCCTCGTAAAGTGTTATGGTGTTGAAAAGACGTGGTTTGGATGAACTAAGTTCAAAAATGTCATGGAATAAATTGAGACCGGTTGCCAGTCTGACATTGTCCTTAGAAAAACATCGTGAGGAAACCAGCATGCCTGAGAGATATTTCTTAACGGCATGTAAAGCCAAGTCAGAGGCCCATGGGTGGCATAAAAACTCTGACACCAGGTTATGAACTAACCACACGATAACGAAAGAGATTGTCCTTAGAGTTTCCCGGCTGCCAGTCCGAGGTCCCCGTCACATTGAGGTTATTTTTCCCTTCTTTGGGGAAAATATGGGAAATTCAAGCCTTAGGCTACGTTTCCACCAAACGCAGAACGGTCTCTATGAAATCTGATAAAAAAACTTGATAAAAATTACAGCTGCCAAACTAAAGGGACTTAGTAGCTTTGGTAATATCAAAATAAATAATTAGGCAGTCAGTATTTTACTCTAAGTAAATATAGGTATTAATTAAGGTCAATTAAATATATAAAATACTATAAACTATACAAAACGTAGTCTTAATGAAATTCTCGGCTTTCCAGGCAGCTGTAATTTTAATCAAGTTAAAGTAGAATGGGCCTCGAAATGTGGGCAGCTGCCCGAAAGTCCAATAGCCATAAGATAATACATAATTGAAAAGGTCAAAAAATCATCCAAAGGCTTAGCGTTGCCATACAACGTGGCAACGCCGCCAGTCTCTTGGGTACATTACCAGTTGACAGCGTTGAGGAGGAGTTTTTTGACGCCATTTTTTAAGTTAGTTACTTTAGGTTATTTTAATTTATTAATGTATATATGTTAAAGAATAATAAAAACATTGAAAAGAGCTTTTTAAGGAGAACCTTTGCTACTAACACAACTTTTGGCAATTCGCAGTCCGTTCGGAGCTATTGAGCGGAGAATATAAAACTAGTTGGACAACGAAGTTAAGTTTTTTTGGCAACCAATTATGGTTTTCTGAGTAACCAATAGTAATAAAATATAATCCATTGCATAGAGCTTTTCAAGGAGAACCTTTGCCAGTTAAACGACTTTCACCGATTCGCTGTCTGTTCGGAGTTATTAACCGAAAGACCTGACTATTTGAGCACCGAAGTTAAGATTTTCTGGGTGACCAATAGCAATAAAATATATACCATTAGAGAGAACTTTTCAATGAAAACTTTTGTTACTAACATAACTTTTGCTAATTCGCAGTTTGTTCAGAGCTATTGACCTAAATAGCTGACTATTTGGACACCGAAGTTAAGATTACCTTGGCAACCAATAGTCATAAGGAAAACCTTTGTCACTTACACGACTTTCGCTAATTCGTATTCCGTCCGGCGTTACTGACCTATGTGTGTCTAATTGTTCACCGAAGTTAAGTTATAGTCTCAGAATTAAAGTTTTTTTGTTGAAATCTTTGTAATACTTTAAGTGAACGGAGAACTCGGGCACACACCCTAGCCGGAAATGAAATTGCAATTTAAAAACGAATGACCAAATTGTGTGTTTACGCAAGTGTTCGAAAGAACAAACACACGTTTCAGCAAGATGGAAAAGTACTGGAAACTTGTTGTTCAATATAATGTATTCAATATTTACTTTTGATAAATTCGCCATTAAATTCTGTTTCATTTTCAGTAATATCTACATACCTAACTACTTGGCCTTGGGGACAAATAAACTTCAATTTTAATAAAATGGTTCTCAACACTCATAGCAAAGCTTTCAGAAATCGTCTCCCAGTGCTTGCTACCTAGTACCCTGGACGTCTGAAGAGGGGACAAGGTCTCGAATGGCACTAATATTTTTTGTTTTTTTGTGGAGGTGCTCGTGGCTAAGAAATGACAGCCTCACAGGGTTCTGCAGGAATGTCTGTAACAGGCAAATGCCTTGCTTACCCCATGCACCACACATACACATTACGTGGCTACTAACTGGCTTGTGGAGGTCCGATAGGCAGTCGCTCCATGTAAAATACTGGTATTCAGCTGCATCCGGTTAGACTGGAAGCCGACCCCAACATAGTTGGGAAAAGGCTAGGCAGATGATGATAAATACCGATATAAACATTATATAGATTGGATTCGACCTCTAAGTACGCAGACAGAATAGATATTTTGTGGTTGAATAACATCTCGGTAAACTGGCTTACGGCTTAGATGTAATAATAAAAAAATGTATATTATGTAATGCTCTATTTAAATAATGAGTTTATTTTTGTTGGTTGGCGATTGTAGATAAGGCGTATGCGACGTAGACAAAGCAACTTAACACGAAGCCTCACTAGACCCCGCCATCCTCTTCGAACCTAACCTGTCCGAGTCGGGGGGCCACAAGTCCCGAGCTCGCTTCGCTCGCTCTTGCTTCCTATGTTGTCCTTGCCGCTATGACCGGATAAACAGCTACTTATGGTATAATAGTTGCCCATTCAGTATATTAGTCGCCCGATTGATAATTGCCCTTTTGTAAATTAATAATAAAGAAATGTCTATGTACTTACACCCAAACACATATTTGCAAATCAATCATTTTAATTCGAATGCACATAACTTAAATAGTAGTTATCTATACTTTCCCTACCCGTTAGCAAAACCACGCCGCTGATGCCTAGGTTGTACCAAAAGTTACTGGGTATTTTTATGAATTACTCGGTAACATTCTCGGGCTGAGTTTAGATTACAAATCCTAACTGACTAACTGACCCGTTTTGCATTCAATGCTAGTAAGTTCCGGACACCTAGCAAAGCGCAGTGATGGCAGGTGGAGGAAAGCTGTGACCGAGTGGTGTCCAATGACTGGAAAGAGAAGTGTTGGTCGTTCGGCGGCGAGATGGCGACATTGTTGCCATGGTTGCGGCTTGGCACAAGCAAATAGAGGCCTAGGGCCATAGGGCAGCTGTGGGCGAAGTCGGGCTGTGGATGATGATGATGATAAAGTTCCGACTTCCTATTCCAGGCTGTATCCATCGAAAATAATGTGAGGTATAATTAATTTTGGTATTAAACAGAACCTAGGTTAATTTTGTGACTACGACTGATTAGAATGGAAAAGACACAAAATACCTTTCTGACCCTTTTATTAATCTGATTAATCAATCCATCCATCAGCACAATGTTTTGAGTGCGTTACATTGAGCACTACCGTAAAACATGATTTTTCACCTCAAAAAACAAATCGTTTCAATAATTTTTGCGTAAAGTACATCAAACTAAGTTATAGTTTGATGTACAGAATGCTTGGTTGACGGCTTCGTGAAGGGTCCGTTTACACCTTGTATATGTATAAAAACGATGTTTTGGCTCAAATTAATTTCCTGAGGAACCCCAAAAATGCACTTGTGTAATATTTGCTACATTATGCTGTATGCTATACGCGTGAAGCATATAAATACACTTGGCTGAGCACTCTATGGCACCCAATCTGCAGCCATGATTCGGATAGTCGCTCTCCTCGCCTTCATCGCCTCCGCATCTGCGATCTGGCCCTTCGATTCTAAGCCCAGTAAGTACCTTTAATGAACAATTCTGCTCTATTTATTTGATCTTTCCAATAGATCCCGTGTATATCGAACCTTCACTGAATCGAACTCGTCCGGAGTTCAACTCAGTGAATTTTTCAGCACCACCGGAGTTTGACAGGTAATGTGAAACTGAAATATCTGTCAAACCCGATCTGTCAAGAGAGAGTCCGGAGTCCGGTCCGATTGGCTTGACCGCACTAGTGTCTAGTGGTCGCAAGCATGACTGCTGACCATGAGGTCCCGGACTCCCGGGTTCGATTCCTAGGTCGGGCAAAGTTTTTTCAATACACTTATCGCACTACGACTAGGTTCAACTTGCAATGTATTTCACACTCGTGGTTTTTTTTCATTTATCACAATTTGTGCGGAAATAAATAAAAAACACAAATAACTATACTTATACTAAGTCCAAAATGGTTCAATTCTAACAGTCGGCAGTGATTGTATATTTTTTTAATTTCATATATTATGCGTCTTTACAGCGTAAATATTTTTTGAATATTTAAATTGTGTTTATAAATAGAATATCATTAAATGAACATGATTATTTAAAAAAATAATTACTTTTATGAACAAATTAACATTGATGTGTGTTCTAAAATTCAAAAACATTTTAATTTTCTATTTTTCATAATAGGCTTTTTCTCCAACCTGGCGAAAGCAAAGTGCGGAAAAAAGCAAATTAAATCAAAGTTTCCTAATAATTCATGACAAAAATACCTTTCATTCTATTATTTTCTTCGAAAGTGTACAGAAAAACGTCGTTTGATACACGTGGGCATTTGTTACTGAAGTTCAGTTTCCCCTCTTGTATCGTAAAATGTACTTAGGTTTTTACATCAGGAATTGCGGAGTCTGGATTTGTGCCCAGTGACAGATGGCAATAGGCTCGCCCCCTATTATATGGGACTTAAACATAACTGGCGAAATGTGGGTGTACTATTAGGTACACCACTGCCCATTTTCTGCGCCAATGTCATGAAAAATGAAAATGAAAAATGATTTATTGTTTTTGCCAAGTTTTTCTTACAAACTAGTGATTGGAGTTTCCTAGGCGTCTAAAGCCTGTGTTAGGAGACTCCACTCTTCCATAAGTTGTTAACATTAACAAAATTGTTTTTTTTTTACAATTATTGGAAAGAAAAAAAATTTGAAAAAAAAATACAAAATTAAACGTAAATGTCATGCCGATGATTTTTATGCCTTTCTTTTGTTTCAGACAAGCTATGGAATCCTGGTTTTTCTCGTAAGTACTCACTAAATGTGTTTTTAACAGTAGAAAAAAGGCATTAAAAAGTAACCGACTTCCAAAAAAAACCACTAAGAAAGTGGAAAATAACTCTACTTTCGGAATTCGATGGCAAAAAACTCAATGACACAAATAAAAGTCACCCCGTGTTTTTTTTGGAAGTCGGTTATTTTTTTAAACCTTTCTTAGTTCTGGTATCTCACACAAGTCCTTGTCAAGTATTAATTTTACTTTGTAACTAGAAAATATTTTAGCACATAATCCACATAGTACTTAGTAAAAATACATGTTATACAATAGACGATAATTCATAAAGTACCTAAGCAAAACAAAAAAATGGGACCACCGCGCTTCCTCCATCAAATGAAAAAAAAAACACTTAAATCGGAACAGTAATCACGGAGAAATCGGTGAAGATCATCATCTTGTCCCATGTTACTTGGGGTCGGCGCAATACGTTTTTTTCTTCCATTCTCCTCTGTCAGTCGTCACGCTATCACTTACTCCTTTTTCCTACATATCATTCCTCACACAATCCATCCAACTTTTCTTTGGTCTTCCTCTCCCTCTCGATCCATCAACATTTACATTCATTACTCTTTTAGTCTAATGTTCTCTGATAACATTTTAGACCTATGTATCCTGCTTATGCGTATGAAATTTCATTAAAATCAGTTCAGTAATTTCGCAAAAAAGGACTTGAAAGTTTGTATGAAATGCCGTACGTCGTAAACGCTCATAAGAGCCCATCAGTAAACCTCCCGGGGTACCTACCCGGAGAAATCATAACCACCTCCTTTTTTAGAAGTCGGTTCAAAATAATGGTCATTTGCTTATACTGTCCCATATTATTCATCCGATTACGATGTACGCATTATCTAAGTCTCTAAGCATATGCAGCTGCAGAGGTTTCTGATTTAGTATTCTTCTACGCGAGAAAAGCCACGGGCAAAAGCTGTGATAAACTGATATTCTGTTAAAGTGTTTCGTTTTTCACCCATTTCGTCATGATAAGGTTCACATGGGTCTTTTTACATTAGTTAGTGGAACCCGTGAGATGGTTCCATTTTAAAATTATCGAGTAGTTTGTATCAAAGTTCAATTTCTATAGTTTAACGACGTTTAGTTTTTTTTTATTTTTATTTTTTTTCGTTTTTTAATTGAGGTGCCCGTGGCTCGTTAATAATAACAGCCGCTCTAGATTAAGCCCTGCTTGCCTAGGTTGGTCTGTGGATGGGTGACCACCCGTTACATACAAAGTTTCCTCCGTGCCTCGAGAAAGCACGTTAAGCCGTTGGTCCCGGGTGTCATCTGTAGATCTTTGACAACCGTTAGGTAGTCAGTGGCCCAAAAAGTCTGACAACCAGTCTTACCAAGGGCTATCGTATTACCCAGTACCAACTGGGTTGTGGAGGTCAGATAGGCAGTCGCTCCATGTAAAATACTGGTATTCAGCTGCATCCGGTTAGACTAGAAGCCGACCTTCATATAGTTGGGAAAAGGCTAGGCAGATGATAAACGATTAGTGGAAACGTAGTGAAACTTTAAATCAATAATTGTGAAATATATCTGTATCTTTATTAATTATTTGTTATCCTGATCAATTTTCATTTTACAGATACTTTTGGATTAGGTTTGGGTGCTTTCTCCGACCTACCACGAAACATGAAAGATTGCGAAAAGGCCGGTTGGGTGGAGGTGAAGGGGCCTGATATGGGCCAATATGATGACCTTACCCTGATGATGAACCCGTCAGATGATACCACCGGCTTATATTTCGATGGAGTCAATCTCGCTGGAATGTTTCTCTCTGTGAGTATACTCCACTTCTTTTTACCCTACTGAGGAGGGTAATGTGTTTATTAGTCTATACATAATATTATGTATGTATGTTCCTTTGTGGCGCTCTAGACCCCAACGCGAGGGCTAATTTTGTTGATTCTTACGTCAATCGATTTGTCTTAATCTTGTGAGTGACGGTTAAAAGATATGACAGTAATTAAAATAGAATATGGCGAGAACCAAACACTTAAGTTTTTCAAAGCATTTTTCATTTCCAATGCCCTTTTAGGATTTATAACGTTTTAAAGTTGGAAAAAAACAAGTAACATTTAATTAAAAGTATCTTAACCCGACTACAAATTGTATTATGTACCTATATAATTATGTATTATACTTGTCTCCTCTTAATTTCCTTAATTTTGATACCCTACTCAATAGGTTTGGTTGTTAAAAAAAAAACTTACAATTTAGCGCCAAAAATCCGCCATTTTGTCTTTTTTTTTTAAACACCTATCTATGGACACTCGGGTTTTTACCTTAATCGTCGAAATCCATCCAGCCATTTGGAACATACGAGGTTATGAAGAAATTTACAGAAAATAAACACAAGATACGCGCGAAAAACATAACCTTTCCTTGGCAGTCGGGTAAAACACAGTAATTATAAAAACTAAAATGCTTCGCTCAAACTTGTATTCTTTAGTTAAATCACATTGATAGCTAACCATACCCTCTTTTCTTTTCCAACTTCCCCACAGTCGGGTTAAAAGCTGCAGCATGAATTTACATCCCTTATTAATTTAGACAACTATTAAGCAGTGATAGCCTCCAGCCTAGGTCTCAAATTCGAACCCAAGACACGCACCTCTGATTTTTCGGATTCATGTGCGTATTTCATTATTCGGATCCACTTGGTTGAACATCGTGAGCAAAACAGCATGCCTGAGAAATATTTCTCGACGCCATGTCAGAGGCCCATGGGCGGGATAAAAACTCTGACACCAGATTAGGCACTAACCACACAATAAAGAAAGAATTAAGACAACTGCGAAATTACCTACGTCAGCTAAATTATTAACAAACTCTACAGCTGCCTACCGACATATACAGAGTGTAAACAGACCCTTCACGAAGCCGTCAACCAAGCATTCTGTACATCAAACTAAGTAACTTTACGCAAAAATTATTACTGGGAATCTTTTTTTTGGGTGAAAAATCACGTTTAACGCTAGAACTCAATGTAACGTACTTAAAACATTGTGCAGGTGGATGGATTGAATAGTTCGGGGTCCGTGGAGGGGTTATAAGTTTTAAAATCTTACATTATGGCTTTCATGCCATACTACGCAAAAAACGGCATCGCTGCTGTGCAGAGTGCGGAGTAGTCGCAACTATATCCTGAGAGCTGTGGCGGAGAGCTATACGCCAAATATCAGGCATTTTGTGCGGAGATTGATTAGATAGGAAACATGTGTTCCTGCCTGGTCGTCCGTTGCTATTGTCCCTTGTTTTAATAATATAATTTTATATCAATGTTACTAACATTAGAATATAAGCTGTTTGTAATACTAACAAAATATGGATCACTGTTGTCCGAAATAAATGAATTTTATTTATTTATTTATTAAAATCTTGTATTTAAAAAAAACTTGTGAAAAAGTTGGAACTTTGACCCCGAATATCTCCGAAACTAGAAGGTTCCCAGGCCCTGCAGTCGACAAATATAACGACAAAAATCGGTCGTTAAGAGTAATCGATGTCAAATTTCTTTAATAGATTTTCAACCTTATGCTTTCGAAATAAAGTAGAAAATTTATTAAAGGAATTTGACAACGATACGACTTAACGATTAATTTTTGTCGCTATCTAATGTCGAGACTGCAGGGGCAGGTATGGTCTAGAACAAACAAAAGATCGCAATGACGGGGAGAACAAGTACGTTTCGGCTTCGTTAAGAGTCTTTTTACACCCTTTATAATATTTGGGTCTCTTAAGAGGGAACGCGGCCTGCGAAGAATTTGAAAAATAGATATTTGAAAAGAAACTATTGCCGTCGCGCTGCGTCAAGCCTGCCCCCGCGCTGTAGAGTGCAATAGGGACAGCTACAGCTCAGACCGATTATATCAAAAAAAAATTGACGAGATCGACGTTTCGTATTCCCCATTTTTGTCCTCGAAAACTGAGCCGATTCAATTATTTTTTACATTAAAATTTTAATAAAGACTATGTCTAGGTTCCTATCAATTTATTTTACGTTCAAAACTTTTCGAATTTATTTGGTAGTCATTTAATCACGGCCGTAAAAATGGGGCACTTATTTATTTTAATTTAATACATTTTAATTTTGGAGGGTCATATTTTCTTTAGTGATTAGTTGATGAAAACGGAAATGACAGGGACGTGTCTTCAGTAGACCTTGTTTTTTTTTTAAAGATTGTTCTTAAGGCATTATTCAGGCAGAAAAAAGGGGAATACGCAACATCGATTTCGTCCAAAGTGTGGAGAATCGCAGCTCCTGTGTCCCTATTAAGATTTCTTGACTGTTGAACCTTACTATTGCAGATGCCCACCGATAAAGTACAAGTATATTTTGACCCGATTGAGCAAGGTTTAAAAGAATGGACTTGCGATGTTACTGGAGTAACTAAGACATACTATATCAGTTGTTTCTTTTTCGTACCTGGAGGTAAGCACTAGGGCCTTTTTATTACAAATGTTCTTAAAATATCCAAGTGGTACATGGCTAGGAAATTAAGAATGTAGGTAAATGATTGTTAATTATCTTCATTCATTCATCGATTGCCACATAGGTGCCATGATCAGCAATTTAAATATAAAATTCAAATAAATAGCTAGATAGAATATCACTTTTTAAACAGCATAATTATTATGAAATGGAAACACATCTCTTTTACAATATTTTTACATAGAATATAATATTTTACAATATTTTTGCTGCTGAACCACCACTTAATAAAACTCTTACAGTCACTAACAGACTACGCAAGGCCTTAAACGTCGGTGTCAAGAGACCTTAAATATCATGAGACTCATGAAATATTAATAATACATTTATTTTTCAGATAAATCAGCCCGCACTTATGACAGCAACCAGGTTATCCAAGGTGATAAAATATGGTTCTTAGGTAACTACGGTGAAATAACACCCGTGGCCACAACACGCGCAGAACTAGATGCTAACTGGAATATCCAAAGCTGCGTGATATTGATGGGTAATTAATTAATCAGTTATTTCTTAACTTCAAGACAATTTCTCAATGAGAAAACTGTATTATTATAAACCGGCCAAGGGAGGTAAGCGCACTCATCATATTTTGTCAATAAAGCCGCGATAGCTACAGATATCCCGCCATTTTAACTGGTTCCTAGCTCAACGGTTAAAATAATCAAAGGAGACGGTCCTGTGTTATACCTTAAACATGGTGAAAGGGACATCGGCGCACAAACGATTATCACTTAGTCAGTACATCATTCCGACACCTTAAAAAAATTGACATCGTTCGAAATCAATCGCATCGCTTTAAAAAAAAAACCGGCCAAGTATGAGTCGCACTCGGACATACAGGGTTCCGTAGCAGCAAACAATATCACTACATAATAATTAAACCAATGGGCCGGTCATATTAGCCGTAGAACCGATGAACGTTGGGGTAGACGTGTTCTTGAGTGGAGACCGCGAATCAGCAAACTTTAGGTAGGACGCCCTCAGGCTCGGTGGAGGACGATCTTGGCCGGGTGGCTGGTAGCAACAGAGCTGGATGAGAGTTGCTGAGAATTGAGTTGAGTGGCGTGCGATTGAGGAGGCCTATGTCCAGCAGTGGACTGCTATAGGCTGATGATGATATCTATGTTGTAGACAGACGCACAAACATAGCGCACAACCTAATTTTTAAAATCTTGTTTGTAGTTATTACCTATGTTTATGAATAAATGATTCTGATTCTGATTCTGACGGGTGGGATTATTAATAGGGGTCTAAAAATAGATTTCAATGTTCCAGGTCGTCACTACTACTACAATATGACTAAAGACACGACTTGTGACAAAGCCTTCTTCCCGTATTTCTTACTCGTCGACGAACAGACAGGCCAGTTGATAGGTATCGGCTATATGTCTATTGGAGCATGCGAAACTATAGCCACCGCTGAACATCCAGATTTAAAAGCTGTTAAGGTACAGTTCAAAATTATATATAGATTTGTTGACGTTGCTAAGCGCATCCTAGGCCGCATCATCGCTTCATATCCGGCGAGATGCGCCCATACTCAAGCCTTTATAGGGTCTAACTTTAAACACGAAATATTTCAAGAGTAACTTCTACAAGTCGTAAAGTCGCCATAGCAACGAAAAAAAAATTTTTCTCTGAATGTTTTTATTTTTACGAAATTATTATAGTTCTAAATATTCTTCGACATTTTGCATAAAACCTTTACAAACTTTAAACTTACTTAATTACTTTTACTTTTTGAAACTTTTTTTTACTTTTTAAACCTTTAGACAGTATTTATTTTGTGGGTCAAGTAATTTTTTTTTTTTTTTTTAATAAAAGTACACTTAGATAAAAAAGAATTTTTCGTTGCTATGGTGACTTTACGACCTATAGAAGTTACTCTTGAAATATTTCGTGTTTAAAAAGTTAGACCTTATATAGTATAAAAAATATGTTGCTATATTTGTTGGTTTACCAGGCAGTTACGATTTTGTTATTGTTTCAGATGATCGTTAAGGATGGTCCGGAATGCTTGTACGATTTGGTCAAAAGTAATCAAGTTTGCACACACCACTGTTATTTTGTTGATCGTCCTAGACTCATCAATTGCTCACTTTAAGTATAAATAATTATATGAAGTGGCGCCTACATGAAGCAGAAACAATTATATGAAGTGGCTACATGAAGCAGAAATAATTATATGAAGATGATATAATTCTTATTATTCTTATTTTAAATTTCTTATTAAACATCAAGTATTTTGTTTTGGCATAGCGTAAAATACGTTTGTTTTGTTTCTAATCCTCAGAAAATACCCAACACTCAGTACAAACGATTTTGGTTTTAATATTAAAACCTGTACCGCATTGTACCTTTGTCAAAGCTTTGGAACCTACCTATTTACCAGCCTATCAAGTGCATAACAGCACGACTTGTAATCCCCGAGGGGTAAGGCAGTGGTGTACCTAACAGTAGGTACACCCACGCTTCGCCAGCAATGTTTAAGTCCCGTGAAAATAGGGGGCGAGCCCAATGCCATCAGCCGGGCGCAAATCTATACTCCGTGGCTGTTACTGAGAAATTCCTGATAGAAAAACCCAATAGCACTTTGCCCGACCCGGGTATCGAACCCAGGAACCCACGGTCAGCAGTCGCGCTTACGACCAAAAGACCAATCGGGGCAATCAAACTATGACTACTCACTTGAAATTATGTCTATTATCTAGGATATTTCAAGCTAAACAGATTACACATAAGGAAATAAAAACTACACTTACTAAGCAATTTAAAAACAATAATTATTTGATCTCAGATAAACGCTAATAACCAGTGATCGGAGTAGGTAGATTGATTTTTGGTACTTGTATCATAAATGCACACAGAAAGAATAACATGGATAAGCCATTTTTCCGGAAAGTAATTCCGGTATTTCCGGATTCAATTAAATATTGTTAATGTTGGTAGTGATATTATTACTACTCAATTCAAAATTTAAAGGAAGGTATCAAAACTAAATTAATTCATTATTTATCTGTTGAATAATAAAAACAAACACACCAATAATCCACCAATTCCGGAGGAATGTCCATAATAATATATACGTTTCGGATCAATGACCCCAGTTCAATCTACCTACTCCGATCACTGCTAATAACACTTACGCCATCCCTACTCTTACGTTTAGTTGTGGTATGATGGTATCTGACACAAATCCTTATCAAGTATCAATTTGACATTGTAACTAGAAAGTATTAGCACATCATCCACATAGACGAAGAAGAAACCATGCATATTTTATACAGTACTAGCTTATGACCGCGGCTTCGCCCGCGTGGAGTTCGAAAACTGCCCACGTGATTTTACTTCTGGGATTATAAATCTATACTATAATTAATAATCTATACTATATATTATATATTTATATATATCTATACTAATATTATAAAGCTGCAGGGTTTGTTTGTTTGTTTGTTTGTTTGTTTGTTTGTTTGTTTGTTTGAACGCGCTAATCTCTGGAACTACTGGTCCGATTTGAATGATTCTTTCAGTGTTGGGTAGTCCATTTATCGAGGAAGGCTATAGGCTATATATCATCACGCTACGACCAATAGGAGCGTAGCAGCAATGAAAAATGTTGCAAAAACGGGGAAAATTGTATTTTTAATAACTTGACGGGGACGAAGGTCGCGGGGAACAGCTAGTAATCTATATAATATATGTATAGTACAAACATAGATTTACATGTACTTGCTTATAACTTGCACATATTACTTCATAGTAATATCAATTAAATTACTTATGTGAAATATTGATACCTTGGTTTGAGATTGGACACCGGCGACAACAATCAAATGATTGCCAGACACGTCTACCTCAGAAAAATCCCACCTGCTTACTAAGCTATGTGAGTTTCGAAGCCCTATTTGATTCTGCTGAGGGATGATTTTGGAAAAACTCATACAAATTTCTCATAATTTTTATTGAAGAGTGTGTACACCAATTTTCTAGTCAATCGACTCGGAAAATATTAAGTTTCACAGTCAACCCTCCATTTCACCGTCTAAGGGGTGGAATTTCGACAAGCCCTTTCTTAACGGATACCTGCTCTTCCCAAAGAGTACACCGTCCAAATTTCATGTTTCTAGGACCAGTGGTTTGGGCTGTGCGTTGATATATCAGTCTGTCAGTCAGTCAGTCAGGACTTTGAATTTTATATGTAAGTATAGATAACTCGTAAAGTATCTACCGAAGCAAAGTTAATAAAAGGATAGTGGGCAGAAATGTATGGGCGGCACACCCACGTCCGCCACAGCTTAGACTACTTTTGTTTGGAAGGTATCACAGCCATGTTTCTCTGTGCCAAAACGCATCAAATTCTGTCCCAGGGTTCTCTATTTATTTCGAGTCGAAACTTACCACAAGCACACAGAAACATGGCTGTGATAACTTCCAAATAAAAGTAGTCTAAGCTGTGGCGGTCGTGGGTGTATTTTGCCCACAGTCCTTTCTTCCATCTTTTTTTGCTTCTATCAAATGAAAAAATAATCACTTAAATCCGACCAGTAATCACGGAAAAACCGGTGAATCTGAAAAAAAAAAACAAAAAGACGTTGGTGAAATACATAACCTCCTTCATTTTAGAAGCCGGTTAATAAAATGGAACAAGAACGACCTCTACAGAAGATCATAAACACCACTCTCACTAAACACGGGACATCAATCTAGGTCATGTGTACAGAGGTTCATGCTGCCTAGAGTGCCTAGGAACGAAGGTGGCAGGGAAATAACTGATATCCAACACATAACAAGCAAATAACAAAACAAGCATATTTCGGTACTAAAAGTTCCACTTCAACCCTACACAAAGCGTATAATCATAAATTATACTCAGCTTCGTCCTCGAGATTACCATAAACACAATGTAGAATTTGAGAGTAACTGAAATATCAATGAAACACTTTTGTTGAACAAGTCAATCCATTCTTCTCATAAGGTTTGAGTTTAAAATCATAATTAATGATGATTATTTAAAATAAAGTTATACTCATATTCTTTTAAGATAGTAATTAATTAGATTAATTATTCTGCTTGTAGTGCATTTTTTATAATCTCAGCTGAAATTAATAAAAGCCTGTGTCCAGCAGTAGACACCTTTTGGCTGAAATGAACAAAATAACAAGATACTATAAATCGCGAAACTTAATAATAATATCCACAATTGTTTAGTATTGATCTTGCAAATAAATTATCTTTCTTGCAATATTCTGTAATTTGTAAATTTCTATTATAGAATTTCATAAAAACCTGAGACGAATCGTTCCATCCCGCGGTTTTTCTGTTTCTAGGCTAATTCCTAATTTGTGCGCTTTAGATGTCGCAACATGTGGGGTGCTTTGAGCTGTATTAGCTATACAGCTACAGATAGATATATCCAAGACACATTCTCCACAAGTCTTAACCCACTAACTCAATATTTGTACCGAAACAAAGGAGAATGAGCGAAATTGCCCTAGCGTCCAATATCGTTAAGATGTATACCAATGGATAGATCTCTTTAAGAAGAACATTTCTTATTATTAGGCGACTTCTCTCGATTATGAGTCAGAGAGGAGCTACAGAGCTCTAATGTTGAGAAATAAAGTCAGATTAAATACTGTTATTTCGTCAATTTATTAACTTTCATTGATATAAGCCTATAAACGTCATTTTCAAAATATTGACCTCTTAAAATGTTATTTTTTGTGTTTTCGACAGATCGTTAATACTACCCCAACGCCCAATAGCGTTAAGATATGTATTAAAGGATTGATCTCAACATGAAGAATATTTCTTACGTTGACAACTTTTCTCGATTCTGAGTCAGAGAGGAGCAATAATCAACTAACTAGTTAGATCAATAAAATCGAACAGACTACGAATTAGCAAAAGTTGTATAGTAGCAAATCTTCTAACTGAAAGCTCTTTCGAATGGTGTATGTCTTATAGCTATTGGTTACCCAGAAAATGTTAACTTCGGTGCACAATTAGACACAAATTTAGGTCAATAATTCCGAATAGACTACGAATTAGCAAAAGTGGTGCTAGTAGCAAAAGTTATTTTAAAAAGCTCTATCCAGTAGTGTATATCTTATGACTATTAGTGGCCCGTAAACTTTTAATTGGTTGTAAATAAAATCTTAACTTCGGTGTCCAACTTGTGACCTATTTAGGTCAATAACCCCGAACAGATTGCGAATTAGCAAAAGTTATGTTAGTAGCAAAAGTCCTCATAGAAAAGCTCTCTCCAATGTTGTATATTTTATTGCTATTGGTTTCCCAGAAAACCTTAACTTCGCTGCTCAAATAGTCACCTATTTATGTCAATAACTCCGAACGGAATACGAATTGGCGAAAGTCCTTAAATGGAAAAGGTTTTCCTTGAAAAGCTCTATAATATGGTGTATATCTTATTGCTATTGGTTACCCAGAAAATTAATTAATAATTATTTTTTTTAACTATTGTTTCACAGATAGCGTGTTCCCAGAGGCGTGTGTCGCCCAGCGTGTCGGTGTGTTCCCAGAGGTGTGTGTCGCCCAGCGTGTGGGTGTGTTCCCAAAGGTGTCTGTCGCCCAGCGTGTGGGTGTGTTCCCAAAGGTGTCTGTCGCCCAGCGTGTGGGTGTGTTCCCAAAGGCGTGTGTCGCCCAGCGTATGGGTGTGTTCCCAAAGGCGTGTGTCAACCAGCACGTGTTTCCCCGAAAGCGTGGGTTGCTCAACGTTGGTGTTTGTCACCCAGATAGCGTCAGTCGCTATGGTAAAGTATTCGGCAATAATATAGGATGGTTGGGACGCTGACCATTTTATATTTTTGCCAATCTGAACTATTTTATCTTTAAATTTCTTAGTAGTCAGTACGTGTAACCTGACACAAATAATCTTGGTAAATTCTTTCAGATGACGAAACCGATTTTGTTGAGGATAACTTAACGGTTCTGCAAGTAACAAGTCTGTGCCCACGGCAGGGACTGTTCGAGCCTGATCTCGATGCTGAAATTGGAGCAGTGCAGGCATACCAAGATTATCGCATTGCAGACACAACCTAAAACTTTCCTGTCGAGGGCGACTTTTGTCAGTAGAGGCCGTATTAGGAATAAATGACGTTGTTCGTTGCATTAGGAAGAAATGAGGTTGCACGCAGCATGTCATGTTAGCCCCATGGAAAGGAGTGACAACTTTGAATTGTCGCTGGTCGGGTGGCACGCTTGACGGGAACATCCACGGGGTGGCAACTCCTATACATTTTAATTTCTTACTATTCAGCGCCGTCTTAGATCTACCGGGCACTCAATTAAAAATGAAGTGTAGCCAGCAGATGTCCTTTAAAATGTAAAACTAACTTTTAGCATTTTAAAATCATCACCTTTAAAAAATTACATAGCTGAATATATAAAATTGGCGGTAGCAACTAATATAGACGTTAATTTTGTAACGTGCTCTATTTGATTAATAAAAGGATAATTTTTTATCCAAATTTGGTGGACAGAAGTCAGCCACCTCCTCACTGGCAAGGCTTTAGAGTATGATATATATAATATATGATAAGGATGACCATTAAAAAAAAAACCATGATGATATTATAAAACAAATAGAGGTCGGAAACGGATAAGGCAAACTGGCACTGAAGTTAATGTTTAGTTTTTATAAGTTATGTAATGTTTCGTTTTATCCAATAAATATGAACATCCAAAATTGGAATTTGTTTCATTAATATTATCCTCGGGACAACAAGCTACTTTACTGAGTAGAATAATGTAGAATGATTGGAAATTCTGTTGTAGTAAAACTAAACCTAAAAAAATCAAATCTAGATTCTATAATCTAATTTTGGAATATTTTTTAGGTTTAGTTTTGCTATAACAGAATTTCTTACTATTCTACATTATTTTGCTTGGTACAATATGTACAGGTGCTACCATGGGCGTACCCACGGTGGGGCAGGGTGGGGCACTTGCCCCAGCCTACTCCCTGTCATAAGCATTTTTAGGCAAAATGAATAAAATGACAAAATTAAATATTCATTTGGGTACTTTAACATTTTTCACATTAAAATAAAAACTTGATTACGGTCAACAATGACAGAAAACTGTCTTGTCGGCCTCTGTATGCTGAGTGTGCATAGAAAGAGAGTTCTGGAAGCACAACATACATTTGAAAACGAAATTTTCCCTCGCAGGTTATTGTTGAAATAAGGTGAAGTGCAGTCAATAAAACGTTTCAGTCAGTAAATAAAAAGCATTTTGTATTTTCTACTACATAGTTTATTTACTTCTGCCCCACCCCTCAAAAAATGCTGGGTACGCCCATGGGTGCTACAGTGTGTGTGGTGTGTGTATGTGTAGACTAATAGTGTGTGCCCGGGCAACTAGATGGCGCTACTAAGGAAATACTTAAGTTGCCAGTCTATTCCTATTATATATTAGTAATCTATGGGAACATCGTTCAAGGGGCTGTAGGATTTGTTATTAATTATTTTGTCTACTTTCTCGCGAATTTTTAATGTAATTACGTGTGAATTCAATTCGTTATGTTTTTTGGTGGTGTAGCGTGGTTTTCTGTGGTTGTTGTTTTGTTCCTAAGTTAGAATAAATGGTTTTGTTTATTATTTTACGTATCTTGTTGTCTTTTTTTAAACATCTTTGCTTCTTGTTGCTAAATGTATATATAGTTACAATTTTTTTTATAGAAAAACAAATATTTATGCTTGTTTTCTTGATTTAAGTCGTGCTTTTGACTCTGTAAATTACAATGTCCTCTGGAATAAGATGTACAATGCTGGTATACCTCCTGAAATGATTAATGTCATGAAATATTGGTACGAGGGTCAAACAAACGTTGTAAAGTGGGGAGAAAGTATATCCGGTGAACACACCCTCAATTCCGGGGGTGGTTCGAGATCCCCTACAATATTTAATTTATAAAGGGTGTAAAAAGACCCTTAACGAAGCCGAAAGGCACTTGTTGTCCTCGTCATTGTGATCATTTTTTTGTTCTGGACCATAACTGGGAACCTTCTAGTTACGGAGATATTGGGGGTCAAAGTTCCAATTTTTTCAGTTTTTTTTTTAAATACTACTTTTTAAGGTTCTAACTTTACTCCAATTACCTCCATGGTCCGTTTACTATTCAAAGCATCCATCAGCAATTAGTTTTGAGCGCATTATACGGGGTGTAAACAGACCCTTCACCAAGCCGTCAACCAAGCATTCTGTACATCAAACTAAGTAACTTTACGCAAAAAATTTTGCTTTTTTTTGGGGTCAAAAATTACATTTTACGGTAAAACTCAATATAATGCGCTCAAAACTTATTGCTGATGGATGCTTTGAATAGTAAACGGACCATGGAGGTAATTGGAGTAAAGTTAGAACCTTAAAAAGTAGTATTTAAAAAAAAACTTGTGAAAAAATTGGAACTTTGACCCCCAATATCTCCGTAACTAGAAGGTTCCCAGGTATGGTCTAGAACAAAAAAATGATCGCAATGACGGGGAAAACAAATAACTTTCGGCTTCGTTAAGGGTCTTTTTACACCCTTTATTGAGTTTTACCGTAAAATGTGATTTTTGAGCCCAAAAAAAAATTTCGTTTCCCAGCAAAAATTTTTGCGTAAAGTTACTTAGTTTGATGTACAGAATGCTTGGTTGACGGCTTGGTGAAGGGTCTGTTTACACCCCGTATGTTAACAACTTGATAGAAAACCTGAGCAGAGCCGGTGTCGGCTGTTCTACTGATAATGTCTCTGTTAATAATCTCAGTTACGCAGACGACATGGTTCTGCTCAGCCCCTCTGTCAAGGCGTTGCAAAAACTACTGAACATCTGTGAAGTGTACGCTCGTAAGCATAGTCTCAAATACAATGTTAAGAAAACGGAATTGAAGGTATTTAGGTACGATAACATCCCATTACCTACGCCTTATATATCACTATGTAGCACCAAACTAAAAGTGTTTAAGAGTTTTAAATATCTCGGTCATATCATATCATATCGGAAAAGCAGAAGAGAATGTTGGCAGCGAAAAGTAACATACTTGCTCGGCGTTTCGCTAAATGTACCAATCAAGTTAAAGTCACTCTGTTCAATGCGTACTGTTGGTGGCTTTATACTGGCCACCTTTGGTACAGGCACACACTTTTGTATAATAGGTTAGGTATAAGGTTATAACTAGTGATCGGATATTCGGATGCATATTTACCTAAAGTACATTTCTTTCCAAAGGGTTCAAAAGTGTGGAAGCAGCTTCTTATAATATTATTTTTCCCGATTTCGCGGGATTTCATAAAAAAATATGTAGTGTATATAAAATGTATTGTAGTATAGAATAATAAATATTCATATTCTGTTTAAAATAGAATAAAATAGAAAATATGACTGGACTTATAACAATGATTATTTTGATAGTCGTACTCGCACTCCGTACTAAGTTAGTCAACACTCAACTTTAGGTAAATATGCATCCGAATATCTGATCTCTAGTTATAACACCTTACGAGTGCAATATAACAACGCATTTAGGTGTATATTTGGGCTACCGTGGAGGTGTAGTGCGTCCGGTATGTTTGCGGAGAACAGTGTAGATGATTTCTATGCTGTATTACGGAAAGCGAGAGCCGAGTACATGATTCTGACAATGGAATATTGAGAGCCATATATGAAGCTAACTATTTAGCTATCTTTGTATATGGCTTTCAGTATTCCTGCTTACAATTTTAATTAATATTCATATTTATTTTTCCTTTAATTATATCTTTACAAATCAATATTCATTACACATTACATTTTTAAATATTCTTAACAAAAAATAATATAAAAATTGTAGCCGACCGGTATCGGGAACAGGGTTCAAGCTACACAGGTCAGGGCTCCAGAGAGAGGAACCTTCTCACAATGCGAGCCGTATCGAGGAGTACTGCCTTCTGAATCAGGCCCTTGATCTAACCGCCTAAGGAGAGTCACGAAAGATGATCGTCGAGGCTCTTGGCCATAAGGCCATTGGCTGTCACGACAATCGGCACAATGATAGCCGAGTTCACATTCTACATGTCGACAACCTCGTGTGCCAAGTCGAGATATTTTATTTGTTTCTCTTTCTCAGCTTTCACGAGGTTCTCGTATTTTAGTTTATTTTTAATCATTTTAAATGTAATTGTAATTATTAAAATTTCTGAAATTAAACTCAATTCAATTGTGTAATTTTTTAAATTTGCTTTCGTATGGTATGGGCGCATCTTGCCTGAAATAAATGAATTTTATTTATTTATTATTTATTTGCTAACAGCACTTGGAAAATGTCTACATCAGGAAAACCAAATGGGTTGTTATATTGTAAAAACTGAGTCACTCAATTTCCACTCTTACGGATCCGTTTGCGCCTTTTCTGGTACGGACCCCTAAAAACTGATTGGAATTTATTTGTTTTGATGGAATTGTATGAAACAGCCCAATTTTACGATAATTATGTTAAACATAAATCTATACTAATACTAGCGACCCGCCCCGGCTTGGCATGGAGCTGAAACCAATCACACACATTTAGCCGAGTGCAATTAGACAAAAAATACTCAAAAGGTGGAACGAAGTTTATAGCGATCCGATTTTCATGGGACTTGTTTTGTTGAGTTCCTAGAAAAGTGGAGAAGAAAGTAAAAAAAAAAATTTCCCCGCTCGCGACTTTTTTTTTTCTTTTTGAGTTTCCTTTGGAATATTTTTTTTTCGTTTATGATTAACTTCAAATTCAACGAATTCATGTTGTGGAGTAATAGTGTGACCTACGTGCATCCATTAAACGCCAATTTGGTCTGTTTCTTTGTTCATTGTTGTCGATGTAATGCATATTTCAAGTATTTTCTGAAAATTTCCTATTTTGTGCAATTATTTCTAAAACTTCGAGTTTTAAAACTAAGATTTCTTTTAAAATTGGTAACTGAAGCTTTTTTACAGATAACTGTACCAGAAAATATTCATAAAGACCACTTTCATGAGTGTAGTGACTTAAATTCATTCGAAATTACCAGTAAATCGTCTATGTTAATGAAGGCAATTTTTTTTTCGAAATGTTTCTATGAAATTCAATGTGCACATTATCGTCCAAATCCTCATTTTGTTAGCTATCTAATGGGGTATACTAACTAGAAAAATATTTAAGGATACTTGTTAAACATTAGTTACTGCTGAAGAAGTAAAATAGGATAGTAAAATCAGTGGTGAGGGGCGCGAGTAGCTCAAAAAATAGAACGCCGTCCTTTTAAACTATCCTAGCTTGAGACGCTAGCTTACTAGCCTAGAAATAAAGCTAGTTCTGTACACACGAAGCCAGAGTTACTAGTTTGCTAGCTTACTAACACTAGCTTGTTATCCTAGCTTGAAAAACTAGCCTCGTGTGTCCCGGGCACAAGAGCCAATGTAATGGATGGCCACGTGCTGGCCACCATCGACCTTGGCGAGCGTTGGCGCCTCATTGTTCAACCGATTTTTAAAAATGCGAAAATTGTCGCAGCTGTTAAATTATTGCCAAATAATAAATTGTAAATCACTATTTATTTTAATATAATTATAAAGCTATGTATTCAAGTGCGTTAAAGGTTTGAATGGTAAAACAAACAATGAAAAGAGAATCGCCTAAACAGTATAATGTTTGACAAATAAAAGTTTATTGTTTAAATATTATTTGAGTAAATTCGGTTTTACTTTTCAGGACCACTTGTACACGTACATGCTTTACGTGTTAGGTACAGTACCCAGCACATCAAGCCTCTACAATCTGTCAAATTTCTTTAATAGATTTTCAACTTTATCGCTCCAGCATTAGGTTCAAGGTTGATTGGGAGAATTTGACAGTTTTTGGTAGCTCGATGTGTCTGTACATCCTAAACGTATGGAATCCTACGTTAGGTTAGGTTAAGTGTCGTACCACATAGCACACCCTCAATTCATTTATTTATTTAAAATAGGTACGCCAACAGTACATACATTTTACATTTAACAATAAAAGTATACAGGTTAGGGTTCTTATGTACGTACCAATTATAGGTGTACACAACATTCTCTCAAGAAAATACAGCTATAAAATCGTAAAGTTATAGAAATAAAATGTAACAGAAAACATGACAACTTTGACTTAAACTAAAGAAGAGATCAAAAAAAAAATACACTAAAAACAATAGTAGTTTATACAAAATATACAAATAAAATCTATTAAAAACTAAAAACTAATTTTAGCCGTTTAAATGACGGTTCAAATGAGAGCGCAACAGACTTTTGAACTTCAGTAGGGAACCAAAGAACACATCCAAGTCAGGCAATTTAGAATTGAGTTCGTTGTATTGAATGCACATTCTTGATACTGGTGAGTGTCTCCCGATGTTACTTCTACTGGCTGGCGGTTGGAAAAGTCTAGAAATTGGCTGTCTAGGGCGATAATATGGGACTGACAACATGACACGTTCTAGCAACTGTTCGCATTCAATTTGACTATTGACAACCTTATGGAGAAAAACTAAGTCATGGACAGTACGACGGTTTCGAAGTGACTCAATTTGAAAGAAAGCCAAACGTTGTTCGTATATGTGGAACATTCCAGTGGTTTTTCTGCCAGTAGCCCGGATAAGTCCGAAGTAATAGGTGGCGAGCCTAATGACATCACCCGGGCACTAATCAGACTGTGCGGCTACTACAGAGAAATTCCTGATGAAAAAACCGAAGACATTTTTTAAAAGACTCATAGAGCGGACATTGGGAATATTTTCGCACAATAATTTTGATCCCGAACATTTTCGATTTTGACACACGAATGCTACCTGACAAGCGGGTTTATGACACTAGACAGAACAATTTTTTACTAAGTAGTAACAAATATTGGATTACGAATTTCTTCGTCTTATTCCGTCTATCGTTCGTAAATATTTGAATGTATGTATTTGGAAAAAACTCAATAGCACATTGCCCGTCAATCGAACCCAGCACCTCAGGCTCTGCAGTCGCGCTTGCGACCACTAGACCAACGAGACTAGTGGTACGAAGCAAGGACTTACAGCAAAGTAAAGGAAAAATCGTTAATTTGTATTTGTATCACTTTTTAAAAAAATGCGATTTTTACTTAGTATTAACTTTTAGACTGAAAATGACCTCTCTACGTCTTGAAATTTGGTGGCGCTTGGCGTGGAGGGCACGCGCGTGCTTTTATGTTCTGGCGTTCAAAGGTTAAGTCAAAGATTCAAGATTCTTTATTTGCGTGAAATATGTATAATAATGTATGTATGTATAATATGTACATGATGGTGTTATAAATAAAAAGGTATATTTCGCTGACTTCCTTCAGCATGCAAACTTAAAATTAAAATACTTAACACAATGTACTCGTAGGTACCTAAATAAAAATTTAAAAACATTTAAGAAACATTAAATTAATATTATCTCTGACAATAATATTATTTTAGAATAGCTGTTCCCCGCGACCTTCGTCCGCGTAAAATTATTAAAAATACAATTTTCCCCGTTTTTGCAACATTTTTCATTGCTGCTCCGCTCCTATTGGTCATAGCGTGATGTTATATAGCCTATAGCCTTCCTCGATAAATGGGCAATCCAACACTAAAAGATTTATTCTATTGGAACCAGTAGTTCCCGAGTTTACCGCGTTCAACCAAACAAACAAACTCTTCACCTTTATATATTAGTATAGATTAAAGATACTCGTGTAGGATAATGTAATAAAATTAGAAAAAAAATGTAAAAGGTAGTGAACGAATTGCTATCAATTGGGTTAAATCTTTACTCCAATTAAGAGCTGAGAAATTCGAACCAATGATGCCTTGTTGGTACTGATACTGATACTGCTAGCCTGCGTCATCCCACTGCTGGGCAAAGGCCTCTCCCCATGACTTCCAGTTGTTTCGATCCAGGGCTAATGTGGGCCACTGGTCGTTGGTTCTGTCCAGCTCGTTCCGCCATCTTCTACGAGGTCTGCCGCGACGCCTTCTGGTTGTGTCAGGGCTCCAGAAAGTGGTTATTTTGGCCCACAGCTCATTGGGCATGCGGCAGACGTGGCCAGCCCAGTCCCACTTCAGCTTAGCGGCCTTGTTGGTGCTGTACCAAAAACCCTAACTTATAGTTAGATGAAAAAGTTTCGGAATCCAACGTGTTGGGCGCGTTTTGTTTGGACAGCTGTTACGGCAGATTAGGCGGAGCGCGAGTATAAATACGCATGGGTTCGCAATTTTCAGCACAGATTAACTGTGGAAGGTATCGAACCTCGCAGCCGCCATGATCCGAACACTTACTTTCCTGTGCCTCGCCACAAGCGCCTTTGGTGCTCTTTTACAAAAAGAGAAAGGTAAGAACTGATAATATAATAGCTTTTAAAAGCGTTGGGGGCCCTCCCCCAAAGTGTCCCATTTAATTCTCAGTAAAAAGTTATACGTGGTCAAGGTCGGAAATCAAAAATACGCGTCGACTTTTCGTCATTTCAAAAGAGAAAAATAGGTAACTAATGAATTATTATTTTGTTTGTTACAGACACGAAATTTACTAAGAACCTTAGAGGTAAGTTACAAAACGACGGTTCCATCTACACTGCACTTTTCTTTTTTTGCCTAGCCACTCCTGGGCAAAGGCCTCCATCCACTCTTTACTCTAATTTTTTTTTGTTCTTTTTTTAATTTTAGTGACATTTTCTCTCAATCCCTTGGACTCCCTTTTTAAAAAAGCGTTTACGGAGCAACCACTGACGAAAGCTGCAGCGGTGAAAGATGGCTGGGTAGAGGTACCCAGGCCTGATAGCCACAAAGAGTTCTCCTCGCTAGTCCTGTTGTGCCCTAAGGCTGACTACACCATCTGTCTGTTTTACGACGACACCGAATATGTTGCTGGCTTGCAGATCGCTGTATGTATTACCATTACTTTTATTACCCCAACCAATCCAGGGGAGTGTTTATAATTAAAAATCTTGTAACTTGTTAAGGTACACCACCGCTTGGTAACTATAGAGAAAAATATTAATGAGCGTTCTAGGCACATTCATTTCTCAAAACTATTAATTGAATTTTGTTAATAAGCAGGGCTGAATCAACCAAACTTTCAAAGGGATTTTTACTTTGTTTTTTCCTAAAACACGTACGCCTTTTAATATGTCTTTACTGTACAACATTTAGGTATGCATCGTGTATTTATGTAAGTTTTCTTTGTGTACTGGGTAAATTATTTTACTTTCTTGCATAAGACCGATGTCTTAATTAAAATTGTCAACTCCGGTAATAGTCTCGGTCTCAAAATGTTAAGATTCAACCCTGCCTCAATATTCCTTACATATTAACGTAGTAAAACTGGTGAATGGCAAAATCACATTTTTATTTTTCCCACAGATCGAAGTTGGACAATTCACTGGTAGTATATATGACTGGAAAACCCAAGGATTCACTTCCTGGACAGTTGATATTAACGAAAAATCTGAAGTCTACTGGACTGTAGCCATGTTCTTCAGTTCCCCTGGTTAGTATGAAGCATCACATTTACTTAACCTGATATTTCACGTGTGTAGTTAAGAGCGGTTCATATTGGCACTAATGAGTGATAACAGTCAGTATTAACCGGTCGTCACTAAAAAGTTCTTTTAGTTTGTTTTACGTTGTAACTAGAAGTTATTAAGGGATCATCATGTCATCAATAGAGCCCAAGAAGAAAAAATACGTACCTATTAAAAGAAAAAACACCTATTTAATGGACCGATTTTGATGAAATTTCTATGAGAAGTATATCCTTTCACTTAGGTAACAAAAAAAAAATCATATCGGATTTAAAATGACGGAGTTATTAGGTAACAAACAAAAAAAAATAACCGAATTGAGAACCTCCTCCATTTTGAAGAAAGTCGGTTAAAAATCAGTAGATAACATAACATCACGCCTGTAATCCCCGAAGAGTTAGGCAGACGTGTACCTAATAGTACATATTATGTACATCAGTAGGTACTATAGTTAACATGACTTGAACATTGCTACTTCAGCTCACGATACTCTTTGGGCTCACGTATTGTGTGGCCTATGTCGTGTATTCTAGTTCTCTGTAAAACCACCTTTCAGACCCAAACTCGAACTCAAAGCATTTATTTCAATTACACCATTACCGGCACTTTTGAATGTCAAAAAAAAAACGAAGCTACAGTCACAGTCACAACGTATAATAACTTGAGAAAGTACTGTAGTTGCACATTCCAAACCGTAGATATCTATGGAGAAGAATGGGCAAGAAACTACGTGGACACTCTTTTAAATCAAAATATTGTTACAAAATCTTGGTTACATCATTCATGTTGAGATTATACATATATGTGAGAACGATTTAGAAAGACGTGCAAGTTAAGAGCGCCCAGAGTAAAAGATATAATCAAAAATTAAGAGATGACTCCCATAAAGAAACTCCAAACCGAGTCAGCAGCCAGTCCTCGTAATAACCCGATAATTTATTTCAGATTATCTAGAAACTAGTGCCGATACCCGCATCGCCTCACGCACTGACACGAAGTTGCTACAAGACAAGTACATATATGTATCTAGTTACAACGGGCAGCTGCTCGCTATCCCCACAAATGTGGAGGAGCTCGCTACAGCCAGCAACTTCACCGAACAAGCCTGCATGCTGTTGATGGGTAAGTAAACTGGGGGCGCGTGGTTCAATAGTAACAGAAGCACTATTCTATCTAAAGTTATGCTACGTTAACCGAGGTCGCTCCATTACTACGGTTAGTCGGTGGCCCAAAAGTCTGACAAGCAACCAGTCTTACCAAGGGGTATCGTATTAGCGGGTAACTGGGTTGTGGATGTCAGATAGGCAGTCGCTCCATGTAAAATATGGTATTCAGCTGCATCCGGTTGGAAGCCGACCCCAAAATAATTGGAAAAAGATAGGCTGATGATGAAGTAAACTGTAGCTAGCACCTGCTACAGTTTCATTAAATTCATCATTTGCCTGGATTTTCATTTTTGTACATACAAGATGTAAACGGACCCTCCACGAAGCTGCCAACCAAGCATTCTGTACATCAAACTATGAAACTAACTAACTATAGGTACGCAAAAAATACAAAAAAAAAACTTATAAAAAAGTTGGAACTTTAACGTTCTCAGGTTGGTCTAGGACAAGAAAATGATCGCAATGACAAGTCGATTCCTGAATAAAATAGTTTCTAATACTGACTTTACCCTCCCAGGACACCACTACTACTACAGAATGACTGCGGATCTCCCGTGCGACGAGAACAACATGTTCCCCTTCTTCCCGCTCGTATACAATAACCAGCTCGTCGGCATCGGCTGTACGATGTTCGGAAAATACGAAGCTCGGAAAGGTCGTAAGGACTGTTTTGAGAGACCAGGCAAGGCTGCGGTTCAGGTAAGTTTCACAATTATTTTGTTTTGGGACATTCCCGCCAATCCATTCTCAAAGCACTGCAACTCCTGATAGCCAGAGTCAACAGTGACGACCACCAGAAAAGTGCCGAGTCAATGAAGCTCGACAAAGTCCCAGTGAATCCCGCAACGAAATTAATCAGGAAAGAATAGCGGAGTAGGCAATAACTGTTAATCATATAACATAATCGACAGCACGGTTGGCACAGTGGCTTAGCGACATGGCTGCTGCGCTGCGTGTCGCGGGTTCGATTCCCGCAAGGAACAAATATTTGTATGGTACAGGTAGTTGTTGCGGGTTTGGCTGAATGTTTGTAAACGCACCCAAGATACAGGAGTAAATTCTAGTGCGCGAAGGAGCTCGTGGCTAAATAATAACTTGCCTAGGTTGGTCCGTGGTTGGGAGATCACCCATTACATACCTAGTTTCCTCCATGCCTCCGAGAGCATGTTAACCCATTGCTCCTGTCTGAAATTTTTAGATCTTTGACAGTCTTTGCAGGTAGTGGCCCAAAAGTCTGACAACCAGTCTTACCAAGTGCTATCATATTTCCCAGTACTAACTGGGTTGTGGAGGTCAGATATGCAGTCGCCTCATGTAAAATACTGATATTCAGTTGCATCCGGTTAGACTCGAAACCGACCCCAACATAGTTGGAAAAAGGCTAAGCAGATGATGACGTAAAAATCGTAATGCTGTGTATTTGTTTCCAGCTGATAGTCCCTAGAGGCCCCCAGTGCTTGTACGACTCGGCAGATAAACCTGGTCTGGTCACCATGCACACCTACTTCGTCGACGAACCCTCTTCTATTACTTGTTTGTAAAATGAAACGGATGTCTTCCGGACTTCGAAAACATCCGCTTGACTAAGCTGGTTCAGCAAATATTTCAGAATAAATCATTCATTACGTGTTTACGATTGTTTTATTTATGTTATCCTGTTTGGTTGTTAAGTACTTACTTACTTAGTTACCTATTGACTCATAGTCATCTAGGGGGCTCCCCCGTAATAATCCAGGCCTCTCTATGTTTCGCCTTCTCCAGCAAAACGGCAAAGTTTGTTTTCAGACAACCTGTTTGAGGAGATGTTGGCCCAGCTTTCCTCATTCATCCTATGGAGGTGACCTGTCCAGTCCCACTTAACCTCGCTATCACCATCTAAGGATATTTGACAGAGATATGCCTTGAATTACGGGAGGTCCTGCGCAATTTTTTCGAGCAATCTTATACCAAATGAAATTAATTTCTACATTTACTTATCCTCCAATTGAAAGCTGCCGCACCCATGGGCGAACAGAAAGTTTCAGCATGTTCACATGCTGAAACTTTCTGTTCGCCCATGAGTCGTAAAAAACATGAGAAAAAAAGTAATTTCATACAGCACTAAAAACTAATGCATCGATTATTGGGGTGGTGACCCCAATAATTCAACCTAAAAAAATAGGCAGCATCATGGATGATGCTCAGCTGCGAAAATAAACTTGGTATTTTTGAATCCACATTAAAATTCGAAACTATTGGTACATATAAGATAAGGTCAAAACGGTCCAAGAAACCTTGACTTGGATTTTGAAGAATATGGAAAAATACGTTTTTCATTCTAGAAAAGTTTATGGCTGAGCCAGGAAGTGAACAAAACATAACATCACGACTGACACGGCCGTAGGCAGGAGGAACACCCACCAACCAACCTATCAAACTCGAGGTATTTGCCAGAATATTCGATTTCGCTTCGGTCGCTTATACATCCTATGCTTTTTCAATTCTGATTATTGAACAAAAAGACCGCATTTATCCGAAGGAGTGCCAAATTTTCGACCTCGCTTCGCTCGCTCATGCAATCTCTCTTCTCAATCTCTATTCTGATTTTTTTTCTACATTCCTGCCCTAACTCACTACGTTTAACTCCGATTTCTGTATTCAAAGACAAAGTTCCTCATTGTATCAATTGACTAACCAAAACCTAACAAATCCGTGGTGGGGTCACATCTTTTAAGTATCTGGGCCACTGGGTTTCCGAGGACCTAAAGACAGCCTGGACATTGAGCGTGGTGCAGAGGTCATACAGCACTCTGCATGTTAATTATACAACAATGCATTCAGGGTGTTGATGAGATTGCCGCACTATTGCAGTGCTTCCGGCGTGTTCGCAAAAGCAGGCATAAATGGCTTTCAGGGCTGGCTATCATGCGCAAGAGATGCGCCTCCAACATGCGCAGGGTTCGCGTCATCCTCAAAAGCATCCTAAAAACTCTAAGGGCAGGTGGGACAGTCCCATACTGGGGCTTTCGATACGCCTAATAAAAACATATTTATGCGGTCGCAAGCAGATGATAGAAATTCAAAAAATATGTGCCAAATCTAAATTAGAACACGTACACGTGTGACGTGTGACGTGTGTACGTTCTAACACTAGTTATTAAGTTGCGTGTTGTACTAAGTAAATGGACTTGGGAATGGTCTGAAATGAAAGAATTTTATTTATTTATTACATCCTTGACGTACGAAATCGGATACAATTAGTTTGCTATAGGTTCCATAATCTAAAGGTTCCATCTTTGAAAAATGCTTCGAAATAACTAAATTTTTCCAAGTTTTTATGATTGTACCACTATAAAATGTATAGTGATACAATCAAACAAAGTTTTTCTTAATGTCAATCTTACATTTAATGTCAATTCAATTAAATTTAAAATATTTGGTCCACATATTATCTAGACCTACATGGGCACTTATAAAAAGTTAGAAGCTAGGTGTACAGTTCTAATTAGTGGTTTCCTATGGTTCCCCATAGGAAAAAAAACTAAAAAACTCCACAATTTCTCGTTTACAAATATTTGTCTTTTATGGTGGCACTACACTTGGCAGTTTTGGGCAAATATTCGCCTTCTATCATTAAAACAAAGTGAACTATATCGCAATATGCATAAAAAACATTTTTTATTGATCCAATATCGCGAAAATTTTGACAAAAAAGACAAGTGAAGTGCCAGCATTACAATTTTGCCATATTGCAATGTTAATACAGTCAACCCCAGAAAGAAGTAGGTATACATGGACAAGTAACCATTATATTGTAAAAAACCTCTGTTCCATAACATGGGGCACACGCACACATTACAGATGAAGTCCCGCCTACGTGACGGGACTAAGGGAAGCATACAGGACATCATCACGTTGCTAATGAAGACCGACCCTGACGACGTACTGACGTTTGTGGCGAAGGCCTTGCAAAAACCCGTCACATTGCTGCTGGTGGTGCCGAGTGCGCGCACTAACCTATTGGAGCGCGCACCGCTAACTCTTGCGCTGCGCACTCTCAACACGGTGGCGAATGCCATAGACATATTCACCTGTACAATGGGTGAGTTCACAAGGGCCACGTACTGTGTAGCATGTAAGGTATAGTTAAGGATATTTTAAGTTACTTTGTCGCATTAGATTCGCATTGAATCTGTAATGGCAAAGGAAACATGTCATGTGAATAAATAAATAAACATTCGACCACGTCGATGTAACTAGAAGAACAATGTTTATCTGTTGACATCTTCTGTTGCCTGTAGAAGGAAATTGTTCTTCTTCAGGAAGTCTAGTGGATGTGCAGAAGAAGTTAGATGCCTCCCAAAATGCCGTCACCGATTTATTCGATTTATTTAATCTTTCCTTGCATAGCCGTCTGTTAATTACCACTTTTGCCAATCTGCACATGTAATGGTGGAACTACACTTGGCATACCTGGGCAAATATTCACCTTCTATCCTTGAAACAAAGTGAACTATATCGCAATAGGCATAAAAAACATTTTGTTTTGATCCAATATCGCGAAAACTTTGACAAATACGCCAAGTGAAGTGCCAGCATAACACGTACCAGAGCCAATTAGTACCTAGGGATCGAAACTGTGTCTCCTAGACACAGGCTATTTTGTAGCCTAGCTAGGAGGACAGAGCTTCACCCACCTTATTATATACTACAATTTATTATGTGTTACCTGCACGCGTAGCATGACCACCATAGAAACGGGTTTTGTCGACAGAAGAATCGACAAAATGACAGATCAACAAAAGAAATCTGTCATTTTGTCGATTCTTCTGTCAACAAAACCCGTTTCTGCGGTGGTAGTAGTATTTAAGAAAAAAGTTGTAAATCAAAATATTCTATTATATTACTGTAAATTAAATTATTATGTAATTATTATTATGTTAAATCTACACTTATCAATATTATAAAAAGGAAAGATTTGTATTTTTGTATGTTTGTAACGAATAAACTCAAAAACTACTGGACCGATTTCAAAAATTCTTTACCATTACAATGTTACATTATCTCTGAGTTACATAGGCTATATTTATTACTAGAAAAAATTTGGGATCCCTACGGGATCTTGGGATCCCTTTATCCTAAAATGTTTAAAAAATAAATGTCCACCCGTGCGAAGCCGGGACGGGCTGCTAGTGATATTATATGTATATATTATGAATATTCGTCATGTTTCGAGGCCATTTAAAATATGTACTTTGTAATTTTATTACCTTAAATTGCCCTTACCTCCTTTCCATACTTTCACACTTTCGATAAGTTTGCGTTCTTTCCATCCTTGCATAATTTCGATACGTTTGCGCAAGCAGTCATTCTTCTTAAAAACAGCAAAACACCTGGTACGCACAACTGCCCGCAGAAATGTATAAATACAATGACATCCTATTGTAAATGGGCTCCCTTTATAAGGCAAAGGGAATGTTATTCCCACCTTATTTTTCAGCTCATTAATTAAATAACGTGTTCCTGCTGGGTAATCTACTGTTTTACAAAGGTTATTTAAAGACCACTCAATTTATCAATCACTCATTAAATTTTCAAAGTACAAAACAAAAGCAAAAATAATGAAATTTATTTTCTACCAATAATATCTATGCCTATTTGGCATTATTTTCCAATACCCAGATCGTTATGCCTGTTAAAGGGTTAACAAAAGTGTGTGGGAAAGCGAAGAAGTTCCAAAGGACTGGAGAGATGCAAGATGATGATCTGCAAGTCGTACAAAGGGAAGGGAGATGTATCCGATTGCAGTTCTTACCGAGGCATTTCATTGCTTTCTATTGCCGGTAAAAACTTTACACACATAATTAACACCCGCCTGAGCGATCTTGTTGAAAAATATCTGCATGAAAGCTAATGTGGCTCCCGCTCTAGCAAAGGTACTGTCGATGCCATATCCGTCGTAAGACAACTCAAGGAGAAAAGCTTGGAACATCAAAGGCCTCCCTAAATGTCCTTTTTCGATCTAGAGCAAGCATTTGATTGAGTCTAGCGTGAGGCTTATGGCTTATTCTCCAAAATTACGGTCTTCCAAAAAAGTTTGTCAACCTCAAACGCCAATTTCATATTAGCATGAAAGCGCTGGTTCAACACGAATCTGAACTATCTGAGGAGATCCATATTACAAGTGGAGTAAAGCAAGGTTGCGTCATGGACCCCTCTTTGCCATTTACTTCGCAGTTGTTAAGAGAGATAATTAACACCCGCCCTAATGTACAGTAGTGACCAAATCCATTTTACCATTCGGACTGATAAAGGCGTGTTTGATGTCACTAAGATCAAAACAAAATCAAAACTGCAAAAGATCTCCATTTTGGAGATACTTTACGCGGATGATGTGTGCCTTATGTCCGACAGCATGGCGAATCTCCAAAGCTACGTTGACGCACTACACCAATCTTATCAACGGCCTAGTGATAAGCGCTTTCAAGACACAAGTCCTCAAACCACCACCACAAGGTTGCGAAGCTGATGGTACTACTCTGAATCGAGATAGGAATCCGCTAGAGGAAGTCACTCAGTTTAAATATCTTGGAAGCAACATTAGGCATGATAACACCTTGGCTTCAGAGATACCATCGCGGGTTGCAAATGCCGCTGCTTGGACGGTTTAATGACCGATTCTGGAGATTCCATCGGCTTAAAGTTAGAGGCAAAGATGAATTGTCTACAAGACATTAATAATACCCGTCCTTCTCTATGGCGCAGGGACATGGTGTCTTTATAAACCAGATATTAAGAAACTTGACACATTTCAATAGCTTGAAAGGGTTGCCGTTACAGAAATGGTTGAGGAGGACTATATACTTAAACTAGCGTCCCGCCCCGGCTTCGCACGGCTGCAATATGCATATAAACCTTCCTCTTGAATCACTCTATCTATTAAAAAAAACCGCATCAAAATCCGTTGCGTAGTTTTAAAGATCTTAGCATACATAGGGACAGACAGCGGGAAGCGACTTTGCTTTATGCTATGTAGTGATACTTTAAATTGCAAAAACCAATATGTCTATCTTTTTGGGGTTGACTGTACATAGTATGTGAGGACATTTTAGACCTGACTACAAGTCGAAAGATGAGATAGAAAAAGGTCCGCAAATAGAAACATTTTAATATTTTTTTCTACATTTTCGGGGCCTGGAACCCCCCAATTGTTCGCAAGTGGTTGGTATTATACTAAAGTTATTGATAAGTACCGTCAAACGGGGTGAGTGAATAGGAACGCAGGGGTAAATCGAGACAAAACTTTGACAGGGATTTTAACGTGAATTGAAAATTTGTTACCAAAAAGTACTCTATTTTATTTACTAAGTTATACTATATTATTTAGAGACCTTGTTGGCAACATAACATATTAATTCAACGTTAAAACCCTTTTCAAAGTTTTGTCTCGATTCACCCCTGCGTTCCTATTCACCCTGTTTTACCCGGTACCTAAAAAACCCCAAAAGAGATTTTAAGTTAAGCTCTGGCCAAACTAAAGAAGGGATGAGTAACGTAATGCGCTCGCGCCGATTATGACAACAAACTTTTTGAAGATGTCAACAAACTGTCGCGAACAGGTGAAAGGGCCAGGGTAGCCCGCGAAATTCAAATTTTCTTACGTTTTTTGCTTAACTTACCGGTCAGTTTCAGGCTATATGTTGAACGAAATATGATTTGCAGCCTTATTTAACCCCATTTAATGACTTTTTCATGAAATATTAATTCAATGAGATTTAATGAACTTGACCAGCTAATTACAAAAACGTAAGAAATTTTAAATTTCGCTGGGTACCCTGGCGCTTCCCCCTTAAACAGCTGATATGCCTGCGGCCACGCCCTCGCCCGCGCTCCCTCCAGTCCGGCAAGAACTTTATTTTAATTACACGTTGTCGATAGCATTATCAAAGCGATTATATTAGGGCCTGTATATGATGACGACAAAATGTTTTCAAAGTAACACTACTGTTAAAAATAGATTGTACTTGTAACACAACTAATGCAAGCCTAACATTTCTCGATTTTTCAGGAATTCTTGTTCCATATTCACGGATTTCACTCTAGATCTTTTTTCAGTTATTAAACTTAAAAACTTATCGCAGATTGCTCTTTCCATTTGAACTTTGAGGTTTAAAAATTCTGCGGTGTCTTTCAAGCAGTTTTGATATTCAGATCGAATAGTATCAAACTTTAACTTCAGCCTCTCAACTTTTTGCTTCAAACGTTTGTTCATTGCTAACAATACTTCAACCAAGTCTGGATGTTTCTGTTTAGGATTGTGATCCAATTCCATAGGGAGGAATCCTTCTATAACTAGTGACCCTTTAATTTTACGTTTCCAATAGAAAAAACCGCTTTTTAATTCGTACAAATAGTCACTTGTAGGTTGGCTAAGACATTTTTTTACACTGGCATAATATGTGAGTTCGGATAGGTGTAAGTTCCTGCTAAAACCTTCCAGCCGATTTGATGAAAACCGCCCTTTCCATAGATTTTGTTTAGTGAAAAGATAAACTTCGAATGATTCAGGCTGCCACCCTATCAATAAATGACATGGTTCACCCTGAACTGTTACTTTCTTCACAGTGATTGCTTCGTCTAAATCCATTTATATTAATATACCATTTCTTACTTGGCAATTTCTCTTATTTTTGTAGCACGGTCGTTAGATCTTAGAACGCACTAACGAGACATTTTGTAAATATTTTTCATGATTGGAAATGTTATATTTTTTTGACAATTTTGAGGCCATTTATGGCACCAAAAACAAACAAGGTATTGCTTTTTAATATTTTTATATAAATCTGAAATGCGCAGAGGTTTGTACAAAAAAGTTGAAAACAGTGAAAATCGTTTCAAAACCGTATGCTGGGCTAAGTGGGTTAGTAAAGTAGTTACAGCGCGCATTTCTGTACAATTATACAAATATAGAACATGACGCTGGTAAGGTTCCGTCTAAAGATGATGAAATAAAAGGGAGAAGGACTGTTTATTTTGAAAAGTTAAGGTGCTTAAAGAGGTACAATGAGATATCAGTAGACTGATATATGGAAGTGTTCAAAAGAAGATGAGATTGACTATGGGCTGACTTTATTCTTCAATAAGTGGTTGTGTGAAGAAGCGATCAAATAAGAATGGTGCAAAATGTGCAAATGTTCGCTAAGCCCATTTTCAAGAATAAATGTGTGTGCAGGACTGCAACAACTATCGAGGGATAAAGCTTATGTCACGTAGTATGAAACTATGGGAGAAATCAATAGAAAAAAGATTGCGGTCAGTGGGTCGTCTTAGGGGCGGCGGTCAGCAGCTGGCTACACCGACGAGTTCAGTGTGGCTTTAGACTTGCATGAAGGGTCGACATTGAGTCCTTACCTCTTTCTGGTGATTATGGACGCTTTGACGTCGCGTCGGACATACAGAAAGAGGCACCCTGGTGCTGGACCTGAAATCCAGAGCAGATTGGAGAAAATCCCATCCTCGTCGCCACTGTTAAAGAAAAGACGTGTGCTCAGTCCAAGACATTTATTATAAGAGAGAGAAACCATAGACGGGTCCATGAAGGATGAAAACAACTAAAAGGCTTGTTCACACACAACAGTAGCAACAGAAGCTGGAGATGGCTTGAAAATCAGCAGAACTAAAACCGAATACGTGTTCTGCGATTTCGGCGGTCTCTCCAGTCCTGTAGTCATAGCGCTAGATATCGCGTTTTCCTCTATCTGCTCCGGCTTTCGGTATCTCGGTTCCCTCGTGCAAAGCATGGCGAAATAGATCGGAGTATTAAGCACAGAACTAACAATGGATGGATGAAATGGCGGCAGGTCACGGGAATCACCTGCGACTCTCGCCTTCCCCTTAAACTTAGGGGGAAGATTTATAAAACAGTGGTTAGATTAGATCTGATGTGTCTTTTAATAATCAGAATGTTGGGCCACAAAGAAGGAATGAATGAAAAGCATTTGCATGGGGCTGAGATTAGAATGCTATATTGATATGAGCGTAGCACCACACATCCCCTTGATATGTGGTGTTACGAAGACAGAAAGTGTGTGGTAATCGGTTGTTGTTTGCTTTCCTCATACCAAAATAAGATACACAGATTTTCCGAATCTAAACGGATCAATATGGGGAAAGTAATCAGACACTATCTGTCAACTATTCTGTTAGTTGCACAGATTTCTGAACGAATAAATAAAAATTAACCTATTTAGTGTCAATCAATGACATCTGTCATTACTGTCATCAAACCGTCAAAAAACAGATGGAGTGGAGCTTGAACACAAATCGAAAGTTTGGAAGAATCGTAATTCCTAACCTCGTAAATCATTGTTATTGTTTCGAATAAACTTACAGATCTCTACTATGAGTAGCAGTGACGAAACAGATAACAACTCCAGTGTTGAAGAACAGGACGATGGAGAAAGGGTGAGCAAAAACCAAAATACTGTCCGAGCTTCATCATCATCATCATACAACCTAACTTTACTCAGTGCTGCTTTACATAGACCGTGACAGGATAAAAGTTTACCTACCTATAATTTTAGATAACTTTAGAAGCGTCAATTACAAGATGAAGAGGCACTTCAACTTATCCATGCATGGTTTGAAACATTCGTTATTTCAGTAGTCTTGGAATACAATAAACAATTTTAATTTCAGACCGAAATCAGATCACAGTTATCAACATTATCATTTGAAGAATTGCAAAAATTAAAAGAGAAAATTGGAGCTAAAGTCTATAATGAAGCGCTTTTTGGTAATGCAATTAAAAAAAAGGAGCGTGATGTACCAAAAGTTTTCAAAAGAGAAAATAAAAACAGACCACGGGAGATGAGCTCAAAGAAACCTGTTCGAATGCTGCAAGCTGTCCCTACTGTTAGGAAAAAAGAAATCCGTGATCCAAGGTACTATAATGATTTAAGATCAAGATATTATTATGCATTCAAGACTTAACAGAAAAAACTAAATTAAAAATAGAAAGCTTTTTTTTTACTATTTTTATTTAGTCTGTTGTCAGTAGTCCTTGTTTATTTTAATTTTGCATTACTTTAGCCAAAAAACGTGGGCGTTTATTAGATACGCCTCTGCCAATCGGTGCCAGATCAACCATTCAGTATTTAACCTAAATTATAATTGCAGATTTGACCCCCTTTGTGGTGAGTTTGACAAGAAACAATTCTCTGATGACTACAATTTTCTGTCAGACATACGTATGAAGGACATCAAAGCTATAAGATCAGAATTGAAGGACACAACAGACCCAGAAAGAGAACTAAAGTTACGCAGACTTCTGCAGCGGTTGAATGACCAGCACAAACACACGAAGAAGAGTAAGGTAGAGAAAGAAATAGTTGAGAAGAATAGGAAAGATATTGTACAAGAGTTTAAGCAGGGGAAGCAGCCACACTTCAAAAATAAATGTAAGTTAATTATTTTTCTTTATATTTTTGGACTTCTAGACTATTCATGAAGTGTGAATGTGAGTGTCAAGTTAAGCCAAGATGCTGTGGGACTGTTCGAAAGAGATACCGCGGCCCTAGAACACAAAGGGCAAAGAAGGAACATGGATGGGTTTTAGTAAGTAAAAGTCTGACACTGTCTCCCACTCCACCCAGAGCGGGGGGTTTATTTGATGATTCCCATCTTTTTTTAAATGTGTTTAGCAAATACGACTTTCACTAGCAGTGGCATATGGAGGTTGTTTAAATTGAAGTCAAATGCATTAAGGGATATTGCGCACTGAGCAGCCACGACCATGATCTGTTGGATGATTGGCTGGCATCTTGAACGAGACTGGTTGGATGCTGGGACTCACAACGAAACTGTCTTCCTGGTGAAGCTTCTGCAGCCAAAAGTTGTGGTCGTGGCCATGTAGTATGTGAGGGCCCAAACACTTTGCCATGCTTCAATTAGAACCCAGAGTCCCAAGCTTAGCAGTTACCTCCACTAGATGAATGAGGTAGTTGAGAATCGAGGAACTGATTTTTAAGACACTGAATCTGTCTTACTTTCCTATTGGAATGCCACCTTCAAGTACTAACATTTTACACTCAACTTTTTTTTTCTACATCGTAATCAGCCTACAATGTTACCATTGCTGGGTCACAAGCCTGTGGAAATGCAGACCGTATGCCCAAGGATCCAGTGTGGATTGTTAGATTTCACCTATTTACTTCGAAGACATGCTGGTTTACAATCCAATATGTTTTATAACCTCTTTGCAGCTGAACTACGTGTTGAAGCATTAGTGAAGCAGTACGAAGAACTGAAAAAGGAAGGCGCCGGAAGGATACAGCGCCATCTTAAGCGAAGACAGCAGAAAGTCAAGAAACGCTCGCACAAAGCACCCACAGGCTCTTAATATAAATATTTGTGTTTATCGATTGCTTTTCTTTTATTTATTATTTTTTACTCTACAATCAGATTTATACAAGACATATTAACAACTATGTGAAGAAAAGGGCATACTGACAAAAAAGAAAACTTCTATGCATGTGTGCAGTGATGTAGCGATATGCCAGAATATCGAGATTTCTTTTCCATATTTTTTTTCAATAGCCTTGAATGTCCCATAGCTGGGCAAAGGCCTCCCCCATATCCTTCCAGGTACTCTTCTCCTGCGCCACTTCGAACCAGCCTTCGTGATGCGCGTCTAGATCAACTCGCCACCTCTTTCTAGGCCGGCCGTGGCAGCGCCGTCCATCCTCGAGCATCCATCGTGTTGAAATCTTTGCCCAGCCAGCGGTCGTTATGCATGCATATCTTTTCCATATCTAACTAAATACAGGGTGTAAAAGACCCTTCAAGAAGCCGTCAAACAAGCATTCTGTACACCAAACTAAGTAACTTTACGCAAAACATATTGCTGGGAAACGGTTTTTTTTTTGGGGTGAAAACTTACGTTTTACGGTAGGATTCAATGTAACGCGCTCAAAACATTGTGCTGATGGACGAATTGAATATAGAAGCCTTATTAGGAGTTACTCGCTAAATAATAATAGCTGCGGGTCGATCACGGGGCTTCGCCAGGGGCGGGGGGCAGCTGCCCTGGCGACGCCCCATGGTATAGTATTACCCAGTACCTACCTATACAAGGTGTAACATAATAAACGCAATACCTCCCGTGTGGTCTCTCGGACCATGAAACTGAACAACTTTTGTTCTACGAGTTCTTCGAAATTCGAAAAAAAAAAAAGTACTTTCTATAGGAATTGACGCGATCAGCTGATCAACATGTATGGTAAAACAAAAAAATAAAGTTACGAATTTCCAAAAGCCATAGAACAAAAGTTGTTCATTTTCATGGTCTGAAAGACCACACGGGAGGTATTGCGTTTATTATGTTACACCTTGTATACTATGTCGGTAAAAACACCTTCGCAAATAAAGCTTTATGTTTTTTTAAATATCGCGGTGGCCGCGCCATTGAAACGCGGAGAACCGCGCGGCCACGGAGATCTTTAAAACTAAGTGTTGCAGAGACCAAAAAAATAAAGGTAAATAACAGATTGAATTTGTAAAAATATAAAAAAAATCCTAGGTTTATATTTTAGGAGCTATAAGACTAAAACCACATGGCCGCGCCATTGAAACGGTGGAAAACACGTAATCGCCGATACCTCGCTGAAAAAGCATCGCAGACGTCTGAAGTTTTTTGTAAAACACAGATTTGAATTTGTCAAACTTTGTAAAAATACAACAAAAAGTCCTAGGTTTATATTTCAGGAGCCGTAAGACGAAAACCCTATGGCCGCGCCATCGAATCGGTGAAAAATACGTTATCGCCAATATCTCGCTGAAAAAGCATCGCAGAGCTCTGAATTTTTTTATAAATCCTAGATTTGAATTTGTGACAATTCGTAAAAATACGCACGAAAATCCTAGGTTTATATTTCAGGAGCTGTAGTACGGTATCGCGTAGAAATAAGATGTGATTATAGAACGAAGAAAGTAAGTATTATCGAGATCTTTTTTGTAAACAACACTTAATAATATTGTAGAACTACCGATAATAGGCAAATTTTTTTTTTTTTTCACAATTTGAAACCGTTAAATAGGGTACGTTTTGAATGTTTCGATAGGACCATGGCTTATTGTTTACAGAAAACTTTGACCTACTATTACTTATTATTACTTTGTATTAGAAATTATATCAAAAGGATCCTACATGTGATTAAATTAAAATGAAACGATAAGTTAAAAAAACATACCTATGTTTACTTCTTTAAAATACAGTAGGACAAAATCTCAGGCATCACTCTCAAAATAAGGAACAATTAAATAACTAATAAACACTGATCCCATGATTAAACATTGATCTATACACACATTGAACATTGATTTATACACAAGTGATGTCGTAAGGGTGCTTGATAAAATAGGTGTGCAAGGTGACCAGTCCAGGCGAATCTGCCAAGTTGTACAGGCACTCGGGGCCTCTAGGAACGATTGCCTGGAAATAAATACAAATCATTAGAAAACTATAATTATGTGAGTATTCAGTAGTGATTGGCCAAACCTACGCTTTTGATTTCAGTTTCGGCCAAAATGAGTCGAAGTTTCGGCCGAAGCCGTAGGTTTCTAGTGAGCGAAGCGAAATTGAACGAACCGTTAAATACAAATGCACGAGAACAGGATGGAGAAGGCGACGCGCTGGGGCAGGGGTCCCACATTTTGAAGTTTTATAATTTTTTGTCAACTTGCAAGGTAATTTTAATCATCTAAAGTTGTTTATCAACAACATAAACTTTACATTTAAAAGTTTAAGAAAATCATTATATTATTTACTTTTTAGCCAATTTTGAACTGAATTTCTTAAGGTTATTAAACCACTGGCTTCGGCCGTAGGTTGCGGCGATAGTCGATTAATCGGGTCCTGCCAGAATCGGAGCGGAGTCGGACACTCATATTTAAATTTTGTTGGTATTACGTCCAGAGTTCATAGAAAAATGCCATTGATCCTTAAGGCAAAGTTACAATCGTTACCTGGACAGCAGCCTTGGTTGGTGCTTCGAACCAGTTCGTAGAAGCGCCTTCCTTGATGGAATGCTTTCCGAACATGACCAATCCGACGCCGATCAGCTGTTCGGAGTGCATGAGCGGGAACCACGGGAACAGCGTGTCAGCTTTGCACTCCAACTCTTCATTCGTCTTGTAGTAATAATGCAGACCTGAAACAACAATTATTATACTAAAGTGCCTGTAATGAATTTTACTAATTTCTTGCATGATCGAAGTTTGAGAAAGGTGTGTATAGATCGGTTGCCATGGTATGAATAGATGACGTGAAAGAAAGAGGAGCAAGACTCAAGGAAAGTTTTGATAAGTAAATAATATATATAGATAAGTATGGCAAGATTATAAGAGTAGAGAAAACATTGAGAGATTGTGTGAAAGGTCATTTGTGAGAAAATATTATAGGTATTAAGGTTGTAACAAGACCCTTAACGAAGCCGAAAGGCACTTGTTCTCCCCGTCATTGCGATCACTTTTTTGTTCTAGACCATATCTGGAAACCTTCTAGTTACGGAGATATTGGGGGTCAAAGTTCCAACTTTTTCACAAGTTTTGTTAAAAATACCTGTTTTTAATGTAATATTTTTACGACCCCCGTACTAATCAATCCATCCATCAGCACAATGTTTTGAGTGCGTTACATTGAGTCCTACCGTGAAACGTGATTTTTCACCCAAAAAAAAACGTTTCCCAGTAATAATTTTTGCGTAAAGTTTCTTAGTTTGATGTACAGAATGCTTGGTTGACGGCTTCGTGAAGGGTTCCTTTACACCCTGTAGTTAATGCTAAGTCGGCTCTATCGAATTATGGAGAAGGTATGCCACACTAAACTCTAATATTATTGGCATAAGGGCAGTAGGATCATTAGCATATAAATGTACAGACGCCAGCACATCAAGCTACTACAACCTGTCAAATGTCTTTAATAGATTTTTAACTTTATCGCTAAAACATTAGGTTCAAACTCAAACTCAAAGCATTTATTTCAATTAGACCATAACAGGCACTTTTGAATGTCAGAAAAACAAAGAAGGCGAAGCTACAGTCCCAGACACAAGGCATAATAACTTGTGAAAGTACTGTAGTTGCCCATTCCAAAGCGTAGATGATAAATCTCTATGGAGAAGAATGGGCAAGAAACTCCATGGACACTCTTTTCAATCAAAATATTTCTAGTTCAAGTTTGTTTGGGAAAATTTGACAGTTTCGAGTAGCTTGATGTGCTGGCGTCTGTACGTCAATAGGTTTAACAGCCATACCCATTATAACAATTAGGGGACACCTTAATCAATTATAAAAAATAAAAATAACATTCGGCTTTCACCGACGCATTGAATTACGCATCGTCTAGTGTCTAGTGAAATCGGGCATCGCTCCTGTCCTGGCCCTGCAGTCTCGACAAATATAACGACAAAAATCAGTCGTTAAGTGTAATCGATGTCAAATTTCTTTAATAGGTTTTCAACCTTATGCTTTCGAAATAAAGTAGAAAATCTATTAAAGAAATTTGACAACGATACGACTTAGCGACTGATTTTTGTCGCTATCTAATATCTCTCACTCTGTTCACTCACCCATCCGCGGTATGCAGGCCTGCTTCGTAAAGTCGCTATTGGGGCTAGTGATGTCACTAACGTTGGTCGAGATGCGATACAGGTCCCCGTTGAACCCAGTGACCACGATAGAGTGGTCTTGTAGCAGCAAATCTGTGTTGCGCTGAGCGACGCGAAGGGCTGGGTCCGTTGCAAGAGTTTCTGGAGTAGAAAAACATAATAATACAGTGTGGTGTGAAGTCACGTTCATCAGCACGTCACGTATAGTACATAGTTTAAGTTAAGTTAGATAAGCTGTGTTCGTAGCCTTAGAATTAGCATAGTGCCACATACGATGTATGTATATATATGCCACCAATTAAAGGAGGAGATGCAGTTGACTCTCAGAGTAGTACACATCACGTTGTTTACTTAACCCCTCCTCTCCCCCACATGGCATGGCGACCCTGCCAGTCGGCTGCACGGCGTTATAGTTGCCCGATCGGAGGCTAGTCAGAGTCGCAGTTTAGTCACACGCACAGAGGACTGAGGACTGACGTGCAGTCATCACGGTCTAGTTGCGAAACAGAAATGGTGCTGTTTGTCCTGTATGGCTCCATCTCCTTCCGATACCTAGTCTCAGTTCCCATCCATCAAGCCATTATGGCGGCCAGCATATCGAGGTCCTACAATCTGTCAATTTTCTTTAACACTCTCACCGCCACGCATGTATACAGTTTGCCAAAGCAGCAGGCCATGTGGGCGGCGCGCCGCCCATCCCATTTCTTTAGCGACCCGCACGGCCTGCCGCACCAAATAAAAAAATCAGTAATAGCTTGCTGCACTAGAATTTACGTGGGCGGCCGGCGTACCACATGGCGGTGAGAGTGTTAATATATTTTCAATTTTATCGCCAAAGCATTAGGTTCAAGGTCGATTGGGAATATTTGACAGGGTAACTTGATGTGCTCGCGTCAGTACATTCCATTCACATTTATTTTGCCTCTTATTTTGCAACACTGTCAAAATCACAGTGAACTTTATTTTCCTTTCAATGAGGTTGATTTTGGGTTGCTTAGAGGTAAAATATCAATGAAGGGACTGTAGAGGTTTCGAGTAGTCAGATAACAAAACCAGCGTGCTTGTTAACCTTTTGACCACTACCGTCACATATGCGTGACAAGCAAGCGCGTGCCCTGAACGCCAAACGACACAAATATGTGACAAAATGTTAGCTTGAAATTGTGGCTTACGCTCTCGCGTCCAGAAGATATAGATCGGTTTTTTAAATGAAATTCTTACCAGCTGTAATGAAATACTGCTGAGTACTCCAGAATGTTTCAGTTTTGCCGTCCTTTTCGACCGTCCAGGGAGTGAATCCTTGTACAGCCCAGTCGAAGACACTGTCGGAGTATGTTTCTTCGTTTATCTGTGAGGAAGATGAAGAAAGTTTTGAGAACTTTTTTGACTTTTAAATTAGAAATTGTAGTCCTATTTGACCCAAAGGTTGAGTGGTAAAAAATATTGTTACGAGCTGGGTATGGGATAAATTAAATACTACCGATTAAACACGAAATAACTTTATTAATTACAAGACACTTTTTTTTTTGGGATGGGAATTCATCAAATAACTCCTCCCGCTCTGGGTGGAGTGGGAGGGAGTGTCAGACTTTTACTGACTAAAACCCATCCATGTTCCTTCTTTGCCCTTTGTGTTCCAGGGCCGCGGTATCTCATTCGAACAGTCCCGCAGCCCCGGCAGGCACCGGCGACCCTTGCGGGCCCCTTCCTGGTTGCTGACATCTTTTAGAGGCGCGCGTGGAACACGAACGCGCCGTCGACACGGCCTGTCGTCATAAGACGGACGGACGGTGAGCTAACCCATTACTCACCGTCCACAGGCCCGCGATTACAAGACAGACGTAGAGAAGAAGAAATCTTCGTAATCCGACGATATCACGACGCAAAATATAATAATAAAATACATACGGATATTTGAGCCCCCGCAATATAGGCTGTGTCGTCGAACAACACGCAAATGGTGTAGTCATCCTTAGGACAGAAGATGGAGAGCGGTTCGTAGCCTGCAGGTCCTGGAGGCCTTGTGGTCTGCTTCCATCCCGCTTCAGCCGCTGAAGCAACCGTCAGCGGCAGTTCTATGAAGGCAGTGGTTCCGATTCCTAGGACTGTCATGTCGAAACGCACTGGAAGTTCAAAAATTATTTAGTTTGACTCATTGATGTGACTTAGTTAGGTTCTTATAATCTCAAGGACTTGACTAAGACCTCCTTCTAGAACAGTGATCGGTCCTGACTATGCTACCACCCAGTAGTGTAGTAGGTAAGTAAGTAGTGCATGCGACCCACTCCAATATAGCATGGCAGATTTCCAAAAAAATGCGTTATGCAATCAGCTAAGATCTCTCTGGCAACTGGTCCCTAATATCCAAGATATCTCTCTCTATAATGAGCTGGTCTTGTGGTGCTGTTCCACAAACGATGGGGCACTTAAAATATCATTTCCTGCGTGTCCCATTCTTTGTTCATAACAGGAACTGATGGCTCACTCGTGGCTGAGTTCTGGGCCGAGAGATAGCCTAAGAAGATGAGCCTGTCCTTAACTTTTAGCATTTATGTTTTGTCATATTATTAATGTTAGATGATCTTACCACTAAGACCACCTTGCCATGGTCCTCCTGAAACAAACAAATGATTAGGCACTTCATTAGGTAGTTAAGTACTGGATACATCAGTTAACTTGCCCTTGAGACACAAACAAATAGATCAGCCTTAACCCTTTAATTCACAACGTCAGCTATACTTAACATTCACAATTCAAAAAATCCACGGAGAATATTATCGGTTTATTTAACGATTTTATACTTTTAGTAAGTGAAGGATATCCCTATGCATCAATAGCAAAATATAAGATATCATTATAATGTCAATTTTGATAGTATTGTGCAAAATGGCGTTTCGACCACGACCTGCTCCCGCGCAAAAGGTAAGAAATATTTACTTTTTTAATCAAGGTTCCTATTTCATGTAAAAATAACATATTATTTATGTTTTTATGATTGCATTCTATGACTTGTCAATAGCTTTGTTACAAATAATGCAAGTGAGTGTGCTCTATAACTTGTTGAAGTTGAATGTTAGCTATAGTTAACATTGCGAATATAACGGTGAGTTGAGAGTGTAAAAATATTATAAAAATAATAATATTATATATATATTATTAAATATATTTAATAATATATATAAAATATAATATTATTAAATATTTTATTGATATTCAGAATTATGATTTACTCCGAACTGCTCTCGGAACAGCGAACGCCTAGTCGTACGAGTACATCCTTAGAAAATGTTCAACAGGCTAAATTTGAAAAAATTCAAAAGCCCGCTGGGCCAAGGCCTACTGACGCTATCCGCCGTGACAATATTGCTCATACATATGACTACACAACTGCTCCGGGTGGGTGAAAGTCTTGTAAGAAAGGGATGACCAATGTCATTTGTGTAAAATGTAATTTAAGATTATGCTAATGTTAATTGTAATTGTTTTAAACAATTCCATGAACAGTAAACTTTTTAATATTTTATCTGTAATTTCTTTAAACATTTGCTTGCATTTTAATAAATTTATATTATTATTAAACAGTATTAAGTTTTATTTTTAATTAACTGCACATTTCGCAATGTTAAAAATACATAACATGTATCTTTTAAACTTGAACATTGCCTATTTCGCAATGTTACGTATTTTTAACATACCATTCCTGAAAATCTGTTTATTACAGATTTTTCTTTCTATTTTTTTTAGGTATGTAGTATTATTATTAGTCAGAATTACTAAAAAAAAAAAAAAATTTTGATCATAACTTTTTCTGCGAACTAAAGGGTTAAGATCGGCGTATGCGATACGCTTATCTTTATTATTTAATTGAAAACATGTGATCAATCGTTAGTAGCTACTATATAGCAGTTATCAGAAAATCAGTGTTCCTACAACAAAACAACAAGGATTATATAATCCTTGAAACAACAATAGCATTACTTTTATTATATAATCCTTGTTGTTTTTATGATGAGCATTACTTATAATAGGATTAGGAGAATACATCGATACGGCTTGAACACTCAAAGGGTGAGCAGGATAGTAGGTTTCAAACCGGCACGATTCCTATTCACGATGTCGTATCCACTTTATAGCCTTAATTAATAATGTATTAATTAACGACATCTATTGTATTTTTGGGGAGCCCAGAGGGTTTTCAGCTAACAACGACATCGTGAAAAAACCGGCCAAGTGCGATTCGGACTCGCACACCAAGGGTTCCGTAGCACCAAACAATAATTATGTATAATAACAATATTTTCATGGCTCATTCATATGTATGAGTATGTCAGTTTACACTCAACAGTTAAACTAATTTTGTTTTTCATAGTAGGTACTCGACGAGAGTTAATAAAAATGCTGCACCCGTTTAGACTGGAAGCCGACCCCAATATGGTTGGGAAAAGGCTAGGCAGTTGATGATGGTAGTATGTTAATAAAAAACAAGGTTACTGCTACAGTGTCACGAATAAGTCCCATATTCCCTTAAGATATTGAATATGAATTCATTCAAGAGAGATCTAAAAAAAAAGCTTATTGATAAGGAATACTATAATGTTATTGAGGTTTTGAATGACAAATTTTGAATTTAGATAATTTTGTAGCGCCAATGCTGCGTGTTGCCAACAGTCTCGGAGTAAAATGGCTGTGTCATTCGGACGCTCAGACAGCCAGACGGACAGGACGAATCTAGAAGGGTTCTGTTTTTTCTCATATTTGAAAAGTTCCAGATGCGAGCCCCGTCAGGGTCAACTTTCAGAGCTAAATAACGCTAAATAACACGACCTTCAGAGCTGTTGATAAATTGGGGCCAGAACTGGCCAGCCCCACCTATAAACAAATATGATTCAATTTCGGAATAATTCGGAATCGAGAATCTTATCGCGATCCGGACAAGATAACTGATGAGCTTAGCTAGACGGAGGGTTAACATGCAGACTATGCAGTCTATAATTATTACATTGTTGATAGGTAGGTAAATATTGTTTTTGCAATTCATGAAGCACGTGCATTGATAAATAAAGGGCGCGTCTCATATCATATAAAGTTAGTTGGTATAGGTATTTTCATTTCAATAACGTTCACAAGATATAATAAACGTGAGTTATACCAACTGTTGATATAATTTCTTTAGTTACGTTATTGGATATAACGTTTATTTAATCGAAAATCATTAGGCCTGTCGTTTAAAATATATATTATTGATACCATATTTATGGTTAACACCCCGATTCAAAGCAATCCGACTCGGATGGGTTATATTAGGTTAGAAGGTTAACCTGGTTGAAGGGACCTGGCACTTCGCTCCGCCGCGCTCCCGCCTTATGTTGGTGAATCATTTGGATTAGGTTTGGTTAGAACAGTGACCATTAACGCGCGAAGGCGAGCTTGCTGCGGGAGCGGCGTGACAGAAACGAATCGCTGAAAAACCGACTCCACGTAGTCTTGTCTGCCCAACCCCTAGAGTGTTTTTTAAAATCGCGTGTAGGCGCGGAGGGGCGAGGCACGAGGTGAGCGTGAAACACATCTGCGACGATAAGCTCGCATGGGACCGCCCGGAGCCCCGCAGCGCCGGAGCCGTGACAGAAATCATGCCTGCTGCATGCTTGCTTGCATGCTGCATGTATGGTGTATGCTTGTTTGCATGCCTGCTGCATGCATGGTGTATGCTTGTTTTGCTTTGTATTTTTACTAGGCGTTTTATCATATATATATATATATATAGTATATCAAACGATTTTATATTCAATGTATGTTATGCTTATAAAAATTAGTTACTTTAAAATTATATCAATCGTTTATTGACACTGATCATTATATCAAATAAAATTATAGATTCAGTAGTTATATCTTGTAAATATTAGAGATTTTGTAATTATATCATATATTACTTACTTACCCATAAATAAACCTATAGGTAGAAAATTACTGAACAATTGTAATTGGTATAATTTAACGTGCCGATTTGTTTTTTATTTAGACAAGTTTTCGTATGTAGGTAAGTAGGTTGGTTTAATTATTAAAATTACGAATTCTAGAGCAAGATTTGAGTAAACTTACCTCGAGCGGACGCCGCGACAAGGCACAATAGGGCTAGTGTTCTGAACATCATGGGCACGTCTGATAAGCTCACCGCGATTCGGAAGTTTTTATACTCACCCGATAGGGAATTACACCAAATTGTAGCTCATACTAGTGTTTGCACGCGGTTGCGCTGAAGAAGAATTCGGCAAACAATCAATTTGTGATGTGAAGTTTACTTCAAAGAAGTCCCCACTTCCTCACGTTTCTTTAGTAGCGAAGGGTCAATTTTTGTGAGAGATAAGCTGGAGTACATATCTTTAATGTGATTTTATTATTTGTCTATATAGAATACTGACTGTGGAATCGAGTTGTATGGAACCTTCGCTACTGTAGCCTAATCAACTTCGACAAACCAGTAGATTATGCTGTGATGAGCAGATCAACCAGGCTTTAAGGCCTTAACGTCTGCTATGGTTGAATGGTTCAGCTGTTCAAGGAGCAAGGTTGAAAGTGCAAATAACTGTCCAAAGCCAATGTCCTAGGTGAGTCTGCAAGACGTACGTTTAGAAGACAATATAGCCCATCAAGATGAAAATGGTAGGTAATTATGTACATCTACAGTAATATTATAAAGCGGAAAGATTTGTATTTTTGTGTGTGTGTGTATGTTTTTAATGAATAAACTCAAAAACTACTGGACCGATTTCAAAAATTCTTTCACCATTAGAATGCTACATTATCCCTGAGAAACATAGGCTATATTAAAAATAAAAAAATGTCCACCCGTGCAAAGCCGGGACGGGCCGCTAGTGTAATATAAAATGATAGGTAATTCCCTTACCTTTATCAGTTTAAATTGTTTTCGCATGTTATGGTTGACGTAGGTAAGAATCTATAATAATTATAAGCAAAGTGAAGACATTGCTTATAACTCTGGATTTAGTAACTGACTGCACTTTTCTCTGTTGATCTATTTTTGTTTAGGTTTTTGTATCGTTCTCAGCAGTGTCAGGATTCATGAATAAGTTGGAGTGTGTGGGTTGTAGTGTATCTTAGGGGTCTATGGAGCGAGGACTTAGAAAAAAATTCGGACTTAAAAAATATAAAGTTTTTTTTTCGGAAACTTCCTAATTTTATTGCAGTATCGGGTTGACCTAGAACATAAAAACCATTTAGGTTCTAGGATGCATAGTCCCCTGATGCACCGTTTCCGAATTATGGGAAAACTAAAAAAAAACTAAGAAGTTTTTTGTCCCAAAATTATTTTTTCAATGAAAAAAATCTTTGACTGGTAATTAGTGATCGATACATAAACATGTGATTGTAGTCATGATAACAAACAACTTTCCCAAAGAAACATTTTTTTTTATACTCACTATTACAATAATATAACAGCCATATGAAAGGCGCTATTTAAGCTACTTAGGATAAATTTAAACAAGCTTAAGATTTCCCTGCTCTACTTGAGCACAGCTTGAGCAGCTCTACTGCAGCAGAGCAGAGATCTGGTAGTGGAAGAGCAGCTCTTTCGTTACCCAATTAGGTAGGTTTTTACTTATAAGTAAATATATTTGTAATTATTACTTTAGGGTCTTTAGGTGCTGCAGGACTGTTCGAAAGAAATACCGCGGCCCTGGAACACAAAGGGCAAAGAAGGAACATGGATGGGTTTTAGTCGGTAAAAGTCTGACACTCCCTCCTACTCCACCCAGAGCGGGGGAGCGTTATTTGATGATCTCCCACCCCAAAAAAAGAAGGGTCCTTAGTTACGGACAAATGCTACTTAGGTACCTACTTGTTTGTAAATGAAATACCTACCTTTGAATGGTCTGGTTTACACATACCTACCTAAACTTAGTACACAGTTTTATTTATCACTAGCTGACCCGCGCAACTTCGTCTGCGTCACTTAGGGGTATGAAAAACAGATAGTAGCCGATTCTCAGACCTACTGAATATGCATATAAAATTTCATAAAAATCGGTCAAGCCGTTTCGGAGGAGTATGGCAACGAAAACTGTGACACGAGAATTTTATATATTAGATATTATTGTTATGGTAACTAAATGCTATAATCACTACGTATATCTAGGTAAGCAGGTGATTATTTGGTAGATAATCAGATATATTGATAACTGAATGTCACATTACTTGACGGTTGTAAAATTACCCCTAACGAAGCCAAAGGGCATTTGCTGTACAGACGCCATCAGATCATGCTACCCGAAACTGTCAAATTTTCCCAATCAACCTTGAACCTAATGCTTTAGGGATAAAGTAGAAAATCTATTGAAGAAATTTGACAGATTGTAGTACAGTAGCTTGATGTCATGGCATCTGTACAATGATGAGGATGATTGTGATCATGTTTTTGTTCTGGACCATGCCTGGGAACCTTCTAGTTACGGAGATACTGGAGGTCAGAGTTTAACCTTTTTTTTAAATAAATACCTACCTACAAGACAAGTTTTTAATGTTATAACTTTACTTTTCAATGCATACATCAGCACAATGTTTTGAGTGCGTTACATTGAATCTTACCGTAAAACGTAATTCACCAAACAAAAAGGCGTTTCCCAGCAATTATAATTTTTGCGTAGAGAACATAAACTAAGTAAAGTTTGATGTACAGAATGCTTGGCTATGACGGCTTCGTGAAGGGTCCGTTTTACACCTTGTATTGAGTTGCGCTCGACGGTATTTCCCACCGGCCAAAATGCCCTAATTCATCCTATGGGGATGAATTTACAAAAAAAGTGCTCACTTTTCTTCTAGAACTAGCGGTTTAGGCTAGGCGTTGCCTGTAGAAGAATTAATGTATTTCAGATAAATCACATTTAATGTGCTTCTCTGTTTCCCGATCATTATAATCTCTTCAAAGTTCGAGTAAATCGGTTTTTTTCGAGGCAAGCGTGCTTTACTCAAGGTGCATCACCGCTTCACATCAAGAAGAGTTGTAGCCAAACACACGCCTATTTAGTATTAACCCTAGATAGGTAACTAAACATTCGTCCGCGCGACGACGCAACTCCGCGAGAACATCAACTTACCCGTACCACCCGACCTCCGCTCATTTTTTACCTTCCTAAATTGATAAACAATACAAAGCGTGCTGCACTTGTCGTCATGAGTCAAGTAGGACGAGACCCTACAGCTCTCTCGTATTCCCTTCGACGAATGTTTAGGTACAGTGTAACGTGTAAAATAAGTTTAGTTATCTAGGGTTAAAAAAAAACAAGACCTGCACATCCTAATTGCCTATCTCCTCTTTTATATCAATTTACAAAAGATTTTGAAGAATTGGCATTGGGAATATTAATTGTCGTGTACGCAATTACCCCTTCCAATGAATTTGAGCAAAGAATGCTAAAAAACATGAAGATCGAAGTTACGACTTCGCGCTCACCGCATCGTGCGTATCTATTGCTGCTGTATTGCCAAGACGATCCAAGGGGGTAATAACGTCACGCCTGCAATCCCCGCAGGCCTAGACCGAGGTGTACCTACATAATAATATAGTACACCCATATTTCACCAGTTATGTTAAAGTCCCAGGTAAGCCTATTGCCATCAACCGGGCAAGAATCCTGACTCCGTGGCTGCTACTGAGCAATTCCTGATGGAACAACCCAACACTTTGCCGACCCGGGAGTGTAACGAATCCATGACCCCATGCTCACGGTCGCGCTTACGACCACTTGACCAACGAGGTAGTAATTAAGGGATATTCTGTTTTAAAATTATACCCTCCACTGCCTTAAGCAAAAAGTATAAACCTATAAGTTTCTAAAGTGTCATGGTCACTAACATTATCATTAACACAAACGAAACGGGATATTTACCATGTTTACTGTTTGTCTTGAGTTCCCGAGTTTATGGTAAACCCGTTTCTAGAGTTAATGATAATCAAGGTATAAACCTAATTAGAAAGTTAGGGCTAGCCTACCTAATTGGGATTAAATAAATTTAAAGGGAAAATCCAACCTGACACTGACCAAATGTATTTTTTTTTTTAAATCTTAAGAAAATTTGAATTTCGCGGGCTATCCTGGCGCTTCCCCCTTAAAAGCCCCTTATTTTACGGGTAGGTTCATTTAATCTAATCGAAATGTGTGATAAATATCAGAACACACAGTTTTTAATTCAACAAGATAAATCAATTCAGGTGGTCTGATTGTATCAGATTAGTGTAGGTAGTGTAGGTACAACAAAGATTAACTTCACCAAAATAATATGTTCCTACTTATGGATTACGTAACGCACGAATCAAGCGGAAATCTATATGTATAATAAAGCGAGGCCATGTTATACTGGAAAATACACCGTGTTCCCGACGATATACATAAACTTCAGCCTGATGTTCAGACCATGGAAATAAGTATTTTCAATATGGACACATTAATCAATTCTTATTTTTTGTTAATTTTCATACAAACTAAATACCTTGACGTAAATCACCCGATATGCATGCCTCTTTATCCGAATTGGCAACGTCGTATTTTCATTCATAAGATTTGGCGGGCTGAAACTTGTCAAAACTAAGTTTATTTGGTTTTTTATCTCGTTCCTTTTTATTTCCCTCAGACTTCAGATTAGTAGCGCTGTCATTCAAACGCCCTACTTATCTAAAGAGAACGTATAAGGCCACCAAGAAGGCAGGTACATATTTCGAATTGTGTCATTTTCATTGAGGATTAAAAAAAAAAACCATAACCATATCATGATAACTTCTGTCCACGACATGCAGCCTTCGCAAAAAATTTCTGTAGTCCTTATTTTTTAGTCTAGACTTATAGCAACGCAGGGCCAACGACGGGAAGGAGAGTAGGCTACCATAATAAATTCTAACCCATTCTGCCGGTTCGGCTTAAATAACAAACATTAAATCTCAAAACTATTGAATGAACAAAGAAGGGCAGCTCACCACACAATCCGGGCACATACACGGCCGGCGTACATTCGTAAAAATCCTCTCAAAAGATAGATCTCGGTCAAATTAAGATTAAAGGTAATCACAGCATATTTTATTATATTGCATTTGGCTAGAATAACATAATTTACACACTTGTCGCGTGGGCAAAATCAGAACTAACGCCGCCATCTTATTTTATCAATACATTTCATAAATGTTTAGCAACCTCTATGGAGCTTCAAAAGATCCATGTAATACTGTAGGATAGACAACTACGTCAGCCGTAATGTCATTCAGCTCAATCTTTTATATCCAATTTAAATCTCTTTGATTATTATACAATCCAATTATCTTATATTTTATAACAAGTACGTAGAACCGAAGGACTGTCTAGGTATTTAGCCTGCGGAGCCCGCACTTCCACAACTCATCACGTTGTCTTATGATTTTGGTCGACTTATTAATGGCACAATTACACTGGTTATCGCAATGGAATACATCCATTGCGAATTGTAAGCTTCTGCACAATTACACTGGTTATCGCAATGGATATATTCGTGTTCCAGCTTACAATTGAGAAAAAACAAACAATGAAGCTGGTCGAGTTTGAAGACGGGCGTACTCGCCGCGTTCATTTACACTTGGTCTTTTGACGAATTCCATAGGCATTCGAATTCGGGCGAACGACCGAACCATGCGCCACGGACTAGGCAAAAATAAAACATTAATTACGAAGTTGAGTAAAACATTAATTTTAAACAGCATAACATTATAATCTTAGAATAACTTCTTCAAATAACATCCAACGGCCAGGAAACGTTGCATTTAAATATTCACGCACTTGTGTGCCATAATGAGCAGGGGCCCCATGATGTTGGAGCCACATGGTTCAGTTCAGCATTGGATTATTTATCAGTACTTGGTTCATTCTCTGGCAAAAAAACAATTCTTGAGAAGTGATCAGTTGGTATTATGCCTTGAGATTTTCTGTAGTGGTAGGCATGCAAACCATATCTTTTCCACAGTTTCCACACTAGCTTATGGGATACACTCACGATTCTGCCAACGCGTCTCGTCGAGAGTGTAGGATCATTAATAATAAGGTTCATTATTCTGTTTTCTTGAGCGATGCTCAAACTGATTGCTCGTTCAGGGCGTCGTGGTCTAATTCCGATCTCACAAAATCTGTGTATGTAAATAAATGTTCGTATATCAGGAACGCGCCGACCAGGGAATCGCCGTTGGTACTCTCGTACAGCCGCTGTAGCATTTCCGTCACAGACCGTAGACGAAGTGACTATCACCTTTGTGTTGAGCCTAATACTCGTACGGCATAGTGAATGTTGCAACCAAAACGATTGATTAAATTAATTGGAAATACAAAAGCAAATTACAATAAACAACAAACCTGACAGTTAAATTCATGCATGACAAATAACTAAGTTGTTATTTGTCATGATAGATTCGTTATCAAAAATGATCGTACTTCTTCGCTATCTCTCGGGTTCCTCTCGTTCGTGCAAATGAAATGCAAATAGCATTTGATAGATTTATCATTTTAATTGCACTAAGCGGCAATATAGGCCAAATTAAGACCCTTTCATACTGTATAGCTCAATTAATATTAACTGAAATTACAAATATCTTTGTAACGAAGCTTTTTTAAGTACTACTTCCTTTGTTGGTTTTGATTTGTTAAAGCTATAGAAGCGTTTGCTAAAGTTTATGGATAACGTAAGGAACACGGTGTATAGCTTAATGTGTCGCCGTGTGTACCTACCCAAAGTACCCATATCATCATCATCATCATCCACAGCCTGAATTCACCCGCTGGAGGGTATAGGCCTCTTTTTTTTACTTCTCCGCGTCCCTTGCCAGCCTCATCCAGTTTTTCCTCCGGCAACAATGTCGTCGATATCTGGGGCAAGTTATCTAGCACGAAACACATAATTTCGAGAGCGAAGCCGACAGAATGATCCCTCGGTTTTGAAACCTTGTAAAACTTCAAGTCTTCCTATCGCATTTCCTACTAAATTCGAAGACTCAAGGTTTTCTTAAAACCAACATAGTACTTCCTGCACGTTGACATACGGTTAGGATTAAAAGGTTTTAGGGGTCCCGAGTTTGCCTAGTTGAATACTGGCTGGACCACCCATACAGCAAACCTTGAATTCGTGACCCGTTCTCAAATACAAGATCACTTAGCCAGCGCGTTATGGAGCAAACTTGAAGGATAAGATCCGAGATGAAAATATCCGGGATAAAGAAGAGCGGGGCCTATGCCTGGCAATGATTGAATTGACCGGATTAACTATCAATTTAATTTTATCTCATTCTGAAACCAAACCAACAAATGTTGCCTTTTTGCCTAAGACTGGAATGAAAGGAAAAAATTGAATATTTTTCAGCATTCCTTCTCTTCCTTTACTAGTCCTTGTTTACTGACATCAGATTGGCAATCTTTAGATAGACTTCAGTTCGTGAAATGGTTTGCTGCCATCTAAGCGGCAAGGACTAAGTAATCGCTTTCGGAATAACTTTTCAAGCTCAAGTATGTTTTAAAAAGTACCTACTTAATTCCCCGCTTATTTTAGTTTTACCTACATAACGCATGGACTTAATAGTTCCATCGACCCAAGTGACAGATGACAACTGCTGTCTTTTTAACAAAAGTGACAGCCACACTCGTTTATCTCATCTTGTCAATGTCAACCACAGCCACATCACTTGTTTGTTCTGTAAATAATATCGGCAAGCCATGCAGTAAACCAGTTTCAGAAAACTGTTAAATTTTCATAAAAATGGATCCAAATGCATTAACAACAACATCTGTTACAAAATTCTATGTAAAAGACAAAAAAGTGTATGTAAAATTGATTTGGAAACATAACGATAATGACTTTTTTCACATTAAGTTATTTGATGGCGACGTTACATGGTCAGGGAAATTTTCCAATGAAACGAGTAAAAAATATAGAGATCGATGCGAAGAGACCGAAAAGCAATATAATACACACGTTAAGAAATATCTGAATGGTCATGGTCGTACCGACGTTACATACGATTTTGTAATAGATCAAGCTAATAACGAGTTGGCCAATTTTATTTGGAAAAAGAGATTCGAAGACTCGCAGGGATCCATTTATCTAGTTCATGGTTCCGTTCCTGTACGTCGCGACACAAGCATAGAATCAAAAGACTTATTACTCGATTTTTTATTGGAAGAAAATAGAGATCTAAGGACCACAGTCGAAAGTATGACTAATAAGAACGAAGATATTACTGTGGACCTGCAAAAATGCAAAAATGAATTAGAAAAGTTTGTCGGTATCAAAAATTCTTTAGAGGCGAGCCTTTATGGAAAGTTTGCGCAATTACTGAATGCTAAAAAAAGAAGAATTCAAGTACTGGAAGGTAACCTCCCTAACTTATCAGACTCGAATTAAGATGGAGCCATGTGATGAATTAGGATGTTGAAAATATACAACACGCAGAATGCCAACAGCTGTGCAACAAGTATTTCTTGTGACTTCCACTATCTTGTACTTTCCAAATTCCTATCGGAGCACTTTTTTCATGATAACTTTACCATACATCATCATCTGCCTAGCCTTTTCCCAACTATGTTGGGGTTGGCTTCCAGTCTAACCGGATGCAGCTTAATACCAGTATTTTACATGGAGAGACTGCCTATCTGACCTCCACAACCCAGTTAGTACTGGGTTTTACGATAGCCCTTGGTAAGACTGGTTGTCAGACTTTTGGGCAACTTTACCATATAATTTTTTTTGAAAACCACTTTCATAAAATATATCTTCAATTATAACCATAATTATGTTAATTTTAAGCAAATTTTCTATGACACAAAAAACAATGAAATAAAACAACAAAATAAACAATAAATTATATTTTTTGTATAAAAGTTGTGCTTGTATAAATTGAAACTTATTAGTAACTTCTTCCAAACATTGTTATGGAGATGGGTTTGTTATTACAAGCAGGGTGAATACACTTGTCGCTGGCAGTGATTTCACGTGGCTGTTTGAATGGTATGCACAGGGACTTGGCCCCAGCAAGTTGTGTTTTCGCCTCAGCTGTTGGGTCATCATCGGTCCTGTGGAAAATTATCATAGTTAATATAAAATTTTGATGGTGTATTGATTATTCGTGTTTGTAACAATCCAGTCTGTGTCCAAGTGCATATGAACAAAAGACACCTAGAATAATCAGCATAATAGGTATAGCCCCATAGAAGGTGGCTGGTCTACTGCATGCCTATTACCTTATTCTCTGCCTTTGGGGCTCATGTGTGTGTGTGTAATGTGAATGTGTTATATGGTAGTGTATGTTTATTACATTATCTATGTGCGTATTTACTAAAAGTAAACAAAAAGTACTGAAGGTTGTATGTGGATCTATATCTGAACTAGCCACCCGCCCAGACTTCGCACGGGTGCAATGTAGATAATATACATATATGTACATATAAACCTTCCTCTCGAATCAGTCCCTATTGCTGAAAACTGCATTAAAATCCGTTGCGTAGTACAAAAGATCTAAGCGTACAAACAGCGGGAGCGAAAAATAAAATAAATATATGAAGACCAAAAGTGCAAGTGCATATCAAAATATACTATGGAAATAAAGGTGGACAAGCAACTAGGCCCACCGTAGGAGCAGTACGCGTCGCAGTCATTGCATTTCCTAAGTCTATATGAATAGTTTACAACGGCATGCACCTATCGGCGCCGAACGTCCCGCATTTCAGTAAAATGCTGTAGGTATACGAATTCCATCAGCACGCGCGGATGACGTCATCAAAATCGGCGAGTGCCGAGTGCAGAAATCTGTTAAAATAATGTATGAGATTCGGCGCTACGATGCGGATAGATGCGTGGGACTATCCGAAAATGCCATAACTGGGGCGTACCGGGGTTATTAACACTGTTGTAGTCAAGCCAAGCAGATTTTTTATAATTTAGCCAATTTTAACAAAATTTCAATTTCATCAAAGTCAACAACACAACAGTGAGTTTGTTCAAACGAGTAGGAATCCGGTCTTTTGGATTCACAATGCTCGGCTCAATACCAAGAGTTGAAAATGCAGTGCGCGATGCTTGACCTGGGCTTACTTGCATTGAGATCAGTTAAAAGCTCTTAGCACCCTGTAACCAAGAAGTAACTTGCCTGGTGCTGTCGTTCTTGATATTGTCTTCGCAGGGTATCGCCCCACAGAACGGAGCCAGCAGGATGTGCTTGCGCTCCAGAGCGTTGGTGAAGTCCTCCCATTTCGTCACCATGGATAGTCTCGCGTCGCGCTCCTTAGTCGCCCTGAACGAAAGTAAATATATGTTTATTCTAGTTACTCTATATGAAGGTTGAAGGTGACACAGAGTTACAAATACTACCTCTTCGTTAGAAATAGGAAATAGGCGCAATAAATACATGAACCAATAAAACCGGCAAAGTGCGAGTCGGACATGAAGGTTTTTTTTTCGGATTGTAAATCATCAAATAACCCCCTCCGCTCTGGGCGGAGTGGAAGGGAGTGTCAGACTTTTACTAACTAAAACCCATCCATGTTCCTTCTTTGCCCTTTGTGTTCCAAGGCCGCGGTATCTCTTTCGAACAGTCCCGGAGCACCGCCAAGCGGACGTGAAGGGTTCCGTACTATCGTAGTAAGGGAGCCCCCTTTATTTTTTTTCTTTTGTTATAGTGGCAACAGAAATACACATTCTTTGAAAATTTCAACTGTATCTATTACGGATCATGAGATACAGCCCGCTGATAGACAGACGGACGGATGGACAGCGGAGGCTTTGTAATAGGGCCCCGTTGGTTATCGTTCGGGTACGGAACCCTTGAAAGTAGCACTTTATTAACTGCGCACAGTACAAAAACTTAACAGAGATATTTCAGTTGAGTTCGAATTGGTGAAACATTCAAAATAATAAGAACATGTCGGATTATTAGATTTCAACTAAGAGAGAGTGAGGAATGACTTCATCGTATTTTATGTGAACGTTTCGCCAGTGTGAAGACGCAGTTACAAATATGAGACTATAAGACTTGGATCATCCGATTTATTTATTACTAGCTTTTGCCCGCGGCTTCGGTCGCGCTAATTAAGAATTTGACACTTACTCTTAACACACTACTAAAGTTTCTTCATATAATTCAATCATGATGCGAAAAACACGAACTATTATCATAAGAACGTTATTGTTTATTTTCCTCGGGAACATACTTTTTTTCGGGATGAAAGGCACCCTAATGTCCGTTTCTGTACACCTGACAACGTATATTCAAAATTTCAGGATGATCAATCTAGTGGTTTAGGCGTTAAAAAGTAACAAACAAACTTATTTTCGCATTTATAATATTAGTTAGGATGAACTGAAGTTCTGTACGAAAACCAGCTTATACAATCTTACTACTATTATGCGGAAGTTTGTGAGGATGGATGGATGTTTGCTACTCTTTCACGCAAGAACTACTGTACGAATTTGGATGAAATTCGGCATACAGATAGTTCATAACCTGGATTAACACATAGGATACTTTTTATCCCGGCAGTACGATCCTGTGGGACAATTACCGAACTCCACATAAGCTAGTTTAACTTACTTGTCGAACATCTCCTGGTGCGTCTTCTCGAGCAGATCTACGAGCTGCTTGCCGGCCTCAGCGCGCTTGAACGTGATCTTGTCGCCCGTCAGACGACGCACCGCCACAACCTCGCCGCGAGCCATGTCCTTAGGACCCAGTTCTACGCGGACAGGGACACCCTGAATAAAAGAAAATGGTTGAGTATAGAGGAACACTCTCAGTCCTAAGGCGTCCAACGACGATTAATTGGTACAAACGCCAGCACATCAAGCTACCCGTAACTGTCCCAATCAACCTTGAACCTAATGCTTCAGCGATAAAGTTGAAAATCTATTTAAGAAATTTGATAGATGTACTAGCGTGTGTACAACAAATAAGTTTAAAAACAATAACACAAACCTTAAGCTCCCAATGATTAAACTTCCACCCCGGCGAGTAGTTATCCCTATAATCTCCTTCAGCCCTCAGTCCAGCCGCGAGCAAGTCGTTCACGAGCTCCTTACAAGAGTCCATGAGCTTGGCCCTCTCCTCCGTGGAGCTGGACGCGGTGATGCCGCAGGGCACCACGATGGCTTGCACTTCGGCCACACGGGGAGGGAGGACTAGGCCTTTGTCATCGCCGTGGACGAGGACCATTACACCTAAGGATACAAGGTTTTTTCAAAACTCTATTTGTGATTTATGATTAGCGATCGGATAATCGGGCGCTTATATACCTAAACTTCTCACCACGAAAGAATAAGAAACTTTTATTTGTAAACATAGGTAGTTACACGGTGTGTGAGATGTTACAATACGGGTTGTAAACAGACCCTTCACCAAGCCGTCAACCAAGCATTCTGTACATCAAACTAAGTAACTTTACGCAAAAATTTTTGCTGGGAAACGAAATTTTTTTTTGGGGTCAAAAATCACATTTTACGGTAAAACTCAATATAATGCGCTCAAAACTTATTGCTGATGGATGCTTTGAATAGTAAACGGACCATGGAGGTAATTGGAGTAAAGTTAGAACCTTAAAAAGTAGTATTTAAAAAAAAACTTGTGAAAAAATTGGAACTTTGACCCCCAATATCTCCGTAACTAGAAGGTTCCCAGGTATGGTCCAGAACAAAAAATGATCACAATGACGAGGAGAACAAGTGGCTTTCGGCTTCGTTAAGGGTCTTTTTACACCCTTTATACTTAGATTCACTATGTTTTGCCGTGAAGCGGACAAATATGAAAAAATAAATGAATGAATTAAAAAACTATTTATCAGAAAGTGTTTCATGCAATCATTATCTTACGAAGTTATAATATAAGAACTGTAATTTTAGATTAGGTACTATAAAATATCCATTACAATTTTTAGTAACATTAAATGCAAAAAAAAGGACAATTAATTAAATCAATATTAAAAAAAAAAAATAAGTAGTAAATTATCAATTAATTAGCAAAAGTTAATATAATTTAAGAGTAGATGTCATGTAAAAAAAACTTTTTAACATATTGTATATGAATGCTGGCACTAAGTCCGCCTCTGTACTCTGTGCTTAAAGTGATAAACAAATCAATATGATCCTATTTTTAAACTAGATTATCCAATCAGCAAACATATGTGCAGCAAATTGCACTCTATCTACCAATGAGAAGCAGTACATACCAATGGTCCTGGTGGTGAGCCCCCAAGAGTTTTGGAACACATACTTCTTCTCCTGGGTGTCGGGGTCGTCGTACACGATCTCGAACATCTTGGAGAAGTTCTGGCCCAGGTGGTGGCTGGTGGCGCCCTGATATACAACATTATAAACGTTTAAGAGCATTCTGAAAGTTCGCTAATAAAGGGTGTAAATAGACCCATAACGAAGCCGAAAGGCATTTGTTCTCCCCGTTATTGCGATCATTTTTTTGTTCTAGACCATACCTGAGAACCTTCTAGTTACGGAGTTATTGAGGGTCAAAGTTCCAACATTTTCTAGTTTTTTTTAATACAATTTTTTAAGGTTATAACTTTACTTTAAATACCTCCACGACCCGTTTACTATTCAATGCATCCATAAGCACAATGTTTTGATTGCGTTACATTGAGTTTTAGAGTAAAATGTTATTTTTTACCCCAAAAAAAAGTCGTTTCCCAGCAATAATTTTTGTGTACTTAGATTGATGTACAGAATGCTTGGTTAACGGCTTCGTGAAGGGTCTGTTTACACCCTGAATATCGATGTTATGATAAATTTCTTTAATATTACTAAATTAAAATGGAATTGGTACACCTCTGCCTAACCCTTCGGGGATTATTGGCGTCATGTTTTATGTTATGAAAATGGAATATCACTGTGCTGCACTAAAGATACAGTTATACTGAACACTTAGTTTAAGGTACAAAAAAGCACTTGGAAATCTTCTAAACGCTTTTTATACATTTAATTCTGTTATAACACCTTATCCAGTGTGATTATTGCAATATTTTACTGCGACTTAACCCAATAGTATATTCGCACTTCATGTATAGTCGCACTTCATCTAAAAATAAACCTTACATGTATTTGGTTAATTTGCAAATTCCTACAAGCGACTGTGATCAAGCAAATACGAAAGAAAAACATTACCTTTATGCAAAAGTACCCACAAAAGTACCACCACACGGTCAAAATGTATAGAACAGCTGTTTATTTTTGAATTCGTCGGAATCTTTTTTTTTTTTAATGTATGTTCACCGATTACTCGAAGACGCCTGAACCGATTTGGAAAATTCTTTTTTTGTTTGAAAGAGTATAGGTACTTGGGGAGTATACTCTTTCAAACAAAAAAGAATTCGGTGACAACAAAACTAAATCAAACAAACAAAAGTCACCGACTTCTGAAGCTAAAGTTATTTTTCACTTTTTTGTGTTTTTGAAGTCGGTTTTATTTTTTTGCTAAAAAGTTTTTTTTTAAATTACCGATAATTTCTATGGGGGGGGGGGATGATACTGAAGAAGTGGTAACCGTTTGTGCGTCGATGTACCTTCCACCCCGTAGATGTTTCCCTGAGTGACGTACCTGTATAGCCCTACCACTGGCCGGCACGTAGGCCTCCACGGTGGTGGTGTAGAAGCCGCCCGCGAACTTCTCCTTCTCGGTCTTGCGGCCTTTGATCACCGGGATCGCCAACAGGTCCTCGTATACCGCCGCGTACAGATCTGTTCATAATAATCATATAAATAGTTAAAGAGCCTCGACGACCATCTTTCAAAGCTCTCCTTAGGCGGTTGGATCAAAAGCCTGATTCAGAGGGCAGTACTCCTCGATACGGCTCGCATTGTGACGAGGTTCCTGTCTCTGGAGCCCTAACCATCGGTAGCTTGGACCCTGCTCCCGACACCGGCGGCCTAGTATTTTTATATGTTTTTTTTAAGAAATATTTAAAAATAAATAAAATATGTTTGAAAAATGAATAATGGATATAAATAGTAAAAAAGAAACATTCAATTCATGTATAGGGCCATTTTTTTGATTCTGGAGTTACATAATACTATCTTAAGCCCGCGGCTTCGACCGCGAGGAGTTCAGTAATTGTCCACGGGATCGTAATACCGGGATAAAAATCATCCATCATTAATAATAGTACCTAGTAAGATGCGAAAGTTTGTAAGGGCGGATGGATAGATGGATGGATGTTTGTTAATTTCACGCAAAAACTACCGAATGGATTTGGACGACATCTGGCACACAGATTGTTTACAACCTACCTGAGTACCTGGATTAAAACATAGGATAGTTTTTATCCCGTGGGACAATAACCGAACTCCTCACGGGCGACGCATAAGCTAGTATACAATAAAAATAAAGACTTTTGGTAGTTCCGCCAAAATATATCTTCCTGATGAAGCACACATGAAAAATTCACTTGATATTTACCTAAGACATGCAGCACTTCGTCCATGGCTTCCTCCTGCAACCTGAAGGCGGTGTGACCCTCTTGCCACAGGAACTCGCGCGTGCGCAGGAACGGTTGCGGCTGTTTGAACTCCCATCTCTGTAACAGGTAGAGGTTTTGGTATTTTTGAATTATGTATTTTATTTTAATGGTTGGTAGCAAATGGACGAGAGGTGCCGGGAATTAAGTTAAGAGGGGTATTACAAGAAAAACACGAAGTTGAAGGTTTCCTCGTTAAAGTTTTAAGTTTTTAAATAATAATTACTTTTTAAAAATAGTTCGTTTTCTCTATTACAATAATAATAAAGCGAATTTTAGATAACTTATTCATTTATTTAGTAATAATCATTCTCCCGATGTATGTTAAGGTAAAAACTCACGGAGACCTGATTTGGGGCCTCTAATTTATAGAATCTATGGACTAAAGGCCACCAATGTTTTTTTTCATCTCTCTAATATCCTATACTTTTATAATAATAGAGTTAATTTTAGTTAATGCTTTTTAGGTAAATTGTAAAATTAGTGTAACGTCGAAATATAAGAGGGCTCTTAAGTGGTGTACAATTGAAGAGGCCTATGTCCAGCAATGGACTGCTGTAGGCTGATGACGATGCAATAGTTTACGGGACGTCTTTGAACGGTATAAAACAGGCAGGGAAACTGCAGTATGGCATTTGGTGATAGAAGCTCTGCCACATTCCGCTTCATATACGGAATAATGTATTTTGTTTGGTTATTGAGATTGTTTTTTTTTATCACAACGCACGGGACCGGTTTTTAAAGGCATTAATATTAACTGAAACTGCATTTAAGATGCGGAATCTCGAGTTGAAGGACAAGTGGGAAATGAACTGTAGATCTTCCACCGTCTGAACGGTCTTCATAGATTATAGCTAAGAACTGTGAAGAATCTCCATCACGTCAGCTTTCAAAGAGAAAAATCAAAGTTGGTCCATTCGTTTCGGAGTTACAATGCCACAAACAGACAGACACGTTAAACTTATAACACCCTTTTTTGCGTCAGGGGTTAAAAAATACACTGTATATAGGTAGTGCTATACGTACCACGACGTTATTCCACTGGTTTAGTTTGAAGGGCAGGTCCCGGTGGCTCTGGATCCACTTGGCGTAGGTCGGGTACATGACGGTCTCCGACGTGGGCCGGATGGCGATGTGTTCGGCTAGCTCCGACGAGCCCGAGTGGGTCACCCACGCTACTTCCGGTGAGAAGTCGGCTATGTGGGCCTTTTCGCGTTCTAAAGCAGCCTGAAATATAATGTATTTTAAGGGCTAGTTCATAAATGGGAAGCTATAAGTCAAGCCACAAAATGTGTGCACGGAAACCTACTTCTGATTTTATATGTAAGCTACGCGAAAATAAGAAAGCTTTTAATATTGAGAGAGATTCGTCGTTATTTATAACCGACTTAAAAAAAGGAGGAGGTTATATGTTCGGCTGTATACTGGGTGAATTTTTCGAGTGGACTTGGATGGCCAAATCCGAAACAATGAGGAATAGCGAAAAATACTCTAAGAAGTCTCGACCCTGATTTTGATGAAAACTAAAACTGCATCATTGGATTTCCGAAAAATGAATATCCCTAGCCAGGAATCGAACCCCTTGATTTTGAAAAAAAAACACACTGTATTATTAAACTATTGGATAGCGTCGCTATTAAGGATCAAATTCCGGTAAGTACTACCACTTTAATGATTATAACTCGGTAAAGCCATATTTGTTTCGGCCAAGAATCATATTTTAATCAACATACAACCTGGCACTAACCTGCAATTTGCAAAAAACGTAAACAAATTTGAAACAAAAAACGTAACAAACGATCAGGGACCTAAATATCGTGTCCTGTTGTTTGTTCACTACAGGAACTGATGGACGCTACCGAAAGCGTCAAAGTACTAGCTCAGTTCTGGACTGACACAATTTAGATTGCCATCGACACCCTAAGCAGAAGAAGAAGAATGTCGCAGGCTACTCTGGTGCTTCCACCTTAATTGTACGTACCTTGGACACAAATAAAGGGAAGTAGCCGTCCTTGACGCCCATTTTACGGAACTCAGTTGTGAGGAAGTGGCGGATCCGCTCCCAGATGCTGTACGACCACGGCCGCAGGATGTAGCAGCCCGAGATGTCGTAGTAGTCTATCATCTCCGCTGATCAAAATAAGGATTGTTTGTTAATAATGCAGAATGCTTTGCTTTGTCCCTTTCATTTTGATTAATTAGCAATATTTAATTTCCCATATTTTCCATTATATACGCCTTGGATGGCTTTCTCTTTAATTGGCGAGAAGAGGCGCAACATCGAGAAAAGCGGAAGGAATGGGGGAGGCCTTTGCCAAGGAGTGGGACAACTCAGGCTGACAAAAAAAAATATACACCGTGACTTTTTAGTCGTCTTACAACGGCAGCCCACTTCATGTTTCCAATGACTACAAAGCATTCATAAAAAAATAGATATTTATGAGATTTTAATAATTTTAAAATAAACATATTATTCAGTATTATGACGCATGACGTAGTTAAAACACCCTGTTGTGAGCGATGATCTACTGGCCTCGAGCGCTGGGAAGGTATATTCTCCCGTTTGACACTTTAAACATCATTAACAGGTTGTTTCATAATTTTTTCTAATGTTTATTTATTTTTCTTTGTACCTATTACGGTAGGTAAAAAAAAAATCGCGCCTAGAGCTATTTTATGTCGGGTACATTGAGTGGACCACTTTTGTAAGACGATTAAAAAGTCACGGTGAATATATACCTATCTATAATAATATTATAAAGCTGAAGAATTTGTTTGGTTGAACGCGCTCAGGAACTTCTGGTTCAAATTCAAAAATTATTTTAGTGTTGGATAGCCCACTTATCGAGGTAGGCTATAGGCTATATAACATCACGGTACGCAAAAATAAAACAAGTCAGAAGCGGCGGGCGAAACCGCGGGGCACAGCTAGTTTATTATAAGGGTTAACCCGTAAAATGGATAATCAAACATATAGGTTACAAGTCTAACAGGTCTGTTTTACTTACATTTGGTGATGACTTGTGAGTACCATTCCGGTAGATCGGTTTCCTTGCTGGCTTCTAGTCCGAGGCGCGTCACCTTCTTCACACCTGACGATGACTCCTCTTTGGCTGGCTTTGGGGACTGAGGCAATTGGACAAATTAGTTTGTGAGCTTTGTAAATTTAACCGAATAGGATTTGAAAAATACGACGATTTACGCTTTAATTAACGTATTGACTTATGATTAGAGATCGGATATTCCGAATCATATTTACCGGCTCAGTTACTTAGCAGCAAAATTTTAAATTTGAAGTAATTTTAATGCACAAATGTCTTGCCTAGTTTTAAACAGAATGAAATATTTATTATACTACTAAGTACACATTTAATACAATATTTTTTATGAAATCTCGCGAAATCGGGAAAAACTATATTAGAAGAAGCCGCTTCCACATGTTTGTACCCTTAGCCGGGAAAAAAACGTACTTTAGGTAATTATGCATCCAAATATCCGATCCCTACTTATTTATTCATTAGGAGATGCCATTCTGCGACCTCTGAATAATATTTTCTTGATTACAAGTTTTCTCTCGTACAGTTAAAAACTGATAAATATTTTAGAATAATGGACTCAATACCATTCAATAATAAAAATAAAGTTCGTATTTTTTCATGACACGCGCATATTTCTTCTAATTTTAATGAAGAAACAACGCTGAAAAAAATAAACACAGAATAATCCCGCCCTCACCTGTTCCTTAGCCTTAGCCGCCTTAGCCTCCTTAGGCTTAGCTTCTTTGGCCTCCTTAGGCTTATCCTTCTTCTCCTTCGGCTTAGGGTCGCGTGGCTGCACGGGCGGCGCAAACGCAGTACCCGTCTCTGCCTGGTACGCTGCCTTCAGTTCTAGAAGCTTCTTTACTTCCGTGTCGACTAGTGCCTGGAAGAATGTTGTTGTTAGAAATGTGGATGGATTGATCTAATTAAGAGTTACTGAACGAAACCTATACAATTTTTTTTTCTTTTTTTTTAAAAACGTTGCCCCACACTAGGAATTTCTCCTGTACCGTGGGTGCGTTTACAAACATTTAAACTCACATACACAAACAGCCAGATAAAACTGAAGAGTCTGTTTATAATTTCAAAATAGTCCCGCCGCCAGTAAGTCCCGTCAAAATTGGTCCAGCCTTTTCGGAGATTAGCCGGAACAAACAAAAAGACAGACAGACAAAAAATAAAAATAAATGTCTTTTTGTTATAAGTACCGTATATACTTTCATATCCATTCAGTAAAAAGCTGTTATTTTGAAATTACAAACAAACACTTCAATTTTATTTATTTGTGTAGATAAATTAACAGGTAACATTATTATTTTGATTTACCTTTTCAGCCTTCTTTCCTTTTAGCTCTCTGACCAGTTCGCCCTGTTTGGTGATCTGAGCGCCGAGCTCCGTCGCCTTAGCGCTGGCACCGTTCATTGCTGCAGGCTTCGTTTCCTGAGATAAATAAGAACAATTATGTATATTTTCCTAATACATAATTGTTCTTGGATTTAAACTTGTGTACACACGGCGGCACATGAAACTGTACATTTCCAGTATAACTTGATTTGAAATGTAACGTCACGAAATCTAGGACCCGTCCCACCCCTTGTCACACTTAGTCGCCCCCCCCCCCCCTTAACGTGTGACATAATTTATGGATGGCCCCTTTCTATTTGGAATAAATAAAACAGGTATCAAAATTTGCATACACTCTGCGCAGCATTGTATGTTTACATTTTTTTAATAAAGTAGATTGCCATCGACACGCTAAGAAGAATAAAGTACGAAACATTTTCAACCTAGGCTCAACCTAGTTCAGGCAAATAAGCAATTGCGGTTTATTTTAATTGTTAAGATATTATATATTATTATTTTATAAGATGTATATATTATTTGTAAATGGGCACATTATTATTCGTGTTTAAATGAATGATTATATATATATTTTTTAAATACTATACCTTTGGTTCAACTTTAACAGGAGCAGCGTTGGGGGTCCAATCAGTCCCGGTTATCGCTTTGTACTGGGCCTTCAGATTCAAGAGATTTTTCACCTACAAACAAAGTAGATTAATTACCAAAATGATAATGATATTTTTCAGCGAATAAGTTTGATGTAAATGAATGAGCCACATTTTCTTTTAGAGCAGGAAAAAAAGCCGGTGTTGTTATTTTTGTGTAATTACTGCTCTGTAACAGCAGTGTAGCTCGGCTACCTGTTTGTTTATGTTAACAGATAATGTTGTTTTTGTTGCCAAATATACTGTTGTTGATAGATACGCTGTTGATGTTGACGCACACACTGTTATTGCTGACAGAAACACGGATGTAGTCTACGGTAATACAGTTGTAGTCTACATAAACACGGTTGTTGTCGACAGAAACATGGTTGTAATAAACAGAAACACGGTCTTTGTCGACAGAAACACAGTTGCTGTCGACAGGCACATGGTTGTTGTCGACAGGAACATGGTTGTTGTCGGCCGAAACACGGTTGTTGTTGTCAGGAACATGGTTATTGCCGGCCGAAACACGGTTGTTGTCGACAGAAACACGGTTTTAGTCAACAGAAACACGGTTGTTGTCGACAGAAACTCATTTTTTTAACAGATACATTTCTGTTGTTGTTAATGGCACTCGTAACAACTGACCTCGACGTCAACAACGTTCTTCTCGGCTTTCTCCGCCTTGACGCGGCGCACCTTGTCGCCTTGCGTGACGATCTGTGTTAGAAGCACGGCGATCTGCTTGTTGTCGTCTGTCTGTGACTGTTGTTGGGGCTGCTGTTGTTGTTGAGCGGGAGCTGGGGCTGCGCTTGGCTTCCAGTCCTGGGAGTAGAAGAGTCATGAGTAATTTAAGTGTGAAGCAGCCATCTTACTCTATTCATAGTAATAAAAAACTCAAACTCAAAGCATTTATTTCAATTAGACCATAACAGGCACTTTTGAATGTCAGAAAAACAAAGAAGGCGAAGCTACAGTCACAGACACAAGGAATAATAACTTGTGAAAGTACTGTAGTTGCCCATTCCAAGCGTAGATCTCTATGGAGAAGAATGGGCAAGAAACTCCATGGACACTCTTTTACTCTTTTCAATCAAAATATTTTTACAGGATCTTGGGGGTTTGACGCAGAATGTGCACCCCGCAAAATACGCACCCGACGCAAAATGTGCACCCATCAAAATGAAATAAATGGATTTCCTGGATAATTGGATGTCCTGGGTTAGGACATAGAGGATACCTTTTTTTCCGGGTAGTACTTTTCCGTGGAATAATTCTATGAACTACACGCGGGAAACCACAGGTAAAAGGTAAAGGTATATACGTGAACTAATTGTATAACCCGGCTAATATTACAAATGTGAGTCTGTATTTTTGTTAATTTCTATGTTTGGAAATCAATTACGCCTCAACAGCTAAACGGATTTGGATATTTGGCGCTTGACAGAAATGGTGTAAAAGTACCCTTAACGAAGCCGAAAGGCACTTGTACTCCTCGTCATTGTGATCATTTTTTTTGTTTTAGACCATACCTGGGAACCTTCTAGTTACGGAGATATTGGGGGTCAAATTTCCAACTCTTTCACATTTTTTTATAAATACAACTTTTTATTGTTATGACTTTATTTTAAATACCACCACTACCCCCTTACTATTAAATGCATCCATCAGCACAATGTTTTGAGTGCGTTCCATAGAGTCCTACCGTGAAACGTGATTTATAACCCCAAAAAAAAGTCGTTTCCCAGAAATATTTTTTACGTAAAGTTACTTAGTTTGATGTCCAGAATACTTGGTTGATGGCTTCGTAAAGGGTCCGTTTACTCCCTGTATAATAGCACGACAAAATATTTTCTTAATAAAGGGTAGTTATTGAAACAAACCTGTCCAGTAGCGGCCTTATATTTAGCCTTAACCTCCAGCAAGCCCTTAACGGCTTCGTCGACCTTAGCCTTCTCGGCCTTAGCGGACTTCAGCGAGCGGACCAAGTCGCCTTGTTTGGTGACCAGATCGCTCAACGAGGATGCTAAATCGGAGGCGGGTGCTGATGATGGCGCTGGCTTTGAAGCTGCGGGGGCTGCAGGGGCTGCACCGGGCTTCCAGTCCTGGATAAAGGAGTATTTCTTTTCTGTTATTGGTTTTTTGTGGAAATGCTGCGACGGAACTTGTGGATAATTTTTCAGAAACATGAAATCAAGAAGGAAGGAATTCAATTTGTTAGAAAGAAAGAAAAAGTTTTTTTTTTTACTTTTTAAGGCCATGAAACGTTTAGACAATATTTTTAAATGTCGAGAGTGGTATTCTTCCCATCATTGCGATTAGTTTCTTTACTTGGATCAGACAAAATAGAAAGCTGGAAGTAGTTTTACAAAACAATTTCAGCGAGGTTGATAAATAAAATTTATTTCTGTAAATTGGTAAAAATAAAACACTTTTTAAAGTCAAAAACAAATAATGTTTTAAAACTAGATGGAGATGGTGTTTCTTATCCGATTACGCTGAAAAGAAAAAAGAACGAAACGAACTCAGAGGGCAATCACTTAAAATCTTGTTCAAGTCATATGAAGACCATGCAGATTTGTCTGAGATGTATGGTCTCAAGGCGGTTCCACTCACCTGTCCAGTAGCGGCCTTATATTTAGCCTTAAGGTCCAGCAAGCCCTTAACGGCCTCGTCGACCTTAGCCTTCTCGGCCTTAGCGGACTTCAGCGAGCGGACCAAGTCTCCTTGCTTGGTGATCTCTTGGTTCAACGAGGAGGCGTCTCCGGAAGGAGTTGGAGCTGCTTTGGCGGCAGGAGCTGCACCGGGTTTCCAATCCTAGTTGAAGAACATGGGTTTAAATAAATTGTTTCGTTATTATCTCCAAATCAGCCGTAAGGCGTTTACACATAAGTTTTTTTTAATATACTTTTTAGCGATGAAATATTGATTAATGCCTAGTTGTTTTAGTTTTTAAGTAGTTGTAAGTTGGTAGGTGCAGTTCTCTGGTCCGATTAATACCCAGAAACCCCTCCGAGGCACTCTGAGTGCCAAAAGTATTGCAGCTATCACATTCCTAGCCAAATCTGACTGTCGGAAGCCACTACCAAAAATGTCGAGGTGGCAGAGTATTAGACGAAACTCATATTGCAATATGAAAGAAAAGAAATATAAAAAGAAGACTGACTTACCTGTCCAGTAGCGGCCTTATATTTAGCTTTAAGGTCCAGCAAGCCCTTAACGGCCTCGTCGACCTTAGCCTTCTCGGCTTTAGCGGACTTCAGCGAGCGCACCAAGTCTCCTTGTTTGGTGATCTGCTGGTCTATGGAGGTAGCGTCACCAGAGGGGACTGCTGGAGCTGCCGCTGGAGCCGGGGACGCGCCTGGCTTCCAATCCTTGAGACAAATAAGTCAGTTAAAACCTAAACGCTTCTTTTGACGCAGTTGGGTAAACGGGTATAATGACAGTGGCCCTCTAAGCTAAGTTAATTTAAGGTGAAAGCCTAGATGATCTCACTGCCATTTTGTCGCTAGATGGCGACACATCCACAATTTCGAACATTTTCAATTTTTACACCTAACATAGACATTTTTAATAAACAACTTTATTGTTAGCGAAACCTAGGGCATTAACTTGATTTTTTTAGATCATCACTGTGCTTGTTAACTGGTATCATACAAAGATTAGAACATAATAATGATTTAGCCGCATGAATTTACTCTTTACACACACATGCAAAGTAAATAGTAGTAACTTCCGACTCCACTAGATGTCGTTTTATTCAAACATGGTTGGAACTTAAAATGTCCAGCAGGCCTAGCCAAGTTACAAACGCTTCGTATCGATTCTCTTTCTACAATTGTGAACGCTCCGGTGTAAGCGATTATAAACAACGCTATCTTGGTAGCCAACTTGACAGGACTGAGTCGATCGCTCGTTCTACAATGACCTTAGAAAAAACCTATACTTTAGTCTATGGTGAGCGTTCCAAGAAACGTCAAACTAATGTCAAAGTCACAGTTGTGTACTTTGTGTGCGGGCTGAAGTTTTGTTTTGGATTGTTAAGAAAGGAATAATTGTGTGTTAAAAAAGTATGCAAAATAAGGTACCAGTTGTCACAGTGTGCAATGTAATTTTAAACATTACTGTCATTCGAAATAATATGATATCGTGCATTTGCAATGAACGATACCTTAAATGAAGTGATAACTTTTATAGGATGGAATCTAGATCTCGAGCAAGCCCAGAACAGTTCGCAGCTTTATTAGAATTTATGGAAAGGTACGTAAATTATTAGTTATTTCGTAATCTTCCTTTGTTACAATCTTTCATACTTGGGGCACTTGAAAGTTATAAACATAAACAATGACGTGATACGCGACTTGAAGAAGTAGTATTAGACTACTACTTACGAAACAAACAAAACAATTATGTTTGACCTTTTACTTAATCAATTCTTCCTCTGTTTCTCTGAAATAGTTTTAACTTTTTTTCTTTGATGGCTTTGATGTTAGTTTTTTCTTTGCTTATCACTATATTTTCTTTTATGAACAAATTTAATTTTTCTAATTCATATTCTTCAAATTTTTCAGGCCCCACCATCAGAGAGAAACTCTCTACCAACACCAACCAGAGATTCTGCACATTCTGTCTGTCCATCCCAAACTCCTGCCACAGAAGATACTTTTCCTTCATATTATTATAGACAAGGTACCTTTTTTTAAAGATGCTATGTTTCGGCTAAATTATTAATTTAGGCACAATTTAATATAAATAATTATATATTCTCAGCAACAACAGCATCCACCGCCAGTCCTTCACTGCCACCTCCCGAATTTCAAAGCCATCCTCCATCATCAGTGCTAACGCCGCCGCCACGACGCGACGCCGCGGGCTGCTTCGAGCGCGCACACGCCGCAATTTGATAGAGATTTTGCCACAGTTGAGACTATCATCACTACCTTCGACAGATATTATCCCTTAAGATGTCTAATGTAGTGATAGTGGTCTCAGCTGCGAGCTATGAACATTTTAAATTGCCTACAATATCAGAGTAACAACAATAACTTATTATTTCAATTCTTTGCTATTCCAATCCAGTTTACTTTTTCCTTCTCTAAACTTTTATGTACAAATTGTATGTATTATTAGTTTAATTGTTTTTTTTAAAGTATTAAACAAAATCTTTTTAATTTAGACTTGATTTGCAAGTTCTACAACCATTAATTATTTACAAACTGTAGGTAATAGATTTTTATGTAAAGTGTTTTCTAACAATAATACCTAAAATGTATGTAAGCTAAGTACCAAGTATTGGATACACGAAAAATCCTTCCTCCCTACCTACCATGCACGCCAACACCAAACTATGTATTATGAATGTCAGTGTTTTAGTAAAAATAATAATAAACTTGTTTGTATTATTAAAGCTGTTTATTAATAATTTAATATCTAAGTACATTATAATCAATTTAAAATTAACTAGATATTTTCAAAATACTATCAATAACTTATAATTTATATTACATAAATTAAATATGTGAAAGAGTACAGTCAATCTGGGTAACTTTGATTCATTCGGGTAACTTTGACAGCGGGACCATGAACTAGTTTTGATTATTTTTTCGCATGAAGCCAACACTATTCATAAATGTTTATTTTAGATTTGCAATGTTACCCAGATTGATAAAAATAATACTTATTACTACTTTTTTATGCATGGCTCTGTGTGTGTCAAAGTTACCCATTTTATGAAGGTAACTTTGACAGGGCACAGAATTGAGATTTTCTACTATATTGGTATGTTTTATAAACTTTCTGTGAATTTCTATAGATAGAAAGTAATACGAGAGCACTGATAAAATAAAAAACACCGAGTGATAGGCGTAAATTTTTTAAATATAGTATAAAATATCGCCCTTATCTGTCAGTTACCCAGATTGACTGTACAAAAAGTTTAACTTATTATTAGGAAATATCAATAAAATCTTATTAAAGCTTAAAATAATCTTACTAATACTAACCTAACCTATCCAATAAACAACTCAACATGGCTCTTCGTTGGATTACTTCACTCTGGCTACCCACAGTAGCAGTGGGTGTGGGATCTGGCATGGTTATATCATCTCCATCGTCATGTGCAGCAGGAAGTGGTTGTGGTGGTGGCAAGCCAGCTTTCAAAGCTATGTTGTGTAATATGCAATGGCATGTTGTGTAGTACACAACATGCCATTGTAATATTGCTAGCTACATGAGGATGATAGTGAAGAACCCTGTCCCTAAGCAAACATCTCCACCGTGCTTTGAGTAATCCAAAACAGCGCTCAATGCAGTTACGGGCTTGCACATGCTTTTGAGTATATCGTTCTTCCCTAGAACCTTCAACTGCATTGAGGATAGGTGTCATAAGCCAAGGGCGTTGTGGATATCCAGAGTCACCTGAAAAATTAGTTACTGTAGACCAAAGAGATTTAGACACATATAGAGCGGACATTGGGAATATTGTCATACAATAATTTTCATCCTGAATATTTTCGATTTTGACACACGAATGCTACCTGACAAGCGGGCGTGTGACACTAGACAGAACGACTTGTTACTAAGTAGTAACAAGTTTTGGATTACGATTTTCGTCGTCTTGTCCTGTCTATCGCTCGGAAATATTTGAATGTCTTTGCTGTAGACAAATCGGGAAAAATCCTATAGATTAGATATTTTAATGTTATAAATACATACCTAATAGCCATACTTGTTCATTATATTGATGAAGTTCACGCATAAATGGTTCAACTCTACTAGAAGACCAAATATGTGAATCATGTGTAGCTCCACCAAACTTTGCATTGACATTTAAAATAAGTAGATTGACATCACAAATCTGAAAATAAAACTAAGATTAAGAAGTGATTTATCTAGCTTGCCATACAGTATTAATAATTATAATATCTACCATTTGAACATTTAATGAATGATACCCTTTTCTATTATAAAAAGGTGCTCTTCATCATTGGGCTTTACCAAAGCTACATGGGTACAATCTATGCACCCAATTACTCCAGGCAGGCCAAATCTTCTTTGGAACCTGAAACAATAATTATTGTTAATTTGCATTGTATGTGTAGGTACATGCACTTCATAATTAAACATTTTAAAATTTGCAAAACAACAGTCTGACAGAACATGACAACAGACCAAATAGAGATGTCAATCTGAGATCGATTGAGCAAAGAATCGATTTTTTGGAACAAATAATAACGTTTTTTTATATCGATATCTAGTACTGAATCGATACAGGGAATCGATATTTCACCCTAGAACATCAGTTTTTTGTTTGTTTGAATTGTTAAGAATTGTGGTGGCGGGAAAATTACGAAGCATATCCAGTGCAAATCCTTTTGCGTAAAAATACGGATTTTTTCCAGATATGAGACTAGTTAAATTCTTTTCGCTCATCGATCGTTTTTTCGCCCTCGTAAACGTGTACACACGGCGGCACATGATGCTGTACATTTCCAGTATAAATTGGCCTCGCTTTGTATAGATTTCCTATAGAATGAGAGATCCGCATAAACTGGTTTTGTGTAGCTTGATCGGCCGTCGTGCGTACGTTACCCTAGCAGGAATCGTTTTTTCGGTTTTTTTTTCAAAACGACAAGGGGCACCAATTTTTTATGTACATTTACAGCAGATTAGGCACCAACTATACGTTCCACTCATATAACAGACTATAGGAGACACTTTCTTGCTAGGGTAAACCCCTACATTGCGAATTTCATCGAAAACGAATGATTGATTTTTGGAAAATCATTTCTTTATTTGTGAATCGATTTTTGACGTCCCTATTGGGGGGAAATATTTGAAATTTAGAGTAGGTAGGTATGTGATGTGATGACAATCAACGAGTGTTGCTAACGTTTGATTTTGTATTTCCTCTTCTAAATCTTACACTTTTTTAAGTTTTAAGGATAATTACTATTATAATATAACTCTGTATCACCTTCAAGCAGAAAAGCATCCTTTGTACATAAAAATAACACTTACCGTCAATAAAACACAAAAACACTTCACTTTTAAATAAAAACTCTTTCACGGATGGCACTCGTATGAATGGTTCTCAGTAGTAGCCCCAGTCACCAATTCTAAACCTGAATGGTGCTTACTACTTACTTAGCTGTTCAGACGAGCCTATCACTTACTACTAAAATACTGCCCTATGTTTTATTTCCCTTTTTTCTTGGTAAACTTCTTAGATGGCAAGACCAATTTACCTCGACTCACTTTGACGTGTGCTAATAATACTAAAATGTGCAATTGTTATGAAAAATCAATGTGGTTTGTCTGTGTATTCACTTATCTTGATCTGGTTTCACATAAATTAAATATGATTCAATCAATAGATGTAAGTAGTACCTACGTGTCACCATTGCGTAGGTAGGTAATTAGAAAAAAAATAGGTAAATTTGCCTACGCTGATCGCCTGATTTAGGTTTACCCTAAGTTTACATGAACTTCTATTCTCTGATTTTATTCAACCCAAACCAATGAATTAGTACCTAACCGTGTCAGAAAATGTACCATGTATTATCAGTACCTACTTACATACAGTAGAAAGATTTTTAAATCTTTAGGTACTTTATATTTAAAGTAGATATTACAATAATTACATTAGTATTGTATCTGTGTGAACCAAATGCAGATCGCAGATATTTTTTTTCACTTTCTAGCATTCTTTCTCATTCCCTAATAAAAAACATTTTATCAATCATAAAATGTAAAACCCGCGGGCAATCCCGCGCGCCAGCGCTAACTTTCTAGAAACACAATATTGGAAACGATTTATCGCGCATGGACTGACGACTGGAGAAATTTGGCAACAATGCGGGGTTCGTCTTGAAGGGTATGAATGGATAGCGGAATGGCAACGTTGCCTTGCCCGTTACATCGCCGCAACAATCGACGTGTGACCATTGCGCTTGTTCGAATTTTCACACAACAGCGCCATCTATTATAAATGTTTACCGAACGTTAACTCGTAACACAACAGCACTTAACTTACTCTTTAACTCTTTCTCGTTCTTGAAACTTCCGTTAGATGGCGTGATTCAGATCACTCACACAAGTAAAGATTTTTCGTTTTTTATTGGGTCTAATTCTCCTAGAAATACTGTTTTTTTTATAAAATTTTGGCGTTACGCGAACATAATACATTATAAAGTCTCATTATACCTGCTTTTATTCTGCAGAAACCGTTTATTTACGGAGATTACAACCGCTGAAAAATGTATGGCAACGATCGACTAGGGATCCACCTTAATCCCATTCAATTACTATTTCATGAAAAAGTTATTCCATGGCATTAAATGAGCTTAGAGGGTTGTATTGAAGATTTTAATGATTATAATTCTGTAAATACATGTCTATTACGGCTGCAAATCATATTTTGTTCAAAATACAGCCTGACACTAATGTCTATGTGGATGATCTGCTTATAACTTTGGTTTTTTCATTAGAAATTGAATACTCGACAAAAATTTGTGTGAGATACCAACACTATTCATACCACAACTAAAAAGGCTGACATAAAAACTTTATTTGCAAAAAAAAACAGTCAGTGATTAAAAACTCAATGAAACAAGCAAAAGTCACCGATTTCCGCAAGAGTTATTTTCCATTTTTAGTGTTCTTTTTTGGAAGTTGGTTTATTTTGTTCATTAGTTAATTGCACCCGTGCAAAGCCGGGTCGGCTCGCTAGTTTAATATAAAGATCATAGCTTTCAGTTTCTTGATGCAATTACCTGTCCAGTAGCGGCCTTATATTTGGCCTTAAGGTCCAGCAAGCCCTTAACGGCCTCGTCGACCTTAGCCTTCTCGGCCTTAGCGGACTTCAGCGTGCGAACCAAGTCTCCTTGCTTGGTGATCTGGTCGTTCAGCTCAGAGGCCCCGGACGCTGCAGGTGCGGGCGCGGCTGGCTGCTTGGCTCCCGTCGCTGTGACCGGCTTTGGCTGTTGGCAAGAGATTTCACGGTCAGATAGTGTTAAGATACTGTTAAGACTAAACACGTAAAACAGTTATCTCATTTGTTACTAGTAACCTAGGTCAGAAAGTAGTTTTAAGTAAGGTCCGGATATCTTTGAAATTTTTTATCGAGGTCCCAAAAAAAACTAAACACACATAAATCAACCCTAATACGACCTTCTGAGCCTACTCTGTCAAAAATAAATAGGTAGCAAGATAAGTAGCCCTGTCTGTATACATATACAGGCTGACTTTTTGTTGGAGGCTAAATCCAGTGATTAATAAGTACACATGGCGGCACATGAACCTGAACATTTCCAGTACAACTTGGCCTCTTTTTGTATACATTTCCTCTATACAATGAGATACCTAATTACCTTTATTTATTTAGCCAAAGTAGTTAATCTGCCTGTAAAAGTCACAAACGTGTTTGATTGAACTAATATGGGTCAATGACCTGAAATAAATGAATTTTATTTTTTTATAAACTGGTTTTGTAGAGCTTGATTGGCCGTCGTGCGTGCCAAGGCATATGATTTTAAAAATACTGTTAAAAAAAAATTGGGAAACCCCCGGCGTTGTGAACATAAATAAACAAACAAGTCCCCTAACTAAGTCAGTAAGCATAAGCAGTGTTGTTTTGTAAGAGTGTCCTGTCATCTGGCCACAACTTTAGTGATTGTAACGCAGTACCCTTTTGAACGTCATTATCACATATACGTGACAAGCAAGCGCGTGCCCTGTAAGCCAAACGACACAAATTTGTGACAAAATGGTAGGTGAAATTGTGGCTTGGCGTGGAGAGCACGCGCGTGCGTTGATGCTTAGCAGGTTAAGAACTAAAAGTAGGTACCTACAAAATTTAATCAATAACTTAATAACTACGAACTCAATAATAAAAAAAATTACCTTAAACCAAAGTATCACTTACACTTAACAAAATAACTAAAAAAACTGCCAAATCATATACAAATGTGCTGAACATATGCAACACTGACTCAGTACTGATTACTCAAAGAACAACGTGGAGCTAAATTACGATCTGTACTTTCTAAAAAAATATCAGTCAAACCGGTTACGACTGTATCGCTTGACGTTAACATACATTGCAGGTTTTCGCCTGTGGCTATATGTGATTATGATTATGAATTGGAAGCAGCAATGTATATCGAGCGAAGTAATAGTGCTGAGTTGTGTTTTGTTTCTTGTGACGGTTCACAGTGTAGCGAAAGGGAAATGTATCAACAATCGGTTCGGAGCTTCTGCCATACGAACCTAGCTCAGTTTAACGACTTTAATGTTATATAATATTGATAAGAACTACAAATTAATACTAAGAATCTACATTTAAATACGGCACATATAACAAAAAAATTTTTTTTTTCAATTTTTGTCTCCGTTTGTTCCGGCTAATCTCCGAAATGGCTAGACCGATTTTGACGGGACTTTTACTGTCAAATAGCTGATGTTTTACGGCATAACTAATTTTATTGTAGAAAAAGGATTATGAATCCGTGCAAAAAAAAATAACCCTTGAAATTGTTATCAAAATCCGATTGAAATAGGGAAGTAATATTTTTATAATAACTCACGTAGATGTAGGTCGCGGACAACAGCTAGTTCAAAATAAAAATCCATACTATGTTTATAATGTGTAATACTATTTTTTTTCTTTTTTTTTTAAACGATGCCCCACACTAGGAATTTTTCCTGTATCGTGGGTGCGTTTACAAACATTTAAAACTCACATACACAAACAGCCAGACCCGGAACAACTACCTGTAGATCATACAAATATTTGTTCCGTGTGGGGATCGAACCAGCGACACGCAGCGCAGCAGCCAAACGCTCAGCCACTGCGCCAACCGTGCCGTCATTAGTTAATTACTTAGTGCTAGCCAGTGCCTACTTTAGCACCTTCGATTCGCGCTCGCTCACAGCGAAGTATTCGATCCTCGCTAAGTAAGACAATGCTTATTAGCAAAAATAGAATAGGTCTTTGCTTATCAGGTCTTGAGATTCACTGGCAAAAGTTCACAGACAACTTATTTTTTCTCATAGCTCTAGCGTGTGGGTGTAAGCGTCTCGCGGCCGTTGACCATACTCGAACGACCATAGCGTCTATAGCCTTCTTAAACTAATAAAGACTCAAACTGTTCGAGTGACTCGTTGGTCTAGTGGTCGCAAGCACGACTGCTGTGCATGAAGTCCTGGGTTTGATTCTCAGGGCGGGAAAAGATTTTTAGGTTTTTCCATCAGGAATTTCTTAATTGCAGTCAGGATTTGTGCCCTGGCTCGCCCCGTAATACATGGGACATAAACTTAACTGGCGAAATGTAGGTCTACTATAAGGTACATTTCTGTCTAACCCTTCGGCGATTACAGACGTGATGTTATTTTAGAAATTTGATTTAATACGGTCTTAGGTCTTAAGTCATCAAAAAGTGTTGTGAAAATTGGCCACTTTCTTGTTGACTGTACACGTTTTTATTTTCCAGAATGTGTGACTGCACGTCTCACTTTTCCTTATTTTTTTTTTCTCATAATTACTACTGCAAAGGAGATAAAACTAGGTCCTTTTCATTTATTTACTGCGTACCTATAAAACTCTCAAGTACATAAAACTAAAATATTTTTAAAATTAAATTCTTTACTTTATTTCAGGAGTTTTTGAGCAAAAGTTTTTTGTGAAGTTATTTGCATGAGTCAGGAAGCCCGCAAAATACAAATTTTCATACGTTTCTTAGAATTTGCAAGTCAGTACAAATACACCTGAACTGGTTCAAAAGGCTGCCCAAAGCAAATGGGACTCGGCAGGTCCAGACATGACCTGCCCAGTCCCATTTGCGCATGCCGAACCACTGTGGGCCAAAATAGCAGGAAACTGGTGCCCTGACACAGTGAGGGGGGGTCGCGGCAGGCCACGAAAGAGATGGCCGGACGAACTGGTCAAGTTCCGTCCGAACTGGAAGTCATTCTCATAATTATTTAGATTTGTACACTTTCCTACACCATTCAACAACCACTGTAAAGTTATGGTGTTGCGATAGCAAAATAATAGGTATTTAACTATGAAATTGCCGTTTTTTTCTCATAATTTGTTCTGTTTATAACTTTGACGTATAGTTTTATTTAACCTAATTCCATTTTTATTGGATTCATTTTGTAATTACGTACCTTTTAGAAAGGTTTTTAAGATTACAAACCGTACTAGTAGTTGCATATTATCTCATAGGGTGTCAAAACACCTGTTGCAATGTTCCGTCGGTTTCACTACTTCAAGTAGGTATATTTTTGTCATAGATTGTGTTTTGAGAATTTAAGATACGCAGTGCAGCGCAGCTTGTTTCACTCTAACTATAGTTTTCAATTGCATCATAATCGGTGCAGACGTTTCCAAGAACATAAATGTTAGTATGGAAATAACACTTTTCACGAAATCGTCCATACAAATCGGCAATTTCATACTTTAAACCCTAATAGTACTGAGGAAGCGCTAATCCGAATAAGTCTTTTATTCCCGCTAAAAATCATATCACTTAAAAGTTTAACCGTAGCACAGCAGAGATCTTAGCGTCAGTTGTTCCAAAAGTGGGGGAATTCAAGGTTGTTATCTTAAATTCCCCCACTTCAACGCGACTACCACTTGTACGCCAAAGTCGTTAAAAAAAAAGTAATTTTATACCGCGTCGAAACCTTGTGGAATGATTTCCTATCTCCTCCTGATATAAGTGATAGTCGCGTTCATGTCAATCATTTATTCGGAAAAACGGAAAGAGCGATCTGTCGGCGCGACCTTAAAAACGAATGCGACAGTCTCGTGTTCGGGCGACTACTGCTTTGTTTAGGACGCGGCCTCTCGCTAAGCGCACTAAAATTAGACGCAAGCGGTTTTGAACCATTCAAAAACGTAATATAAATATAATGCCCTTCTATACAAGCACACGCAACTGCGGCTTTTTAAAAAAATCACTTGTGTGAAAAAGTATCCTGCTTTAATTCTGCAAGCCGTCTTATTAAATTTGATGATGAACTAACTGACCATGGAGGCTGATCCTCCACGATTTAATAAGTTTTCATAGCTTTTTCAAAACCTCCTGCGTTTATTGGCAGAGCGTGGTAAAGGTACAGCCTTACCAATGGTTGTGTACAAATATTTATTAAGAACTAGGTATAATTATGTTCAGCGTTTAACGATCACCGGTCGCTTCATTCGAGGGGCCTGCGGGCAGGCAACTTAGGCTTGAGTCCTCGCTCGACCAGTCAGAGCCTTTGCTCTTCTCCTCCCAAATTGAGGGAATATACTATGAGAATTTCCCCTTACAAACAAAAAAAAATTGTTCACACCAGCGCTATCATAACCAAATTCAACTGCATGCAGGTGGCAGAAGCACTAACCTGTCCCGGCATCTCCTTGCTGTGTCCGTCGGGCACGTGGAACAGCACGAGCGGCGCGCGGCGCGACGTGTGCACGGAGGGGGCGGCGGGGGCCGCGTCCACACGGAAAAAGCCGCGCCGCTGTAGTTGGATGATGTCGCCTACTTTCACCTTCAGCAGCTCTGGCTCGCCCAGCATTGGGACCTCCCACTGGAACAGAAAATAATGGAATTTAAAACATTGATTTTAAAAACACATAAGGGCGGTCTATTTTGCAAATAGCCCAAATTACATGACTCATGTGTTATTTGAATGTGCTTTGTCATGGAGATGCTCAAAAGAATAACCTCCATCTGGCAGGTGAATTAAGATAAAATGTTTTAACGATTCTGCTTTTTACCAATTCAGAAAAACCGGCGAAGTGCGAGTCAGACTCGCGCATGAAGGGTTCCGTACCATCGTAGTACAGAGCCCCTTTAATTTTTAATTTATTTTTTATTATTTGTTGTTATAGCAGCAACAGTAATACACATAAACAAACAAACATTCAACAAATAAACATTCTGTGAAAAGGAGATTGCCACAGAGCAGGTCCCTTTTGTATATATTGTTCATTTTTTTGTGTACAGGGTATTTTTTATACAATTTCTTTCACCCTGGGAATAAAGTTAAAGTTAATTAATAGTTAAACTTTACGTCGACATCCGTTTGATTCAATGTAGTCTGTGGTTTGATTAGTATACAAAAAAAAGTTGCCAGGTATCAAAGAACTAATGACATATTTTAATCAATTGAGTAATCGATTAAATAAAACGATAATTAAACAATACAAAAACAATTATTTTTAATTAAGTATATATAACCTATGGGCAGTTTACATCTCAACATTTAGATTTAGATCTCAACATTTGACAACTTCAACGCTACTGTGTTAGCATTTTGTTTTAAAACGATGAGGTAGAATGATGTTATCCCTGTCCTTTTATACGTATTATTGTACCATATATAACTGAAATGAACAACGATAGGTGTACGCCAAATATGAGTTTATGTAAAGTATTCATAGTAAACTGCTCATAGTCGATGCGAGTAAAATCGATGGAACGATGACAATAATAGGTTGCATCAATTCTTATAAGGCATACATTGATTGATAATAAATGTTCACAAAAGCAATAGACACAAAGATAACAGCCATATTTATTTAGAAAACCCTTTATTAACAAAGTAGTTTTTATCGATTAATTTATAACGATTTAGTAATAGATTTAAAAAAATTGATCTGGCAACATTAACTTGCGCATGTCACAGACTTTATTCTGTGGTTCGTTACGTGCGTGATTGCTTTGTTTAGATACGTTGAGTTTTGAATTCCGTAATCTTTTACTTAGTTATTATTTACGATACGTGCTTTTTCTGCTACTACCGAGTTGAGCTAATAAGTTCCTCGAGTGCATTACGTTTTGTGAGATATTTGACTCTTATTAGTGCTGTTCTTTGTGAGATATTTGACTCTTAGTGCTATCCTTGGTGAGATATTGGACTCCCGAACCGTTATTGTCAGAGCCATGTCTACCCCAGTTAGAAGTCGGACACAGCGTCAGCGTTCCCGACGCTGTATTAACTGTTCGATTTTATTATCACCTAATTTACGCCGGTATACAGTTGAGGAGTTGAACGAGCAAATGACAGTTCTTTTACGAACCTGGACAATGCCTACACCTGTAAGTCTTGTTATTTATCGTATGCTTAAAAAAATGTTGTGGACTTTACAATGCAATAAAAAAAAAATGAACTGCTTTGTGCAAATTCTAAATGACATGATTAGAGTAAACAAAACACTTGAGAGTTTTTTTTAGGTAAATACAATTTTTGCATGTCTTTTTCAGTCAAAACGTAATTTAAAAAAAACACACCGATATGTCAAATTAACACAACATGCACTAAGATATTTTTTAAATAATAATTATTTCATCAAAGTGTTGAAAGTAAGATTAAGTAAATAGACCATACAACTGCCTGCCTACAATACTTAAACATTAAATGTCAGTGAAACAGTTATAAATATAGAAGAGTAATGATTTTATAATCTTTTTCAGGTAGCGTTGGATGATATCCTGTGTATTGAATGTTATTTGTTGTTGCAAGAACGTATCTTATCAAATATAACTGGATCCCACGAGGACATGTCACCTGCATTTGGCCACTTGAACATTTGTTATGGATGTGGTATCTCTATTGCAAGTCGGAGAACCCATAGAGTTGAGTTAGACTGCCCACAACGGAGTATGATTTTAAGATGGACTCTAGCACACCTGGTCAGTATTTTTTGTAATAACAACATAAAATCACGCTTATAATCCCCGAAGGGTTAGGCAGAAGTCTAGCCAGTTATGTTGAAGTCCCATGTGATAGGGGGCGAGCCTATTGCCATCAACCGGGCCCAAATTCAGACTCCATGGCTGCTACTGAGAAATTCCTAACGGAAAACTCCAGTAACACTGCCTGACCTGCGAATCAAACCCGGGATCTCATGCTCAGCAGTCGCACTTGCGACCACTAGACCAAGGACCACATCACCATTCTTGCAATAACATACAAAGTCTCAGGTGTATATTCTGATATTCACTAATACCAACTGTATTTCATTTTAGGCTTCACATTTAGAAAGAGTGTGCATTCCTTGCTGGTTAGCAGCAACTCGGGAAACACGACGTTTGGAGGTTCAAGATACAAACAGACCTGACAGTTTCATGGATGTAACTTCACCTTCTTTAGAAGATACTGGGGTGCCTGAACCACCTCCAATGCCAGCTCCAACACACCAACCACAACAAGCACCACAACATCAATCTAAAGTTAATTCACAAAAGTATAAACGAGTTGCCGCAGCTTCTCGTCACTGCATGTTTGTAGGATGTGAAAATATTGACCGTCTTTTAGTGCCCATGACTATCAAGGAATTGTTGTTATTGCAGTACAATATATATATACCCTTAAATGCTAGAATCTGCCATCACCACTTAAATAGTAATCAGTGGGATGAACTGAATGCCACTTTAAATGATTTTACTGGCTTTCAAGTCGATGATATATTTTCCATGCTGGAAAGAGCTTCCCAAAGGACCTTAGATTTTAATGATATTGCAGCCATGGATTCACATTTACGCCATTATTGGCTGGGACTTACAGAAGTGCAATTTAATGAACTATTAAATAGCATTCCATCTTCACTACATAGTATAAAGCAAAGTCGCCTCCCGCTGTCTGTCCCTATGTATGCTTAGATCTTTAAAACTACGCAACGGATTTTGATGCGGTTTTTTTTAATAGATAGAGTGATTCAAGAGGAAGGTTTATATGTATATTGCAGCCGTGCGAAGCCGGGGCGGGACGCTAGTTAAATAATAAAGTTACAAAACCTAGCCTTGCATTGAGCATATTTCTCGTAAAGCTTAGGACAGGGGACAGCAACCAAAGACTGGCAACTCTTTTTCAATTGCCACGATCTACATTAGAGAAAAAAATGAAGATTGTTAGAGAATGTTTAACAGAACATTTTGTACCAATGCATTTGGGAGTTAACCATACAAGTATACAAAATGTGGCCTCACGTAACAGGACTATTCCTGAAGGTCTATTTGGAGATAGTAGCATGGCTTCAGATACTAAACCTGCCATTGTCATATGTGATGGTACATATGTTTATGTACAGAGTAGTAGTAACTACAAATACCAGAAACAGACATATAGTCTCCATAAATATGCCAATTTGGTTAAACCGTTTTTAATCACATGTTGTGATGGATACATTTTAGATTGCATTGGACCTTATGAAGCAACAAAAAATGACTCAACAATCATGAGTGATCTATTTAGTAATGAAAGTGGTCCAATGCGCTCATTTTTTAGACAGGGGGACGTATTTATATTGGATAGGGGGTTTAGGGATGTGATCCCTGAATTGGAAAGGTATCATTATAAAACATACATGCCCGAGTCATTATTGGAAAATGAACATCAATTGACAACTGACCAAGCGAATAGATCCAGATGTGTGACTATGTGTAGATGGGTAGTCGAAGTAGTAAATGGCCGGGTTAAAAGAGACTACAAACTCTTTCGACAAGAATATTTTAACAGAGCATCAACACACCTTATGGATGATTTTAAAATTGCTTGTGCTCTTTTGAATAAATTCCACCCAAAAATTGAAGACAGACCTGATGCTGTGGAGTACTTACATATTGCTCAGGCGAGATTAAATACCAGGAATTATTTAGGGGAATTTATTCAAAGGGAAAACATCAATAGGAGACGTACGGTTTTCCAAAACATAGACAGCAGTGCTCCTCATTTAAACCATTTTCCTAGATTAACTTTAGATGATTTAAGAAGATTTGCATTGGGATCCTACCAATTAAAACAGGCAAGATCCTATTATGGGGAGCACATAAGAACTAATGGTACTTGTAATATTGAAGTAAGCAGTGATATTTTGGAAGAGGTTTTGCCCTTAATATTGGGTCAAAATAATTATTTAATTAGGGCTAGAATTAAGTCCCGCCATGTCAGTAATAAAACTTATTACTCTTATTTATTGATAAGTAAAGATGAAAATCGGGCAAATACTTTAGATAGTATCATTGCATATTATTGTAACTGTCTAGTGGGTAAACGTACAGTAGGGTGTTGTGCTCATACTATGACAGTATTGTGGTATCTGAGCTGGGGCCGCTTCAACGATGTAAGTGCTCCAGCTCAATTCTTGGATGGTATATTTTATGAAGAATAAATGGTTTATTCAAGTTTTGATTTGATTTAATTCCTTTGGTACTTAGAAATGAACTACCTATCAATAACGTTATATTTTATTAAAGTCTAATGGTGAAACTGTTAACTAATTATACATTTTTTCATATTTTAACGTTAATTGTACACCATCTATGAGTACCTATCTTCTTTTTATTATGCTGCTATTATATTTATATGTGCATAAAGTAATAGAGTCGTAATCCCATCCCCCTAATGATGTATAGTAGATAGGTAGAAGTAGGTACTTAACCTAATTAGAATAAGGAGAAAATGTCAATGTCAATTTCTAATTATAACCTAGATTTTTACAACAGAAAAACAATGATATCTCTTGAACCAGGGTGAATAATTTAAAAATGGTTTCTGATTATAAAAATACAATGTTTTTACTATTATTTAAAATAAAAATCTTCAGGGCACAACAATTTATCACTGGGACCCAATTTACCTTACAAATCGGGCAATCTCCTTTCAACTGTCTACCTATTACGGATCATGAGATACAGCCCGCTGACAGACAAACGGACGAACAGCGGAGGCTTAGTAATAGGGTCCCGTTGGTTACCCTTTGGGTACGGAACCCTGAAAAGGATTTTTCATTGATTCTATTTATCTCGTGAACATACCGAAGAGGTAAGAAGCTAAGCAGAAAACAATGAATAATTCCTCTCGAACATTAAATCCTTAAAAATACTCACCCTGGTCTGATGCCCAATAAACTGCTTGAAATCTTCGTCCTTGCCCAACAACGCCTTGGATATGATATGGTCGAAGTACACGCAGTACACCTCGACAGTCTGCGACTGGGGAGAGTCGGCCAACCAGGTCAACTTGAGCGTCTTTTTGTAGTCTTTGTTGTCGAGGTTAGGGGTCGCGTCTATACTGGTTACTGTGCCGTCGGCGGATCTGGGAATACAATTAATTAATAATTAGTTTTGTATACAAACTTTCAAGTCCTTTTTCTTAGAAATGACTGAACTGATTTTAACACTTTCGGTGCACAGCACCCAGCATATGGGTCAAACAATAATTAATTAATGTGCCCACAACCCGCATCTGAGTCTTCGTTATAATTAGCTATAAATTACTTGTATTTTAAAATTACGGTTTTTTATAACGAAGACTCGGATACGGGTTGTGGGCACAAGAATGAATTATTGTTTGACCCATATGCTGGGTGCTGGGCACGGAAAGTGTAAATGATACTTCATACGCATAAGCAGGATACATATGTCTAAAAAGTTTTCAGAGAACATTTTCTAAAAATAGTGTTACAGCTAAATCAGACCGATTTTAGATTTTCCATAGAAACAGAAATTTCCATTTTATTTTTTAAAGTCATTTCGAAAATTTTTATACTAATGTATCCTGCTTACGCGTATGAAGTTTCATTATAATCGGTTCAGTCATTTCGAAATAAAAGGACTTGAAAGTTTTTATGAAATGCCGAAGTCGTAAAAACTCTTAAGGCTGACTGAGAAGCCCAAAAGGAAATGGCGGGATGAGTTGGACTCTTTCTCAAAGGATTGACCTACAATCGCACTAGATCGCGAAATTGGAAGGGGGGAAGGGAGGCCTTTGCCCTGCAGTGGGACAATATAGGCTTATTATAAGGCAGACTGAAATATACTATGATCTAGATCAATAATGGCCTTAGTTATCAGCACGGAAAACACGAATTTTTCTTTCTGTAGGTGTTCCTAAAGAAAGATAAAACGTGTTTTTACGAGTTACTGTTTTTATTAAAAATCTGTTCTAATCTGTTTTTACCGGTGTATCGTAAAGGCTTATTTTGAACATCAGACAGGAGTATTCATTAAATTCAATAAAATACTCACTTATGAATCTTATCAATCATAATGTTCCCGTAGTTGATGAACGTGGCATTCTCTCCCTCCTTCAGAGTCTTGGCATCAACCTGGTCTATAAGCAGCTTCTTGGACACTGCTACGGACTTGGACCCCACGTCGGGGTTCTTGGGGTGCAGGGCTACGGTCAGGGTGCTGTCGGAGACCCCCTTGAGGTTCACGGGCACTGGGCTCGTTTCTAGGGCCGTGTAGCGGGGCGCTACGGGGTCGATCACCTGAAATAGATGTAGTATGTTTAATTTTGTTGGAGAATGTTATAAGAAGAGGAGTATATATGTATTATCTCAACATTAATGATGTAACCAAGATCTTGTAAAAATATTTTGATTGAAAAGAGTGTCCATGGAGTTTCTTGTCCATACTTCTCCATAGAGATCTACTCTTTGGAATGGGCAACTACAGTACTTTCACAAGTTATTATGCCTTGTGTCTGGGACTGTAGCTTCGCCTTCTTTGTTTTTTTTGACATTCAAAAGTGCCTGTTATGGTCTAATTGAAATAAATGTTTTGAGTTTGAGTAATTTTATAGAGAGACTAGGATGAAGGATCATTTGAAAATTTTCGAAACTACGCCTGTTATACGAAAAAATATCCAATGGTTGAAGGACCAATATCATCTACAACACACATCAATAACATCAGGACATGACACGACTATTTTCTTATACTGTCACTTACGGGATATCTTCCTTGATTTTTCATTATTTTGAGCTCCCGATATTTGCCGTTGCAAGCGCCATGATCGCGGGTGGACTATAAGATATCCAGTTGTTATCCCGTAAGTGACAATAGAAGTTTAGTTGTAAACCGTGAAAGCTTAAAACAATGTATGACTATTTTCCTTCCAAACCGTTTTTTTTGCTGTTCCAGACCGAACGAATTAGTTATAATAATTAATTGAAGACTTAATTATAGTTATTTACGCTGTGAGCGGAGTATTTAATCATAAAGGATCTACCGTTATAACGGATACCTCAACGGCGAGAGTAAGCAGGGACACCCTCAGGTTAGGTGGCGAGGTAATCTCCGCACGGTGACTAGTAGCTGGTAGATGAGATCGAGCTGAGCGACGTGCAATGGGCTCTCCAATAGGCCCTCTGCCTATGTTATGATAATCTTCATAATAAATCCCAATTAAGTGCCAAAAACACATTTTTCCTTATAACAAACCTTCTTGTTGATGGCCCATATCTTGTCCCACTCCATGAAGACCACAGACCGGCTGGAGCCCTGCGCTGTAATGAACTGCCTCAGGCCTTCCACTGTCATGCCGCGACGCAGGACTCCGCGGACGGTGGGCATACGAGGGTCGTCCCTGGTTACAAGGAAACAAAGATGAAGACTGTTATCCAAAAATGTTAGATACTACTCCATATAAACCCATGTTAAGATAAGGCATGTAAATTCAATTGATTGATGACATAATCTAACATAATGCCTGTAATCGTCGAAGAGTGGAGGGGGGAGAGGTGTTCCTAATAGTACACCCACATTTCGCCAATTATGTTTAAGTCCCATGTAACAGGGGCGAGCCTATTGCCATCAACTGGGCACAAATTCAGACGCTGAGGCTGCTACTGAGTAATTCCTGATGGAATAACCCAATAGCAGTTTGCCCGACCCGGGTATCGAACCCAGGACCTCATGCTCACCAACGAGGCAGCAAGTTTTTAATGTTATATCTTTACTTTAAATACAATGCATTCATCAGCACAATGTTTTGAGTGCGTTACATTGAGTTTTACGTAAAAAGTGATTTTTAACCCGAAAATAAATTTACATTTCTCAGCAATCACTTTTGTGTTGAGTTACTTAGTTTGATGTTCAGAACGCGTAGTTGACCGCTTCGTGAAGGGTCCGTTTACACCTTGTATAGCAATATCTAAATCTTACCATCCATCGACTAATCCTTCTTGCACGAACCACGTCAGTTTTCTCTTAGACAGCACTGTGTTTGTCATGCTCAGCCTATAAACATACAAATAAAAATATTATAATGGTTACAAGAAAATGACAAATAGCTAGAGGTTGGTAAAATATCTAGCCGGCTGGGGCGGTACAGCTGCGATATTTACTTCAAGATGAACCAAACAGAAACTGTTATGTTTTTCTAGATCGTCTCCGAAACGGCTGGACCGATTTTGACGGGACTTTTACTCGCAGATAGCTGATGTTTTAGGGAGTAACTTAGGCTACTTTTATTTTAGAAAAAAAATTAGGATTCCGTGCAAAAAAATTAAAACCCATTTTTTTAAATAATAATTGCATGTGGACGAAATTCGCAGGCAACAGATATAAATTTTATCAAGTTTCAACTCACCGACTGTACTCCCAGATGTAAGGTTTCCTGATGCCCAACGCGTCGATGAACCAGTAGAACTGTGGGTCTCGATCGTGGTACTCCATAGTACGTAGCACGTGCGTCACTCCCTCGATGGAATCCACTATGGGGCACGCGAAGTCGTACGTTGGGTATACTCTGGAACGAAACATAGATTTTTGGGTTAGTCATCCTCATCTGGCCGTGTTGAGTCCGCTCCTCTCGACATCCCCGTGCTGGCGGCAGTGATGAGGGGTGCAAGAACAGCGGGCAGACAGCGGCACCAGTCAGCTGCTGCACGCCTCCACGCACGGCTGCGGTTATCCGTTTTTTATCATCCTTTTTATTTGCTTGTTTATTCTGCTGCAATTTCATTTCTTTTCCTTATTGTACATAATATGTTATACTATAAATTTCATTTTGCAATCAGGCCGGATGCAGCTGAATAACAGCATTTAACATGGAGTGACTGCCTATCTGATCTCCACAACCCAGTTAGTACTGGGTAATACGATACATCTTTGGTAAAAGCTGGTTGTCAGACTTTAGGAGCACTGACTACCTATAATGACTGTCATCTATAAATAACAGCCGGGACCGATGGCTTACGAAACTCCGTATTTGTTGCTGAAGATTTGTTGTCATTATGAACTACCGTTTTCAGGGATAACCGGCCCGCAAAATACAATTTATTATATGTATGTGTGGCGCTATATTCTAGTATATTACGTACTTGTACTGTGTGCCGGTACGCGGATGCGTCTCGGGCTTGCAGCGGTATATGGTGGGGTCCCGCAGGCACCCGTTAGGTGACTGCATGTCAATCTTGGCGCGAACACAGCATTGCACACCAATGTCACTGGCTTTCTTCATCTCCTCCCATAGTTGTAGGTTCTTTTCTACGGCTGGAAAGTAGTGACGAAACATGATTAAATTATCTTGTGAAGTATATTTTTCGTATATTTTTAATTCGCCCCTTATGACATAAGTTATACCTAAGCGGTCTGCTTAACTGCGAGATTAGGGCCTATGCACACGGTTGCGGCGGCGGCTTGCATATATGCATCCATGGTATGTCACACGACGCGCCGCAAAGATCCCGGACAAGCTACCCGCGAGACGAGGCGGGGACGGGTGTATGCGTAGCAACGCCAGTTAGGCGCCGTCGGGTGTTTATGTGGCACAACCGCTGTTCGTCTACGGCGCCGTAGCAATGCCGCGACGCCCCACCGTCCGCGTGCCCACCAATGAGGCGAAATCTTGCCGCGATGCCGCCTCAATGCACCGTGTGCCAAGGCTCTTGCAGGCTCGATGTTTTGTTTATTTTTACTTCTAACTGTATTCATTATGGAAATGGATGTTTGAGCGTATTAATATTCGCTATTATTTTATAACATAATATTTGTTCGAAAATTTAGCTTTACTTTCAATAATGATAAAAGCGTATAAAAAGAATTACGCAATATTTTCTAGATACAAAATAATAATAGGCTGATGCAATTCTTTATCACCAAGAAAGTATTGCATAACCTTTTTTTTTTTAATTATGTATTTCGCAACATTTATTCACACCTTTTGATCACAAGACAAACATAATGGCTTGCGTGGGGCATTCTCGAACCAGTAACCAGTTATCCTTTGGTTGACATTAATCACACCTTGAGACCAAAAGTGACCTAATACATAATTTGCGTTTTGTGAAAAATAACGTAATTATGTTCGTGTTCGCGGCAATGAAAGAGACGAAATGTTTTTGTTTGTCCTTTTCTAACACGATATCCTCACTTTTTGATTTACTAGTCGATAGCCCATGTTATTGGGAGTAGTTTTAGGTGTTTAACTCAATCCGCCGTATTTTGAGTTCGGTCACTTTCGTTCTGAATGTGCATGCATTATAAAAGTGTCTTAGAAGATTTTCTTACAGAAACAAACATAATTTCAATACATACAATTATTCCTATTCTTGCTATCAACCTTCTGCTCCCTCTCGTTCTTCATCTGCTCAGCGGGCGTGTCGTCCACGAAGGCCTTGCCCTCCTTGATGAGCTTCACACAGTAGTCCAGCATCAGGTCGAAGTACTGCGACGTGTGCGTGAACAGGTCTGGTTTGATCTCTAGCATTTCTACGTCTTCTAGGATTACCTGGAGAGATGGGATGGGGTTAGAGCTAACTGTTGAACATGATCATGGGGCTGTCAACTGCCAGAAACTCTGAGAGAGTCTGGATTTGTGCCCGGTTGATGGCAGTAGGCTCGCCCCCTATTACATGGGACTTAAACATAACTGGCGAAATGTGTACTATTAGGCACACTCCCGCCTTACCCTTTGTAATTACAGACGTGAAGTTATGTTACATTTTTTTTTAATAGTTTTTATGCATGTCATGTCCCTGCGACTAACAAGTATTTCATTCTTTGTTTCTTAAAATAAAAGAGTCTTACTTTCTCATATTCAACATTTTCCTTAGCAGGGTTGGTGTCATCAAACCTCATGATGAGCTTCCCTTGGAATGCTAGCTGGTAATACTGGTTCAAGAGAGCAGCCTTAGCATGACCAATGTGGAGGTAGCTGGAGGGGAAATAAGTTATAATTATTATGCGAATAACATTAATCACTTGAACTGTAACAATTATCCTTCTAGGAATATTTTATAATTCCTAAAAAATTGTTACAGTTACTTACAGAGGACCTGTTTTCTGCTATAGTTTTGGGGAAATCATAATCATAATCTTTATTTTGCCAAAAGAATAACAACCTTACAAATAATTTAACACTAGTACTTATTTTCTATGAAGCTAAAAGATTAGATAGGTACCCAATTAGTAACTAAGTACACAATAATAAATTCTGGTTGTTCAAAACAGATTCACGCTGACCCCCGTACGTACTAGTTATAAACTGTATTATTGTGGGACAGGTTTCCTCATTCTCAGTTAACATTATTATAATAAGCCGATTTGTGAGAAAATTATTAGATAATCTCACTTTTTAAATAATACAAAGCAAAAGTGCAGGTAAAATGTATGAAACATTCAAAGTGTTGTTCACTTAGTTTTTTTTTTGTAGGTAGTAGTGTAAATTCAACTGCCTCATGCAGTTTTGGCATTAAAAATGTGTTGACACTCACCCTAATCTGAATTTAAAAAAAAATTACATCTGATCTATCTGATTGATTTTCCAATCATCATCATCAGCCAAAAGCAGGGTACTTCTAAATATAGGGCTCTTCAATACCAGCATACTTAGTGTCTATGGTTAAACACTCATAAAAAATTTGTCTGGCTTGCCAAAAATAATACGGAAAGTAAGTACTAACCCTGAAGCTTCTGGTGGGAACCGCACAATAACCTTGCCCATCTCAGCATGGGGCAGCTCAATGAACTTGCCTTCCTGTTGGCGACCACCCTCAGCATTGCCTGATGGAGACTTCCTGGAAATTAAATTTGCACTTAAGTGACAGTTAGTAAAAAAGTTTGAAATTCTTGATGTAACATACTCAACTCTTTTTAACTTTTTGACTTTTTTTTTTGACTCATCGGTCCACCATGCTGTTTAAATAAATTATCATCTTACATTGAAAATGTAAATTAAAAAACAGGCCAAGTGCGAATCGAACTCATGGGTCCGTACCATAGTAGTAGGGGAGCTCCCTTTAATTTTTAATTTATTTTTATTTTTGGTTGTTAAAGCAACAACAGAAATACACATTCTATGAAGTTTTCAACTGTCTACCTATACCGGATCATGAGATACAGCCAGCTGACAGACAGATGGATGGACGGTCAGATAGCGGAGGCTTAGTAATAGGGTCCCATTGGTTGGCCCCTAAAAACATTTATAGCTTTGTTACACTATGTCAGATAAACATTGCTTCCAGTATGAAGCATCTAATGTCTAGTAGTCTCTAGTTGTCTACTGTTGGGCATGCTTAACATGTTGGAACCTCGTAAGTTTGATGTTTTAACTTTTTTAACATGGATTTGGGTATAAATAAATTACATTAGGCTTATGAAAACTTCAAAATGTTTTACCAATAGGAATAATTCATTTATCAATAAGTTCGAATAACTTTATTTTGCAATGATATTTGTACTTGTTCTTTTGTAATAACTTCTTATTCTTTATTGCACACAAAAAACAAAAAAAATATACATACAAATTGCGATAACATAGCTTATGTACAATGCTGAGCTTAACCCAGAATTGGGTTTTGAGCAAACCAAATTTCGATTATTCCCGAAGGAGTTAAACATTTTTTTGAGATTAATAATATGTGCATCTTGCTTTCATAGGGGTTTGCAGAAGCTACAATTTAAATACGTAGTGGAAGGGACACTGCCGCGAAAATGGTTACAACTAATTCAGTACATCTTTCCCCACATAGAATTTTGTTATTAGGTATTCAAGAAAAAATCTGCTGTTTCCTACTAAAGTGCAATCTACCTACATGGTCAAAATTTATGGAACAGCAGTTTAAAAAAATAAAAGTATGTATACACAACAAACCTTGATGAAGCCTTGCTCAGGCTATCCAAGACCTCAGAAGGCAGTTCCTTCAGAGCTTTAGCAACGACTGGCTGGGCTTCGATCAGCTTCATCCAACGAAGGATGTTCTTGGGAGGATTCTTCTTTGCTACATCCTTAAACTTACCAGATACTGAAATATAGACATCACTCTTAAATACTGTCACAGTTAACCTTAGTATTTTATTTGAAAGAAAGGTAGTAGTAGTTGCAAATAAAATCTAATGAAAAAATAATTAAAAGTTTTATTAGAATCATAAAAAATGATAAGACTGACAGCTATAATACTGCGTTATATAGATAGTGACGCCACTTACCATACAAAACGCTGAACACTGCCAAATCAGACACAGATAAAGATTCTCCTACCAAGTATGTGAATGGACCAAGAGTTGTGTCCAAATACTCAATGGATTTAGGGATCTCATCCTCCAAGATAAGGCTAAAGCTAAGCCAATGGTTCATAGTAACTTTCTGGAGGGGCTGAGCTGATTTGTTAAAGGTATTCTCAAGAATTCTAATCAAATCATTGCTGGTCACATATGGCACCGGTTTTGGAGAGTTCGGCAGCACAACAGACGATTCGCCACCCCAAGTAACTTGGACGTCTTTCGCTGAGGATCTATAGAACTCCAAAGCAAGCAAACCACCTGAAAGTTAAAAAAGAAATCCTATTTTAGGCCTAGCTCTTTCAGCTGATGCAATGTGGAGAAATATGTATGGCACACTGTATATTACCTAGCGGCGGGTTGGATTTGTTGCACGCAACTTTCATTTTGAAGCAGTGTATGGACTTGTAATACAATAATTGTATTTATTTCGAAAAAAGTGCCATGCACTCGCCGAATAAGCCCACACGAGAAGAAATTGACAGATTGTCGCGTTGACAAATTGTTGTCACTTTGGCTTATGACTGAAACACTGTCTATTCTGTGCATAATCTGAAACCAAGACAAAATTCATAGTCTCGACAAGATCATTATTATTTTTTATTATTTAAAGATTTTGCATTGAGTAATGATCACAGAACTCTAGCGAGGTAATGATAGATTTCCCAGCCCACCACAAATAATTTTGCATTTTCAACTTTTTTCTATCCATGGCTGATGAAAACCGAGATAAAAAATAATGCTACTTATCCGAAAAATCTCGGGGTACGAAACGCAATATTTCATTATACATTGCTGTTACAACACTATGCACTATTCAACATTTGTTTACAAACATGGAAGTGTATTTTAAAATATCAGTAGTACTGTCATTCAATAATATCGACTGAAACACTTTGCTATTTTTAAATATTTTGTATTTATTTCGATTTCAAATGCCTTAAATTAGGATTATTTATTTCAGAATGTCTAAGTATTGCACCAGCTTTAACTAATATATTAAGGTGCCAAATATAACGTAAGTAATTCTTTTTAAATATAATATTCGTAGTGTTTTCGTATTTTCAAATAAAAAATGAAATTTTACTTGAATTTTACGTAGCCAAAACTTCTAAATCTTATTTACATTCCTACAAATTCCTTTTCCCCTAAGTGCGAGCATTTTTCACAAAGCTTTTCCACTCTTCAGGTCATGGTGTGAGGTTGAAACAAATATTTTTTTGCGACCGTTTGGAATGTCCTGGTTGTGAAAATGAAGCGTCAAAACGTCCGCACACTGTCCCTGGTGGTCTGCACGTTCACATATTTGCTGATCGGCGCCGCAGTCTTTGATGCTTTGGAGTCCGAAACAGAGAGTAAAAGATGGGAAGTTTTGTCTGGTAAGTGGTCACAAACCTATTATAATCAGATACCAACTTATACTTATTGGGAGGTACCTACTTGTTAGAATCTTGTTACACTAAAAGAATGAAATAAGAAATTCCACAAAAAACTACCAAGAAATTTAGCAATCAAAATATTTTTGCTGACAGTCATAATATACTCTGCTGCTTTTTATTATTTTATATAGGTACCGACTTAGTTTTTTGGGGACATTTATATATTTCTTATTTATTTACTTAATTTTCTGAGAACTCTTATAAAAAACTCTTTCAAAAATCGCCTCCAGAACAATTCAGACTAATGTTAAAAAAAAATATTTATTCCCTTTAATGAAATAAAATATAACTTAATAATTTTAATATTCCTTTTCCAGACATGAGAAATGGCTTAATACGTAGATATAACATAACACCAGAAGACTACCACATGATAGAGATAGTTATCATAGAGAACAAGCCGCACAAAGCTGGGCCACAGTGGAAGTTTGCCGGAGCCTTCTACTTCGCAACAGTGGTCCTGGCCATGATTGGTTATGGGCACTCTACACCTGTTACTTATGGAGGGAAGGCGTTTTGTATGGCTTATGCTATGGTAAGGGAGATTCATCAACAAAATTGTTTTTAGGGTTCCCTACCCGAAGTTTAACCAACGGTACCCACTATGCCTCTGCTGTCCATCCATCCGGCTGTCTGTCTGTCAATGGGCTATATCTCATGATCTGTAATAGGTAGACGGTGTTTCACAGAATGTGTATTTCTGTTGCCACTATATTAACAAATAATAAAAATTAATTTTGGCGGCAAGAGAAATAATGAAGATGTAATGTGCTTTTAATTTCATAATCATATAATTATGATTATAATTATTTTATAGGTAATAATGTACCTATTAAATGGCATATTTCTTATCAGAATTAAATTATCTTTTTAGTTCCTTTTATTATAAAAAAAAGAACTTTATTTTTTAGGATAGTTTTGATTTCAAAATAAATCTCCTCTCCCCTACGTCTTTCCACCCACGTCTGAAAACCCCTAAAAAATACAAGTACACTCTTTTAGATAACTAAGTCCCAGTTAACTTATCTGATTAATCTCATATACTTATATCTGGATAAATCCTGGTTAAGCCTCTCTAGATAAGTCCTGATTAAACACCTCTGGATAAGTTTATCTGGCAAATATTTACGAATGTTGCATTTTCAGTAAATATCTGATGAACAGTATCTCATTCAGATATCGGCACGGGGCCTAAATATAGAAAATTTAAAACCACTACTAATCACATTCCAGGTGGGCATTCCCCTTGGTCTGGTGATGTTCCAGAGCATAGGCGAGCGTCTGAACAAGTTCGCATCGGTGGTCATACGACGGGCCAAGTGCTACCTCCGATGTAACACCACAGACGCCACCGAAATGAATCTCATGTTCGCTACCGGGATGCTGTCGTCCATTATTATTACTACAGGTAAAATTTTAGCTTAAATAATCTTCGTAATTTAAGACAGCTAAGTTTTCACTTCTGTTTCAAAGATTTCATTGAGGCTGATGACTAGAGTTATCCTGGACGCTACTTAAGGGTCAGACAAAATTTAAGTCATCAATGCGAAAAATTGTAATCAACCCATCTTTTAAACCTATCCAATCTTGCTTCTTTACGCCTGCGAGCCGCCTGCTGTTCTCCTCATCGCTGTCTCCGTAGTGAAGCTGTCAACTGCCTCGGACACCACGCCGTGCTATGCAGCCAAAATGCGGGCCGTTTTGTGAGGCATGCAAACATAAACGATATCATCCGACGGGCTTGTAACCATCGGCGAAGTCGTTGTTCCAGCTGTCTCAGAAGCTGTGGCTGTGCCGGCGCTGCCACTGCGGCTGTGGATGACTTTAAGCGGCGCAATTAACCTATATATAGCTTTGTAGAAACTATATTTTCAAGCCATTTAGGGTTGGCTCACAGGCTTTTTAAGGAAACTTCTAAACCCCTACCTAGTTATCGCTTCCCGTGATCCATGGGCTAGCTTTTACCTTGGCCAGAAGCAAGGTGTTGCAATACAGCGTGGCAACGCCGCCAGTCTCTTGGGCACATTATATTGCTGACAGTGTTGAGGAGGAGTTTTCTTACGACCTTTAGGTAGGCCATGTGGGGTTGAAGGTAGAGTATGTCCTAGGCAGTACTTTCCTCAAATAATCAAGTAAATTACATTAAATAACAAAACTCCGTGTAATATGTTTAGGTACTAGACTTCTACCTTTCCCATCAGAACAAGAAAGCGTGAAGCTTAGCAATAAAATCAAACGCCTGTAAAATAAATAACAGCAATATGATTGTCAATTTGTGTTTATGCCAGGTGCTGCTGTGTTCTCGCGCTACGAAGGCTGGAGCTACTTCGACAGTTTCTACTACTGCTTTGTAACACTCACTACCATCGGATTCGGCGATTATGTTGCTTTGCAAGTATGTTTTAGTTTTCTTAACTATAAATGGTAAGCGTAAAGATTCCAAACCTAGCTTAACTCTATCGGGATCTCCTCGCTTTCTTTGTTTTGTTACGATAGCAGATTCTGGGTTACAAAACTCGCAGTGCTTAGGAATATGGGCTTCAGTGGCGAAGATTCCATACAACTCGATTCCTACCGGATTACCTTTGCAAAATGGCACAGTCAGTATTCAATAGACAAATTGTAATCACATTAAAGATATGTACTCCGGCTTACCTCTTACAAAAATTGACCCTTCGCTACTGGTATGTAATGATAAGATAATGGTATGATGACGGTATGTAATGCTATTTCATCTAAATTCCAGAACGATCAAGCATTGACCAGCAAGCCTGGGTACGTCGCTCTAAGTTTGGTGTTCATCCTCTTTGGTCTGGCCGTGGTCGCCGCTAGCATCAACTTGCTGGTTCTACGGTTCATGACCATGTGAGTGTGTTAAATAGATCTCATCAAGATGGAGTTATACTAAGTACCTGATAATAAAATAATTTTGCTTCATTATAATTCTGGATATGTCTGTATCATCTTTAAATACTTCTAGGCAAGCTGAAGACGCCGCCCGCGACGAAGAAGATAAAGACGGCTCCAGGGTTCTTCTGCCAATAGATGAACATCCGATAATGGGACGACAGAGGTCTCATGATGATCAGGCATCGGTGAGTTAACAGCGAGTAAGGGTGAAATCACATTTGCATGCACGGAGCAGCGTTTTCGAGTATATCTATCTCATTCTATCACGTAACTGCGTCATTTGGTGGAGCGAGAAGTCCTGTTTCAAGCAAAACATCCGCATCGGAAGCACTTCAATGTGCGATTGGACCTCTCACTTTAGTTATTATATAGCTAGCCCATATTGTCCCACTGCTGGGCAAAGGCCTCCCTCCATTCCTTCCAAAGGTCACGATTCTGTGCTACTTCTTTCCAATTATCAAATTTGCACAACATTCTACAAGAATCTTTATTCCGATTCATCAAAAACACAATCCATATCCAGTTATTCATGTTCCGAAAATATACCACCCATATCAGAAGTAGAGGTCCGAGATGCATTAAGCACATTAAAATATAACCGATCCTGCGGCGAAGATGGTGTCAGCACCGAAGCCAAGAAGCTAAGAATGGGTGAACCATCTCTCCTCTTTTACCTTACAAAATTGTTCAACGATATTCTTCGTACCGGTAATCTTCCATCAAATTTTTGCCATTCCAATATTATACTCCTCCATAAGAAAGGCGATAAGTCTGACATCAATAATTATAGGCCAATCAGTCTAATTTCTCATATTTACAAAACCTTTATCAAAATCATTGAAAAACGCATAGCAGGCCAGTTAGATCTTAAACAACCTCCAGAACAAGCAGGCTTCTGTCGAGGACTTTCCACCACCGACCACTTACACACCGTCAATCAAATAGTCGAAAAATACCAAGAGTATAAAACTCCTTTGTATCTTGCATTTGTTGACTATTCTAAAGCCTTTGACAGCATCACACATTCTGCAATATTTAATGCCCTAACAAAACAACAAATTGAACTTACATACATACACCTTTTGCGTGATATACATACCCACAGTACAGCTGCTATTAAGTTAGAGAGCTTAGGTCCAAAGTTCGACATTCTCAAGGGAGTCAAACAGGGCGACCCGTTGTCTCCAAAACTGTTCACCAGTACCCTAGAGGAAGTCTTTCAGACGCTGGCAGTCAAATGGGAAGAGAAAGGGCTTGTCGTCGGTGAAACAAGGTTGAATAATCTACGTTTCGCCGATGATATTGTCCTTTTCTCCCCCACAGCCACAGGACTAGAACAAATGCTACAAGAACTTAGCGATGCAAGCCTTGAGGTTGGACTGAAGATGAACATGTCGAAGACCAAGCTCATGACCAACAGCTCCGAAAGGAGCATACACGTAGGCGGGGAGAATATACAATATGTCCAAGAATATATCTACTTGGGCCAAGTAATCTCTTTCCAGGCAAGGCAAGATAAGGAAATTGCAAGACGAACTGAAAATGCCTGGAAGAGTTACTGGTCCATGAAGGAGTATTTCAAGGGCACTCTGCCCATGTCTCTTAAGTGAAAGCTAATGGACATGTGTATTCTCCCCATCTTGACCTACGGTGCACAAACTTGGTCTTTGACTAACATCCAAAAGTCCAAACTCAAGGTTTGCCAACGTGCTATGGAGCGCAGTATCTTAGGTGTAAAATTAACAGATCATGTACGAAACACTACACTGCGCTCCAAAACGCAAATCGTTGACGTGGCTCAAAAGGCTGCCCAACTTAAATGGGACTGGGCAGGACATGTCTGTCGCATGCCGAACGAACTGTGGGCCCGAAAAGTTCAGGATTGGTGCCCTGAAACAGTGACACGGGGTCGCGGCAGACCACGAAGGAGATGGCGGGACGAACTGGATGTCTTCCTTGATAATTGGAAAGAAGTAGCACAGAATCACTTTAGTGAATTGTAATAATTCTAAATGACAGAAAGTGAAAAAGATCCAGTATGTGTGTAAATGTGATGTCACCCTAAACATCTGTACAACTTTATTTTTAGGTTAGGTATCCGCGAAGTTAGTTTCAAACGCGGCCGCTAGATGTCACTATGCTGATGACGCGCATTTCTGAATCGCGGTGTTAAGATTCTCCGCGATTGAATGACCCTCCCCGGTTCAAGTTTTTACGGTATCGCTTCTCGGCCTTTTGGCTAAGATCAAAGTGTAGTATCTGTTCTTTTCAGCTTAATATCTGAAAGTTCCCTCACCGAGGGACCAGTATATTAATCTGATTTTTGTAAGCTGACGGGATGTTCGGGGCTCGCTCCACTCCCGTCGCGGGTCGGCCCGGCATTGCAGTGCCGCCGGGATCGGCCCACATATATCACTATTAAACCAACCATCATGGCCCTACCTAATGCCCGTGTAGCTTCCGTGAGTTCTCACAGGGGCAATTGGCCAAGGTCATGCGGGTCAAGTGCTAGGATTTGGAATTTGGATATTTCCCGACCTATGCGGGTGAAGGCCTAGTATGGTTCTGGCTGGTGACAATACATTTTTATGATAGACATGATGTCATGATCTGACCTTACAGCCAGGATCGTCTCACGAGATAATTCCTCAACGGTTAATAACACGGAAACGAAACTTTGTATAGGTACGCGTTCAATTTTAATTTGTTCGTTTTTTTTTCGCTTCGTATCAGAAGGACAATCTAGTAAAATGCCCTTGTGGGATAAATGACGTTAAAGTAAAACGACCTACTAATAAAACGTTTGAAATTTGTATTGGTATAAAATCTTGCAACTGAATTTCAGACCAGTTCCCCCAACCGATTGAGCTGAAATTTTGCACACGCCTTTTGTTCTGGTGACAATACACTTATGATAGACATGATCTGACCCTACAGCCTGCATCATTTCCTTACGAGAGAATTCCTCAACGGTTAATAGCACGGACACGCACAAAAAACCCTTAACGAAGCCGAAAGGCACTTGTTCTCCCCGTCATTGCGATATTTTGTTTGTTCTGGACCATACCTGGGAACCTTCTAGTTACGGAGATATTGGAGGTCAAAGTTCCAATCTTTCCACAAGTTTTTTTAAATACTGAACTTTTTAAGGTTTTAACTTTACTTTTATTACCTCCGTGACACGTTTACTATTCAAAGCATCCATCAGCACCTAGTTTTGAGTGCGTTACATTAAGTATTACCGTAAAACGTGATTTTGCACCCCAAAAAAAGCCGTTTCCCAGCAATAATTTTTGCGTAGGGTGACTTAGTTTGATGTACATAATGCTTGGTTGACGGTTTCGTGGAGGGTCCGTTTACACCCTGTATACGCGTTTAATTTGAATAGCTAAACAATTTTTGTTAGTGCATTTTGATAAAAGCTTATTTTTTCCCTCTAGGTATGCTCATGTAACTGCCTGGGCAACAAGCAGTGCGAGGGCGGAGCCCTGCTGTCGGCGCCATCTCGTCCCCACCGGCTGCACCGCCGCGTGTCTCTTGCACTCGCGCCTGAACTCATTGAGAGGGCTTCCGTTTAACTCAGGTGGAAGAACGAAGGGAGATAGAAAGAGGATGAATTTTAATATTGTGTTAAAAGGTTATGGTTAAGTTTGATCTCAGATTAACAATGGTGTTGGTGTGCTATTGATTACTGGAAATAGGAATGTTATTATTCAGCCTTCCTAATACTAAGTTATTTTATTTTTATTTTAATGTTATCTTTTAATCTCCAATTTAAAAAATAATTGTTACCTATTATGGGTACAGAAAAACCCTTCACGAAGCCGAAAGGCACCTGTTCTCCCCGTCATTTGTTGTAAGTATAATTATGTGATACAGTTACATCAACCTATGTTAGTTAGTTCTGTGATTAGAAATCAAAGAGTAGTGTAATTAGTTGAATATTGTAGAACAGATATCATTCGAAGAAATAGATTTCTTCCGCACATCAATTTATTATTATTTTTACTTTTTTTCGCCAGTTGGATAGAAAAGTTTTAAAAATGTTAATAAAATGTCGGAAATCTTCCTTTAGTGTTGTGGAAATAGATGTTGTCTGTTTTGTGCCAACATTTTAGTAAATTAAATAAGTAGGTAAGTACCTATTATTATAATTAGTTGTATATTATGGGACATTTACATTGGTCGAAAACTTTCAATATTATTAATATCCTCATAAGCAGATTGATTACAAATATCCTTATTTTGTATATGTAGTCATATTCATTATTTATTTGTATTTTAGGAACTCGTGGCTAAATAATAACAGCCGCTTGGGTTGATCTTTAGGTTAAACCGTGTTTACCTAGGTTGTACCGTGGATGGGTGACCACCCATTACATACCGTGCCTCGGAAAGCACGTTAAGCCGTTGGTCCCGGCTGTCATTTGTAGATCTTTGACAGTCATTACAGGTTGTCAGTGGCCCGAAAGTCTGACAACCAGTCTTACCAAGGGGTATTGTATTGTATTGTATAACGGGCTGGTTTCCGCAACTCCACGTCAAAGCGCGTATTTTGCGTGCGGATATAAGGGGTATCTGATTACCCAGTACTAACCGGGTTGTGGAGGACAGACAGGCAGTCGCTCCATGTAAAATACTGGTACTAAGCTGCATCCGGTTAGACTAGAACCCGATCCCAACATTGTTGGGAAAAGGCTAGGCAGATTCATATAGTGAATCATTAGACATCTACAGTTTCTCTTAGTTTTCGATTGGTAATCAGGGGAGTTACTATGACGTCTTAAAGCAGAAGTAATTCCAGTTATTTTAACACCACCACTAGCACCACCACCACTTATTTAAAAAGCTTTTTTTATCTTTTTTTTCGTTGTATCGGGAACTCAAAACAAATAGTAAACATAGTAAATATCCCGTTTCTAGTGTTAATGATAATATTTAAATGAAATTATCTCTAGTCTCAAAACTGCCAAAAAAATGATTTACTTTATAGTTTTAATATAAGGTTCTTTTATTTCCTTTAATTGTATATAGGTACCTATATTCCACTGTGATATGATTTTGATCTCACTTTATTTCTTTGTTTATTTTGTTATTGACACAAGTGGTGAACACTCGCCATGTTATTTGTTATATTATATTACATTTGTATTATTATATACTACGGTTTTCGATGTAAATAAAATTAATAAACGTTTTTGTAGAAAACATTGTTTCATTTATTTATGTTACGGCTAAAAGCCGAAGTAAGGTTACACCTAGTTCTAACCGGTTAAACCTAGGTGCGGCATGTAACAGTTTATTATAATGCAACCAATTTGGATGTAGCGTTTGGTCACAGTTCTAACCTAACCTAACCTAATCCATTTGGTCGAGTAACCGATCGAACATCGACACACCAACATCAGTTCCGCGTTAAAAATTCGCAAAAACTACACGCGTTGAGTTAAGTGGGCCAAAAAGTTACCAGTGGAATTGTGCAGTGTTGATTCACCAGGAAACATGTGGGCAAGTGTCTTCCTTCAAGGGTTGCGGAGCAGGACCCTCAGAACTTCAGAGGAGAATAACGCGGAAAAGATCAGTTGGGCTGTGCTGTAAACATTCTTCCTGAGAGACGCGGCAAGGGCAAATCCATCAACACCAGGATCATCAAAATCGGAGCCGGGACTTGGGAGTTATTAAGATCCGAAAATCACGAAAACACGTGGTTTTTTGGGTAAAAACAACCTTACTTTTCCCCGAGTACTTTTTCGACACGAGGCGTACGTGACGTACAGCCAGCCAATACTGAAGACTCCGGAGCCGGCCGAGGAACCTCTCTGCAGCCAGCTATCATCAGCGTGACGACTCCGCGGATTGCAACCAGGTAAGCCCCGAGGGAACTCCGGTACCCCTTGTCCTAGGCCCCCCGAGCTTGGGCTCGTCCCACTTGAGACTTCAAGATCTTCCCTGAGCTACCAAGGCCCCCCACCTTCATGCCCCCATACCCCCCCTCCATCAAGTCACTCCCCTCCCCTCTAGACACCCGAGCAAGGGTATCTCTCGCCCCCCCAACCTTTCCCCCTCACATCGAGTGCCCTCCCCTCTCGCAATCCTCTCAACCCCCCTCGACTCACCAAGAAACCACCCCCCGGCCCCCTCAACCCACTTTTTTTTTTTTTTTTTACGGATTGGAAATCATCAAATGACTTCTCCCGCTCTGGGTGGAGTGGGAGGGAGTGTCAGACTCTTACTGACTAAAACCCATCCATGTTCCTTCATTGCCCTTTGTGTTCCAGGGCCACGGTATCTCTTTCGAACAGTCCCGCAGCCCCGGCAGGCATCGGCCCTTGCGGGCCCCTTCCTGGTTGCTGACATCTCTTTGAGGCGCGCGTGGAACACGAACGCGCCGTCGACACGGCCTGTCGTCCTAAGACGTACGGACGGTGAGCTAACCCATTACTCACCGTCCACCGTCCATGTGGCCCCCGACGCCCGGTGCGTCGCCCGCGGCGGCTGGGACGTGAGATTCTCTCCCTCTCACGTCCCGCCACCTCCTTCGCTAGCATGACTGCTTCGCAGAAGGAGGTGACGGCTTCGCATTCCGACCCCCTCTCGCTCCGGACCATGGCCTGAACCAGGGCCGGGCGCGAGAGGTCGCCGCCGCCGATCGCCGATCTCACCCCCCTCGACCCCCCCCCGCGGCCTAAATTCGCACCCGTAGGAGCTAGGAAGTCGAATTTGGGCTTGTTTCAAAGGGCTCGAAGAGTTCTTCCATCTGGCTGCAACAGAATCACGAAATTCGGCACCACAAACGAGCAGCAATCCAGCAACACCGCAGAATTTTTATATATTATTATATTTTTATATTGTGTGCACTTGTGGCGTGTGCCAAATAAATATATTTTCTTTCTTCTTTCTTCTTTCAGAATTCCACTGTGAACCACCATCAGAGCGCACACAGGGCTCACAACACCGAGTTCTGATAGCATCGGGCTCCTCATCGGACAGCAAACGCAGAACAACAGCGGAAGTATCCGTGAGTCTATAAAAAAAAAAACATAAATAAATAATTCACAGCAGTGTGGCATCTCCCTCCCCCCCCCCCCCCCCGCCAGATCATCTCGGACGAGGAAAGCTCGGTAGCCTCCTCAGAGAGCCAAGCCCCCACACGTGCCCCCGACAGGTGGTTGGCCGAGCCTCCTCTACCGAACGCCGAAAAGAGCCACAGGGGTCGAGATGGACCAGGCTACGCGCGATGTCAACGATCTCCTCCAAAAAGGGAAGGCCGCCCTGGAAGCGGCAGGCATTATGAAAAGGGAGTGCAAGGCCACAGCCCATGAGTGCCTTCAGGGCCTATACGAGACAGCCCTATCACTCGCTGACTCGAGAGCGCGTCACAAGTTCAACCTCGAGAAGGAGCACTCTCGACCCGCACAAGCTCTTGGGCGTGTAGAGCTCATACTCGAGATTTAATGACGCTGAAGGCCGAGCTCTCCCTCATGCGAACGGACGTCTCGGAGACTAAGAAAGAGGCGAAAGGGATCCGGGAATGGCAGGGGTCTTCAACGGCATCAAGGAGGTGAAAAAAGAAGTCATAACCGCGAGCCTCCAAAACCAGAGCACGAGGTGACAAGGCGGGAGAGTGCAAGAGCTCCGGGGGATCCAAAGTGGGATTCGATGGGAGCTGGCCTCTCACGCCTTGATACAAACCTAGCCAGCATCTCAAACCAGCTGGATGTGCTCAAGGAAGACCTCACCCAGCCCAGGACCATGCAGCCGGACCTTAGTTGCCACGAAGTAGAGACGGGCCTATTGACTGCCGCTAAGTTTGATGAGTAAGTCATTAAAATACAGACACAACTGCAGGCCATCGCAAACAGGCCTACAGTCTCCCCCCCACCGCCACAACGTAAATTAGTAATAGTAAATATATTTGTATGTGTATAATTGTAAAGCCTGAAAAAAAAAAAAATTATGGACTCACGTAGATTTTAAGTTACTATAATAAGCTCAAGTACATGTAACGTGTCCAGTGTGGAAGCACGTATGTTATTGTAATAAATAAAAAGTATAGCAAACAATTATACACCGTGACTTTTTAGTCGTCTTACAACGGTAGCCCAATTCATGTATCCAATGACTACTAATCATTCATTAAAAAAAATAGCTATTTATGAGATTTAATAATTTAAAAATAAAAATACTATTTAGTACTATGACGTATGACGTTGTTAAAACGAGTGTTGCGAGCGATGGACTCGAACGCTGGGTAGGTATGTTCACCTGTTTGACTTCATAAACATCATTAACTTAAACCTCATTAACAGGATGTTTCATAATTTTATTCTAATGTATTTTTTTTTGTACCTATTATGGTAGGTAAAAAAAAAACGCACCTAGAGCTATTTTATGTTGGGTACATTGAGTGGACCACCTTTGTAAGACGACTAAAAAGTCAAGGTGTATAAATTAAAAAATCCATTTGGTCGGTGTGTCCTAGCAATAAAAAGGATAGTTACCGGCCGCACCTAGGCAAAGTCGGCTAGAACTAGGTGTAACCTAACTTCGGCTTTTAGCCGTAACATATATAATATTCGTAAACCCAATATGTAGTAAGTACCAGCTCCTGCCTTAAACATCAGTTATTTCATAGCCTAGTTTATAAGGTCACAGTGCTAATCTTTAATATGGAAAACTTTGATGTACTTAACACATGTGATTCAGATATACTCCCATAGGTAATTCATAACTTCTGTTGTAAGGGTTCATCTCAGTAGTATGTGTTCCCATAAGATTTACAGTACGTACCTACCTACAAGATTTCAGTATAAAAAATCTTGGTCTCGACAAATATGTAAGAAATTAAATTGCTAAAGAAAGAAGGCTTGTTTTACTAGGTTTATTTATATACTTTTTATTGAGAAGGTTCCTTCCTTATCCTACCCGATCCCCTCCTATCTAAATTCTCCTTTCTCATAATACGAAAGTGTGGAACGCTTCATGTATATTCCCGTATGTGTGTGTGCATGAACACATACTTTCCTGCTTAACAGCATTATATTAATTAAACTCTACGCTATCCCGGTGTTAAGATTATCCGTGTTAAAAACCTCAAAAACGACGTTAAAATAATAGGTGGTGTAAGGTTAATTACATAAATTCCTAACAAATCATAAATAGTTATGGAAACTATGGACGAACTAATGACTCGATTACCTAATCGTAAAACCATAGAGTAGTTTTAAAAGACACTGTCGTAATCGATATAGCCAGATCTATCCTGTGCTTGAGAGAACCCACCCAAGTTAAGTCCCATTTAATAGGGAGCGAGCCTATTGCCATTAACTGGGCCCTAATCCAGACTCCGTGGCTGCTAGGTACTGAGAAATTCCTGATAGAAAAACCAAATAACACTTCGCAACCTTTGAAACGAATTAAGGACCTTCCGATTAATAACAAAATATGTAAGCTACCTACTTTGTACCTTTTTTTTCGTATACCTATAATATTTTATAGGAGCTCGTGGCTAAATAATAGCAGCCGCTCGGATCAATCTTCAAGTTAAGCCGCGCTTGCTTAGTCTGGTCTGTGGATGGGTAATCACCCGAGTTTCCTCCCTGCCTCGGAAAGCATGTTAAGCCGTTTGGTCCTGGCTGTCATTTGTAGATCTTTGACAGTCGTCATAGATAATAGTCAGTAGCCCGAATTTCTGACAACCAGTCTTACCTTGCGTATTACCCAGTACTAACTGGGTTGTGGATTTCAGATAGGCAGTCGCTCCACGTAAAATACTGGTATTCAACTGCATCCGGTAAGACTGGAAGCCGCCCTCAACATTGTTGAAAAAAAGCTAGACAGATGATGATATACCATTTACTAAGTTGGAGACATGTTCCCACTTGGAACTTCAGAGGGTTTAGGGTCTTCAAGGTTGACCACTAAGGGCTGGACCCTGCAGGAAGATTATACCCTGAAATATGGCCATATGTTTTGGATACATGCTGTATTTAACTACGTAAAAGCTTTGCTTCGTGTGTGTGCGGTTACTCTGTGGTACACGAAGATTAGCGAACCGCCTAGACTTTCTGGTCTAACTGTACCTGCTGCAGCCTGACAACATTACTAAATTAACGCATCTTCTATTAGTTCTATTGCCAGATGCTACACTTGGTAAGTTTGGCTGTTACAAAGAAAAATGTAATGGCTAGGTAAGGCTAGCACTACAGCCGCCCCGGGAATCTACCCAAGGACCCCATTCTCAATAATCGCGCTTGTGACTACCAGCACCTATAAGGCCCGAACTCCACCAAAGCGGAGATGTGAGAGCGGACGCTGCTCACCGCAAGCCGTTCACGCCTCATCTCATCTCCGCTGTGCGCTTGACCACCGAGTACAAGGCTGGCCTAAACAATTATGAGATGTCTTCTCCTGTCGTCTCGTCTCCGCTGCGGTGAAATCTGGCCCTAATGCGCGGTTTTGACCCAACTATGGAGTAGCAAAGGAAGAGTAATGACTTTACCGTCGTACGATCACCGACCGACCGCTTTAATGAGTCCTCGCGAAGGTATCAATTTAAATGGAATATTCTGAAGGTTGATCACGTATTGGTTCAATTACTATCGTAATACATACGTGGATTATGGTTATTTAAAAGCAAATAACCTGCGGGATATTGTTAGGACTTTGTGGACGCTTAATGTCCCTTTGATGGGGCAAGGCGGAGGACTCATTAAAGCGGTCGGTCTACAACTGGTATGCAGACGTTTATTTCTAAAAACATTTGGTCATCATATTTCAAAGAAATGTCGATTCTTATCTCATGGCACTGACCTACAGCTAATTACTAATTAGTTAAAATTACACACCTGTTAACTCACAGATATATAAAAGGAGTTACCGTTAACTTGAACTTAGGATAACAAGATGTATTCAAAGAAGATATTGTACCTCATTTTTGTGATAGTGTCACTTAGTGAATGTGTTGCTGGTGTATTTTTGAGGCCATCGTCCAGTGCTAGCGGGATAGATGCTGTGAAGAAAGCTCCCAGAGGTATGTATACCTTTTTGTGTGGTTTCTTGAACATAACATAACATCACGCCTGTAATCCCCGAAGGGTTAGGCAGAGGTGTTCCTAATAGTACACCCACATTTCGCCAGTTATGTTTTAAGTCCCATGTAATAAGGAGGCGAGCCTATTGGTATCAACCGGACACAAATCTAGACTTCGTCGCTGGTACTGAGAAATTCCTGATGAAAAACTCAATAACACTTTGCCCGGCCCGGGAATTCTACCCAGGACCTCATGCTCAGCAGTCGCGCTTGCAACCACTCGAACAACGAGGCAGTGGTTTCTTGAAGTACCTAATTTATTGTGCGTGATAGGACAGGCATGGGCGTACGCACGTTGAAGTAAATAAGGGCGCTTGCCTCACCCTCTACCCTGGTGTGCTATGATGCAGTTTGGGAAAGGCTTATGCCCAGCAAGGGACTGAGGTGACAGGTGCCGTCTGGGTTAGGTTCTAATCCTGGAAAATACCTTTTTACCCGACTGCAGAGAATCCAAAAATAGAGGTGGAAGAAATGAAGTCGATCAACATTTACTTCAACACGTAGACGCATGTTTGTAGTTAGGCACCATACTGTTGGGTATCCGAAATACGTAATTTTGTTGTATGTATAGATCCTAAACTTTTGCAGTGAACTTGCCGTGGCTATGGATCGGCATGTGGTGCAATGGGTGTCCCTCGAAGGGCTGTGAAGAAGACGAAGCTATCATCCATGGATACTGCTGTGGCTGTGCTTATACACTAGGTAATTATATGTATAAAGGGTGTAAAAAGACCCTTAAGCCGAAAGGCATTTGTTCTCCCCGTCAATGCGATCATTTTTTTGTTCTAGACCATACCTGGGAACCTTCTAGTTACGGAGATATTGGGGGTCAAAGTTTATTTATTTAAACTTCATGTACAAAAGTGGTACATAGGCGGACTTAATGCCACAAGGCATTCTCTACCAGTCAACCTTTTCTCTAAAAGTCAGTCTTTGGTCAGTAAACCAAAGTTCCAACTTTTTCACAAGTTTTTTTTATAAATACATGTTTTTAATGTAAGATTTTTACTTTAAACACCTCCACGACCTCCATACTATTCAATCAATCCATCAGCACAATGTTCTGAGTGCGTTATATTGAGTCCTACCGTCAAACGTGATTTTTGATTCCAAAAAAAAAAGTCGTTTCCCAGCAATTTTTTTTGCGTAAAGTTACTTTGCTTGATGTACAGAATGCTTGGTTGACGGCTTCGTGAAGGGTCCGTTTACACCCTGTATATGTATAATAAATTGCTTTTTCATTTGCGACATCTCTAATGAAAGAAAGGAAATACATTTATTTGGCACATGCCGCAAGTAATATAAAAAAAAATCTTAAGAAAAAAGATAACTTTGTATCTGTCGACGACTGCGCCAAACAGATAGGCCCAGTACAGCAAAATGCCACCTAGTAAAGACATCTAGTGCCTGACGCTGGTTTTCAACTGTACTTGGATTAGGGGGGGTACGGTTTAGTAATGCAAATGATCCTTCAAACCCAGGCCATGAGGCTCGGAAGCTGCACTTGCTCTTCTCTACACATTTGTTTGTGTATTACCTTATCATTCTGGTGGTCGTTTTGTAGTGACAGTGTAGTGCTAAGGTCAGTCAAGTGTTTAAATCTTTCATATCATCATCTGCCTTTCGCCAACTATGTTAGGGTCGGCTTCCAGACCAAATGGATGCAGCTGAATACCAGTTTTTTACATGGACTACCTTTTTGACTCCGTTACAATTATTTAATATACTAGTGGAAATTAAGTAACAAAGCTTCTTGTTTCCAGATCAACTACCGGTTCTCTGTCCCGAGTTCTTGCAGTGTCCTTTGAATCTGCACGGACTATGCCACGACTACGAGTACATGATGCGGTGCTGTTGTTGATAGCTATGATTATGTACTGTTTTAAGCTTTCACGGTTTACAACTAAACTTATACTTCACCGGGATATCTTCCGCGATTGTCAGTCAACCCGCGATCATGGCGCTTGCAACAGCGTCGAAATCTCGGGAGCTCAAAATGATGAACAATCACGGAAGATATCCCGTAAGTGACAGTATAAGTTTATCTCATATTATGTTTTAAATTAGTCACAAATATAGCGTGAATGTTTTCTTGTGGGAGGTAATGTGTTAAGGTTAATAAAAATAAAACATCTTTAAATATAGCATACTGTTTTAATTTCTAAGAAACCCTCAATACAGAATTATAGGGGGTTAGCGGTCTTGATTTAAGTAAACTTAACTCTGACATAATAGTACAAAAATAACGACGAACGAAGTTAGTTATAGATCGAGAATCAAATAATTTATAGCATTAATTATATAGTCAAATGTTTCATATATTAGTGTTAAAATTCATATCACCATTTACCTAATTCTCTTAACAATTTAAGTGAAAAACAATACCCTCCTTCTAGGGCGGTCGGGTAAAAATAGGACGAAATCCCCACGAATGAGGTCTATTCTAATAAGTGAAACATCGGACTGCATTACAATTTAAAGTTATCACATTATTGCTGTGACAGTGATAATGAATATGTCTTTTAATTAATACTATGATCCCGCTTCGATGGCTACAAGTTTACTATATATCTGTCTAATTGTCTAAGGCCAATATGCTATATCTACAATTTGTGTTAGAATTCGCGATCCAATAAACAAATTATATCAACACAAAATGTTCAATATAGCGCAACCCCAGTACGCTTTATCATAAATACAATGTGGTCTATGCGCTGGCGTTGTATGGGAGATCGATAACGGTCTATTACGTAATAATATTCGCCGAACTCAATAAAAATCTTTTAACTCCGCGACGTTTATTGCACATGAGTTGTAAAGGCAATGTAGTTGTGAAGATAGTGACAAATGCATGAAATATTGCGGACAATGCAATAACAAAATGGTCCCCATTAGAATCAGTGTGTCATCATTCTTGGCGCGTGTTACGCAACGCAGAAACAAGATGGGCGTAGATGACAATTGATTGAATCCCCCCATACAATACCAGCTATACGCTATACAGAATGAATAATATAAACACCCAGTGCATACAATGAGGTTTATTATTAGTACCTCAAGTGACGAGAAATTATTTTTTAACACAAGCTGGAATAAAAACGGAAATTAGCCTACACTTGGTAATGGACATCTTGAGAGATAAAACTTATGTACGGTCGGACACTACGCCACGCAAGCTCACACATCACATAGCAAGCCAACAGACCCGGCACACGCTCGCGCCGGTCGCACCAACACCGCACGTTTAACATTAGACTACAATCTCACGTCCGTCCGCCTTAACTTATCTCTTACGCTAGGTGACACTAATAACAAGCAAATGATCGGCGCTAACCGTCGGCGCCCGTGGTGCCACCGACCGCAGTGACGTAGTGCGCGAGCGACGCCACGACGAACTTACGACAATAGATACAAAGCTTTAAAATAAACGTTTATATTATAATAACCATATAAATCTTGTGAATTTTCCTCTCATACAATCTACAGTGGCGCTCAGTTATTTAAACCTGCATCGAAATTCATATTCTGGAAACAGCACAAAATTAACCTACAATATTCATTATATATAAACATACACCCTTCCATTTCACCTGTTTGCTTTAACTAACAAGATATCGGACAGTAGCAACTTAACAGAAAGTTAGCTTAGGACGCGCGGCGACGGTCGGCCGCGTCGCGCCTCTATATAATATTTATTTATTTATAATTATATCATTATAATGATGCGATCATGAAACGTTTTGTGGTAATTGCATTTCTTGTGTGTAGGGGTGGCGGCCGGCGCCCGCGACTCCCGCTTCCCGTACGTCTTGCCGCCAGCCTGGAAACACGACAAAATATTATAATAACACACATCACTATAGTCTACATTCTTGTTAGCTATGATTTTGGCGCTATCTCTAGCCATCAATTCCTGAACGGTGCAGGGGTAGGGCAGTACACACAACTAGGTGTCCCATTGTTTGTGGAACAGCACATTTATCTGGCTGGAATCGTCGGGCTGCGGGACTGTTCGAAAGAGATACCGCCCTGGAACACAAAGGACTAAGGAGGAACATGGATGGGTTTTAGTCAGTATAAGACTGACACTGCCTTCCGCTCCGCCCATAGCGGGAAGGGTCATTTGATGATATCCCATCCGAAAAAAAAAAGGCTGGAATCGTCAATATCTCCAGCTGAGCAGGTTTTCCTGTGTCCAGACTCTCATGTTCAGGTGGGGAGATTTAGGTGGAACGAATGGGATAGCTAGGCAAGAAACTATGTCGCCACAGCTTTAGTCTATTCGCCAGTGAGTGGGATGCACTTCATCAAGCATTTTACAATAGGGTATTTGACTGAAAAAAATCTAATTAGTCCGTCAGTTAGATTACCAAAAAATATTGGACACGTTTTTTCTTTTGTCATGTAAACGAAAAATGACCACGATACAGCGCGTTGAAATCTCGCGTGACGTCACAATTTCTGTTACTTTTTACTGTCGAGTGACGTCACAAGCCCCCTCTATTGAACTTTGCTGCGCTGCATCGTCGTAATTTTTAGATTATGTGACAAAAGAAAAAATACGTGTCCAACTTTTTTGGTGATCTAACTGACGGACTAAATAATTTGTTTTTTTCGATGTTGTCAAATAGCCTATTTTATCAGCGCAGAAATACAGTCTACATTAGATCATGCTAAATCTTTGCAACTAATACGTTTTCAAAAGGTCATTGGATCGGACAGCACCAAATAAGCTAATGTAAAGCATTCACCGTTCAACATAGTGGGCGTTGCTTCTATTAGTTATGACATAGATTTCTTTAACTTAAAATCAAATTACACTTTATGATACTAACAAGTTTACTTTGTAAACCTTAATTCTGTAAGAAATAAAAAGGTTTTTTTATTTAATTTATTTATGGATTTTTTATAACCATACTTACTTTATTTTTATAAGTTCCTATAATTTACTATACCTAATAATATCTTATACCACAAACAGAAACAAATACATAATAATAAGCAGATCTGTTATATGGGAAATTCAGTGCGACCGCTTCATTATTTCAATACGAATCGCAATGATTTATTGCGCTATAATAAACTTGTACTAGCGTAGTATAATTTATCATTTTAGTTCGGCAGACTAGAGTACTTATGGTCTAGCATTGGTTGGGAACAATGATTGTGGGTTGACGTTAAAGCAAGACTTAGAAACTGCACTAAGAATCATAGATATCGAGGTTTAAAAATGTAATTATCATTAACACTAGAAACGGGATATTTACCATGATTATATTTTGTTTTGAGTTCCCCATATTTCGGCGCTGTTGCAAGCACCATGATCACGGATAAACTGAAGTTATTGCGGTTAGATGCCATGTTTATGAGCAGACAAATCGGTCTACCCTCTTTCTTGTTAGTGACCATGACAGTTTAAAATATAGTTTTCAACTTGCAAAGGTTTGACAAAAATAATTAAATAATGACAAAAAAAATTAGGAGCAATATTTTGTGACTTTTTCTTGTCAACCCACGAGATATGAGGAGAGAATGGCCTGTACACACCACAACATAACATCACGCCTAAATCCACGAAGGGTTAGGCAGAGGTGTACCCAATAGTGCACTCATATTTCGCCTAAGTTCCATGTAATAGACGGCGAGCTTATTGCCATGAACCGGACAAAAATCCAGACTCCGTGGCTGCTACTGAGAAATTATTGATGGAAAAACCCAACAACACTTTGCCCGACCTGGGAATCGAACCCAGGACTATATGCTCAGCAGTCGCGCTTGCGACCACTAGACTATCGAGGCAGTCACAGGGCATACAATAGCACCGCCCCCATTTTCGAGACAAAAAACCCAGCTACACACTCCAAAATAAAACAATTGAGCAACTCACCGTTGGCGGCGTATTCAGCAGCAAGAGGACTTGCCGGTGTCGATGGGGTGTCCCTGGTCGATCTTGACCTGCCCGCCGACCGGCGCGGCTCCCGTGGACGGCGGCCCGACGCGCGTCTTGATCTCCGCGGCCATCGTCATGAACGCCTGCTCCACGTTGGTTGAGTTCTTCGCTGAGGTCTCCAAGAATGGGATGCCCAGCTGTTCCGCGTATTGCTGTGTGAGGAAATGTCATATTCGTTTAGATTATGTTGGTTTCTTTGATGGAGAATAGGGCGTATCGGTCCCACCATTGCCAGTTAGATCAAACATCAACATTCTCCTGCCCGTATCCCAATTTATTGGGATCGGCGCAGCATGTCTTCTTTTTCCATACTTCTTTATTACCCGTTCATATCATCAGACATCTCTTTTCTTGCCATATCATCCTATACACAGTTCATCCATCATTTCTTTGGTCTTCCTCTACTCTTTAACCCTCAACATTCAGAAAGTCCATGAACAGATACTAATTTACAAAACCTGAACACTACAATGGACCATAAATCACTTACCAGAATAGAGTACAAAATAAGGCTTTTGTAGTTCAATTATGACAAGTTGTTTTGTAATTTACTTTAGGCAATAACGTATGCTAAATAATAATGATTAGGAAATATTGGAAACAAATTATGTTCAAAGACTTTTGTTGCTGACTGCACTATCGAATTGGTCCCTTATATCTTTTAAAATGAAAACAGCATCGCAGTAAAGCAATACAAGTGAAAATTGTGATGTAAGTAAACATAAGATAGATATGTTTAGTCAAGTATTAGACACACGAGTGTGTTTGAAAACATCTGTAACGTGCTTTGATAATTTAAGGTAAACAGTAGCATGTGTCTTATTGCAATTCACATAGTACTTATACTTATCAGCACCTTCAATTTAAAACTATGTTACGAGTCCAAAGACAAGATTTTAAAACAATAAATTAAATTCAATTTTAAAAACCCCCAACGAAAAAATAAAAGATGAAAGATAAATACCCACTTTCATCCCCCATATCTAGTAAATGGCTGCACCGATTTTGATAAAATGTATCTAAGAACCATCGACAAGAAACTACCTTTCAAATAAAAAAAAAATGCATTCAAATCAGTTGACTCGTTTAAGAGCTACGGTGCCAGAGACGGACACACACATTGCGGTCAAACTTATAACACCCCTCTTTTTGCGTCGGGGGTTAAAAACACTAAGCTCATCTAGTAATTAATAACAAACCAATGACGAGACAAAAAACCCTTTTCAATTTCAGCAACAGCATCAAAAATAAATGCAGTTTTTCTCTCACAAGAATCGCTAAAGCGTAGCAAAACAATGAATCTATTTTTATTACTTCGCTAATAAAACTTGTGTTCCTATTAACTGAGTCGTAACAACATACTTCATGAATAAATATAAGGAGACGCATAGTATCGTTAGCTTCATTATGGATCGGACTTGTTTGGTATGTGATAAATGTCATCATAGCAAATAGTATAACGAAAAAAATGACATATTCATATTCATTTATTTTGTACTAGCGTCCCGTCCTGGCGTCTCACGGGTGGACATTTTTTTTTTAAATATAGCCTATTTTACTTAGGGATAATGTAGCATTCTAATGGTGAAAGAATTTTGAAATTGATCCAGTAGTTTTTGAGTTTATTCATTACAAACATACACACACACACACAAAAATACAAATCTTTCCTCTTTATAATATTAGTAAGATTCCATATTGTAAAAAAGATGTTACAAAGGGCTTAAAGCTAGGTACATAAATATGTCATTACTCGGTATATGCGTCAAGTCCTAATAATTGTGATCTTATACAATGCTGACCTGGTTTATGTAAATACAAAGGAGATGTGAAAAGCACAATATTATTGCACTCTTGGAATTTCAATTCTCGGCGAGTGGGCTCTTAGTTGGGCATTGCCGCAGTCCGTGTAGCCTCATGGGCGTACCCACGGTGGGGCAGGGTGGGGCACTTGCTCCACCCTATTTCGTACTACTTAGTTTATTTAATTCTGCCCCACCCCTTAAAAATGCTGGGTACGCCCATGTGTAGCCTAGTGTAAGAACAGTCAATGACTAAGGAGTCTGTTGTTTTATTGTTTCTTTTTTAGTCTTGCTAGTTGATTTCCTATTAACCTATGCCTTTTCCTATTTATCATCATCATCTAAGGCATATACAGCCACCAGTGGACTTTAGCCTGCTCAAGTAACATAACATCACACCTGTAATCCCCGAAGAGTTAGGCAGAGGTGTTACCTAACAGTAGATTCACTCACATTTCGCCAGTTATGTTTAAGTCCCATGTAATAGGGGGCGAGCCTATTGCCATTAACGCGGCGCAAATCCAGACTCCGGGCTACCACTAAGACATTCCCGATGGAAAAACTCAAAACACTTTGCCCGACCTGGGAATCGAACCCAAGGCCTCATGCTCAGCAGTCGCGCTTGCGACCACTAGACCAACGAGGCAGTCAAAATTTGAGAAACTCTTCTGCCTAACCTTTTGGGTAATAAATGCGGGAGTGATGAGTTTAGTAAGGCACAGATAAGAACATAAGTTACCTAGGTACGATACTAAGTATCGTATCGAAGGAAATAAGTCTTATTTCCTTCCCCAAACCTTAACACAATACAAATAAGGTTGAATGTAACTCACGTTGGCTGTGGTGTAGTCGACGACCTTCTTAGTGGTGAGGTCACACTTGTTGCCGACCAGCAACTTGTTCACGTTGTCGCACGCGTAGCGATCGATCTCCTCCAGCCATTGCTTCACGTTGCTGAATGAATCCTGGAAGGTAATGATGGGAGATTTAGAAATTTCAAAGTAAAAGAGGATTTTAGGACTAATAATAGGACTTCAGACTTAAAATGCTGTGTAAATAACCAAAAACTTGAGCTTATAAACCTCGATAGAATACTTAGGAAGCTTAGCCCTTGATAAAAGGCCTTTTAGTATTATAATGGTTGGAGTAAAAATGGCGTTACAGGCATTTCTAAAATAATTTCTTTAAAAGGTATTCTTGAATAAAAGTATCTGTTAGGAATTCTAAAGCCTATAAGGTGTGGCTTCTTTCAAATATCTTAAAAAAACCTTTCAAGACACCTTAATATCTTGACAAGGGATATCAAGAAGCGGACACCCTTCTTTATATTGTTTAATCCAAAGACAAGAAACATCGAACCTTTAATTCTATAAATTCTCTAGAACAATATTTAAATACACGGCAGCAACTTCATTGCTACAGTAACCTTGCTCAAACCATGAAGTGTAAACTTAATCAAATAAAAAAAAATATTACTTATACCAAGAAAAACGTGACGTATCTCGTCGAACGAAGTCAGTCGAAGGATTGGACAAGTGACCTCATGAGGGGATCAGAGTTCACAACTACACAATAACATTAGTCATACTTATAAGTCATATTTATAGTGTATCTACAAATGGCTTAATAACCACTTTTCAAAGATTTAAATCTTAAGATTCGCCATACTATCTTAGAAATAATAACATTCTGCTTCGTTGACAATGAATTTTCTTCTTATTGTCTCAACTGAAGGTTCTTCGTGATGTGATGAGCAGGGATGAAACGCATGTGACTAAAACAGTGATGGATAGAGAGGGAGAGAGGTGAGTAATGATATGAAAGAGAAAGGAGTAAATGATGCCGTGACGTCTGACAGGGGAGAATGGAAGATGAAACTTGTTGCGCCGACCACAAGTGGAATGGGACAAAGGCAGGAAGATAATGATGATTTAGGTGCTTTGTTTTGACTGTTTTAGATTGTTTGAGCTCAGTATGTGTCCACTTTGATTGCAGTATCAGTGGCAATTGACAATAACATTTGAATAATATAATCTTGCTCACTACACTATCTATCGTAAAAAATCGTGGCTATCGTTCCGTACGGGATGCACGAGGATACTCTTCTCAATTGAAACATTTTTTCGAGCAATCTAGGTATGGTGAGAGCACATCGAACGATTTAAATCTACTCACTTTTCTGTTGCAGACGTTTCAGTGTGAGAATTGGTAGAGTTTGCACTTTATTATAAGTACGGCTATGGCCTTATTTCGGCATATTGCCAGATCCCGATTTTCCGGTTGACCTAAATAAGTAAAGGAGTTTGAAGCTCACATTAATAAATAACATAATATTGTTATTGTACATTCTACTGCTGAATGCTTGAGCACCATTGTGCCTGTGCAATCACGATCAGAAATATGTACACAATTAGCTAAATTACGAAGCGATTTTCTCGTAGCGTAACTGTGACATAGGCTTATTTCAATATCGGGTACAAACTGTGTTTGCAACAACTCAAATTGCAATATATTAGGAAGAAATCAGTTTTAAAAGTTGCTGAGGACATGATTGTACTGCGTTCTTGGAAGATTTTTATTGATAAATCTAGTTTTATAGGAAACTAGCTTTTGCCCGCGGCTTCGCTCGCGTTAGTTTAGAACTTGACAACCAATTCGAGCTGTACTCTGCTTGTAATAATATAATTCAATCATGATTCGAAAGATACGTGGCGCCATCTATTATCATAAGAACGTTATTGTTTTTTTCCCCAGGAACAGTACTTCTTTTTCGGGATGAAATTTACCCTATTTCCATTTTTATACACCGGACAACTTATATGCAAAATTTCAGGATGATCCGTTCAGTGATTTGGCGTGAAAAGGTAACAAACAAACTTACTTTCGCATTTATAATATTAAGTATGGATTAACCAGTTATAGATGACGTACAAAGACAGGTCTGTACGTCACACAATTCTAATACAATACGTAATTTGATCTGGTATTGATGTTTATCTTGTTTTTTAATAATATGATATAAATATGTATGTACGCTACATTCTTGATTCGGACAAGTTTTGTGTTAGGTTACAGTCATTACAGGTAGTCAGTTGGCCCCAAAGTCTGACAACAAGTCACCAAGGACCACCAGATACCAAGTGGTATCGTATATACTCAGTACTAATTGGGTTGTGGAGATCAGATAGGCAGTGGATCCATGTAAAATACTGGTATTCAGCTACATCCGGTTACACTGGAAACCGACCCCAACATAATTGAGAAAAGACTAGACAAGTGATTATAGTCAAAGTATTGCATCAATTATTTAGACCAAAAATCACTAAATGCATTAACGCTTAACGACTTTGGAATATTTCTTTCTTCGTTCTATTTCTGTCAAAAGATTACAGATAACTAAGACAGAACTTCATCAAAATAGCGAGAAACACCAGTACGCAAAGCATGACCACCATAGAAACGGGTTTTGTCAACGGAAGAATCTACAAAATTACAGTTTTTTTTTTGTTGATCTGCCATTTTGTCGATTCTTCCTTCGACAAAACCCGGTGGTCATGGTACGCGTGCTGGACGAGAACCGGGAAGCGCAGCAGAAGAAAGGAGAGGCCTATTCCAGCAGTGGCTGAGTCCGGGCTGTTATGATGATGAGACAGAACATTTCCAAATACGTTTCGTGTTACATGAATTCAGTCATTTATAGTGCAACCTCTCCTGCATCTAAATTACTTTTTAATAACAGAAGTTACCTTTAACGAGAGTTTGAAAATGTAATCAAAAGGTCTTTAAACTTTCAATCAAGCTATCCTAAGCTCATATAAAGAGGTTCAAACTTTTTTATCAGTTTGTTTATTGACAATTTTATCTTATCCTCACACCTAAGTTTACTTCAGTGTATATCGAAATTATCGTGTTACGGAAGAACTGCAGTATTGGATTTTAAACACTTTGCTCAGAACTGAGAGTAGAATTTCCAACAGTACGTATAATTTTGTACGATTGAAAATGGACATCAGGGTTCGTCCTTACGATATGCCTTAAAATGCGCAACATATCGAGTTTATTTCTAATCAGGGGTCAAGGTTTTCCCAGAGGGACAATTTCGTCTAAAATAACCATTAAAATAAAATGTTTCGTTAATTTATGCAAAATTATACTCAGGTTAGGCCATTACAGCTATTAACTCTTCAATTCTCAGTGTCACTTGTAGTTTGCAGAAGTTTCATGATTTTTTTCTACCATAAGCCAATTTCATTTTAATTTGGTAGCCAAAGAATAATAAAAATATGTCCTATGTAATTTTTATTATTCTTTAGGTAGAAATTAATTACTTTTTTTTTTTTTTTTTTGTCTTGTGGTAGAAAAACAATCTTTAAACTTCTGCAACCTACAAGTGACACTGGGAATTGAAGAGTTAAACGCGTAAGTATGGGTGTCCCTTGTCACCAACAAGGCACTGTTGGAATTTCAACTCTAAGAGCTGAATCTAGCGTTGAAAATCAACATCGTAGTAATTTTGATGTCGCAGTGAAAATGGAAAAGTATGAGACTAATTATTTCGTAAGATACCTGAACCTGAGAAAAAGATCTATATTTCAGTCTAGACAACAGTAGTCTAGACTGAAATATAGATCTTTTACTCAGTTCCAAGAAAATAATTTAAAAGTATTCGGGTTTTTATAATGTCGTCGCCCGCACATGTTTTAGATTATAAACGATCCTATTACATTCTTATTACCCACGCGTTGTACAGTTAGCGACGATAGTCGAAGGGAATTCTGTAAATATTTTTAATATTATACAAGAGAACCCCATATTTTGTTATTAATAATAAAAAAGTAATACGACACTACCTGTCTCCAAATTTTATACACTTCAACAACTAAGTTGGCGCTTGCAACAGCGTCGAAATATCGGGAGCTCAAAATAATGACCAATCACGGAAGATATCCGTATCCGTAAGTGACAGTATAAGTTTAACTATGTTGCAAACAAATAATAATTATTAACTACGTAGTTTTTATTCCTCAAAAAAATCTGCTATGCTTTTGTTGAATTTATTTATTTTATTCATTAACACATACATTGAATTGATAAGCTACTTCTGTTGCTGACAGTACTAAAAGGTGATATAGTAAAAAAAAGTCTTTATTTATTAGACCACTACGGTCCATAGATTGAACAACATCACATAACACCTGCACTTTCGCTTCACGCCAATGCTATCTAAACAAAAGCCATTCTCTCCAACTTATATAGAGTGAAAGTTATTGATCTTGGAAGTAAACCGTTCGAGCCAATTAATTATTTAGCCGTTCCGCTATTTCAAAGTCATAATATTACGTTTGCGGGTTCATTAAAATGGCTTCCACGTGTGTGGATACATCAAAACATACGTCCAGCTTAGTCCGTAGACGATTACGCAACCATGTTGCATAATCAGCAGACGAGCCTATATCATGCCCTCTTCTGGGTCACGGGTCTTTCTTCTATGAGAGGGAATTGGCTTTAACCCCCCCACGAGGATCTGGGGAGAGTAGGAAGTAAGTAGTCGGTTCTAGGGTATGACAGTTTCCTCACGATGTTTTACTTTAGTTTTGCGAGCAGTGCCAATGAAATAAGAGGGGGGAGTCTGGAACGCGACGCATATCGACTCCTTGGTGGTTCGTGGCTTGTGTGCCATTAAAAAGCACAAGGCAGAACGAGTGATGTGGTTTGACACAGAATGCCAAATTAAAAGAGAATAGTTTTTAGAGTTTTGATGTGATTTTCTTGTAACCCATATTAAAGTGTTTAAACGTCGCAATATGGTTATACAGGGTGGAAAGGACACCGACGCGAAAACGTTACCATGTATCCAGTACACACGGCGGCGCATGAAGCTGTACATTTCCAGTATAAATTGGCCTCGCTTTGTATAGATTTCATCAACAATAAGAGATCCGCATAAACTGGTTTTGTATAGGTTGATCGGCCGTCGTGGGTACATCATTCTGAGCCCCCGCACATAGAAATTTTTCATCGGTTATTAATAAAAAACAGCTGTTTCCTACAAAAGTGCAAAACCTACACGGTCAAAATGCATCCATTATTCTCCATACCATGCCTGGACTGGTTCATTTTTATCAAGACATAAAATAGTCTTATCACAGAGAATTTGGGCCAAATTAGACATAATACTAGACAGAATAAACTGCTAATTAATCGAAAATGAATGCGAACTCATCAGTAATCGTATCACGCCTTCAAAATGAGGCCACAGACGTTATGTGGAACAGATAATTATCTAGACCAGAGGTAGTGGATGAACTGCAATAGGTCAGACAGTTTACAAAACATCACGCCTGTAATCCCCGAAGGGTTAGGCAGAGGTGTACCGTAACAGTACACCCACATTTCGCCAGTTATCTTTACGTCCCATGTCCCATCTAATATAGAAGGCAAGTCTATCAGTGGCGAAGGTTCCATACAACTCGATTCCTACTGGCTTCCCTTTGAAAAATGGCACTCACTATTCAATAGACAAATCATAATAATCCCATGAAAAATATGTACTCCGGCTTACCTCTTTCAAAATTAACCCTTCGCTACTGAAGCCTATTGCCATCAACAGGGCACAAATTCAGACTTCGTGGCTGATGCTGAGAAATTCCTACAAAACCCAATAAAACTTTGCCCGACTTAGGAAACGAACCCAGGACCTCGTGATCAGCAGCCCCGCTCACGACCATTAGATCAACGAGGCAGTTTGACGAGTTCACAATGAGGTGAGTAATTAAAATTAGATAGGACGTGTAATGATGAGAGATATCGCTCGCAACTTGAATGTTTGTAAATAAATTTAAATATTATTGGTCACATGTTTGTATGTAAATTAAATGGATTTTAGAAAAAAATAAACAGCATTGAGAGGAAAACCTTGAAATTATTGTGTGTGCATCAACAAACTTAAAGCTGCATTCTGCCGATTCTTTTTGAGGCATAATAATTTTATTAGAAGCCATGATTTAGCATTTCTCGCGAAATAGAAGCCATGACCAAAGAGTTTTAACGGGACCCACTTACTAAGCCTCCTTCGTCTGCCTCATACAGGGCTGTATCCTTAGAACCAATCATGAGCACAGAATATGACAATTAATAACAAAAAACCGATATGATCAGTTCCACTTTGTGAATATTAAGTGATCTGTATTATGTTTAGATGGATGGCCGCGGGGCGGGTGATGTACCTGGTCTACCTGAGGTACCTGTGTTATTGGTATGAGGCACTCGGAGGTACCTGTATCATTGTGTTAGCAAAAAAGTAAACTATTGTAGTTTTTGTAAAACGTAACTTAGTTCGCGAGTCCAGCTCGCAATTGACCTGGTTTTAATCACAAGGTTCGGGCTTCGTCTTCCGGAGTATGTATTCATCAAATCACGTTAAAATTAAGCTAAACAGAGAGTAACAGGCCGTTGAATCATTAGAATACTTCGTCATTGTTTACAAATTGCAAGTGAGTAGGTATACGGCAGTTTGGACGCGAGCCAACTGCTGCTCCATAACTCATTTGCACAAACTTAACTATAATGGCCATAAAACGTTATGAACTGTTTATAAATAAACATTGCTAACATGTTAAAGAATTTGTTGATTTATGGGCTCGAAGGTATGAAGGTGATATCTACACTAAAATTATAAAGAGGAAAGATTTGTATTTTTATAATGAACTAAGTAGCTGTTGCCCGCGACTTCGTTCGCGGGGTAATTTTGATGAGTATGAGTGACGAAAAAAAATATAGCCTATGTCCTTCACAAGGATATAATCTATCTCCTCGACAAATTTCATAACGATCCGATCAGCTGTTTAGTCGTGAAAAGGCAGCAAACAAACAAACAAACGGAGTTACTTTCGCATTTATAATATTAGTATGGATAAACTCAAAAACTACTGCACCGATTTTAACCATTTTTTCACCAATAGAAAGCTAAATTATTAAGAAGTAACATATGCTATAAATTACATTTATATCATGCAAATTAGCTGAGTTGTCAAATTTTTTGCGGACGAAGTGCTAGTTATAAATATTTTTACAACTTTAATATATTTTAAGACAAACCCGAGCTAAATGAAGAGAAGATGTTTTAAGAGCAGCAGATGCACACTGAATCCGAAATACAGAGCACCAGGTTTTGAGACGCAACTTGGCAGATGAGAGTGAAGAAACTGTGATGGGTTTTTTCATTGATTGACTATGTGTAAACCTTAACCGAAGCTAAAATGTTTGTAATATGTAGGTGTAAATTCAAGTTAATATTGTAACAGACGCGGTTCGAACTCACCGACCGTTGTATGCAAGCCCGACTTCCTAGCCATTGGGCTATCGTAAAAACAACTTTAAAAATACATAAACGTCAACAGTTTACAAAACGGAATTTTATAATAACATATTCAAATTCATATAAAACATACATTCCTGCACCTTATCTCATATACCATGATAAAGGTTTATTACATTAATTTAACAACTGATGTAATCAAATCACGCTAAACTAAATATCCTAAATCATAATATGAGTGTATTAATCTGACTTTATTCTGTAACAATAAGCAATCACTCGAAATACAAACAATGCACAGGAAATACACCTTTACAATCTATTTATTTTTAATACATAATGTTAGTCTTTGTTGTTTTCTAAACAAGAGACACATTGTATTTTTATGGTTTGATAATCTTCTGATTTAAAACATAAGGCCACTGTGTCACAAATATTCGACAATATCGCGCCTAGGTACTTGCAACATAGTCAAACACAGTTGTAGAACCATATCGACATTTTATGAGTACGCAGTTTTGGGGACAGCCCAGCTAACCCAATGTCAAACTTAATTATATCACTTTTAAACACTGTCGAGTGTAATTAGACACAAAGGTTGTATGTTTACAGTGGTCGGATTTTCGTGGAACCTTTTTTATTGAGTTCCTAGAAGTGTGGAGAATAAAGTTTTTTTTTTTAAATTAACTTCAAATTCGTACTAACTGGGTTGTGGAGGTAAGACAGGCAGTCACTCTATGTAAAATACTGGTATTCAGCTGCATCAGGTTAGACGGGAAGCAGACCCCATCATAGATGGGAAAAGGCTAGGCAGAGAGAAGATGAAATAACTTCAAATTCGACGAATTCATATTGTGTTGTGATAATGTGAGCTGTGTGCATCTATTAAACGCCAATTTGGTCTGTTTATTTGTTCATTTTTGTCAATGGAAGGCCTTTGTCAAGTTTAAAAAAAACACTATAAACTTCGAATATTTTGGGTAATTGCACTTGCTACTCTTAGCCCTAGCACTCATATCAAGCGACGTCGCGCACTGTTACAAGCGTCGCGATGCGCGAGACATCTGTCGTGTCGTGCGTACGTTGCCTTACTACACCACATGCACAAATTAGTCACCAGTACAGAGTATTATAAGTCATTTGCATACTGTACAGATAATTTTAATCAATATGTACAAACACTTTCATGGTTACATCAAAAGTGTTTTATCAAAGAAAACATGCTAATTACTTCTGATGTAGAATTAAGGTTTTCAATTTTATTGATTTTTCACAATAGGGGAGTGTGAAGGTTACATAATCGGTTGCTTTTATTTCTAGTTCCTATATTTGAAGCTATCATAATTTGCCTAGCCTTTTCCCAACTATGTTGGGGTCGGCTTTCAGTCTAACCAGATGCAGCTGAATACCAGTATTTTACATGGAGCGGTTGCATAGCGCATAGTTCCGATATTTGAAGTCTAGGCCAAAATAATCAAGTAGAAACTAACTAATTTTCAGTTAAGTGTAGTCTAATGTTGTTTTCCTAAAAAACCTAACTCATTAGAAACTTGAATTACGGGTTTAATTATAAATGTGAAAAGTAATGCATTGCTGGTATTAATTACTAATTTGAGTCACTAATAATTATTGAGATTTAGAACAATCTGATCTATAGTTTGTGGAAGTAATAAATTAATTAAGACCTGACAGCTGGTTAAGGAAAATTATTAATTATAATTACAATATGTATGTGCACACAGTTAACTATTAAAAACAGCTTTCATTTTAAAGAGACAAAAACAGATCAAGTTGATAAGATTGCTTATTCAGTTTTCTTTTGGATTCGATTCACTTCAACTTTCTCACTTCCAGTACAAATTGAAAACATACAAATCAATGGTTTAATTATATACACCGTCAAAGCAAAAAATACTAGTTTTGCTAACTTATTTTTTACAGATTTCCATCTGCAAGTTGTTTATTTCTTCTTATTGTAGGACGATTCTATATTTTAAGTAATGAATATTGATCAGTACAGTCTAAGGTTATCTGGTCTTTGTCCTGCATTGATTTATTCATTATGTTGTGATATTAAGATCAACAAAGGAGGTTGAATACCCTCTACAGATGAAATATGCAAACTATAGTCAGGGGTGTTTATTATTTGGAGAATTTATGGTTCATAATAAATCTTACCTGGTCTGTGCAATCATAAACAATGATAATTCCATGAGCTCCTCTGTAGTATGATGAGGTGATTGTTCTAAACCGCTCCTGTCCAGCTGTGTCCCATATTTGTAACTTTATTGTCTTGCCGTCTAAGTCTACAGTCCTAATTTTAAAGTCCACACCAATAGTACTGATGTAGCTCTCTGTGTAAGTGTCGTCGGCGAACCTCAGCAGCAGACATGACTTTCCAACACCAGAGTCTCCAATCAGGAGTAGTTTAAACAAGTAGTCGCTGAAAGAGAACACATTCCGTAGTTTAGTGAAGTGCAGCAGTTCAGATCAAGGACAACAGTGATGCGCATCAATAAACGTTCTCGATAAATGAGGGGAGGCGTTGCTTTGTTCCCTCTAACAAAGACTTCGCGCTCGCTACGCATCCAGTTCAAAGGAACCAGGAAGTGTAGGACTGGTACAATCAACACTCACTAATGCGCCATTCATGATCCATACGATTACGTTTTCACAAAAACTTCGATAATACCCACCTACCACGAATACACAATGAGTCACCCCATTTGTAGTAAATTAATTTACTATTGAGACACCACAACTTGTTCGTAAACTAAAGGTAAAGGGTTCTAAGATACAAATTCCACGTAAAGACAATGAACACGCAAAAAAGATGGGTTTTCTGCACCATCCTTGTTTCTGAATCGCCATGTTACAATAGCAAAAATACTTACTATTCTGGATTCATTTTTGTACTATAAATGTATTTTATCCAAAACTATAATATTATAGATTATGTCGAAAATAGTTGAGTTCTTTGTTTCTAGCACAAAACAGCAAAAAAATTAATAATTATACGTAGAATAATGGCCGCCGTCCGAAACACCCACTGACGTAAGTCAGAAATTCAAACAGGAGTGCCACTTGGCAGAAACTAAATTACGTTCAGAAACCGAAAATCGCCTAAATTTCAAATAAAGTTTAGGCGATTTTCTGAATCGATTTTGGGCACGGAAATAAGATTACTATTGAGCTGTAAAATGATGTCGTTTAATTAAGAAATTAAAAATGGTACGGTGTTATACATGGAAAGAGCTACAAGTATGTATATGAAGGAATCGAACGTGAGATTTAAAAAAAAAGCGCAGTGCAGTAAGCGAGTGTTTCTGTTAGGGGCCAAATGTGGTTACTTTTCTTTCTTTACGGTTTAAGAGTCAGATGATGACCAACTCAATTGGTTGCAAACGCTTACCCTACACCTCACACAATCCTACATAATCAATGTGCTACATGATGTACATGGTACATACGGCGGTGTAGCCCACCAAAGAATGCATAATCACTTCAGTAGTGCTGCCGTGTCTATTTACAAACTTCCACAATGATCCAAAACGAACTTCCTTTCAACAAGAGATGTGCAAGGTAGCTAGGCGGTGTGCGAGAGCAAGATCCACCATTAGGATTACTGTATTTGCCTTGCACGACCTAATAGTGAAGGTATTTGGCCATACGAAAAAGTGAGATGGCGCGACGGTTGGGATAGTAGATGTGTGCAAAACGGTTTAGGGAACTAGAGCTGAAAAATCCGTTACGCATCCTCGCAGTTTTGGTGGATAATCAGTCTAATAGCTGAGTGTGAAAGTGTAAGTTATTAGGCTGTTTTTTAATCTCGGAGACTAAATTGACAAGTACTAATGGCAAACTGACAGCGATTTCAATAGCATTTATGTCAGTTTTGACATTTTCACTTGTCAATTTAGTCTCCGAGATAAAAAAACAGACTATTTAAAAAAAAAAGCAGCAAAGGAACTAGCAAATTAAACCTCCGATGTAGTTAACATTTTATTTTATTTATATTGGCTTTAACTAAACAAATCACGGAATATAATAAACTAAGGGTAAAAGTGAGATTTCATCTACAACACCTACATAATGTAGACATTCATAAAATCATTTCTTGTAATATACTTAATGGTATTTTCCATATGTACAAATTTCTGTCTCTATAGCCTGCAATAATCTGAAACAAAGGAAATAATATTTTAATAAAATGAGCAAGAGGGTTAAATTCTCAGGTCGGACAGTGTTATTCGGGTTTCAATGACATTGGAATTTCTCAATAGCATTCTTATTGATGGCAATAGGCTTGTTACCTAATACTCTTGATATGGGTGTAAGTAGTGCAGCTGACTGCCTCGTTGATCTAATGGTCGTAAGCGCGACTGCTGAGCATGGGGCCTGGGTTCGATTCCCGGGTCGGGCAAAGTGTTATTGGGTTTTTCTATCTAGAATTTCTCAGTAGCAGCCTCGTAGTCTGGATTTGTGCTTGGTTGATGGCAGTAGGCTCGCCCTATTACATGGGACTTAAACATAACTGGCGAAATGTTGGCGTACTATTAGATGCACCTCTGCCTAACCCTTCGGGGATTACAGGCGTGATGTTATGTTACCTTTTTTCCCGAAATGAACATTCCATCGATATCGAGTACAAAATTCGTACTCTGTTATACTTACGTGCGTGCGATCGCATGTTCGTTTCACGAATGAATTTTCGTCGCGTAACACAAGCTTGCGCAACTAATGCACCAATTCGTGAAGGGTATGATCGTAGTAACAGAAATATGGAAAAAAAAAGCGTGTCCATACATATATAAACTCACGCCTTTTCCCCATGGGAGATAGGTAGAAACCACAGAACAACCCCTGCTGTGATTGTTACATACTCCTTTTGCCCCGTCCACATTCATACATCTGGTCATACACGCACGCCAGTTGCGAGTACTACGCACCTGACCTTTCTGAAGAACGTCACCAATAAGGTCAATGTATGTCCTCTAGGGCGTCCACTCCCGGCGTTCCCACTCACATCTGCCTTGTAAATACCTTTTGTTAGATGCCTTTCACTCATCCTGTCCACTGTTTTCAATTTTTGTTACTACATACCGCATCTTGTCTATCTGGCCGGTAATATTATTTTCATAACCTTTTTACTCTCATCTTCTGCCTAGCCTTTTCCCAAATATATTGGGGTCGGCTTCCAGTCTAACCGGATGCACCTGAATACCAGTATTTTACATGGAGCGACTGCCCATCTAACCTCCACAACCCAGTTAGTACTGGGTAATAAAATACCCCTTGGTAAGACTGGTTGTCAGACTTTTTGGGCCACTGACTACCTAACGACTGTCAAAGATCTACAAATGACACCCGGGACTAACGACTTAACGTGCTTTCCGAGGCACGGAGGAAACTCGGTATGTAATGGGTGGTCACCCATCCACAGACCAACCTAGGCAAGCACGGGTTAACCTAAAGATCGACCCGAGCGACTGTTATTATTTAGCCACGAGCACCTCATAACCTTCTTACTCTATTTTAAATACATGTTCATGCTGTCTCACCTTGCTGCCCAAAATGGCGAGAGATAGCAGCATAAGGCCGGGACCTCGCAGCTGGGCCAGCGGCCTGGTCTCGCCCTCGCGATACACGTAGACGCAGCCGTCGTAGCAGCCCGCGAACAGGAGCCCCCCCGCCGCACGCATGCAGACCGCACCCTTACCGCCCTCGTGGCATCCCGTGTAGAATCCACTCTGAAAATCAAATAGTACAAACTTAAGTATTTATTTTACATGACAGTCAGCATCAGAATAACATAGGGAACAACAGACAGACCGACAGTCAGACAGTCAGATAAAAACTTAAATAAAATGTTTTTTGTTAAAGTACCGTATATACTACGGCTAAAAGCCGAAGTAAGGTTACACCTAGTTCTAACCGGCTATACCTAGGTGCGGCCGGTAACAGTTTGTTATAATGCAACCAATTTGGATTTGCGCTCGCCGGCTGCTGCCGCGGTACCGCTCGCTGCGCTCGCTCGGCTCGCGCGAGTTTGATCACAGTTCTAACCTAACCTAATCTATTTGGTCGGCGTGTCCTAGCAATAAAAAGGATTGTTACCAGCCGCACCTAGGTATAGCCGGCTAGAACTAGGTGTAACCTTACTTCGGCTTTTAGCCGTAACCTAATTATAAACTTTCACATGCATTCAGTAAAAAGCTGTTATTTTGAAATTACAAACAGACACTACAATTTGATTTATTTGTATAGTAATAATGTCCAAACAACCTCCGTAAGTAAGTAACTAAGCACCCAAATAAATAAAAAACAAGGATTCCACTTTACAAGAAGTTCACCTCCCCACTTGAGTGATAAGTGTGTGCTTGGACTTGGAGTGCGTGCTTGAAGCACAACTGTGTTTAGTAATGATAAGTATCTTTATTTTAACACATTGGTACTTTAGAAATGCTATTAAGTGCTGATGAGTTGTAACAAGTAGTAGTGATGAGGTGTACAAGAGTAGTAACTTGAGTGTACTTTCTGAGTAGAGGGATGCCTTGCTTTCATAAAACAAGTGTTTGTCATAACAATTTAAAGATTATACATAACATACATCACGCTTGTAATCCCTGAAGGATTAGGCAGAGGTGTACCTAATAGTACACCTACCCACATTTCGACAGTTATCTTTTTTTTTTTTTATCTGCCTGACACTAGGTATTTCTCCTGTATCGTGGGAGAATTTCCAAACATTTAAACTCACATACCCAAACAGCCAGACCCGGAACAACTACCTGTAGGCCATACAAATATTTGTTCCGTGCGGGGATCGAACCCGCGACACCCAGCGCAGCAGTCAATCGCTCAGCCACTGCGCCAACCGCGCCGTCTAGAATCTTTAAGTCCCATGTAAAAGGGGGCGAGCGTATTGCCATCAACCGAGCATAAATCCAGACTCCCTGTGGCTGCTACTGAGACATTTCTGATAGAAAAACCCAATAACACTTTGCCTGACCTGGGAATCGAACCCAGGACCTAATGCTCATCAGTCGCTCTTGCTAAAATATACAAAATCATACTTACAGCATAATCAAAAACATGTATCTGACTACTACTGGTCCCACAAAACACCTTGCCATCTTCAAATAGCATCGAGTACAGTGACAGCTTTGGTCCAAAGAGCGTCCGTAGGAGCAGGCCTGTCTGAGCGTCCTTTATCGTGACGTTGTCGTTCCGGGAGCCGATTAGTAACACTTTGCGAGGACCCTCCTTCATCGCACGGAGAGCTAGGATTGAGTAATCGGAGAATTTCACTGTGCTCACTGGTATTAGCATGTTGTTCTGAAATGGATGGTATGATTGTTTTAATTAGTAGTTTCATAGTTCATTTGATCCTAGTTTTCGAGTCATTAAAAGTCGGAATCTATATGTGTTGCACTTGCAGTTTGTTGTTTCCCCTCGAGATAACCGTAAACAATTCCATGATCACTGTTTATCACCTTCCTAACCTTTTCCCAATTATGTTGGGGTCGGCTTCCAGTCTAACCGGATGCACCTGAATACCAGTATTTAATTGTTTAGATAGATGATTGCCGCACTTACAGTTTGTACCAAATCGTGCAGCAAGAACGACTGCCTATCTGAACTCCACAACCCAATTAGTATTAGGTAACTTGACACTCCTTGGTAAGACTGGTTGCCAGAGTTTCGGGCCACTGACTACCTGTACTTGTCACAGATCTTCAAATGACAATGATTAATAATTACCTTGCACTCAAATTGCAGCACGAAACCAGTCCTGGTGCCAACGAAGACAGTGTCCCAAGAGCGGTCCATGGACTGTATAGGACTGAGAACATTGCACTCTGGACCCTTCTCCAGACCCGTCTGAAAAATAAGAGAAAGACAGAATAATTATGAGAAGTAAAAGATGGGTATGAGGTTTAGAAGATAGTGTCTTCGATCTCCCTCTCTCTCTGCCTAGTCTTTTCCAGTCTAACTGGATGCATCTGGATACCAGTACTTTACACAGAGCGAATGTCCTTCCAGTAGTATGTTGCTAGGAAACCATTTCTGACCTCCTCGCAGGCAAGGTAGCAGGCAAAAGCTACCTACTCATCAAGCGTTCGCTACTCATTTTGTGAATGCAGTGTTAGTAGGCGTGCCCAGACATATTATCGGTACCTACACCTACGATCCGCGGCGGATGCTGATGTCATATCATCCCATTTAGTTATGCTATGTTTGGACTTTGGATTCTCAACAAAACATACAGAAATTGGCTTGCGCATGCAATTCTTATTGTAAGCAATCGTGACAAGCTTACTTCCGCCAGTTTTATATAAGATTCTACATTCTTCGCGGGAGTCGAATTTTGCAGTTGCTTATCTAAAATTAACTACACTATAATTTAACGATGTTTTAATTGTTTTGTAAGAGTTTATTTTTCATGTCACATAATCTTTAGCATTCACATAGTCGGACGTCTTTGAGATCGTGAGCGCGAGGCGCAGCAGAAACGGAAAGAACGATCGTGCTGCTTCCGGAATGAAGACGCTGCAGCCTTTTGCGTGTGAAAACTGATACTGATACTGTTAGCCTGTGTCATCCCACTGCTGGGCAAAGGCCTCTCTCCATGACTTCCAAATTCTTCGATCCAGAGCCTATGTGGACCACTGGTCGTTAGTTTTGTCCAGCTCGTCCCGCCATCTCTTGCGAGGTCTACCGCGTCGCCTTCTGGCTATGTCAGGGCTCTACATAGTGGTTATTTTGGCCCACAGCTCGTCAGGCATGCGGCAGACATGGCCAGCCCAGTCCCACTTTAGCTTAGCGGCTTTTTGAGCAACGTCAGTAATTGCCAACGTGCGTGTGAAAAATGATATAAAAAGTCGAAACTAAAGAATATAGTAGTTCAAACAATCATACCTCCAAATCATAATATCGTATCCTAGAATCGAGTGATCCCGTATACACAGTGGTCCCATACTTCTCCTTGACAATAGTCAGGCATGTGACAGCATGGTTGGACCCTCGCATTGTATTTAGTAGCTGCCCATCACCACTGAAGTGGTACACATTGCCGTCCAAACAGGCTCCTATGAAACCGGTCTCTAAGCACTGGAAATAAGAAATAGTTTTGATTGATACATAGTTTTTCTTTCGTTTATTCATATTTCTTACTTACTAGTTACAAAATATAAAACAGTAGTAGCACCACCGGTATTGGGAACAGAGTCCGAGCTACTGGTGGTCATGGCTCTTCAGAGAGGAACTTCCTAACAATACAAGCCGTGTCCAGGAGTACCGCTTTCTGAATCAAGCCCTTGATCCAGCTGCCTAACGAGAGCCTCCTCAGATATTGGTCGAGGCTCTTGGCAATTAAGCCATGGGCTGATACGACTATCGGCACAATGATCGCTGAGTCCACATCCCACATATCGACAAGCTCGCGAGCCAAGTCAAGATACTTGATTATACATAGTTTTATTATTAGGCGGGGATGTGCAGAATTTACAATTACAGGTATATTTTAGTAATTTATGGTTTGGGCATTCCATTAGCCTGTCTCGTTCCCAAAGCTGGGACACAGGCCGCCTCCCTCTGAGACAAACATTTATGTGACATGTAATTCGGAGCGTAAGTTAATTTTGCAAAGTACGCATTGAAGCAAATTTTTAATCAATGGACACTTGCTCTACATATGGAAAATTAGTTAAAGTTTCAGTTTTTCTTGATAACGACAGTAATATCATACATTCCACAATTAATAAGCGTTTATAAGGAAATCATATCTAAATGTTCGTTTTCAAAAACAAAACTTCCTGTTCTACGACTTTCCTGTTGATAAAATTATTTGAAAACTAGCTGTTGGCCGCGACATATTTGCGAGTGAAATTATTTTTAAAATATTACTTCCCCATTTTATTTGAATTTTGTTAACAATTTCTTGGGTTTTTTTTTGCACAGTACTTTCTAAAATAAAAATAGCTGAAGTTACTCCTTATAACGTCAGCTATCTGCCAGTAAAAGTCCCGTCAAAATCGGCCCAGCTATTTCGGAGATTAGCCGGAACAAACAGACAGACAAAAATATTTAAAAAAATGTTTTTTTGTTAAAAGTACCGTACATAAATTACAAACAGACACTTTAATTTTATTTATGGATAGATGTATAGATTGCTAGCTCACTCACCTCTATCGCAAGTACGGAATCAACGTTACTGGTGACGGTAACCGAATCTCGGCGTAGCTCATCCGTCGAGTAGTCGTACATCTTGCACTCATTCTCCGTCTGCCCGCTCTCCACCGTGGACCCATCATCCGCCGACGACTGGCTGTTGTCCAGCATTGTATCCAAACTAATCGTCTCCCTATCATCTCCTTTATCAATACATTTTATCTCACTCTCCCCGCCTATCACTATATCTTCGGACACGTCTAACATGTCAAACTGGATATCATTAACCATAGTCATTTCATCCTCTCGTACCGGTTTTACTTCCGTCTCGATAGGAACAACCTCTTCTGCGTCAGTAATTGAAGGTTCAGCAGTCTCTACAGGCACAGATGAACCTTCAGACTCTTCTGTTGAACCTTCTTTTATAAATTTTCTTACGTCAGTCTGTATGAGAACTACTGAGCAGTCCTTCAAATCAAACGTGTTAACATTACTTTTAGTAGGTTTCTTTGTCGTTTTTTTCTTTGGTCGAGATCGAGGTTTCTTCTTGCTTTTAGCTTGCGGCTCCTCTAGATCGTCTAGTGATATAATATCTTCTAGTGGTCTATCATCTGTAATTATCTGTTCTATAAGAGATATATTAGGCGGTTTCGCTTTTCTATTACTTCGTTTACTTGACGTGGGGCTCTCAGACGCTTTCCGTTCTTGTTGCAGAACTTTCTGTCGTAAAGTCCTTTTTTCAACCTTTGTTGAATCACTGCTATCTTCTTGAACACTTTCTAAAGCTATTTGCGCTAATTCTTCGACTGGCATGTTGGCGAAATCTTCTGCAATTTCATCTGCACTCATTATATTTCCGTCCATTGTGTGGTTGTCATCTTCACCTTCATCTTTACCTTCGTCAATAGGCGTAACGTTTAGAACAGTCATACCCAAAGTAGGCATACTGCTTGGACATGTGTCTTTGGATTCTAAGAAACTGTACAGTTTAAATTTTTCTTGCAGTAATACTTGTATTTCCGAGTCTATTTCTTTCATTCTTTCGAAAGCGTCGGGCTTAGTCGTTGAGTTGTCTGATTTGGTTGACTTCGATTTCGAGCTTTCGTCTTTAGAAATATGAACAGGAAGTGTTTGCACAAACTTGGACAGCAACTTCTTCCTTTCTGTTTGACAAAACCTAGTACTGGTAAGTTTGTATTCACATGTCTGTGTTTCTTTTGTTATTAGTCTTCTTATGACTTGAGTACCCACATGTTTAGTCTGTATTGTCTTATTGCGTACAGGAGTTGGTGTTGGCACTTGTTTCGATATGTTTTCCTCTACAGTGGTTTTGGTAGGGGTTACAGCAGTAGCTGTGTTTCTGTGTGCATAGTGGTGTGATGACGCCTTCTTGGGCTGCTCTACAAACATATCAAAAGTCTTAAGTTTAATCTTAGGGTCTGTTTTCGTGGGCGTTTGACTGCATGTATTAATACTATCTTTTGGACTTAGAATGGTTTGACTGGATGTGCTAAAATGTCTTTTTCTGCCTGTTTCACTCTCTTTTTCTTTTGGTTTTCTTGAGGTTTCTTTCCTTTTGACATATTTATCTGAATAAGTTTTATCAGTTGAGTCAACTGTTTTACTATCTTTAGATTCTTTCGTACTTTCAACTCTAGGTAAAAATATATTATAATAAGACTTTGGGGCATCATTGCATTTCTCTGTTGACTTCCTTGAACCAGCATCGACATTGGCAGGGACATTTATATTTGATGTTGGTTTAACTGAATCAGACTGGCTGGACTCACTTTTTTTTCGTTTTTCTTTACGATGAGACGGTCTTTGATCAACAGACCTTTTTCGTGAGTTTGATGGAGAAGTTTTAATAATATTTGAGCTACCTGCTTTATCAGTCTCTTTCTCAGTATCTTTAGGTTGAGGCACATGCTCTTGCTTTATTTTAAGCTGTTTCACTTTGTGAATACCATTGTCAGAAGTTTGAGATGTATGATCGTTACTATTATTATCATTTTGAAAGTCTTGTGTTTCTTGCTTGATTTGTTTAGCTATGTCTCTGAGGCTTTCTGTACTTCTTACAGGAAATAAATCCATAGACGCCTGGGCAATGGTCTGCAATTGATTGTCAATTTCATTCTCAATTTGAGGTGCTGGTAGTTGAACAGGCAGTAAGTTTGGAGGTGTTCCCCTTGAGAGATCATCATTTTCAAGAAAGTCATGGTCAACAGCTACATGATATTGTCTGTCAAGTTCAGCAAATGTGTCTTCTTCAGACAGCTGATCAGTATTCCCATCAAAAAGTGGAAGTGGTTCTTCTTTACTTTTAAACGGCTCTTCGCCAGGGGTTTCCAAACTTCGTCTCTGACTCTTCCTCTGGCTTTCCATACTAAGTTTTCTTTCTTCAACAGGAACATTTCTTTTTGATGGCCGCCTCTCAAATAAAGGCTTGGTTTCTTCATATGGTGCTTCATGCTCATAATTACAGCTATCTGTTACATCTAATCTATTTGAGTTTTCATATGTTAATGATGATGGTTGATCTTGTTCAAAACATGGCTGATGAGAATATTCCTCGTAATTGTAGGGTTCAAAATATGGATAGTTAGACTGTCCATCTGCAGTATGATGGCCGCTGTGATTATCAGGTATATCAAATTGTTGTTCAAATTCAGCCAACTGTAGAACTTTACTTAGTTCAGCCATGACAATAGGTTTTATATCTTCTAGTAATACAGTGTCTTGTGGATCTAAGAGACATTGCATCTGTTTCATGAAAGTATCTTCATAAATAGTGTTATTGTCGTTTTGAATGAAGTCTGTGCTGGAACTGTATAATGATTTCTCTGCCACAGATCTTAAATGGCGGTTTAAACTATTTTGTGACTCTGTTATTAAACTGCTAATTGCAAACTCAAACTTCGATGAAGAACCGGGATCATCCATTAGTTTGTGCATCTTATCTTTATCCATCTTAAACAGTTGGTGGACAATATTTGATTTCATCTTATCACAATTAGATTTAACATTTTGTCTCTGTCTTGGTGTTCTTTTCTTAGCTGGTTGCTCTTGTTGAATGTGTTGAATAGGATTCTCGATTGCTTCCTGCTCACTGACACTCTGATGGATGGACGCATCTTGTGATAACCTTTCTGGATCATTACGATTCATTAACCTCTTCCTGATAATATCTACGGTGTCATCTACAGATCGACTAAATGAAGTGTCATTATTATTAGTTGTGGGTCCGGAGGTACCACCATAATGGTCTGATGCAGGTGGTCTATGACCTGTATAATCTAAAACAGGTATTTTGTTTCTTTCAGCAATATCATGATGTTTAAAAGAATTTTGATTTCTATCATCATAATCATGTGGTATATAGCCAGGAGGTGGATTGGACCAAGGACACATACGTTGCTGACTAAAACTATCTGGTGGGGTTGGCAAGAGAGGAGGAAGCTGCCGGTGATCAATGTCTCCCATACTATTAACATGGCATGGCTCAGGTGCAACATCCCCATAAAAAGCTGTTGACTCATTGAATGAGCTACATTGATCGTTATCTTTTGATCTCATATTATGATGGCCATATTGGTACATCGGTCTGGAGCGTGGATGATGATCTCTCTCCAGATTTCTCTGATCAATTTGACGATGGCCATCTCTATAATCTCTATGTCTGTCATGGTGATCTTGTCGACCATGGTCGTCTGGATGTCCTCCGCGAGCATTGAAAGGTGACGGGCCTCTTTGAATTAGTTGAGGGCCGGGAGGCGGGAATCTGACGATAAATACAATATTATTACAACTATGAAAATACAAAAACGGAATTTGCAATTGCTCTAACAAAAATCAGCTGTATGTTATGATTAACAAAATATAATTTAATAGTTTATTGACATATACATCAGTTTTATTTTTCGTTTCAAGGTTTACAAAATATTGGCGCGTCAGTGATGCAATTCAACTAATGCAAGATATATTGGTACTAGGATTTTACCTGAGGTTTTCACGTAATGGATAGATCCTTGGAGGTCTAAATCGTGGAGCTCCGTTACCTCTAGGCCTAAAATGCCTTTGATTTTCATTTCGCCATCCTCCGATACCTGGATGACCTCGCCTCATTATTCCACAACTAACACATATTTAGCCACAATACACCGATAGAAGGGTTTCACTTAAATTTAGTTTTCAAAGTATGTATTTTGTTTCATGAAAAAAGGTGGTAATCACAAGAAAAACAAGTTTGATCAATTGTCGCGCCGAATAAAAATACATACACGGACATGGAATGGGAATCCATTTGACAACTGTTTAAACATCATTGCCAGCCTTCAAAATTAAAATAACAATATTAATGCGTTCACAATAAAGATGTTTAATTTTTGGTCAATATTCATTATTATTTTATCAATGACCAATCCCTAAGTTCCACTTAGTGTTATTTTTACTTAATATTGCCAGTTCATACAGTTCTCTCTTCTCTTTGTGCACAGGCATTGTAATATTTTTTTCTTCTAGCTAGTACATACTATCGCTGCGTGTCTGAACTACATACATCTGAGATCGTAAAATTGATCTTTACCCATATGTAATCAATATTGATTGATTCCTAGGACATGATTGAGGTTAAGAGTAGGCCCATTTAAGGAGGAAGCAACTATTTCATGAAAAAGTCATTCAATGGGGTTAAATGAACTTGAGAGGGTTGTATTGATGATTTTAATGATAATTTTTTTATATGATATATTAATAATACTGTAACTGCATACAAATTACTTGCGCGACTCATTTTTCATCAGCATACAACCTAACACTGATCTTCAAATTGCAAAAAACTTAAGAAAATTTGAATTTCGCGGGCTACCCTGTCCTATCCTACCCTGTTGTATACCTTTATGTCCCTACTACAGGGTTGTCAGGCATAAATAGGTCAGTTGATATTATAATAATATATACACTTATGTTTTCCTATTGAAATATACACCGTGACTTTTTAGTCGTCTTACAAAGGTAGTTCACTCACTGTGCCCGACATAAAACAGCTCTACGCGCGACTTTTTTTTTACCTACCATAATAGGTACAAAGAAAAATAAATAAAACATTAGAAAAAAATATGAAATCATTTTGAGCCCCCCGATATTGAAATTTTTCATCGGAAATTAAAAAAAAAAAACAGATGTTTCCTAAAAGTGCAATACCTACTGTATGGTCAAAATGTATGAAATAGCTGATTTAAAAAAAATAACCATTGAAAAATTTCTATATGGCCGCTCAGAATGATGTACTGAGTACGTGGTAACCGTTTTCGCGTCGGTGTCTCTTCCACCCCGTATACAAATAAATAAAATTGAAGTGTCTGTTTGTAATATAAAAAAACAGCTTTTAGCTGAATGCATATGACAGTATATACGGCACTTATAACAAAAACACATTTTTTTCAGTTTTTGTCTGTCTGTCGGTCTGTATGTCTGTCTGTTTGTTTGTTCCGGCTTATCTCCGAAACGGCTGAACCGATTTTGACGGGACTTTTGCTGGCTGATAGCTGCTGTTATAAGGTCTAACATAGGCTACTTTTATTTTAGAAAAATAATTAGGATTCCGTACAAAAAAAACCAAACCCTTGAAATTGGTAACAAAATTCGATTAAAAAAGAGAATTGTTATTTTTTATAATATTTTCTCGCGAACGAAGGTCGCGGGCAGCAGCTAGTAATATCTAAAATATATTATTAAAAACATTTGCGTGAATGCATCCTTATTGCGGCGACAGGAGCTGACAACACCGCCCACGACTCGGCGACCCGCCAAGCTATTCGCTAGTGGAAGTCGTGGAAGACGATTCGCGCGCTGTTTCAAACCGTTTCGTGATGCTCGTAATAATTCCATAGTTTTTACTGTTTATTCCTGTTTTGCGTTTACCAAGTTCAGTGTTTTTACCTGATTATATATTTTTACTATTTAACGAGCGTGAACTCCTTACAATAACCCAAATATGAAAATGCATGAGAAGACTTTTCTTAATTGAACATTCCCTAATATATAATAAGAAATACTAATCACTTGTTCCTGCAGCCAGTTTCCTCACGAGAGAACTTCCCAACGAATAATAGTACGAATTCGAAACTTTGTATTCGCCCGTTTGGTATAAGTATACCAAAGAGTTGGTATACGCGTTCAATTTTGATAGATGAACTTATGTATTTTTTTTTCTTTACATTTTAATAAAAACGATTTTTTTTAAACTTCATGTACAACAAAGGCGGACTTAATGCCACGGGGCATTTTCTACCAGTCAACCTTTGGGTCAAATAGGACAGCATTATGATGCAGTACAAAAAAAATAGAAAAATACACATATACAACATATATAATTATATTCTTACTTTACGCTACGCTTTTCACACCGTGTAAATTTCCCTTGGCCAGACTAACCCGAGGGGTACGAAATACACCCTGCTTGAGGCTTCTACTCGCTACAAGCAACGGCCAAGGCTACGAAACTCAAATGGTCTCCTGCAGCAGACACTGCACCCGGGAAGGAGCAGTACTCGTATACTCGTAAAATACAGTTTCGCGCAACCACACTAGTCATTTAAAAAGTTGCCGTCAAAAATAGTTTAATAAAAATAAAACAGAATCAAACACATTAAAATATAAGTCACAATATTTTATTTCACATGAACTTACATGGGCAATTATAAACCTCAATAAAAACTTTTTTGCAAAAAATAAAACCGACGTTTTTTTTTGTGAAAAATAACTTTAGCTTCAGAAGTCGGTGACTTTTGTTTGTTTGATTCAGTTTTTTGGTCACCGACTCAGATGCTAAAGTTATGTTTCACTTTTTTTTTGTGTTTTTGAAGTCGATATTTTTTTTTGCAAAAAAGTTTATTTATTTTTCATTTTTTAGTTGTAATATCCTGTACAAATATTTGTCATGCATTTATTTTACATTGTTAACAATACATTTCATGGTAATAGGCTTATCCGCAATTAAATGGATCTTAGCATACAACCACATTTCACCAGTTCTGTTTAGGTTCCATGTAATAGGGGGCGAGCCTATTGCCATCAAACGGGTACAAATTCAGACTCCTTGGCTACTACTGAGGAAATTCCTAATGGAAAACTCAACACTTTGCCCGTCCTGGGAATCAAACTAGAGCAATAGCGTTTAAGAGTTTAATATCGTATAATGTATTTTCTCACAGTGGCACAATAAAGGACAGTATACCTACGTACATTCCTTTCACAGTTATTTTACCTCAAATACCAGCAAATCAATAGCAACCTTATTATAACCAAAAGAAAGATCATTACGATATGACAGACTTGTCAGTGGTGCAATCAAATATCAACCAAACAAAAGTAACGAGAATAACTTGGGAAATAGTACATTTTGATTTACATCCAGTAAAAAAGGATCGGGAATTGATGATTTGTTTATGGTTCCAAATTCAATTATTTATTATTTTTGTTGTTAGATTGGCACAACTGTTTTCCATTTTGGCGCGGAGTTTGATTTGCATCTGTTATTTAGATTAAATACAGTGCTGTATTTAGTTAGATCATCGTGAGTATTGCGAACTTCATAATGGACAAAAACATCGAACAAAGAGTTTGTCTTAAATTTTGCATCGCCAATGGAATTTCGTGTTCGGAGTCCCTCAAAATGTTACAGAAGGTATTACGGTGAATCGACTTTTTATAAACACGTGCCTATGAGTGGTACAAAGCGCTCAAAAGCGGTCGAGATGTGATGGAAAATTTGCCTCGCTCTGGTAGGCCATCAACGTCTCTAACTGAAGTTAACATCGCAAAAGTGAAGGAAATAGTGACTGAAACTGCTCATTCAAGTTTGAGAGCGATAGCCGTTGAACTTTCTGTCTCACGAGTCGATCCGTACCATTTTAAATAATCACTTGGGTATGAAACATGTTGCCGCTCGGCTAGTCCAAAAGACCTGAATTTTCTCCAAAAACTCAATAGGTAGCATAAGAGTCGCTGAGGACATGCTAGAACATTCATGAAACGCATTGTTATTGGTGACGAGACGTGGGTTTACGAGTTAGACATGCAAACTAGTCAATTAGGCAAATTAGGCACCCGTTTCCATTCAGTAGAAGACATAAAAGAGAATTCGCGGCGAGAACTGAACTCAATTCGGGAAAAAGCGTTTAAAAAATGTTTTTATGATTGGAATATTCCTTGCGTAAGTGTATCGTGTCTGAAGGAGCATACTTAAAAGGCTATAAAATAACATTAGATGAATAACTCACATTTTGTGTATTATTGATCGTTTCCCGGTACTTTCTTGACAGAGTAGTAAGTGGGGAAACTTTGTTATTGCATTCGAGACGGAATTCACAACTGAGCCGCAGGCGAGGTTGTTATGGAGCCGAAACACCAGTAACAAATGCCCACTTATACGAACAAATCACGTTTTTCAATACACTTTCGAAGAAATAAAATAATAGAATGAAAAGTATTTTTGTCATGAATTATTAGGAAGCTATGATTTTAATATTTTTTTCCCGCGCTTTGCTTTCGTCAGGTTGAAGGAGAAGCAAAGGTATGAAGCCGATAAACAGCCTAATAGGAAAATTTAGAACACAAAAAAATGATAATTTGTTCATAAAAGTATATATTTGTTTTAAATAATCATGCTTATCTATGATATTCTATTTATAGACACAATTTAAATATTCAAAAAAAAACGCCGTAAAGACGCATATCTCTTTGTCGAAATAAAAAAAAACAATCACCGCTCACACTGAGGGAAGCGCGGAACTTGGTCGAGCCGTTCCCGTATTTTAATACAAACTTAATCCATAAACCTAAATCCCGGCAAGTATAGAAGTGGGGTCTTCAACGCCTGACTTAACTTTTCGTAGAAACAGCACTGCTTCGCGACCGTCAATCAACCTGTGATCGTACGTCAGGGCGACGTACATCATAGGCCTGATTTCAACCTATAAAAATAAAGGAAGTGAAATTGGAGCCAATGACTAAGAAAAAATATACAAAATGGGCATGACAAGAAAGCAAGTATCCATGGTTATGGTAGAAAGCTCCCTTGAAGCATTCGCCTGTGATGTAACAATCCAAGATTCGAGTATTTACAGAAAGAAGTGATTGTTACTAATAATGGAGTCATTACAGGTTGAGCACTGGTACTCCTCATTCACTGATGTAATGCTCGAATCTGAACTGTTACGTTACAGGCGAATGCTCCCGCAGACGGAGTGCGGTGAAACTATATGATGATATGACTAAAAATATTGCTGACAAAGTCGATCAAGTTTTATAAAAGAAGGAATGCAGCGTCGGCCCCAAATAAATTGAAAAAAACGGGACAAAATATGTTGAAAACGATCCCTGAATCCACTCTGTAACACTTATAAGCATTGCAGCGGACCGGCATCACCATACCTCATTTTTACTAGATAAACGCCAACCGAGGTAATGCCGTCACGTTGAGCTAAGTGTGCTTTGCAATACTTGCAATATGGAGTTTCGTTGAAACAATGATGATCGGCTTGGCTTAGCAACGCATGTATTAAAGCGGAGACGTGCGGAGATGTGCGAAGCGCAAAGGAGAGAAGATGCTTTGGAGCTAGGGTGTATCCACCGAAGCTGTGCGGAGATGCGTACTGGCTAGAGCGGAGCAAATATAATGTGAGAACAGGCTACTCACGCCTAGTTTAGCGACGCGTCTCTTCTCGAGTCTGCTGTGCTCTGCTGCCGAGTGTAGAGGCTGTCAGCTCTGAGACATCAATATGAGACATCTCCTCTCCTCTCTGCTCAACCGTTTCCACTAAAGCTAAGCGGAGACGAGAATATTAATAATGAAATTCTATTGGTGGTTTGCATCACATCTCTCCTTTCGTCTCGTCTCCGCTTCGGTGGAGTCCAGGCCTAAGTCATACCTTGCCATTTATCGCAACTGGTCTCTGAATAATAGCATGCATGCCTAATATGGCCGACTGTGGCAGGTTGATGATCGGCATTGACAGGAGTGATCCAAACACTCCTCCATTACTCAACGTGAAGGTACCACCTTGCATGTCTGCTGGCACCAATCTACCTGAAATTCACAGAATACTGTCGATCAAAATTTGTGGCTCACAGCTATACTACCACGTAAGAACGATGCATAAAAAAATAACTTTGCAAAAACTCCTACATTCTGTAAGTAAAGTTTGCCGCGGAATTTGCTCGTACAATACGCGACACGGTGTAAAGGTCGTCACCGTCGTGGCAAACCAAAGCCTGTTAACCTATTGTGGATTCAGTACATGATTCTGGACCGCCAGCGTTTAAACATTTTGTATTTTGTGAGTTTTAAAACAAATATTAGCTGGTCGGGGGTCATGCTTCTTACAGTGTGTACACAACAGCCCCCTATCTAGTCGGAGGATCCTGCCTTTTCAATGGAGAATAAGAAACTTCCCGCCCTGTACCTCATACGTCCAGTTCATTAGTTATACCTTCCTTAGCTTTAGCGGCGATCGCGTTCATCTCGAGTTCAAGACGCGGGTAGTCCATGGACTCGACGTTACGAAGCACAGGCACCACCAGCCCTCGAGGAGTTGCCACTGCGATTGATATGTCTACGTAGTCCCTGTCAAATTAACCGTATTTCAATGTGAATGTGGTGCTCCTGAAAAGACCGTTCCCTACTTGCTCTTACAGAGAGGATTCGATAGAGGATTTCCAGCAGCGGGGTGTTTTGAGGGACATTTAGTGGCTGTTAGGTTTTCGACTGCTTTTACCTGTAAATGATGTCCGTTCCAATAATAACCCCGTTGACGACGGGCTGGTCAATCAGCGCGTTGGCAGCAGCCTTCAGGAACGGAGACATGAAGGAGAGCTTCACCCCGTACTTCTTAACAAACACTTGCAAATTCTGCTTTCGAAACGCCATCAGTTTGCTGTGGACAATAAATACCGTATGCGGCAAAACGTATTGCACCGACCCCGAATAATAGGAGTAGGAGATAAGATGATGATGATCTTTGTAAAATCTAAAGATTTTACCTCATATCACATTCATTGAAGGTAGTCAGCATAGCGGCCGTATTCTGTGCGTCCTTTAGTCGCTCGGCAATGCGCAAGCGCATTTTGTTCATGCGCACCGGGTGCTCCGTGCGTGTTCCTGAAATTGTCTTTGTCGGGTCGGCTATCTTCATTGCTGCCAGCTTAAACGCAAAACAAGTATTCTCTTTTTACACGGCTATTGGCTATTAAACTGAAGAAGTTTTTTCTGGTAATTCTGTTACAGGTATGAAAGGCCACCCTCATTCTTTTAAATTCGTAATTCAATCATCACTTTTGTGTAGCGGTACATAGAAAACACCTACTTTCCAAATTTCAACTGTGAGGAGCCAACAGTCTTGGAGTAAAATAGCCGTGTCATACGGACAGACGGACAGGCTGGACGAATCTAAAAGGGTTCAGTTTTTGCCGATCTGGCAACGTGTTAGCGACAAAACAAGTTATGTAGTTTAGGAATATGTTTAGGTATTAATTAAGAGTTTCATTGTTCGCGACGGGTGTCTAGCATCAGTATTTTATGTACGAAAGCATATGATTACAGTGTGTTTGAGTTTTGATTTCGAATGCTTTCTGTTATTATTCGTTTTAAAGGTAAGTAATAAATATTAAAGTAAAATTACGCTTGCTCCACGGGAAGCTTTAACGACGGTGGTGTATGTTGGCCTTGCGGCCGGCGCGGCTGCCGGTGCGGCTGCAGGTCTAGGCGCTGGGGCTGCCGGTGCAGCTGCACGACTAGGGGCCGGTGCGGCTGCAGGACTAGGGGCCGGTGCTGCCGCTGGAGCCACTCCAGTTACGTTAACCTGAACGTAAGATCCTTGAGATAGAATTAAATACGCCAGTTACAGAGTGAGTTTATTCAATGTAGGTTTTTTTGCCGCTCTCAGCCTGTATGTTATACAGGAGTCTGTGTATAAGCATAGACAGAGCCAGGGAGCGTTACATGCTCGGTATAATATAAAAGTGTTAGACCTAGTTCCAAAAATCCAAACGTCAAAGACGTGCAAAGGTGAACAGTATTGGAAATCGCTTTATGTGTTGTGTTAGCAAAGCTTGCTGATGGCAGGTGGACCAGATTCCGTGGCAGCTACTGAGAAATTCTTGATGGAAAAATACAATACCACTTTGCCCGACCCGGGAATCGAACCCAGGACCACATGCTCAGCAGTCGCGCTTTCGAACACTAGACCAACGAGGCAATATACTGTAAGTGTGTGCTATATTTTGTCTAATATAATAATAATAATGAGACCTGAAAGAGCGGTTGGCCTGATTTGACTGCTTGGCCCGTTTTGACGAGAAATTTGGTAATGGTGCCATGTCCGGGGCTCATGACCGGCAAAGCCGTCTTGTCCGTTTCGACTTCCATTACAACTTCGTCCATAGCAACTGCGTCTCCTTCTTTCTTGAGTAATCTGGAAAAGTACAATAAGGCGAAGAACTATAAAAACTTTACTTTGCACGTACCGTTCTTCGCATAACTGTCGCATCTTTGCAAGACTGAGACGGTAACATGCCTAGGCTAGGTTGATGATGATTACGTATATGAGTCGGGAACTCAAAATAAATACCTAGTGAACATGGTAAATATTCCGTTTCTTGTGTTAATAATAGTCTTAGTGACCATGTCATTTTAAAACCTTATATGAACCACCTGACCTACGTCATATTATAAATGTGAAAATTTTATCTAGAATTACCGTACTGTAGGTAGGAACAATTGGATATTATGAGAAGTCGGTCGAGGTGGCTTTGGCAGATATGAGGTAACAAAGGTGTGCAAATAGCTGCTGCTACGTCGTACCATAAAGCGTGATTTTTGTTATTACATAAGGGCTAGTATGATGATTCGCCTCCTCCACTGCCAAACACTTTGTGTGGGAGAAAACCCCCGCCAGACGCCTTTAAAGAATATTAAATTATGAGTGAACTCGCGTGGCATTCATGGGGTTTTGGTCCACTCTAGAAGAAGTTGTATTAATTACTTGGCATCACCGGTAGTAACAGAATCAGGGAAGGTAGGTGCTTTCACTGTCTCTTCTTTGTGCAATGCAGATGTTTTGTGCACTTTTCGGATCAGCTGCCGCTGGACTGGATATGCTGTCACCATGTTCTGAATTTTTGAGCTGGAAAGTAAAATGTAAATTCTATTTAATATAACAGTATCAACATCTGCCCGAAGTTTCTCCCGCATGGAGTTCGGTAATTGTCCCTCAGGCATCGTATACCTACTGGAATTCTAGTGGCTCTGTGTATGGAAAGGATTTTAGACCCACGCAAATTTTTCGACATCGACTTCGGCAAAGTACCAATTTCAAAAATCATTCAGTGTGCTTCGAAAGGTGTTCTGTGAAAAGAGTCATCAAGCCTTATGATTAGTTATGCCACAACAAGCTTTTTATTTGTAAACTAAAAAGTTTGTCCTCTCATTTGCAACGCTGTCCACGTTGTTAAGTGTAGTTTCCGGAAAATGGCAAATAGGAATTTATTGAAACGCCTCACCGCGCCCTTCCTTACTCTATACGGCGCACCAGGGCGCCGGGGCGCACACTTTGGGAACCCTAGCCCAAGGGCCCCAAGGCATTAAGTCAGTTTTTGTGCCTTATTTTTTTTTTCTAATCAGCCTATTCTAGATCTGATAATGTTCGCGAGGCAAACATGGCCAGAAATTGCACAGAACAGAGAGGTTTGGAGAGAGAAAGGGGAGGCCTTTGCCCAGCAGTGAGACACAAAGTAGGCTATCAAAAAAAACAGCCTATTCTGTCCCACTGCTGAGCAAACCTCCCCCTACCTATGACTGTTGAACACAAAAGTTGCACTAAACAAAAACTTGCATAAATAAAGTTTAAATGTTTGAACTTACGTTGCATACTGGAGCTGATTAGCCTGATGATATCTTCTACACAAAGAGGATTTATTTAGAGGCGTACTGAATGTGTACTTCTTTAAACCAAGGATCTGAAAAAGACAAGATTGAGTTAAATCGGAAAATCTGGAGCATCATCATCTGCCTAGCTTTTTCCCAACTATATTGGGTCCAGTCTAACCGGATGCAGCTGAATACCAGTATTCTACATGGAGCGACTGCCTATCTGACCTCCGCAACCCAGTTAGTACTGGGTAATACGATACCCCTTGGTAAGACTGGTTGTCAGACTTTTTGGGCCACTGAATACCTAAAGACTGTCAAAGATCTACAGATGACACAAAATTTAAATCGAAAACGGACTAATAAGAGAATTTTCTTATAAACACAATGGACTCGCGTCGCCATTGAAGATTGTTTCGACAGACCCACGATAGGTCGCGCTGGCGTCGCACATTCTTTTTCGATCGTACGAATGCGATGGACGAGTGCGGGAGAGGAATGGGGATAATGGAGGTAACGACCAATTAAAAAAAGCCTTAATCTAATTCAATTAATTGAGCCAACAGCATCAGCCCTACCAACCTTTTTTTTGGGGTGGGAAATCATCAAATAACTCCTCCCGCTCTGGGTGAACTAAAACCCATCCATGTTTCTTCTTTGCCTTTTGTGTTCCAGGGCCGCGTTATCTCTTTTGAACAGTCCCGCAGCCTCGGCAGGCATCGGCCCTTGCTTGCCTTGGTTGCTGACATCTCTTTGAGGCACGCGTGGAATACGAACAGGCCGTCGATACGGCCTATCGTCATAAGACGGACGGACGGTGAGCTAACCCATTACTCACCGTCTATAGGCCCGTGCCTACGGTGGCCGGTAGCCAACACGTGGCTCCTGACGCCTGGGGCGTCCCCCGCGGTGGCTGGGACGTGAGGTTCTCTCCCTCTCACGTCCCGCCACCTCCTTCGCTAGCATGTCTGCTTCGCAGAAGGAGGTAACGGCTTCCCATTCCCTCTCGCCCCGGACCATGGCCTGAATCAGGGCCGGGAGCGAGAGGTCGCCGCCGCGAAGCCCTACCAACCTTCAAATAGAATTTGTAAAATATTAAAAACAGAGACGTGAAACAAAATAAAATGTTTAAAAAGAGTTTATTCAGTATCTCGTATTTCCTCCCCAGGCTCTAATGACTGCTTTCACGCGGTCCAGGTCCTCATGGAACGGATGAGAGTCGAAAACTTGTGTTGTGGGATGTTATCCCACTCTTCTTGTATAGCTGTTTTAAGCTGGTCAAACATCTCCGGAGCTGGATCTCTCGCCCTAGTCGTCTCTTCAACTCTTCCCTGTGCTCTATGGGACTCATATCCGGGTTTCTTGCTGGCGAGCCCATAACTGTGATACCGACTTCGCATAGGTATTCATTTAAAATGCCTGCAGTATGAGCCCTGGCATTATCTTGCATAAAAATGTACTCTTCACCAATAAAATGTGCGTAGGGTACCACATGAGGCTCCAGACCCTCTTCCATGTAACTTGACCCATTTGAAGATAGTAAGCGAGGTCCAGATACAAAAGTAAGTTCGGTTTTTCCATCGGCTCTTATGCCCCCCCAAACCGTTCATGAAACGCCACCGTAACGGACTCTTTCTTCAATGCAGCACTGTGCAAAACGCTCCCCTCCCCTCTCCCTCTCTTCGATACACCTTCCGTCGTTACCATACAGCATGATCTTACTGTCGTCAGAAGAGAGAACTTTGCTCCTCAATGGAGCAAAGTTCTTTCTTCAGGTATGACCAATTTAAGTGCTCACGTGCAAAGTTAAAGCGCGCTCAACGGTGGTCTTCCGTCAATTTTGGGCCCTTAGCTGGTTTATGAGGTTTCAAGCCACGATTCGCCAATCTTCTTCTAATGGCAGAATCGCTCACAGTCAATCCTCGAACTTCACGGAGCCGCTGCTGCAGTTGAATAGAGATAAAGTGACGATTTCTTAGAGAAACTGACGCAATTTGCCGGTCATCTTGCCTAGGAGTGGCTCGAAATCTAACAGATCCTGGACGGTGAGTAAACATACCAGTCTCCCGATAACGCGGATACACTGCACTACACATGCAATCTTGCACCCACAACTCTCTGACTACGCCATGAATTCAGGGCCCTGGGCGGCTTCTGTGGGCGAGGTATCCATATTTGTTAGGAATAAATAACTGTTTGCTATCCGATGTTGTATGCTCTGTATCACTTGGAAACGTTGACCTACAAAAAGTAACTGCGGTGTGGATGCACCTTTACAATGTGTCGCACATTGTTGTTTTTCGTCACACACGCGTATAACGCGGGCACAGCTAGTTATTAATTAAGAATGTCCTTAAACCGCATTTTACAGAACCACGTTTTTTTACTGTCTTAAAAATCCATAATAATTTACTTACCGTCCTGATCGAAATCGCTTTTCTGCTAAACATTTTATTAAATAAAGTTCTAATAAACTCCGTCTGTTGAAATAATTATAATTGAATACTTACAAAAGAAAATCTATTATCAAAGTCATTTTTGACGTAAATATTCTTTTTCTGCTTCTTATTGTTTTGATTTTCTGTCACAATTGAGGCGGAGGCAAATGAAAAGAGTTTTTAATACGACCTCTAAACAATCTCTCTCCTCTGCACGCGTAGCATGGCCACCGTAGAAACGGGTTTTGCCGACGGAAGAATCGACAAAATGACAGATCAACAAAAGAAATCTGTCATTTTGTCGATTCTTCCGTCGACAAAACCCGTTTCTTCGTATTTTTAATCGAAGAATAAAGATTAAAATTAAGGCTTTAAAATTAGTTTTCAAATAGCTGTGAAGCTGTAAAACAAGACAGTCTAAAACAGTGAATTCTGACTGTCTGAATTCTGTGACTTAAATCCAATAAAATAATATGTATTTATGACTGAAAAGTGCGTGCTACTGTACTTTTAACAGAATATCGGTCTGCGTAGCCATCCGTAGTCGATTGCTACGACTGATGGCGTACGACTCGACAATTTAATTACTCTATTGCCTGATAGATGTCTCTGAGACTGCAACGTTTAGTAATTCTCTTCGCCGCTAGATGTCGAAGTTTAATACTATCCCTCAACAGATGGCGCTAGTGAAAGAGATGCATCTATTCTCCAATAGATGTCACGTTGGCTTAGTTAATATCATACATTTTACTGGTAAATATTAAACGAAACCGGTGGTCTACTATTTTATAAGCTTTTATTTAACTTGTCTTTTTAGTTTTTTTGTTAGTATGTATTGGTCAAATCTTGCAACTGAATCTCAAACCAGTTTCCCCCAACCAATCGAGCTGAAATTTTGAAAAAACTTTTGGTTCTGGTGACAATACATTTTTATATGATATATATGATTTTTATCATGACCTCATCCTGCAGCCAGGATCGTCTTCTCACGAGGGAACACCTCAACGATTAATAGCGTGGACACGAAAAAAGAGAAAATGATGCGCTATCAGGAATGATTACGACATAACAAAAAATTTGAAAATAAAATTATAAGCTAAAAAACCTAATAAGTGTAATTTGTAATAGGTATCACAATCTATTTTTTACTCGACTACGGCAAGCCAATAAGAAACGGTTATGATTTTAGCAGTCTATGTATGTATGTTTGTAACGTTTTATGTTTCATTGTATTTCTAAACAAATGAGCCTATTTTGGTGAATCGGGTGTAAACGAATCGATTGCGATTCGTTTTCACAGTCTGGGTGATATAGGTTGCATTTTATGTAAACTAAATCAATACAGCGGATACTACTCGTACATCCAAAAAAGTGGGTAAAAAAATTAAGTTTACTTTTAAAAGCTCTTAATTTCACTCTTGTGATTTAGGCCTCAGCCTACCTAACCGGTAGGACTAGATAACTACTTAGTAAGGTATACATGCAGCTGTCCTTATTTTTAATTTTCTTTTCTTGTAGTTTTCTCTTGCCTTACTAAATAATAACTAAACAAATGTCCATTGTACCGCATTTTCAATTTCATTTTAAATGCTAGTAAGATCCTTCTTTCTAATAGGTACACATTCTCTCTGGTCGAAACTAGTTTGAATCTAGAATCATCAACACGGCGAAGGAGAACAAATCATTCAAAAATAACTGGTCACTGTTTTGATTGTAGGTAGGGAGCTAGGTACATTTGTTTAATAAAGATAAAAAAGTGTTAGGTATTGGGTTTTTCCTTTAGGAATGTCTCAGTAGCAGCCATGAAGTTTGGACTTAGGCTCGCCCCCTATTAAATGGAATTTAAACATAACTGGCGAAATGTGGGTATACTAATGGGTACACCTCTGCCTAACCCTTCGGGGATTACAGGCGTTTTGTTAATTTAAGATAAAGTAACCATTTTGGAAATTACAAAAAAATAAATATCCTGTGTTCATATTTAATCATACTTTATTTTAAAAAACAACACATAAACAATTAAAATAAAATTAAACAATTTCCCACCGATTTCCAGTAACAAGTCGTAGTTAAATTAATTAATTACCGCGTAGGGAGGGGACGATATGAATGTATAGTGATGTGCCGTCTGAAAGCTCTTTGAGTAACATTAGCGGTGCCGGTGACCACTCAAGACGACGTTATGGTGGACTCCTTGAGTTATGCAGGGCTGCCACAGGGATGGGCCTGGAAAAATAATAAGTAAATAATGTAATCACGCATGTCCAATTAATATCTTCTACACACAAACGATGTAAAAGGTGTCTGTTAACTAATAACTTGTCGGTAAAGGGGGGATCGTGTATGTCGGGGGAGCATACTTATCTATAAAAGTAAATAAAATTAAAGTATCTGTTTTTAATTTAAAAATAACAACTTTTTACTGAATGTTTAAGAAAGTACATAATTATATACGGTACACATAACAAAAAAAAAAACATTTGTTTTTATTTTTGTCTGTCTGCTTGTCCCACCAACAACCAAAACGGCTGGATCGATTTTGACGGTACTATTACTGGCCGATAGCTGATGTTATAAGGAGTAACTTAGGCAACTTTTATATTAGAAAAAGTATAAAGGTTCCGTGCAAAAAAATTAAAAACCTTGAAATTGTTAACAAAACCCGATTCAAATAGGTAATCATTTTATTATAATAATTTCACGCGGACGATACTCGCGGGCAACAGCTGGTTTTGAATAAATACTTTGAAGTAAGGTACAGCTCGGATTTAGTTCACAAACAAACATGAACCCCGGGTTTAACAGCTAAAGGGTGGAATCATTTCAAAGTGCACCTCCACCTGCCTTTACGGAGCGCAGCATCATTTTAGTGGTTTGAGCACTGAACTGTCCATCAGTCTCTCAATCAATCGATCGCGAACGGAAATTGAAGACCTTTAACTTCGTCAAAGCTATGCTGAAAATGATGAATTGTAGGTACCATGTGGTACTAGAGTCTTGATACAGTCGACCAAAGCTGCGTCTGCTCATTTTTAAAACAAAACCCCGTGCATACGATGACCACGACTGTTAACCGTGTGAACCAATAGTAGTAGACGGAAAAATAGGGGACTTTAAAAAAAAAAATATTATTATGATTGTTTAAAAAAATCTCGATATTTGACCACCCCTACCATAAGGACATAAAATCTTTTTTTTTTTACTAGCCTATTCTGTCATACTGTTGGGCATTCCTGTCCAATTTTTTTAAATCTATTTCAGACAAAAACAAAAATTGAGCGATTTTTTCGCCAATTCGAACGCAGTTATCATCATCATTTTTCTGCCCTTATCCCAATTCATTTTGGGGTCGGCGCAGCATGACTTCTTCCATACTTCTCTATTACTTGTCATCTTAGCAGTCACCTCCTTTCTAGCCATATCATCCTTCACACGGTCCATCCATCGTTTCTTTGGTCTTCCTCTACTGTTAAAGTCATCTACATTCGTACTCAAAATTTTCCTCACTACATTTTCCTCATTCCTCCGCATCACAAAAACACTGCTTCACTTTCCCTTAACTCCTAGCTGTCGCCAACTGCGCATAATCAATTCAACAGTCTATATTCCATTGCGACAGCCCTACCCCAAACAAGGGTGTCTCCCTAACCAATTTGCTAAGATTCGAGCAGCCCGCATCTTTGATTAGGAATCTCTGCGACCCGCGCAAACTATCGACTGCCCATTTATCTCCACATTGTTCATGAATACCTAATACTGACTGCGTAAGCTTTGAACGGCTGTAACGGGCTTTACATGGTTTTAAATTAATTTCTTGGTGGGCGAAGCAAAGTTGTTGGTTGTTGAGGAGCTCGTGGCTTAATAATAACAGCCGATCTTTAGGTTAAGCCGTACTTGCCTAGGTTGGTCTGTGGATGGGTGTCCACCCAATACATACCGAGTTTCTTCCGTGCCTCGGAAAGCACGTTAAGCCGTTGGTCGTGGGTATCATTTGTAGATCTTTGATAGTCGTTAGGTTCAGTGGCCCAAAAAGTCTGACAACCAGTCTTACCAAGGGGTATCGTATTACCCAGTACTAACTAACTGGGTTGTAGAGGTCAGATAGGCAGTCGCTCCATGTGAAATACTGGTATTTAGCTGCATCCGGTTAGAATGGAAGCCGACCCCAATATAGTTGGGAAAAGGCTAGGCAGATGATGGTGGGTGAAGCAAAAGGAGTAGTTAGGGATTGTAGCATTGAGCCTTCTGCAGTTTCTGCTTATCTAATTTTCTGGATAAAAGGTGTCTGTTTACTTAAGTGGAATTCTTTCCCTCCGACACATTATGACGAAGTTGCAGAAAGGCTCCTTCTCTCTCATTATGCTATAACCCATTCCCTCTCGTAGGACACCTGCTGCCATGGCCCACCTGGAAGACCCTAATCCGATTGCGAAGCTAGGTGGGTCGCTGCAGATACAACCTGGTCCGGTGGGGGTACTGCGGTGCCTCAATGCAAACTATGGCTCACCTCCTGTCCTGTACTATGAGTGGTTCCACGTGCACTTTGAGGGACCAGTCCGAGGTCACCCCCAACGCTGTCGAGGTGGCAGAGTTTTGGTCAAAACTAATTTAATTAAAAAAAAGGGAAATCATCGATACGACGAAGAAGAAGTGGAATTGATCAGGACATCTGGCTAGACGCGGAAATGGCTGATGGAGAAAAATTCCAAAAGCGCGTTGGGTGGACGATATTGTCCGGTCTTAGCTCTGACCCTGAGCTCCTAGGTGAGATCCAGGCAGCTACCGATAACGTCATAGATGTGGCAGAGTTTTTGGCCTATAAAACTAAGCCATATCATCAAACTACTGGAAAAGGATACAAGAATAATTTTATGCTTCATTCATATTTTCAGGCTCATTAAGGGGCTTGGAAGATTTTTGTATGAAGCCTGGCCGGCTTCCGCCATTTTTTTTTTCAAAGTTGCGGCCACGCATAACACCTATATTAATCGATAGCTGGCATCAATACAAACAAGTTTGGTTTGAGGCTAAATGTTCTAAAGTGTCACGTTTCCGAGATATGAGCTATCAAAGTTAAAGTCCATTCATTGATGGCATCTTCAGCATAGCTTATATCTCGGAAACGTGACACTTTAGAAGATTTGGTCTCATACATAACTTGTTTGCATTGATGCCAGCTATCGATTAATACATTTATTACGCGTAGCCGCCACTTTGAAAAAAAATTCAAATGGCGGATGTTACGATGGAACATACGTAAATACAAACATACACACATGGACTGCTAAAATCATAACCCTTTCTTTTGACTTCGCCGTAGTCGGGTAAAAATGGCACAGTACCAGCAAAATGTAACATAATTTAGTTATACCGAAGGAATGAGCGTCAGCTGTTAGTTAAGTTGCGAAGTCTTAAGTTATTAATACTTCGATGTATTGTTTAGGAGATAGAGCCGCGCGAGCCAGGCTTACTAAGTGCGATACGATCGTTGGGGAGAGAGGAGTAAGTGACATTTGGTAACTGCGACCGGCACGCGTAGCATGTCTACCGTAGAAACGGGTTTCTTTGACGGAAGAATCGACAAAATGACAGATTTCTTTCACAATCGATTGACGTCCACGCAGACTCAATATAAACGTTTTTCAAACGTAATTAATATTAGTATTTAAAATAATTATCTACAATTTAAGTACATTAAGTCTTTAAAATTAAATTTATAATTACAAAGAGCATTTTGCATGTGGTGTTTGCCTGTAATTGGTTGTGCAGTTAGATTTAAGTCACAATTACTTATATGTTCCTATCTTTATAATATCTGTAACAACTGTTGGTGAACCTTAATTAAATAAATAAAATAAACTATGAGGTACAAGTGGATGTTGGAACAATCCTTGTAACTGGTTCCTTTTGAATGAATTTGAGTCGCTCACTTCGTTCCTCAAAAGTCACGAGGGGATTTTTCGGAGCTCACCTGCTCAATCTTTGGACCGTTGAAATAAAGCAAACAATATACTGGTCAGTTTTTGTGTTCGTGAGATCAGAAAAATACTTTAATTTAAGTTAATTAAGTTTTTAAAACTTCTGAATTACTTTATTTTCTACTGGCGGCCCGTCCCGGCTTTGCACGGGTGGACATTTATTTTTTAAACATTTTCGGATAAAATATAGCCTTTGTTACTCAGGGATAATGTAGCTTTCTAATGGTGAAAAAAATTTTGAAATCGGCACAGTAATTTTTGAGTTTATTCATTACAAACATACACACACACAAAAATACAAATCTTTCCTCTTTATAATATTAGTAAGATTAATCAAATAGTCGTATGTTTTCAAATTCAGATCGTCAGATTTTAAATAATATTATGATGGCTCTTTAGATACCTAATATTACTGGCTGATTTTAAATAAGGTCTTATATGACATCAATCCTTTTCCGCATTCCAAGTAGACCAAACACTCACAACGCAACTTGAACTCCAATTATTCAGTAATTCCTTTAAAATATTCGCTTCCGACTCTATGAGAATAGACCGTGGTTGTGTTGGAGCAAGTTGTGCCATCTCAGGTAATAAGTAAGCTACTGTTTCAGCTTAAATGCTCAGACTTGCCGCTCGCAAACACCGCACCCGATATTTTAGTGTTGTGCCAATCGGGAGCGGAGAGGTTGTCGATGAATTACCTCTGCTACAGGCACCGCGATGGTGGCCACCTAATGAGCCTAAGATCTGTAATTAGACGATTACCATCAATACGAAAGAAGGAAAAGAAGACTTAATTTTACCTTTTTTTATTTTTCGCCCGGGAAATCATCAAATGACCCCTCCTGCTCGGAGGGCGGAGTAGAAGGGAATGTCAGACTTGTACTGACTAAAACCCATCCATGTTCCTTCTTTGCCCTTTGTGTTCCAGGGCTGCGGTATCTTTTTCGAACAGTCCCGCAGTCCAAAAACAATTATTAGACTGACATCTTTCTTTGACTTACAAAAAGTTACTATTAAAAGAAAGATTGCATCTTATTTACGTTTTTCTGTCACAAACTGCGAAGTTTAAAAAAATATAAATAAATTATTCAGTCTCAATATTTCGGTCATGTTTTAAAATGAAACCAATACATCTTCTCTCGTGTCGTCTGTCAGCAGGCACTATACTGTACTAGGACTACTAGGCTGTAGATATGAAATTATTTTATGCCCTAGAAAAGTATTTATCTTGTCAGCAAGATTTTGGTACCTACACATTGGACCAACAAGTCGCATTCAAGGAGGTTACTAATTAAATGCCCCAGATCACATCGATGTCGATAGTTTTTTGTTCCCATCTCTCAAAAAACTGGTCAGTAAGCGAGTTGTATATTTTCTTGGTCCGTAAGTCCGGTGCTCTGGAAGTTAGCAACTTGTCGAATTATTGAACACTGCTTACCCCACAACTTCGATAGATTTATAGTTTGTCTTGGACAGACAATGCGCCTTTGTCTAAACAAACTGTTTGTACTGATATAAATTACAACTTCAAGTATTTGACTTCGATGTTACTTGAAAATTCTGTGCGTATCGATTTATTGTACCTTGGAAATGTAGATATGAATTGGAGCCTTGATATGTCTCTTTATATTCTAAAGCAAATGATTTTATAAGTATAGATTACTCTCATCAATATCTGCATAGCCTTTTCCCAACTATGTTGGGGTCGGCTTCCAGTCTAAACGGATGCAGCTGAATACCAGTATTTTATATGGAGCGACTGCCTATCTGACCTCCATAATCCAGTAAGTAGGTACCCTTTGGTAAGACTGGTTGTCAGGGGCCACTAACTACCCGTAACGACTGTCAAGATTGTAAAGTCAAATGACAGCCGGGACCAAGGGCTTAACGTGCTTTCCGAGGCACGGAGGAAACTCGACATGTAATGGGTGATCACCCATCCATGGAAAAACCGAGGCAAGCGTGGCTTAACCTAAAGATCGATCCGAGCGGCTGCTATTATTTAGCCAAGAGCTCCTCAAATATAGATTACTCTAAACTCTACTAAGTTTTTAGTGTTATAACTTTATTTTAAATACCTCCCGACCCCCGCACTTTTCAATACTATCCATCAGCACAATGTTTTGAGAGCGTTACATTGACTCCTACCGCAAAACGTGATTTTCCACCACGAACAAAAAAGTCGTTTTCCTGCAATAATATTTACGCTACTTTGATATACAGAATGCTTTAGTGACGGATATAAAAAAGGAGTTGAGTACAACGTGTGGGATTATCGCCAGTAGCAATTTCTGTCTGAGAAAATTAGGATGGACAGGAACGAGAGAACAAAAATAAACACTGTGTTATTTCTAATATCTTCTTGCATTGACACGATGTTTTATTTTACTTACCTAACAAACACGTGCATTATGTGAATGGAATATTGTTCTTTAACGTGGGAGACTTGAATACAGTGGGAGGACACCCAGCCATGTCCAGCATGCATGCAGCCATGCGACTCGTCACGTGTCTTTTAAAAGAAAATTATAAGGAATTATATATAATACCAATTGAATTGGCAGAGGATGGAAGGTAGCGTAACGCTTAACGTACTTATAATCGGTACGTAATGGGTGGTCACAAAACAAGCATTGCAACTACCCTAATATAAGGGAGGTAGAGGACGTCTTCCGGTTACGTGTTGGACTAGCATGACGAAGCTCCTATTGGAGGAAGAACTCCCCGACTACCGACCCCCGACCACCCAAGACAGACTGTCCTGGCGCCAGAAAATTAGGAGAGCCGACCCCACCTCAAGTGGGATAGCGTTAGGAAGAAGAAGGAGAATGGATGGTCACCCATCCACGGACCAACCTAGGCAAGCGCGGCATAACCTGATGATCGACCCGAGCGGCTGTTATTATTTATCCACGAAGTCCTCTTTGTCAAGCTTAACAATATAGGTACTTTCAGTACCCAACACATATTGATATCAATAAAGTTACAACATAAGTAGGAACCTAAGTATTTAGTTCATTTATATTTGGGTCTATCCTTCTGGTTTTGCACTTCGAAGATAAAAGATTTAAAAAAAATATCATGTTTCCTATTCCCAGCAACACTTTTTGTATTTTATTCCGGTACCTTTTTTGGTCAGATCACCTTTTTTAGATTCTACTCATCCTCTCTCTAATAATAGCTTCGTTATATGCCGAACGGATATAGGAACAGTTTATTTTGGCCTGTAACTGGGTGGAAACAAGGACTCGTCCTCGTGTGGCCTTGAAGGGTTTCCCTTTTCATACAGTTTATAAAATAATTTCTAGTATCTTCACTATAGAGATATAGGGTGACTGGTAATTAGTGACCGATACTTAAACACGTCCTTGTACTCGTGATAACAAAAAACTTTCCCAAAGAAACATTTGTTTTGAATACTCATTCACTTTTATCACAATAACACACAACAGCCGTATGATTCGCGCGCGCGCACCTTTGACCTATCAGCTGTTAGCCGCGTGATGCCGTTCTGTACCATTACAACCAGTCACCCCATATAACCTGAATCTATGTAATAAGCTTAATTTGGGTTAGCTCGTTCCATCGTCGACTTCATCTCTGTCCTTAGGACAAGTTTGAGTTCAAAAGATTATTCCATTAAAAAAAGGTAACTTTTCTTCCAAAAGGATTAATTCAAGGTACTTCTATGTAAAATCTTGTTGGGCGCTTTGACAAAAAAAAATCTTATTCTTATTCATTATTGCACACAAAACAACAAAAAATATATATACAAATGCAATAATATAGCTTACAATGGCGAGCTTAACCCAGAATTGGGTTTTCTTACAGCAAACCAAATTTCGATTGCGAAAATTGCATAAGGGGACATACCTATGTGCATTAACAGTGCATTTTATTACTTAAATTAATTAATTTTATAAACTTAACTACATACATACAATATTATATACAAAATACATACAATATATATACATTATATATACTTATTATAATAATTAAATCTTGTTAGGAAGACTTTTAAAGAAAAAAAAATTTGGAGTTGCATAAACTCTGTAAAATAGTAATACTACATGTGGTGTCTGCTTGTGGATATAAGTATACCTCTGCCTAACCCTGCTGGGATTACAAGCATGATGTTGTATTAAATAAAACTAATACTAAGGTAACATCATACCAACCACAAGTACTTCAAATTAATAATATTAAGGAAACTATTAATACATTTGACTCTCAAGTGTGCACCGGAAACGGATGAGCCATTGTGACGTCGAGGAAGTAGCGAAGACTTCCGCTCGGCAATAAATTCGCGGGTGTTTTGGCAATGGTTTCCACACTGAGGAGTGGGTGCGAGGGGTAGGAACGTAAGACTTGTTATTGTACTGGGCGTAAAATACTACCTACGTTAAACTTATACTGTCACTTACGGGATATCTTCCGTGATTGTTCACTATTTTGAGCTCCCGATATTTCGACGCTGTTGCAATCGCCATGATCGCGGGTTGACGGACAATCTCGGAAGATATCCCGTAAGTGACAGTATGAGTTTAGTTGTAAACTGTGAAAGCTTAAAACTACCTACATTAGTGCGGTTTAAATTGAAAAGTAAACTGAATGAGTCTTGGTGAAAATTTGAGAATATAACTTAACATCACATAACGCCTGTAATCCCCGAAGGGTTAGGCAGAGGTGTACCTAAGGCTGCGGGACTGTTCGAAAGAGATACCGCGGCCCTGGTACACAAAGGGCAAAGAAGGAACACGGATGGGTTGTAGTCAGTACGAGTCTGACACTCCCTTCCACTCTGCCCAGAGCGGGAGGGGTCATTTGAAGATTTCCCATCCGACATGTTGGTGTACCTAATAGTACACCCACATTTTGCTAGTTATGTTTAAGGCCTATGTAATAGGGGGCGAGCCTATTGCCATCAATCGGGCGCAAATGCAAACTTTGCGGCTGCTACTGAGAAATTCCTGATGGAAAAACCCAATAACAATTTGTCCGACCTGTCAATCGAACCCAGGATCTCATGTTCAGCAGTCGCGCTTGAGACCACTAGACCAACGAGGCAGTCAAAATTTGAGAATTTGTGTTAAAAACTCTTCTGCATAACATTTTGGGTAATACATGCGGGCGTGATGAGTTTAGTAGGGCACGGATAAGAACGTAGGTTACCTAGGTACGATAATTTGTAACATAATAGTATTTCTAGTATTTACTTATCCGAATTTACGTTTTATTTTCATACGATAGAACTTACTTTCGTAAAAATAAACAAAACTCTTCGCCACCGTAAGCGTGATTTACGAAAGATATCCAAATATAAATCACAATTTTCCACAAAGAATTTTCCGCGATTGTTTTGAGCTCAAGATTTGTCACAATAAAAAGATAAAAAAAGCGAGCCAGGAAGCGGGTAGCATCGCGTAACGAGCGCCTCGAGCTTGGCGCCGTGATCGTCTAGAAAGTTCTTAACCTCATTAAACATCGAATAATTCCAATTCATTTACATAAGGAAAAGATAAAGACAAGACGCGGGGAACCGCCATTTTGATTTTTCAAATATCGAAGGGGAGACTAGGGGTGCGCGGGCCAACGATTTGCGAATTCGCGCGCGCTCAGCGAACGTTTCATTGCGTAATTTTGAATAGGGCTGTATTTTTTACCGATTCTTCCCCCTAAGTTGAGTTGAGTAAGTTGCTGCGGCGGCGATTTAGAAATGGAATTATTATAAAGTTAATGTTCTGAAGATAATAAAAATCTGATTTATTGGTGTTGGATTCGTTATGGATTTGTTTTATTGAGAATATTAAGATATTTATAGATCGAGTTTTACATAAGTTTCGTTTTCATTGATTACTACAAGACCCATAATCTATACTAATATTATAAAGCTGAAGAGTTTGTTTGGTTGAACGCGCTAATCTCAGAAACTACTGGTTCGAATTGAATAAATCTTTTAGTGTTGGATTGCCCATTTATCGAGGAAGGCTATAGGCTATATAACATCACGCTACAACCAATAGGAGCGGGGCAGTAATGAAAAATGTTGCAAAAACGGGGAAAAAATTATTTTTAATAATTTTACGCGGACGAATGTCGCGGGGAACAGCTAGTTCTATATAAAGCGTTTAACATATTTGAACTCTAGTTTGGCAATTGAAATATAAGTAATTAAGCTCGGCATGGTACCTAAAAATATTCCACATTCTACCCAAGTGAACTTCATTCCTATATTTTTTTCAGAGGCAGCTAACCTTGGCAACGGTATAAATACTACACGGTTCGGTAACCGGCGACATCCGTATAAAAATCCACTGAAAGTAAACAAACATTGAAAATATTTACCCATCGATGGCAGGTTACGAACGGATACGAAAAAGACAAGTTCTTTTGCGTATAAATCACGGGAAATTATGCCTTATTGAGTAGTAATAAGTCCGTGTGTGACCGTATGTTAGTTGTAAGGCGTGCAGATGGCGGGTGACAATTCAGTCTATAAATAATTTATGGATTAATAAAAGGTCCGGTCACGTGGTCCGGCCGCCATTTTACCCTACAGCGATCCTGTGATGATAATTAGCGTTGACTTCAAATAGGAAATGGTGTGGAGTGCCTGAGGATATCGAAATATTTTATTTGGAAAGTCATTGAGTGGCTTAAAAGAATGTTTGTGTGTGCAAGAAAGAAATTTTTGTAAAAATGAGGAAGTCAATTTTACTCGCAGACTTTTGGTCACAAATGTTTCATTTTTATGCTTTTCCAGTGGAGGTTTCGTCAGTAATCTTCAAACTTGTAAGTTATTTGCCAGAAAGTACCAGTTTAAGTATGCAAAAGGATGCAGATATTGACAAACAACTTTCTCAAAAGATTTTTTTTTTTAAATTCTCATTCACTTTTATCACTTTCTTTCTTTCACAAGTTATTATGCCTTGTGTCTGTGACTGTAGCTTCGCTCTTTGTTTTTTTCTGTGAATTTCAAAAGTGTGTGTTATGGTCTAATTGATATAAATGCTTTGAGTTTGAGTTTGAGTTCACAATAACACACCAGCCGTATGAAACTCACGCGCGCGCGTCTTAGACCTATCAGCTGTTAGCCGCGTGACGCCTTTCTATCTCATTACTATCGTACCGTGCAACAGTGGGTAGGCAGAGCACCCGCGCGGCTCGCAAGCCCGCTCCGTATGTTTTGTTGTGATAAAAGTGTATGATTATAAAAAAAAATGTAAAAAAAATGTTTCTTTGGGAAAGTTGTTTGTTATCATGAGTACAATCACGTGTTTAAGTATCGGTCACTAATTACCAGTCACCCTAAAAAGTCTACTCCACACCATTCCTTACTCCATACAAGTCCATTCTGAAGCCGGCCCGTGTACACAAACGAATTTCTCTTACACGTTTGCTTGGTGTTGTTGGTTAGGTATCCAGTCGCTTTCATCGTCATCTGCCTAGCCTTTTCCCAACTATGTTGGAGTCGGCTACCAGTCTTACTAGATGCAGCTGAATACCAGTATTTTACATGGAACAACTGCCTATCTGGCCACCACAACCCAGTTAGTACTGGGTAATACGGTATCGTATTATTCCTTGGTAAGACTGGTTGTCAGACTTTCGGGTCACTGATTCCCTATAACGGCTGTAACAACTGTCAAAGATCAGCAAATGACAATTCACACACATCAATTTTCGAGGCACGGAGAAAACAAGGTTTGTAATGGGTGGTCACCTATCCACGGACCAACCTAGGCAAGCACGGCTTAACCTTAAGATCGATCTGAGTATAAATACATAACGCATTTTTTCTAATATTAGGTTGGATTACAATGATAAAATTAAGCTTACTAACGTTGTTGACAATCTATTACCTTCTTAATATTTATTTTTTACGCGACACCCCTTGGTAAGACTTTCAGGCCACTGACTAAGTATTAAGTCGCTTTAAAAGAACAAATAATAACTTCAACTAATAATAAAACAGCTCTGTCTACTCCACGCAGTTCTCTGTTCCGCACAAGTCCATTCTATGGCCGTTCGGTGGACACAAACTAATTTGTCTTACACGTTCGCTTGAGTACGTTGAGTTACGTGTACACTCGCTTTCAACGTCCAAGTTGTCTGTGATCGGTGTTTGGGACGGATTGGTCCTTCTTTATAGGTCTGCGAGGGTATTTTGTGAATAGGTATGGAGTCAGGGCTTGAGTTGGTAAAGTAATATCAGGAGATTAAAAAAAAATGTACAATCACGGAAGATATCCCGTAAGTGACAGTATAAGTATAGTTGTAAACCGTGAAAGCTTAAAACAGTGTTTAATCTTAGGAGGTTATTCTTAGACTGCCTCGTTGGTCTGGTTGCAAGCGCGACTGCTGAGCATGAGGTTCTGGGTTCGATTCCCCGCGTCGGACAAAGTGTTATTTGGTTTTTCCTGTAACAGCATGGAGTCTGGATTTGTGCCTGGTTGATGGCAACAGGCTCGCGACCTGTGACCGCGACAGCGGACTTAAAACATAACTTGCAAAATGTGGGTGTACTATTAGGTAAGTATACCTCTGCCTAACCCATCGGGGATTACAAGCGTGATGTTATGTTATGAGATTATTCTTCTGCCTAGTCTTAATCCCAACTTTGTTGGGGTCGGCTTCCAACCGGACGCAGCTAAATACCAGACTGTCAGATTTTCGAGTCACTGACTACCTGTAACGACTGTCAAAGATCTACAAATGACAGCCGGGACCAACGGCTTAACGACGCACGGAGGAAAATAGGTATGTAACGGATGGTCACCCATCCACGCACCGACCTTGGCAAGCGCCACTTAACCTGAAGATCAATCCGTGCGGCTGTAATCATTTAGCGACGAGCTTCTCCATAATCATAATGACTTATGGTATTCAAATCCATGTAATCGAAGTCCACCTACATCCTAAAGCAATCGACACATCGTAATCACATTAGGCTGTAAGTGGAATTGCAATTAACGCCGTGAAGGTGGTAGCGAGCAGCGTTTCCGGCGGAAGTGACGCCCGCCCTTCGGCCGCGGGGAACACGCCCGCCTAAGATGGCCCGCCCGCCCTGACGAATGTTTAGATATTGGTAAAAATTATACCTGTGTATGTTTCTATGAGAAATGATGTTTATTCTGCAAATAGGTTTTTCTAAAACAATATGAGGCCGGTGTTTCGTACCTGACTACTCTGAGAAGAAACAGCCGAAACAAACTCAGAGATCACTGTCTCTTTTAAGGTCCAGACATAACCTGGTCAATTCACATGAGGACTATGCAGAGGCTATGGGATGGTCTTTTGAAGAAAGAACCACACAGATTTGAGTGGACCTGTCCAGCTACTGCAATCATTTGTCAGTTATCGTGTAGCTCTACTCCTAACTCAAGGAGCTCAACGACACGACGAACAATACCTAAGAAAGGACAGTTATATAAAGTACTAAAACTACCAAACCAACGTTAAAACCAAGGGGAAAAAATGACCCACATGGTCTAGGAATCTGTCTCTAAGAAAAGTGAGTAAAGCTCGTAAGAATCATGATTGTGCTGAATTCTTGGTAATTTTTTTGTCACAATGTTCCTTGCACCGCTAAATTTTCTTCAGTAGTCATAGCCAGAGATCGGAATAGGTTGAGTTTATTTGCTTAAACTTAAAGGAAGTAAGTAACATGTGGATGAAACCTCCCTATAAAATCCTAGAATAATTTTTAATATTATGATTTTATTATGAATAGTAGATTTTTGGATACTAGTTCACAGTGAAGTGTTTTCCAAATCTTCGTTACTTCGACTGCCCTTAGACTGCTTCGTTGGTCGAGTGATCACAAACGTGACTGCTAAGCTTGGGGTTCTGAGTTCGATTCCCGGGTCGGGTATTTTATTGGGTTTTTCCACCAGAAACTTCTCAGTAACTGCCGATTGACGGCAAAAAGCTCGCCCCATATTACATGGGACTTAAAAACATAACTGGCAAAACCCTTCGAGGATTACAAGTGCGATGTTATGTTGTACTTACTACCTTGAAGTTTAAGCAAAAATACTCTACCTATACCATCCTTGGTCAAAACTGTAGTTACAAATCTAATCCCATCATCTAAGTCCAAGCCGCCAGTAATACAACCTACCTACCCTCCTCTACGCCTCATAGTTTGCCACATAACTATAATAATATGAGCATTACATGTTTCCTGTATCCACGCGGGCTGCCGTCCACTTATCAGTTGCCAAGTAGGTGGACTAGATATATTTTATGCTATGGTACAATTCACAAGCAGACGAAATGTTTTCATTAAAATTCCAACACCTTACATTTTTTGTAACTCCATAGGGTGACTGGTAATTAGTGACCGATAGTTAAACACGAGATTGTACTCATGATAACTAACAACTTTCCCAAAGAAACATTTTTTTATACACACTTTTTATCGCAATAACACAACAGCCGTATGAAATTCGCACGCGCACGCCTGTGACCTATCAGCTGTTAGCCGTTTAAAAGAGCCTTTATGAGGGGGGGCTTGTAGCGCACCCATGGCATTCCATTTCTGTAATTGCATTAGGAAACTGGAAAGCATACAAGAACGAAAAATCTTAAGAAATATTGAAGTCGATTAATTTGAGGTATGCAGCTAGTAAAGGATTAGATCCGGCAAAAAACTAAAGTCGTCGACGCAGCTTATAGAATAGATGAGCAAGCTGCAGTGGCAATGGGCCGGCCATATTAACCGTGTAACCGATGACCTTTGGGGTTTTTGTTTTTGTCTTTATTTAAAGGGGTTTGTTCAATTTGAAAGACCGCACTATCGCATTAGGAATACACCTGTAATGATAGTTGTAAGGGAGATTTCAATAAATAAATAAATAAATAAGATGTCGCCCCTGATAGACGTGTTCTTGAGTGGAGACCTCGAATCGACCAAGATAAGAGAAGATATTTAAATGCAAATGCAAGGTAGACCTTCAGGCTAGGTAGACCGTTTATCTTCGCAATATGGCTGGTAGCAGCTAGATGGCACTTTCTGAGAATCGAGTTGAGATTGAATGGCGTGCGAATGAAGTACAAATGCTGTAACCATGGGGTTCCTCCCGGTTCTTCTTCATAGGAAACGACCAACCCAAACCTTGCACCTTTTTGTCGACGTTTTATAAGTGCCCATCTAGGCCTATGTGAAATAAAATATTTTGATTTGATTTTGAAGAGGCCTATGTTCAGCAGTGGACTGCATCAGGCTGATGATGAAGAAGAAAGAAAGAAAGAAAAATATTTATTTGTCGCAGGGATGATGTAATAATTCGTTAGCCACTCGCCTTCAACTTCTTCCTTGCACCAACACCAGATCAGGGGGCTCAAGTAAGTCGTCTCAGCGTGTCGTCGGAGCCGGCCTGCGCTGGACGGACCATCACATGCCTCGATACACCGGGGGACAACCTGCCTGTGCCCTGTGCGATACAGTATTATGATTATAGGAGATATTTGTTGTTATTAGAAACGGTTGTAAATGGGGATTAGTTTTTCTTGCTTTTTTTTTTGGAGAAGAAAGAATTTGATTAAAAAGACTAGCAGTGAGGATTGATAAACAAATGAAATTTTGAATTAATGAAAGCTATGGTTTTTTTATTATTAACAATATATTATGTACATTATATACAGACTACAAATATAACTAAAATAATGATAAAAAAGAAGACTAAAAGTAAGTGCCTATATAAGCTTAGACCAATAATTAAGGTCAGAAAAGAGTGTTGACGTAATTATCGAACTCTATCCTAAACCCCAAACTGTTATCAATCGATTTATAATATAAACAAACAGAAAAATAATTTGTTTCTTGAGTTAGGGAGAAACGTACAAATACAATACTTGGACAGCAGCCGTGTAAATTACGATTTCAGATTGAGATTTCACGTGGTTTCGGCCATAATAAGACCGATTGAAGTACAAAAACATTCTTAAGTTAATACTATCATCTAAATTAATATTATAAAGAGGTAAGTTTGTAAGTTTATAAGTTTGTATGTAGGGGGTAATCTCCGGAAGTAATGATCCAATTCTAAAAGTTCTTTCACTGGCAGAAAGCTACATTATTAGTGGGTGCTATAGGCTAAAAATTATATTTATATCACACATATTAGCTGAACTATCACAATTTTTGCGGACGATGTGCTAGTACAAAATATTTTTTTATTTACGATAGCTCTTAGCAACGGCAAGAGAGACAGCCCATGATCAGTAACAACATTCGCCTAGAATCCCTATATTCCAAAATAAAGCCACCCTTTGACGTCTCCAGACTGTAACATATACATCATCACATTTACCACAAATACTTAACATAACATAAACATATAAATATTGAGATTTATGTGTGTTAAGCAATATCGTTAATCTTACCCTCCCTTGAATGCCGTCGCTGCGTCGTTGCGGTTACTAATATTGAAATCGATCAGTTATGGGCTACACCCTTTATTATTATCCTATTTCAATTTGTCATAGGTATGTACTTATGTGTATATGGCAGTCAAGCGATGGGCGAAGAAAATTGAGATTTATGTGATGCTGTGCTGATGAGTAAACGTATCGGTTATTTTACTGAGGCCCTAGCACGATCGCGTGGTGTAAACGTAACGTAAACACGATTATTATTATTATAAGCCTATATTGTCCCACTGCACGGCAAAAACCTCCCTTCTCTCCTTCCATATTTCGCGATCTAGTGCGTTTTTTTTTTTTTTTTTTTTTTTTTTTCTTTAAAAAACTTTGCCCCACACTAGGAATTTCTCCTGTATCGTGGGTGCGTTTACAAACATTTAAACTCACATACACAAACAGCCAGACCCGGAACAACTACCTGTAGGCCATACAAATATTTGTTCCGTGCGGGAATCGAACCCGCGACACGAAGCGCAGCAGTCAATCGCTCAGCCACTGCGCCAACCGTGCCGTCATTTGTAGGTCAATCCTTTGCGACAGAGTCCAGCTCATCCCGCAAACTCCTTCTGGGCCTGCCGCGTTGTCGTTTCTTGCTATTTGGTATCCACTGAGTGGTAATTTTTGCCCATTGCTCCTCCGACATGCGGCAGAGAGTTAACACGATCGAAAATACAATTATCCTGTACCATTTATGTTAAATTGTTTGCAACAAGCACAATCAGTATCATCCATAGATATGAATAAATTATAAAAATTATGAAAATATTATTTGTAAAAGGATTATATTTTTAATTAAAAAATCGACGTATTTACAATACAGTTTACACCGCGCGCTCGTTCTCACCTCAATTTCTAAATATTTAATAAAGTAAAGAACTCATAACTTATTTCATTTTCGTTTAAGTTGTAATATTATGTTGAACGTTAGATGACACTCCTGCATCCAGTCTTCCTAAATCGCTAATGTAAACAAACTGTGATCATACTTAATCCATCTTCTAAGCGTTGTGATTATGACAATAGAACTTTTCACCGTTCATTATAACATTAGTTACGGCCATTGGTAGGGCTTGCTAGTAATCCTATAACCGTTGTAAATCTTTAGGTCATCATCTGCCTAGGCTTTTCCCAACTATATTGGGGTCGGCTTCCAGTCTAACCGGATGCAGCTGAATACCAGTATTTTACATGGAGCGACTGCCTATCTGACCTCCAGAACCCAGTTAGTACTGGGTAATACTATACCCCTTGCTAAGACTGGTTGACAGACTTTTTGGGCCTACCTAACGACTGGCAAAGATCTACAAATTACACACCAGACCAACGGCTTGACGTGCTTTCCGAGGCACGGAGGAAACTCGGTATGTAATGGTTGGTCACATAGACCAACCTAGGCAAGCACGGCTTAACCTAAATATAGAACCGAGCGGCTGTTATTATTAAGCCACGAGCTCCTCGTAAATCTATAGGTACTGGGACAAAATATGACATAATCTCCACGCGATTTCACCTCAGATTTTATACAATATCGATCCTAACCCTAAGCCCCCTGTTTGCCTAAAAAACGTACAAAAACCTTGAGCTATACATTTATAATAAACTACCATTCTTAAAAGACATCAAACAAACTCAACGCAGCCCACTTGGACCCCAGAAAGGGGTGAAGAAAAAAAATCGGCCAAGCAAAGACGCAATTACTTCTCCGCAAACTTTTTTGTGCCACCCTGAAACTTTAAAACCTCTAAATTCGTCATGCAATAAAGATCATTTTCGTATAAAAGTCGTTTTTTCATAAGCACCAGTATCGTGGTTTAAGTGCTTGCTAAAAGCACGCTGGTATCAAAGAAATACGTCTAATGAATCTATTGATAACTGTAGTTATGTGTGTGTTGTGTATTTTTTAAACACAGGCGCAGTGTGTTAGTGTGCGTGCGCAAGGAGGGGAGCTGCTAAGAGATGCTTTCTTCGGACCCTCGTTTCTTATAGGAGTGCTCAGTGGGTTTGATATTTGCATGGCGCAATTTTTTCGTACAACTTTTGCAGTCGTATTTACCAATTCAAAGCTTTTATTTTGTAACCGTTCTGATCTTTTTTTATGGTGGTGTCAATGAAATAAGAAATCATGAAAAACCAGATTCTAACACAAAACCACACCTCACTAATGTTACGGTCGGCAAGCAGCTGATAATAAAGGGTGTAAAAAGACCCTTAACGAAGCCGAAATGCACTTGTTCTCCCCGTCATTGCAATAATTTTTTTGAAAAGCTAAAGCTAAAAAAAAAATATTTAAGCCCATCCCCCAAAACGCCCGACATTCGCTACCTTCTAGTTTTTTAGCTTAATGAGAGGTTAGACCAATTGTTTAACGTTTTCTAGCTGTTTAAGCTGTTTTAAGCTTTCACGGTTTAAAACTAAACTTATAAGTTTAGCTCATCCGAATCTCGAAGATATCCCGTAAGTGACAGTATTTATACTGTCACTTACGGGATAACGTACGGCCCGCATTCTCCAGTCAACCCGCGATCATGGCGCTTGCAACAGGCAGCGTCGAAATATCAGGAGCTCAAAATAATCAACTATCACGGAAGATATTCCGTAAGTGACGGTATAGGTTTAAAACTGATCTTGTACTGTTATCCAAAAAACCAAATCCGGTAAAATTATTAAAAAAAAACCTGTAAGTCTTTTCCTCAACAAAACTATCAAAATCACACAATCGCACTACAAATCACTCCCCTTATTTCACTCGACTCCGCCGATCGTCTCAAAGTTGCACACACACACACACAGCCCGCACTATTCGCACACAACACACAAGTGCACCCGCGGCCTAGGGGGCGCGCGCCCTTGCAAAACTCCTCCTTTATATTTTCTTGCTTTGTTATGTAGAAAAAAAAATTGCAGAAAGGGGATCTTAAAATCGATACCCGAATGGCGGCATGTACTCATTATTGAATCGTTTTTATGTTAAGTTGTTTTATTGTTCGATTTGAATTTGCAAAATGGCGGGTCATTTTATTTTTTAAAGCAACTTTAAATGTTTCTTCATTTTTTAGGTCTCTATAAAACAAAAACTTGTACAAAATTCTATTGACGGTTAAATCGGCTTAAGCAACTTTAACAATGCGTATGATTCACTTTTGCAAGACTTTCTAAGCTACGCCGTAGCAAATCTCGTAGCGATTTTTTTCGGATTTATTAAGCTTGTTTTAATGGAAATTCTTCATACAAATAATCTATAGCTGTATTGCATTATCTTAAAAACGATGATGATTGTAATAATACTATTTATTTCAACAATTTTTCTACCATCACTAGTTTAACTAATGTTCAGTGAACAATGGTTTTAACGAATGTTCTGCCTGTACTGTTGGCTACAACTAAATCTTACTATTCAAGTGAACCAGTTACATGTTTATAACCCACATGATAAGTCTAAGTTGATTGTCATATCCCCCTATAAGACACGCATGGGGCAGATGGGCTGACCCACAATGTTAAGATGTGGGCTGACCGATTAATAGCAAGTTATAAGTTGAAAAATATAATGAAGTAAATACTCACATGATCATTGTGCGTCGATTCCGATTTTGCTTTTGCAAGTTTTTTGCAAATGCACCTAGGCATTTATTGTTGCTGATTATTAACTATTATACAATTTTATAATAAGTAACTTAAAAGAAAATCCACTCAAAAAATAAAAACTTAAAATTAAAAACAAAGTATCATCACAGACAAAAACTCTTTCACTTTGAAAACTTCGCACATGCGACTAATTTAAAAACCGAATAACTTTCTTTTCCAAACACAATCAACGTCCCGCAACGGGATTCACTCTAAACTGATTCGGATACACGCAAACTAGCCGTTGGTGACCTAAATAGCGATTCAGAAAACATCATAATAAAATAAAAACCGGTCTATCGAGTACTTTGTCTTTTGTGTTCACAAAAGATCTATACAGAGGCCGCGGATGCTGCGTCCGTCGCGGTTTTCATGCGTATTAAAAAAAGGAGAATTAACAAAAAAAACTGGTTTTAAAAATGTGAATGAGCTTTTGTCCCGTGATCGGTTATTTTGATTTATTCGATTTTTAGTACGCGAGCGGTGTATGGGAAATAAAAAGAAGATGCACGTTCAACAGGTACTGGTGCGAGGAAAAGTGTTAGTGTGTTACACGGATTAGAACGGTTTTGTTACTCCTGATTGAAGAGCTTTCGGCAGTTATGCCATGTCATGTGTGTTCTCCGTCTGTTAGCCGTATCCATTGACAGATGGTTTACTGTCCTGTACTCAAACGTTATTACTGGTTCAGGTTGGTATTTGTTATTTTTTTGTGTTAAATAGGATAAAGGATATAGCAATAAAACATAGGTAATAGTTTCCTAATTTATTTAATAAAACAAATTGGTTTAAATTAAAGTAATTGAAAACAATACAATGCGAGTAATGTGACCATATTTGCCATAATCCAAAGAATGCAAAAATGTTTTACTATCACAAACTTGAAACTGCAGATTAAAAGTAACATAAAAATAAAACTTAAACAAAAACATAATCAAGAATTCACTTAAACATATGTACTCAAACTTAGGTGCTCAAAATCAAACTAAAATAAAATAGTATAAAAAATATAAATAAAAGCTAACTTAACAGTTTTGTATGGCATTGTATTGAAACACGATTTTTATTCTTTGGCGGGGTGTCAGTCTCTGTGTTTGTGTTTCTACAAAACGTTATATAAATGACAATATTTTATCTGTTACACTCCAATTTACTGGACAGAGTGTGTTTTAGAGATTTGAACCGATTGAATTCGTAATTTATGTATGGGTTTGTTGTTGTTTTTAGGTAACACTGCAACGTTTTAGTAGGACAGATGGTTATTTTAACTTTTATGAACTGGAATCCACTAAATATGAAGTTTTAAGAAGACTGTAGTCCACTAAATACAAATGACTTGCGGAATGAGGGTCAAGAAAAACTTAGATCTTATTTAATTTTTAGAACGTGCAGTTTTCGTTGGGAAACGTACCCACTGAATTATGCCTAAAGTCAAACTTACATTTATAAAAAAATACTGGTAATGAGTAGCGATCATAGCAAAGTAAGCCATATTTTATTATTTTAAATAACATAACATCACGCCTGGAGGGTTAGGCAGGGGTGTACCTAATACACCTACATTTCGCCAGTTATGGTTAAGTCTAATGTATATAAGTCGCGAGCCTATTCCCATCAATCGGGCACAAATCCAGACTCTGTGGCTGCTACTGAGAAATTCCTGATTGAAAAACCCAATAACACTTTGCTCTACCCAGGAATCGTACCCAGGACCTCATGCTCAGCAGTCGCGCTGGCGACCACTTGACCAATCAGGCAGTTTTATTATTTTATTTACCTACATAATAATATATTATATCCAAATCCTTTAAAAAAACAAGTGAATCTATGAACTTTGGGCCTTTGCTAATACAAAGATGACAAAACTCAGCGTAAAAAGAACATTAAATACATAGACAACACACATACATACATAACAAACATTAAACAGTTCGAAAGAGGTGAAATGTATCAAAACTGTTAGTCATTATCGAAACCATAGACATTAGGAATTCTGACAGCAACCTTTGACAAACAATTAATAATATTAACCAACACAAATTAATTACAACGTCAATGATATTATGTTGTTAACCTTGATTAGGTGAGCCCCTAAATAGCTCATTGATAAATCTATTGATCCTATCAACAAATTAGCGTATTCTGGTTTAGTTTACAACGGTAACCATGATAACTGGTTACGGCTAAATAGTTCCGTTTAGATAAATGAATTTTATTAATGGCGGTTTGAAAATTAGAATGGAGTTTGAATTACGAATTGTGTTTAAAGTATTGTGTAATGTGTCTATCTATTAATTTGAAAAATTGTCGTGACAATCATTAACTGGCGTTGTTATTAATTGATTTTAGCAATAGCCTAGGGAATAAGGATAAGTACAAAAAACGTGATTAATAAAAAAAAATAAAAAATTCAACCTGTCAATTTTCCATTGCATCACATTTTTTTCTAAAAAAGAATATTTAAAAATAGACTAGTGAAACATGTAGACTGACAAAGGAGACATTCTCAAGAACCACAGCTTAGTTCTAATTTCGAAAATAAAAGAATGGCCATTTTTTTTACAATTGCTTAGAATACACAGATTTATCTATAAACAGCCAATCAAGTAGGTTATAAAGATGTCACTGACCAACTACAACGAAGTAGAAATAGCGTGTGTCAATGACAATAAAATTATACGATACCAATTGTTTCTATAATGGGCAATCAGGTAAAAGGAAAATGTGTCACAGAATGGCAATAAGGCTGAAGTGACGAAGGTGTGGGCCCGTTTATTCTGGTATTTTTGTATAGACTTGTTTTATGTAATTGTTTTTAATTAAAGAAATACTGGACTTATACTTATTGAAGTAAACAGTAAACAACTTAAAATGCACCTACGTATTTAGTAAGACTGAGTGTTCCTACATGATTTTTGAGAAATTATTTTCAGCAAACCAAGAATAACTTTTACTATATAAATGAAAATCGGATAAGTAGGAACAAACTAAAAAAGTTTGCAAGAACTCCGACGGAATGTCCTACATCTGGCCATCATCGAATTACAAATTCGAAATTCAAATATTCTTGTCAGTCAGTGTCATGCAAATCTATGGTCAACTTTTTCACGTTAGAGTTTTTTAATCTGGACCAACCTCTTTCAAACATTGTATAGATTGATAAAAATAATATTAATTACAAATTATTCAGAGTATTATAAGCGCCGGTGTCCGAGACCGGTCCGGCAGCTGCGAGCGATGTCTGTTTATTTGTTATTCTAATAAGCCATTGTGTACACTCTCCATATTTCAGTGGCCAGTTTCAATAGATATTATTTAGTGAATGGAAATTACCGGTTATTTTGTCAGTTAGTAGGTACGGTTTCGGTCTTATAAAGTTATTTTTGTTTTGTCTAATTAGTTGTTCTGTTTTTTTTTTAATCATGCTAAGAAAACTTATGGAAATGTGCGGGAAATTACCCTCTTGATTAGTTGACAACAGTAAAAGCATTTCAGTTTTAAAAAAAATGCTTATTATTTATGATGTTGAAAATGAAACGACACATGATTTTCAAATCATTGAGAACTTGTCAGTATTATTTTATTTGAATTATATTTTGTTCCAGGTCATTCTTACTAATAGATATAATATACCTACAGTTTTTAATATAATTAACACATTTTACAAGATTATACCGATTCCAATACGTTCTAGCAGTTTTATTAAAACTTTTCGGTTAGTACTTCTATTCGACACGAGATGGCGTAAAACGACAGTAGCGACACACGGAGATTTCCAAAACCTCTATTTTTTATAGCGACATCTGTTGTTGAGTAGTAATACTATTAAGTTCGAGCCACTCGACGTTAGATGTCAGTAGCAGTTCTGTTAGATACGAAAAAAAAAACGTTTTCATTGCTGAAAGTCATAAAAGTTACTGACGACCGTTCCGAAAAATAGACAAAATCTCCCCAGTTTTATACGTGTCAACTTTTTCAAACAAGCTAAACAAGCGATGTAGTAACTTTCTGAAATAAAGTGAGTTTGTCTGCAAAAAAGCACTATACAAAGTGTAATTACCAATGTTTTAGAAAAATTAAAGTCCAATAAGAACTTGTAACAAAATAATCTTAAATCCAGAATCTTATCAGTTCAAAATAAGAACTCCAATCGACTCATTCACAAGTTCACCAACAGTCAAGTAATTACGTTAATATACTTAAACTTAAAGCCTAGTCAAACTGTCCAGCCACAATATTCAGCCTATTTCAAGCAAACGGCAGTCAATCTTCCACAGTGTTGGCAGCTGCTCTTCCTTTGAAAAACACAATTTTTCGCGCCAACGGAGCGTTCTAAAGAAAATTACCGAACGGGCCTGTCCAAAATACCTCGACACAGTTATTTTTACCGCCCTCAAACCTTACCCTGACCCTTTGTACTAGTTCTTAGAGTATAGAATCCCTTGATTGTAATTGATGTGGGTGTATATTTAATTTGTAGTTTATAGGCTTTATCTGGACAGCCATGACCTGGTATACACTAACGTGGTTACCGGTCCCTTATTAACGTTAATTTTCAGTTAGTGAGCCTCTAGTGGCGGCCGGCTGATAAAAACTAATACTGCGGTGTCAATAGCTCACTGTTACGACCTTACATATACGTATTCTAGAACGAGTGGTACAAGAATTTCGATTTAAAATGATTAATCTTAAAACTATTAGGCACAGTTGCACCACGAATCGTTAAATGTGTTTAACGCTAATTGTAATTAAAAAATCATTCTATTTCTGTCCCATAGAGACAGAAAGATACGTTTATCGTTTAATACGTTTAACAATTTGTTGTGCAAGTGGGCCGTATTCTCTATTCAAACTGTTTTCAAATCGATTTTTTTAATTTTTTTTATTTTCGAATTTCTTTTGCCCGAGTTACCCTTGGGTTGATCAAAGTATACACAATTCAGAATTTTCGTATAAACAATACAAGATATTCATGAGAAATTAGTGTACAAAGATGAGTTTCCCTCGCGCGCAATACATTTCTTAGTGCAAAGAGCATATTGGCAAGAGGCCAGGAAAACGACAGAATGAAGAAAAAGAAGATTAAGATTGTCTTGTGTGAGGTAATAACTTACAAACAGAATATTTATTATGGTCTCTTCTTACTGATTTATTAGGATTACTTTTATAAAATTAAGAAAGCAAAATTTTGTGACCACCACAGAAACAGGACAATTTTATCTGGGTTCTTGAAAATTCAAAATGGGTAACATTTTATTTTAGGATGTGAAACGAGTGAAACTATACACTTTGTCTACGGTTTCCGGGAGTCACATATTTTGGAATTGTAATAACCACGAATTTTACAGATAATTAAACCTCTTTGAAATAATAATTTAAAAACACTTGACCAAACGAACTGGAACATGAACTTTTCTGAAATTTTTACGTGATTCTGCTGAAGCGGCCATTTTAGAATCCCAGAACCGAATTACTTATGTAATTGACGATATTTTATGGCGCAACGGGGCGTAAGAGCCAGTAATACTTTATTATTTATCACATATTTACGAGTATTTAACACTTTATATCTTGCATTACCATTCGCGAATAAGAAAGGAGGACACATACCACAGATAACGAATGAAGAATTACCGTAACCCTTCTCTAAATAACGGCGGAGTATTATTAGCATAATGACAACAATGTCGGAAGACACCGACATTAATCAGGGGGTCACAGGGGGTGCAGGGGATCTAAGGGGGTGTCGCACACCGTGGATGACTTGAGACGTAACGGTAACGAAGGGTGAATTGGGATGGTGTTAATTTTGAAGGAGATAAGTTACAAGTTGGTATTAATAAGTTTTGTCAGCTAAAGTTTATGTACGTACAAAGTGATTTAATATCAAACTTAACCCTTTATAAGGCAAAGGGAATAGTTTTCCCACCATATTTTTCAGCTCATTAATTAAAGTGTTCCTGGTAGGTATTCTATTGTTGTACAAAGGTTATTTAAAGACTTATCAATCACTCATTAAATATTCAATACTTTATACCAATGATACCAATCCAAGGGTGAAATCCTTTACTTCTAAACGTTGCTTAGAATTTGCTTAACATTATTGACATTTAAAGAACGTTTAATTATGGGAGAATTATAAAATTACTCGAAAAAAATAAAATAAAGGTAAAATAAAGATGTGTTTACCAAATATTTTGAACAATTGATTTATGAAAAAAAAAAAGTTTGTTTACAAATGAATTGGGATAAGGACAAGAGAATGATGAATTGATTTATAAAAATGGTTTTTAGTTAGTTACCAATAAAGTCTTAAACGGAACTCCACTTTAAGAATTTATTGGGGTTTCCTTTAAGACACAATTTAAATAAAAAATGCCTCTAGTAGCAATGTATTTTCAAATAAGTCGTGAAATAGAAAATTCTTCGTAAGTGTATTCATGGGCGACCTGTGGAGTTGCGAGGGAATTGTTTCAATAGATTAACAATTAAAAGTCAACCCTAGTGCCGGTTCTTTCGCTGACACAATTTATTAGTGTATTTAATTTACACACTTTTGTTTGGAGTAATTAATAGTAACTCGAATGATCGTTAAGATTGGAATGGCCACTTCGTGTTAGCGGCATTGTGTTCTTTTAAATATTAATGTAGAAATATATTATTTATGAGAACCAGCCTGTAATGTTCCTACGCTTGGATCTGAGATATTTGCGAGAGATAGTGAGAGATGTCACATTTCTTGTATATTTTTTATTTTTTTTTAGGACACCTATATTTTTTTTTTTTTTTTAAATCAAATATGTTACTAGGTTCAGCATAAAGACATTGTAAATAATTCTCCATAGGTAGAACAGTCAAAGGATCAGTTTAAAAACAAGAATAAAAATCGCACTTGTCAAATTAGTCACCGAGAAAACAGACCTTACTCTTGATATTTTTAATTCGACCCTCCAAAGAGCAGCTCAACAGTTTAAAAATAACCACCGCAGAACTCTATTCTTTTTTCAAATAAAAAATGGAACGTCTCTGCCAATTAGAAACAGACGTTCAACAAAAATACGTCTTTCCAGTACCAACTTTTGAATAATAGAACACTGTCTGACATTTGAAATTTAAAAAGTTTCAAGCAAAAAGGATGGAAGTGTGATAAAGAATGTTTGATTTCAGTGTAGTCTCTAGAAAAATTGGCTGAACAGGTGTTAACCTTTTCGTCAGCTGTCAAAATAATTAGTCATATACAAGATTTAAGATATTTCGTTGCCTAAATTAGCGAAATATTCCAACAACATTAGTCAAGCGCGAGTTTTATTTGTCCGGTGTAAGGGGTCGCGGGTGGCGCGAAGTTTTCAAACTTTTTTCCCACATTAGTCGGTGCAGGCTGTGTCGGTCGTTTCCTTTGCCATCGTTAAGTGTCTAACGAGTGGCAATTTGCGCGGGAACTCTTATTAGAATTGACTTATTTATTTTTAATGCACTTTGAATAGGTTTTGCGTACTTATAAGTATAATAGTGTATTGGAATAGGGAGTATCGAGTTTAAATGGTTTAGAAGCAAGTGACAATTTTGTTAACATTTGTAAGTAATTATTTTGATTAGTTAGAATGTGCTCTTTTCCTTATGAACGTGTTATAAGAATGAGATACACCGAGAATATACACCTTGCTGAAGACTAATCTTGTAGCCAAAAAGTTTTTCGTAAACGTCGAAATTAATAAAAAAACAATAAAATCAAATAATTTGGAATCGCGGGAACACTAGCAACAGTAATAAACATTTAACGCTCCATCTACAGTTATTCCAAACTATACAATAACGGATACCTCACAAAAGATAACCCAAACAAGCCCTATATTGATAGAGGCCTGAAATTTAATATGAAATATTTCAAACTAGCAACACTAACACCGGACGCACACATTGACGCGCGTATATAGTATAAAGGAACGTAAAACTACACTCACACAGACATAAAAACTACACAAATACATTGAAGCGTAAGAGGGGTGTCTTTGTTACACATTAAGGAAGAAGGGATGAAGACGGGGTGCGCGGGGGGCGCGGTGGGCCGGGGTGGGGTCGGGTAGCCCCACCCCGGCCTGTTTTGTATTCAGCCCGGTCGTCCGTTTACGATTTCGCGCGGGACACTTGGAGATTTCTATTGCGTTGCGTCACAACGCGACAATTCGGTATTTCTTTATTAGAATTGTGGTTGGTCCGCTTTGTTGTCCGGGGACACATTTACTTCTACAGAGTTAATCTTTGGCGCCGAATGGCTCTTATAATAGTTACTGTGCTGAGTTCATATGAGACTCGATAATTTTATAGATTTTGTTGCAAACTAAAGCAAGCGAGGCACTTAGGATCTGCACAGTATCAGTATTAACTGACGGTGAAATCCTTAGTGAAAGCATTTTTTTCCAAATCTACTTACAAACATTTTCAAATACAGCAACATTTTAATTTTGACTTTGTTCCTTCAGGCTATAAGTCTTCTAATCTAGAATATCCTCCAAACAATAAATGTTTTTACCCAATTGAATGCCAAACCAAAATAAAAGAACACAAACGAACGCGACGATTCAAAATAAGAAGCATATTATTAACCAATAAACACACACGTTATGATCAATTTAAAAAAGGAACACATTAAAATACCAGCCCAAGAAAAGAACGGAACGACCGACGTCGTAAATATACGACTAATTTGAAAAAACGAAGGCTGAGATAAAAATGTGAATAAAAATAATAAAAAATAAAATAAAAAGTGAGGAAGCATTACCGTCGGAGTGGACCTTATAAGAAGACAATTTTATGCAAATCTTTTTCCGCTACTTTAGCATTCGAGGAACAAACGCCGTGCTGGGATTAGGGTTGACTTCTAATGTAGCTAGTATTTTTTTCTGGTATTTAATTTTTTAAGAAAATTTAAGAAAACTGTTTTAAGCTTTCTCTATTTATACCTAAACTTATACTGTCACTTACGAGATATCATCCGTGATTTGCAATCATAGCGCTCGCAACAGCGTCGAAATATTGAGGATAGAAGATATCCCGTAACACATTGACAGTGTAAGTATAATAAAGAATTTTCTTGACTTTTTTTTGTAATTGACTATCAGACTACTAAACGCGTTTTTAAAATCAATAATAGAGTGTTTGTTGGTAAAATCTTTTTTCTGTTTCACTAGTACTTTTATAACATTTGATTAATACTAAAATGATTACCTATACCTACTAAGATCAAGTATAAATTTTAATAAAAAAAATCCGTAACTAACTTCTAGAAACACAATTCGCAATTAAAGTTAGAATTGGGGAGCGTCCTGTCTTTCAACAAAATTAAAAGCTTAGCCGAATACCTATGTTAATTAAAAGGTCTGCTGAAGTACTTAATTGATATTTAAACCTCGTGCAAAACTGCAAAGTAATTTTGTTGAATTACTTTAGATTTTAGGCTTTAACGCAGCGATGTAGACTAAGTACGAATTCGAGTAATTTATAAAGGGTTTATTAAATTGCAACTTAATTTTCCGTTGAAAAATTGGCTTCTATGAAAGTTCAGAAGCCGTTTTCTACGAAATATTCAGTTTTAGTTTTGATATTTTTTTATCGAAATTGTTTATCAAACATACTTTGTTAAAATACTTACCTGGTTTAACAAAGTACTTTCTTCATAAAAATCGTTAAGTACTACAATTTGATAAATACATATCAAAACCAATCAATCATTATACAATGAGTAATAAAGATTAAAGATACTTAGTACTAACCCAAAAATGTTTATAATTACAATCGGAAAACGCAACTGTTTGTACATACCTTCCAATCGCTTGAATTTTTCTCAACAAATATGAATACATGAATAAAATGAAATATCTATCATTCTCGAATCATATCCATCTACTCAAAAATAGTATTCACGAAACGAATCTATGAACTTTTCGTCAAAAGTATACGAAACCGTTGTCTTGGAATATATTTCCAATTTCCACAAAAAAATACTTTGTTGTTGCGCCAACCCTGAGTTAGGAATGTGTTGAAAATAATTTTTCTATAGTGTGAAGCGACTCACAGTGAAAGCGTTCTTTTATTTTAAAAAGACACTTGCGGTGCGTTCTTTAAAATCCTTACTTTTTATTGGCCAGTTATTTTTGTTTGGATTGGAGTCATAGCCAAGGTGCCCTTTTTTTTGTTTTTGTCTTTTTCTTGTATTTATTAAATCCGTGAGAGGGAGATATTCGATCCAACGTTTTTATTTTATAATAATATTGTGTGATGCGTCACAGAATTTTGATCGTTGCATAGTTCCTCTTTATTGTTTTTGAAAATAGATGAGTATTTTAAGGTTAGAATAGAATTATGACAGTCATATGCTAAGGAATAAGAATGGACAGGTTTTGCAGTCGATTTGTTTATAAACTACTCAATGAATGTACTAATTTAACGAATTACTGAACGTGCTAACTAACACTACCTACTGATCTCATAAATGTTTTTTTTTTTTTTTGTATTTTGTTTAGTGTATGGCTGAAACAAAAAAAAAAGTCTCACATAAATTCCTGTAGCGTTAGTTAAGAAACAAAGAAGGAATGGAATGTCTTTTGTTATGAAAATAATTTTCTCATGTTCCTTTGTGAAGAATTTTCAACAAACGTCCGCTCATTCTTATACAGATTCTTTTATTGTACAGAATCTCTATGCCTGAGTTGTATCAAAGCTATTTTTACCATTTTTGTGAAAAAAAGCGTAAGCATCTGACTTATTAAGAGAAAAGCTACATTTAAATGTTAATTTTATTTCAAGTCAATTTAATAAAAACAATATAGCATTTCTTAAACGTTACACATACACCGTTTGAATGTGAATCCAAATTTTTAATATACTAAAATTCAATCATCAACTGCGATTATAACTGTTATTTAGTACCTAAATATATCAATTTAAAACCATACTTTAGTTTTAGTCCAAGGATTAATATTTATTCTTCTTTTACATCAGCTCTTCTTATAATTATGACATTGTCATCATTATTTCTCAAATTTAACGTTAAATAAATACCAACGACCAATCCGCATTACTGTACAAAAAATCATAAAATACTGGCACGTAAAAATGTAAATTCTATTTTTCAAATTAAGAAAATAAAAACAAAACATTAACCAACCGTCTCGCGTCTTGAGCTAAGCTTTCAGCTCACGTGCCGTCGAACCCGTTTATATGTTCGGCGCGAGAATTAAAGAAGTGCAGCGGTGGAGGGTTGAATGCTAATGTGAACGGGCTTTAATCGACCCGCCATTACTGCCTTTATTAGAAAAAATATGTCAATTGAGGTTTTTTAAGTCGTTTTGTGTTTTTTTTTGTGCGATTTGAAAGGAAAATCGTATCGGGGTGATAATTTGTTAATGAAAAATTAGTTGTTTAGTTGATTAAGACGATGTTGTGTATTTAATTCAGGACGAAATTAATTCACCGAAACAGGTGTAATACGTAGATAAAAGTGTTGGATGTAGATTTTTGGTTCATAGAATAATTTTGCCTATTTCATTTCTATATTTCTCATTTAAATTATGACAAATTCTTAAAAAAAAAAAATGATATTTTTTTGTTATAACGGCAACAGAAATACACATTCTGTGAAAATTTCAACTGTCTACCTATTACGGATCATGAGATACAGCCCGCTGACAGACAGACGGACGGACAGCGGAGGCTTAGTCCCGTTGGTTACTCTTCAGGTACGGAACTCCTTCGGGAACGGTATATTTAAATGTCATCGAACATAAAAACCAGCCAGTATCATTGACCAAATCCTCGCAAAAACAGTGCCTTGTAACAAAACACGTACGCTCCAGAGTCTAGAGATACCGTTTGTACTAATGAAAAGCACTGCTATACTGATTGCGACCCCACTAACTGTCTTAAAGTTAGCACACATACACACAACCCAACCCACTAAGGAACATGCAAACTACCAGTGTAGCTTGGCCTTTATGCTGGGTTAGGTTGATTGCAGACGATAGACAAGATGGCCGAATTTTTGGCGCCAAAAACGCTAGCAGATCACGTCTTATGATTTTTTTTGGCTCGGTTTGCAACCAAGCAAAGCAAAAAGAGATTTAATCTTTTCTTGAGGCGGCACAAACCTTACCTTGGTACAAAAAAAGTAATAAAAATACTAGTTTTAGAGGTTGGTAGCAGGTCGGATGGATTCAGGAGTTACACAGTAAGGGTGGACTTATTTAAAAAATTAAAAGTAAACATAGTACATCTTTTTTTTTTTGATGATAAGTAACTGACGAATTGACGGCACGGTTGGTGCAGTGGTTGAGCGATTGGCTGCTGCGCTGTGTGCCGCAGCTTCGATTCCCATACGGAACGAATATGTATGGCCTACAGGTAGTTGTTCCGGGTCTGGCTGTTTGTGTATGTGAGTTTAAATGTTTGTAAACGCACCCACGATACAGGAAAAAATCCTAGTGAGGGGCAACGTTTAAAAAAAAACTACCTGATAGAATCACATGGTGCTTTTGGTTTACTTAATTAGAGCGACTGACCGGTGAATATATTTCTAGCATGAGCTTTTCATTCAATTTACTGATTAGAGAGAAGAAAAACTTAAAAGGACCGTTATCAGTCGCGTCTTCAAGATGAGACACAAATCTCTCGTCTACAATCAGCCTAACGAGAACGTAGGGCAAATATGGCAACTTTAGCCGAAGTTTGAGAGTCCCTGCTACCCTGGCCGGGTGGTAGGAGGTACACGTAAGGAACGCGAGAAGAAACACCCGGTGGGTCGCGGGGTACCGCAGCCAAAACTGTGGACCGCTTGTATAAAGCAACTGCGATGGTTGTGCGACAGTCGCGGTTGTCTTTTGTTTTATATTTGCCGTTTCAAATGACGTCACTAACGTCATATTGAGATGACAGCTGAATTTTTGGTGCATCGACACATTCGACACTGAGGATGATGCTGATTAACGACTTTAATGACATACTTTGAAAAAGGCGTTTCCAAACTTAGGTTTTCACTAAAAATTAAACAATTATTGAATAATAGAGTTTGCACCAGTGTTGTTATGGATATCCATATCCGTAACCGAAACTATCGGATATCCGAAATAAAAAAATATCCGTAACCGTAACCGAATCCGAAATAAAAGTTTCGGATAGTTTCGGATAGGGCGGAGTCATTAGGCGGCGCGCGGTGGTCTGCCGGCCGGGCAAACCAAAAACTTGTCACGACGTGTCATATTTACTATTTATACTTTACAGTAAAAATGACACGTCGTGAGCGTGACAAGTTTACAGACCACCGCGCGCCAGTTTAGTTAAGTCGTAACTACTCGTAACTTTAGAGGTTATTGTGGGATTACGTTACGTACGATGTAATTCATTTTACGATTACTTATTAAAGGTCTGGTTTATTGTTAATTAGTAAATAAATTGTCAGTGACTGGAAAAATGCGTCCTAAATCTAGTTTAATTTGGTCATTTTTTGATGAAGTGAATGTAAATTTTGCAAAATGTAAACAGTGTGGGAAACAATTTTCACGCAAAGGGGGTGGCACTACTTCACTCAAACTTCACCTTAAATCTCAACACAGTGATAAGTATGAAGAATTGTTGTTGCTAGAAAAAGATAACCCACAAAAACTGACAAATCCCCAACAGCTGACACCTTTACAGGAGTGTAAAAACAGTTATCAAAAACAGATTCTTTGAAAAATAGATCTGCTTGGGATGACAATAATACTAAACAAAAAGAAATTGATCAATTAGTGGCTGAAATGATCGTGTTACAAAACTTGCCATTTAATTTAGATAATATTTTTTATAAACATGTTGATTCATATATAATAAATTACGAACGTTAATTTAGATTTTGCATTTAATTAGTTACCTATATAACACTTCAAAACGAGTAGCTGTAAGAAAGAATTACTTGTATAACATAATGCGAAACCTACAAGGTACAATTAAAGTCGAATATAATCTTATTTTTTTTTTTTTTCTCTTTATTTAAGGGGCTTGTTCATTTTGAAGATGTCGCCCAATATATAATATAATCTTATTTGTATTTCATTTTACAGTTCCTTAAAAATTAATATCCGTAACCGAAGCTATCGGATAATCCGAAATAATTTAATATCCATAACCGTAACCGAAACCGATATTATATTTTACAAATATCCATATCCGTATCCGGATCCGAAATTATATATCCATAACATCCCTGGTTTGCACTACTACTTTATCCACCTAAAAAGGATTTTAATAGGATTTTTAAAGGGAAATAGAAAATCGCTGGCTATATTTTTGTTTGGGGGCCATGTTTTTGAACTGTTAGACTCCCAAGTCCACCAATAAGGCCCATAGCTAAACAAAATTTAAATTTGTAGAAGAAGAAGAGTTATTTGAAAAATGTAGGAAATAAAAGAAAATTTAAGCTCTGCACTCCAGACAAGCATTATGACGGCAAATTTTTTATGACACCTTGTCTTAGTCGGGTTAGAATTGTTTCGATCTTTCATACAGGAGTTACTTGGTCGACTTTCAGACAAATCCAAGAAAGTAGTCTTCACTTTACCTACCTTGGATTGGTAAGATTTTTTTAGACCTACCGGAGTTACTTGCTAATCAACTATCAATTAGCAACCAACTGCTACTCATCTCAGTTACACAATCAATCCCCGTTTCTCCAGAAGGAAGGATCCTTAAAGTGTGGGTTCTATCGATCCCACCCACCCGCCACTTCTTAGTGGCAGTTCGTGGTGCCATTAATTATGGCGGACAGGACGGGACGACGTGAAACGAGTTGCTGAGGACATGTTGTAGGTAGCTAGAGTTGGGGCAAAGTAAGGATGTGACAGGTGTCACAGAATGTGAGTGAAGAGTTTCGAATATTTGAGACATGTCTTACTGGAAATCGTTTTGCTTTTCTTCAGATTTTTTCTTTTGTTACATTCACTTAAGAAATAATAATGCTGTTATAGCTTACCATGGCTTGCTGTTTTGTGACACGGTTATAAATAATTTTAAAGTATGTGAGAATAATTTGAGAGAGGATGTATAATAATATGACGTGTGAAAATATTACTGAACATTTTAATTTTCCATATAATTCTAAATTGAAGTTCATTTAGAAGTTTTTCTCTGTGTTCTGATCGCTGAACAAATTGAAATAAAATCCATCAAGCCGCACAACGCACCAAATTCAAGTGTTCCACAATTATTTGAACAGCAATCAAAATCCTAACCATAGATAAAATCTTATACTTTTTTTTTCAAGCACAGGCGACGGCACAAACGAGCGGTTATCATCGGCATCTCGAGTGGGTGATTAACTCGGTCGGTACACACATTAATCAAGTCGAGAATGTAAGGCGAGAGCGGACGAAAGTGTAGCGTGGCTACTGGCTAGTCTGTGGTTGTATTCTCGTTAGCTTTATCGATTACGTCATGTTTTCTTTTTAATATTGAGGGATGTTGGCGGTTGTGTTCTAATTTTGAACTGATTTTATTAATATTGTTCTTGGCTGGTATAATAAACCGTGTACAATGAAGGACAGAGACAAAATATTTGCCTGTATTTGTGTAAAGATATAATTTTCTACATGTGGTTTATTAAGTGATTTTTCACAGGCATAACACAACATACATTTTCAATGATTATTAGAAAAACTACTTTTTTATTTTGAATGAAAAATGAGAGGAAATTATGCTTTTATATTAATACCATTTAAATGAACCGTTAATTTGCTCACAAATAACATTTTCTGTCAGTATGCTTAATGAAATTTCACTCTAGTTGCTTATATAAATATAAATATTCTTAAAAAAAAGTTAAATTCAAACAACAGAATAGGCCGCCGGTATTGGGTGTCATCGTTCGATCTCGCTAGGGCTGCCTCTCAGGTGTCGCAGCTAATAGGGTTGCCCGTAATGTAAGATCGTTGAGTGTTGCCATCATCATTATTTATGATAAGTAGTCATTGTGAACAGAATACATAGAATAGTATTTTTTTTTCGACGTAAGTTTTTAGAACTGAATATTTGAGTTGTTTTTTTATATTCGTTTGTAATCATTTCCGACTGGTTTTTGTTCCTGATTAAAAATGCACCGATTGTTTTAAGTGACAGCTGTTCAACTCCGTAAATGATTAACATATTGAAATTAATAAAAAAAACGTAAATTCATTGATTTTTGTGAAAGGAAAGAACGGATATCGGACGGAGTTTTATTGTCATAAAACAAACTAATGATACTGCAAGAAAATAATCTCATATTATTCCTATGATACTCAAACATCATTAATACATGCCTAAAGAAATTATTTTGCACATTATGTGGGTAATATAAATAAGGGATTCTTGACAGGAGATGAAATTATGACTTTAATTACAGATATAAAGAGACCATAATTTTCTTTATGAGTATCATAAAATATCGAAGCTAAGGCGCGTTAAAAAAGGTTATTATCAAGCGTCATAATAATAACCTCTTCCTTTTTTAGAAGTTGGTTAAAATGACAGAAAAAATAAATTAAATTAAATTTTAATTTACAGTGACGAGCACCAATATGTATACAGTTTCCTAAATTTAAAAGCAATTTTCGCGAGAAATAACGATTGTAGCTTGGAGATAGAATCTTTTTCATAAAAATATGAGTTCCAGAATACTATCACTCATGAAAAGACAAACTACATGAAATTTTAATCAGAACAGTTGGAGAAAAACACTTTTAAACTTGTTAAGTGTTTACATATTGGTGCTCATGAGTGTACTTTATTTTTGCATAGAAGAAACGGTCGTCCTCTTTGGTTTCGAAGAGAAAATTGTCTATTCACACATTAAAAAATGACTATTTTAAACAATTACTTTTCAGAACTCGTTTAAGTAGAGGTTATGAGTAATTTCTATCAGCAATTCACAAAACAGAATATAGACTTTAAAATAAAGTCGTGAATTCAATCGTTTCCTTTTTCAATTGGCTTTTGTTTTTCAATTCAAATGTTCCGATAAATTCTGATCCAGTATTCAATGATCGCTACTCACTATAAACAAAAAACCTAATACAAATACAGAACGATAATTTCTTTGTCCAACCAAAGCTTGGTTCACCAAAGAACCTTCCACGCAGTACATACCTAAAACCCTCACCACACACATATACATAATATAACTAAAGCTAGCCTTAATTCTACATTAAAGACGACCATCCTCAGAATTGGGCGCTCCTTATGGACGCTGGCGGGGGTGAGCGCGGGTCGCGGGGGGTGAGGGTAGAGGGGGGCAAGACACTCGATCAATACCCCGACCCGACTTTCAAACTGCTTTCACCCTAACGAAAGTCGCCCGGACTCCGCTCGACCGGACCACCGGGGAAGTGTATAGAGTGGATAATACCACCGCACGGTGGAAAATGTTTGTGACGTATGTACTAAGGCCGGATTTCACCAATGAACTTACATGTTATCAGCACATTTAAACCGTGTTCAAGAATTGGCAGTTTTATTGGGATTTGCGTCACTTAAAGATGTCATGTCCAATGTTTTCATAATGTGTTGAAAATTATTTCAGCAACTTCGAATAAGTTTGAAAAGTAGTCAGATGAGTTGATTAGTACGTGTAGATTTGTTTAAAAACAGCTTTGTCTTAAATGTTATCCACCTTTGATTTGCAGGATCCATAATGGTAGCTCCAGATGTTTCGGGATTGACAAGATTGAGTTTGTAGATAATGGGCACACTGGTTTAGGGTCCAAAATGGCGGTTTCTTTATGTTTGAGAATTCTTGTTGGCGTATTAGTTTTCGTAGAAATCGGTCTTCAATTTCTTTTATAATGAAAAGATTCATATTCATATGTAGTGCTGGCAATCTTGAAGCTTTTTTGGTGGCAGTCAGAATAGTTGATTATGTACTTGGTTCATGATATCTGAAACAATAGAGAAAATAGGTTAATATTGACATTCTTTAGATATTATTTTTCACTTTGTCGTAGATGTTTAAAAGCATGAATCATATTAGACACCAACTTGCTGCACTTCGGCCCACAGATATTATTATTTTACAGATTCTTTAAATAATATTTTTCACTGGTATTCGAAGTCATGAGATGATTTTGTTTTTAACAGTTTATTTGTAGCTTAAGCTAAAGTTTTGAAGCCGAAATTAGAATCGTAAGTTATCCCCAACAAGTCCAAGCTTTAACAGCCTATAACGTTCCCACTGCTTGGGGAGGTAGATGACCAATGACGACCAATTTTTGATCCTAGCCTCCTTAGACATTCAGCGGTGATGAAATAATGAAAACAAAGTAATGCGCCTTCCTGCGTTTGAAATTACGACTTATAACTCGTAAATCGAGACTGTTATCTAGTGGCGGTACTTTCATACAAGCCTTTAAGCGTGGCTTGCTCTCATTACTTACTACTCTTCGTGATGTTAGGGTTTCGGAACAGTCTGCTTGCGCTAGAGACTTGCCATATTGTTGGCCCTTAGACACGCCACTGAGTGTTATCACCACTATTACTCAAAAAAAAGTCAAACTCCTATTTAAAATCAACCAAAACCCTTAAAATAGTCGCACAAACAACTCTATAGATTTACAAGCACGTCTTCAGCTCGCTGTCTTCACGTACGCCCACCCCCTGCGCGAACATTTCGTTTCAACCCCCCTCGCGCCGCCCCCGGTCTTATCGGCCTTAGTGTGGACCCACGTATAATTTAATTATATATACCTATATGCTGGCCTTGCCCGCTGGATTTGAAGATAAAACCCTAATAATTATTAAGGAGCCTGTGAATGTGAATTAAGACGTTATTTTTGGGTAATTTGGCTGGTTGCGTCTAGTTTTTTGATCCGGGGCTAATGTGGACCACTGCTCTTTGTTGTGCAGCTCTTCTCGCCAATTTAATTAGTAATTGCAAGTATGATGACTTTTTCAGTGACGAAAGATATCAGAAATAAAATTATTATTTTTCATTGTTGAATTATTTCAAGTTGTAGTGTACTTACATTGACAGCTGTATAAACGCAAATGTTCACGAGGACTACGATGTTTAATTATTGTTTTAGATGTATACGAGAGCAAATTAAAATACAAGCATCTTCACGCTATGAGATCTAAAGAGTGGTGAAAGCAAAAACGTGGCTCTATGTGACAGAATTATATTATCTATTACACATTCTAATATTATATAACTAATGTGTAATTTAATGCCACGTACTACCTCGTTGGCCTAGTGCTCGCAAAGCGTGACTGCTGAGCATGAGGCCATGGTTTCGATTCCCATATCATGCAAAATGTTATTGGGTTTTTCCAACAGGAATTTCTCAGTAGGAGTCATTCTGTAATTGTGACCAGTTTAAGTCTAATCATGACTTGCGAAATGTGGGTGTACTATTAGGTACGGTTCTGCCTAACCCCTATGGAGATTACAGGTGTGTTGTTATCTACTGTAACTAAGTCAATTACACTACTACAGTAGCAAGGTAACATTATTTTGGTCGTACTCGAAAATTACCTACTGCTCACTCTTCTTGTATTAAATTACTGTTAACTAACTTATGCCCGCAGCTTCGCCCTGAAGGTCGGTAACCGTCCCACGGGACGTCTACCGGGGTATAAAAAGTATATGTTAATCCAGGTTATAAACTATCTATGGGCCAAATTTCATCGAAATCCGTTCATTACTTTTCGCGTAAAAGAGTAACAAACATCCATCCTCACAAACTTTCGCTTTTATAATATTAGTAAGATAGTAAGATGCTTCATTTACATCTCGTGAGAGAAAAAATAAGAAGATTTAAGACCGTCTAAAGTATAATAACCTTAAAGAATATCTCCGAAAAGTTAAAAGAACAAGTTGCACGAGAATCAACCCTTTGAATGCTGCGGCGTCGTGAGAAATGTGGAGATGAGGGGTCTCCGTGACCCCGGGTCACTACTGGCCGCGCATAACGTGAGATTGGATTCGAGTACAACGAGATGAGGTTGTAGTAAGATATTCTTGTATTAAAACGTGTTTTCTTTACAAGGTTCTCATTTGAGAACGGTTGGGTATGAACGTTGTGATTGAAAATTAATTTTGCATTTATTTTACAGTTTGAGCTTAGCGGAGCAGTTTGTACGGATTTATAAAAGCATTTGTTTGTTATATTATTAAAAACGTCATCAAAAGTTTTTCGTTTTTGTAATCCGTAGTATTATTAAAAGGTTTAATGTAATTTAATTCCAGCGAACTAAAAAAAACATGACTACTCACTCAGATTATTAAGATTTTAGAGAATTGGACCATATCATCTGTTACTTGTCCGTGATACAGTTGTGAGAAATTTCCGTCCACCGGCACCGTCAAGGCAAGCTAACCCAGGGCAGCTCCACGACCCATAGGTCACAGCAACCGGTAGATGTATGAAGAGTTAAACAAATGTAGGTATACGCTGCCGTTACCGAATGCGAACGTGAGTAACTATACAGTTTAAAAAAATAGTCCTATGACTGATTCATCAGCAAGCCATCTGTATACGTCATTGAAAATAGAATAAAAAAAGATAATAACGATTTTTATAAACAGCCCCTAATGCATAATTGGATAGAAGTTTGTTTGCGAACTATGACGCTAGTTTAAAATGAAAAAAAAAGGATTTTTAAAGCCGTTGGGGACGGTATATGTTTTCCATTGATTTTATAATGACAGCCTTGGTATGACGTTATGATCGTTAGTCGTGACAATCAACCAAAAAGGCAGGCTGACCACGACCGCGGGTCACAACCGCGACCCCTGGGTCATAGCAACCGGTAGCCTTGTGAAGGGTTAAAAACGCTTAGTCAGATATTTGAGACAGGAAAAAGGAAGTGAAATCCTATCTATTTCCCTCAAGATATTATATTTAAAAAGTTTATTTGACTATAGATCAGTATGTGTTTAATCATAGTTTTCCCAAGGCCACCATTACCGAATATTTGTTTTTTCAACCGTTACGTCGATCTGACCTCGGGGTGACAGTTTTGACCCGCGGTTCGTCGGAACCGGTGCGTTGTGAAGGGTTAAAATAACCTGTACTCTATTTTGATTAGTATCGTGGGATAAAAGCGATCTTTTCTCATCTTCATCTGTATTATAATAGTCTTTTACAGCATCCGTTAAAAGTTTAGGAGTCTTTGGAAATATCTGAGAGTTAATCCCGTTTATACAAGATATTAAACCGTATAAGCGAACTATGATATCTATCCAAAACTAAAATAGCTAATGCTGGCCTTACAGCTGCTAGATTGAAGTGGAACTGGGCTGGTCACATCTGCCGCATGTCGGAGGAGTAATGGGCAAAAATTACCACTCAGTGGATACCAAATAGCAGGAAACGACAACCCAGCAGGCCCAGAAGGAGATGGCGGGATGAGCTGGACTCTTTCGCAAAGGATTGGCCTACAATCGCACTAGATCGCGAAATGTGGAAAGAGGAAAGGCAGGTTTTTGCCCTGCAGTGGGACAATATAGGCTGATAATATAATAATGATATCTTAAATTTTTTGATTGCATTTATGTTATGATCATAATCTTCGAAAAGGATAAGAAGATGAACTCTGAAACAATTATTTTAAACAATTGTATTCAAGACAATTTTTCAATCCACATTAATAAGACAAGGCAATGTGACCAAAGTGTTATTGGGTTTTTCCATCAGAAATTTCTCAGTAGCAGCCACGGAGTCTGGTTATGTTCCCGGTTGATTACATTAGGCTCGCCTCCTATTACATGGGGCTTAAACATAACTGGCGAATTGTGTGTGTACTATTAGGTACACCTCTGCTTAAACCTTCGGTGATTACAGGCGTGATGTTATGAACAAGACAATTTTGAGAGTTGACGAGTTTTGACAATAAATTTCACAAACCATAAACACAAAAATGCAAACAGATTGCAGCTTTGTATAGCCCATTTAATCTTTTAAATGTTCAGTACTTACAACTACCTACTTAACTAATCCTGGACCGCACCTACCCAGCATCCGCAAGTACATAACAACCTCATCCAATAAATAATCTTAATATTTGTAGTGCACAAATTGTGTGCTATAAATAAGAGATATCATACTGTAATAGCAGAGCGTAGACGATAAATTTAGGGACAATTAGACTTAATCGTTGAATAGAAAGCGTGCGAGTATCTTCCGGGGAGAATACGATCAATAGCAGGCGTTTGAAACCTTTGGACGTGGTTACTTTACGAACTAAAACGTTAATTTGATTTTGTCATACCGGGTCCACGTTGGTTTTGTTATTTTAAATAAAGATAAAACTGAGAAATGCTTTAGTGAACTTGAAAAAATACTCATGTAAGATGTCACAGAGCAGAGAGCTGTCATTTTTATCAAGACAGTTTGTCAAGTAAGAGTTTACTTTTAAAGGCTCCAAATTCAAATTATATTTAACAATTACGTACTACACGTAGTGTACGTTTTAATAAATAAACTTGCTTTGCAGCTACTTTTGCAGTGGACATAATTTGGTCTAGTGTATACGTCTATTGTGGCAGTTATGATTTGATTCGTTATCTGATTAATTTTGAATAATGCTAAAAACTAATTTTGTATTACTTAACACCACATACTTATACACTGACTGGTACGCAAACTCGCAGACCCATCAGATTTTTAGATTTATAAATTCATATAAGTATGCATTTTTTTCGTACGAAAAATGTGTTTAACAAAACGAAGGGTGGTGACGACTTTCCAGTAGTTTAATCTCATTACACCGACATAGTTGGGAAAAGGCTAGGCAGAGCATCGTTTCTATTGTAAAATTTGGTAAACCTTAATTATTCCAAATAAACAATAGTCCTTCACTAATCGCTCCTTAATATCTCCAACTGTTCGATAGGTGCCCTACCAAATGGTATCATGCCTTGATAAAATGATGGGTAAGCAACTTATTTATTTGTACTGTCCTGAAATAAATAAGTTGCTTACCAACTTATTTATTTGTACCGTCTTGAACCAAAGGTTGCCAACGACTGTCCAGTGGTTTATTCCCAGTATATTCCATAGTTTACGGCGGTCCACTCGCTGGCTGTAATAAAATCTTGTCGACGACGCGGCACGCTTTATGAATATTGTTCTACAGTCCAGCGCGATAAGGCGAGACTAACTGGACTAAGTTTCCTATGATTGCTTTTAGTTTTAGTGTTGGTTCGTTGTAGATAGTTGTAGATACTTTTCAACCTTATTACTTAGGGCATAAGGGTGAAGTGGCAGACCGTCAGTGAACTTGGTAGTACCTAAGAATTATTTATGAAACGGTAGTGGGTATATATTTATTAAGGACTAGGTTTTGCCCACGGCTTCGCTCGCGTTAATTTAGAATTTGACAATCAATTCACCTGAACTACTATTGTACTCTGCCATCTATGATCATAAGAACGTTATTGTTGTTTTCCTCGGGAACAGTACTTTTTTTCGGGATTAAAGGTACCCTATGTCCGTTTCTGTACACCTAAAAACGTATATGCAAAATATCAGGATGATCGGTTCAGTGGTTTAGGCGTGAAAACGTAACAAACAAACAAATTTAGTTTCGCATTTATAATATTTGTAAGGATACTAATAATGATACACACGTAGAGTAAGCATTTAGACATAAACGAATAAGAGTGATGTTAGGAAAACTATGAAAGGATTTGAGATAGCGAAAAATTGTTTTAGAACAAGCAGTGGCGTGCCCAGGGGTCAACAATACGGCAAGTCCATAAGGCAAGCAGCCTGTTCAGAAACCCTAACATCATGAGGAGCAATGTGAGGTTATAAGGGCAAGCCAAGCTTTTGGGCTTTTAAAAGTACCGTCATTAAGAGCATAGTCACCTTGTGGCTGAATGAGAGAAATTATCTTTTGCGTGTTACAATTTGGCTTACAAGCCAGGCGGTTACCGCCTTCTAATAATACCTAGGGATGGCCGATACGTATTGCTCATTTTGAATAACTTTTGTGTCCTTAAAAGGCACCCTTAGATCGAAATATACACACGCAAGCATAGTTCACCTATCAGCAATATTAGTTAACAGTAGAAAGCCACGTGATTAAATATTGAATACTTCTACCATCTGTTTAACATGTTTATGGTTTTTAAAGAAGTCTGAAGAAATTCTAGAACGAAATTCAAGCATGAATTTCAATTTTAAACCAGATAAGAGTATCTAAATTGACATTTGGCACTTTTTAACCGATAATCATGCAAAGCTCGCTCACACATCACTTTCAAATCTGAAGATAGCGACTCGTCAATCAAGCGAGTTCAAATCATTTTGCACAAGAGAGCATCGAGTCGTTGAGTGCCAGTGAGTGGGTCAGGTGGCGCCACGGGTCGGCACAATCAATCAGTCTAACTGTGCAGTTATCTGAGGGAAGCAGACGAACTACGATATGATTGGCGGATTCAAACGATGATCTTTGAAAAGACGATTTAAAATTGGATATTTCTGAATTCTATTTTTGAATTCGTTTTTTTTTAATTTATGTATTTCATAATGCGTACATAGTACATCTGAAGGAAGCAGACTAGCTGCGACATGATTGGTGGGTTTAAACGGTGATCTTTGATAAGAGGATTTAAAATGGGATCTTTCTGTATTCTATTTTTGAATAAGTTTTTTTAATCTATGTATTTCCTATTATTATATTTCCTAATGCGTAGTACCTATTTCTGAAGGTAGCAGAAGAGGTGCGATCTGATATTGGCGGATTCGAACGATGATATTTGATAAAAGGATTTAAAATTGGATCTTAGCGTATTCTTTTTTTGACTTCGTTTTTTTTATCTGTGTATTTCATAATGCGTAGTATATCTGAAGGTAGCAGACGAGGTGCGATATGTTTGTCAGATTGGAATTCAGATCTTCAGAGATTGTCTTTTGGTTACATTTAAGAATCAGTGAGCATTGGCGAGTTGCTTTGGATGTTTGCCTAGCCTCCTCTGACTCAACGCCTATAAAAGCGAAAGCTGTTGTAGAAAGATAATACCCAAATATTAACACATTAAAATCAGACCAAAGTAATAAACTACTAATTATATTCATTATCATAGTAGGTCGGTACATAAAGCGACGGAGCATGTACCCGTTACGATAATAGAAACTATTAACTGTTAGGCACTTAAATATTCCAGTAGGGATAGCTAGTACTAAAGTAAAACATTAGCGAAGAGTACCGGCCCGGAAAAGCAGATTTATATTACTACCCAACTAAGATCATAAAACTATACAACGCCCGGCCCGAGTATTAATATTGTGCCATTTATCATGACCCTACCCCCCCCTTCGCCCCCATCTTTTGTGTAAGAAATACACCCGAAACAACCGAGAGAACAAGTTTCGACAACGAAAACTATTCAAACGTTCCCAGCTAACAGCACAACTTGTTCGGGGATGTTCTTAACTCGGGTGCTTCAGCGGTCGTTCGAGGAAAATTGGAAATGGGAAGACGAGCGCGCGAAAATAGACTTTTTGACGCACTTACTGAAGTTTACATTCGCACGATCGGTATCGATAGTCGAATTTTAAACGCTTCCAAATATAATCGACTCTGTTTGTTGAGCTGTAAAGTTTAATTTGGCTTGTGTTACTTTTGCGAGCAGTTGGCCGGAAGGGTAGAGTCGTAAGGAAGTTCGGCGATTATGTTTAGTCAGCGCTGGCTGTGTAATGGAAAGGAAGTAGGAATTGGGGCCTGTAAGATGTGGTCGTATAAGGCGGCCATTCCTGTTTCGTTCCCGGGGGTAGGGGGAGGGGTGAGGGACGATTTGTTTGTTTCTAAGGTCCGTTCTATTCCGCAGCTGCGGGTAGGATTTAAATTTCGCACTCGGCCCGCCTTTTGTCCGTAACCTTCTCAGTTGCTGATGAGATGCCTCTTTACAACTCTAAATTGAAGTGTGTTTCGTAAATGTTTTGAATTTGGAAGTTTCGGGCGGTGCTGGCCAGCGTCCCTAATTTTGTTTGGAATTGGAACTCCTTCTTGGAACCTTTTTGTTTCATTAAATTAATTTGAACAAGTACTTAAAAAAGTATCGTAGCGGGTGGCTTTCTTTACTTTGTACCTACCTTCATGTGAAAAAGGCATGTATGTATGTATAATTCAACCAACTTATATGTGAGGGAAAATCATCATCTGCCTAGCCTTTTCCCAACTATATTGGTGTCGGCTAGTCTAACCGGATGCAGCTGAATACCAGTATTTTACATGGAGCGACTGCCTATCTGATCTCCGCAACCTAGTTCGTTCTGGGTAATACGATACCCCTTGGTAAGACTGGTGGTCAGACTTTTTGGGCCACTGACCAAGTAACGACTGTCAAATATCTACAAATGACACCCGGGACCAACGGCTTAACGTGCTTTCCGAGACACGGAGGTAACTCGGTAGGTAATGGGTGGTCACACAAACCAACCAAGCACGGCTTAACCTAAAGATCTACCCGAGCGGCTGTTATTATTTAGCCACGAGCTCCTTCCTCCATGTGCGGTAAAATACAGAACTAAAATAAATGTACCAATTTTGACATATCGATGCTTTTTTGTTTGACAAACCGTGACACCGTGAACTGCACACTTAAAGTAGTCATACTGTATGTGTTTACTTATCTTACTCATATCATAAACGCGAAAGTTTGTCAGGATGGATGGATGGATGTTTGTTAGTTACTCTTTCACGCGAAAACTACTGAACGGATTTGGATGAAATTTGGCACATAGATAGTTTATAACCTGGATTAACATATAAGATACTTTTTGTCCCGGTAGTATGATCCCGTGGGACAGTTACCAACCTTCAAGCGGACGAAGCCGCGGGCATAAAATAGTAAAATGATAATAACACAATTACCGAATTTTCTCATGATTCTTTCATCGCTATATCACAAACCTCGTTCACATTATTCTCTTCTATGTCCGTACCCTTAGCGAAAGTTACGAAGTAATAGTTGGCTATACGTAAACCGCGAGAGAGCATATAATAGCTTGTATGAAGCAAGTTAGTTATTGTGAGTACATGAAGACTGGACTACCTTGACTTGTTTATGTATAGCGGAGTAAATGGCGTCCGAACTAGAAGTTGTGCTTATATATGAAAATATGAAAAAGGTTCTGATCAAATCCAACGCTTTAAGTTATGATTGTGAAACTCCATTTTTTTACATAACGTCACGCCTGTAATCTCCGAAGGGTTAGGCTAGAAGTGTACCCAGTAAGTCCCATGTAAAAGGGGACGAGCCTATTGCCATCAACTGGGAACAAATCTTGGGCTCAAACTATCTGACTCCACAACCCAGTTATTACTGGGTAAGGTTTTTTTTTTAACACAGGTTTTATATTTTACTTTTTAAAATAGTTTTTAATGTTTTAACTTTACTTTAAATACCTCCATAACCCCCTTACTATTAAATGCATCTATCAGCACAATATTTTGAATGCATTACTTTGAGTCCTACCGTAAGCGTGATTTTTCACCCTAAAAAAAGTCGTTTCCCAGCAATAATTTTTGCGTAGATTTATGTACGTAATTTGATGTACAGAATGCTTGGTGGACATTTCCAGAAACCCTTTTAGTGCAATACAATACAAGAAAGAAGATAACAATCGTCGACAATAACATCGTCCCCTCTTGACCGATTCCCTGTATTTATTTAAGAGGCAGCGCCAGCTCCCAATCAACACATTTTTGTTTGTGCACAAATACATATATCACTATTCATCTTAAGTAAGTTGGGGACTGTGTAATTATTCCTCAAAAGCAACATTGTAAATCTGAAAAGCATCAAAACGAAAGTGTCAAAGTAATTTTACCTGGAAAACATCATATTTTTACACTTTAGAAGTAAGCAACCGCAGTTTAAAGCACCAGTTGTATAAGCTACTCCGCCTTGTTACAAAGCTGTTTCAGAGATATTGGAGATGAGTTTTACAACTGTATCTGAACGCGATTAGTCTCATCATTGTAATATTAAGGTGAAAGCGCCAGGATAACCCGCGAAATTCAAATTTTCTTAAGTTTTTTGCTATTTGCAGGTCAGTGTCAGGTTGTATGTTGAACAAAATATGATTCGCGGCCATAGAAAATATGGCTTAACAGAGTTATAATAATTATAATCATCAAATAGTCATTAAGAAAGGGGTTTGAATTTAATGGCCGACCTAACTTCCGCCATTTTATTTTTTTTCAAAGTTGCGGCTACGCATAAAATCTATATTAATCGATAGCTGGTATCAATACTATCAACTTTTGAATGAGACAAAATGTTCTAAAGTGTCACATTTCCGAAATAGTAGTTGTGCTGAAGATGCCATCAGTGAATGGAATATAACTTTTACTAACGATTAACATAGGCTGGGCTTCATACAAAAATCTTCCAAGCCCTTTGAATTTTGTGGGCTACCCTGTCGTTTCCACCTTAACGTGTCACTTTTTTTACAATGTTAAGGTCACATGACTTATAATAATATAAAAACCTAATACAATACGTATTCTTTCAAAGATACAACTTCCCAAAACTCTATCCCACAAAACACGAGAGAAACAAAATGCTTCACAATTCCTTGGGCCATTAAAACAAGCAACCTCGCAGATGGGCCCTAAGATTACATTGACGGTGGGAACTAATATCAGGGGTGCACCCCCGGGTCTCAATTTTAAGGCGGGGCCCACCCCCGGGATAAGAACTGATCGCAGGGGGGCCCAGAAACTTGGGCCCCACTTGGGGGTGCTAAGAACATTATTAAATTGGATGATGAGTATGTATTTTGCATGTGTGTGTGTAGTTTTGTGTTAAGATGGGTCTGCCATGTTCGGATCGATAGTGGATGGGAGGATGTGACGCTTTCGTTGTTTGTATTGAAACTGTTACTTGTGAACGCTCGTGTACACACAAGTGGTCATTTTAGAAGATAAAGTGACTGTTTTACTCTGTTTGTAGACTGCCTAAGACTTTAAAGCTTCTACAGATGTAGATAATTTGCAGGTATCGGTTAATTTAATGCATTTCAAAAGTAATAAGACATTATAAGACGCAATGAAAGTCGTTTAGTTCGAATCGTATGTGACTAAAAGAGTGATGAATATAAATGTTGATGGATGGAGAGAGAGGAAGACTAAGGAAACGATGGATGGATTGTGTGAGGAATGATTTGAAAGAAAAAGGAGTAAGTGATAGCGTGACGGTTGACAGGGGAAAATTGAAGAAAAAAACTTGTTGCGCCGACCCCAAGTAACATGGGACAAGAGCAGGAAGATGATGAATGAAAGTGGTTCAGTTTCAGCAGCTTTCCACCTTTCATACATAATAGGTAAACTGTTTGTGCTGCTAAATAGATATAGTAAAGGATGATTTCCACCAAACGGCTCGCATCGCATTAGATCGGAACGGATTTTACAATCTTTAAACCATATTATATCGTGTACATATTATTTAAAGTCTATATTATCAAGCCGCGCACAGAATCTTGACCGCGGGCATCTTCCGCGACACGCGATAGTAGCCGAAAGTATGCTACCACGCGCGATCGGTTCCGTTCGCCTGTCATCGTATCCGACACGGTAGGAATGAAACTATTTGACGAGGCGCAGAAACGGATACGTTCGAAAGCGACGCGACGACGCAGCCAATCGTATGTGTCGACATCCTGCCGGACGCGATCGGCTGTCGCCGCATCCATTCGTATACTTTCCGATCCAATCATGGAAATCATCCTTAACACTTCTTTGGTATCAGACAAACTCTTTCACAAAGACCAAAAGTCATCAAAATATGAAGACCCAGCCAGCTTCGCGTACAAACAGGACCGTTTCTTTATCACACACATTCAAGGCCACTTCCAGTTTCCAAATCACATTCATGCTGCCCTTACGACCGAACCCAATCCTGCATAAACAAAGTGCTCAAAGGGAGAAAGGACAAATGACCCAATTTCCTTGAGTGTTCCCGCGTTCAACCTTCAACCACCCGTGAACGGTACAACCGACCCCATGGCTAGAACTTTCGTTGGCCTACTTGTGAAAAAACGCGGAAAATCTCCTTTTGTACATTAGTTTTGTACTTCGGATTGTTTGAAAGAAAGTTTTATTTTGTAGAGGGTAGTGGTTGTTATGTTTTTCTCGTTGCTTTTGAGGGTAGATCGAGTTTCGTTGTAACGGAGATACGGGTATCGATTAAATTATTACTTAAGATATTCTTTTATGTTATGATATTGTTAGAAAGGGGTGACTACTGAGATGACGAGTAATAGAGAAGTCTGGAGAAAAAAAGAAATACTGCGCCGACCCTAAATAAATTAGGATAAAGGCAGAATGATGATTATTGCATGAAACGTTGTCATTTATGATAGTTTTTTGAACGCTGAAACCAAAACGAAATTGGTGTCGAGTTTTTCAGCATAGAATTTAACTTCTTATTTAGTTTCCGAAAATACGAGAATGTTTTTTTGTGTTTGGACTTATTGGGTTAATTCGCTGTGTATCAGTAGCGAAGGGTCAATTTTTGTAAGAGGTAAGCTGAAGTACATATCTTTAATGTGATTATATTATTTGTCTATAGAATACTGACTGTGCCATTTTTCAAAGGGAAGCCGGTAGGAATCGATTTCTATGGAAACTTTGCCACTGAAGTGTATAGGTACTTTCAGACGTTTGCTGTACGACGTACGTACTAATTTTCTTCGTCGACTTAAATACAAGAATAACGTATCTAATATTCAACACATATTTTATCCGTCTTCTCTCATTTCGTTCACTGAACTTTGAACAGCAACACAACCTACTTGAAATCAGAATAATTAATTAAATTATCTCACGCAAGGTTTCAAATTCAGTCCGTTGCCATCTAAGGGTTAAGGGTCTCGGCAGCCCTAAAGAATGGTAGCAATCTTGTGGTAATTCTACCCGGCCGGCCTGCCTACAAACTATCGCTTTTATGTACTCTCTGTACATGTATACTTATGTATAAGTTGTGTATGTATATGTAGATGTGTGTATGTATGTGTGTCGTGTTTATTTAAATTTGAGATCGGGCTTTGTTGTGAAGGAGATGATTGTGATACGATGAAGTTTTGGGGTTTGTTTTGATGATAAATTATTATCTGATAGCTGTTAACTGACGGTCGACCAGTTTTCACCCTTATGGCCTGATTAATAAGGTTGAAAAGTGGTCGACTGTCAGTGAGCGGTAGTACGTTTTCAATGTGTTTTTATAGTGTCAAATAGCAGTAAAGTGGTATTGTTTTAAGATTCTATAGATTTTAACACTAGAAGCATAATATCGTTCTATTTCAAAACAAGTTAATTTAAAAAACTATTTGTACCAACTGGCTGATGAGACACAATTAGTTTTCTGTTGATGCTCATTGGGGTCTTACATGGCTTTGTCAATATCCATAACGATAAATTAAACTTCTTTTTAAAAAAAACTAGATTTTATTAAAAAAAAGAGAAGAAAATTAGTTTTAAAAAAAGTTTCGTGTCCGTACTATAAATCGTTGAGGAGTTCTTTCGTAAGAAGGCGATCCTGGCTGCAGAATCAAATCATGTCTGTCAAAAAATTTATTGTCACCAGAACCTAAGGTGTGTGCAAAAAGTGTGTGCTTTCAGCTCAATCGGTTGGGGGAAACTGGTTTAAAATTCAGTCGCAAGATTTGATCAATACATACTAACTTACAATGCAAGTTAAATCTTATTAAAAATGTTATGCATGTTCTAGAACCAAAAAATTAACGAAATCAACGTTATGTGACGTCCACCAAACTGGTGGTCCGCGTGGTGGATCCCACTCCCTCTCATAGAGAGGAGGCCTGGTCCGAGCAGTGGGAACAATATCAGCTAAGTATGCTAAGTATCTTAACATATTAAGTCTAGAAAAGTGTTTAGTTTTTTTGTTTTGTATTTCGTTTTTTTATTTTCACACAAATTTTTTACATTTTTAAATATTCTCATATAAAACAATATAAAAACATTTAAAAATATAAAAAGTAGTAGGCCACCAGCACTGGGAACAGGGTCCGAGCCGCCGGTGGTCAGGGCTCTTGAGAGAGGAAACTCCTAACAATACGCGCCGTGTCTAGGAGTACCGCTTTCTGAATCAAGCCCTTGATCCAGCTGCCAAGCGCGAGCCTCCTCAGGTGTTGGTCGAGGCTCTTGGCAATTAAGCCATTGGCGGACACGACTATCGGCACAATGACTGCTGTATTCACGTCCCACATGTCGACAACCTCGTGAGCCAGATCTAGATATTTGAATTGTTTATCTTTCCCTGCTTTCACGAGGTTCTCGTCATGCGGGACCGTTATATCAACAATCATTGAATTATTATTATTAAATTATTTATTATTTTCATTAAATCCTATATCAAAGACTCTTCGCCACTAATAACACAGGTGAAGCCACGTCAAACGATAGTGCGTGTGTAATGTACGAGCGTGGTGTAAGCATATATACAGGGTGTTTGCAGAGGAGCGCTCTCATTAAAACTTGCATGGCTTCGATACGCCCTGCGTACCTATTTATATTTATTAGCGTATTGATTCGCCGATGTGCTGGCTAAAGGTGTAAGTAGTTTGTGGAATCGTAGGTAGATAAGTGGTGCCTCTCATGCATGTGGGTGTGGGTTCAAATCCGGACAAGTACCAATGTGACTTTTTCAATTTACATGCACTTTTTAAGTTTATCTTGGACATCACTGACATCGGTGAAGGAAAACGTCATCTGCCTCGCCTTTTCCCAACTATGTCAGCTTCCAGTCTGGCCGGATGCAGCTGAATACCAGTATTTTACATGAAGCGACTGCCTATCTGACCTCCACAACCCAGTTAGTACTGAGTAATACGATACCCCTTGGTAAGACTGGTTGTCACACTTTTTGAGCCACTGACCACCTGTAACGACTGTCACAGCCGGGACGTGCTTTCCGACGCACGGAGGAAACGGACGAAACTGCAGACAGAAATTAGGTGACACTTCGTTTATTTGGAAACCCATTACAATTATTTCATGATTGATATTATTCCCAGTAATTCTTAATTAATATTTATTTAGGTTAGTGTTTCGATGTTACTTTGTGATTCAATTTAAGTGACAGAAATACATTTATTAGGTAAACCGCCTTTTGAAAATACAATAAAATGACGGAGGTTAGACAGGCCAAAAGATCAAAACCCCTTCATTAACGGTTTTTAAGATATTTATGGTTGTTAGGGTATTAATTGATGTTTATTTTAGATAATACAGAGGAGACGGCAGAAAGGAAAGGTAGGCTTCCCATTTAATCTTGCAAGGCTTCGTAAAGCGGCCGTTGCGTAGCACCTATTCAAACTATTTTACTTTCGGGTGAACCTTAATTGTGGGACCGTAATGGGTAGGCGGTGTTCAGTATCGATTTGAGATGTTTATCAGATTTAGCGACCATTGCATTGGTTTATTTTCACGTACTGATATTTATTTTTATCTTGATTTAACACGACAAAAACAAATTATATTTTAAACTAGATATGGTTGCTGTTTCCTTTCCAACTTCTTCGAGAAGAAACATCGAAAAAAAATCAGAATTAAAAAAAAAAAGATCGATCGATAAAGACGATCTACGACAAATTTCTTATTAAACTATCAAAATAGCTATGATTTTAGTATTAAACTAGCCACTTGCCCCTGCTTTGCATGGTGCCACCTATCGGGTCCAAACCAAACCTAACTTTCAAGCTGGAACCATCCATACACATTGGCAAAATTTCATTGAAATCGGTTGAGATTTTTATAAATAAAGATTATTGAATGTAACCTGCTGTCCAAATAATTGATTGTCAACCAAAAGTTTGGATATCAAAGGCCCTAGTCCGGATATGAATACGTCTATTTTTGTATCGAAAATACAATTATCCTGTTGCATTTTAGTTAATTGGTTTGCAACAAACACAATCAGTATCATCCATAGATATGAATAAATTCTTAAAATTATGAAAATATTATATGTGAAACGAGTAATTTTAAAATTGACGTATACATATACGTTACGTATACACCACGCACTCGTGTTAGTGCCTCAGAGATAAGTGCTTGTCGTAATACATACATAAGACAAACCACCATTTGTTTGTATGCCAACATTACTAACACATAACATATAATCGCTTAAAACACGTAGTACCACTCTCACGTACATATCTTGTATACAGTGTGGCTAGATAAACGAGGGACATAACAGTTTTAAGCTCACTTATAACGATTTAGGAAGTAAATAGAAATACATGTATCTACATAAAAGTCAAGAAAATGTAAAATATGTATAGGTATAAATATAAATATAATTTGCCGCATGTCAATACTTGCCAGAATTTGATCCCTATTAGCGACACTATCGAATCGAATACAGAGGGTGTTTTTGTTTTCAAAATCTAAGGGTTCGATTCATGGCTAGGAATATTGATTTTCCAAAAATCTAATGATGCAGTTTTAGTTGGCATCAAAATCGGGCTCGAGACTCCTTTGAGTATTTTTGGCTATTCCATATACTGGCTATTCCACTTTAAAAAATCATGCTGTGTACCTAACGTGGACTACATTAGGTACACATCTGCCTAACTTTGAGGGTGTTACTGTTCTGTTGTTATGTAAATAGTATTAAAAAAAACCCAACTAACATCACATACTACTACTAACTCCTTTATACAAGAAGAAGATTCGTAAACGGTAGCCACACTTGCAAGCATACTGAAAAATGCGAGCCCACTTATGATTTTGTGAATTTTATTGGATCACTCGGTCAAATGTTAAGACTCTTTTTAGATAGTAAGAACTAGAATCGCATACTCAAAACCCTCCTTCAAAAGGTCCCTAGTCTACCCAGTCACCGTGTATATTTGCTCACGTAACTTGTATATGTAACGTGAAATATTAGCTAAAGTTCAGCCGGCAGTTAAGAGTTTCGATGAAATATGTCTTGGGGTGGCAGCAGGGGGTTAAGGACGCAGCCTTAAGCCAGCCTCAGGTCGATAGGAACTTATTAAAGGGGCGGGAGAGGGTTGGGTGTAGTTTGGGTCGAGTACTTCAAGTTTGGACGTGTTTTCATGATTATTACTAGGTCTGGCTTTGGTTGAGGTTTTTATGTAGGTCCGTATTTAATGTTTAGGTGTTTAAAATGAAGATAAGCGTTTACCAGAGATTGCTGTGTATAAAGGGTGTAAAAAGACCCTTAACGAAGCCGAAAGGCGCTTGTTCTCCTCGTCATTGTGATCATTTTTTTGTTCTGGACCATATCTAGGAACCTTCTAGTTACGGAGATATTGGGGGTCAAAGTTCCAATTTTTTCATAAGTTTTTTTTTAAATACTACTTTTTTAAGGTTCTAACTTTACTCCAATTACCTCTATGGTCCGTTTACTATTCAAAGCATCCATCAGCAATAAGTTTTGAGCGCATTATATTGAGTTTTACCGTAAAATGTTGATTATATAATCTATCTCGCGAGATTGTAATCTGTCGAAAGATTGTGTACCGTAATACTGCTTACAATTTAACGCATTACTTTTCGGTAAATTGTAATCTATCGAAGTGAAACCGTCAAATTGTGAAATGGCATGCCACGGAACGCAACTCGCGCGCTGATTGGTTGAACGTCATGTGCCCCGCGCCGCCATATATATAAACCTTTATTTCTGTTCAGCTTACTAATCAATTGCGATGGATGGAGAGGGAGAGGAAGACCAAGGAAACCATGGATGGATTGTGTTAGGAATTATATGAAAGAAAAAGGAGTAAGTGATAGCGTGACGGTTAACAGAGGAGAATGGAAGAAAAAAACGTGTTGCGCCGACCCTGGACCTTAAAAGAGACTATGTCCTCTGAGTTTGTTTCGGCTGTTTCTTCTCAGAGTAGTCAGGTACAAAGCACCGGCCCCATGTAATTTTAAAAGAGACGACGTGTGAAAGTGTTTGTGAAAACCTATTTGCAAAATAAAGAACAACTTTTTAAGCTTTCACGGTTGACCCTGCCGGGGCTGCGGGACTGTTCGAAAGAGATACCGTGGCGCTGGAACACAAGGGGCAATGAAGGAACATGGATGGGTTTTAGTCAGTAAGAGTCTGACACTCCCTCCCACTCCACCCAGAGCGGGAGAAGTCATTTGATGATTTCCCATCGGTAAAAAAAAAAAAAAGCTTTCACGGTTTACAACTAAACTTATACTGTCGCTTACGGGATATCTTCCGTGATTGTTCATTATTTTGAGCTCCCGATATTATTCAACCCGCGATCATGGCGCTTGCAACAGCATCGAAATATCGGGAGCTCAAAATAAGGAACAATCACGGAGGATATCCCGTAAGTGACAGTATAAGTTTAAAGAACATTTATCATTATCACTTAATAACTTTCAGCAATCGAGTAGGTACTTCCACAGTCTTGAAGGTTTGATTCTCATACTCAAACTACCTTTTTTTTTTTTCGGATGGGAAATCATCAAATGAGTTCCGCTCTGGGTGGGGTGGAATGAAGTGAACTAAAAAGAAAGAAAGACTCGTACTGACTAAAACCCATCCATGTTCCTTCTTTGTGTTCCATGGCCGCAGCATCTCTCTCTCTCAAAAGATCTTTATGTTTACTAAAAATATGATTTTCCCACTAAACCTAACCATGATAATATAAGCTGTAGTAGCGAAAACTAGCGTTCTAAGTAAAGTCGTTAGTGGCTGCGCCAATTTGTTGGTCGGCAACCGCGTCGCTACCGAATAAATGTTCTACTAGCAACACTTTATAATAGTTTCTATTTTCAGAATCCTTTAACGGCTTTCGTATCTTTAATTCGTATTTCTTTAAATCTTTCTCTTTTTAGGGTGTCGATCTTAGAAGGTAAAAGGTAAAAAAAAGACTCCACTAAATGACAAGGTGCATTCAGCTCATTATTTTGTATCATATTCCACCGGAATTTTGCCCGGTTTTTTTTTCTGTTACTATTCCTTTATTTCAATGTAAAATTACATTCCCTGAAAACAGCGCTCCATTTATGTAAATAATACGACTAAAATCAAAAATCCAACAATGGATGTTGAAATACTCTAACGAACGACGCGTGAAATCACATAACATTACACGTTCTTCCCCAACGACTAAGGCAGAGGTGTATTATGGTTTACCCACATTTTAGACCACTAGACCTTCAAGGTATAATTTTAATTAATATAACGTTCTTATTAGTAATTAGTAAAAACCTCACATAACGGTTACTAACAGTACGAATTCTTAAAAAAAAAGTACGTACCTAAATTCGAAAAGTGATTCTTGATTCATAAAAATTGATAGACAGAATGCCGATGTTTTTTAAAATGTCATCATCAACTTCCTGCCCTTGTCCCATGTTACTCGGGGTCGGCGCAACACGTTTTTTCTTCCATTCCCCCTGTCTAACGTCACGCTAACATTTACTCCTTTTTCCTTCATATAATTCCTCATACCATCCAACCATCTTTGATCGTCTTCCTCTCCCTCTCCATCAACCAATCAAAATGTAAACATTACAAAAAGAACAACTATAAACAGCTCATCTTTGTTGACCTGAGTGCAATACCCAGAGCATTACTCCAGACTCTGGTAGATTATTCTGGAGTATACTAGACTGTACTGGGATAATTGAGTGTACTACTCATTATTAGTTCTTAGACCGTTTCGTGGAAGCTCCAGGTCGTTAGCGGACGGGCAATTTGTCGGGTAGTTTCAACTAAGCGTCGTTTCACAGGCGTTGAGACACAAGTTTTTAATTTCCGTGTTGTGTTTCGTTTCTTTGTAGATTTTCTTATTTATGTACACACAAAAGAGAATATAAGGAAACAGCATAACATAACTTAGAGTACAAAAGCACATCTTATTTCAAGAGAAATTTCTACCAGCAGGTCTGCGAGAGGAAAAATTTAAATAGAAATGTAGACAGTAGTGTGTGAGAACAGGAAGAGATTAATAGTATGAATGTCTTAGCCTAAATATAAAGTACACATACAAGTCATCATCTGCCTAGCCTTTTCCCAACTGTGTTGGGGTCGGTATCCAGTGTAACCGGAGGCAGCTGAATACCAGTGTTTTACATGGAGCGACTGCCTATCTAACCTAACCTAGCCTATCTGGCCTCCACAACCCAGTTGGTACTGGGTAATACGATACCCCTTGGTAAGACTGGTTGTCAGACTTTCAGGCCACTGACTACCTGTAACGACTGTCAAAGATCTACAAATGACAGCCAACGGCTTAACGTCCTTATCCGAGTATAAATACATAACGCATTTTTTCTAATAATAAGTTAGATTACAATGATAAAATGAAGCCTACTGACGTTGTTGACAGTCTATTACCCTCCTAATATTTATTATTTATTAAAACTTTTATTTATTTAAATTTAACTTTTTTGGACTTAATGCCTACGAAACATTCCTGTAGTCTTTTGCGTCTTTAAATCATATGTATATCTTTTTCTTTTTACTGTTTCCGGCCATAAAAGGTTTATCCGTCTGTCATAGAAGGTATTTTCCTTGGTTTTTTTAGACGTGGTAATTGTATTAAAAATTCAAAACATAACAACACTCCTGTGTCCCGCGAAGAACAGACGCCAGCCCATCAAGCTACTACAATCTGTGAAATTTCTTTAATAGATTTTTAACTTTATCGCTACAGCATTAGGTTCAAGGTTGATTGGGAAAAATTGACAGTTTCGGGGAGCTTGATGGGCTGGCGTCTGTACTTCGCGAGAGACAGGACTGTTGTTATGTTTTTTGATACCACTTCTAAAAAAAAAACCAAGGAAAATACCTTCTATGACAAACGAACCAACCTTTTATGGATTTAATGCCTTCTTCTTAATTTTTTCACGAAAACAAAGATTTTCTTTTGTTAATGATTAACCTAACGATTATCTATAGAAGTTCACAGAAATATGGATGCATGTTGTGAGAAATCTTGTAAAAATATAAGAATGATTGGTCCCGCGATATCTCTAAGTCTATTTGAATCCTGTTTTAATCAAACGAACTCTTAACTTTAATTTTGCGCTACTTATTTGAGGAGACCGAAAATTCGATCCGTTCGCTTCAAATTTTGTAAACATTACAACCTTCTTTCGAAACCCAAAACATATCACAATGCCTTCTATACCATAAAATTTCAATGTCCGTCTAGATTTGAACAAAACAACTTTACATACATTTACTTAATTGAGGCCGTAAGCCCTACCCAACCTATTTATAGTGCGCAAGTAAAGGTGCCCACCCAGAATGTTTACAAAGCATTTGCTTAATAACTAAAACTTTGGGGGTAGGGTCGAATTCTCCTAATACCTACGACTAGAGCAGTGTGGGTGGTAACTATCGTTAAACTGGGTAGGTGTGAATGTGTGCGTGTTTACCGGTTGCCATGGCGACGTATCTTTAAGATCTCCCTCTCTGCCCCGTCTCAGTTTTGTCCTTTCTCCTTTGCACGCGTTTCTTGTCGGGAGGCGTGAATTTGTACGGTGTGCAAATTAAGGGGTTGTTGCTTTTTTGTTTTGTGATTTTGAAGAGCATGTTTGACTCTGTTTTGAAGATAGATATATTGTTTTGCATCTCTTTAATAGGAGAAGTATAGAGTATCGCAATCATTACAAAGCGCATTCGTAGGTTTTTAAATAGTGTTTTTGTTGACTTGTTGATTAAATATAAAATAAAATTAACTTAAAAGTTACATGGGATGCCAGGCCAAAAGTATGATTCGATTTATTATCTGATTTATTTCACTTTTAATTTTAAAGATACCCTTTTCTAATCTAGTGTTAAATTGCTTAATTGTAGTAAAGCTTTGCATTAAGATTACACATATTGCATAGACAAGCTTCATGTGAAACGTAGGTTTGTTTGATTTTTGTTGGGTCTATCCAATGAAAATCAAGAAAACCTCCAAAAAATCTTTCGAGAAAACGTAATTTTTGTGCCCACCGTCCCGTAGGGTTAACCGGTCCGCGCGGGGGGTTCAAACTCCACTAATGGAGTGGCGACCTACCCCCCTTACCCCTTGCCTCCCCCCACTCGATCCCACAAGCCATAAAATTGTAAATTAGTGATGAGCCGGCCAGCCGCGCGACGCATATCGATTTATTGGTACTTTAGTGTTGGGAAACGTATCGAAGAATTTGATGGGCAAGATGTGCTGTCTGTCGGACAGGTTGCGTAATGTTTAATGGGAAGGAATGGTTGCGTTTCCTCTCTAGGGATGAAAATAGATTGTGTGGAGATGTGTGTGGCCGTCGGTTGGCCAATTTCGGCTGTAAGAGCTATCATTTGTTTCGTTTGGAAGATTTTTTGATGACGGCCATTGTTAATTTTTTAACAACTTGAAAGATAGCAGAATTTGAATTTGTTTTTTTTTATAACAGTGATAGCCTAGTGATGTGACCGTCGGACTGCCAAGTCATAGGTCTTGAGTTCAAACCCAAGGCACGTCTGATTTTTCGCATTTATGTGCGTATTGCATAATTATCACTTGCTTCGCTGAAGGAAAACTTCGTGAGGAAAACAGTATGCCTGACATTTCTTGACGGCATCTAGAGCCAAGTCAGAGGCCCATGGGCGGCATAAAAACTCTGACACCAGGTTAGGCACTAACCAAACGATAAAGAAGAACAACTTGAAAAAATAAAATAAAAACACAATCTAATGACTGGGTAAAATAAATAATAAAAGTTCCACTTACCCATCAAACGGGTAACAGAACCGCAACAGATCAGTTGCCGCAAACATTTTTCAAATCACTATAAAACTGATGTCACCTCTCTCGCATCACTCAAACAACTAAGAGATAAACTTAAAAATTTAACAGACACACACGTTATTATAAATATTAATAAGTGTCCGGTTGTGTCCGGTCAAGGAGTTATGTTAATAGGCCTTACTATTGTGCAGAAACCGGTTATTACCGGACAAATTAAGGGTGCTGAGTAAGCGGCCAACTTAGTTGTTGACAACCCCTGAAATGGTCTCTAACCTCTATAGCTCTACAAGTAAGGTTGGACTTTGAATGTTTTTTTTGTTTTGTTATAGTAAGGTGAAGTTTGTTTAAATATAAACGTGTGTGCATACATTAAGTTCGGTGCAGCATCCCGTTGTTAGAGCATACGAGATTTGAACTCGTGCTCTTTTTGACCCTGAGCCATTTTAGTGTTTGATACCAGTGTCGTGGGATTCGTATGGAGATCTGATTCTGTGGGAATTTGATGTCTAACCGTCTGGAAGGATGGAGGGCTGAATTTTAATGTCCTTTGCCTTGGCCAAGTTTTAAAAGTTGAATATTAATTAATTTAACGATTTTTCTGAACGTAAAGCTGTAAATACAGGATAAATCGGAGGTTTTTGATTTCTCAAAGGTTTTTGGTAAATAAAATAATACTTCAGAAAAATCTTGTGTAATTTAGAAGTCTGACAAGTACTCTAATAATTAGGAATAATTAGTATTATTTTGTGGTCAAACTCATTGCTAATTCCATTATTTCGTCAATGAAACTGAACTGCTTTCAAGAGCAATGTCAATATTCCATAGACACTTTAAAGTTAAGGTAAATTTTCGATACTAATAATACCTACTAATTTGTAATTTTTTTTGGCTACAATTTTTTTTTATTATTTTAAATGTTTTTTTATATAATTTTTGTTGATAAAAATATTTAAAAATGTAATTAGTTTGTAAGGAAAATGAATAAACGAAACTAATAAACCAATACAAAGTGACCACAAACACCAATTTCCGCACCTGTAGGTCCAAGTTTAGGTAAATTACAAATCAAAGCAATGTTTGAGTGAAACAGAACGTAACGCAAACATTTACGTTTACGTTAAGTACGTCTTTGAATCGAGGACAAACAGTGTTTGGTGGACGTTAGCGAAAATGGATGAAAAGCGCTTCAGCGGCACTTGTGTATAAGAGACGATATATTATGGAATACGGCAAATAGTGGCTTAAGAGAGGGGAATATGTGTACGTAGTTATACAGGAAAATACCAGAGATTGGTAAAAGAAGTAATAATATTATACGTCCTTATGCGATACGGTAAAAGATAGATGGACTGTGTGAAGATGATATGGCTAGAAAGGAGGTGACTGCTGAGATGACGGGTATAGAGAAGTATGGAAGAAGAAGACACGCTGCGTCGACCCCTAATGAATTGGGATAAGGGCAGGAGAATGATGATGAGATACGGTAAAATAAGATCAGTAAACTATGGCACTCGGGTAATAACTGTTAAAGAAAGTTATTACCTACATAAGTAAGGTTCCTTAGAAGCAACGTTTTTATTGGTGAATTAATAGAATTCATGATATTTAGTTATGATGGGTTTATCATTTATTATGATAAGCTACTGTGAAATGATAAATCAGTTATCTTTTTGCATAAATAATTTATATATAAAGGTTGTAAAAAGACCCTTAACGAAGTCGAAAGGCACTTGTTCTCCTCGTCATTGTGATCATTTTTTTGTTCTGGACCATACATGGGAACCTTCTAGTTACACAGATATTGGGGGTCAAAGTTTCAATTTTTTCACAAGTTTTTTTTTAAATACGACTTTTTAAGGTTCTAACTTTACTCTAATTACCTCCATGGTCCGTTTACTATTCAAAGCATCCATCAGCAATAAGTTTTGAGCGCATTATATTGAGTTTTACCGTAAAATGTGATTTATGACCCCAAAAAAAAAATTCGTTTCCCAGCAAAAATTTTTGCGTAAAGTTACTTAGTTTGATGTACAGAATGCTTGGTTGACGGCTTGGTGAAGGGTCTGTTTACACCCCGTATAATTAGACCAGCCTTGGCGGCTCCGTCCGTCTTCCGGCAACCATCGTGTGGAGACTTTTGCCCGGTGCTCATCGGCTGACGTGACCCGCACAATACCATTGCGTAGCAGCCTTCTTGCCAATGTCCACTGTACCCGTTTTGGAACGCAGCGTGGTGTTTGAGGAGGCAAGGGAAAAGAGCACATGTAAAGAATTGGGGGAGGCCTTTGCCCAGTAGTGGGACAGTACAGGCTACTAAAAATCCTTACTCCTTACTAATATTATAAATGCGAAAGTAAGTTTGTTTGCTACCTATTCACGCCTAAACCACTGAACCGATCATCCTGAAATTTTGCATATACGTTGTCAGATGTACAGAAACAGACATAAGGTACCTGTTACCATCAAAAAGTACTGTTCCCGAGGAAAAAAACAGTAACGTTCTTATTTTAATAGATAGCACCACGTGTCTTTCGAATCATGATTGAATTATATTCAAGCAGAGTACAACCCGAATTGATTATCAAATTCTAAATTAAGTAACGCGAGCAAAGCCGCGGGTAAAAGCTAGTAAAGTATAAGTAGGTTCCTAACAGTTTCTCTTCAATTTGTAATAATAAAATCTATTCACAGTTCATTTGCAGAGACATCTACGTATATAAGATCTAATTTCCCATCTTTCGCTTTGACGTCGCATCAAGTCGCCTCAGTCGCGTATTTCTGAACTATATCTAAACATATCCACATAGATACGAGGATGTGAAGCCAGCCACTCCCCCCTCTGTTCGGGTTCATTTCCTGCTGCAAATCGTCTTGCACCCGCTCTTCAAATGTTGTGTACGGTGTATGGGATTATGTTGACTGTACTTTGACATTATGCTTCTATGTTTTATTTTTTATTTGGTATACGGTATTCAAGGAGGTTTTAATAATTATAGCTTATTGGTAGGAGGTTTTTCTGTACATGTTTTTTTTGGTAAAGTAACGTAAAGATTCAGCTGATAAGACAAATATTTTCGTTATTTGTTACCGATTAATATTGATATTTATAAGTTTTCTTGTTAGTTTACCTTCGTTTTTTTTTGCAGGGGCAGTGAACATTAAATGGTATCCTCTAGCGTCAACGGGAGGTTTTCGCAGAAAGTATTGTCAAGACAGAAAATTATCTATTTAATAATTTTACTATTGTTTTTTCCTGTGTGGATAGACACAGGGTTAAAACTCACATTTTGATTACACCGAGTAATTAATTTTACTATATTTTAAGAATTACGTACACGGCACGTTTCCAGATGACAGGCGATGCGGAGGAGTACTTTGACGCTTAAGTGTCTTTACAATAATGACTAGTTCTTTTTATATTCTGCATTACAATTATTACAATAGAACGGTCATTTCATAATTTCGAAAACATTTTAAAAAGTAATTCACGTCCTTCTGTCTTATTCCCCGATGCGGGTGCCATTATTTTTTTGAATTGAATAAGGTTTTTAGTTACCAACAGAATAAAACGATTGAAAGCGCTATGTGAAACGAGCAACATCGACACTGACAGTCGATGAATTGACAGATGACACTTTGATATTTGATAGTAATGACAGACTGACAGTCTCATCATTGTGTCACTCGCAATTATTACGTTTCTATTGGCCTAATTATAACTTCAAATACCGAAAGTGTTTTGGATTTTTTTACAATTCTCAGAAGTGTCTGTGATTTTAATTTAGTTTCAATCGAATTAATGCATTATTTAGAACATAGAAAGTAAATTCACGTCCCTGTTGGCTCTTAGGCCAACGATGTATGGACGCCGAACAATGTATTTTAAGTGTATTTGCCTACACCTAAAATGAAAAGCCAAAAATAAACCATTAGTGTCTCCGGACAACACATAACATAATCTATTTAGTTACTTTGCAGCCTGAGGCGCCGACACTAACTCCAAATGACTTAGATACAGCGGAGCGGAATTAGTAACAATGTAATCACCATAACGATACTTTACAATCGCCTCGTGCAAATTACTTCTTGGGTTTGTGAGTTATGAGCGGGGAGCGGATTGAGAAACTGTGAGATCTGTGGTACGTACAGTCAAATGGACACTACCTTCATAAATGATTTGGTTCGCTACAAAAACTTGCTGCTCTTCTGATTATCAACAACAGCGTCTGTCTATGTGTTAACAACATTTTAATTATTTCACAAAAGGTAAGGAGTTAGTTTATTATTCTAGAAAAAAGTTAGAAGAATTTGGCCACTCACTACATTAATTTATATTTTATGTGACGATTATTCCTTTAAGGATCTTCCCTCGTAACACATGATTACAATATTTCGTCAAATCAATTTTTTTTTGTTTCAGACTAGTCCTGGGAACCTTTTAGTTATGGAGGGAGATATTAGTATTTTTTTTTCAAAATCTAATTTTATTTTAAAATACCTCCACGACCCCTGCAATATTCAACGCATCCATCAGTACAATGTCTTAGGTGCGTCACATTGAATCCTACCGTAAACAAAAAAAAAAAGTAGTTTTCCAGCAATAATAATAATTGTTGCGTAGGGTTAATTAGTTCGATGTACAGAATGCTTGGTGGCTCTGTGATGGCCTCGTGAAGGACAAAGGACAAAGAAGGAACATGGATGGGTTTTAGTCAGTAAAAGTCTTACACTCCCTTCCACTCCACCCAGAGCGGGGGGGGGGGAAGGGGTTCATTTGATGATTTCTGATCCGAAAAAAAAGAATACGTTTACATGGAAATTATAATAAAACAAAGCACCATCTTCAAACTCGCTTCCTCCTGTGTCTAGTACCACCCCACATTCCGGCTTGGCGCCTAAGGCTGTGTACAGATAACCACTTTATGTGCGTGCAGTCTCCTTTATGTGCGTAGTTTGACTATCGTTACGTTGATCGAGTGATAAGCGACGCGAAGCATACAGGTATTTAAGTGTTCGCTTGATTTGAGTTTGAGTTTCGAGTTATATTGTATTCTGTTTGTTAGGTTTAATGGCTTTAATATGCATGGAAGCTATTGGATTGGTGTAGAGGCAACCTGTTGTGTCGAGTTGGTATTAAATTGTGGCTTGCTCAGTTGATTTCAAGCTTAGTTACTGATTTTGTGTGCATTACTTACGTTTGAATGGAAGAATTTTACACATATCTTTACATAGTGTAAAACAAAGTCGCTCCCGCTGCAGTTTTCAGCAATAGACAGAGTGATTCAAGAGGAAGGTTTATATGTATATTGCAACAGTGAGAAGCCGGGGCGGGTCGCTAGTTCTGTATATTATGTATTTAAAAGTCTATTAATATTAGATACACGGAGCATTGTTCACTGGAAGCATGCTCGACGCATTGATTTAACTATTTCTTTGAAAGTAAAAGGAAATAAGTTCTTGATATTTTCATATTGAAAATGTGTGCTATAACCATTGTTAATCACAAAAGACAAATTAATGAAATTAAATTTTAACAGCCACATCGCACTTCAAAAAATATCTACGAGCTCGTATGTGTAGCAACAACAAAAAACTTCAGAAAAATAACCTAACCAAAACAAGAACAGATAATAATAACTCTCCACAATCTATTGACCATACTCCTCAGAAACACCCACGCGCTTCACGCCTCACCAAGCACGAACATCGAACAGTGGACTATAGACGTATGGACAGTTATTTCCATCCGTCGGGTAAAAATACGCGGCTGGCTAAGACAACCCCATGCGTTCACGCTTGGTACGCAATAGGGCTGGGGGCGCACGCAACGCACGCAGCCGTGGCGAGTCAGGCGTGAGAGGCGTAAGTGGCTGTTCACACTACTGTGGTTATGGAGTATAGATACATTTTTCTGGGCGTAATTCTATTGATATTTAACAGGATTTAGAGATGCCCTTTGTAACAATTACAACCAATTCATTGAAATTTATAAATATTATTGACAAAGAGTGCTGGGCAAAGTCATCCCCCATTCCTTTCCAACTCCTTCTTGGGCCAATCAGAAAGGAACAAGTAAATATTGTCATGCAATCGTTTCCTGGGCTTACTTCAATAACGACGACCGACTTCAGGCACCCACTGTGTGATGATTCTAGCCCATCTGTAATGACCCATCACAACCCGCCCAGTCCCCTTTTAACCTCGCAAAGAGCCTAGAGCGTATTATAGTGTTTGCGCATTCTATTAGTGAGTTTGGTATTAAAATGCACACACTCTATCGCTCTTTGGCAAACCTTGAGTTTGGAAAAACTGAGTTATCGTTTTTTTTTTAGAAAATTCTCATTAGCATCCCTAAAACTGCTACTTTACTTACTACCCTTTTCTTATTGCAGGCGTGAAGACATATTTACATGGAATCCTCCAAAATTCCATACACCAGAACCGCCATAAATCCTCAACTAATACCCAAGACTGTGGTCTTGTATTTCAGTTAAATTATTCATTAATCTGTACATACCTTAAGCGATGGTTACCTTCGTCCATTTTAATAAGACCCTTAATCAATCCTCCCTGTTGAACATTCCAGGGGTCTGGTGGTAGTGGTGGGGTGGGATGCAAAGCCTTGTAATATAGGAGACGTATTCCTGGCACGGATCTCAAGGAATCTGCAGATGGACTTAATGAAAACTGGCCTGCAGGCTTCAGCCGCTGATGGAAAGGTATTTTATTATTACGGAGTGTTGTTATTGTTTGTATTTTATTGACGAGCTTTTGGTTAAAGTTAATAACGAATAAGTAATACTTATTTTTGTAGTGGAAATTATGTTTTTGCTACTCCTCCGTTATACTTTTATGATTAGTTTCGTTGCGGGGTCCAAGACAATGTGTTTATTCTAATTCTGTCTACTAAAAATGTTTTTGTTTGCTTTATTCTTACATATACCATATTGTTTACTTTCTTATATTATTACTATTTTTATTTTATTTTTAATTCTAATTTTATGTAGTTTTACTTGATTTTTATGTTCAACCAATAACTTGTATGTGTGGTGTAAACTGTCAGTATAAGTTGGTTATAAATAAATAAATAAAAATAAATAAATAAATAAACAATGTGAATGTTTCTCTGGGACTTCAAAAAGCTTCTTTGGTCGCCACTGTTAAATTGTTTCTGTCTTTCAGGAGTTGCAGTGATCTGGGAATAGTCTTACGGACTTGTCCAATTCTTACGATGGGACAAAGCGACCACCATCGTCTTCTACTTGAATTTTCTATTGGTTGGTCTACATTAATTTATAGCCATTTGGCCAAAGAGAAAGGATTAAAAAAAATCTTACTCAAGTTTTATTTTTAGAGTAATAGAGAAGTATGGAAGAAGAAGACATGCTACGCCGACCCAAAATAAATTGGGATAAGGGCAGGAGAATAATGATGGTGATGACTCAAATTTTATTTTTCTGAATATTATAACAGTGCAGTGGCTTAAATAGTAAATCTTTTGTATTTTTCTCGACAAGAATGTCTATAAAACACACCTAAATTTTTCATAAAACCATTTTTTAAACGTTTCAATATTGCCCGTATCAATCAAAACAATAACAGTGACCTGTTACGAGCTAGCGTAGGCGTGACGTCACAGCTACGACGTAGCACCGTAGCGCCGTAGCCCGTAGTTCTTTTTCTTTACGTTGGTGTGTGGTTCTACGTATGAACCGCAGTATCGAGCCAGCGCCCATTCACTTTCGAATAATTCGGCTAAAGGAAAAATAAGGTATTCAGGCCATTGATTTACGAGTTCGTTTTCATAGGTTTGGGATTTTAGAACGTGGAAAACATCCCGTTTCGTGTCTGTCTTTCGTCTACCTTTGTTTACACAATAACAAGTTTTACATGTTACTAAATGCCTTTTTGGGTGCATTGGATACATTATTAACATGTTGCCTATTATTATTATTATTTTATTATAAGCCTATATTGTCCCACTGCAGGGCAAAGGCTTCCCTCCCCTCCTTCCACATTTCGCGATCTAGTGCGATTGTAGGCCAATCCTTTGCGAAAGAGTCCAGCTCATCCCGCCATCTCCTTCTGGGCCTGCCGCGTTGTCGTTTCCTGCTATTTGGTATCCACTGAGTGGTAATTTTTGCCCATTGCGCCTCCGACATGTGGCAGATGTGACCAGCCCAGTTCCACTTCAACCTAGCAGCTGTAAGGCCAGCATCAGCTATTTGAGTTTTGGAGCGAAGTATGGAGTTTCTGATGCGGTCCGTAAGTTTGACACCCAGTATACTTCGCTCCATAGCTCGTTGGCAGACCCCAAGTGCGGACTTCTGACGTATCCTATACGTAGCCTAATTATAACAAGGTGTGTACGGACAGACTTGCTTACTTGACTGATGCTTGGTACACTAAACTAAGTAGCTAAGCAAAAATTGCTAGTAAACGACTCTTTTTTTGAGGTGAAAAATCACGTTTTACGATAGGACTCAATGTAACGCACTCAAACCATTGTGCTCGGTGCTAATGGATGCATTGCATAGTACGGGGTCGTGGAGGTATTTAAAGTAAACTTATAACAATAAAAACTTTAATTAGGATGTAATTAGGAACTTTAACTTTTTTTACTTGGCATTAAGTCCACCACTGTACTTTGTCCTTGAAGTATTAAATAAATAAATAAACTTTAACCCCCAATATCTCCGTAACTAGAAGATTCCCAGCTATGGTCTCTAACAAAAAAAATATAGCAATGACGGGGAGACGAAGTGACATTAAATTTGGCTTTGTTAAGGGTATATTTACACCTATTAGGTACCTAATAAAGCATCACGCTTGTATAATATTATTCCTTATTTACATAAATGACATCATAAAAATAACTAAACATAAATGTATATTATTTGCTGACGATATTTCTATTATAGTGACATCTAATAAAAAACAAAATATCATTTTAGACCATGAACTTGACATTAATAATACAATTGAAAAATTATTGCATTGGCTTGACATTAACAATTTGAAGATTAATTTAGAAAAATCCGTTTACATTCAATTTAACCAATCAAATAATTCTAAAAACAACATTAAACTCAATATTAATAAAATCAATGAAGTAACATGTACAAGATCTTTAGGCGTAATAATAGATAAAGACATAAACTGGAAAGAACATATAGACAATGTCAGTACTAAAATTAATAAATTTGTTTATGCATTAAAACAAGTTAAAAATGTAACTAACATAAAAACTGCTGTAATGTCATACCACGCGTACGTCGAATCGTTACTACGTTATGGGATTGTAATGTGGGGTAACAGCACTGACTTCCGTAGAGCATTCATCGCTCAAAAAAAGTGCATGAGAGCAATTTGTGGACTTAAACCTGACGACTCATGTCGACCAATATTTAAGAAACTTGGTTTGTTACCGTTACCGTCTATTTACATTTACGAAATATGTGTGTTCGTGATGAAAAATAAACAACTTTTTAAGACTGCAAATGATGTCAATCCTCGGAACAGACGAGATCCATATAAGTTAGTTTTAAATGACTTACCTAGACTGTCTAAATACAACAGTAACTGCTTGGCAATGTGTGTGCGCATTTATAATGAAATACCAGGGCATTTTAAAGCATTGAATACGAAACTGTTTAAAATTAAATTTCATAAATGGTTACTTGAATTTAGTTTCTACAGCTTAAAAGAATTTATTGATAAAAAATTTTGATTTTGTAAAAATTTAGAATGTTGTGGCCGAAACTTGGCTTAAAATTTTGCATGCTATGTTTTATCCTAGCTAAACATGTTTGTGCCATAATTTGTATTTAACACCACTGTATACCATGTTTTACGCAAATAAAATATTCTATTCTATTCTATTCTATAACGTTATTTTAATTTTATTGAATTATTGTCATGTTTCAGGTGTCGTTTCTAATGTTGTTATTAAACCAGTCCAAACTGTCCTACTGCGTGGAAAAAGTCTACCTCCACTCGTTCTTGGCTGTTGGACCAATCTCTCATGGAGGTGTCTATTCCTATCATCATTTTACTTCTTGTGAGAATATTGAAGTATAGTTCAAGTTAATCGAAGGTATCAGTAACTGGCGATTAAAAAAAAGTTGATGGTCTAATATCTACTACTAATATAAATGCTTTTTAAGTATAAGAAGAAGCTTTTGCTGCAGTAGGATGAGCTGATTAGCCTTAGCTGTTGTTGATGGATGAAGAGGGAGAAGAAGAAGGCAGGAAGGGGCAGTGACGTACCCAGGGACCAATAATACGGCAAGCCCATAAAGCAAGTAGACTGTTCAGAGACCCGAACATCATGAAGAGTGCTAGATTATATGGGCAAGTCAAGCTTGTAGGCTTGTCTGGAAGTACCGGCAATAGGAAGGTGATGAATTAGAGCCATACCAGGGGTTTAGAAGTTGAAGCTAATAGTCTGAAAAGTTAAATTAATAGTCTGAAAAGTTGTATAATTTATTGTAAATATTTACATTATTTACAAACTACAAATCTATATAATAGTAATAAAACTATGTAAAAGTATCAAAACGGTTACAGGGCGACAAAAAATTCGTCCACATCGCTGTCAACAGGAAAAGTGCCCAGAAGGCTGGCAGCATTGCCACGTTGGATCGCAATGCTGGCCAAATAAAAGCAGATAGATGATAATTATTCACTCACATCATAAAGCAACACTGAAAGTAGCCTTCAGCAGAAACAGACACGTGGATAATAATACCCAATTTAAATCACTTAGAAATAAAACTAAACTAAAACCCTACCCACATAAAACTACACAGTATTACTGCCAGCCTCCTTCGTAACATAGCGTTAAGATAAACGAAAGGCTTTAATCAGATTATGTTAATAATTCAAGTTAGGTTGTGGGGCTAATCCGAGAGATAAGGCGGCAGACGGATTGTGTGGAAAATAAGATTTTACGAGCTCCAGCCAGACTGGCGACCTTGGGAGGTAGGGTCAGGACGATTTAGGCGCTGCGAAGAATATTTAGGGTCTATTTTGGAGTAACTGTTTGATAGTAATGATGATGCTTACTGTTCTGGGGCTGTGCTTTAGAGTGTCCAGGAAGATAGGTGCTATTTAACCACTAAATCAAGATGTCATCATCTGCCTAGCCTTTTCCCAACTATGTTGGGGTCGGCTTCTAATCTAACCGGATGCAGCTGACTACAAGTATTTTACATGGAGCGACTGCCTATCTGACCTCCACAACCCAGTTAGTACTGGATAATACGATACCCCTTGGTAAGACTGGTTGTCAGACTTTTTGGGCCACTGACTACCTGGCGACTGTCAAAGATCTACAAATGAAACCCGGGACCACCGGCTTATAGTGCTTTTTCGGAAACTCGGTATGTAATGGGTGGTCATGGTCACCCATCCACAGACCACCCTAGGCAAGCACGGCAACCTAAAGATCGACCCGAGCGGTTGTTATTATTTAGCCATGAGCTCCGCCACTAAATCAAGATGTAGTGAAAAAAATTGAAAAGAGTATGCTTAGATGGTTTGGTCATGTGGAGAGGATGAGTGAAAGACGACTAACAAAATGTATTTACAAGGCAGATGTGAGTGGCAACGGGAGGGGTCACCCTAGGACACTGACCTCATTGGTGAGGTTCTTCAGAAAGGTCAGGTGTGTAGTGCTCGCAACCGGCGTGCTTGTATGACCAGGTGTATGAACGTGGACGAGGCCAAAGGAGTATGTAAGGATCGTAGCAGGTGGCGTTCTGTGGTTTCAACCTACTACCATGGGAAACAGGCGTGAGCTTCGAAAAACTTCGTCGGGTCTTCTCGACGCGTATTCCACAGAGCCTAAAGACTAAGGTCTTCAATCAGTTTTGGATGGTTGGATGGATATTTGTTATTCAATTCGCCATTATTATATCGCCATTTTAGGCGAAACATGTAAGTTCACAACTCTATTTTAAGACCTTAATGTTACCATGTTTTTAAACAAATAAAAATTATTCTATTCTAATCATGCCAGAACAGGTAAACGGATCTGGTTGAAAGGCACAGAGATAGATTATATTCTGGAATAGCACATAAGATACTTATTTTTTGTTCTCACATAAACACATCAAAATTCCCACGCGAAAAGTATCATGACCTTTTTTTCGGATGGGAAATCATCAAATGACCCCGCCCCAGCTCTGGGCGGTGTGGAAGTGTGTGTCAGACTTTTACTGACTAAAACCCATCCATGTTCCTTCTTTGTCCTTTGTGTTCCAGGGCCGCGGTTTCTCAAAGTACCATGTCCTCAAGCCAAGTTCTCAATAAGAGAAAAGAAAAGGAGCTTGGAAGTACAAGCAAGGTGAGGTAGAAATTGACACTTTTGACAATGTTCTTTGCAATAATATGGCTGTAATTAAAACCTCTTTTATGGTTCTTTACTACCAGTACTAATGTAATCGACGCCTATTACGCCAAGCTTTATGTTTTCTATATATATCTTGCAGTCTATTACTTCAGATCATATTCAAGCTTGCAAGTTTACATACCGGCTTGCATGCAATACAACAACAGCTCCCCAACTAAAAACAAAACACTACTAATACATACGAACGAGTGAAAACAACGTCGTGGACAACAACCAACACAAGACAAACCATGGAGTTTGGCTTGTATCGCAGGTGCCCAACTAAACTGAACTGGCTTAAACTGGTTATAACAAGTTAAGGCTTCTAGGGTGGCGGGCGCAGGGGGGAGGGAGCGGGTTCTAACTAGATCCCTCCCAACTTTCTCGTGGCAGATAATGATCTTCGCTACGTGGGTGCCGTGGGTGCAGGCTGGCGGGCGAACGCTGCGGTTCAGACGCTCGTTTGGTTGAGTCAGAGAAATATTGTCATGTAAAAATATTGTGAAATAATGAGAATCATGCTGTCAGTATAAAAATCTTGAGGAGCTAATGAAAACTACGATCTGTGCGCGATAATTATTTTGCAGCTTCCATTGGACTGTCATCATATAACGGGTAGTTCTGCTAGTTAACATAAGAAAACTAACATTCTTTTAAAGGTTTAATAATGCCAAAAATGTCAGAGAAGTTGTGTGGTAATCGGTTGTCGTGGTACGGGCATTGATGCGGAGGTATGAGGAAAATGTCATAAGGAAAGTTTTGAGTATGACTATGGATGGGTATAAGAGTAGAGGAAGACCAAAGAAAGTATGATGAGATGACGAGTAATAGAGAAGTATGGAAGACGGAGACATGCTGCGTCGACCCCAAATTAATTGGGATAAGGGCAAGAGAATGAGAATGATGATGATGCCAAAAATGAACGATGACGTAGCCGTGGACAACATCACCCATCAGAAAATAATAAAGAAACCAGCCATTTCTAACACCTTTTACCACACAAGAATCTTTCAATTCAATTTCTTTGACTAGCACAATATCTACGATCAAGACACTTGCTACGAGAATCCGTAGCTCCGTAGCACCGTAGACAAAGCGTAGGCGGCTACGCCGAGCATCGGTTGAATTGTTTGATGTCAATGGAGAACGGTCATTTGTAGGTGAAACAACAGTTTAGTGTGGGAATTACTGCAGACACGGAGTCGATTGACTGACATTGAGATTCCTGTGGTGTAAAGACGAAGTAGCACTAGACTATGACTTGATTTATGAACAATCGGGGACTAGCAGTGGAGTTTGGAAGTTATTTTTCCTGGTCATTTTCTAATTTCATAAGAGTATGTTGATTTATGGATGAGGAGCTCGTAGCTGTGGCTAAATAATAACAGCGGCTCGGATCGATCTTTAGGTTAAGCCGTGCTTGTCTAGGTTGGTCTGTGGATGGGTGCCCACCCATTACATACCGAGCTTCCTCTGGGCCTCGGCCGTTAAGCAAAAAAAAAATGGTAAAGCACGTTAAGCCGTTGTTCCTGTCATTTTGTCTTGCTGTTCAGTGCTGAGTAATTCATGTCTTATTTACGTAACATAACCTCACATCACACCAGTTTTAACTGAAGAAGAAGGCAGAGGTATACCTTAAAATATAAGCCTGTAGTATCTCTTTAGTTAGTCCGACTACTAGGCGACTGCTGTGTATGAGGTCCTGGATTCGAGTCTGAGGTTGGGAAAAATGTTATTGGGTTTTTCCATCACAAATTTCTCAGTAACAGTCACGGAGCCTTGATTTGTGCCCGGTTGATGGCAATTGGTTCGCCCCCAATTACATGAAACTTAAACACAACTGGCAAAATGTGGCTGTACCATTAGGTACACCTCTGCCCAACTCTTCGGGGATTACAGACGTGATGTACGATGTTATGTCATCTCTATTATCTCTTGTATTATAAGTTCATAATCTCCCGAATATAAAAAGCACGAACCCACACACAAACATTCTCAGGTTCCACCGCAGTAGATGTCTTAGCGAGCAACACAACGCGCCGACATGATTAATAGTCGCGCACACTTGTTACAAAACTGTAGTCGTGTGTACAGTCACGAGCACCAATATGTGAACACCGGGAACTCTAACCTAACAGTAAATATGGTAAATATCCCATCTCTAGAGGAAATGATAATATGTAAACACTCAGGGCTTGATTCAGAAAGCAGTACTTCTGGGCACGGCGCGTATCGTAAGGACGTTCCTCTCTCAAAAGCCCTGGGCCTGCAGTCTCGACATTAGATAACGACAAAAATCGGTCGTTAAGTGTAATCGATATCAAATTTCTTTAATACATTTTCAACCTTATGCTTTCGAAATAAAGTCGAAAATCTATTAAAGGAATTTGACAAGGATACGACTTAGCGACCGATTTTTGTAGCTATCTAATGTCGAGACTGCAGGGCCTGACCACCAGTAGCTCGCACCCTGTTCCCGATGCTAGTGGCTATAAATATGACTTTGTACAGAAATATTTAAAAATGTAAATTATATGTTTAAAAATGAATAAAGGAATATAATATGTAAACAACTTTTTAAAGCGTTTTTCTCCTACTGTTCTGATTAAAATTTCATGTTGTTACGCACATAGTATTCTGGAACTCATAGTTTTATGAAGATGATCCTATCTCTAAGTTACAATCGTTATTTCTCGCGAAAATGGTTTATAAATTTAGGAAAGTGTTTACATATTGGTGCTCGTGACTGTACCACCAAGCCTTGTTTGTTGTAGAAGATAATTAAGTGAATGTTCTTGCCAGGTAAATATGTGGTAGAATATGTCTTGTTTTGTTTGTTAGAGCGATGGTTGGAGGTCTCGTGGCCAAAACATTGATTGCAAAAAGAAAATTAATAAACATGTCGGGGCAATGCATTAAATCATGATACATTTCAAAATCATCGTCATCTGCCTAGCCTTTTCCCTACTATATTGGGGTCGGCTTCCAGACTAACCGGATGCAGCTGAATACTAGTATTTTTACAAGGAGCGACTGCCTATCTGACCTGCACAACCCAGTTAGTACTGGGTAATACGATACCCCTTGGTAAGACTGGTTGTCAGACTTGTTGGGCCACTGACTACCTAACGACTGTCAAGATCTACAAATGACAACCGGGACCGGGATTGATTTTCAGAATGGCGAACAAATATTTCGTGAGCAAACCGGTATGTTCTAAATTCGAAAATTCAGAGACATGTAACAATCAACAACTTGTACAGACGCCAGCACAAGCTACTACAATCTGTCAAATTTCTTTAACAGATTTTCAATTTTATCGCCAAAGCATTAGGTTCAAGGTTGATTGGGAAAATTTGACAATTTCGGGAAGCTTGATGTGCTGGCGTCTGTAATTGACTCTCGTGGAAGATTAGCGCTTATCCCAGTAGTGGGAATGTTATATACTGTACTAAAATGTAATAAATACATATAAAAGTCGTCATTTGCCTAGCCTTTTCCCAACTATGTTGGGGTCGGTTTCCAGTCTAACCGGTAGCACCTTACATTTTACATGGAGCGACTGCCTATCTGACCTCCACAACCCACATTAGTACTGGATAATACGATACCACCTGGTACATACCTGTAACGTCTGTCAAAGATCTACAAATGACAGCCGGAACCAACGGTTTAATGTGCTTTCAGAGACACGGAGGAAACTCGGTATAAAATGGATGGTCACCCATCCACGGACCGACTTTGGCAAGCGTGGCTTGAAGATTGACCCGTGCGGCTGTTATTATTTAGCCACAACCTCCTTAATCCTACTAATATTTTATAAATGCGAAAGTTTTTGAGGATGTATGGATGTCAGGGTGTTTGTTACTCATTCACGCAAAAACTACTGACCGGATGTAGATGAAATTTAGCTGACAGATAGATTATAACCTGGATTAACACATAGGATACTTTTTATCCCGGTAATATGATCCCATGAACCCGTGGATCAAATATCGAACTCCATGCGTGCAAAGCCGCGAGCATAACCAAATAAATAGGTACATTTAAAAGTACGATTAGGTAAGTACAGATATTGGAATAAAGTTAATGAGCCAGAAGAGTATCGAGACATAGAAAGAAAGAAAGAAAGAAAACATATTTATTTGGAACATGCCACAAATGCACACAACAAACAAATAAAAAAAACTTAAATCTACACAATATAAAACGTAAATTAAACAGAAAAAAAATAGACACACTATACAAACAGAGATATATTAATGTAAGACAAACTAAATATTCCACACCATACACGTGTAACAACCGATCTATTTTAAACTATCTATTGTACTCGTTGAACCTAAAACTAAAAGGTCTAACTCCCTCGTCGCAGCCGACGACACAACGCACAGAACGAAAGTGACCTAACTCAAAATTACGGCGAATTGAATTAAATACCTAAAACTACTCTTAATAACATGGGCTATCGTCTAGTGAATCAAAAAGTGACGATATCGTGCTTGAAAAGGACCAACAAAACATTCCGTCTCTTTCATTTTCATTTTTTTTATCATTGCTTAATACTAACATAGTCGTAAGTTTTACTAATAGTTTTTGAGTCTTGGATACTCAAATAAAGATAAATTCTATTCTATTTCAAAAACACGAGCTCCTATAAAACGCAAATTTCGTGTTAGGTCACTTTTGTTCTCAGAGTGCGACAATATCTCGGGAACGCCCGAATTTACTTATCTTCATCAGAGGAACGCGGGGTGAAGATGATTTGGCGGAATTGTGCGGGTTCACCCCCTTCACAATGGGGGGACAGGACCCTCCCCCTAGGGGCTAATTGCTTGAAGAGAGCACATGTCTTCATACTTCTCTGATGTAAAAGTAATTCGATTGCTTCGGGATAATTAGTTGAGCTGAAGGGAATTGTCGTGCGAAGTGATGTGGGTGTCTCGGAGATACATTTAATTTTAATCGTTGTATTTTTAGGGTTCCGCAACTCAGTCGGCAAAAACGGAACTGTTATAGGATCACTTTGTTGTCCGTCTGTCAAGACCCTTTTTCTCAAGAACACCTGGAGACATCAAGCTGAAATTAATATCAAATACTCAAGTCTGCGTCTCCTTGCAGCAGTGAAAAAATCAAACTTGTAAGTCAACGCGATCAAAAGATATGACCGTTTATGTCGCATATTTTGCGACTTCACAAGGGAATCAAAACCTGTAGGGTACTCCCCGTTGACCTAGAATCATGAAATTTGGCAAGATGCAATGTCTTACAATACATGTAAAGTAAAAATCTGAAAACTGTAAATATGTAGTTTAATAACACAATACGTCAAGTTTATACGAAACCCTCGGTGCGCAAGTTAAACTCGCACTTGGCGGTTTTTTTGTATTGATGTAAAGTGAGTGTCTTCTCTGAGGCGGTACATTCTGCATGTGCGTTTAAAACTGTCTGTTCATAATAAAAAAATAAAAAAATAGAAATACATAATTTTGATTGGATAGGCATATATTTAAGAAAATTATCATTATCACTAGAAACGGAATATTTACCATGTTTACTGTTTGTTTTGAGTTCCCGATATTTCGGCGCTGTTGCAAGCAATGATCACGGATAAACTGAAGATATTGCGAGTGGATGTTTATGAGCAGACAAATCGGTCTACCCTCTTTCTTGTTCGTTATTTGCACTCAGTACCGCTACCACTGTCACTCGCAACTCGATTCTGTTCCCGACACTCGAAACTCACTGTGTCCGCTCGTGATCCTTTCACGGCGGTGAAGAACAACGACACCTAAAAAGCGGCTCAGCATCTTTTGGAATCAGGATCGAACCACTGGATTGAGTTACATAACCCTCAGGTCATCTCGACAGAACTTTCGGCGCTGTTGAAAGCATGGTGCTTGCAACAGCGCCGAAATATCGGGAACTCAAAACAAACAGTAAACATGGTAAATATCCCGTTTCTAGTGGTTAAGGATATTGTATTAGAGTTTTGTTACAATTATGGTGTACAATAATGTATACTTTATCAATCTAGTTTTTAAAATAGTCTGATATCTATTTAACTTATCTACTTTCAGGTTATTTGTTTTGACCAATCAAATCTAATTTTTAAAGTATTAAAATAAAGAATGTAACACGACCCTTAACGAAGCTTAAAGGCACTTCATTTTTTTTTTGTTCTAGACCATATCTAGAACCTTTTTAGTTACGGAGATATTGGGGGTCAAAGTTCCAACTTTTTTACAAGTTTTTTTACACCTCCACGACCTCAACTATTCAATCCATCCATCAGCACAACGTTTTGAGTGCGTTACATAGAGTCTTACCGTAAGAAGTGATTTTTTATCTGCTATCCTTTTTATATCAGCTAACTTTAAAACAACTTTCTATCCATTTTATGACGGTTCATACTTAATTGTAAAGCATTCTACGAACATACAAAAAGCTTGTTTATTTCATATCAATAAATACAAAACTAACATCATATAGTTGGCTGTCTGCTGGTGATTGTACTATGATGGGTTCCCGACAGTGACTGCCCGTGCTTACAAGCACCGCTGGAAACTTATGCAATATCCACGACTAACTAGTTTCTGTCCACTTATTGGCGAAGGGGACTATCTCGTGCTACTTGTGGGGAATATCGATCTTGTGTAAGGAAATGTGAGAATGATTAACAATTTATATTTTAAAACTAGTCTGTTGTCAGCGACCTTCGTCCGCGTGAAATTATCTATACAAATAAATAAAAAGCTTTTTACTGAATGTATATGAAAATATATACGGCACTTATACCAAAAACGAAGTTTTTAAAATTTTTGTCTTACTGTCTGTTTGTTCCGGATAATCTCCGAAACGGCTAGACCGATTTTGACGGGACTTTTACTGGCAGATAGCTGATGTTATAAGGTAAAGGTGATGTTATAATTATGATCTATCATAGGCTACTTTTATTTTAGAATAAGAATTAGGAATCCGTGAAAAAAAATTAAAACCCTTGAAATTGGTAACAAAATTCGATTCCTTGCTCCTTATAAAATCAGCTGTCTGCCAGTAATAGTCCCGTTAAAATCGGTCTAGCCGTGTCAGAGATTAGCCAAAACAAACAGACAGACCGACAGGCAGACAACAGTTTTGAAAAAAAAAAATTTTTTTCGTTTTAAGTACGGTATGCACTTTAATATGCATTCAGTAAAAAGCTGTTATTTTGTAAATGTCCCGTAAAGTTTATCAATCTCATTCATACCAACTTTCATTTTTGTACAAAAATATGCATATAAACGATTAATAATCAACCTTCAAACAAGTATGCGACACAAGTAACAATACTGGCAAAATCTTTAAATTCCCTCGCTAACGGTTAAGGTGTCGGCCTGTCGGGTTAGGGGTCGCGAGTTCGAACCCTACTCGTTGCACATGGAGGGGCTAGCAGTTACATATAACGCAACAGGCACACATTACGAGCAATCTTTTAAACACTATTTGAAACAAGGTTTTATATCGATAGCAGCTAGATGAGAAATTCAACTGACCTAGTGGAAATGATGCTTTTCTTACTCCTCCACTATTTTTTGCTGATAAATTATAATTCAATTGTTTCTCTGAGACTTTGTCGTGTTTTAAGAGTAAAAAAGATAATATTAACAATTCAAAATAAAATCACTAAAATAGACCGTGGCAGCTAAGAGATGACCAGTCCCTGGCGGCGCCCGTTCCCGTTCACGAACAAGACGCATGGATCAGCACCATTCAGCTCAACCGTTTTGGAGGGAACTAAGTTTTTTGTGCAAGCTTCTCAAGAAGATGCTCAAGGTTTTTGGTACTATCAAACTACTATAATCAACACTTAAATAATATATCGTGTACATACTTATATCGTGTAAATGCCTACTCAATTATTCATTATGTTAAACTGAACATATCTTATAGGTCAAAAAGTAGCAACAACAGATATAATCTGTCTCTTCTGTTTTATGTATTCAATTTTCTCTTCTTCTTTTGCACACTATTTCTACATCTCTTTTTTTATTATCTCCTTTCGCAGGTATGCTGGAAGAGATTTCTTTAGAAATAAGCATCACCTTTGGCACTATTTTCTGTTCCTTTCTTTTCTGTATTTAGTGCGTACATAAATTGTTAAATAAATAAATAATATTTCTGATTAGAAAACGTTATCAGAAATTCACCAATAAGTATGCATCGAACTAGAATAAAATAACTATTTGAACCAATATAGCAAGGTAAAGGTGTTAACAGTATAATACATTACAAAGTTAACAAAACTAAGAATCCATAAACCTATTTTTGTTTACAACATCGATGTGGGATAAAAAATAGTCGAGTGATTCAATATCAGTTCGCTCTCGGTTTGTTTACGATCACGACAGGGTGCAATAAGAAACACAAGAGTACGACTGCTACTGCCATCTAGCGTCGAGTAGCTATACCTTTTGATAACCTGTGGATTGCTATTTCTAGAAAATTGGTGTTTTTGAATGCAGTATTATTCAATAATAGTGATAATAATATTGTTATAAAACAAATTAAAAATATTTGTCGCAAATAAACTGGGAAATAGTAAAATTGGCATTAACTTAGATGAAAATCCAACTAAGCCTAAAAGAAAGCTTGTATAGCCAAAAAAATTATCAAAATAATATTTTTAAGTATCATAATAGCTTATTACAGTAAGATTGAGTTTTAGACAAAATTAAGAAGCATTTACGAACATTGTTTATTTTTACTAGTTCTGCTACTCAATAACAGATGGCGCTGCGTCTGCAAAACACGAGTCGGTTCATTGCACTTTGCCGTTTGAAAGAACGTGTAGTTTTATTGAAATTTTTGTTTGAATAAAGCTGTGGAGAGTTTGAAATGTGAGATCGTGGTGGTTAAAGTGTAACAATTTCTCACGAAACGTGTAGGAAGGTAACAATTTTTACTTTCATGAACTAACTTTTCGTTTTCGAATTGTGAATACGTTCGGCTAAGAGCCAATACGTGTTCCTGAATGATTTACAACATTAAAAAAAAATGTATGATGTAATAATGATAATGACAGATTAAAATGTAAAAGATGTAAATTTGTGTAAATTTTAAAATGTATAATACCTAGTCATTAAAATATAGATACCTATAAATTTAAGTACCTTTGTTGTTAGTTACCTAACCCGTTAAAAACATAAGCTCAGTCACACCTAGTTTGTTTATTTTAACAGGTTTATAAAAAGTGAACATTCTCGATTCCACTTTTTTAATGTTTGTAAACATAAACCTATCTACAACATTTGTAAACCGATTTTATAGATTTTTTCTAGGCGCGGATAACGGACTTTGACATATATTTAGTACTTATATTACCTGTCATGGTCAGCTTTATGTAGTCGAGGCCCAAAACCTCTAACAACCAGTCTTACCAAGGGGCATCGTATTACCCAGTACTAACTGGGTTGTGGAGGTCAGATAGGCAGTCGCTCCATGTAAAATACTGGTATTCAGCTGCATCCGGTTAGACTGGAAGCCGACCCCAACATAGTTGGCAAATGGCTAGGCAAATGATGATTACCTGTCATAGTCCGATCTTCGGAGTGCGGGTCGGTCGGATTGACGGACTCGACGAAGTTGGTGGTTAACCACTTTTTAACCTCAACTCTTAATTAAATCAGGGTTAAAAGTACATAGTACAGATTACATCAAAAAAATTAAATTTCAGACTATTCATACTTATTTATACGGATTCTGCTTGAGAACGGCAGCAAGTCACACGTGATAGCCAATATAAAACTTATTTGCGAGAGGAGATACCTTTTCCACACTGCTAGGCAATCTCTTTCTCCTTCAAGTCCTCTACTGCCTGGTGCTATCTCGATATTTGACATTTAAACATTTTCAGATCGTCACATATTTTCCGTAGTCTACTTCGACGCTTCAGAAGTCCAGTGCGACGAACTCTGCCTGTCCCTCCGGTAACCAGTCCTTCAGCTTGGATGTTTTTTCTCCAACATTCAGTACTTGAGTTAAGGAGTGCAGGTTTGTTTTCCTAACGGCATCTGTTTGTTCAGCACTTTATATGCTGCTGATAATAATGCGGTTAATTAATAAAAATACTTTCGAGGGTACCCAGCATCAACTGCAAAAAAGTATTATCAATATTTGTAATGTAGGTAGTCTTTTCTTGAATTAAGAGACAGAGAAAATTGAAATATAAAATACAATTTTAATTTGATTAATTTCCCAAAATATGTACAGATGAATTTCATCGTACAAGCCACGAATTTCGTCAGAATGGACGGTGGAATGTGAGCTACGATACCAACCGGGTTTTCTCTCAAAGCGGAGCTGATTAACAATTTGCCTTGCTTGTTATACAATTAATAAAGCAGGGAATTGGTAACTTTTAAGGATAAACGATTGTCAGAAATTCAACTCTTTAAATGATTCTATAAGAAGAAGCATTCTAATCAGAATTGAATTCCATGCGAGTAGCTGCGCAGTCGAAAAATCAATTTAGATTTCTTAATAATTGACGTGCTCAAACTCCTCATTGTAAATTGCCTTTATGGTAATCGGCGTATCGCAAATGGCGTATCGTATTTCATTCAACAATTTTCAACAGATTTAAATTAAGCTTTTGGTCCACATTAGCCATAGATCGCAAGATTTGGAAGTCGTGGCTAAGTTATCGCTGATCACTGACATCTGGCGGAATGCAATTAGAAACAATATTTACTAAACAAACAACAACAGAGATCAGACAGGAATTACAAAGTTTCGATAGCATGGAGACACCTTGTACAATATATTTGAGTTTTGAGGATCTTGCAAGGATCGTGCTTTTAACATGTACAGGCAAACTGTTTGACAATATTCAAAACGATCATAAGGTCTTTCTCGGTGCCTTACTTCATCTGCCGATCTTCTGTTGTCATCACAAAATTCATGAAACATCATTTTATTCTCACATATTTGTTTTTGATTTAGAACCCCATTAGAAGAAAATATTGATAAGTCTCCTATTAATTACTAAAGGATCTAGACAAGTGGCGTTTTCATGAAGTTTAGTTTTTTAAAGCGAGTTTTGGAATTTTTGGTAACTTAAGTTAAATCAATACATCTTTGACTTTTCCATTATAGTTAGTTTAGTAAATTTATTAATAATTATCAAAATGACATGCCATGTTTAGAAAAAACACAAATAATTATACATTAAAAGGAGCATGAAACACAAAGTTTCACACATTAAAAATATACAGTTATACTTGATAGCAGTCACTGTGTCGTATCGAAGAATTTTTTCCCATCCTAATAAACCAAGTGCGATCCCTCAGCTGACGTCGTTGTCGCCTCTAATCAGTTTAAGTGCGTTTTCAACCAATCACAGAAGGGTGGGTGAAATTGCATTGAAGGCGATATTGTCGGGTCCCTCTCTGCCCATCTTCTTGGGTAGACGGCGTGAATGTCATTATGTGTGCTAGTGTTTGTATTGTGTACGGAGGTTGGTTCGTTTTAAGGTTTTATGCTGTTTTTTTTTTAATAGGACTTAAGATTTATGAGCTTTCCTGGTAAGGATTTAACAAAGAGTTCATGGTTTTGTTTAGTAGCTCATACGTATGAGTAGCTTTGAGGTCTTGGGTTCGATTCCCAGGTGTGGGTGTTTCTCCCAGCTGCTGGCAATAGGCTCGCCACCTATTCCACGGGACTTAAACATAACGTGGATTGTATACACTTTTAGGTACACCTTTACCTAACCCTTCGGGGATTACAGGCGTGATGTTATGTTGTGTTAGTAGCTTTTGCAACGGAAATGAGCTGAAGAATTTGACATATTTAATGGTCCAATCTTGAAAATATCTCCACAGAATACAAAGTTAGCATTAGATTTTTTTTCTCATCACAATTTTCTTCTTTTGTATAATAACGATCGGCAGAACTTTTTTCATTAATTCAGAACAAATTGCTATCGATCATTATTGACATAGAAGTAGTCTTATAATTTTTTATACTAAATAGGCTTGCTTTTGGTCGCAACTCGCCTGATGTGAAGCGATGACGCGGCCTAGGCTGGAGCACGCTTGCTTAGAAGAAACCGATTCACTCGATTTTGAATAGATCCGGATTATAATGATCAGGGAACACAGAAGCCGGCAGTGAATTCCACAGACTGGCGGTTAGACTAGCTATTGATGATGTTGTGTTTAATAGTCTGAACGTATATCATTCTCTTGGAATCATTTTTACATAGTATAAAACAAAGTCGCTCCCGCTGTCTGTGCGCTTAGATCTTTTAAACTACGCAACGGATTTTAATGCAGTTTTCAGCAATAGATAGAGTGATTCAAGAGGAAGGTTTATATGTGGATCTACATTGTAATCGTGCGAAGCCGGGGCGGGTCGGTAGTAAGATATAAAATGTTGACGACTCCGAGTTCTCTTAATAAATTATAGACTTGTGTTGATTTGTAGTTGGGTGAGGTTGAATTTTAACAACGAATTTTAGTTGTTACGTTTTACCAAAGGGCATTGCTTATATTCTTAATGTAACATTTTAATATTGGAATCGAAACCAAGATTTATGAAAGTTACAATAAAACCGTTCTCACAATATTTTTTTTCTATTTTTTCAGATCAGATTGCTACTTTCCTGTTTAAAGAGCGTGTGATGAACGAAACAGTTTGTTTATCGAGTTATTTCGAAGTTTTCTTTTGTTTAAAATTTCAGGGGATTGGAGAAATTGACGAAATTGACTGCGTTAGTTAGTTGTACATTTGTACAATATTGATAAAATTAAGAATAAATAAACCGCTGATTCACAAAGAAATGAAGTTGTTTTTTATTTGAACCAAACTGTCGCTTTATTTTTTTATGTATTTCTTCATTGTACAGAGCTCGAATTACTTATTAATTGAAATTTTAAACACAAAAACGGTACAAAGGAGTACTTTATATGACTGTTTATTCGATTAATGTATGTAGGTGTTGGATTGGTAACTTGGGTTGCATGTAGATAAACAGTTAATTACTAGATTTTTTGGCTTTATATCATGTTCTTCAGAAAGGCCAGGTGAGTTACTTGAAACCGGCGTGCGTGTATGACCAGATAAACACACGCCAGATTTATGCTGTCTTGGCTTCCGTACGTGTTTTCACGGGTGACCACTGAAAACCAGCGCTATGCTGTGGGCTCCACATAGCACAGCATCATGCTGAGTGGTAACCTGCTTGTCGCAGTCACGACGTGCAAGCTGTTAAAGTTTTTTTTCTTTTTTTTGTTCCGTCCTGTTGAATTTATAAATATTTGTTATGCGTTGTATGTTTATTGTATTTTTTTTTGTCATTTTGTATGATGCACGTTATGTCCCTGCGACAAATAAATATTTTTTCTTTCTTTCTTTCTTTATTTATGTATGAACGTAGACGAGGTGAAAGTAGTATGTAAGGGTCGTGTCATGACGTATGTAGTTTTTGCTCCTGAAAAAGGCTTGAGATTATGTATATTTAACGTGATGATTATATTTAATGTTATCACCGGTATCGTTTAAAACGATGGTTTTAAATAACTGTACAGTAGATTCGGAAGAATAAGTAACAAACCGTTGGTAGACACTTCTCGTAACTCAAAGGCTGGGTTGCTTTGGCCAAAGTGTAATAACATCTGCCATCCAATGTGTTAAAATTGTTAGCGATGCGGAAGAATACTCGATATTTTGTGTGTTTTTTATTAAAAGATTGTTAATGTCTAAAGCGTCATTGCTTTATATTCTTCTTCTTCTTTATCGTATGGTTAGTGCCTAACCTGGTGTCAGAGTTTTTATGCAGCCCATGGGCCTCTGACTTGGCTTTACATGCCGACGTAAAAAATAATATATTGCTTTATATTGGTGTTATAAGATTGAAAAAGAATAGTATGATTTACGTGCAGTGTCAAGAGTTTTTTTTAAACTTTTTGAAGATTTTCTTTTATTCTTTTTTAGAATTTTCTTTCGGAGAGCAAAGACTATGAAGTACTTTTGTCTTTTGTATTTAATTGAGTTCGTTTAGCTTGCTTTAGTTTGTGAGTTTAGAACTTTTTATAAAGGTGATGGCAAAATCGTTGAAGTTTTTACTTACTTAATTACCTCTATTTTTATTAATTTTACCTATATAAAAACTATGTATAGACGACAGTTATATCTATAGTTTTGTGTTTTCCTACGTTTTTTTAGAATATATTAGGTTCGATTCAACAAAACCGTTCCTTACATTTAAGCGTCGCTTATAAGCGCCACATATATAATGTTTAATCGATGTTCTAAAACATAAGTCATTTATTTTATGAAAAAATATAAAAAAACCTTTGTTAATTTGTTTTTAAGTTTCGATCTTCAGAAAAACAGATAACCCAATATACCTAAGTTCCTTTTTTAAAAATTTCGGTTCAAGATTTTTTTGCGTACCTAGTAAACTCCGAAATTTTTAACTGTACCAACAGCAGAGAACTGCAAACATACATTAAAACTAAAATGAAATACAAACATTGATGATTTATGTTTCAATCATTTATTTTCATTCAGCAGCAACATCTACCTACATATAAGTGTGTATATGATGATATATATTTATGTATATCATCATAATATACATCTATATGAAATATGATGATCCGTCTCTAGGAATGAAACATGATTTATTTACCAACGAATTATTGTTTAAGCATAACATTCACATTATTTCAGAATGATCTGATTATTTAAATATCCTCAATTTGTCAACATGAACAGTTGATGATAATAATTAAGATTAGTTTAAAAAATTACAATATCTATGAATATTACGAAAAGTATGACGAGACCAAATAACTTGAGAAACATTGTTAGCTAAATCATTATTAGATTGTTATCTCAAGTAGGAGCTCGTGGATAAATAATAACAGCCGCTCGGGTCGATCTTTAGGTTAAGCTGTGCTTGCCTAGGTTGGTCTGTGGATGGGTGACCACCCATTTCATACCAAGTTTCCTCCGTGCCTCGAAAAACACGTTAAGCCGTTGGTCCCGGGAGTCATTTGTTCATCTTTGACAGTCATTAGGTAGTCAGTGACCCAAAAGTCTGACAACCAGTCTTACCAAGGGGTATCGTATAACCAGTACGAATTGGGTTGTGGAGGTCAGATTGGCAGCTCCATTTAAAATACGGGTATTCAGCTGCATCCCGTTAGACTGGAAGCCAACCCCAATATAGTTGGGAAAAGGCTAGGCAGATGATGAGATAGTTAACTCAAAACAGACTTCGATCCAAAACTAATATAACTTGCGAAATTATTCTAAATCTTTTGGAATGTTGGTATGAGTAACGTTCGATCAGTTCAATAAAAAAAAACTATCATAATACTTTATTATTCATAAACCAATAATATTATTACGAAACCGAGGAGTATCCATTATCATTCGTAACAAGAATCCTCAATATAAAACATAGATATGTAATTTGAAATGCAAATACTTTAAGGTTGTTTTAAAAAAAACTATCGTTCATTTACCGGTAAACAAAAGTAGAATTATCATATTACGAGAAGTATCTACTCCGAATTGTTAAAACAACAATTTATTAATTCATCGATCTAACAAAACAAAAAAACCTAACAAAGAAAAAAAAATACGAAACTGTAAAAAAAAAAAAATTTTTTTCATCAATTTTATTTTTCATTTTACTTCAATAGTACATTTGTATAGTATTAGCAATAAAATACTTGAAATCAACGAACGTATTAAGCCGAAATTAATACCAGTCTTGGTCCGCCGTCGGCCGACCAACATGGCTGCCACTATCCATACCCCCCGCCCCGCACCGTCTAACCCTCCCCCCGGACCGTGTACAGCTTTTTTGCGAGCGAGAGAGACCTTCCACTCCCTAACGCTTTCATTCTAAAATATTTTCGAATCGATGTTAGCGTCAACTGAGTTCTAGCTTTAGTCACATGAAAATAGAGTCGAGATTAGTTTGCAGTTTTAGCGTTATTTACTACGTTTTGGCAGCAAAGCTATCAGATGAAAAGTGTGAAAAAGTGAGAGAGACGGATAGAGGCGGCCGTCTCGGGCGGGGCCCAAGTTTTCGTGAGTCATTCGTAGCTTAGATGTCGCACTGTTCGCACCACCGTGTTATGCGCGCGCTAAAAAGAGACGGAGGGATTTTTCGCGTTTTCTTTTTTTATTTGGTCTTTATCTTGCCGGGGAGAAAAACGTTGCGTTTGGGGGTGTACGGGGTGAGTCGGGGTGTAACGACCGTGCGTGTAATGTTTTAGGGGTGGTTTATACCCGTGCTATTCTATAGATAATGAATAGTGGTGTAGAATATTTAATCACGGTTTTTGGAGTACTTAGTTTGCGCGCTGTAGAAATATGAGATAATTACTGACAAAAATGATTTTCGATTACGTTGATGGAAATGATGAGCGCTCTGATTGGTGGATGGCGGCTTGCTGCCTAATTAATTAGCTCGAAATTTTACTTCACATCTAGTTTTATGAAAATAATTTGGTCGATGTACGAGTACCAACCGGAAATATATTAAAATTGGTTTATGATTTCGTTGTGGTGAACTACAAATAGTATAGGAAGCGCCTAATTAAATATTAATGTAGAGTTAGATTACCTATGTATTTTTTATGTACAACTCACAAATGAGCAGGCTTATGTACAACTAGATACTTTTACCTACAGTTTGAAACTTCCAAAAATATTAGTACCATGCAATAAAAGCCACCTGCGCCAACAATATAGAAACTAAGTAAAAATATTCAAATGGAATAATATAATGAATTTATAGAACAGCTTTGAGCACTTTCTTATATACAAACAGTTTTTAATCTCAATAATTATACATTTGGTAGTCTAATAACGCGTCAAATCGCAATTAACCAATTATTTTTAGTCTCTATATTTACCTAACTATAGATCTGAAAATTTAGGAGATTCTATATTGGATTTATACTTAATGCAATGACAGCAAACAGTATTTAATCAAACTACTTCTAGATGCTTGACCAAAAAATAAACGTTTTAAAATATCACTGGCAGTAAATATTCGAAAAAGGAACTGTAACGTTCCGAAAAAACTTCTTAAATAAAAAAAGAATGCCGATATTCGCGCTATCAACACAGAAACGAATACAATTTAAAAGTTCCGGAAGAAAATATCCGAATGAAAATATTAAAAACCGAACGCTTTCGGTACACGCCTCGATAGCCGATATTGAGTAAATTGTCGGTGGCATGGTAATACAACATATGGCTGGCCTGCACGAAAATCTCTGGTTGGAAAACCACTTGAGTTATGTTTAAAAACTTAATACGTAACTACCCTGATGATACTTATTATAATAATTTGTCTTTATTTCAGACATACGTCCATACATTTTTAGAAAGAAAGCAAAAAAAGTTAGTAGTGTTGTTAGTAGTACACACAAAAAAAAATGCTAATACTACGTGGGGAAAGCATTAGGCTAGCATAATAGGAAAAATAATTATAATTAATATTGTATTAAGTACCTACTTACTTACCTTTTTTATCGCTCCTTATTGTCCACGCCATGTCAAAATTAATCAACACCATCGTCCATTTTTCTTTTTATTAAGCATTTTCCACTTTCTACAGTGACACCGTCTTTATTCAACACTACTCATTGTAAAAATACAAAAAACTGAGAGCTCCTCCTAAAATTATGCAAACTGTCAACATAGCTTTTTAATTTAAAACGCCAAACTAGATTTTT